>CM057831.1:29714870-31180687 GCA_030068075.1 Paguma larvata
TGACTCTATTGTTGCTTCTAAGGGGAAGAGAATTAAATATAATACCAAACAGAACTTCATGATGTGGAATCAAAGTGGGAAATACATTTCTATTTCACTTTCGATGCTTATTTTCAAGGTCATATTTGGATGTAAAATTTACATGTTTGGGATTATTTAGCTTTTCTTTGCAAAGCATGATATGTGCCCACCAATTTTGAAGTTACTTTTCATCAGTGATTGACAGCAATATGTTATCATATTGATATTTATATATATTTATGTTAACATTTGAGTGGATTATAATAGAAAATGGGAAATTATTTCATAGAACCTCAGGTAATTATCAAATGGAAATAATCGTACAGAGTACAATAGCATGCTGTGGCTTCTGGAACACATTTTGTAGACTGAGTGGTATTAACAAGAGCAGTTCACTTCCCCACAATTCTAAGGTGAAGGTGTGGACAGGGCGGGTTTGGTTCTGAGGCCTCTCGCCTTGTCTTGCAGATGGTCACCTTCACTATGTCCTCACATGGTGGCCTCTCAGTCTATGTGTGTTGTCTGTGTCCTTATCTCTTTGTTATAAGGACATTGGTCAGAATGGATTAGGGTCCACCCTACGACGTCATATCGCCTTAATTGCCGTTTTAAAGGCCCTCTCTCGAAATGCTCATAACTCTCAGGTCCTGGGATTTCAACTTCATCAGGAGAGTTGTGGGGAGACACTTTTCAGTCCACAACACAAGTTAATGTGTACTCGAGCACCAAACTAATTCACTGAGTATTAAATAAGCACATTCTACAGAATAATGACAATAGAAAGTGCTTGTTTTCTCCCCAGCTCTGACGTTCAGTAATGGGTGCTAACACATGCGAGAGCCCGTCAGCCTCTGCTCTCGTGGGTGTGAGACACACGGGATGCGTACGAGGTGCCGGCACCAACAGCACATTGTTTAAAGAAGAGAAAGTTCAGCGAAGTCCGAGCGGGGTGCGGGAAGCCTTCTGTAGGAGAGGGACCTCAGCTGAGGAACCAGAGAAGCCCAGAGAGAGGAGAGGACACGATCTTCGGGCGAGCGAAATGGTGCCGCCTGACACAGGTACGCACAGAGTGCATGATACGATGAAGACAAAGGAGTGAATCAGCGTGGCGTGAGGAGAAGGTCGCCGAAGGTTTTCTGCAGTGGAAAAGTATATTAAGAAGATTAAACTGGCAACAGAGTGCCGAATAGATTGCAGAGGATGCGACCAGAGACCGGTCAGAATGTTAATGACATCAGTCAGACAGAGTGGTATTGAACTCAGACAGTGGTGCTCCAGCCTAGTCGGTGGTCGAGACGCCAGGGTTATTATGATGGAGGCGGTGAACCAGCGGAGCAAGAACTCTCTGAGTATTCCCAGATGACTGGCAAAGAGGTAAGACCCTTAAATGGAGAGTTTTGAAATAAAGCTTCTCTTTGGAGGGGGTTTGAGTTAACTCTTAAATATCCGAAAGGGCCACGTATTGTCCCGGTGAGAACACCTAGGAGGCAGTTAGGAACTGGCCGTCAAGCACAGCAGGGAATGTACAGTGCAGACACACATGTATGAGCGAAGGAACCCCTGTCGTAAGAGGTGAGGGGGAACGGGTAACAGGTAACAGGCTTGTAGACCTTAAAAGCCGCACGCCATGCTTGGGTGGTGCGGTCCTAGATGCACTCCCACCAACACAGGGAACCAGGCATATGGATGCTCGTCGCGATCAAGGATGCTCATCGTGGCAAAGTCTCATTGACACAAACAGTGAAATTACCAAGACAGTGGTTGGCAGTAAGGATTAGAGCCAAGCCCTAAATTCACTTTAGGAAACGGAGGTGGGTCCTGCTACAAAGGGAGGTCAGTAGCAGGAGTGTTTGAAAATGGAAATCTCAACATAGATTGCTCTTAACAAGACACAGGTGTCCTGGATCGGTGGCCATGTTCACTTTCATGTCCACACCGCTTCACTAGTAGTGACACTGGTGCACTTATGGCAACATACTTGCATGTGTAAGTGTTAATTACACGAGCGCGCGTGTTTCGTCATCTCTCGAGACTGTAATCCTTCTAGGAACTCCTCCTTCCAGTCTCATAAAGAAGTTGGTACAGTTTCTTTGGGGGAGGAGTGGGACACATAGTAGTTCTAAGCATGAACTTTCTTAAATTTTAAATGTTTGAAAACTGTTATTAACCCAGTGATTAATTTGACCTGCCATGAAAGCATGCACATACACACACACTCACAAGCATGTATGTGCACACGTGAATACAAATGTATGTACAACAATACAACATTAGATCTAGGAGGCCATGAAGAGATTATCTGAGCAGTTCTCTTATTTTGCGTATAATTCAACAAATTCGTAGGAAGTTTAAATACCTTATATATAGCATGTAAATGAATGAATATAATCAAGCCATGAGAATAGTTGAGGACACAAAGGAAATGTTCAACAAATGTTGGCTGGAGTTAATATTTTTATTACTATCACATTCCCTTGTACTTAAAACATCTATAGGGAAATATGAGTGAGAAAGCCCATAAATGACCAAGCACCCATACAAATATTTCTGTATAATTATATATCTTCTGGGATATTTTTAGGAGTCATAAGAAATAGAAACAGTTTCAAAAACTCACATTTATGAAAATAACAGTGTCTGTTTTCACACATAAAATGAAGAATGAATGTATAATACACTATAGAGTTGAGTATCAAGAAGTATCACTGTTATAAATTATTATCATTATAGCATTTGTGAGCAGTTGTATGTACAGGGAAGTTTGGGATTAATGCCCTTTTGGATAATTTATATTTTATGTATAATAACACATTCCTTTAAAAAATATTTTAATGTTTATTTATTTTGAGAGAGACAGAGTGCAAGCAGGGGAGGGGCAGAGAGAGAGGGAGACACAGAATCCGAAGCAGGCTCCAGGCTCTGAGTTGTCAGCACAGAGCCCGATGCACAGCTCGAACTCACGAGCTCTGAGATGGTGACTTGAGCCGAAGTTGCTCTATGGACTGAGCCCCCCAGGTGCCCCCTGTGATAACACATTCTTAATGCTTTGCCCGCCCTCAAAAACAATGATTTCCTTAATACCTTGTAGTATATAAGTACTCATTTGTGGTTACTAGAAAATTGAGGGTATATAAGGAAGTTTGCATGCACCGAAGAGATTCTTAAATAAATAATCGATGGGAACATATTAGGGGCTGAGGTCTGGAATATTCTCTTCAGCCCTGGCCATGAAGGGCAGCTGACTGGAGGTAGCTAAGTGTGTTTCTCATCAGCCAGACAAACAGCTGAACCATCTGAGGCTGCTGTAACTCACCTTTCTTCAGTGTGCTCAGAGTCTGCCAGAATCTGCGGAGCACTGTTAGGAATGTCGCGTGCGGCGGTAGCGATTGTAGCCCCACCGCTGGGCTCGCCCGTTTGTACAGTGCTGTGGGTCCTCTCGTCTCTAATCAGCAAGTCACATCGGGAAGATAGGGCAGATTACTAAGTGATGGTGTGGATGAATTTTATAGGCCAGATACTCAACTTTGTCATTAGTGTTCATATGAAACCATTCAAGCATTTCAACAGGTAGATTACTTGGAGTTTTCCTGAAGGTGTCTGATTTGGGGGTTGCCGTCACTAGATCACATCATAATCTGGCTGTTTGTGAACAAGGCAGACCACCGGCAAACTTGCCAGCTGCCCTGTCTGACATGTCACCAACTCCATCAGAACGGGGCAGCTCACGTGAGAGGTCGGTTCTGTTCAACCTACTTTGTGCCACACTGCTTAAGGGAAGACACTTAGTGAAGAATGGCTTGGCAGGACTTTCCAAAACCAGTCGGTAGGCATTATCACACTTCAGAAGTCATTTCTCACGTGCAGCTGACCTTGATCCTGGTGCGTATGTGTACATGACACATTTGGCCGAGCACCAGGCCGGGTGCCAGCTGGCGTGGGGGGGCCTTGCACACGACCGTGGTGGACCACAGCGTTTGGCTTTTCCTGTTTAGGGAATCATAAGAAAGACACAGGAAATAAAGGCACATACGGTTAATTTGCAGCCCCTTGAACACACCGTGAATGTCTACTTGAAAGTCATGTGTGGGGGAAGGGAGCAGGCACCACACGTGTCCTGCAGCTTGGCCCCAGTTGGGCCCTGCACCCAAAGACCCCTGTCCACTGACCGTGAGGGACCCAGCTCTTTGGATCCCATGGAGATGTATCTTGTGTGTGCACGTGGATGAACAGGAAGATACTTTGGTTCCTTTTAGGAAGGATCCTCTAGAAGGAGAAAAACAAACATTCTACATTTCAGCTAGTATTTGTCCTGGGTAAGGTAACGATTTCTCAATGTTCTTACCAGGAGCTCTGTACCTACATATTATGAGGTTTTGTTAATGCTGATTGACTGTCATATGAAGACCAGATCACCAAAACGGGAGATTTCAGACATGCCGACTACCTGCCCTTGACCTCAAATACCTCACCTTTCTCTTGAGTGCGACACTTCACCAAGTGGCACTCACCAAGTACAGGGTGGCTCAGCTCTCACGGTAACTGTGTGAAGTGTCGGCTCACCCGACCTCACAGAGGACAATGGAGACAGAGCCCAGCCGTCTGCAGGCGGCAGGTGGCAGGACAAGCCAGGAATCCGCAGCCAGCGGGTCGTGGAAGCTTCTGGCCATCCCGGACGGGAGGCGGGCAGAGAGAGTCTGGTGGCTGGAAGCAGACTTGCTGAAGCCCCGGTGGGGTGGGTGAGAAGGAAGTGGGCCTGAGCTCCGCGGAGGGTGTAAATCATCAACGCCAGAGAACCGGGCCTCCGACTGTTTCGGTGCAGGCTCCGGACAACGCGCAGTGTCGCGTCCGTGACAGTGAGGGCGTGCAGCTGTCTGCAGGCAGCGATCCCTAGCCTGGTGTACGTGTGTGTACTCGTATCTAAAAGGCTGAACTCAGGAATCTGTCAGGTCACATCCAGATCAGTGAGACGGTTCTGTTGCCAGAGACCTGAGGTGACCACCTGGGGAAGACCTCCTGAAGGAAGAGCGTTTTCAGAGGCAAATGGACACTTGCATGGGTGAATCCTCTAGTGCTCGACTTAGTTGCTCTGGACTGAATCTTAGAGCTCGCCGGTGTTCGTCACTGCGTCATAAACGGAAGAGGCAAACACAGCATGGCGTTTCCGGTTAGAAAGACCGTGAATGTTCTCAGCAGATCGCTACAAAGTGCCCCCTGCTGGAATCTGCACACGTTGCTGCCGTGGGTCAGACCGGGCCTTCCAGCCTCTGTCAGTCTTGGGGCAACAGACCTCGAAGCCTGTGTTCGAAGGAGAAGACAGTTAACCCAGATTATCGGCCGCAGAGTAATTCCATGTGATATGCTTTTATTTTTATTTAACAAAGCTCTCTGTGGGGTCCTTTCTCGTGTAGTCCATTTTAAAATCCTATCGTCACATAGGTCATAGCTGGAACTGAAGCCCTCCCTTTCCTGTGATTTGAGGGTAGGAATAGGACTTTGGTGTGTTTGACCCCATTATGGGTGGATCATGCCCTCACACCCCCATAGACCCATGTGGAGCCCCGACCGCTGGAACCTCAGAGGGGGTCTGGTGTAGACGGGGCCCCTGAAGGGGTGAGGAAGGGAGCTGCAGGCTCACAGCTTGGGTTCTGATGCAATTTGACTGCTGTCTTTCCAAGAAGGAAATACAAGGACACAAAGACACAGCACAGGTGCCCACAGTGGGACGTCCTGGAGACGCAGCCAGAGGGGCCATGTGTAAGTCCCGGGAGAGTCCTGGAGCTCGTCCCCCACGGCGGCCCCCGACAGTCCTGGAGCTCGTCCACCCACGGCGGCCCCCGACGGTCCTGGAGCTCGTCCACCCACGGCGGCCCCCGACGGTCCTGGAGCTCGTCCCCCACGGTGGCCCCCGACAGTCCTGGAGCTCGTCCACCCACGGCGGCCCCCGACGGTCCTGGAGCTCATCCTCCCACGGTGGCTTCGGGACCGGAACACATCCTGCTACGGCGGCCCCCGACAGTCCTGGAGCTCGTCCCCCCACGGTGGCCCCCGACGGTCCTGGAGCTCATCCTCCCACGGTGGCTTCGGGACCGGAACACATCCTGCTACGGCGGCCCCCGACAGTCCTGGAGCTCGTCCCCCCATGGCGGCCCCTGACAGTCCTGGAGCTCGTCCTCCCACGGTGGCTTCGGGACCGGAACACATCCTGCTACGGCGGCCCCCGACAGTCCTAGAGCTCGTCCCCCCATGGCGGCCCCCGACAGTCCTGGAGCTCGTCCCCCCACGGCGGACCCCGACGGTCCTGGAGCTCGTCCTCCCACGGTGGCTTCGGGACCGGAACACATCCTGCTATGGCGGCCCCCCGACAGTCCTGGAGCTCGTCCCCCCACGGCGGCCCCCGACGGTCCTGGAGCTCATCCTCCCACGGTGGCTTCGGGACCGGAACACATCCTGCTATGGCGGCCCCCGACAGTCCTGGAGCTCGTCCCCCCACGGCGGACCCCGACGGTCCTGGAGCTCGTCCTCCACAGCGGCCCCCGACGGTCCTGGAGCTCGTCCCCCCATGGCGGCCCCTGACAGTCCTGGAGCTCGTCCTCCCACGGTGGCTTCGGGACCGGAACACATCCTGCTACGGTGGCCCCCGACAGTCCTAGAGCTCGTCCCCCCACGGCGGACCCCGACAGTCCTGGAACTCGTCCTCCCACGGCGGCCCCCGACGGTCCTGGAGCTCGTCCTCCCATGGTGGCTTCAGGACCGGAACACATCCTGCCACGGTGGCCCCCGACAGTCCTGGAGCTCTTCCCCCCACGGCGGCCCCGCAGGACCCTGTCAGAGTCTTGATCTTGGACTCCTGGCCCCCAGAACTGTGAGAAAGTTCCTGCCTAGAGCGGAATCCCCTCCGTTGGTGACGCTGGTCGTGAGAGCTCTGGGACAGTCACACAGCCCCTCAGCATCCAGCGCCGCACCAGCACATCATTGGTGTTCCCTGGCCTAGGGGTGAAGTCCTTCTGCAGGAGGTGGCCTCCTCTCCACCCACCCCAACGCAGGTGAGCGCGTTCCTGCCCCACCTCCCCTTCCCCTCCCATCACAGAATAGCCTGATGGAGGTCAAGGACTGCTCGGAGTCGCGCACGGCCTTGTGGACAGTACAGCATACAGAGTGCCTGTTTTCCCCTTTGCCAGTTACGTTGAATTCTCGGGAAAGTTTCCCTTTATTAGTGTCTTTAATATTTAATGTTATTTCCCCCTCACAATGTTTCCAGTGGGACGTCCACACCAGGAGAAGACTGCAGAGATGGTCCTGAGTAAGGAGATCATGACAAACACGGTCGAGGTTTTTTTCCCTGTGGTTTTGATCTTCTATTTTGTGTCTCAGAATTTGGAGAGCACTTGGGGAGAAGGAAAAGAGCTTCGGCTCTCATACGTGCTCCTCAGGAAAAGTAGATCCAGCCTTCAGCTCTGGGTGCCTGGTGTGCTCCCAGGAGGGTGCACTCCTCTGTCCTATAGAGGGGTTTCTGGAGAGTGAAAGCTTGGCTCTGGCCTCGGGTGCAACTCATCATTCAGCTCGCTCGAGAAAACCGACAGCTTGACATTTATGGCGATGACTTGACATTCATTATTTTCCGACCACATTGATCTTTAAGACAAGTCGGGGAGGGTTTTAATAAATCTGGAAAGCATAATCACCCAGTTACATTTCATTGTGATGGTGACCGTTTCTCACAATTGTAACAGAAAGGACAAAGGCTACACGTGAAAAAACAATCGCCCTTCTTTTGCGAAATCTGGCTACAAATGCTGCTTGTAGTAGTTCACTAAAATCTTAAATTCTTTCTACAGTGCTGACCCTCAGAAGAAAAGGGCTACCCTGTTTTCAGTAATGTCAGAGCTCAAGTTCAGATAAAAATGAAGTTACTGCTAATTCTTCCTCAGGAAAGACGGGTCAGTAATACTTAACATACCCTTCCTATGATTGGAACACAAGTTTTCTACACACATAACCTAGTTATAGAATGCATACATTTGTCATTTTCTGTTACAGTGGAAAAAAGGATCATGTCTCATGTGGTCCCGCACGAATGGGATCGCTGGGAATGTATGAAGTAATGTGGAGTGCCGGGGAGCTGCGTACTTCCCATGTGTCTATGTATAATTCTAATATATATTGCTCCTTTTTTTGGAGACGGGAATTATCCTGTTAATCCAGAAAGTTGTTAAAGAGGGGCACCTGGGTGACTCAGTGCATTAAGCGTCTGACTTTTGGTTTCGGCTCTGGTCATGACCTCACAGTTGTGAGATTAAGTCCTGCTTCGGGCTCCATGCTGAGCATGAAGCCTGCTTGGGATTCTTTCTCTGCCCCTGCCTCTGCTCCCGCTGTCTCTGTCTCTCTCAAAATAAATAAAATAAATAAACTTAAAAAAAAGAATACCTATAAAAAAGTTGTTAAAGAAAAGATGAAAAAATGTCATATACATACATGTATGTATGTATATGGTACATATACATATACACATATATATATATATATATATATATATATATATATATATATAGTGTTAAAAGCTACTTATCTTTTTTTTTTAATGTTTATTTGTGAGAGAGACAGAGCATAAGCAGGGGAGGGGCAGAGAGAGGCAGAGACACTGAATCTGAGCAGGCTCCAGGCTCTGAGCTCATCACAGAGCCTGATATGGAGCTTGAACCCAGGAACCGTGAGATTATGACCTGAGCTGAAGTCTGATGCTTAACAGACTGAGCCACCCAGGCACCCCGAAGCTTCTTATCTTAAAGTACCTGTTCTTTGATAATTAGCATTGTTGGTTTTGTGTTAATTCCAATTAAAATGTATGTTCCATAGTTTCTCTGCCTATGTAAAGTACTGTTAGAGAAGAATACCACATTATTTTCAGTTGTATTTTCTCCAGTTTGAACATTTGTTTTGCCCAGATAAAATTTACCAGCAGTTTTTTTAGTGTCTTGTCTTTACTGAGCCATTCCAAAGCAGCCTCCTTCGTATTCATAGAAATAATAACTCTCTTCCTTTTTGCCCTTTGTGTTTTCTTGTTTACTTACAAATAGAAGTGGGGTGATTTCAGGGACTGATCTGAACAGAGCAGAGGAAGTAGAAGGCACAGCAGAGACTCAGCGAATAGCTATGAGCTTTCAGGACGTTAGGGCCTCTGTGTTTGTGTCTTCTGGAAGAAATGGGGAGTTGTGGGTAATGTAGACGTGATTAAATGGAGGTCAGTTAAAGGTTACCTGTGAAGAGGCGGCGAAGGCTGCCCGGAGATGTCCTGACTCAGCCCTGCTCGTGCGGTAGGGGTGCAGACGGAGCCACAGTAAGCTGTTGCCACAATTACACCCATCTATCTACTGACGTTGCTCAAACACAAAGGAAAATAAGTCTTAGAAATAGCTAAGTATGAATGGTATTCTAGATTAAAAACCCCTTTGCTTTTATATATGCTATTTAAAAATTAATAGCCTCTATTAAGCTTAATATACTCAATTTGATATATTTTTCTAGACTTAAGATCACTACTTACAAAAGTCAAGCCAAACAATCTTGCCTTTGTTTCCTGAAATCTCAGAGGTCGTAAGCGTGTGCAGGTAGGTTTGGTTTCTGCAGGCTCCTCGTTGCTTTGGACATTCTCTTCTCTCAGTCTGGGCTTCGGGCAGAGGAGACTCACAGGACGTAACTGGGGGTGGGTTACCTGCTGGCTTCCGGGTGACAGTCTGGCCGTACCCTTCCCTGGATCTTGTTTTTTCTTCATTAATTATTGAACACAAGCTACAAAATAAGAGATGAACATAAGCTATAAAGTGAGAGTCTAGCAGCCCATCCATTCACATTAAGCTGTTGTAGTGGGGAATAAAGACAATCCCCTTTAGTTAATCAAACAGTAATGAATATTTTTAAATTAAAAAAAAAACTTCCACACAACCTGGGAGTAATTGATAACAACCTAAATCACAAGATTTTTTTTATTAGTGCTCCAGTAGTGACTGTGGTAGTCAGAAAAATGATCCCCAAAGACGTTCACACCCTCATTCCTGGACCTGGTGAGTCTCTCCCATTTCCTGGCAAAGGCAGGCAGGACTGCACTGCAATCGAGGCTGCTCGTCGGCTGGCCGTAGGCTAAGCCAGCACCCTTGGTTGCCTGGGGGACTGATATATTCACAGCAGACCTCTAGTAAACATCTCGTGATGTTTTCCGTTTTTGTTTGTGTGATACTAGAGAACATCTTCTTTTTTCATTTTTGGATCCCCCCGCCCCAGTTCATATAATGCATTTCTGTGAGGTATTTTGCAACTCTTCCTTGGACCCCTACTAAACATTGGCACCGTGTTCTTGTGGGGGAACAACGTGAATTCATTTCTGTGGTCGCTGCTAAAACAGGAGCGAGCCCAGGGCATCGCATGATGGTGCGACGTGGGACCTTTGTTTGGGGCGTGTGCCTGTGTGTCCGAATTGTGATCCTCGAAGAGTCAGTAGTCGGTGAGACACGGGACCTGAGAGGCCGGAAGAGGGTGTTCACTGAGGCAGAATGGCAAATGGAAGTGACCGTTCTCGGGGAAAAAATGTGTATGTATTCTACGGGGCAAGTGGGGAAAACGCTACGTGTAGAGGATCCGGAAGAAGCTTTCTGAGGATTGCAAGTGGTTCCGTTTTGCTGGTGACAGGGATCATGGGAGGAAGCGGCAGAAGTTGAGTGTGAAGAGCGTTAGAGACCGAATGAGGGACTTCTGGACAGTATCCTAAGCCCTCACATGCAGAGAAGTCCCGAAGTGGGGTGCGGAGGGATCGAGATGCTCGCTGACCTTGGAGCCTGTCAGCCTCTGAGCTGCCCCTTACTGGAGACGTTGTTGAACAAGAGTCCTTGAGCCCGGGAGACTCCTACCTTAAGTTTAATTTGTATAAATACTCTGATTTTGAAATGGAATATGGTTTATGCTTTTTCTTTATTCTTAAATTTTCTAGGTAATTTATTTTTTAAAAACTTCTCTAGTTTGCTCTGGTTAATCTAAAAAGCGGCTTTCTGCTCCCATGTGGCTCGGATAGTAGAGGGTGCTCGTGGCAGTGTGAGCTTGCCCAGGAGTCTGGGGAAGCCGGCTGGAATCGGGCTCCTGGGGAGTAACCTGGGGAGAATTCTGAATGCAACTTGGTGGCCATAGGAGTGTTTCCTTCTTAGTGACCGTTGAGTTATAGTGAAAGCGTTCAGCTCCCTAAACATTTTTATAGCTTGTAGCCATAAAGTGCAATTAGGACAGTAGTTTTTGTGAAGAAGATTAGTGAGTGGACTCTGGTGAAGAAGAGAAGATTCCATTTTGCCATGTAGTAGTTGTTAAGCTTTTATCATTGGGGACTGAATTGTTACTTTTTGATGGTGGCAGTGGTTTTGTAAATTCAATCTGGCTGTTCTAGGAAGGACATATCACTCAGAACAGAGTCAGAGGTGAAGTTTTTGTAACAGTACAGGAAGGAGCTAGACAGGTGAACCAACATGGATGTAGCTAAACAGGAAGGGGGGACAGATGTGGAAAACACTGGAAAAACCACATTCACGATAGGTATTAGGCTAATAGTTCACACTCACAGGTGAATCTGCAATTTGCAATACGCAATTATTGAAAGCATTCTTTAAGGACTTTCAACAGTAGTCATTTCTACTGAGGTGGAAGAGTTTTTAAGAACAAAATGTTTCCTAGCATTGACTCCTGAGTTCATTTTTGTATTCTGTCAAAATCTGCATTGGGTGCAGTTAGCAAAACTTACTCTCTTGCCTACACTTGATTCTTTCTGTTAATAAGAGTATAATTAATCTTAATTAGGTAATTTAACCACCATAAGTTAGAATTACGTAGTTCTCCAGAAGTGTAGATTATTCCATATATTTTCAATAATCGTAACTTGTGCTAGACCATATCAGAAGTGACCTTTATTTTTCAGCGTACTAGAAAATGGTAAGAGTGTATATTTTACGACTGTGCAGTATGTGTTGAGGACTTGTGTTTCCAATACAAGGCTTTTTTTGCTTTTTGGTGGATTAGTTATCCTGAAGATCATGCTTATTCTTGACTTGGGTTTGTGCTAGTCATTGGCCTTCCTTTGCAAACGAGTTAAGAAGTAGATTGCTCGTCATGTTTATAGTG
The DNA here is from genome assembly GCA_030068075.1 of Paguma larvata. Taxonomy (NCBI): domain Eukaryota; kingdom Metazoa; phylum Chordata; class Mammalia; order Carnivora; family Viverridae; genus Paguma; species Paguma larvata. The sequence continues at coordinate 29,727,042 of CM057831.1, forward strand.
GGTATTCTGAAACTACGTGCTTTTCAGAGCTGAAGTAGACCTTCCGGATCTTCATTATAAATGAAAATGCTACGTTCAGTGACGGTGCATCGTAGTGGTTAAGGGCACGGAGTCTGATGCCTGACTGCCTGCCTTTGAGTCAGACATAGCTTGGCTCTATGAACTTGAGCAGGTTACTTAACTTAGATTGACCTCAGTTTCCATATTGAGATAATTAAAATGGAAAGTGGGATGTATCATGGTTGTTGTGAGGTTTAAACAAATCAATACATATGGTCTAAATAGAATGATGGCTTGCATACCATAAGCATACTCTTTTATTTATAGTAAGATGACTTTTCCAGGGTTTTTCACATTATTAGTGGTTGAATAAAAAATAGAACACAGATCTCAGCGATGCAATATTCTTATAAGATACTGTTTGTAGCCTCAGCTCATTGATCTTGAGTAAATGAAATTGTTACCATGAACTGTCTTATGTTTCTAAATTGGTTATAGAATATTATGTTATTTTAGGGCCACTGAGTGGCTCTATTGGTTAAGTGTCTGACTCTTGGTTTTTGGTTAGGTCATGATCTTCAGGTTTGTGGGATCAAGCCTCATGTCGGGCTCTGCACTGACAGCACAGAGCCTGCTTGAGATTCTTTCTCTCCGTCCTTCCCCCAATCAGGTGCACACACATAATATCTCCCTCAGAATAAATAAGCTTAAAAAATATTATGTTATTTTAAGAAATACAGGTTAGGAAGTGTGGGTGGAGAGTGGTGAGAAACGTAGGAAATAGTCACCTGTCCCTGGAAAGAGAGAACTCGATCCTGTAGGTTTTCTGCTGTTGAGCAATGATAGTCGGGGAAGCTTTTCTTTACCAATGCCAAGGGCCGAGCTGGGTGCCTTTACCATCAAGGGCAGTTCCTGCCTTCACGGAGCTTGCAGATGGTAAAAGTAAACAAAGATATATGCACACATGTTCGTACACATACACAAATAGCAGAGTGTAATTGAGAATTCCAAAGGGGAGATTGTCTCCTTTATACATCTAGTATTTCTGAAGGATCGTTCTGTTCATGGGGTGTGTGTGTGTGTGTGTGTGTGTGTGTGTGTGTGTGTTTGTTTTCAGAATAGGTAGCTTTGAGACATGCACCCAAAAGATTACAAGTTTACATACGCTCTGTGACTGGTCAAATGTAGTAGTGATTATTGCTGTAGGAAGGGACAGGAATGTTCTCTCCATACGTGACGGAAAATACGTTATGACTATGGCTTTGAGTAATTGAAGTGTCCAGGATTGCTTCGTAACTCCCTTATAATGAAAATCCCATGGTGTACGATTTCTCCCCGACTCGTTCAAACACATTCTGTCCTGTAGCCATGGGTCGTTCACACAAGAGACTCTTCCCTCTTTGACGAATGACCTAGGCCATTCCAGCGTAAATTTCATGGAGTGTCTTCCACAGAGTCAGGAAAATGTGATGGAGAGAGAGCTGTGGTCAGTGCCTAGCATCTCCTAACAAAGCGAAGTGTAGAATTTTGTTCTGTTACAGTTTGTCAGAAGCGTCTGCTTTGAAGGGTCATTAGTGTTGTTTTCAGGGTCCTGTGTCGTTATGAACCAGACATACTTACTCGACTTAACGCCAGCTGTCAGGGCATCTGGCAGAACTTTCCATTTGGTGATGAAAATGGTGATGGCAAACTCAGGCCACTTAGTGTGAATTCCTGGAGCTTGTGCAATAACTGTTCCCTTAGTAAGCTGGAGGGAACGGTAGGAACATGGGATCCATGGGACTGCTTCCCACTGGTGTAGGCGTTTTTGGGAACGCTTTTCTTGAGGTCAACAGCAATCAAATTCAACCATTAGGGATGATCACACTAACTTCCCTTAACTATTATCTTAAATTTTGCAATTATTTTCCATAATTCTCCCCATCAAGGAATGAATTATTTCTCAATAAATAGATTGAATCAGTCAGTGAATAAATAAACCTCCCCTCTGAAGGCTTCATTCTGAAGGACAAATATTGAGGCAACATTTTTTACAATGTCTGATTGTCAAAAATGTGCATTTTAATTGGATTTGGTCCCGAATTCACAACAGTGCTGTCTGCCAGCTACACAGACTAGTAAGTCTTAGGCTGCCTCTGTGTGAGGGTTTTATAAACAGCCAAGTCTGTCAGGTAAGATGTAGTCATATTGTAGGTGAGTGGCAGAGAACAATAATAAAAAGTTATTATAATCTATGAACCTCACTTCCTATTCCAAACAGTCAATGCTTATCATATTTTATCTTTAAAACCATCCTCAATATTGATATTTTTAGGGGCGCCTGGGTGGCTCAGTTGGTTAAGCGGCCAACTTCGGCTCAGGTCATAATCTCACGATCTGTGAGTTCAAGCCCCACATCGGGCTCTTTGCTGACGGCTCGGAGCCTGGAGCCTGCATCAGATTCTGTATCTCCCTCTCTCTCTACCCTTCCCCTGCTCATACTCTGTCTCTATGTCTCAAAAATAAATAAACATTAAAAAAATACTGATATTTTTAGTTTTTTTTTTTTCTGATAATGGGACATTGCATTTTAGCAAAAAATACCTTAAATTACAAGCAACGAGATATATGTGGCCTACGTTATATTCATTCACATTCACGGTTTTTCCTGAAGTGCTCCTCAGTGACAGAGAGTGTCATTTCCCACCTGTGTCACTCAGGTATGACCACGTGACATGCTTTGGCCAATGACATCTAAGCAGAAACGACGTATGTCATTTCTAAGCAGAAACTTTAGGACCTGGCATGTGATTCCCCATTCTTTCTGTCCTGAGAATTAGCAGTGTTCAAAATAGAACCTGCTCTATCAGCCATGGCTTGGTGGTGAAGTCATGTGGAACAGAGTTGCAGCCCACGCAGTGTAGACATGTAATAGATGCTAGAAATAAACCTTCATTGTCAGCCGCTGACATATTGGGGTCATTTGTTACTGGAGCGTAACCTTTTCTGACTGACACAGAACCAGAGACAGGACATTCTCAGCTCAATCTCAAGGCACAAGTTTGTACAGCTGTTACTTTCTTGAAAGAAATAAACCTCTTAGCATAGAATTATTCATCAGTGTTTCCTTCTTGACCATATATCCTATACTTGTAATCAGTCTTCTACTCTTGGATTTCTATTGTTTCCTGCTTTTTTTGCCTTTATTTATTTATTCCCATAAACAAACGAGCAACAAATAGAGAATAATGTTCATCTTTCGTCCTTTTACCCAAAAAATCTTTACAGTGCTCAAGACCTGACTAATAATTTTCTCATTCCAGAACATTACTTTCGATTAACTATATACCTTGCAGTGAGCGAGTACAGTGAAAACCATCCAACCTATCCTTGTATCTGGACGTCGATACCATGGTCTCACAATTCAGGGGGCTCTTAAGTCACTAACTGACTTTAAAAGTGTTTGGACTCTTTGCCCTTGAGTGAGAAAATCTCAGATTGAGGGGGACCAGCGTGGTGTTCTTACCACACACAGGATATAGTGCAAGCCCTTGTTGATGTCCCAAAGGAAGTTGTGTTCCAAGAAATGTTGTTCAACAACATCTTTTCTACTATTATCTAAAAAGTCCAGAATTGCTAACTTCCTCATGTGCTGATGGTCATGTAATTTTGTTGTTTGGCAAGAGCTGGGTGAACTTTTCTGGCAGAAAGCAGCTGAGAGACTTTACTCGAGGACTGGACAACCTGGTCCTCATCAGTGGTCTAAGTGTGTAGGCATTTCCCCTGTAGGAAATATTTTCACTCAAAAATAAGTAACTAGAACATTCCTAAGGAGGAAAACAGCAGCAGAGAAAGATGCTGGCTCAGTTTTTGGTCACGCGTGTTAGATAGCCTCAAAGGCCAAATAAAAATCCTCATAGTTTTAAGAATTCTTATGAGTTTACTATCCATTTTAACTCATGTTTTATTTTATTTTGTTTTCTGTATTATTTGCAGGTGTGAAATATTGTATTAAGGAAGATACTGACAGTGGGGTTTATTTACAGGAAAACATATCTGTTTTTTTTTAATTTTTGAAAGATTCTAACTTTATTTTTGAAGAGTGAAGTCATAAGATTTGTATAACATTAATTTAAAAGATAATTTATCTTAATCAAAGGGCAAACAGATAGGGAAATGTTTATTTCCGATACAAGCGACTCAGAATCTTTATAATCACTGCGGATGTAATGATGATTGTGTTCTTATAATAGCAGCCCAATGGTGCCCTTTTCTTTCCAGGATTTAAGAACCTGGTACACATGCATGCTGAGGCCAGAGGAAGAATACATCTTATTAACAGTGTCAATCTTGGCTAATAATTTTATCATTAGTTTTTCTGTATAAGAGTGTCCCAAATCCCATTGCTTTTTTTTATATTCATGATAATATTAATCCCAGATAAACTGCCCAAGAATTGTTGTTGAGAAACTTATGAAAAGATCTCACGTGAGATGTAGGACTGGTAAAATTCAATTCATTTCATTTCTGTCCAGTTCAATCTTTATATGCTCGGACTCTCCTCTCACTAGTTGATTAATTGACACAACAACACACTTAATACAAACTTCCAGAAATGGTGAAGTAGCTCCATTTGACCCAGAATTCCTACAGAAAACAACCATAAAATTGGGGAGGAAATCCTGTATGTTTAAAAATTGTTGGAGAGTAAGTGTTCATGAGGAGAAAGAGGAACTTGCAGCTAGGAGTGGTGATCCATGTTACCTCACCGCAGCAGTCCCTCTGTAGACTCTATATGCGTGTCAGATCCTGAGGTGCAGCTACGATTAGTACCATGTACATGTCAGTTATATCTCAGTTTTTAAAAACCTGGGAAGAAAATAACACTATCCAAAGCCACAGGAGAATATATACATGTAGACAGAAGTCAAAGTGAGGTTGGCATCTGAAAGAGAGAACGAGAATGAGTGAGCTTACTCCTTTCATGGCCGTTAGTCTGAGGACACATTCTGCTTAGTGCCGAGATGACCGACCGAAACACCCACAGAAATCTCTAGTTTTTTTGGCTCGTGGAACCAGGGAGTAAGTGTCAAGGTGACCACGGTCACAGAGATGTTAGGTACAGCTCTGGGAAGGATCTCTCTGGAGGGGAGCGCCCCACATTCCGCACAGCATCTTGACCTGTGCATGCGCCGTACGGGGCGGCTGGGATGGGTGCCATCTGGGCCGCCGCCACGGGGGTGCCGGCTCTCGCGGCTCCAGCTCAGCCCCGTTAACTGCCCGCCCAAAAACAGAACAGCACTCCTAGGGGACGCATAACGTTCTAGAGTTTTCTATAAAAAGAATTCATTGTGTCCATGATCTAATTCACAATAACTCACTGTGTGAGTAAGAAAACATATATTCTCCAGAGACGAATAGTAAAAGCTTTGAGATAGCCTAGATATTGGAATTAGCAAAAATATTTTAAAGCAGTTATTATATTTATGCTCAAGGACTTTTTTTTAATCAAAGATAAAATTGTTTATTTAATAAAAATAGGGTCAGTATCCCTGGAAAACGCTGACTCCCCATGATGTCCACCTCCCTACACATACCCTCTAGTTTAGGCCGCATGTGAACGTCTGATGGTTTATTTCCCAATGGACAAGAACTCTGACGATACGATTTGCTGTAGTTATGCTGCTAGGAAAAATTCCTCGGCACTCCTCCTCTTGTATTCTACAAGAGAACGTTCTCACGGCAAATCAGATGTCCTGTGCCTTCTTCGGATGTTTCTTAGTGGTGAGCGGCTGCACCGATTAGTCTTCCGTCACTCTCTCAGCCCGCAGATACCAAGTCTCGGATTTTACAGCAAACCGTTGTAACACAGGTTATCTTAATGAAGCCTGTGTACCAGGATTATAGACGGAAACCCGGAGAAACGAAGACGGACCTCCTGACCTCGGTGTCGTCTTCCACGTGAGTGCATTTAAATGCTGAGGTCACACTTCAGAGAAAAGCAGGCTGTTTCGCATCTGATGTTATCACTTACTATTGCAGAGTTCCCGTTCTGTACTTAGATATAGATATTGCAGAGAAGAATGAGAAAATCTCCTTGCCCTCTTTTGCGGAAGACTTGAGATGCATAAATCCCAGCACATTACTGTGAGGGAAGATCAGAATCCTGTGAGATCCCACATTTCTCGGGTATTCTGAACGAGAAGTGAGAAGAAGAGAAGAACAGAATGAAGGCCGAGGGCATTCGGCGCACTCGTGTTCTGTAAGGTCTAGAACGTTTTCAACTCTGTGCGGTGCGCGTGCAGGCTCGGAGCCAACGCCCTTTCTCCAGGGAGCTCCCCTGGGGTATCAGCTCCCGCGGTCCTTCGCCCGGACAACCTAGGTCCAAACTGCCGGGGGGAGGGTTAGTGAACATCTCGGGTTTCCATGCGTGTCCCGGGTGACCCCGACCTGGTAGCACGGTTTAGAACCATTGCTGTAGGAATTCGGTGAGGAGCTAGTCACTTGTATTCGCTCGTAGGTATAGGAGTGTAGGTGACTTTGGATTTCAGCCCTGTGCTCTGTCTGTCACATGCACATTGCTCTACCCTCGCAGGTAGCCGGCACGCTCGTGTTGTTGGTGGGGTTCCAAGTACAGTTGGAAGAGCCCCGTGCTTAAAGCAGGTGAATGTCAGAGCGGTAATTCACAGCCCTCTCCGGGCCTCAAGAGAAAAGACAGAGGCTGAGCCCCGAAGCCTTCAATACCACTGCCTCCAGAATTTCGCCCCATATTAAGGTTTTAGATTAATCTTAGATGAATTAAGATTAAATGGGAAAAAAAAAAATTAAATGAATCCGGTTAAGTTTTCTGCCATCTACTCGCTGTAGCCAGATTCTTTGTTCTTACTCGAGTTGGTCATTTTTCAACATTCCACAAAAAGGCAACTCTTGGCCTAACATACCATTCAGCTCACCATTCTCCCAAATAAATAAATTCAAATACTGCTAACCTCTAAATGATTGATAGCCTCAGTCAAATCTAAATGATTTGCAACCTCAATCAAAGTCTGTAAGTCTGCAGGCTGCCAGGCAGCTTGAGTAGAACAGGTGTCTGTGTGTGCAGACTCTGCCGGCAGAGCTGCTGAACGGAAGTTACCGATGCTGTCACGTGCACTCAGGAAGAGTGTGACACATTTCAGCCTGTGTGGAAAGAGCCATTCAGTCTCAGGACCGTGTGAACTCCGCCTCTGTGCCTCAGTCACCTAAGCGGGAGCCACCGGCCAGAGCACCTGTCTTGTGCCGCGGCCGAGTGTGCAGGCAGGAGCCGCTGGCTTCTTCTTAGACTTTCCGATTCGTGGAGCTCAGGACGGACACAGCTCGCTGAGCCTTCACCGCGTGCCGCCTGCCGCTGGACACTTGGACTTCTAATGACCTGTGCAGACGCACACTCGGCCCGGAGGAGATCTCATAAACACTATCTTGATAAAAATGTATTTATTTGATGCGTCTCTGAGTAACGCTGCCCACGCATGAGGCTGCTTAAAGGGTTAGCCTTTTGTCGAACATCAGAATGTATATTGCTTTCAAAACGAGGTACATTTCTTTTGTGTGTGCCGTGGGAGCTGAACAGATTTCCGGATTAATTATTTACAAGCCATTATGACCTGAGATTTTCAGATTTCAAAGCACAGACTTAGAAAATATAATCGTATCCATTACTTCGTGTTGTTTTGGTGCCTTCACAAGAGGAACATTATCTTTCAGAGCGTGTCATGTTCATGTTGATGCTACTCTTCAATACTGTGAAAGAGGATGCCAGTTCCCTGCAGAGAAGTGATTGCACCTTTGTTTCCTCGTAGCGTGCACACCCGAGGTTCTTCTAACATCAGCCTGTCTTTCTATACAGTTAACACAAGTTCCACTTGGTATATATTCTGTTGAGAAAGGAGTATGGCGTTTAGGATGGTATTGCTCAATATTTTTTGAGTTAAAAAATATGTTTCTAGTTTAGTAAAAGGCAAATGATGCGACTTTATTTAGTGATTATTTCCATTCCAAATATTTTTTCCAGTGTATAAGTGAATCTCGAGATGATTTATTTTCACGCTTTTGTGATCTGAACAAAGCTCTTAAACCAAGTATAATCACTGATAAATCTATACCTAGATCACTGTGGCCACTTGTATTTGATACTAGCAGCGGCCTTGAGCTCTAGGGAGTTCTGATATCCTTTTATTAACAGAGAGAAAGCCTGCTTATAGACATAATCACCTGTATTTATTGCAAATTATGAGTCACTTCATACGGGACTTAATACCCTCCATGGGAAGGAAGGCGCCACTTAAGCCGGCAGTCAGTGTGCGGGGTGCTGAGTAGATTGCACGTTCCAGTCAGCCTCACCGTCGGTTAAACTTGAGTCAGAAGGAAGATACATGGTACCAGATAAAAACACCTTTGTGCTGCTGACACGTTTAAAGGAAAGATGTATAGAAAAAGGAAAAATGCTTTCGTGGTTGAACTGTGTCTTCCTCTGACATTGGGGGTTTATTTCTTATACCAGTAGAGTGTGTGCCTTAATGTTAAGTTTCTGTTTTTTTTTAACATTTATTTTTTGAAAGAGACAGAGCACGAGAGGGGGAGGGGCAGAGAGAGAGAGAGACACAGAATCCCGAAGCAGGCTCCAGGTTCTGAGCTGTTAGCACAGAGCCTGATGTGGGTGGGGCTTAAACCCAGCAACCGTGAGGTCATGACCTGAGCCGAAGTCAAATGCCCATCCGACTGAGCCACCCAGGCGCCCCTCCAATGTTAAGTTTTTATAATGAAAACATAGAAATAACGTTCTAGGGATTAAGTCAAAAGCAAGCTGTGACCATTTTTTGGTTAGCTCAGAACTGTCTAAATACTTGAGCACCAAATGGTACATTTGGGAGTAGGAAGCTTACCAGTATTGTTTTCTTCTCAAGAGACTACCTGTCCTGCTCCCTATTGTCAATGGAAAAGACAGGCTCTAGAGTTCTTTTGAAGGAATATTTTATGCATTATATCATAGATAAAAATTATGCAAGTTTTAGATGTCATATTTACATGTAAATTGACCAGTGTGAGTACAGTGGGAAGTGGGACATTTTCTTTTATATATGTACATACATATATATATAATATATATGAACATTAAATGAACACTTCTCTTTCAAATACGAAGCTTAAGTACTGGGAACTAGAGTTTACATATTACCATTGTAATGTAATTATTACTGTAGAACATGACTGAGTGCCTAAGTCATGTTCACTCATTAGCGTACCCTTCCCTCCCATCCCCTGGAAATAATTTTTCAACTCTTAATGTAAGTCCATATTCCCAAATCTAAAAAATTACTTAGCTGTTTAGAAGGCAGACAGAGAACTTGAAGTTATGTGCTTGAACCAAGGAAAAGAATTGCAGTCACTGAAGACCTAGATGTGAGACACGTAAGCCCTTCTGTGTCCCCAAAGCCCTCTGCTTGCACTCCGTGGACCCCCACTTTCCATCCTCGTTAGGTTCTCCAGCACTGTTCACCCGTATTTCTAGTCTTCCTTTATTTATCTCCCTGCTTGAGTTACATCCCAATCTCCTCATGTTTCTGGCTCTGGCTTGGCAGCTTGACCTTGATTCCTAATAACGCCCGTGTTCGGCGGCTCAGTGTTGGTATTCTTCATCTTTAGCTAGTATCTGACTGTACCTAATCTAAAAAAGAATTTTAAGTAAAAAGAAAAAAAGCCCTATTATGGGGATGGTGATGGTGGTAATGGTAATGATTATGATGATGACAGTAATGATGGTGAAAGGGACAACTGTGACCAGATAGTAACTCTCTGAGGCTGGCATCATTAGGATCATTTTCCAGGAGACAGAACAAAACATTGGATAGATTAAATAAATCGCCCTAAATTATATAATTAACCGTGTTGAAAGTGGAACTTGAGCCTAGTCTGACTCACAGTCCTGTGCTCCCATCCGCTGTGAGATCCTCCTCCGAATAGAATTATTGAATGAAAACGGTGCATCAGGCATGTGTACTATGTTTCATATGGTGCCTTTATACATAAATAGACTTGTGAATATACCGGTGATAAGTGGATCGTTTTCATTTCTTTTTTTTTTTTTTTTTTTTTTTGTCACATTTCCTGTCCCTTTCTGGGATTGAATTTTCCACCTACAGATTACCTGTATGTGGTACTGGCTCAGAGTGGTACTTCTTCAGATCTTTCTAGAATGAAAGTGCCATCCAGTTCTTGCGTACCGTCTTGTCTATCGTATCTCAGTGACGCCGAGACTTGAGAATGAGAGGTAAGCAGCGCGCACTGAATGCAGTCAGTCAAAAGCTGCAACAGATGATGATAGCTTCAGGGCTTTAGATGAGCACATGCACACACTGACGTGCACATATGTGTGTGCATATGTCTGTGTGTATGTGTGTGCATATGTGAGCAGTGTGTGCAGACTCACCCAGTCTTGGAGTATGACACAAGCCATGAACTGTTAAGGTTTTCTGATTATTTAGATTCTCTTTCATTCAAAAAATGTCTTGCTGGCCTGGCGTGTTTATGTATGAATGGTTTTTGGCAGTTTATTGATTGTGCCGATTAGTAACTCATGCAAATCAGTTATAAGACATAAACAGTCCTTTAAAAAAGCACATATGAGAACTGCTTGAATTTATAAAAACATGAATCAACATTTGATTCAAATCAGAATATAGATCAAAGGAAAAGAAATGTCAAATTTTTGGTAGGTGGATATACGTGGGAAGAAATAATGCAAGAAATCTGCCTCTCTCTCTCTCTCTCTCTCTCTCTCTCTGTTCAAGAGGACAGTGTGAAACCTTTGGCTCAGGTCACACACAGACTGCACTGTAACCACCTACCCAATTTCCTGGAACCATTTTCCTCTATAAATAAGAGTTCACCCCACTGACCCTATTATGGGGAAAGGAAAAGAGAATAGCCAAGTATATTTATTCCAGGCAGCTAGGCTACAGCCTTCCAGAAAACATGCCTGACAAATGTCTTTCCCCAGAGAATTCAGCCCGGCAGCCCCGCCGTCCTGGCTTTCTGGATTTCTTTCTCTTTCTGTCTCTCCGTCTCTCCCTCCCTGTCTCCCTCCTTGTCTCCCTCCCTGTCTCCCTTTCTCCCTTTCTCTCTCTCCTTTTCATTCGCCTTTTCTTTTTTTTTTTAATATTTATTTCTGAGAGAGAGAGAGAGAGAGACAGAGCATGAGTGGGGGAGGGGCAGAGAGAGAAGGAGACACAGAATGTGAAACAGGCTCCAGGCTCCGAGCCGTCAGCACAGAGCCCGACGCGGGGCCCGAACTCACAGACCGCGAGATCATGACCTGAGCTGAAGCCGGCCGCCCAACCAACTGAGCCACCCAGGCGCCCCTCATTCTCCTTTTCTTACTCTCTTTCTCTCCCCACAAGCCACTGCGAGTGTGTGTGTGTCCACACATAAATATGTCCCGTATTGTATTTATTTGACAATGATTCTTTATCCATCATTGTTATAAAGAAATTCTGAGGATAAATATTTTCAGTAGTCATCCATGTACATATTCCCAAGTTTCTGTATCTGTGTGTTCACAGAGTGACAAGCTAAAGAATGAAAGAGAGAGATAGAGAGGGAGGAGGAGGGAGAGACGGGGTGGGGGAGTAAAATGAGAGAATTAACCCAAATCATGATCAGCCTGTGTGCAACTGATGTATTGCTCTATGTTCTGTGCGTCTGCTATGTCCTTTTAACACTCAAGATCTAAATTCCTGTTTTGGAGATTATATTACACACTGGTGAAACCCTAAATAGAAAATACTATTTCAGTAGAAATTCCTGTTTAATACAGCTAGTTTTAAGTTCCAGTCAGAGGCCAACTTATTTCAATAACTATTTGCTGCAACACAGGTGCTTTGCGATGAGAAAATTTAACCATGTTCTTCAGTATATTTTATTAGGCTCACTTCTCTGCCTAGAAAACTCAGATTCTTTTCAACACACAACATTGGTTTAAAAATGGAACAAATTATATGTAACTTATAAGGTGTTTGGACAATATAATGTTCTTCTGGCTATGATTGCTGAAGGTACTTTCTTCTCATTGTAAACATTATTTTCCCGACAGCTGGGTATTGGTGGGGGTCACACCGTGAGCCGTGGTGTCAGGATGGTCTGAGCCCAGACTGGCCCTACGATGCAGCAGGCTTCCTGACCGTACCACACATTCCCCGAGGCACGCCGGGTGTGATAAGAGTTACCATGACCTAACTTAGCATCATTTAACTGAGCAGTTGCAACAGATCTGCAAAATTTTATCCTTACACAAGTTTTTAGGTCATGTTTTAATCACCCCTATATTGCAATTTACCAATTGAAACCCAAAAAGATTCTGGACTTGTCTGAGGGCACAGATTTGTGGATTGGATTTAGCGGCTTGAAGTCTCCCCAGGGCGGTGACGTTCCCTTACCCGCTGTGATAAGTTCCATCCGGTCCTGCTTGCGTGTGCGCGCAGTGCCTGGGGTTCGGTAAGTGCTCCGTACACGCGAGCTCTAATTCTTCGAAGCCGTTTGACCACCCTTTCATGTGTCTATTATTACTAACGATAAGAAGTTCCCTTTCAATTTTTCTGTTTATTCATTCAATAAATATGTATTGAGGGCCTACTATATTCCAAGCATGTGTCTCGATTCAGCGAACACAAATGAAACAAAGCAGAGACAAGTCTCTACCGGGTGGAGCCTACGTTACATTCTTACGTGTGTGGGGAGATCTACAGAAATAAGGCGAGTTGAATATATAGTGTAGTAGTGATGATAAGTAGTAAAGGAAATAAAAGAAATACAAATAATCAGAAAAAAAATCCGGGAGAATGGACTCGTAAGTGTCAGAGTGTATAATTTCGCATCAGCTGTGGAATGCTTTTGATCATTGGCACGAGTTCTCAGGTACCGTCGTCTCTTCATTCGGGATAGGAATAGTAATATTTACTCTGATAATTTTCACAAGTTGTATGAGAATCTATTTTTTTACATAAAAACATACTTTAAAATATGACGCTGCTAAAAATATTCGATGGCTCTACACTTCGTAACACCTGCCTGTGAATTATGTATGTTTTTAAAACCGCATATGATATAGCAAGTGTTGATTAACTGTTGCATCTGGGACATAATTGGGAGTGAAATTAGGGAAGAGGAATGCCAGGAAAGCCAGAGACTTAAGGAAAAGCTGCATACGGCGGGCATAGAATGAGGTACGTAAGAATAGTGTTTGTGCGGAAGCTAATATCCTGGTTGCGTGTGCGCTCAGCAAAAGCTATAACTTAACTAGTGATGTCTCACAGTACACACCCATGGGTGACTCTGATGTTACTGTACCAAACCAGACTTGTGGGTGTCATGACTTTGTGCATTTAATCTGCAGTTTTACTAATGTAACTCAGAAAGTTTCCCCTGGGGAGAGAGGGGGTCTGATTTCTCTCAACTCACACCCTGACTTCTACCGATAATTTCTTTTAGAAATTTTTTTCTCCACAATTACATGTTAGAGAAGTAGGCTGAGTACTTCCATGGGCAACGTGAGAAGTGAAATTGGAAAGTCCCCCAGTGGGGATTGTGACTCCAGCTGGAGACACTTTTGTGTCCACATCCCTCCTCTTTCCTGCCCCTTGGTGTTGGCCTCTGTAACGGTGGGCACCATGGTGGGCGTGAGGGGTGGGGCTGAGTGAGGAGCTGGTTCCGAGGGCACCTGTCTGCTCTGACACTCCCTGAGCGTTGAACGACAGGTCAGGGTCAGGGGCATGGGTAAAGACCTTGAGTCCACATCCAGGAAGGACGGCACAAACGCAGAGAAAGCAGAAAGCAAAACATTGGGAATTCACAGGAACGGAAAGACTGGGACAGAGCAGGGGTTCGGGAATCCAAATTTGGGGCAGGGGGATGCTGGTCGGAAGTTGAGGTCACAGCAACCCTGGATTGACATTGAAAAGGGATGTTTAATTTAGACCCCTGTCCACCCAGGCCTGCAGGTGGTGTGTCTGCTTCCTGCGGGAGAGGACCAGGCGGTCTGCAGCCCCGGCTTCTGTGGCTGCAGCGCAGCTGCTGAATGTCCACTGAGAGCTGTGGGAGCGCCGGGCCCTGCGCCCTGCTGCCACGGCTCCCACGTCGCTGCTGGAGGGAGTTGGAAGAAAGCGGTGAATAGAGGGTAACAGTCTTCCTTCTCCAACTTGGAAGGGACAAAAGTGCTTTGGAAATCTCTTCTCCAGGGCCCCCCGGTGGCTCAGTCGGTTAGGCATCCGACTTTGGCTCAGGTCATGGTCTCTCAGCTCATGAGTTAGAGCCCCACATCAGGCTCTGTGCTGACGGCTCAGAGCCTGGAGCCTGCTACGGATTCTGTGTCTCCCTCTCTGTCTTTCAAAAATAAATACATCTAAAAAATTTAAAAAATCACTTCCCTTTGTGCTGTTACGTCTTCGTCCTCTGACCGTTCACCAGCTTTGGGACTGCAGCCGGCTGCCAGCTGCTCTCTTGTGCTGACGTTCAGTAAACCGAGCTAAGGAAGAGGATGTGGGCGCATCCGAGAAGAGAATGAAATACGTTTCTTGTGTGAAAGTTCAACACTCCATGTTTCATCCAGATTTTGCATCTACTCTTCAGATTCCTACAGAGTCCCCCTCCCGTGAGCTCAGTGTTTCATGTATCAAAAAGCAGACTCGTTATTATCTTTCTTGAGCATCCCCCTCCTCCTGTGACTTCTCGCATGCCCCCTTCATTAACCCCTGGAACCTCCAAAGGTTCTGTTTGAAGCAGCGTGGGCATTCTCTTAGATTATTTTCAGGGTCACATAACTAAAAAAAAGTGCCAAGTCCTGTCCCTTCACCTTCTCAGGAGCTTTTATGTCTGTCTTCACTTGTACAGTTCTGGAGGCGGGGCTCTGGTTGAGGCTTTTTGCATCTTTTCCTTGGAATATGGCACCTGACTCCCGAAAGCTCTCCTCTCCAGTCCCTTTCACTTCCTAATCCTCTTCCTTAAGTGGACTTCCTGAAGAGCAGATCAATTGTGCAGTTCCCCCCTGAGGCCATTAAATAACCCAGTACCTCCTAATGCCTACAGGTTACAATCCAAACTCATTAATACGGCTGCAGTCAGGTACCCATGATTCCCCAAACACATGGTGCTTCAGTCTGTGCAACCTGCATCTTCTGCACTGAATACTCATCTCCTTTTTGCCTAATGACCTACTACTTGTCATTCAAGACCTTAAGTGTAACTAATCTCTTGGAGTCTTCCATCTTAAATAAAGTTGGTTACTTCCTTCAGTGAGTTGTCACTGTATTTTTACTCAACTTCTAATTTGGAATCTCCATGCTCTGTTACACTTACTTGTTTATGTATGTCTCCCCTTGTAGATTTTATGTGAATGACTTGAGAGCAGATACCATGACTAAATAGTAAATGTCGTTTAGCATCCTTTATATAGAGCTTGGCATATAATAGGTTAGTAGTGATTACATAAGGATCGTTGAAAGGCATAACTCTCAATTTCTCTGATTCCATTATTAAAGACAATTTATATCAGTCAATATATATTATTTTTTTCACTCTAATGTGTGTTCTCCCAACCATATGATGAATAATTTTCTGCTTGTTTCAGTTGAATAAAAACATTCCTTCTCATATTCAAATATCTGAACTAATTTCTGCATAACGTGTGTGTGTATGTGTGAGATGTGTGTATATGCTAAAATAAAAGTATTTTCATTTCCTGTAGAAAAAAAAAAAAGATCACTACTTCTAGAAACTTTGAAGGCCATTAAAAACAAGAAAAATCTGAAAAGCCATCACAGCCAAGAGGAGCCTAAGGAAACGACAACTAAATGCAATGTGGTGTCTTGGAATGAATCCTGGAATGGAAAAGAACTTTGGGTAAAAACCAAGAAAATACAAGTAAACTGTGAACTTTCTCTAATAACGTCGCGCCAGCGCTGGTTCGTTAGCTGGAGCAGATGCACCGCACCAATGGAAGATGTAGTAAGGAGAAACTGGAGGATATATGGGACTTTGTAGTATTTTTACAGCTTTTCTTTAAATATAAAATTTATAAAAATAAAGTCTATTAATATTTAGGAATAGAGGTGAAATGGTTTCTGAGGAAAAAAAAGGATGGAATGGTCAGTCACCTTGCATCCCGGACTTGTTCAAAGGGAGTCTTCAGGCAGAAGGAATATGGCACCAGATACTCGGAGCTTCCAGAAGTGGTAAAAACTGTATAAAAGATATCTTCCCTATCTCGAATGACTCTTGACTCTAAATGGCATGTTAGTGTTTAAAGTGTAAATAGTAGCAAAATACTGTGGTGTTTTAATGTTTAAAAATAACTGATGTGGCAGCCAAATAAAAACGGTGGGAAATGAAATAGGAAATGTTTCCTGTATTGTGAATAAGGCAGTAACTTCTTTAAAAAGTTGAATAATAATCCAAAGATATGTATTATAAACCCTAATGCAACAACTAAAAAAAAAAGAAAAATTAGGCACTGGTATAACTACTAAGCCAATATTGTATATAAAAGGGAACCATTAAGTAAAAATCAAGTCAAAACTAGGCAGAAAAAAATGAGAAAGTACAAAGAGCACCCAGAGGAAGTAGAAAGTGACTAGAAAACATGGCGAATATAGTTTCAAACATATCAACAAGGTTTAAAACATTTCATTTACTAAGTAAGGATTTGAGATTGCAGGAAAAAACTAGGAAACGACTCTACACGGACTGCAAGAAACCAGATTTCACATACGCAGACACAGAGAAGCGAACCACCAGAGGATGGAAACACACAGGCCAACAGCCAGTGGAGAGAAGGCGGAAGCGGCCGTATGTGTCTTATGGAAGAAACTCAAGAACAAGGAGTAGAACTCTTACTTGCTGATAAGGTGGACTAGCAGGAACTGGACCTACCCTCCTTCCTGAAACAACCAAACACAAACACACAGTGTAGTCTGAAAATTCAGGACTTTGACCCCAAGAGGCTGCAAGATAAGGAAGTGGTCTCGCCGTCCTTGAGAGAGCTTGCGGGATGGTTTTCAGTGTCTTGCCTCTGCAGTGACTGATAGCGGTCCCAGGAAAAGACCCATCAGGTGGCAAGATTCTCACCCTGACCCAAGGGAGGGTAGCCCGGCTCCGCTGAGCGCCCTTTTGACGAGGCCTCAACCTTGACCTCTAAAAGCTCGAAGGAAACACTAATGTAGTTTTAACAGCCTCAGGGATGAAGTGCCCGCCTAGGAACACTCAAGGCTACTAAACCAGTTGCCTGATGCTCCAGCCGACACCTGAAGCCTGGGCGTGTTGCCCGGTCCCTGTGGGAGGGTAGGAGCCTACCTTCAGTAAGCACCAGTTACAAACCCACATGGCTTTCACGTGGGCCAACCTGTCCTTCTTGCTTTTTGTAATCTTTCACTTCCCTGACCCTGCTAAGGCCTACTTTCCTCTTACCCCTTTTCCTCATCCTCCCTTTAAGACTTCCAGCCCCCTGTGTACAAATCCAGGTTGAGTTCGGCTCATGCTGGACGCCTTCCCTTATGGCCACAGTATGCCACTGATTGAACTCTGCCTTTACGCTTTCCGTCCTGCTGGCTTCCTTATCTTGGACCCTGGTCCAGCCTCATGTTGAGCACAGGCCCGGAGGCAGGAAGGGGTGGATCGTGGGGATATCTGTGGAAATCTGTCCGGGCGGATGGGAGGGGGCCTGGCCACAAGCGCGGGTCAGGTGCACCTGGCATCTGGTTGGGGAAGTCTGGAGCTAAGGGCGAGCGGGAGAAGCTGAGCCCTTGTTCGCTCTTTGGCTTTAAGGGAATGGACTCTGCAGCCATTTGGGGCTTTGAAGTAGGTCAGCAACATCATTTGACTAAATTTTAAAAGGATTACTCTTAACTTTTGTGACCGGCTTGGAGACAGAGAACGTAGCAGGTAGGGAATGGACAGGGAAGTAGAGTGAGGTCGCGGAAATCCTGGAGGACGACGGTGGTGTTCCCGTGCCGCCGAGCAGAAGCAGGGGACGTGGTGGGAGTTCGGGTGTCACATGTGTTACAGGCCCATAGTGCTCACAGATCGGGTGTGAAGTTTGGGGTCAAGGATGTTTCCAAGGTATCATCAGAGCAAAGAGAAGGGTCAGGTTCTCACTTGCTGAGAGTGGAGAGACCCTTGGGAGAGATCTTTGAGGGGGGTGGTGGGACACTTACTGCGGACATAAAGTTTGAGGGGTGTGTTAAAGACAGAGGTGGTGTGTGAGTCTCACGTTCGGGAGCGGAACTAAGCTTTTGAGAGTCGTCAGCACGTATGGGTGTGTGTGTGTATGAATGGTGTGTAACACTACAGGAATTAGTAAAATCAAGACAGTGGATACAGGAAGAGAGCAAAGAGAGGGTCTGAGAACTGAGAGCTGCGTCATCTTAAAATTCCATAATCAGGGGGCGCCTGGGTGGCTCAGTCGGTTGAGCGGCTCACTTCAGCTCATGTCATGATCTCACGGTCTGTGAGTTCGAGCCCCGAGTCGGGCTCTGTGCTGATGTCTCAGAGCCTGGAGCCTGCTTCAGATTCTATATCTCCCTCTCTCTCTGCCCTTCCCTTGCTCACTCTCTGTCTCTATGTCTCTCAAAAATAAAATAAAAATGCTAAAAAAAAAAAAAAATTCCGTAGTCAGGAAGATACTGAAGACTCAGCCAGACAGTTGCAGAAAAGTCAGGAGGATGTGAAGGCCTGGAATGGAAGTGAAGAAAGCGTTTCACGAGAGAGGGTGTTCCCAGCTGTGTCATACACTGCCGCTGGGTATGGACGGTTCAGTGGTGCGTTTGGCAAGGTGGAGGTCCTTGTTAGTGCAGACGGGAGCGTTTTTGGTGGAGCGTAGGGCAGGGACCCTGATGTGAGGTGGGGCGGGGGGGGGGGGGTTCATGTGAAAAAGGGAGGGAAAAAGGTGTGTGGTAAATGTGATGATTTATCCCATCTATAAAAAGAGATAAAACACTTCGCAGAGAGGCTCACCTATCATAACTGATCAGTTCACTATAATGATTGTATAATTGTCAATCAAAATAAAATTTATTTTACTCTATTAGGATCCGATCCAGTCTATGGACTGCTGGCGTGTTTTAATACTCTATGCCTTTTACAGGACCTTGCATTTAATGGATGATCAATTAGGCGCTATCAAATGAATAATTAAAAAAATATTCAATAGCTTAAAATAAATCGTTGTACGAGTTCTGGGTACAGTGCAGCTAAAACTTACCTGTTGCTGGAAGAAATTTCCTCACGATGTGGAGAATGAGCCCCTATTTGTGTTCACATACATAATTTGAGGGAAGTAAGCACTTAATAAGATCATTGAGGTATATTCCCCGGGCATAGCTAGTTAGAGTCATATTGGCTGTCCACAACAGTCATATTTTAACCTGGGGAATTATTAAGTTTTAGATGAAATTGTGCTAGAGCTAAGATAATGGAGTTGACCGGTTGTGTTTTTATTATGTAAGTTACCATTCGTAGTAGTAAAAATTAGCTGCACTAGGCATTTTCTGAGTGTTAATAATCCAAGTTTAAACGGGAGTACTTTTAAAATGTCTTTGACATCATCTCCAAATCCCCCTGCGTTAATTCTTGTGTTTTTCAAATTAATGACTTATGCAAGTTTTGCAAACTCATTGGGGATAATTGAATTCTATTTGCATGGACACCAAATCAGGGCGTCCTTGACTCTTTTTTGACAAACTACTGATACTGATCGACGGGAAGTAGCGGATAATTAAACAGAAAATAAAATGCCTGTTTTCTTAGGAGGCACAGTGCAAAATAGAGCACTTATTTGGGGAATGATAATGAACTTTTAAAATGTTGGTTAGTTTTACTTTCAGCTTCATTTTAAATCCCTTCGAGTATGTTAATATCAAACACTGGGAATCTAAATGAAAATATTTAGCTTATTTATTTATGTTCATTGGTGTTCAGGAAAGTGAAAGCCCTTTTGTCCAAGAGAGTCATCTTTTCCCTGTTTCTAAATTGTTGAAAAATCTCAATAACAGAGAATCTTAGTTTTAACCTGTTTACCAAGTCCACCTCGTTGTAGGCAGAGTGACATGAAGACTTCTCTTTAGAGAATATATTTCTTGAATTAATCATAATGTGTTAGAAACTGTGCATTTTATTTGGCAGACACACCACTCCACACCCTAGAAGACCACTATGCTCAAAGATTACCTGGGTTCTTCAATCTAGAGCGAAATAAAAAGACGCACTTCAAACGAAGCCCCGAAGTTAGGGCCAGGAGCACACAGATGGACAGGATGACCAAGCTAGTCTTTTCCCATCTTGCTGAATAGTT
This sequence comes from Paguma larvata, assembly GCA_030068075.1. NCBI lineage: Eukaryota > Metazoa > Chordata > Mammalia > Carnivora > Viverridae > Paguma > Paguma larvata. The sequence continues at coordinate 29,747,392 of CM057831.1, forward strand.
CGGGTCGTCCCTGAAGAAGCACCCCTTTCCTGTGTGCTGCTGAATTGGCGTCCAGAGTTGAGATCAGACGTCAAGGGGCCGATAGTATGGATGGATGCACTCTGGTGAATTTCTAATCATTCTTCAAGAGCCAGGTCCAGTAGCCCCTGTGGAATCCTCTTTTTTGGGTGTCTCTGTCCCTCTCCTTGGACCCACCACACTGCAAAGGGTGCATCTTTCTCGTCTGCAGTTAGTAGTTGCTGCATTAATACTGAATGTGAAAATCTCCCACTGAAAGAAGGACAAGAATAGGGTCCGTGTCCTGTTCTCCACTGCTGTATCCCCAGCTCCTAGCATCATCCTTTACTTAACAGGTGCTAAACTAATATCTATTACATGGATAAACTGGATGAAAATTATAAAAGGCTCTAATTGCGTATAATATCAGCACCGGTTCCCGCCCGACTTGGGTGTTGCTCCTAAGGTCTGACCAGTTACTCCTGTGGGACCCCTCCTATTTGTCTGGTCGGTCTCCAGCTCGTTAACTCCTGTCTTGTATCCCCACTTCCTTATTAATACATTCACCTGTGCATTCTGCTCTGCTCTACAGTGAAGGCGTTTAAAATTGAATTTCTAGGGCGCCTGGGTGACTCAGTAGATTAGTGTCTGACCTTGGCTCACGTCATGATCTCAAGGTTTGCGAGCTCAAGCCCCACATCAGGCTCTGTGCTGTTGGCTCGAAGGGAGCCTCTGTCCTGCTTCAGATTCTGCATCTCTTTCTCTCTCTGCCCCTTCCCTGCTCTCTCTCTCTCTCTCTCTCTCTCTCTCAAAAATAAATGACATTTAAAAAATAATATTAAGAGAGAATTTCTAGCTACTTGTTTTAAATGTTTTTTCTGATAAACAGATCTCAGTTTACTGGATTATCTATAATTTCCAAAGTTCTTTGACGTCACCCTCTTCATGACCACACTTCCCACTCTCTTCCTGGTGAAGCCCACGAGCACAGGCTACACTCCCGCTTCTGACTTGCCCCTTTCTTCCCGAAATGCATAGTAGAGTCCGCACAGTCTTTTATCCTGGGCTTCTCTGTAGATTTCTGTCTGGCTAAGTTTTCCTGGATGACTGAAGGAACTCTGTGCGTGGTCTCTCTGTTTCAAATTCCTCCACTGTCTTCGCCCCTTTGTGTATGTTTTACATGGTTCTAAAATCTGCCAAATGCCTGTATTTTCCATCTCTTTCCTGCTTAAAATCAGTCATGCAAAATTTATTACTAAAGAGAAGTTCAACTCCTGAGGGCACGCAAAGTTATCAGTATCTAGACCCAACCTATTTTTATAGTCTTTCTCTTCCCTTTTTTTTTTTATTATTATAATTAAATTCAGGCCAAACTAAACCGAACCCCTCTGCTCAAACATTCTCTGTAGTTTGCAAATATTTGCTTTGTGCATGCTGTGCCTGAAATAACACTTTCCTCCCTTTCTGTCTACACCCTACTTATTCCACTAAGATTCATCTCAAATGCTACTCCCTAAGAGCATGCCCGGACGGGACCTGGGGTCCAGGATTACTCACACTCAGCAGGCCCCAGCCCGCCGTCACCCCTGGTCGGCATGCGGCCCCTCTTCTGTTTCATCCAGCTACTTGTCCCTTTCCACCCACCCGCTGTTAGTGTTCCTGTGCAGCCTGTCAAGAGCGACTATCGGAAGGGGGTACTCGATGTCTGCTGATTTACGTGTGTGCTGGTCAGGCCGCGGTTCCATACCTGGTGCTGCTGCAGACAGAACACATCGTGCCTTCTCCCGTCATTCAGCGCTGTGGTGTTTGGAGCTCTGCCCACGTCCCCGTGCGGACGTCTAGCCTGTCACTTGTAACTGCCCCTCGTGTTCTGCCAGCCCGCTGCTTCCAGCTCAGCCCACGTAACCTTTAAACACACGCATTCGATCGCGTGGTTCAGTAGCTTAGAATCCATCAGTGATTCTTCATGTCACTTAGGGTCAGTTCCATGCTTCTTCACACGTCGGGACGGCTTTCCGGGATGCGGGCTGCAGGCGGCCTCTCGCCTCCACCGTCGCCCGTCTTCCTGCGGGGCCTTGCGCCGCCACCGGTCGACCTCGTGCCCCTCAAACCCACTTCGTTCTCCCTCTGGCTCTGTCTTCTTCGGACGTCCAGATTAGCTTGCACTTCCTCAGGTACGCCTTCGAGGCCTGGCAACCTCAACCCGGGGCCAAAGTCTTAAATATTCTTGCCCATCAAATTCTTTTTGTTACGCTCTGCTCGGTCCATATATGTACTTATCTCCGAGTTCAGCTGATGATGCTTTTGACCCACCGCGAAGTCAGCTCTGTGAAGGCCGAATCCGTCCTCAGTCTTTCTTGTTTCTGGCCCACGGACAGCCCACGGTGAAATAGGCGTTAAATGGATGGATGACCAGGAAAGGTGACTTACCCAAGGTCTGACACCTCATGAGAAGTCCAGCTCAGGACAAGGAAGCAGCGCCTTTGCCCTTCCTGAATGTGACGGGTCTTTGAAGGTAGTGCTGTGGCGTCTTCTCTCCGTTTCTGCCTCAGTGCCTTGCGCCCTGCAGATACTCAGTGACTACTGCGAGAATACACAGAAATAGCAAGAAATGAGACTGTTGAGTATGTGGCTTTACATTTACACTGAAAGGCTATTTACTCTTCTGTGAAATCTGCACATCTCAGAAGTGGTACAAAAAAAAAAAAAAAAGGTCCTTGCCACTCTCTTACTTTCATAAGTAGACCCTACCATTTTCCGTTTTTACCAGGTCGAAACTGCTTTTTATTTTTTTATTTTGTGCAGTCATAAGGTCAGAGCTACATTATGAAAGTGTTGCCAGGAGATTCTGACTCAGAAAATGTCTGTTAAAACGTATGGAAGCTGAGTTTCAGACTGCGGCTGAATAGAGAGAATCAATTTATGAATGTTCAATTTATGCTCATTTTAATAAAGGAAAAAGACTAATGACCTCTGCTTAAAAGACGATGGATGTATTCCACTTTCTGAGGATATTCCCTTCACTTCAGGAGAACTGGACTAATAAACTGTCATTCTCCTCGACTTGGTTTCTGCCTCAGTAGCTTTTATCAATGGGCCTGTCACAGTGCTGAAATTGGGAGCTCTTGCTGTGTTGTTTTATAAATCTAATTATCTGGAACCCTTGCAGTATCAGCGCTAGCGCGCGCACACACACACACACACACACACACACAGAGGAAAGTTTTAAAAAGTGTCCCAAATAGACTTTCCCCCCCTTACTTAATTCCTAGCAGTATGAGTGACATCGCCACGTTTTCACCAAGTGATGTCTTTCTATTACTTATGGAATCCAGACCTTGAAAACCAGGAATGATTTTTTTTCCCCTGTTATCCTCCAAAAGTTGAATTACTTGGAAGGTCGGACTGTTTTAACTTTGGGCAGTGAGGACAGGTAGGTGAACAGACAGTGTAGCCCCTGTTGAGTGTGACCGGGCAGGACATGGAGAGAGGAGTCCCCGGTCCCACTGGCCTGTGTCAGCATTTCACGGTCTATTTTCTGGGACTCACTCCTTTGGTTTAAGGTATTACGTCCATAGGATGCTTGTATTGACAAAGTTGTATCCAGTCTTCAGAATTTAGCTGTTCATTACGTGTTTCATCTTCACACACCCTTTAGATGGTCAGCTGAGGCGTTAATACCCCAGAACAGGAAAGGAGACCTGAAACTCAGCGAGGCTAGTTTTTGGCCCAAGGGCTCGGAGCAGACGTCTGGGCCTTCTGGCCGGAGTATGGCACCAGTATTAGGAAGCGCCAGTGTTTACTGTGTGTGCCCTGACTTGTCCTTTTAGGAGTCAGTTTTCATACAGGCAAACCTTCTTTCCTTTTGAGTAGACTGTCCTTGGACGACCTTTTACTTGTTTTAGAAGCGGCTGCCCCCTGGGAGCTGCCTTGTCCAGGAGGTTTTATCTGTGTGATGCCGATAGCACCTCTCAGGGCTCCCACTGTCGAGTCCTAAAGCTCTGGGCAGTCCACCTGGTCGGGATCGGGAAACCACACAGGACGAGGAGGAAATTCATGAAGGAGAACGAGTATGCTAGGTGGTCGCCTGTGACCTCAGGATGGTTTGAAGAGTCCAGAGATAACACTGCATCTGTGGACATGAAGCAGATCCTCGAGAAGGTGACAGAGGACCAAAGCCAGGGTGCGGGTGAAAAGCAGCAGTTCCGGTAGTCAAACTCCTGATTCACAAGGGACAGCTCTCTAGTATGGCAGCTGAAGCGAAAACAGGAAGTCCCCTGGCCCATCACCAGACGGAAGAGCAGCGTAGGTAATGTGGACGGCAGGTAGCGTCAGGGACGACTGTAACCCGGGATCCGAACGTCGGGACGGCCTCCGCTTCTCGTTTCTCCTCTCCCCTGTACAGTGTCTTCTTTCTCTGCTGCTTTCTTGGCTGCAGGAGAACTATTTAGGTGATAAATCTGATAAACCACTTCGGGTCACATGCCACCCTCGTTGCCGGTCCGCGAGGATGGTCCCAGGTTTCGTGATGGCCCAGTTCGGGTCACGTGCCTACGGCTGCAGCCAGGGAGCAGGCTGGGCTGCCGGAAGAAAGGGAAACGATGCATTTATTGCCTTTCAGACCAGGGATAGATCGTGGAGAGCCTGTGTGCCCTGCCTAAGAAGTAGAGTCAGTGCTCTATGCCTGGCTTATCTATTGCAGGACTTCAAGTGGGGAAAACATAAGCTTTACAGGTGAAAAAATAATTCTGGTAGCAATGTAAAAGATGAAATAGATTTTCCCCCCAGCCTGATTGAAGCATAATTTTTCCAGCTTTATTAGTATATAATTGACATATAACATTGTGTAAGTCTAAGGTATACAGCGTGGTGATTTATATGTGTATATATTGTGAAGGGAATTATCAAACAAGGTTAGTTAACGCATCCATCAGCTCACATAGTTGCTTCTGTGTGTGTGTGTGTCTGCACTGAAAACATTTAAGATCTACTTTCTTAACGAATTTCCAGCATCTATGCAGTATTGTTAGCTATAGTCCATGCCGTGCATTAGAGCCCCAGGAAGTATTCAGTTTATAACTGGAAGTTTGTACCCTTGTCCGACATCTCGTATTTTCCCCTCTCCCTGGAAACCAGCGGTCAGTCTCCTTTTTTCCTGAGTTTGTTTTAGATTCTACATGCAGAGGAGGTCATACGGTTTTCGTCTTCCCTGTGTGGCCTCAAGACTTAGCATGCTTGTCGCCAGTGGTGGTATTTCCGTCTTTTCACTGGCTTATTTCACTTCCTCCAGATGAATACCCTGAAGTAGAATTTCCAGATCCCGTGGTGGTTCCATTTCTAATTTTTTGAGGAGTTTCCATCCTGTTTTCCATAGCGGCTCTACCAGTTGACATTCCCACTAATAATGCATAAGTGTTTTGTTTTCTTCATATCCTTGCCAACACTTACCATCTCTTGTCTTTGTGAAAAGAGCCATTTTAACAGGTGTGTGGTGATATCTCATTGTGGTTTTGATTTGCATGAAATAGAATATAGGAGATAAGTGTCTTACCAGATTATTCTACAATCTAGCAAAGATGCGACTGATGGCTGTAAGGAAGGCAGTAGCAGTGGGTGCACAGAGCAGGGTCGTGCTTTTGAATTGGTATCGAGATAGAACCTATAGGGTTGTCAAGGCTTGGAAGTGGAGAGCAGGAGAAGATAAGATATTTCTGGCTAATGTGATTACATAAATGATGCTGTAATTTGCAATGTATAGAAAACATGAGGAAAAGCAGGTTTTCCAATAATCTGTTTTAAAAAGTCATTATAAGTTCTTCCCACTTTTCATCTCTGGGATACTGGGCAATGAGTGTGAGCTTTCTCATAAGCAGATTAATTTGTCTTGCTTAGTAGATAATGCGTGCAGTTAAAGAATAAGCAAAAACCTTCCAGAAGTATCTGTGATCAGAGTTAAAAAGGAAAAGGCTTTGCCCAAAGGCCTTTTCTCTCCCTACTCACTAGACCTCAAACCTGTATCTTCCCTGGTGCTTCTGAGCATAGAGGTGCTAGCTCTTCAAATAGTACTTTTTTGTCTTTTTACCTGTACGTGTGTGTATGTAGAGGTGTGCATGCGCAGCAAATGACTGCTCAGCAGTGCTCACACCTCCCATAAGAGGTGCCTCGTGGCTCATTGGTTGGGCACCCAGCTCTTCATTTTGTTTCAGGTCATGATCTCACAGTTGGGAGATTGAGCTCAGAGTTGGGCTCCACGCTGGGTGCGGAGCCTGCTTGAGACTCTCTCTCTCTCTCTCTCTCTCTCTCTCTCTCTTTTTCCTCTGTCCGTCTCTCCATCTTTCCCTCCCTCCCTCTCTCTTTCCCCCTTTCTCATTTTCTCTCTTTCTCTATCAAAATAAACAAAGACATTTCCTTAAATGTTGGAGCAAGGAATGGCAAGAGTGGATACGGGACATGGGTCCGTAAGGACCTCAGTGAAAAGCTTAGAGATTGTCCGTGATCACACATTCAGGATTCTGAAATGGTCTCAAATTCATTTAGTATCTTTCTGGTGGATATGTTTTTTTCAAGGAATTCTGCTTATGCTGCCATAGAACTTAGGCTCACCCAACTGTATTGTCTTGACTTGGATAAAAACTGCTCATTCTTCATTGAATCTTACTATCTCAAGCTATCGAATGCATTTTTGTTTTCTAGTGTTTATACCCATAAGTAGCAGGAAGAATATTAGCACATACTTCCTCAGAAATCATTTCGACAAACTCTCTAGCGTGATGTTTTAAGATTCCATTGTAAAATAGTTTCAGGTCATTTTACCAGAAGTATTTGTATTTCTGAATCTCTGTCTTCTAGACCAAGTATTTCAAACTGTGGCCTACAGGCTGGTTGCTACTTTCTCTTTCTTTCTTTTTTTAAAATGTGGTTTTATTGGAATGCAGTCATTCCCATTTTTTAAAATATGTCTGTGGACACTGTTCTGATAAAATGACAGAATGAAATAGTTCTGATAGAAACCAACTAGCCTTTGAAGCTTAAAATATTTATTACCTTACTCTTTATAGAAGAGTTTTGCCAACCTCTGTTGTAAACTATGATTTCTTGATAAGGGGAGATACTAATTACCACTAACATTCTCATTAAAAGCATACAAGAATGGCTGAAATACTCTTGGCAAAAAAATCTCTTTCCTTTGCTCTGTCAGCTTCTTTTTCTTCCTGCAGTTCATACTTTTGTGTATAGAAGTTGGGGTGAATTTTCTGCATTTGCCCCACAAACAGTACAAGTTGGTACAAGCTGACAAACACCACCAGGGTGCATGTGCTTCAGAGGTTGATTTTTTTTGAGTGAAATTGGAAAAAGAAAATAGGTCATAAATATTTTCTGCTACTGTTCTGCTGTACTCCCTACGGTAGAGAATTATTTTTCTTTGGGATTATTTCTGAGAGGAGCTAACAAAACTAAAACATTTGTGTTCTGGAGGTAACTCCTTATTGCTCTTCTGTGTGCTTCTAACCTCAGTTTATTTCCGGGGAAACAGAGATGTCACGGTTGGGTCACAGTCTTTCTGTGTCTGGCTATGTATGATTCAAAAGATCTGTGGACTGAACGCACATGTAGTGAAAGGACGTACGGTCTCTCACATGATGCTAACCTTTTTGTAATTAGGGTCCTCAGGCAAAACGAGGTCTTTTTCTGAAGGAAACAAAAGTTAAAAGATAAATGTAAAGATAAAACAAACAAACAAAAGCCCATACCCTGTTGCCGAAACAGGAAAGGGAGAGAAGCCAGTGGTAGAATCCCAGTACGTGGGAGGTGGTTTCCGTCGTCTTCTGGGATTAGTTGCAGTCTCTGTGCTGTGAATTAGCAGCTCTGTGACCTATCTAAGATCCATTTCTTGTCTGTAAGTGGGGTCATAATAGATCCTATTTCGGAGAGTTGTAAAGGGGATTAAAAGAGTAATTGCACATAAAGCACTTAGCATAGATGCTGATATTTAACAAATGTTCCACAAATGTTAGCTCTATTAATAGGGACAATAATACCTTCTTGTAAGACTTACTGTCTCAGCTCAGTCCGCTCTCCCAAATACCATAAGCTGGGTAATTTACCCACAGAAGCCGTGTATTTTTCAGAATGCTGGGGTTTGGAAATCTGAGGTCATGATGCCGGCCAGCAAGGTCAGGTTCTAGTTAAGACCATCTTCCAAGCTGCAAATGGCTGCATGCTCCACGTATCCTCACGTGTCAGGAAGAGAGCCAGCCATGCTGGTTGACTTTTTAAAAAATTGTTTTTAATGTTTATTTATTTTTGACAGAGAGAGAGAGAGAGAGTAGGGAAGGGGCAGAGGGAGAGGGAGACATAGAATCTGAAGCAGACTCCAGGCTCTGAGCTGTCAGCACAGAGCCCGACGCGGGGCTCGAACTCACAGACTGCGAGAACATGACCTGAGCTCAAGTCCGTTGCTCCATCAACTGAGCCACCTAGGCACCCCTGACTTATTATAAGGGCACCAGTTCCATTCCTGAGAGCTTATCCTTACCATCTAATTACCTCGCAGTGGCCCCCCTTCCTAATGCCTTCACACTGGGGGTTGGAATTCCAACATACAAATTTGGGGAGGACTCAAACATTCATATCGTAATACTTACCTTTAGAGAACAAATTATGTTCCAAGAGACTCTGGAGTAACATCTATATAAATGCATTTATCCAGTGGGAGGAGAGATTTAGTGGGAATGAGAGCTGACAGACCCGATCCCTGGCCTAAAGAGGAGAAAATAGGACAGACGGTCTCACCAGTATTTAAATCTGCACTTTTAATCAGGTGCACTCTTTTCAGTAAGAGTATGTTACAAGTGACTAGAATTCATTACTTAAAAGAGATTTTCAAAATGGTCACTGCTTTATTTAAAAATAAGTTGAATGGCCATATTTTTATAAATACGAAATTGAGAACATTATATTTTATTGTGAACATCAATTTTTAATGATGAATATATAGAGTATTTCAATTTAATTGATATTTTTAATTCTCAACAATGACCAAATAAATATATGCGTCTTCTAAAACATTACATAGTCCTAGGGAAAAAATAGTAAAAGAAAATAAAAGATAAAAAACTAGAACCCTATTTTTCCTACCTGAGGAAGAAAAGGAAGGATTTCTGAGACACAGAGATAGAACCTTCTTCTCGGTAAAAGGAGCGATGTTGCCACACAATGTCACACTGACAACTATTCCCGTCCCTTTAGCTGTGGTAAGCTGGGGGAGAGTGTGCGACCTGGTCATCCTTCCTGTTAAGTGCTCGGCTTCAGAATACGCATGGTGCCCTAACATAAAACAAAACAAAACAAAAAACAGCGTTTTTCGTTATTACTGAATTTCACTAAAAACATTCATCTGATATTCAGTTTCAGGGATCTTCACAAGTTCCCCAGGGCTCGTTCTGTACCCCACCAGTCACATGTGGTCTTTTCTCTTCTAAAGTAGCTTTAAAATAGATTCTTTTCATTAGTAGGTACTCAGGCTTTCTTGTGCTACTCATTTTTTCTCAGGTTTTTTAGAAATGAAAAACTTGAGATCCATTAATGTTTCAATTTATCAGTGATCTTCCTACTGCTACTGACTGCTAAGTATAATATTTTTTTAAAAAATTCTAAGAGTTATTTTAAAAATGTCTTATAGAGAGTAGAAGAAAATAATCCTGATTGCATGAGCATTGCAAGAAAAAGTGCAAATTAGCTAACCTTACCTTCAATAATACAAAACATGGACGCGTTTGCCGGACATGGAGCGTTGGTGGGTGATCCTTCCGGTCGATAAGCTAAGGTCTTATTCGAGATGGGTGATGATATTTTCAGATAACCGTAGAGGTTTCCTATTGAGGAAAAAAAAAAAAAAAGACGAAAACAAAACTGTGAACCAAAATGCGAATGGAGTAAACCATTAGTGTGTGAAAGTGGATTTCTGTTAAGAAATTATCTGTGTGCTCATCTGGGAAGTTTATGGCCCTTTTTAGTACTGCTGCTTTAGAACATCATGCCACACATAATTCCATCTGCTTTATAAATGAGCCACCTTAAACAACAACTGAAAAACTACAGGGAAACTTGAATCTTTTTAAGTCAAGATTTGTCTTCTTTCATTTGGACGTCAGGCTTCTGAAAGTATTTAAGTCCCTGAAGTCACGAGTCCGCTGCTATCCGATATATATACATTTTAAAGCTGTACCTGCTTACTTACGGAGACTATAATAGTAAGTCCTCTGATTTCCCAGCCTGTCTACTTGCCAGGAACCTGAAAATGTCAGGTCCTGTCACTCTTAGTCCTTTCATGATCCCTGATGAGTCACATGAAGTTCATCCTTACTCTCCCCCCGCCCGCCACCGTTACAAACACGCATGTGGATGGTTGTGGAGTCTGCACATGGGGTTGCCCGAGGTCTGATGTTGAATCCAGCCAGCCCCTTGTCTGGATCTGGAAAGTTGGGAAAGACGAGATACTAAAGATAGGAAACTCTAAGCCAGTATTCTCACGGATTACAAATACTTGGGCTCTGAAAGGAACATTTACTGTTGACCAAAAATTAGTGGCAAAACCGGGAATGGAAACCAGATTGTTGATTCCTGTGGCAAGAATATAACTTTTATTTTCACTTAAAAGCTACGTTGCAAATAAAATTTTTATTTTTAACAATATATACTCAAATGGAAGGATTATGTTTAGATTTATGTGCATTCAGATTATTTTGGATAAATTCTTTCAGTTTTTGATCAAATTCTACCTTAGCCAGTCAATGATTCGGAAAATTCTATTAAATTATTTTTCCATTATTTATTTTCCATTTAATTATCAATTTCTGTTGCCACAATTTGCAAAATAATGATTGATTTTCTGATTATATACTTGATAAAAATCACTTTATAAAACTAGTAAAATATGTAAATAGAGGCTTAAGTGTGACTACAAAAACTATATATAATCTCAACCCTTAAATAACCCACGAGTACCATTTTGAAACATTTTCTTCGGTTTTTTATTTTTGGTATCAATCAGGCAATAATTAAATCTATGGGTCATTTTTATTCATTTTCTCAACCTTTTGTGGAGTCTTTACAAATTTTAGATGCTCGACATACACTTAAATGTAAGACAAATACATGGGGAGCCTGGGTGGCTCAGTCGGTTAAACGTCTGACTTTGGCTCAGGTCATGATCTCACAGTTCGTGGGTTCGAGCCCTGCGTCGGGCTCTGTGTGGACAGCTCAGAGCCTGGAGTCTGCTTCGGATTCTGTCTCCCGCTCTCTCTCTTCCTCCTCCACTCATGCTCTGTTTCTCAAAAATTAAATAAACATTAAAAAATTTTTAAAAAATAAATATAAGACAGATACAGCCCCTTTTGTATTTCCATTTTATATTTCTTGTAAAAGTTACAATTAAATAATTCCAGAACCATAAATTACAGCTATAATTGCAAGGAAGAACCCAGTGTCCTGTGAATATAGAAGAGAGGAAGTTTAGTTGGAGAGAGGCCAGGGCTCCTGTAGGAAGGTGGCATTCAGGTTGATCCTGAATGCTGAGTTACAGCTAGCTACAGCAAAAGTAGGGGAAGGGGTCAAGGCAAGTATATCACATGTCCTATGCCTCGCTTTTTACTTTTACTTTTTATCTTGAGCATTTAAGAAACTAGCCGTAGCTGTCATTTATTGTGCCCTGCCAAATAAAAATTATCCTGTCTAGTGTTCACATTTTTTTTATAATCTCTGCACCCAATGTAGGGCTCAAACTCACAACCCTGAGATCAAGAGTTGCATGCTCTCCCAACTGAGGCAGCCAGGTAGCCCCCTAGTCTCAACTTTTTAAAAATAAAATGAATATAAATATAACTTAGGTTTTTTTTGTTTGACAGAGAGTGAGAGAGTGTGCGCAAGGGGGTGGGGACAGAAGGAGGAAGGGAGCGTGAGAATCCCAGACAGGCTCCACGCGGTCAGCAGAGCCTGATGCAGAGCTCGATCCCCTGACTGTGAGGTCATGACCTGTGCTGAAATCAAGAGTCAGGCACCGAACTGACTGAGCCCCAACAGGCGCCCCTAAATATAACTTAAGAAGTGAGGAATTTCAGGATGCATTTGGCGCCCTTTATTGTGTATTTGAGTATCCGTGATTTCAGTTGTGTAAGTAAACCATAATGACAATTCATAATCACAAATGCTTTTTGAATCTGTGGCTCTTTCCTTCATGTATATTCAGACATTTGTAAAATCTTGGGTAAAGATCGTAATGATACTAAGACAGTACATACTGAAAACGTTACCTCAGGAAGTCCATCAGTCAGTCACTCTAATGGCGCTATAGACCATTACTGTCTGTCTACTGTACCTACCGTACACATTTCATGTCCGCCAGTAATAACAATCTTTAAATTTGAAATTTTGGAATACTTGAGCACTTTATTTTTATTTTCTTCTTTTTCTGCTTATGGTAAATTATTATTTTGTGTGCCCTTGTTCTGTATTAGTGTAATTTTTATTGGTGTCTTTATTAATTTTATTCTTTGTCAGAAACTTTTATGTATTAAAACTATTAATACATTGGATGTTTGGCAAATATTTCCTTATTCTTTATTATTTACCTTTAATATTTAAAAAATTTATACAAAGCATATTGGCATTATCTTATTACAGATTTTTAAACTAGTCTCTATCATAGGTTATATATTCTCTGTAGATGGATATTTAGAGAAGAAAACCCCCAACCCCACTGTGATCCCACAGCCAACCTTGCTCAGCTGTTGGATGTGAATTCCTGCAGCTTTTCTTCTGTATATCCACGTGTCTGTACATTCAGATAAGCTTTTCTTTTCCGCAAAAATCCTATTCTATCAACATTTTTCTTCATGGCATTGTCATGTCCTTGGAATTGTTTCTTGTTACAAATTTATTTCTTTTTGGCAAAAATAGCTCTGCCTCATTACAAATGTTTACATAATGTTTCGTGATGAGAAGCTAGAAATAAAAGCAGTGATGTGTTAGGAAATGTTCAGCACCACCTCAGTGGGGAAAAATACTAGAGCCCCGATCTTTACCTCCACGGACTCGTGCGGTGGAAATCATCGCCCTCTTGGTGGTTTCTGGCTACCGATAGCTTCTCTGCCAGGTCACAAAATTCGGAAAGTAACCCCTGGCTTTTTGCCCTTTGTACACAGCTGATCCTTCGCAGGCCAGCTTCCCGGTACAGCCGACTGCGTGCAGGAGAAACTCTCCAGAGCTCAGTGCTTGAGGAAGGTCCTGCCCTAGAATGCCAGGGCTGCAGTGGAGACTCGAGGCCCCTGTTCGGCCATGTGCCGCGGCTGTACCCACAAGGCTTAGACCCCAGTGCCTGGTCAGGCCTGGAGAGCTCCCCCTCCTCCGGTCAGGGTGCAGAAATGGCAGAACACAGCTGGAAACCCAGTTTCTGCCATGATCTCTGGCTAGCGCCCTGGATTCGGCCAAGGAGAAGCAGACACTTCTATTCGTCCAGCTTGTAACCTGGTTACCAGGGGCCTGCATTCTCCTCCAGGAACCTAACATCTGGCCTTGAACCTGTCCTCAAGTTCTGGATGCATTTGCTCCCAGTCTCTTCTGTTCCAATGTGGGACCATTCTTTTCATCCAGTCCTCTATCAATGAATATTAGATTATTTCCAGTTTTTCAGTTTAAAAACAATTTATTTTTTATTTTTTAAACGTTTATTTATTTTTGAGACATAGAGACAGAACGTGAGCAGGGGAAGGGCAGAGAGAAAGGGAGAAACAGAATCCAAAGCAGGCTCCAGGCTCTGAGCCATAAGCACAGAGCCCGACGCGGGGCTCGAACCCACAGACCATGAGATCTTGACCTGAGCCGAAGTCAGCCGCTTAACCGACTGAGCCACCCAGGCGCTCCTATTTTTTATTTTTGAGAGAGAGACAGAACAGAAGGTGGAGAGAGGCAGAGAGGGAGGGAGACACAGAATCTGAAGCAGGCTCCAGACTCTAAGTTGTCAGCACAGAGCCCGACATAGGGCTCCAACCGACGAACTGTGAGATCTTGACCTGAATGGGAGTCAGACACTCAACCACCTGAGCCACTCAGGTGCCCCTCCAATTTTTCATTTTTAAAAACGATGTTTCATAAATGTCATTTTTTGTGTAACTATAAAACTATTTCCGAATGATAGAAAACTGGAGTTAGAATTACTTGATGAAAATAAAGAACTTAAACTTTCCATGAAAGATGCCAACATGTCCTCCTACATATGACAGTTGGACCTCACCTCCAATTCTTGTGCGTACGTGTTTCTCTTCAATGTTTCCAATATTATTTGTTTGAAGTTTTTAATTGTTTCCAAAGTACAGGACATAAGTAGAGGTATTTTGAGCCAATTTGACTTGCATTTTCCCAATGATGTCACTATTGATCATATTTTTTACTTCCTTCCTTACGTTTTATTTATTCTTGGAAATCTTGTTCAGATAATATAATTTGTGGGTAATATTTTTTCTTAATATATAGAAGGTTAATATCCTGGGTATTAACTTTGATCAATTATAAATGTTTTCAAATTATCGTTTATCCTTTAATTTTGACTTTGGTACTTTTCCTCCTGCAGAAGTTAATGCCCATCTTTCTTCCTTAGGGCTTTCGATTTTTGTTGGGAGCCATTTTGGGCTCACAGGTTGAGACCCCTCCCTGTGTGGAAAAGGTTGAAGCAAAGCTCCTGCCGGCCAAAATGGTGCCTAATCTTACCTCCTTCTAAATAATTTTTCAAGTTTGGATTTCTTGAGCTACTCTCCTTGGCCCCAAGGAATGTAATGCTCTTTTGTTTTATGGCATTTAGATAAAAGGGAAGGACCTGGAGCAAGATGCTTTGATGGATTACATCTGAATGAGAGTAGCCTGGCCAGAAGTAACCTTGAAGTTGCATCTTGGGGATGGGTTGCACAGATTGATAGCAGTTATGAGCTGGCTGGATATTGGTGTGACTTGTGTAAATGTTAGGCCTCTATTATGTAAATTCACTCATTCACAAGCAAAGGACAAGCATTGGGACTTCTGTCCTTGCCAGAAGGGTTGCACCTCCCCCATTGTAGTTGGAAGAATAGGCAGAATGACCCCTGGCCTGTTTATAGACAATTAACATTAAGGCCTGAAGGAAACACCCTGTTCTCTCTCTCCCCACCCCACCCCCAAATTTATATGTTAATTACCCTGAAACCAACATACAGGATTGAGGAACTTGCCGCCTTGCTGGTAAAAACGCATTATTGTTAAAGAGATCAAACTATGGAATGTCACTCATCGAGGTAATGTCACTCACTGCCTTTAAAAATAAAGACACTGAGACCAGCAGGGCGGAGATGCCAGAATTGCCAAGGCTGCCTGCTTGGTCATCAGTCTACATCTCTCTCGTGGCTCTCTCATTTCCTTTCGCCTGACTGTCCGTGCTTCGGGGACCCCTAGATTCGCCGGAACTGGACCCCGGCAGATTTTTATATATAACTTACTCTGTCCTTCCTCATATCATATAGAAGAATATTTTCCTATATCAGCTATGCATATCTCTAAAAATTGCTTTTCGTTCTGGTATGAAAAAGTAATCGAAGTTCCTAAATATTGCTGATCTATTTCTTCCAATGATTTGCTATTTTCCCCCCTTTGTTAATAAGGTTATGACTGTAGAGTCCTTATTTAATTCCATGGACTTTTTTGTGTTTCCCTGTAACAGTACTATAGTTTTATCATTGCCCTTCCTTTTGAAAATTATGTTGTGCATTCTCGAGTATTTTATTTTTCCGAAGAACTTGAGAATTAGGTCAGGTTCTGTAAACTCTCTTTGAGAAATTTTCATTGGGATCGTATGGAATTTAGATAGATATTTGGACACTCTACTTCTCTTGTAATTTATTATTACTGTAGAGCCTTCTTTATCTTCTTCAGTGAGGCTTTGGCATTTTATTACATACATTGTAACCATTTCTCATTATATTTATCCCCAGGTGCTCGTATTAGTTAGGATTCTATATTGCAAGCAACAAAATTCTCCAGACAAAAATAGACAATAAAGACTTCTTCCAAAGATATTGGAGGCTCACAAACACCAGGAAGCTTTTTGGTAGGTGATATCCAGAGCACTTCTGGAGTGCTAAGAAAAAGGAAATACAGCAACACTGAACCAGCCAGGCACAATCCATTGTGTACTGGTAAAGTAAATCCTACTAAAGTAAATCCAATTCTGAACTTGAGGCATGAGCTGGACAAGAAAACTCCTAGAGAGTCTGGTGGGCGGAGCTGAGATGGGTACCTCTCCTCTTTGTACTGCAATGAGTTGGGAGAGAGAGCTTGACATCCTTTCAACTTCCGCAGATGAAGTTAGAGTCTTGGGATTGTTTCCCACTATAGTTCATGGTGAAGTGCTCCCCTCCGATGAGCTGGGGTGTTGGTAGGAAACGGGAGAGGATTAGGTGGGACAGGCAGCCGGATACCATCTGGTGGTTTGTAGGGAAGCTACTCAGTTTTATATGTTTATCTTGTATTTGCTTACTGAATGCTTTTATTAATTCAAAGAATTGTTCGCCTTCCTGGCATAGAGTTTCTAGATTAGTCTTCGTATTAGTATTATACATATTTATAAACATACATTTTATCTCTTAATGTCCAATATTGCATCTCCATTTTTCTTATTTTCTTGCATTTGTTTTTGGCCTTTCCGGAGCCTCTTGTTTCTTTTCTTTATTTTTATTTTTCTTTTATTTTCTTTTTCTTTTTAAAGTTTATATATTTATTTTGACCGGGGAGGGGCAGAAAAAGAATCCCAAGCCGACTCCATGCTGTCAGCATAGAGCCAGATGTGGGGCTCGATCTCACGACTCTGAGATCATGACTTGAGTCAAGATCAAGAGTTGGACGCTTAACCAACTGAGCCACCCAGGAGCCCCAAGCCTGTTGTTTCATTTTTCTTTTATAGTTATTATTTCCTAAGTAATAATGTCATATTCTTTAGAAATAGGCAATAGTTCTATGAGCCTCATATTCAAAAACAGGTTTTCCACGGCCACCCTCACTTTTCTCCCAAATTTCTCTCTCTCTCTAACGACAGTCACTTTTTATTCTTCCATCTATTGTTTCTGATAGTTACATTTCTATTTCTGGACAGTATATTTTTAGAACTTCTTTTTGTTTACATTTTTATTTAAATTCCAGGTGGTTAACATACAGTGTCATATTTGTTTCAGGTGTACAACATAGTGATTCTCCACTTCCGTATATCACCCCGTGCTCATCACAAGTGTGCTCCTTAGTACCCATCACTTGTTTCACCCATCCCCCACCCACCTCCCTTCCGGTGACCATCACTGTGCTCTCTATAGTTAAGAGACTTTTTCTTGTGGTGCCTTGGTGGCTCAGTTGGTTAAGCACCGACTTCGGCTCAGGTCATGATCTCACGGTTTGTGAGTTCAGGCCCCGCGTCGGGCTCTGTGCTGACAGCTCAGAGCCTGGAGCCTGCTTCCGATTCTGTGTCTCCCTCTTTCTCTGCCCCTCCCCGGCTCATGCTCTCTCTGTCAAAGAGTAAGTAAACATTAAAAAATATATACAAAAAAAAGACTTTTTCTTGATTTGCCTCATTCTCCCTCTTTTTTACCCTTTGCTCATTTGTTTTATTTCTTAAATTACACATGTGAGTGAAATCATATAGTATTTGTCCTGCTGTAGCTGACCTATTTCACTTAGCATAATACTCTCTAGATCCATCCACGTCCTCGCAAATGGCAAGATTCCATTGTTTTTATGGTGAGTAATATTCCATTTTGCATATACACCACATCTTCTTCATCCATTCATCAGTCGATGGCCACTTGGGCTCCTTCCATATCTTGGCTATTATGAATAATGCTGCTATAAATATGAGGCTGCATGTATCCCTTTGGATTAGTGTTTTTGTACTCTTTGGCTAAATACCCAGTAGTGTGATTGCTGGATCGTAGGGTAGTTCTGTTTCTGACTTTTTGAGGAACCTTCATACTGTTTTCCACAGTGGCTGGACCAGTTTACACTCTCACCAACAATGCACAAGGATTCTTTTTCCTCCACATCCTCACCAACACTTGTTGTTGCTTATGTTGCTGATTTTAGCCATTCTGACAGGTGTGTAGTGGTATTTACTGTGGTTTTGATTTGCATTTCCCTGATGACGAGTGATGTTGAACATCTTTCATGTGTTTTTTGGCTTTCTGGATGTCTTCTTTGGAGAGCTTCCCATTTTTGGTTGGATTATTTGGGTTTTGTGTTGGGTTGTATAATTTGTTTATATATTTTAGATACTAACCCTTTATCAGATATATTATTTGCAAATATCTTCTCCCATCCTGTAAGTTGCCTTTTAGTCTTGTCGACTGTTTCTTTTTCTGTGCAGAAGCTTTTTATTTTGATGTAGTCCTGATAGTTTGTTATTGCTTTTGCTTCCCACACCTTAAGAAATATCTAGGAAGAAGTTGCTACAGTTAGAGAAATTACTGTCTTTGCTATCTTCTAGGATTTTCATGGTTTCAGGTCTCACATTTAGGTGCCTAATCCATTTTGAATTTATTTTTATGTATGGTATACGAAGTGGGCCAGTTTCATTCTTCTGCATGTTGCTGTCTAGTTTTCCCAACACCATTTGTTGAAAAGACTATCCTTTTCCCATTGGATATTCTTGGTCTTTAGAAACTCTTTGGAGTTTCCAATTTTTGGCATAGAGTACTGGTTCTCCATTATAGTAGCTGAGCCTTTAACTCCCTTATATAATTTCCTCCTTATATCCCTACTTTTATTTTCCCAACGTATTTGCAGTATAATTAGTTAAATCCTTCACAGGCTCTTAAACTATTCTGTGTAGGTAAATACATATGTATTTTTTCATTGATGAGGCCAAAAATATAGATTATGTATTGTTCATATTATTTTTCCTTATATTTAATTATCACCTTATAGCTTTTATTTACATAATTGTCTATTTTTCTTCCATTACTTTTCCCAGAAGAAATAATTTTCCACAGAGCCATAATTTTACAGTGCTCGAACGCACCATATCCAGTGTTTGGCTTGTTGTTTTTTAACTCCTTGGTTTCTTCCTCCTCCTTCTGTCCTCCTTCCTGCCGCAGTCGGGACTGGTCACTCCTCACCTGCGCAGGGCAGGCATCGTGGGACCTTTTTTAGCCATCCTTCTACACGCGAGGCCTCCTTTCCGGATGCCGCATCTTCCTCTTGTTTTACTTGCCATGAGCACCTTTGCTAAAGCTCCCTTAGAAAGGTACTTGCAGGATTAACTGTTAAATCCTCGATTAGTTTTAAATGTCTTTATTTTACAGTTTTAGTGGAATTCAGTCATGACAGAGCATGCTAGGTAAGAAAAACAATTTTCCTCAGAATTGAGAGGACGTTGTTCTGTTTTACTCCAGAGTTGCTGTCGCGTAGTCCAGTTGCATTTTGCTTCTCACCCTGTAATACGCCCAGCCTCTGACCCACCACCTCATGCTTTTATGCTTCTCTCTGTATTCCACAAGGTACTGAAATGTCCTGAAGATATAGTCAGATGAAATCCTTTCTTCTTTTTACTGGGCTTTCAGTAAACCCTTTCAGTATTGACATTTAATGTGTGCCTCTTCTAGGAAATTGTCATGCTTTAAAAACTGCGTATGTTGGTTATATATACGAATAGACGTTTTTATCTGCTCCTTATCCTTGTTCTCCTTTATTCGGGTTTCTTCGCCGTGCCTGGAAGCATTATCCGGCTACCCTGCCTCCCATCATTGTTCCACAACCGACTCTCCCTAGGTCGTGTTTTATTATTGCTCCCGAGGCCTGATTTCCTCAGTTTTTATCAAAATGATTTTTCTTTTTCAAAATAAAATTTTCTTATTAGAGAATGCGTACTCAGCAATTAGAAGCACACATTACTGCCAGCGTCTTACAGGCAAACACGGATAAAGGACCAAGAGGCTGGAGTGAGGGTCTTCTCTGGGTTTATGATATGTTCATTTCTTTCATGATACGAGGTGACTCTTGTGGTCTCAGAAATAACAGAAGTTCTCTATCACGTAGCCACGCCCCCATTATGAACTTTGGTCAAGGAAGTGAACATGACCTGCAGGTTAGACACTGGAGGTCCCTGACTTTGATGGAATGAAATGTGGGACATGTTCCCTGGACCGGAGGGGCTCTCAGCAGGGGAAACGAGGCAAGAACATCAGTGAATGAGAACAAAACAGGCGAATAAATACAGTGGCACAGCGTTTCCCTGTTGCCTAAACAAGAGAGTTACGGTTTAGAATTTTACAGTTAACTGTAGCTCTGGGATTTGTTTTGTCCAGAAAAGAAACGAAACAGTGAGCGCTCACTCTGTAAGAATATCTTTAGATATTTTCATTAAACTGCCAAGCGAATAGGATACTGTATCAGATTTGCAGGTGAGAAAACACCGGGGTTTCACGCATTCACCCATTACTTAGCCCTTACTGTCAGACCCAGGCTCCGCACAGTAGAGACCATCAGGAATCAGACTCGTTGGCCCTGATTTCACGGAGCTTCGTGGGGTAGGTGTGAAGTCCGTGTCAAATAATCACACCCACACAAAGCGTGTAAGCGTTTCGGGTACACGACACGTGCTGTTGTCGGCATGAATGGCAGTAGGATTTGTCCTTGGCATTCATTCAGGAGGTGTTTTAGAGCTTTGGCTCGTGGCCAGGTTTTGTCCTCCTGCTGGAAATACCAACCAAACGCGCCGGACACAGTTCTTACCCTCAGGGGAATTACAGGCTGGTAGATCCTCAGAAAGGACAGGAAACAGGCTGGAGGGCACAGATTTGGGAAATCGGGATCCGGAATTCCACGATTCACACTTGCTCTGATGCCAGAGGCCACCGCCCACTGTCTCTGGCTCCTTTCCTAACTTCACGTGTTTGCGTGAACATCGGTCTCGTCGCTTGTTTAGCTGCCCAGCAGGTGTACGTCCCTCCTGTGCTGGAGAAATCCCCACGCCGTGTGAGTTTGCGGACACTGAGCGCACGGGTACTTGTTTTCCAGGTCGCTGTGCAGAAACAGGTCGGGCGTGTGGTGTTACCAATCTCCATTTTATTTAGGGCTAGGTGTCTCAAAGGAGGGACCATCTCTCAGTGTAGTGACAGAGGAAACACCTGACTTGAGAGGCTCATAGCCACGGAGTCCGGCTGTGGCTCTGACAGTCAGCAGTGGCAGTAGGAATGGCTCAGTGTGCTGTGGTTTTGACTCCACTTGTCCCATTTTCTTACTATTATTGAGTCTGGTTCTCCTTCTTTCTGTTCACTGATGAAATCATCTTGTATAGTCACTTTCTATTACTTACCACCAAGAGCCCAGGCTGATTCTGTTTGGATTATTTCATTACAAGCACCGAACTTGCCTGGCGAACAGTGGATCCGATGACAACGGGGAAATGAAATTGTCCTGTGCTAATGCACAGTTCTCTGTAACTCCCTCCTTCCTCCTTCCTTCCTTTACTGTAGGGAAAGGTAAATTAATAAGAATTAAAATATTGATGGTGCTTTCAGGACCATTGACTGGTGTCCTGGCAAAGATAATCCACTTAGAATAATTCGGCTTCTTAAAACCCATACATTGATTCGCCCAAAATGAATATGTACAAATATGCAGACTTTGCTTGATAGCATCTTCAAAACAATAGAAATCAGTAATATTTTTTTTACTTTCTTTGTAGTTTACCCCTAGTAGCTGTTAACCTTTTATTCTTACATTGTAACTTGCTTTTCAGATTTTTGTGTGAACATAATCATTTTAAAAGTGGGAACCGAAAAATCTATCAGTCTTTAACCTCATATCACCAAATAACCGAGTGCTTGTGGTCTTTGCACTTTTCAGCTAGTCACTCTGCTCTCATCTGCGTACATCCTAAAGAAAATGCCCTTCGGGGAATGTGTTGATTCTCAGAGCTGTGCTTCTAGCCAAAGGAGGCTCCTGACCACCACCGCGTTCATCTGTGCTGACTGGTTTGCTTTTCAGTGCCTTGTTTACCTTGTGATTTATGAGGAATTTGTTTTTCTGAGTTTTCACTAACATTAATTTACACAAACCTTGTTTTTTGTTGTTGATGAAGTTTAAAAGAGCTTTCTGTTTGCCCTCAGCAAAGCTTGTTAAAATAAATACCTATCCAGCTAAATAGAAATTTTCTGTGATACTTATTCATGATAGGAATTGGGTAAGAATCTGTTGATTCAGCGCATTTAATTATAGGGCTGCACTAACGGTTCTGAAAAGAAAATGATTACACCGTCCACATTTTTCATCCTGACAGCCTTTCGAATCTTTCACGGATATTGGAGGGCCTGGCCACCGGGCATGTGGCTCTCTCAATTAATACCAGTGCACGCTAACCACTACATCTTAATCACATGGAGGTTAAAGCCTATATCCAGTAATTTGGATATTTCTAAATGTCTGGATATTCAATAGTTGGATATCCAAGCAATTAAAAAAATTCCAAATGTTTATTTGAAGCCTATATTACCATGAACTGATGCCTTTAATGGCGTGTCCACAGTTGATTGAGAATAAGGAAAAGCACTGTTACGTCAATATCGAATAAAAATTAAGTACAGCCTGTAGAGATAAAAAGATGCATCATGGTACCTAACCTAGGATATAATTAAGCATCCGTATGTAAAAGCAGGTGCCCATAGATGCTCTCTGTCAGTTCCTTTTTGCCCTAGTTACTCCAGTGCTATCATCACTGTGTCTCTGAGCGCATTACTGTTAGCTTTTGTGTTTATTTCTCCATGATTTGTTTCTTTGGGAGTAATGTTTTTCAGATTGACTTAGTGTAATTTTAGCTGTATTGTTTATTTACATTTTCACCGTAGCTTAGTGTACCAAAATACATCAGTGATATCGATCCTTAATCCTGAGTGACAGTCTGTGCTACAGGTAATATTTTATAAGATAAAAGCTATTCATAGTGAGTTTGCTTTAATATTACCCAGAAGACGTAGTGAAACCTTGTTAACTCAGATGTAGGGGTGGGGACAGAAGAGCTCCAGATGACCGAACAGGAGGCCAGCCTGCCTGACCAGGTCTTCACTGTTGACCATCCAGTCTCTGCCCTCGTTTTCTTCTTGCAAGATCCCTAGGTGAATGAAAGGCCTTTTGTCTTCATATGTCACTGGGGAAGGTTTCGTTTCATCCTCTTCCAGAATGGGAGGGACTCACGGAGCCCTGTCATCTACCGCGTCTTACTTTCCTTTGTATATTATTAAAAATAGTGCTGAAGTCAGTTTATATTTGCTATGCTGTTACGTATTGCAAATAATTACACAAACTTTATCACTTTGTACGTCCAGCGCAGTCTGACCAGGTATCAGCTTTTATCTTCACTTTATAGATAAGGATACCAAGGGCCAATGAATTAAGTAGCAGATGGTGGCCTGATAGATGGATTCACTGTTGAGAAGAGAGTTCCAGGCCCGTGACTCCAAGCTGAGTGGGCACTGCAGTATCTATCAGTTATTATGCTTATAGTAAATATTTCCTTAGCCAAATCTGTATTTTTTGGGTCCATGATAAAGCCTACGGCCACTTTTATTACATTATGTCACCAGGTAATATGGATTTAAGTTCGATGGTGAAGTATCAAAAATAGTACTTTCTAGATATTGGAGTGTAGTAAGGGCAGGCTGAAGCATTTTGGCTGTATTATAAGATGGGAATCAAATTCACTTTTGTATCAGAGAATTAAATCTCTACGATCTCTCAGCCTCAGTCAATGGCCAACGGACTTTTTTGTATTACTTACTTACAGCCTTTCTCAGAGTTAGCTTCTTATGTATGGGGACCAATTTCAGCTTTTCTCAATCGTCTTAAGAGTAAATACCAGACTATAGAATAACAGTGCTGTTTAGTTGGATTGCCAAAAAAAAAAAAAAAAAAAAAAAAAAACCACTTTTTACAAGTTTTTAACAGCCTGGTGTGATAGGAATCCTGTGACAGTGACGCGGATTTTATATAACTCTGATTTTAGAGATGAGAACCTGAGATAAAGGGGCTAGTCCAGGTACACAGAGGTCCTGAGCAATCAACTTGGGGCTAGAACTCAGTTTTCCTGACAATTAGGTTTGCTTTCTCCTATTACCCTATTCCCCCTGCCCCCCGCCTCCCCCCAGCTCTGCTGGGATTGGGGGCTATGCCAGCACTCCCGGCAGGTGGCATTTTGTTACAGTGAAGTGGCAGTGACAGTGTTTTTTTTAGTTCTGTTCAAGACAAGATACATACTCTGGTCGCTTTCAGACTGCTCCGCTTAGTTCTTCACGAGCCACTGTGTCATCAAGTGGTCAGAATTCTTTACGTAAAACTCACCCTCATTCTGAGGTGATGCATGGAGGAAATGCTTTCTGGGAGATACAGGTAAGCGAGCGTTTGTACCCGACGGCCCTGGGTGCTGTGTGGTGCCATCACTGGACCGAACCCTCTAACCGGGGGTCACACCCACGTCCTTGGTGTCCTCACTGGGCTGTTCCAGTGAGTGTACTGAAGTGCCACTGTCCCAGTCATCCTGGTTTAAGAACACCTGCCTTGAAACACAAGTATGTCCACAGGACAAAATTGCTGACTTGTGACCATTTCTCCACTGAAACCTGGTCTGTTCATGAGGGACTTGCCCGTGTGAGCTGACAGGTGGGGATCCCAGAGCCTGTCTTCCATGGAGCAGCTGTGTGGTGGACGGCACAGCCCCGTACCTCCAGAGCCAGACAGGCGCCCGAGGAAGGAAGGGTGACCGGTTGTGAAGGGAGCTCACTGCCGGGCATGCTCTGCCGGGGACAGGAAGTGCGCCAGCGACACACCCGCAGAGACGAATGCCTGTCCAGATCGACTGAGGATGTGAAGGAGGGGCGCTTGCTAGTCGGCCTGCTGATGTGGATGCCCCTGGCTGGTGGGTGGCGGTGCAGTCCCGTTATGCAGGACCCTGTGGACGCGGGCGGGTCCCCACCTCTGACGGCTGAGTGCAGGGGCGCGCGTGTGCCCAACCCAGCCCTCCGTATGGGGCACAAGGTTTCACTGTTAGCTCTCTTTTGTCTGGAGTGTTTCCCTGGGTACGGATGCGTCTCCGTAGTTGGTCCATGAAGAGGACAAAATGCTCTAAGATGCTCTCCTCGGCGTCTGAAATTTTAGAAGTAATTCTCATCTAAAGAAGGGAGCGCACCACTCAGAAGAGCCACCTATCCAGCCTAGGAAACTCGGCGGCGGTGTCAGTCGCAGTGACTGGAGGTTCCTCTTTGGCCATTTGCAGTGTCGCGTTGCAGCGCGTCCTCGCTGTCCCCCAGGCTGTGTCCCGCCGGTGGGCTGGCCTCCACGGGGCTCCAGAACTTCAGCCCCAGCTGCTCTTCTTACCCGACTCCCCGTCAGCCTGTACTGCTTATACTTCCCTGTTTCCCGTTCCCAGTGACAGCTTTTTCGTCCAAGTCCTTCTGCTCTTCCCAGTGCCTAAGTGCCTCGTTCCCACTTTCCGCGCTCCTCTGGATTCTTCCAGTAAGTTTCTATCCGGATGCAGCCTCTCTCTGAAAGTTTTTCCTACTTCCAAATAAGCATGGGGTCACCCATTTAACCCCAATTACAGACATCTACAGTGGGTTACGGCTGACAAGGTCTTTGGTGAGCAGTTCTGTATGTTTCTCCTGCCTTCCTGGGAGGCGGAATCCCATGACTCTAGGTATTGGGGGGCAGATGCTTCATTGCTAAAGGGTCATCTTACCGGACTGGAAACAGCTGATCCAGAGTGCTCTCTGTGTTTACTGAGGGTCTCTGCAGAGCTCAGTCAGCACCGTAGTGAAGATTTAAAGAGGCCCGTCCTATGTTTATATTTCCAGCACTTTGTTTCAGAAAGAGGCAGGGTGACAGTCCATTTGCATCTGCAGTATTTTAATTATCTTAATTATGACTAACTCACCAAGCTCCTTCTGTAAAATATTCGAGATTCGTGTGGTCGCCATGGGAGGGAGAGAACTTTACCAGATTGCAATGTCCCCAGAATGTGACGGTCCTCAGAACATACTACTCAGATATTATGACACATCCCTCCCTTTTGTTTTTCTTCCTTTGAATTCCAGAAATTAGAAATAAGCCTTAAACTTTATTAGAGATCATTGAAAATTACAGGAGGTATTTGAATATTTATTTTGAGGATATTAGGACGCATATCCACTTGTTTAGCAAATAAATATTGAATATTCCCTCTTTTCCTGAATATTCTCTTCCTCTAGTGTAGTATTGTGGAAGTATTGCGGAAGGTCTACTTAAAATTATATGTTTTTATGTCATTAAGAAAATTATTTTTATTTTTATTAAATGTTTATTAATCTATTTTTAGAAACAACAAGGATTAGGGAGAGGGTAGAGAGAGAGAATCCCAAGCAGAGTCAGTGCTATCCACGCAGAGCCTGACATAGGGCTCAAACTTGCAAAATCTGAGATCACGACCTGAGCCAAAACCACCAGTTGGACACTTAAGTGACTAAGCCACCCAGGCATACTGAAAATGATGTATTTTTAAATATAATTTCTGACACTTTAATGTAAAGTGATTGATAATCTTGTTAACACATTAAAAAGTTTCCAAGCCTTATGCTAATATTTGGCCCTAAGCAGCTTTTATTCTGTTTACTGGAACTTGTTTAAGTACAAAATAATTGGGAGTGAAAGGAAATATTGCAGTTGTTATTGCTATTTTTTCTTCCAACAGACTTCTAGTGAGCGGTGACTTAGGATTCCTCACCCTCTGAAAACTACACAGAAAAGTAGTATCAGTTACTTCCCTCAAGAAGCTCACAGCCTAGTGGGGGAAAATATTTCATGTCTAATAATATCTTAAAATATCTAACTATTTTATGTATTTGGGCTTCGCTCTGTTTCATAGATGGGAGATTGAATTTCGCAAGTCCTCGTTTGCCCGAAGTCACACAGTAAGGCGGTGCTCACAGCTACCTTAGACTGAGGCGTCGGTGCCTGTGGGTCAGAGGCACCCCTGCTGTGGATCTGACCTCATGTCATTGGGCACCCAAGCCCTGAGGAAATTACAATTGTCCTCTCTCAGACTTCTGAGTTGGGGAATCATTACCGCGACGACGGCAACTTGATTCTGGATAAACAATTACTGCCTTCTGAGGTTTTCTTTATTCATCGGTCCATTTGCTCCGTTGAGTGTTTCACGGCTTTTCAAGGAGGAGAGAAAAGACAATGTCGTGCTGCCCAGGAAACTCTGTAAGAACAGCCAGAAATTCTGAAAAGCCCAGAGTCGATTACAGAGGGTCCATTAACTGATACCCAAGCCTCTCTTTTCTGGAATGAGCGTAGCTGAGGGCTGACCACACTTCCCAGGTGAGACAGAAGGGTTCCGTGTTTCTCAGTGGCTGTCCTTGCAGCACCCAGGATGCCACAGGCCTCTCAGCGACCATGACCGCCGGGTCCACTGAGAACAAGGACAATGCTAGTCTGGGAAATGTCTGACCGAGGGAAAGACGAGAGAAGCCCGTTGCGGGCGGGAGAAGCTCCTCTCCCGTCGGAAAACCCGAGGCAGGACGCGGCCGCAGAGCTAACGGCGCCCGGGAAGGGCTCTCCTCAGGGTCCAGCCGACCGGGAAGGGAGTGCGCGGACTCTGAAGGAGCGAGGGGCCCGCGGCCGCGTGTCCCCGGACAGCTGCGAAGGCGGTCGAGGTCGCAGCCGTCCCGGTAGAGGTGAGGGGCTGACGGATCTCCGTCTCCCTCCGCCGCGCTCTCCCTCGGCTCATGCGTTTTGCTCTCGCCCCTTCCGTTGGCGGCCGGCGGTTTTGAAAAGTGGGCCTAGGAGAGGCACGAGGGAGGGAAACCCGGAAAAGAGAAGGGGTGGAGGAGGAAGGCCGGTAGGCAGCCTGGGGAGGGAGGAGCGGAGGCAGGGGGTGCGCGGCGTCGGGCCGGGGGTCTGGGGTGCGGCGGCAGGAGCGAGCCGGCGTGGAAGGAATCCCGTCGACGCCGCGTGTCACAGCCGTGTTGACCCGGCGCGGGCGCCCGCCTGAGAGCTCCGCGATGCCCGGGTGGAGGGTAGGGGCGCCGGGGTGGCGTCGACGCCGGTCCGAGCCCAGGGCCCGCAGTCCGCTCCCTGGGGGTCGGCGCCGGCTCCTGGGGTCCTCTCCAGGTCGCCGCGGCAGTCGCCTTCTGTCTAGGACTTTGCTTCTTTCTGGGGACAGCGTGCCGTGTGCTCCGGCGCCGTCCGGAGGCGAGGCTGCCCCGCTCACAGGCCGCACGCCTGCCCTGGCCCTCAGGCCCTTCTCATGCTGTGTGCCTCTGCGCTCCCTTCCTCCAGGCCCCTGCCTCCGGCCGCAGGTTCTGCTCGGGGCCAGCAGACCCTCCCAAAGCTTGCCTCAGGACAGCTGAAAAGCTCCACCATTGACAGAAACACTGGGCGGTGTTTCAGGACTGAAAGGGATTCTGTAAGAAACAGAAGAGCGTCCGCCCTTGCTCCCTTCCCGGGAGAGCCGTTCAGTCCTTTCCCGCTCTCAGTCCCTGCGCATGGCGTCCTGGCCGTCCCCGTGTGAGCGCCGCGTGCGGGCCGCGCTGAGGACCCGAAGCTCCCACGGGGTGTTGGAAGGCCCTCAGTGCTGCCCCGGCCCACGCAGCGAGCGTTCCAGCAGTTCGCCGGAAGTTACTGTGCTCTGCCTGCGGCTTTTCCTGTTAACCTTCCCTCACGGGAACACGGCGCTCTTTCCAGGGAGGCCGTGCGTGTGACACATTGCTCTGTGGCCGGAACCACGAGACGAAATGTGGGCGGTTTTAACATTTCTCACAGTATCTCTGAAGTTTGGAATTTTGATAACACAAAATTAGCACATATGTCTAGACTTGAATTAAATTGGAAGCCAACACGATTACGGTTTGTATCTTTAAAACCACGGTTGGGAATTTGGCTTCTGTCAGTGAGGGAGTAGCTTATACCAAAGAAATCCTCCTGAAGGAAGTCAATGTAATAAGATCTGGATAGAAAACGAAAACAAAACACGGCAGCTGTTTGAATTCTTTAGGGAACGGTCACAGCAGCCAAGTTTAGCGGAGACGGGATCTAACACAAGAGGAAGTTGCATCGGGGTGAACCCCACGTTTGCCTTTGTGTCCTCCTGTCATTCATCTGCTAAATCTCAGTGATGGAGATGAAGGCGAAAGAAACCATCAGTTGTATCCTAGAGTGCTGCCGATCTTGTTGTGAGGGGGAGAGCGCATTCAGGGAAACCGAGTCAGCCAAAATGTGAGAGGAAATGGTTCTGGGAGAGAGTGCAGGGCAGAGAACAGGCCTCACGTTCTGCCAGCAGCTTTCCCTGCAGCCTTTGCCACCCCCTCAGCCATCCAGATTTGGGGTGAGACACAAATCAGACAGAGAATTCACCCACTTCCTCCTACTGCTACTGCAGAAGCAGTTTTTAAAGGTCCTGTGTCACACACATACACACAACCACAGGGGCTCAGGAAAACACCCCAGTTGAGAACCTCAAAGGGCACCTTAGCACTCAGAGCTGTGCCATAAAAATCTAAGGAGCACACTCAAACATAAAGACATGGAATTAGAATAGGGCTGACAAAGCCTGCACCACACGAAAGTGATCTGATCACCCTCCAGTGGCTTGTGACAATTAAGCTAAATTCTTTTTAAGGGAAGATTGTATTGTTCAGTATCACACTGATGTTTGTTATCTCCAAAGCCCAGTTAAAAAAAAAAGTTGTCAAAGAAGCAAAAGGAACAAAGTGACCAAAAAATAAAAGGATAAAAGACGAAAAAGAAAATTAGAAGAAAAAAAGACAAAGACAATAGCAAAACACCTGTAAGAGATTTGATTATTGTAGTTACCAGGCACAAAACTTCAATATAAGTATGTTTAATGTGTTTGAATAGTAAAGAAAAAAAATGGAGAATTTGCCCAGAGATTTGCAGTCCACTTAAATAATATAAAATCTAAAAAGAAATACATACAGTAACAAATTAAGAAACTAATAAAAGTTAAAATAGTAATTTAAGCACCGTAAAACCAAGGATTAGTGAACTAGAAGGTGATTCAGCAAGAATGTCCCAGATTGAAGCCCAAAGAATACAAAAGATGAAAAAGGAAAGATTGTAAGAGCCAGGTACAACATAGTGAAAAGTCTAGTGTGTAGAGTCTTCAAAGAAGGGCAACAGAGGATTGAAAGAAGCAATATTCAGTGAAAACAAACAAAAAAACGTTTTTACAAAGCTAAAAAAAGAAGAATTCCGAGGCCCTGTTTCACATAGTGTTCAAAATACCTAAACAACACGCACACATACACACACTTGCGCGGGCCATATAAAAAGTCATGTTTCCTTCAAGGGTGAAACTTTTTATCAGAAGGAGTACAAGACAAAGAAATGTTATCCTAAAACACTTGTGAAAAAGTAAGTCCCACTTTAGAATTCTATGCCTTCAGAGAATAAATAAAATAAGGTTCTTAATAAAGAAAAAACAGATTCATCTTGGGGTGACCACACTAAAAGAGCTATGAAAGATGTTATCAAGAAGGTAAAAAGAAAAGAATATTAACTGTTTAAAACAATAGTAATGGCATATTATGGGGTTTAAAATATGTAGAGAAATCAAATACATGAAAATAAGATCACAGAAGCCAGTAAATAGAGTTCAGGTTGTGAATTCCTTGCATTGTCTGCGCAGTAGGGAAGGTATTCATTTGAAATAAGGTCTAATAAGTCAAGGATACCTATAGTACCTATAGTAGTATTTAGGTTATCCACTAAAATAGTTAAAAGCTCATTGAAGAAAATAATGGTTTAAAAGTCCTAAATAAGAGAGGTGTCTGAGTGGTTCAGTTGGTTAACTGTCTGACTCTTGATTTCGGCTTAGGTCACAGTCTTATGGTTTGTGGGATTGAGCCCCATGTTGGGCTTTCTGCTGGCAGCATGGAACCTGCTTGGGATTCTCTCCTTTTTTGCCCCTTGCCTGCTTTGCACATACATGCGCACTCTCTTTTTTCCAAAATAAATAACTTAAAATTTTTTAAATAAGAGAGAATTTGAAAGGAACAAAGAACAAATAGGATAAATAGGAAAGTTTAATATGGCAGATTTAAAACTGAATATATCAATAATTACGTTACATACAGATATATGTATAGAAAGCTCCAATTAAAGACAAAAAATTTTCAGTTGGAAAAATCTCAACTACTTTGGTAGGTGACAGACAATAAGTTATGTCCGTAGAAGTCAGATGTAGCTTAATAAATATTTATATACAACTTGGACTAAGGACAAAGACTATTGAAAATATTGACATTTCATCAAAATAAAATTTTCCATTCATCAGAAAGTTACAATAATTCTAAATTTGTATGCTGCTTGTGCAGTCACATAGACTAAAATAGTCTAAGAACACAGACTCAAAGTACAGAAAGCAAAAACTAACAAAACTAAGGGAAAACATGGAAAAGACAGAATCATTAGAACCTATGTAAATATTAGGACACATTGGATATAAATAATCAGGGGTCAAAATGAATAACATTCATAATCATTGATATCAGTTAAATAAGTAGAAGACTGGATCAAACAACTGAAGAATAAGTATACATAAAACAGTTTTCAAAGTAGCGGGGCGCCTGGGTGGCTCAGTCGGTTAAGTGGCCGACTTCAGCTCAGGTCGTGATCTCACGATCTGTGAGTTCGAGCCCCGCGTTGGGCTCTGTGCTGATGGCTCAGAACCTGGAGCCTGCTTCAGATTCTGCGTCTGCCTCTCTCTCTCTGCCCTTCCCCTGCTCACGCTCTGTCTCTCAAAAATAAATAAACGTTTAAAAAAAACACAAAACACTTTTCAAAGTAGCGATATCCTGGGTCAGAAGAATATCACAATGTGTTTCATAGGATTGAAGTTCTTCAGAGTACATAATTTTCTTAAAGCGAAATCATGCAAGCAGGCAATATAAAAAGATTACTTAAAAAAATCAAGTATTTATAGAGTAAGCAATAAACATTTAAAATAACCCATGAGTCAAGTCCCATATTAAGTTTTAAACCCATGGGGTGTGGTTAAATCTGTGATTTGTGGGGGATTTATAAGTGTAAACACTTCTAATAGACAAAAATAGAAACTTTAATATTATGATTTATGTGTTCATCTCAAGAAGCTAGAAAAGGAACAGCAAATTAAATAGGAGTAAATCAATAGAGAAGAATTAAAGGAAGAACAGAAGTCAGCAAAGTAAACAATAGAGAAAATTAAAACCAAAAGTTGTTTTTTTGAAAAGGCTGATAAAACGTGGTAGACCCAGAAGTGGGTAGGGAGAATTTTCCTTCAAAGGACTTTCTGTCCATAGGTTGCTGGCCAGCTCAGTGGGTGGAGCGTGTGGCTCTTCATCTTGGGGTTGTGAGTTTGAGCCCCACATTGGGTCTGGAGATTTCATACAAATAAAATCTTAAAAAAAAAAAAAAAAGACAAAGGACTTTGTGTCCCACTGTAGGGGTGAGGTGTGGAGAGTCATCCAGTTGTGACCTCCTTCAGGGTCTGCCCCACCTGTGGAGATCTGTCTGCTCTAAATCATGACTCTCCTGGGGCAGCCCATGTCTGATTGAGGCAAATGTATAAGGTCTGTACAGTTTGAGCCTGTTATGGGGTAACTCTTGGGAAATTCTCCCTTAATGCTTCCTGCCATGTTGGCCAAGGTTTTGGCAGACCAATAGCATAGTATTCATTCCCCGTAAATTGTGATTATGGGCTAGGAGCAGTTGAAGAAAGCACGTGAGAATATAAATAATTTTTGAACTTGTACTTTGAAGTTGGATCATCTACCACCCACCTGACAGTAGGAGTCCCAGTGCTGCAAGCTGGAGAAGCACGGGTAGGCCTCCCAGAAGGTGGTGGCCCCTTGCCAACCGTTTCACTGCCAGTGAACTAGGAGGGTGTAGTGCAGGATAGGAAGCACCAGGTGGTTGAAACGTATACAGGAAACATCGGCTCTAAGGCTGACATGCTTGGCTGGCTATTGGCAAATGCCACTGAGGTTACACAGAAAGATAATGCAGGGGGGAGTCCTGGGCAACGGACAGCCAGAGGTGAAAGCCTCTTCTGCAGGGAGAGGAAGAGAACGCTGAGGACCAAGCCAGAAACTTAACAGAGGCCAACCTCAAAGACAAGTCAGTGCTTACCAAGGCTGTCCAAAGCTGTCCTCGTATGTCAAGGTCATTTTCCTTGGCTTAAAAAACAAACACTCTGGGACTTTGACACACTGGATGAAGACAGCAGGGTGGGTGCATGTGACTTTTTGTTTTCTCTGAATCCCTATGAGTCTACAAAAGTAGCACCTCCCTCCAGAGCCAGCGTGCCCTGTTCCCCACTTCTTATGCTGAAAGACAGCTCAGAATCAGGTGTGCAGGATCCCACCGTCTGTCATGGCCACTACTCCCATAACCAGGGTTAACTTGTTGTGTAACCTAGCAGGTTCTCCAGTTGAGGAGCACTGCAAGAAATGGATCCCATATACCAGAAGGTCCTGGGGGAATATGAGCAGGCCTGCATTCTGCGGGTGCTGAATCAAGGGGCAAGAATATGCAGTAGGATGGGAATGAATTTATTGACTTGGAAATGCTCTCCTGGGATGTAGCAGTTAGCATGAAGGTGAAGATCCCAGGGAATTACCCTTGCTTCTTGCTTCACTGTGTGATGTTAAAAGTTTAGGCTTGCCATAGAAAAAAGGAGAAAAATCAAAATGCTTATGAAAGTGGGCACCTGGGATAGGACGTGGCACATGTGCCAGGTTGTCCAGATGATTCTGTTCCATGGAATGGTGCAAAGGACATAGTGCTTACAAGGGTTATGATGAGAAAAGCCCCAAAAATGCTGGAACTTTCCTCGGTGGTTTTACTCTGTAAGCCTGGCTGTCAGTAGGAAAAATTATTATGAAATGCAGCTTGCTGATAATAATAGTGGTAATAGGTGCTCCCTCAACACAGAGGACAGGCAGTGGAGTTAAATACTAAATCTAATAGGCTACAGAGAACCTGTTACCTAGAGAGGTAGAGTGGAAGCCAAGGGAGCTGACCTACTGAGGGTATTGTGCGTGGCATCCTTGAGGGCAAAGCAGGCTGGCACAAGGGTGCCAGTCAGCTCTTCCCAAAGAAGAAGCCGAAGATGAATGAGCAGAAGGCTGAGGGAGGCCACCTCATTGGGAAGTGGTGATCCCCTTCTCACTTCCCTAACATTTCAGGGACTGTGGGACACCTATCTGAACTAGCACTGATCCCTGGAGACTGTTTCGAAGTATCATCACGGTCCCCCGCCAGCGTCTGGTCGTTTGGGGCTGGATGATGCGAGAGTCTTGGCAAAGTCTTAGCTTATGGTGGATCTCGTGTGTGTGGGTTCATCCAGGAGCCATTTTTCAGTTTCCTAAATGTGTAACTAAGATACTTAGCAGCTGGTAAACCCTGCGCTGGGATGCCCTAGCCTTCGGGATAAGAGCTGTCACACTGCGGAAGACGAAGTCGTGGACCCGGGAACTACTTCCATCCTTCAGCCAGAAGAGTAACTAAAGACCAGTCTCGTGCTCCAGGGTGATGGTGGGTGGGAAGCAGGTACCATAAGGTAAACTTGCCCCCATCCCTTTTGTCCTTCACCCTGCTGTCCTCCCTGGGCCCCTTCCTCCAGGACACTCCTTACAGGGATTCTTGCCCTGGCCTTACACGTCCTCAGGCCGCACTGGAGTGGTCATTCTCATGCAGGTCTAGTCCGGTAGCTACTCTTCTTTGGCGCCCACGCCTGCTTCACTTCGGGGTCAGGTCAGAGCCGTGTAAGCTGGTGCACTCCAATAGCGTAATAGCGTGCAGTTTGGAGCCCTCCACGAATGTCTAGCATGGGCTGCCACGAACTCTCCTTCATACCTTCATGAACCACACTAGTTCTGCACCCTAGCTTGTCCGCTCCCTCCAGCCGTCCTGCGCACACTAAACGATACTCCGAGGCCAGGCGCCTCGCCTCACTTGCCTTTCTGGCTAGCGCTGATCCTCAGTAAGGTGCTCAGTACACGTATGAACGAGTCCATGTTGGTACGAGTACCTCGCCCACATCAGAAGAGTCAGCAGTGACTGCTTAAATCCATAAGCTGAGTGCTGCCAGCAGGCGTGGAGGAGGAGCTAACAGGGTGATATTTGCTTTAGGGATGCAGGCTTGGCTTGTTGTCTTTTGCAGAATTGGTTTGCTTTCATTATTAATTTTTAGCCTAGGCTAACATTAAAATTAGTGGCTCTCCCTAAGGGCGTAGAGAATGCCAGTGAGGGAAGTCAGGGACAATTTTGTCAGAGCAGCGGTGCTGATCGCGCGGTTGGCTGCCACTGCAATGCCGTCAATAATGAAAAGGTGCTTGAGTGAGGTTCTCTTCTGTGCAGACGGTACCGCCCACAGATTCTTGCCAAGGCGGAGCCCACAGGACACTTGCGCAGCCCGAGTCTCATTTCTAAGCCCAGAGCTTGGAAAAGGGACCACCCACCCCTCTGTCTTGCGGTGGAATTTTCCGGACAGGAGGACTGGTCTCCATCTATGTGCAGCTGCCACCATTGAGCTTTATTCGCAAAGTTCTGGAGGCATCGTATGTTCGAAATGGACGGTTTTCATAATATTCTCATTTGCCCCCGTCACTGTACTTGATCCATAACGTTGGTCTACGGATGTTCCTGAGCTGTAGCCAGAAGCCCACACTCAGGTAGCATCCGGAGCCCGCCTCCGAGCGATGCCTGTGTGAATGCTGTGGCCTCGGAGGGTGTCTGCAGAGTCTGGGTGAGGGAGGGTCAGGTAGCCACCGCGTCGTGGTTGCAGAGGTGACCGCTAGCAGGTAGCCCGGTTCAGGTATGTTCCGGTGCCTCGCTTTTGCCAGACTTCATGTCAAGTTAGACATATAAATTGTTCTTCGGAACATTTCCCTTGTTAATTCTGTAATGGTTTTTCTTTTCTTCCTGAAAGTAGAATGCTCACTCGAAGGGCTTGGTTATAAATTTGCCATCTCTTGAGGTTTCAGGGAAAGATAACTCATTCTTTCAATATGCTTCTGTGGGCAAATTTTGGGAAACAATGAAACTACATTCCAAAGTATACTGAAATAAAAAATCATTCAACAACATGTTTCAATGTAGGGAAAGCAAGATAAGTTCAATTAGAATTATAAAATAATATAATTTCAGTACTAAAACCTGGTTTCTTGTCAGTGAGTATTTAAAGGCCCACTCTATCATTGGAGGTATTTTTAATCTATAAATTAATAAAAAAGGATATTTTAATTCCAGTAATTTCCAGTCTGCTTGAAATTATGACATATCCTAGTAAACTTTATTAAAGTATTTGTCAAATAATCCTTTTATTTATGAGCAAGCACTTTGACAGCTGTAACCAGGCACTGAGGACCCGAGGGTTCGTCTCAGCCAAGGTACACCAGCTCCAAGCATTCTCCGGGCGGTGCTGATCTTGGTTTGAGATACAGCAATTGTCAGTGACTACTCTCTCTGTATAATTGCAACAAACCAAATTCTAAGAATGCACTTATTTATTAAAAATTAATTTTTTCTCTCCTTCTCATCTGAAACTGTCCAGAGCAGTGCATTAAGATTCGAGGTTCATTTCTAGGGAGACTTTAAGATTCGGAGAACTAGACATTATTTTGGAGACCCAAGACTTGTATCTTTCCAAGTTTGTTTTTAAAACGTGGAGAATAAAATCTTTGCATACATTGAAGAACTACCTTATCTTGCCCTCCACACCTCTTAGGATTCATTTTCAAGGAGTTTCCTTAAGAAGCCACTTGGTCAACTAGAGTCTGTGGCATTTCACGTGAACAAAAGAATAGTTCCTAAATCCGTATGTAAAATATCTCTACCCGCAAAGCCTCTGGCTCACTGTGTCTGGCTCGAGGCTACCAGGTGCACCTGAGCACCAGACAGAAGCCTTACCAAGACAGCGCACCAACTCGAAGTTTGTTGTTAAGAATGGAAGAGAGAGCAGAAGTAAAAGTTAAGATTAGTTGTGCTATGAATGAACTGTTGCACCAGCTCTGGGGTCCCTACTTTGGAGATTTCTTCTCTTGGGATTCAGTTCAGTAGAAAATCCCCCTGTGCTCCGTCTGCCTTCCCTCCCTGTCCCCCCAGCATAACTCCTGGCACCCACTTTCCTTTTTAGCATCTTCGTGGTTTTACCTTTTCCAGAGTGCCATGTGGCGGGAGTCTCACAGCGTGCGGTCGCTTCATGCTGGCCCGTTTCACGTAGGAGTGCACGTTTAAGGTTCCTTCATGTCTTTTCATGGCTTGATAGCCCATTTCTTTTCAGGGCGGAATAATATTCCACCGTCTGGAGGCGTTACCTCTGATGGAAAGAAGTATAAAGTGACAATGTCAAATATATGGATGCCAGAAAGGGAGTAATTGGGGCCGTTTTCTTTCTAAAAATTTAACCCAGACCAGCCACTTTATCTCCCACTCCTCATTGCTTTGCTTTTTTCTTTTAAGGTATAATTGACATACAATAAAGTATATATGAAATGTACAATTTTATCAGTTTACGCATATTTATATGTTCATGAAACCGTCACCACAATCAGGGTATTGACTATTTCCATCACCCCCAAAAGTTTCCTTACAATCTTTCCTTCCCATACACCCCACACCCGTGCTTGCTCCCCAGTAAAATCTGACGCACTTTCTATCGCTATGGATTAGTTTGGCTTCTTTAGAATTTTATGGAAATGTAGCCGTGTCATATGTATTCATTTTTCACTTGCTTCCTTCCCTCAACATGGTTTATTTGAGATTCATCCATGTCATTTTGTGTACCACTGGTTTATTATTTTTATTGCTGAGCAGTAGTTCATTTTACTAAATTTGTTCATTCTGTTCATTTTGATGGAAATTCGGGTTCTTTCAGGTTTTGTCTATTATATGTCACATTGCTGTGAACCCCCTTTTCTGTGGACATAATCTTTCATTTATCTTGCGTGGATACTTACAAGTGAAATGGATGACTCCACATCCTTTACAACATTTGGTGGAGTCCATTTTTTTTCCATTTTAAATATTCTAATTGGTGTGTAGAGAGATAACTCGTTGCAGTTTACATTTCCCTAATAATTAATAATTTGAGTACATTTTACCATGCTTATGTAGCATCCACATACTCTATTTTTTTCTTACACAATAGAAATTAATTTCTCACAGTTCTGGAGGTTGGGAAGATCAAGGAGCTTCACTCTAGGGGGTTTCCACCTTGCCGGGTGCTCACGGGAGCTCTTTCTTGGGGTGGAAGAAGTGAACTCATCTATACATGTTTTGTGATGAGTCTGTTCAAAATTTTTGCCCAAGACTTAGTGTGGTTTTTGTTTCTTACTTTAAAAGTTCCTGCTGTATTCCTGCTACAAATTCTTTGCCAACTGTATGTGTTACAGATAGTTTCCTCTGATCTGGGCTTTCCTCTCCTTTCTCTTAACGTGTCTTTTGATGAGCAAATGTACTTAATTTTTACACAGGTCGTGTAACTTTTTTTCTTGTATACGTCTGTGCTTTTAGTTTTTTATGTAAGAAATCCTTCCTAATTCAGGATAGCAAAGACTATCTTCCGTTTTCCTCTAGGAGTTTAAACAGTTCCAAGTTTACATTTAGATCTTTGATCCGTTTTGAGGTAACTTTGGCACATGATTTGAAGTATGGATTAAAGTTCACCATTTTTGCATATGGACATCCAGCTGTTTCAGCATCATTGTATTC
Source organism: Paguma larvata (assembly GCA_030068075.1). Classification (NCBI taxonomy): domain Eukaryota; kingdom Metazoa; phylum Chordata; class Mammalia; order Carnivora; family Viverridae; genus Paguma; species Paguma larvata. The sequence continues at coordinate 29,786,197 of CM057831.1, forward strand.
TGAAAAGACTATTCTTTCTCCACTGAATTGTCTTTTCACTTTTGCTAAAAATCAATCCCTGCATTCTTTCATCTGTTCCATTGATCTGCTTTGATGCCAGCATCACAGTCTTGATTACTGTAGCTTTTATAACCTGTATTAAAGTCCGGCTATGTCATCATTCAACTATTTTTTTTTTTCGAGGTCATTTTAACTTTTCTAGATCCCTTGAATTTCCATGTGAAAAGTTATAATTGTATTAGTTTGTATAGAACAGCCTACTGAGTTTTAACTAAAATTGCATTGACTCTAGGCCAATTTGTGAAGAATTAATATCTTAACAATATTGAGTCTTCTTACGTATGAGATTGGACTAACTTTATTTCCCTTTATTTACATTTTCTTTAATTTCTGTCATGATTGCTTTGTAGTTTTCAGTGTTAGGGGCTTTTTATCTTTCATCATATTTATTCTTAAGCACTTTGTACTTTTATATTATTTTAAAAACATATTTCTGATTATTCATTGCTAGTAAATACAGATATACTGCATTTATTCTAGATTGGTATTATATCTTGCAAGCTTTCTAAGCTTGTTGTTGTTGTTGTTGTAGATGCTAATGAATTTTCCACAGAAAGGTTTATGCTGTCTGCAAACAGAGTTTGACTTCTTTCTTTTCAATCTGCATATGGTTTTTATTTTTCTTACTTTAGTGTATTGGCTAGAATCTCTAGTACAATATTGAATGGATGTAATGAGATTTTCTTGTTCCTGATTTTAGGAGAAAAGCAATCAGTCTCTTAATGCTAAAAGTATGGTGTTTTATATAGGCTTTTTAAAAAATTTTTGAAATCAACTCCTCATCTTTTCCTCATACACTGCATTTTTATCAGGAATGGACATTCGATTTCCTCAAGTGGTTTTTTTGTGTGTGTGTGTGGGTATGTGTGTTTATTGAGATTATCGTATGATTTTTCTTCTTTCATCTGTTAATATGGTAAATTATATTGGTAAATTTTCGAATGTTAAAACCAGCCTTGCATTTTACAGTCTCTACTTGGTAATGAGACATTGCTTCTTTTACATATTGTTGGATTCCATTTTATTATTATATCTGTATTCATGAGCAATTTTGGTCTCCGATTTTCTTTCCCTGTAAAGCTTTCTTTCTGGTTTTGTTGTCAGGGTAATGCTGTCATCATGGAGTGACTGGGACGGTTTCCCTCCTTTCTAGTTTCTGGAAGTCTGTGTAGAATTGGCATTACTTCTTCCATCAGCTGTTCAGAGTAGGATGTTGAAATCTCTACCTATAAACGTGGATCTCTTTCTCCTTGCAGTAGGTCTATGTTTTTCTTCATGTATTTGGAAGCTCTGCTACTGTATGCAAATAGATTTAGACTTGTTATTTCTTCTTGATAAATTGACTCTTCTGGATGTGAGAGGAGTCAGTGTTCGGGCTCTGTATGAACTGTAATTATTCTCCCTAATCCTTCCAGGTTGCAGCTCTTTCTTCAGCTTCAGGAAGATTTCTCACATACACGTATAGATCAGTCTTCTGGAAAACCGGAGACAGACCTTCTATGTGTTGTCAGAAGTATCTTTGCCACTGTTTACCCTCTTGTACTGGCTGTGTGGACTCTTGCTGCTTTGGCCTCTGAGCTCTCAACTCAGCCAGAATGCCACGCTCTGTACTCATTCTCACTCACCTAGCTTGGAAACTGTAGCTGACTGCATAATGCTCTACTTCAATTATGCTAATTTAGTACTAAGATCTGAAATCTCATTTGGAATCGTTCTTAAACTCTCTATTTAAGAAATAAGATGTTATGGGGCACCTGGGTGGCTCAGTCAGTTAAGTGTCCGACTTTGGCTTGGGTTATGATCTCACGGTTCATGAGTTTGGACCCCACGTCGGACTTTGTGCTGACAGCATGGACCCTGCTTCAGTTCTATCTCTCTCTCTCTCTTTCTCTGCCCCTCTTCTGTTCTCTCTCAAAAAAAAATTTTTTTTTGAGGAGAAAAAAAAGAAACAAGATGTGATAATTCTGTTTTAAAACAAATTATGTAAAATAGAAGGATTGAAAAAATAAAAGGATAAATAACTTAGGAAATATGAGTAACACCACTGAACTGATTCACTTTTTCTGGTGTCAGGCCAAAGAAAGTTTTCACAGGCATTTTCAAAATCTACTATTCTTATAGTGTGATGATGTATGGTCACCATGTTATAAAGAGAAGCAAGTATAAATAATCATTTTGTGAAAGATTATTATAGATGCATGCACTTTAAATAGAATAAGGCTCAAGAACATTTTGTTCTTGTTATTTCTTCTCCAAAGTCTGGTGGTTTCGTTTAGTTCAGATAAACCCTCCAGATATCTGGCTCCTCGTCCGAGCTCATACCAAAGATGCTCAGATGCCTTGGCAACCGTCTCTTCCTTCTCTCTGCTCTCACCTCTTGTCTTCTCATTTCCCATCTAGCTGTCCCCCTGCCCTCTTACCCTCCGCATCTCGTATCCCTTCAGTAAGGACCGAGCAGGAGCGGGCCAGATTTCTGGGCTGGAGCTTCCTGTCGCTAGACATTTCAATTAAAATTACACAATGTTCCAATTTCTCTGAGTCAGTAAAGCTCCCTCATGTTTCCATTCTTTAGTATTTCCCTACTTGGACTGCCCATGTCTTTTGTGACTTTTGACACCCTCTTGATACTTAAAAAATGTGAAAACAACACCATTTCTTACTTCTGCCCAAGACAACCTCAAAATGAGATATTGCTATAAAGATTTATTGGAAAAATATTGACATTTATTCCAAATTAAATGAATGGTGTTTGAATTGAGTTTCACACTGTGAACTTCAGAGGATAACTAATTGTAAAGATCAATAAAATTCCTTTATGAGAACTTTGACACTGTTAGGAATGTAAGCTGTTACACACCCAGAGGAGAGAGTGAGGGTCTGTATTTAACGTTTCTTAACCAAGATGTCTGGGAACCACCATCACAGGCAGTACGTCGTTCTTAAGATCTTAAGCAAATGCATTCAGGGAACTAAGGTGATGTGGATGCCTCAGCCACTGTGTGAGTTGTTCCTGGGGATGGTGATTCTGTATTGATGTATTAATATTATTTGATCTTTCTCATAAAAAAAAAAAAAACCTGTTCTAAATATTTAAACCTAACTTTATCTTAGCCGTAGTGAACTAAGTACAGTGTTGAAGCATGAGACAGAGACACACATCATAACCTTGACTCAGCTGTCGTACTGAGATGGAAGAACTTTGTGTTTGCCATAAGTTGATTGAGTCTGGAAAATGTTACCCTTACCCGAGGGAGAAGGCAGACGGGCGGTAAAGGGTGGATACGGTGAAAGAAGATAGGTGAGTTTCTTTCTGGGAAAAGAATAGCTTGGCTCTGAACAAAGGGAATCATGTCGAAGATGTATTTAAGATCTTGCTCCTCTATTGTTAGAGCCTCTTTAGGCCATTTTTGTGGTATTTTCTTCCATCCCAGGACTGTGGCTGTGTTTAGCTTGGTTGCTCCTATTCCTTGTTGTGGCACCTCGTAGGATACCTAGCACGTACCCTGGGACACTGGTAAACAACAATACAAAAATGGTATGGCATTCCTCAAGTTGTTGTATGTTCCGAGAAGGACTGTTTTAGACCATGTGGGTCTTCAGAAGAAAATGTCAGAACAAGGGCACAGAGAGAAATGGCTGATTGTGAGAGCGTCCCACGTGCAAAGAACATCGTGCAGCATTGCATTGTTACAGAGATACTAAGAATGTCGATCTATGAATCTTTCAGTGGGGGAGGACGCGTTCTAAATTCAGTCACTTCTTAAACCACCTTCCTACCTGGGCCCGCAGACGCAGCCTGTTGGCCTCCTGGCGATGGCATTCTGAGGCGGAAGCCCTACCTTCCTTGGCGGGTCAGTAGATGGCAGTATGTCTGAATCTAGTATTAGAGGGGAAAGCGTTCTAGCATTTTCCAAGAAAATGAAAATTTTGAAAGCTGGGAGCAGCGTGGGGCCTAGAGCATGGGCCAGGAGGCTTGATCTTTATTTCTGGCTCTACTCGTGAATATATTTATTTGAATAAATGGAGATCAGCCACTTAACTTTTGTATTCCTTACTCTCCTAACGTTGAAATTAGAGAACCCATTCTGTCTCTTCCCGCCTCCCTTACTAGGACACCCCGAGTTTAATCAGACTTCACAGTCATTTCCGCTCCCTGGAGAAAGGCTCTTTATAAATTTGCTGTGCTGTTTATAATGTGGGTGGCAAAACCAATTGGGATTGTCTATTGGGACTTGAAGTAAATAAACACAGAGGCAGTTGGCAAGAAGGGACTTCTGGATTTCCGTGCCATAGATGTTGGCATATTTCGGTTTTAAGTGGCAGCATTGGATCACAGGATGCAAAATAACTCCTGTTCCTTGGAATTGAAATGACTCCCTCAATGCCATGGATCTTGACAATTATGGAGTGAAGCCAAGGCCCCTGGCGACTTCCCAATTTAAATGTCAGCTGTTCCCTGCAAGTACAGATTCTGTCAGATTCGATAACTTTCACTCATGCCTCCTCTTGAACATGAGAATCTTCGCTGTGGCGTTTTAATCCCAAGCTGGCAGTATGATAAACGGGAGATGAAATTAAAAATGGGGCACAGCGTTGAATGGTTACACTGTGGCTGTGTCCCCACCGTGACTGGCTGTGCGCGAGCTGCGCCTTCCTCTGAAGCTGGGGTCCTCCCCCAGCCCAGGCCTGGTTGCATGGCGCCTAAGTGGGTCACGGCGAGATCGTGTTGGGGCAGGACCAACCGTGGCATCTGACCCGCCAGCCGGGCTCTGGCCATGTTCGCAGACAGACTGCTCTGCGGGGGCCCGGCCACTTGGAAGCCAGCCCTGCAGGTCAGAAAGGGATGAAATCTGCAATACCTTCGTGGACAGGTGGGTTGTGCCAGGGCAGGGTACAGTGTACCCAGCACAGACTCCTGTTCCAGCCAGTCCTCCAAGAGGTCGTATCGTGCGGGGGAGCCAGGACCTACTTGCTGTACAAAACCTGAAGCCACAAAACTAAATGGATGTCATCACTCGAATATATACATCACATTGCTTCTTGCTGGCAGCCGTTTCATATACAGGCACACGATTCGAAATGCATGATTCTGTATCGGCAGGCAGAGAAGCTGTGCTAATACCAGGATCCACTGTCAAAATGTTAGCAAACAACCAGGCTTCTTAGAACTCTCTTGTGCAATATGCAGAGATTCACAACACGGCATTTTTTGCCACGTGTCATCTTATTTGTCAGACATGCCTCTGTAGTCAGATGGTGAATGACTTGTTGGCTTGAATGTCAGGAGGTTGAAACTTTCATTTAAATATGCATAAGCATTAAAATACATTCAAGAGAATGTCACATCAGCCTCAACCTCAAAGCACCAATTACATTGTTTGGGTTCCACACTGACACTGTTCTCATGAGGCTGATCTCCCCAACTCCGAACTTCTAAAAATGCTTAAATCTCAGTTTCATAATACATTCTATTTAAAGTAGAAACATTAAGAAGAACGGAATTATGGAAGCATTATTTTATAGTTTCAAGGACACAAAAATCCGAGCATCCTGCTCGCGCTAATGAACGATTAGAAAGATGTAGAAGCCTGCACATTATCTGTTAGCGTTAAGAGAAAAGACATATACTTGGACCATTCGGTAACCACTCAATGGGATGGATTCAAAACAAAGAAATTTTTAAGGTTGGAGTTTAATTAGAAACACTAATTTGTAAGTTGGATGAGAACACGTAACTGTTTTTAATCCTTAGCCAGTAAGTTTCATTTCTCCCTGAAGCCACTTAGTGAAGAAAATAAATGATGCCGGAGAAACAAGAGGAATACCTATTAACTAACATTTTGTGCATATTTACACGGAGAGAGCTTAAGTGAGAAGGGCTGGGTTGTAGTAGTACGGTCATTTAAATAAGATAAAACTTACCCCCCGGGCAGTGGATCAGAAGTCTCCGTTAGGAATCCCGTTACAGATTAGCAATAGCATGCTGACCTATGTTTGCTGGTGACCCGGAAGCACTTTCTGATTCAAAATAAATACATAGGGGCGCTTGGGGATCTCAGTCAGGTAAGTGCCCAGCTTTGGCTCAGGTCATGATCTCACAGTTAGCGAGTTCGAGCCCCGTGTTGGGCTCTGTGCTGACAGTACAGAGCCTGGGGTCTGCTTCAGGTCCTCTGTCTCGCTCTCTCTTTGCTCCCCAACCTCCGCTTGTGCTCTTTCTTCTCTCAAAAGTAAACATTTAGAAAAGAAAAGAAAAGGGGCACCTGGGTGGCTCAGTTGGTTTAGCATCCGACTTCGACTCAGGTCATGAACTCACGGTCTGTGAGTTCGAGCCTCGCGTCGGGCTCTGTGCTGACAGCTCCGAGCCTGGAGCCTGCTTCGGATTCTGTGTCTCCCTCTCTCTCTGCCCCTCCCCCACTCATGCTCTGTCTCTCTCTGTCTCAAAAATAAAATAAACATTAAAAAATTTAAAAAAAAAAAAAAGAAAATGTTAGAAGAGGGGCACCCGGGTGGCTCAGTTGGTTAAGCGTCTCGCTTCAGCTCAGGTCACGATCTCGCCATCCTTGAGTTCAAGCCCCGCATTGGGCTCTGTGCTGTGCGTCATCTGTCCCCTTCTCTCCCTGCCCTCCCCTGCCCATATGTGCACGCACCCCCCAGAAGAAATAAACATTAACAACAGATAAATAAATTACAAGTTAAAGCGTACACAAAAGGTTTGTAATGTTATGTATCTTTCATTTTATTTTATACTTTTGAATATTGGTTATTCATACCCAGTTTGTGGCAATCCTACAAATGTAATCACTGGAAAATTGTAACTTTCCTTTTCAGGTCATAATTTGTTCAATGATACGCCGTGTTAAAATAGTTTTAAACTTTGGTGCAAGGTCATTTGTAGATGGTCGCTCTGACAAGGTGTGAGTCGGTTTAGTAGTTACCTAAAGGCATGAAATCTCAGAATGTGTTTCTGCATGTTAGCTGCATGCATTCATGAAATGAATGTAAAATAAAAGTGATAGAAGTACGATGACATACGGAGCTGAGAGGCTGAGAGGCTGTGGAGATGGCCCCTCCCGGCCCCAGAAGAAAAGTCATGAAATGAGGGGAAAAACTCAGGGCAGTGACAGCCGTCAGAAACCATTGAACTTACATTCTCTCAGATGGATGGTTCCTGGATTGTCCCGATGAGCTGGGGAGAGACTGATCGAAAGATAAACTGCTTTCTACAAATGGAAAGGTCTTGCAGTTTGGGAGGTGAAAGTTCACAAACATAAGCAAATGAAGAATTGCAACTACTTGACAAAAGGTGATGGTATTGGTCAGGTTTCTTTCTGCCCGAAATGATCATTAATAAACCCGATGAGATTAATAAACTTGGAGTATTGTTTGGCCAGTAAACAGTGATTCAGTTTAGTTAGAAACTAGAATTGGAATAATCAGAATGTCTCTGGGCTTGGCCACCTCTCCAGCTGGCACACAGAGCCGCCGTCCCCCCTCCCACCACCCACGACACACAGCCTGTTGTTCATTGTCCAGCATGCCTGGCAATTGTTGTAAAGAACACACTCACGGGACTGGACCGAATTACGCCAGTGCCTGAGGCAGCCCTGATGGCCAGGAAAACATTACGTGCCTGTTGGCTGAAGCCTGTATTCATACCTTAATTTGTGAACTCATCCAATAATTTCATCAACATGTTGAAACCCTCCCTTGACCTCGGTCACAGTGGCCAAGCTGTGCCACTAAAACCCTGGGCAGAGCCACCAGGCTTGTGCCGCCAGTAATGGGGAAGTGGTGGTTCCCCGGAGCAGATGGGACATTGCTACTTGAAGGAGGGAAAGTGGGTGCGGAGAAGCCAGCATCTCCAGGGGGAGCTCGCGGCTGCTCTCAGGACTCAGTGCACCCAGAGAGCGGGCAAGCTTCAGGGAGACGGGACACAGGGAGTGTGCCCCTCCGTGTTCGCGGTGCTGGCTCGGGAACACACCGCATACACGTGATGGCTGATAAGGCAGACTGGTTTTCTTAATCGAGGTCACACCGACATGTTTGGGTCTGTTCCTGGTCACTGCGTTTACGTTATCTTCACCATTCGTGATTCATTAAACCTCTGTCTATCAGTGGGTGGTTCGGTGTTTCAGATATATTCACAGATCTCGGGAACTTTTACTCACCCCTTATGAGCCGGGCAAGCACTGCGGTTTCTGTGAGGCCTGAGCCGATCTTCCCTCCTGTCCCCACAGGCAGGCCTTACGCATGTACCGATTCGTGTGTTGTACTTACTCGTTTCAGCTCCCGTCCTCTCTAGTCAGCTTCGAGCTCTTGGGTGATACAGTTACTCCCTTTACCTCCAGGGTGTGGCACATGGCGGATGCTTGGTGAACAAGTAAATAGATAATTGAAGTTCCTCATTACTCATATCTCAGCAATTTTACGTAGAAGTCTCGCAAGATGTAGAGCCTAACACACAGAAGCTGTGGCAATAATGAACACCTCGCATTGAGTTCATCCCGGGTAGATATCAGTCCTGTGCCTTCCACGTCCTAGCCTCGATCAGTCGTCTGGTCAGACCTGCTTGGTAGACACCGCTACCCGCCTGTGTTGAGGCTGAAGCACTTGAAGTGGCGGGTTGGTGGCTGGTGCCAGTGGCTTCAGCCCACACCCTGTCCAGCTTAAATGCCCACACGTGTTCCCTTGCTCCTCGGATTTCCACTGCTTTGAGGTTTTGCAGGGGGGGGGGAACCCCACAGAGAAAAAAGAATAAAGGAAAAAGCTTTCATCCCGATACCAAGCATGAAAGCAAAAAAGTCACGAAAATGAAAAGTCAGATGTGAGTCTGCAAGCCCATCGTACATAAAGGAGAGTTTACAGAACTCAGGTAACACTAAAAGGGCGCTTGAAACGTGTTATTATAGATCGATTCTTTTTCTTTGAGGTCTTGCCCCTGTGAGCTGTTAACTACTCGTGTCCCCATTGATGGCACCGTGCTCAGGAGAGCGGGCCTGTTGCTTCAGGTAGAAACGCGAGAAGGGGTCTGTGAGAGTTTCCAGAGAATAAGCCGGAAGGAAGGTCGGCAGAGGCTTCGGTGGTGAGGCCGTCCACGCAGTTATCTGTGTGGACTGATAACGATCGGTGCACACAGGGGGGTACACACCATGTGTGTACAGAACCACAGGCTGTGTGGAAAATGGAACCTTCATTTCTCCCCTAGGAATCCTGCTGATGTCTTGGAATTTGTTTCACAAGTGACTTTTTGAGAAGAAAGTGGAAGGTTTTGTGTTTTTTGTGGGAGAGGGATTGTATCCGTGCAAACCTACGGTCAGAAAGGCGATCTCTGAACTGGTGTGAATGACAGTGTCACGAAGCCGCTCTAACAGGATGGGGTCCTGGAGGCGCCCCCGCGGGGCGCCCTGTCTCCTCCGGGGCCCTCAGGCTGCGCGCTCCGTGACTGCCGTTGGTGCGCCGCCCTCTGGGCGTGCACTTCCAGAGGCCCGCTCTTCAGGGACTCCTCTGCTGGGCTGAGTCGTCTCAGTCTGACTTCGAGCCTCGAGCGCCGCATTGTGTATGAGCCCCCGACTCGCATCCCTGGAATTTCTTCCTTCGCCCCCTGAGAAGAGTGGCAGGCTCATTGAAACCTCTTACCGACTTGCAGATTTTTTAATTCTCTGACAAAGCAACTTCATTCATTTCCGGTAAATCCGGTCTAGCACAGCGGAAGTGAGAGAGACGGCCTCGTCGTCAGGAACCGTGAAGGAGGCCGTTCCCGGGGTCGGTTTGGGAACTTGGGCCTCGTCCCGTTTCTGGGGCTGGCAGGAGGAGCAGGAGACCTTGGAGGCCGCCGGCAGCCCGGTGGGCCCCTCCCGTGACGGTGACTCCCCCTGCGTGGACCCAGTGGCTTTCCTGCTGAGGGCAGGGCGCCGCAGACCCTCGGCCCACGGGGCCAGCTTCCCCGCGGCCTCTGCTCCCGCACGCCCGCCACGGGGCCCTGGCGACCCCAGGCCCGTGCGCAGGAGGCAGCGCCAGCCCGCGTGGTGCCCGGGCCGTGCGGGGGGAAGACGCGACCCAGCGGCGAGAACGCAGCCAAGTGCGGGCCGAAGAAGAGCTAGGGCCGAATTTCAGGAAATAAGGGGCCACGCGACCTGAAGGGGGACCTCGGCTTTGTTTTTCTGCACCCTCGCTGTCGTCCCTGGTGTTGCTCGCCGGCCCACCCACCATGAGACAGGCGTGCGGCAGCCTGTGCGCGGGCTCGCAGCTCACCAGCTCTCGTTTCCCGACGCCGATGCCTTGTGACGCTGACGACCGGCTGGAGACTGAAGAGAATCCGAGAGCACATCCCCCGTGGACTGAAACGTGGCCACGTGACAGACAGAGGCAGGCCGGGTCCTCCGGAGCCACCAAGAGCCAGCCCAGGCGGGGCGTGCCCTGAGGAGAGGGGGCCGGTCTCAACGCAGAGCACAGCAACCCCGACGGTTACTCTCAGAGATTCGGGTGGCCGAAGGCCAGAGGCGGTGACCCTGCGCCCGCCGAAGGGGCCCTGGGGACGCCCTCGTCTTCCTCTGAACCGCGAGGCCGCGTGTGGGCCTGCAGACAGCGAGTGTCCACCGCCAGGGGTTCGGGGGATGCGTCCCTGCAGATAGTATGGCCGCAGCCGTCAGAAGTGGGGAGGGAAGCACGGATATCCTTACATCTGTACGTTCGTGTTCGAGAGGACCGTACGGCACCTGTGCGGGCGCCGTCGGAACAGGTGGAACAGCGTGAACTCGCTAGCACGTGTCTCGGGTGTGCGGGGGGCAAGGAGGCAGAGAGGCCCATTCTTTGTCATGCCGTGTGTGCTCGAGAAGAGCTGGAGAGGAGACCCGGTGCAGCAAAATATACTTATATTTCCTGGAGCAGCGGACTGTCCCCCGAACGGGGAGGAAGGTCTCCGCTCAGCGGGAGGGCCTTGCCCAGCGAGGAGACTGCACGCCTCCTGGTCGGTCGGGAAGGCCTAGGACTCACGTTTGGTACAGCTCCTCTGTTCCCGACCTGCTCCTGAGTCCGGGGACACGTCCCCGCGCCGCCCCAGGGAGGAGAGGCTGAGGACGCCGTGCTCCGCAGCCCGGTCCTCCCAGGTGCCCGAGGGGGAAACTCCCGAGAGCGAGGCGGGGAGAGCGAGTGTTCGGAGCGAGCAGGGAGAGAGCGCCAGCCAGCATCTGGAGCTCAGGAAGGCCCTGGAACAGAGTCGGGGACAGCCTGGGCGAGAACGCTTCCGATACAGAAGATAAAATAAACGCTGGCTCCCAGAGCGAGCGCCCAGTCCACGCCGGATGTCTGTGGACATCTCAAAAGACGCTATTCATTTCCACTTGGCAGCAGCTCTAGAGAGAGGGGATAAACAAGTTTCCGAAGGCTTTTTCTTTTTTTACCCCTATTGCATTCTAAAAAGTTATTTTCATAAATTGTAAAGAAGATGTTTGTTCAATACCCCTCCTATTATTTTCAAGACTTACCTTTTAAGGGGAAAGAAAACAGTTTCGTAGGTGTAAGAGACATACTAAATGTATTTTAAAACCACCAAAAGGCTTACCATGGTCAGCTCTAAAAACTGCTGGGTGGCTCTGGTGTCACCGCAGTGGTTTCCAGAAGCAAACTGCTGTGTGAGGGGGACTCACAGAGAGCTGGCGTGGTGCTCGCATCTCACCGCGGGTCTGGGCCCCGCCGCCGTCTGAGGACGGCGTGTTCTTGCCACGGAGCGTCGTCACTCCTCTCGGCCTCTTGTTCGTCCTTACCACGTTCCTTATGGCGCTTCCCTGGGAGGTCGAAGACCCGTGGACCAGAGGATATCAGAGCTTCGGGCTGCAGTGAGTCTGCAACAATGTTATCTCAGGACGCTTTTATGCCCAGAGGAAAATGACGCTGGAGCATCAGATGCGAGCCTGGCCTTACAGGGGAGTGCTCTGAGCGAACCGTGTGCGTGAGGTCAGTCCCCGGGGTGAACAACTGGAGTGTTTCCTATTCAACCAAACGTTGGTTGGGGTTCTCCTGGCAAATTCCGGGAAGTTCCCGTAACCTGTATCCGCTCAGAAAGCAGGGGGTTTGGCCCTACTACTGTCCACTGGGCGCGAATCAGCAGACTCTCTCTGGACCTCACGTTGCCCCCTGGCAGCGCGTCTTGGAAGGATTGCCAGGCACAGGCTCGGAAGACAGCTCTATGCGCTCACTCGTACCACTAGGAACGTTTCATGCAAGAGTCCTGGCTCGGGGAAGTCTCTTTGGGAGACCTTAAGGCAGCCCGTGGCAGCCTCGCGCTCAGATGCCTGAGGTGACTCCCGAACGCCACATCGCCACAGTCGGAGGATGAAGACTGCTGGTCACGCGATGCTCCTGCCTCCAGAGAGATGCCTGCCGTGTCCACAGTGCGGTCAGCCTGAGACCGGATTCAGTGGCCCGGCCGTGCTTTACTTGGAGGGTGTGGTGGCCACAGCTGGCTTCCCAACCAAGCCTGGGTGGCCGGCTACCTCCCCATCTGCCCAGTGTCTCCGAGACCCGGGAGGTCTTCTGATCTCCCCCGGCTTGTCAGAAAGCCCCGTGCCAGGATCCTGGGCGCAGGCGGGAGACACGTGAAGTAAGCACGGAGCTCTGAGCTGAGCCTGCAGCATTTCCCTCCCTCCGTCCAGTCCCTGCAGAGACTTGTTCTACTGGGGGCCATGAAGGTGCTGGGGGAAAGACCAAGTCCTGTCCTGGTCTCGCCCAGTCACCAGCTCCTTGGCCCTGGGCTTCTGTGCGTCAGTCCTGCCTCTCTCAGGGAGTCCTGAGAGTGATGGTACTATTTCCTGGGCTTTTGAGAACTGACTTAATTTCATTGGTAAGGCAATTTTTAATTAAAAGACTTTTTAGCCAGAGAGGATTTGGGGGGTGGGTAGTGTTTTATTTAAAGGAGGATTTTCTAAAGCCAGCCTGATCTTCAAGTACTTCAGTGCCCAACCCTGTTCCACAGGTCAGAGCAGTTTACAAACCTCGGTCCTGCCCTCCCTGTGAAGCAGGGCACACCAGCTCCACACGGCAGGCGGGAGTTTGGGCCGAGGACATGCGTAGGGGGTGCTAGTATTGGGGAGGCCCGGTCCCGCCGTCACAGGTGTCTTGGTGGGGCAGAAGCAAGTCCAAGGCCAGAGTGATAGAAATACACACATGAAGGGAGTTCTTTAAAGTCTGAAAAACCTCAGACAGAAACTGCAGACAGACCAAAAATGCTTCTGTTTCACGTTCAGTCCAAGACAGCAAGTCCCCCGGTCACAGGGCGACGCAGGCGGCCCAGAAGCAGGGAGCAGCACTGGGACACCAGGAAGGAGGGGAACAGAATATTTTAGTATATAGTGATGTCACTGAGATGAAACACACGCTTTAGAAGACGATGTTTTGTATGTTATAGACAGATTATTTGTCCTTGCATATGATTTGCCTTGTCTGGAGGCAGACAGTGATTTAGGAAAAGAAACTGGTCGCTGCAATAATAATCTTACAAACTTTGGAGCGTCTGGGTGGCTCAGTCGGTTAGGCATCCAACTTCGGCTCAAGTCATGATCCCATGGTTCGTGGGTTTGAGCCCCATGTTGGGCTCGGTGCTGACAGCTTGGAGCCTGGAGCCTGCTTGGGATTCGGTCTCTCCCTTGTTCTCTGCTCCCCCCCCCCAACTTGCACTCTCTCGCTCTCTCACACACACACACAAAAATAAATAAACATTAAAAAAATAGTAATCTTATAAACTAAATTGAAAGCATGAATTATCTCTCCTATATATATATATTTAGTTTACTTGCTATCTCTCTCATTTTATAGTAAAAATGATAAATTAATATCTAAGATACTTTGAAGATCATTAAAGAGTCACATGTAGTATAATCTATATTTAATTAAACAATTTTTAAATAGTGGTCATTAATTATGATTATTTATAAGATTTATACAACAAGAGGAAAAAGTAACTTGAAAAAATAAAAATGTAGTCAAAACATCAAGCTGCACATTTTAATTAGTGCCTTGAAGTTAACAAGCTAATAGAATTCTTTCTCAAAACTGCCACACGTTGTAAGCGTGCTCACACGTCTAAACTTCTATTCTCTTTATTCTCTCCCTCTTTACTCTTTATCCTTTTCTTCTCGTGTTTCCATTACACTTTCTGTGCCTGCTCCCTCCCTCTCTCTCCAACCCCCCTTTAGAATTAGTGTTCCATCCTCACCCACTGACCTACCCACTCCCATGCTGTCCTTGGGAGATCTCGTCTTCTTGCAGTGTGTTAACTGTTGTCTCCATGCCTACTCTTCCGAATCCAACCTTGATCTTCCCGAAACTTACAACCCCTGCGTCCAACTGGACGTGTCCACCTGGATGTTCTGTGGGTGGCTCAAACTCAACGTGTCTAACAGCAAACAGTGATTTTTTTTTTTTTTTTGTTCACCTTTCTCATCCTTCCGTATTTCCCAGCTCCTAGAACCACTATTTGGCTTCGAATTCAAGCTGAGTATCTGCACTCACTCCCTGTTACCTCCCCTGCATGCCTCATGCCTCTCTTTGGTTCCAGTGACATTAGATCAACACACACCTCTCTTCTGACTCTAAGATCTGTTCAGTTTTTTCAAGGCAACTGGATCCAAAAATTTGTTTTTTCTAAGGCCTTTTTTTTCAAGGACACTAATTAAGAGATAAGTAATCTGAAACATACTTTTTCAAAAGTCTTCAGTTCCCTTCATCCCCCTGGCCTCCAGCCACACCTGTCCTTTGGATCTTCAACTCAGAATCTAGCCTGGATGTTAAGCATACCCTCTTTCGTTACATGAATATGCATATTGGATTCGCTGAAGAGTAGGACTTCTCCATACAGATGGATCTTTAAAGTGCAAGTGTTAGTTTTATGTGTCCATCTTCTCACTGTCCCAGTGCTTACTGTGCATCTTGATTTCGTAGCTTAAGCTGTCTCCATTCCCAGGATAACCTTCACTTTTACTTCCCACAGAAGCAGAATCTAATGACTACCAACTTTCTTGATGTCTTCTTTTCCCCTCAAAACGTCTAACTTTACACATTTCTATGTGAAAGGATACTGTATTCCGAGTGGAATTTTTCTGTGGTCTTAAAATTGGTGCTAAGCTCCAAAGTTAAGAACCAGTTTTCCTAAACATTCCACATTCTGAACTCAGAGATCCATCAACTGTTGGACAGACCATCTTTCTGTTGTAGAGAGAATAAAAACCAACCAAACAACCAACAAAAAGCTTTAAATAAGAAATTAGATCGATTTAATAACAAATTAGAGAGTGCTAGAATTGAGCTAAAATTTTTGAGACTGCCACCAAGCAGGAAGACAGCACTGAAAGCAGGGATTCAAACTTGTTTAAAACCATCTCAGGTTTGTGTGACTTGAAATACATTTTTAAAAGCTCTGTTTTCTTTCATAGAAGAAGCATGTTCTCTTTCCCTTTTGTCTAGGCTAATTCTGGCATTTGTGATCTTTGCCCTAAGATGTCCTTTGCAAGTCTTGAATCCTTTCTATGGGCTTCCTGTCATTAGTGAAACATCCTCAGGCTTCGTGCCTCAAATTGATGTGACGTCACAACACAACTCTCAACTCCACCCTCCACTGAAACTATTACGTATTCTATGTTGTTCTTGGTAATAAAGTCAACAGGTAATAAAAATAGCCGTGTTCTAGACATCTTGACCATATGTTGATACATTTTTATGGGGACATCTGTTAGATTATGAATATCTACTTTAAAGCCTGCTTCTCTCTTATTTCTGTTCTTGTTTCATTAAGGCGTGGGTCTCTAGGCATTTTGGATTGTTCTGATATTCCCCAGGTGACCTCATATATTCTTGTAATTTCATAACTCTTTTATGTTCCCTTTCTCCAAATCTGCATCTCCATTCTTGACCTCTTTTCCAAACTCTACATGTGTATATCTGGTTTTGTATTCATTTTCTCTGTGTGCACCTTGCAGAGAGAACTCCTATTCATATGTCCAAAATTGGACTTATTCTCAGAACCCTTAAACCATCTCTTTGTGAGATCTTCATATCACTAAGTGGCAATAACACCTATCTATTTCTTTTTCTAACTTGTTTCTTGGTATTTAATCAGTGTTCAGTTTCTTATTTAAATGATATTAATAGATTAATGAATATTAATTAAAATATAAATCATAAATAGCACAAGGCTCTGCAGGTATTTTTTAACCTCCTTAAACCTTAGTTATTTTTATGTCTTTGAACAAAAATATGAATCATAAATTTAAATACATAGAACGAGTAGCCTATTAATCAGTACTTAGTATTTTTTATTTCAAATAAGGGACTTTATTTTTTCTCTTTAGGTCAATGCAAATAAGTAATGCATCATTAGTGCACGATGTTTCCACATTCGCTTCTCCTTTCTCAAAGTTTGTACCTCTCGTAGTATCTAAGTCCAATCTCTTAAACTCTCTTTCCTCCTTAGTCAAATTCATATTTGTTGTATTCATTATTTAAATGTTAAATTTAATGAATGCTTTTTCTCCACTGTTTTATGTGGTGTGTTTTATCTTTAATTCAATTTTCAACACTCATGTGTGATAAATATAATTTACACATCCCTTAGGACAAATCTGAATACTCAGTAGATGCTTCAAAAATGCATGGCTGTATCCTGCAGATAAGATCTACTTTATTTTTCCAGAACCAGTTAGTGTTGTTTCACGTACCCTTTCTGGAAGATGGCGAAATTGCCCTTGAAGAGTTATTGGCTGTAGATCGACAAAGCCGTGAGATTTGTTCAAAAATGTAATTGTCACAATGATGGAGTTCTGGGGTGATGAAGGCGGTTCAGAACCAATGGCCAAGAAAAAATTCTTGAAGGCATCTTTGGTGCAAAACAGTGATTTTATTAAAGCACGGGGACAGGACCCGTGGGCAGAGAGAGCTGCCTTGGGGGTGTGGTGGGTAACTCATGGTGTAGCCTCAGGTTGGGAGGGGGTTAGGGACAGCCTAAGTGTCTGAGGAACTTTGGAAGTGAGGGTTCCAGGACCTTGAGGGGCTAGGTGCTGTTAGGACAATGTCATTGAGTGAAACCTCAGTGGTGAGAGCCTTCAGATGTATCTCAGGGGCCCTAAGCTTGACTATGACTGCCAGCGTATGTTCTATGTTAAAGTAGACTCACAGGATCCTTGAGGTTGGGAGAATGTCAGGTCAAGATTCCCTTCTGTCCCCAGCAAAGTTTCACCATCCAGGCAGTGAGCTCCTGGAGGGAGGTCACCGTGCCTGTTTCAAGGACTTGTCTGTGGGCTGTAGGCAGTAGAGAATTTGATTTTTCATTTGCCTTAGTTTCCCGCGTCACCATGGCCAGCACTTAAACCCCCTTACATCTTGATGGGGGTGATATCAGGGCTCCGTAGGTTTCTGGAGATTAGACTGGGGGTCAGATTGCCTTTTTCTTGTGCAGTTTACTTTATCCATAGCCTGAAGGAGACTCCTGTCCTGCAACACTGTGACCTACATCAGTCAACCGTTTGTTTTCTTTCCTTTCCTTTGTTCTTGGGCAGCCAGGAGTGTCTGAGGACTATCACACAAACCCCGCCTTGGCTGGGGGGTGCCATTAGCCTGTAGTTTGCCCTCAGCCTGCCCCTCTCTCCCTCACAACAAGGTGCTGGATAATCCTTTTGACATGCATCGGACTGACCCACTGACTTGGGCTGTGAGCTGAACGAAAACAGTTCCCGGTCCTTGCTGCAAGCTTGTCGTCCGTGCCAGCGAGCCTAAACGAGGTGCAGTGAGGGAGATGCGCACAGCCCCCCCGGGCTCAGTCTGAAGCCGGTTATTGATGGAGACCTCCCTCCTTCACTTGCACAGTTATCTGCGTAATTGAAAACTAAAGTTCAGTATTTTCCTGGGGGGAAAATGCTAGTTTGATGTTCTGTTAAAAAATAAAAAACAAAAGAAAGAAAAGAAAGGAAGGAAGGAAGGGAGGGAGGGAGGAAGGAAAACCTTTGCAGATGGGAAATGAGGAAGTGGTATTGCGGGGTACAGTGCTTTAGCATGTGTTAAAATTAGGTATCTAATATACCTACGGGGCCTGAAAAGGTACATGGGAATGAGCTGCTCTCCGAGTTAATGGCACAGGAAATGACAGCTAAGCCACTCTATTTTTCACACACTTTTAATGATATATTTCTCTTAGGGCTTGAAAGAACTTAAGATCTGGCAGCTCTCCACGCTGGGGTCTAGAGATTCAGAGAAGCGAGTCTTGGGCTCCGGTGTGTGAATCTGGAAGTGACCGGTTGTCGCCTTTACCGGCGCCCAGTCCCTGCCCGTGGTGCGTAGGTGAGCAGGCCGACCCCCTAAGTGAGCAGGGTTTGTCTCTGCCCCTCTGGCCTTTCCAGTTTCTAACTCATCTTGATAATTTCTACTAGTTTTCGATCTTTTCCTTCTCTCTAAAGATTCTCTCTGGCCCCGTACTCTTACTAATCTGTACACATCACCTCTATCCTCTTTTCTCCTGGAAACCCTCTTCTGGGGAGGTCCCTTCCACTGGTCTTTTAGAAGGTGGAGAGCAGGTCCACTCAACTGCTCCCAAGAGCAAAGCTGTCAGGGCCCCCTCCGCAAGCCACCGAAACCCCTTCCCGCTGAATCCCACCCAGCCTGTACAATAGTGACCCAATGGCTTTCGCTGTTTTAAAACACAAAGTTTTTAGAGTGTTTCATTACACAGCAAGAGATCCCTAGAACAAAGGACGGTAACGTAGTTGTCAGGATGTTGGTCTGGGGTGAATACCATGGGGAAAAAATGTCGTGTGTATCAGAATTAAAAATATGTATTATGAGAGTAATGAAAACGATGTGATTTTTATATCTGCCGTTCACCAGGACGTATTCTGAACCATGCCCCATCTCTGAGGAACGCGATGACAAGTGAGGTGCAGAAACCAGCTGTATGTCGCACCTTTCATGTTGCCCCCGGTGCTGCTTGCCGAATTCCTGAAAATATTCCATATGGAGGGAGGCAAGAATTAAATCTCTCGCGACAAAACACATAAAGGTTAATAAAGATTTAAAAGGTATAGGAAGATTCAAATATGACTTTCTATTATGTCTATTATAGAAACACAAATAGACTCTGGGTTCTGAAAGGACACAGTCTGGTCAAGTAATGTCTTTACACAGTGTGTCCGTATGTGACGCTCACAGAGTGTTTTGACCGTATTACCCGAATCATATGCTCGTGGTACTCACAGAGGGAAAGGGGGTGTCTGGGCTCCGCAGCCTCTTGTGTTGCGTGTGTATGTTTACACACGTGACAAACAGAGGGGTACGCATCCTGTTTTATGCTGCATCTAACGTCACACAGCGGAAAGCCCGCAACATCCGAGCAGACATCAGCAGACTGAGCAGACTACGTACGGACGGACGTCAGTACGTAGATAGGATCAGCCACGAGGCAGCCCGGGACCCTTCCCGTTACGTGTCTTCGATTACATGTCGAAGTGGAGGGCAGATTTTCCGTCCTCGGTGGCACCACGGTCATGTGAAACCCCACTTACTTCCCGTCATTTCAGACACCACAGCTTTGTTGTCAAAGGTAAATTTCAGAGAAAAATATTGCGAATTTTGGGCTCAGTGATCTAAGGAGTAATCCAGTCAAGGGGGAAAAAATAATCTTCGCGAGGAGAAGCTTTAACATAAGGATGGAGAAATGACACCAAGCATAATTGGTATCATTTTTGAGGACAGTTCTGCAGATGCTGGTTTGAAATCTTGCCTGGCTGAACCTGAACTGCACAAAATCCCAGCTGCCTGGTGCTCCCTCTGACCTGTTGCTGTCTGCAGGACAGAATCCTAGCTGCTCGGTGCTCCCTCTGACCTGTTGCTGTGTGCGGGACAGGACAGGCCAGACCTCAGGAAGAGGTGAAGGCTCAGGCACGGTGAGGTCCGTGCCGATGAAAGCCTGGAAGGGTTTTGACCTTGGGCTTGTGTCCAGGTGCCTCACTTGTATGGGGCTCGTGCATGGAAAGAGGGTTACTGAGGCCAGAAACAGCTTCTCCTCTTAATGACTCCGGAAGCTGGGAGTCGGCACTGGTACCTGTAGCACTCTAGAGAGGTAATAGCCCCGGAGGGGTGCATACCAGTGGGTGTATTTCCTTGTTAATCCCAGCTCAGGCCTCGAGTAGTTTTGTCTTTATCAAAAAATGTCAAAAATATTTATACCAATTTAGTAGAATTCATGAAATCATTAAAAGAGTAAATTAACCTCAAAACTCAGAGTTTCAGAAAATAAATTCTTAATAAATGGTAAATACTACTAGCTATTTTTTAGGACAATTTGTTTTCATGCACAAGTAAATTTTTAGTAGAATTAATTAATTTTTAATACAATTTAATACAATTAATAAATTAATGTCAAGTTGATTAATACATGATGGATACAATTTCAATTTACCGTCATATTTTCAACATACCGTTATATGTTAATCATATGGAAAATATAGAGAATCGTATAAAAAACCCAGCACTGTACCCACTACTCAGCTTTTTAAAAATCTTGACATTCATTCATACTAGGTTTAGAGGTTGTTTGGTTCAAAAAATAAAACTACATACATCCTAGCGGCCTGTCATAGGCCGTCACTGATGCCATTTTCTGTCCGAGAGGGTCATATGTCTTCCTTATGTTTTCCTACCTTTAAAAGTATATTTGCATCAGTGAAGCTTTTCAAGCATTGTTGTTTTAGATTTGTATCTCTCTCTCTGTGTTTATAGACTTCTCATGGCATAACTGCCGTAAGCTTCACAGGTATGAATATATTAGACATAAAATCTGATGTCTTATTAATGAGCATTCAGGGAATTTCAGTGTTTTGCTGCTGTGTACACGGCTCTTTATGCCTTGTCCTCTTCAGTTTTACGTTGGAGATACTGATAGTAACCCCCTCCTAGGTTTGTTATGAAGAAGAAACTACTTGATACACGTCAGAATTCTTCTTGGTGCAAAAAAAATACTATGCATCTCCTACTATTGTAAATAATGTTTGTGTATTTGCCTCCTTGATTCCAAGTGTATGCTTAGGAGTGACTTCCAGAAATGGAAATTCATGGTCTTCCTCTGTGTACTTCTTGAACTTTACTACACTTTTCTGGTCTGCTCTCAGAATTTTATGTTCTCAGGATTATCGGAACCTGGACTCAGAATCCCTGAGAACTAGCTGTATGACCTTGACAAGATAATTCTCTGTGACTAAGTTTTCTCATCTTTCAAATGAAGATAACACTAATGTCTGTCTTATTGGGCTGCGGTAGGATGAGATGAGTTACGTGTACAAAGCATTTGGAACAATGTCTGCATTGAGCGGACAACACATAGTAGCTATCGGAACCACCATCAGCATACAGAAGTTCCCATTTCTCTACTAGCAGCTGAAATTGTCTAATTTATTTCGCTGTTTCTTCCCTCCCTCCCTCCCTCCCTTCTTCACTCCCTCCCTCCTTCCCTCCCTCCCTCTCTTCCTTCAACAAGTTGATGGGTATGAAATAATGCTTCATGCTTGTTTTGGTTTGCTTTCCTCTGATTAATAGAAAGGCCGTGTCTTTTTTGGAAGAACCCAACTTGACCGTCTCTGTTTCCCATCTCAAACGCTGTCAATTTAGGCCAGGAGCTTTAACTTGATTCTCCTCCCTCTTCTATCCCATGAGGATACTTAGGCTTATTTGTTTTTTGAATGGGTGTACATTCTCTTAATTTTTTTCTTTGTATATATATTTTCTTATGACCTATTTTCATAGTCATTTGTCTCTTTTGTGTTGGGAACAGAGCGCTTTCTTTGGCTGTGAACTTATAGACCGACTTCGCTGGAATAAAAAATATGTATATTTTTCCTGGCAAAATAATTGATATTCCCTGTGGGCAACATGAAAATAGATGACAAGCATTAGGACAATAAATAAAAGTCACCTGTACTTCTAGTCAGGAGCTTTTTTTTTTTTTTTTTTCCTATACATGTGGTGGCTTTGGCAACCAGAAATTAAAAATAACCGGGGCACCTGGGTGGCTCAGTCGGTTAAGCGGCTAAGCGGCTGACTTCAGCTCAGGTCATGATCTCACGGTTTGTGAGTTCGAGCCCGGCGTTGGGCTCTGTGCTGATGGCTCAGAGCCTGGAGCCTGCTTCAGATTCTGCGTCTGCCTCTCTCTCTCTCTCTGCCCTTCCCCTGCTCACCCTCTGTCTCTCAAAAATAAATAAACGTTAAAAAAATTTATAAAAAAAAAAAGAAAAGAACCCATGTTTTTCCCAGTAGCCAAAATGATCCCTCATCAAAGCTCAAAGACCGAGAACCCAAATATGCAAAACCAGTCTGGGCAAAGGCAGGTCTGCTTTTCAGATGACCTGCTAATTCTTTGCAACCCACGGTGATTTGATTTCTGCGAACTCGAACTCGCAGAAGCAGGCTCACACCGAGGGGTTTGGTCTCCTCACCTGGACAAGTCCCGGTGAATGAGTCACTTACAAATGGAATCAATTGTAAGGCTGCCCCATGAGGAAACATTTCTTAACACTGTTTCATATTGCCATAAAATGCACTGTAAATAAGACTATATACTAATGGCACTACATATGAAACTGTACAAATTGTGAAAAATGGTGTTGTCAGAAGAATATTCCCCTTCACAAAGAGTTTGATTATATGATAATAAAATAAATTGAATCAAAAAGCAAATCTAAAATTTGAAAAATAATATAATAAAAAGCAGTTGCAAGGACTTAAACAGTAAAGTATATAAATATCTAAGTAGGAAATAGGGTACAATTTATATTCTTAAATAAAGTCATGAGTTAGTTCCTTTCAAGTCATAAACTATATAAACCAATCGGTAATGTAAACAAGAAAATATTCAGAGATAACACAAAATTTGTCATGAACAAAAAGATATAATGATAGTTTGTATTTTATGATGTTAAGAAAATAATAAAATGAGGTCAAAATTATTCTTTAGGAAATACAAATTAGCAAATGACCACAAAATGAAGTAGTAAGATGAATAGACAAAAAGCCGTGGACATTTTTTGTGACGATTATCAAAAACTACTAACAAAACAGATGCTCACAGAAGCTTCCTTAGTTAAGCTCACTGTAAACTTTAAACAGATAATTCTGGGGCCATTTCACCCATTCAGAATAGGGAAAAAGTAAAATTTCCAAATAGCTTCCCAGTAACTTAAAAATAAGTAGCATAACCCTGATATAAAAGTAGTATATATATAGTACATAAAATTTGAAATAAATCTTACTCATAAGATGCAAAATCTTAAAGTTTTAGCAAATCAAGTGCAAGAAATTAATCGGTCGAATGTTGAGCCATAACCTGTAAGCCATAAGGAGAGAATGAAACAGTGCTTAAATATTCAAAAAACCTAATTCTTCAAGTAAAGTATCAGAAAGGGGAAGCCTGTGCTTATCTCAGTGATAAAAGTACATGTAGTAAATTTTTAAAGAATTAAAATTTTAAATAATTCTTTTAAAGTCACAGAACCTAAAAATCGTCTGTGACTATCATAAAAGTTCTCACTTTCCTTCTGTGCACTTGCATACATATATGTACATACATATATGTTAAGTTGAAATAAAACCTTACTTGATCTCTGAACTTCTTTAGATTTTGAGCAGAACAACATTAATCTAGAAGGTATTTTATTTTAAAATGGTTACTGAAATTCTAGTTAATTATCTTGCAGTGTTATCATGGTTCCAGGTGTACAGTACAGCGATTCCAGCCCTCCCTACATCCCGTTTCCCCCATCCCCACATCCACCGCCCCCTAGTGGCCAGCATTGTGTTCTCTGTAGTTAAGAGTCTGTTCTTGGTTTGCCTGTTTCTTTTCTTTTTTCCCTTTGCTCATTTGTTTCCTAAATTCCCCGTAAGAGTGAAATCATGTGGTATTTTTGTTTCTGTGACTGACTTTAAATCTATAAGTTATTTTAAAACTTTTTTTAAGTTTTGTTTTGTTTTTTTTTTTTTTTTGAGAGAGATAGAGACAGCATGAGTGAGGGAGGGGCAGAGAGAGGGAGAGGGAGAGTATCCCAAGCAGGCTCCGCGCCGTCAGCTCAGAGCCCCACGTGGAGCCTCAACTCACAAAATCGTGAGATCGTGACCTGAGCCAAAACTGAGCGTTGGACGCTTAACCGACTGAGCCCTCCAGGCACCCCTGTAAGTTATTTTAGAGAATGGTTGTAAGTGTGCAATACTGTTACATTTTCTAAAACTATGTTCTTTAGAATGCTAGTTCTACCAGGTATTAAGAAATTTGCCTTGAGTGAAAAATTTCATAGCAAAATAGGTTTGAGGTACACAGGTAAACATAATCTTGTACTTAAGACTACATAATCTTCTATTTGAAGACCGTTCAAAAGGCAGATACATTGAGTATGATTTCTAAACTGTATTTGACCACTGACGGCCCCCGGCTCATGCATGCGTACACGCTCCTTTCATGGTTCTCCAGAGCCCGGTGACAAAATGTATACGTAAATGTTTCTAGCTAAGAGGAGCCAGATCCTGCCTCCTGATCTGTTAGGTTTAAGATTGTTTGTTAAGGAAATTGAATTTTATTTTGTATTAAAAGATGTTACCCCAAAATTTCTTTTATTATTTTTTAAACTGGATATTATTAGTCTTTTGCTTTAAGGATCTCTAAATTTCCATTCAAAATGAAACATGAATAATTTCGTGTCATGGTTATATCCTTCTTTCATTGAATGAACTTTCATGGGATGTTTAATAAGAGTCATACATCTTCTAGAAACAGAGTCTTCAAATTGAATAAAACAGGCAGAAAAAGGCCTAACCTACAATTACTGTCAGGCAGTAATTGCTTAATTTGTCAAAATGTGTTCCCCTTCAGTAAACTTTTTGAGTGTGTAACTTCAAATTATGTGCATTGCCTTATTTATGAAGTTATATGCATTCACCATTATGCATATCTATTGAGTAAGTTATAAAAGTTATAAAACTCATCTTTTTGAAAACTTGAAGCTATACAATATTTGGAACCATTTTGACACATGTCCCAAAACCTACAGTATTTCTCAGGGTTCAGGTTCAAGGGGCTGTAATTCCATGCTTAGAATCAGCAAAATTAGATTTAATAGCAGCTCTGAAGTCACTTTGACCCACCATATTGGCGATTACCACTGATGTTTATTGAGTACTGGGAAGAAAATAGCCTCTCTCAGATAGGAATGTACCATTTAAAGATCTCAGATATAATCCTCGGTAGTTTCCTAATCACCTGCATGGGGCATTAGAAGTAACTTACTTTCACTCCTTAGTGAAGAAATCGATAATTTTTCTTTTCATATCTTTTTTTTTTTTGAAGATTTTATTTTTAAGTAATCTCTAACACCCAACGTGGGGTCAAACTTACAACCCCGAGATCAGTAGTCACCTGCTTCACGGGCTGAACCAGCCAGGAGGCCCTCTTTGTTTATCTTTCATATGGCAAATCTTAGCAACAGAGAGTATGCTCTGTAATATTATAATAATAGGTCTCTGCTTGTCACCCATTTTATTCATGGATAATAAAGTAACCCAATATGGTTTTTCTCCAGGGTTAACTAAGTTATATGACGTACTAATCTTATACTACATTATTTTGCCATTTCATGTCACAGAATGGAAAAATAAAATGTATTTAAAAAACCAAGTTATATATTTTAGTTATTTCGTAATTGTGCCACACGAGCCACTGAATATACAGATGTAAGTTTGGATACTCCTCAGCCAAAAGCCATTACTGGGGAAAACCTTCTAGTCACGCCCTCCCATTTGGAAATACACACTGAACAAGACTGCAATTTTATACAAAATGTAATGAAAATTATGGAGGCCGATGTGAATCATTCCCCGTCACGGGAGGAGGTGGAGGCGGTCCCCTCGGCACTGGATCCCCTGAGGCAAAGCCAGAGCCCCACATTGGCTTCTCCATGGAAGTATGGCGGAACTGCGAAGACTTCGGAGGCTCCGCTTGCTGTCTCAGTGTCCACGTGATTCCTGTCTACTTTGAGTAACGTAGTAAAGTGTTTTCACCTCTTCAGGCGGAGGCAGGGTCTGTTTTCGCAAAGCCTGTAAGTGAATCTACTGAGGATTTTTCTTCCCACTTCTGCCCTTCTCCCCAGAAAAACAGTAACTTATGATGGTCGTGTATTTTTTTTTAGAGGCAACATGACTTCAAAGAATCCTTAGTTTGTGACCGTATTTCAGTCTTGATGCATATTTAAAGCCACACTTAGAGCAGGGCCCTTCAAGAGTGCTTTCTTTGAAATGCCTTTATGATGTTGAAATTTTTTATGAAGCCATTTTCTGACTTGACATTACATCGTAGATGCAGAGTCGAGCAAGCTTGAGCAGTTTGGTTTCTTGGAAATCCTAAAATAAATTAGGATTCAGCAGCAGCAAGTCAGTTCTCAGCTGCTCTAAACATTTTGTCATTACACGTTATTATAATATCTGACCACAGGTGATACTAGTGATGGCAGGCACAGCGGGACTATAAAGGGACACACAGGACGAGTATCTATTAACGTACTGAAGTGTGTGTTTTAGGCGCTAAGTTTGCAAGTTGGAAATTTCAAAGTAGTTCAATTTGAAATGGGAAAAAAAATTAGACCTGATGAATTAGTTACAGTAGCATTAGAATCTAGCTGTACAAAGAAGAAAGTGAAGTCAGGACAAAGGACATGCTTTTGTATTTCAGTGTCAAGTCATCACTCTGTACTCTGTGCAGTCTCTCTTTGCTTGAAATTGGCGACAATACGTTGTGCCACTGTTCTAAATTGAATGTATTTTCTTTACTGAGATACATCACTTTCTTTCATATAAATATTTAATTAGCCATGAGGGAAAAGCTCTTGGAACATTTCCTTCCTTTGCAGTGAGTCAGTCTTCGTTGAATATAGCAATGTTCTGCTAAAAAGCTCATACATTTTTAGCACTGCCTCAGAAAATGAAAAAAATAAATAAAAATTTGTCCCCTGTAAGCCATCAAAAAAAAATGAAGCAAAGAATTGACAAATCGGTGTCCAAATATGGAGGAATTATTTAGATTTTATCTATTGTCATTTAGGTTTTCTTCTTTCATTATATTATAAAAAGATCTTATAAAAAGACCTGTTTCTCTGGAGAGTCCAGACTAATAAAGTCGCTTATAACAACTAAGAAAGAATGCCAGAATACCCTGTTCTTTAACGCTTCCTTGATCCTCCTGTTTGCCTATATTAAAATGACATGTGATTATGAAATATTTGTTCAGGTTAAGAGAAGAGCTGTTTGGGAGGCCAAATGTTTGTGATTTTTTTCTTCCTCCCTCTCCAACTAATGTTATTTAATAGTCACTCATCACACTGAGAGAACAGTGAAATTCAGTGTTACCCTTTGTGACTTTCTGCAGTTCATTTCCATGAGCCACAGAGGTCCGTCCCGAGGGTGGTATCTTCAGCACGTTGATTCTGAGTGTGTTCCACTGATTACGGCTCCTTCTGGGAATATAATCAGGTCACTCGTTCTTCATCCCTTTCTATGAATCGGTTAGATCGTTTCAAGTTTTTTCATCTTGAAAGTATACTAGGTCTGAAACAATAAAATCAGTGAGTTCTCCCTTGCTGGAAATCCTAGGAACTGACTTCGTTTCCTTTGGACTTTCTTCATACATACACACACACACACACACACACACACACACACATATCGATAACTTGGCTGCTCCTTTGTCCAACTCAAAATTGGTGGCCACCTCTCTGCCACCTCACCCCATGGCCCAACAATATAAATGCCTTGCAGATACGGCTTATATCTGGAAAATCTGTCCAGCTCCCTTACACGTATCCCGTCATCCTCCTGTTTCTGTGCATCTGGGGCACGCAGCCTGCCAACCAAGCAGATAAGAATGGTGGTGATACCACAAGGGCCTTCTCTGCAGAGTTCTGTCCACCTGTCACTTACTGTCCTGTGTTTTCTGAATCATTGGCTTCTACTTGTTTCTATTTCCTGGTCAACCTACGGTACCGTGCAAGCCTTGTAGTAACAGAATAAGGAAAAGTTATGGGCAGATGTTGTATCTTTGTCTTCCTAAGTTGTGTGTGTGTGTGTGTGTGTGTGTGTGAAGGAAAATCTTCAGACATTGTAAATCTTGGTTAAAATT
Organism: Paguma larvata; assembly: GCA_030068075.1. NCBI lineage: Eukaryota > Metazoa > Chordata > Mammalia > Carnivora > Viverridae > Paguma > Paguma larvata. The sequence continues at coordinate 29,814,437 of CM057831.1, forward strand.
GCTGTGTAAAGAATATTTAGTACCCATTTATGGGGATTTAAAAATTCGTGATTAACAAATACAGTTGATTTCATATAGGAGAAATTAATGTTATTCTTCATATGTACTTAAAGGTTCCTTATCCACCACTAATTATATGCCAGGCACTGTCCTAGGCAGAGTCCTTCCTGGAGGACTGGAGACTGAGCATCCACTCATCCACTCACTTAACGGATTGCCGATTGTGCTTCTCTATTGATCAGACATCAGTCTCAGTTTGGTCTTAGGTTACGAGACCTCTGCGATGCTGAACATCAGAGACCAGAGGATCAGTGCCAGCGAGCTGCAGCACCACCGCCACCGCCACCACGGACTTTCCACCCCACAGGCAATGCCTGGCCTTGAATCGTGGCTTCTCTTTAGTCTGCTTTTCCGCACGAAGGATCCTGCGATTCTCTAAGGCAGCAAGTATTTATGAATCAGCATCAAATAAAGCTTTGCAAGCAAACTAAAGGCAAATACCACCGAGTTATTTACAACCCGCTTGTGGAATTAAATCACAACCGCTGAGTGGACTCCCATCTAAATATTAGGGACCACTGTCTTTTATGGCTGACAAGATGGCTGGCACAGTCCTGCAGGTCAGAAATTAACCCATCATTTATCATTTGCGCTGGTCTCGCAAGATCGTGCCCAACAGCTGGAAAGGAGCACCCACAGGCCCCTCCAGGGAGAGTTTTTAAACAGTGATAGCTCCTTGGATTGTCAGATGTTTATCTGTTTTTTTTTTAAATGTGTAATTCAAACAATAAATAGAGTGTACTCTAAGTCGTTGATATACTTGGTAGTCTTGAATTTTTCATAAAGGTCCATGAAATGGAGTCAATAGTGCTCTTCTTCTCACCTCTGTATGTTTTCATCTGTACGTGGCAAACCCCATTCATGGCCTTCCTCCACCCCAAAGCCTGTTCTTTGCACAGAATTTGGCTTTCCTACTTTCCTTTCTCACACCTGTCGGCTCAGAGTACCCCATAATTAAGAGATCACTAGCAAAGATAGTTCTCCCTCCTAAATATACCACGAAACTCTCCTCTCTTCTGCCTCCGTCATGTCATTGCCTCATGGACTCCTCTCTTGTCTCTCACCTGGGCTAAGGGAAGAGGCCACGTGGAGGGAGGAAAGGGCAGGACAGCATCAGGACAGGAATCATGCAAGTTAAAGTCGGAAGTGGAGGTTGACCAGACTGGGTCCTGCGTGTGGCACAGTCTTGGAGTTTGTCCTGAAAGTGATGGACAGTCCCTGCAGGATATTAAGAAGTGAATGCAGTTATGAGAAAACAAAAATTATTTTGATGTAAAGGATTGTCTAAAAGGAAGGTGTGGTAGACGGAATCACGGTCACCCCAAGGATGTCAGTGTCCTAATCCCTGGACGCGTGAGTGTGTTCCTTTACCGGCCAGCGTTTAGGGAGCTTGTGATGGGGACGTTGTCATCCTGGCCTTCCAGGGGGGTGAGGGAGAGAACCAGGCAGGAATGAGAGAGGGGCGTATGCATGTGTGTGTGCGTGTGTGTGCATGTGTGTGAGAGAGAGAGACAGAAAGAGATTTGTATATGTTATCTTCTGGATTTGAAGATGGAGAGTGAGGCCACGAGCCAGGCAATCTCGGTGGCTTCCATAAACTGTTGAAGGAAATGGATTTTCCCCTACAAGCCTCCAAAAGGAGTGAAGTCCTGTGGACGCCTTGATTTTACCCTAGCAAGACCTATGTTAGACTTCTGACTTCCAGAACAATAAGAATGCATTTGTATTACTTGAAGCCACTAAGTTTATGGTAACTTGTTCCATAAGAAACTAACACAGAAGGAGAAAAGGAACGGAAAATCGAAGAAGGCAGTTTCTCGGGATTCGTGGGACAGCGCGTTCCTAATAATTGCAGCAGTTCTGAAAAACGCAGGTTCAGAAGATAAAGAGCATGATAACCATCATGCTTGGAAAAAAAGGAACTCCCCAGCATATTCGAAACAACTGTGCAGTTAGGCTAAGACACGGATCCTGTGCGCGAGCCCCTGTTCTTCACAGATCCATTCCCTTTTTTGTGGGAGCATGGTTCGCATGGTGAAAAGGTGGTTCGGAGCTGTTAGTAAATGACGTAGTGCCTTTGAAATTTTAATAGTTATTTTCTGAATCTCTTCTTGTTAAAGCCAGTCAGCTAGTTTGCATAAGCCATGATAGTAACACACTTCAAACCAATCTTGCTTTCGTTCTAGTTCCCAAGTGTGTGGCGAGGAGTGACAGTGCAGTGAGTCTATAAATGTGGAGCACCGCCTCCTGACTTCATAACCGAGTAGCTCGGTGCTGGGCCTGCAACCTGGGCACAGTGAGGGGAGCTGCAGGTGTGTGTTGGGGGAAGAGTAGCTTTTTCCTGGTTGTTTCTAACACTGAGATAAAAATGTTTGATAGTATTTTAGGCACCAAAGCCATTTTATCAGGCAAACCGTTTTGCACTTGAAGAAGCTTAGACTCAGAAATACCGAACAGAAATACCAGTAAGGGATGCCGACAAGGCCGGGTCCTTATTCACAACTTCTACCCTGCATAATTTACTGTCCCAGCTTGCATATCATTGGGGTATCTCTTCTTGTGCGGTGGTGAATAACTCTCCAAGTGAGAAAATAGAATTCTACTCAGGGTCTTAATGGCTGCACAGCACTCAGTGCGCTCTTAGTATTAAACGCTTGGATTATTGCAAAATGCTTTTCTAATGAACAGTTCTGCAGTAACCACCCGTCTCACCAAATCTTTACACTCATCTTTATTTACTTACCTTCAGTTCTTAGAAACGGAATCTATAAACAAATTGTTTGCATGGTTAAGACTTTTCATTAAACAATCCTTAATTGGCCTAATGATAGGATTTATTTATTGTGCCTGCATTTAAAATTTTCTTTCAGTAATGATTCTCTAATATGGGATGGCTTTGTAATTACTTGTAATAATGGTTGACACTGACACAGCACCGCCTGTCCTGTCTCTGACCCCAGGGAGACACTCCGACACCGCCAGGTGTGTTGGTGGAGACCGTCTGTGAACACTGGGATTGAAATGACCCAGTGACGTCTGACAGTTCACTAAACTCAGAGAAACACTTAAGTTACAAAGAAGGGAACTTTCTGCTATTCCCAAGGTAATTATTAAAATGCCTAACGTGTTAAGGGCAGAGCCCACTCACATTAATGAGGTGTTAACATGCTCTAAGAATAGACTAGTTACAAGTCCTGTTGGATTCATGCCTTCTGGGACCTGGGCCGCATCGGTCCAAATCCGTTTCCCTCTTCACAGCAGAACGTTATTCAGCATACCCGTTCCTCCGCTCGTCCTTTCCCTTCCTTCTTCCCTCTAGTTTTGCACGAGACCCAGAGGTCGAGCAGGGCAGTCTGAAGAAGGCCACCTGCGCCCGGCTCTCACGGCAGGTGCTTTCCTGCGACCCTTTCAGTTCTGGGCTGCCAGGCCACGGTCTCTGCTTCCTTACTGTTGTATTTTTAAGAGATGTGGAATAACAGCTTTTAGTTATTAAACATGATTTAACTCCCTCTTAGCTACTGCGCCATCCTTTATGTGATAGACTTACTTGAAATCCTCAGTGTCTTAGCGATAAAAACAAAAGGCTCGGGAAATGCAAGACAGAATCTCCGTGGTTAAGTTGCAGCTAGTCAGCACGGTATATGTGTGCGCACGCACTAACCATTCGTTTATTATTCACCCATTAATTCATTTTTCTTACACGGCAAATCCATTGATCTGCTATGATGTGCAAGACATTATGGGGGTAAACATTAATAACACATATGGTCCTCACTTGCGACTAATCCAAGAGAGAAATAAGAAATTACTCTAAAAGGAGAATGCAGAATGAAATAATGTTTGATATCATTAGTTTGCCTGTGCTCTTTTCTAAGTACAAATTCTATATTTTCGAATACCGAAAAATAATCATGGCATACGGATGCCTGCTCAAAGACGCAAAGACAGAGACGGGCAGGGGCGTGTAAAGAAGAGGGAGGAATTATTTCTCCTTGACTGGGGTGCAGGGCATCTAACAAGAAGCTTTTCAAATAAGGTAGAAAATGAGCCAGTGCAAGAGAAATCTCCAGTTCACTCCTTTGACAATGAGGAGTGCCTGAAATTTCCAAAATAGAATGAAATGATGACTTATTTTCTTGAGATGAACATGCAGCCGGAGAGAAAGACAATCAAAAGACCTGTCCTGAGAACAGTTATCATTGTTATAAACTGTTAACTCATGAAACGCACAGTTAGTGGGGTTTTTACTATATTCCAGACAGTACTAAACGCAAAGCTTTATAGAAAATTAAGGCAAAAGTCCCTGTCCACAAGGAGCTTAATCTAATGGGAAGATGACCAACAAAACCAGTGATGGAAGTGCAGGGAGTGAAAATGGACTTGAAGTGCACTGGGGCCCTGAGAACACAAGGGAAGATACGCTTACCCAGAACGGTCCGGGGCGGGGAGCGGATTACAAGCTGCCGGAGCCCCAGAGGCAACCGGTTCTGAACATTAACCCGCAGCAGCGTGCTGGAGGAGCCGAGTGTGTTCGGGGAAAGGAAATCGGGTTCAGTAGCATAAAGAATGGCAGTTCTGAAGAACAAGTCGGGGTCAACGCCAGGAACGGATGTGACGTCACTGGAGGTAGGAAGAGGCGATGAGGGAAAGAGCGGGCAGGACCCGATGTCATCAGACACCCAGCATGCCGCGTTAAGGAGTTCACGTATTTTCCTGAAGACAGTGAGCAGGAAGGAAGGTCGTGATCGTGTAATTGTTCGGAAAGGTCATTTTCACACAGAGTGTGTGATAGACAGGGCGAGGTCCCTTGTGGAGTAAGGGAGGAAAGTTCATATTGCTGCAGCAGTCTGCAGGAGAACCCATACAGGCCTGCACCGAAGTAGGGGTATAGGAGGAAACGTTATGACAGAATCAACTAGTTCACCAGCTCTTGGAAGCTAGTTGGTTTTAAAGGTAGTATTGAGAGAATGGAAGACTCAAAAGTAAGTAAGACAGTATGTCTAAGAGAAATAAGTCCTTTCCAGTCAGTTCCTGACTGCCGCTTCAGGTAAGGTGTTAGCAGGGAGAATGGGTCTCCGTTGGGCACAGAGTTCAAGGACCCTGAGCCCAGCATTCAGATTTCTACAGTCAGGTTTGACTGTAGAGGAGATGATGTCACTCTGAGATCCTCAGTGGCCTGCCTGTCTTATCGGTAGTCGTGGTTTCCGCTTGGATCATGTCTCCCCCAGGATATTTAGAACACTGGCTCACCCTCGGCAGACACCCACAAAGCTGATGGCTAACCTTGGTAATGGTAAGAATTTGCTAGCTGGACCAGGGACCCAAGGCAGCAGGTCTCTGTTAGATTTCTTACCTATTTCCTAGTCTTTGCCAATAGTAAAGTTTTATTTATTTAATACAAAGCAGTCTTTAATTAAGAGAAAATGTCAACCAAGTTGGAAAAAGTCAAGTGGTTTTATTCCACAGTGAACAGCAGTGTTCTGACCTGACTAGGCGATTGTTCCAACGTGTGACAGTCTTCCTGTGGCTGAGCAGCCGAGGCTCCGTGCAGGTGGCTCTGGTTGGCAGAAGTTTTGAAAACAAATTATTGATGATTCTGCCAGTTTACTGATTACTTGGGGTTTATTCATTTGTTCCTCTGTTAAGTTAGGGGAATACTGTGCAATTGCTACGAATTCATCATGATTATCATTGTTCTGATGTTCTTTAGAATCTGATGATAAACTCTTTCAGTCTTTATTTCCCTTCCAAGTTCTTGGTTGGAATGTGGAAAAGAATAACAAATCCAGGATTTTAGGTCTAGCATGTGGTTGACGTTGAGTAAACAAACAAGCAATACTTGAATAAAAGGTCTTGATTTTCTCATGGCAGGTTGACCAGTAAAAATACACTGATATTTTTAATGGCAAAGGCAAAATGTGGAACATTCTATTGAGAAAAATTTGGAGTAAGTAAAAATGGAAGGAGCAGGGTATTAGGAAATGCCCCTTATCCATCGCAGAGCTTTCATAACTATCTGCCCGTAGCCAGTCCTGCTTCCCTACCTACTTCTGGCCCCTTCCCTGCTGAGGACCCACATAAATAGTGCTGTTTTCTTGAATATTGCTTAGCAACAATGAAACCTTACCACGATATCAATATATAATAATAATTAAGTCCCGCCAGCGAATTTAATGCACCGAGCTTTGCATTCCACGGCTCCTGTTTCTTCCCTTTTCTGAGTCCATAACTCTCTAATTTAGCTCTTCTTTCAGCATCTCAGTCTTTCCCTCTAAATATGTAATTTCCCTCTATATATATCCCGCAGCTGCTGTGTCATTCATGGCGGTTAAAGGTGTTCGTGTTTCCACAGAGGCTCTCATTCTTCTGTGTTGTTTCTTTGAAACATTTCTACAGTTACTGAGATAACACTCACCTTTGGAATAATTGCTCGTATTAACCTTGTCAGCTGTTATTTCTTCAAACAGTCAACAGGAGACTTGTCCCTGAAAGAGCGATGCAGCCAAGGCCTTCAGTCTCTCCATTTAGTATTTGGAGAAAACTTTCATTTACAGGAAAAAAAATTATTCCTTAGGAATTTAGAAGTTCAGATATTCTTCCCCCCAGAAAATTAAAGAATCTGTCTAATTGGTATGGTTTTAGGCATGAATACTGCAGTTTTATAAAAATAACTGGTGTAAAAATTACGGCTGTTTAACTACAGAATCCCATCTCGCAGATGTCAGCGAGCGTGCCCTGGAAATGTTCGGAGCTGGACAGGGACGAGAGTTTACATCGTCACTCAGAGCACTGCGGGTATTTATTAATCGTATCTTTTGTTACTAATGCGATAAAACGTTGAAATCATAGTAAACGGGTCACATGCTAGGTCACAGTCTTCAGACTTCGATTTTTCTTGTCTTTTATGGCGTCTTGGAATTTTTCGTGGAAAGCCGGGCACGGTGGGTCCGCAGCCGTGGGGAGTGGGTCCTGGCGTGCGGCTCTGCGGCGGTCCTGCCCGGGGCTGGCCTCGTTTCGTGTTTGCTCTCGTGGGCGTCACCAGCTCGCTTTCTTCTCGAGTCCTTGTTTTTGTCTCTGGCATTATTTTTGGCAAAGAAAAACAAAGAGCTCCTTCTTTTTTTTTATTTATTTAATTTTTAATCTTATTGATTTCTTTTGAGAGAGGCAGAGACCGTGTGAGCAGGGGAGGACCAGAGAGAGACCGACCGAGAAAAGCCCAAGCAGGCTCCGCACTGTCAGCACAGAGCCCGATGTGGGGCTCAGACTCATGAACTGTGAGATGATGTCTTGAACTGAGATCAAGAGTCTGATGCCCAACCCAATGAGCCCCCCAGGCCCCCCTTCTTAAGTAGAGTCTCTGTTTTGAAACTCTTTGAGCTGTAATCCACCGTTGCTACCCTGAAAACCCCGTGATGTGGTGGTGAGGTGTGGGGGGTCGAGAAGAATTCTGTAATTGTATAATTAAATGTCTGTTTTGTAGTTTCTAGGCCTCAGGACTGCCACCCTCACAAGTGAGGTGGGACGGGAGGGCTAGGTCGGGGCCGTCGCCCCTCATCGGGCCGGATGAAGATAGGGTCCATGGCAGCAGAGCAGGCCTTTATTATAAAAATGTTTTCAAGTATTTCAAAATGCTTAATTTTCTCCTCTTCTTGTCAGAAAGTCGAGAGGATTTTTTTTTGGAGGACGTGGTGGGGTTCCTGGACATACAACCTATGACCGTGTGTTTGTTTCTCAGAATTGGTGCCACAAGCATCTCGTTCTCCTGTTAGTTCGTGCTCAGCCTCCAGCACTCCATCAAAACCCTCATTCCAGGGGTGCTACCCATTGCTGGTTCCAGCAGCTTCTGTTCCAGATGAGCTGTTTGCAGCTTGGTTCTTGGTATTTGTACGTCTCTCACAATTTCATAGTTCTACTGTTCCCTTCAACCTTAATTCTCTGATGAGTCCAAGAAAAGTTGTCAGTTTTCAGTTCAGCTTTTTTCTTTTTAAAAGGACAGGAGTGATGACTTCCAAGCTCTTTACATGACAGAACACCAGAAGTCCATAACTAACATGGTCAGCATTAGGAAAATTTTCAAACACGTAGGAATTATAAAGAATAGCCCACAGAACTTTTAAATGCCTGTCACTTGGTTGGTCGCAAATTATAGTAGGGGCTCACCTTGTATTTATTTTGCTGAATGTTTTAAGTAAGTGTCAAATACCATACTATTTCACCGCTGAATATTACAGCCTGTCTCTAATAAGTGAAGCTATTTCAAAAATAGAACTGCACTAAGACCCACCAAAATTAATGACAGTTCCTTAATATCATCTAATACTCTGTCCATGTGCAATTTTCCTTCATTGTCTCAAAATGTCTTTCTACAGATAGTTAAAGTCAGGGTCTAAAGTTGAGGCATTATTCTTAATGTATATTTTAAGCCTTTTTTAACTTAAGGTTTTCCCCATTTCCTTCGGGACATTAGTTCATTGAAGGAAGGGGGTCACGTGCCTTGTAGAGTCTGCCATGGTCTTCCGTTGGTATTTTGTACCCTTGTGGTTTAAAAACAAACAAAATTTTATTCTTCCATCTTGACTATTTCCTGTAAGGAGTGTGGTTGGGGCTAGAGGCCTGGATAGATTCAGATTCAAGTTAGTTTGTTGGTCAGTTTGTTTTGGGTAAGGATACGGCGTAGGTGGTGGTGCAGATTCCCTGCCAAATCATGCTGGGCGTTTTTTTCGTTTTGTTCTGTTTTACTGCCTGCCTTTTCTTCCTCAGCACTGTTGTAAACAGGGGACTGTTGTAACAGAGAGCACTGCCTGTATGATCTGCAGGCTTCTCCAAGGTCAGGCCAGAAGGCTTTGCTTTTATCAAGAGGAATAAAGGAAGCTGGAAATGACCAGACGTATGTGTGCAGTGGGATTGAATGCTGAGCGGGCACTTCTCTTTATGGTCTTTCTTTTCCTCCTTTGTTCATTCCCCCTTCCCTTTGTTCGCTCCTACCTCCCTCCGCCTCTCTCTTTCTGCAGTGCTACAGGTTCTGTCTTTTTGTCTCTCTCTTAGGTCTCTCTCTAAACCTCTCTCTCTCTCTCTCTCTCTCTCTCTCTCTCTCTCTCTCTCTCTCCCTCCGTCCGTCCCTCCCTCCCTCCCTCCCTCTCTCCCTCCTGAAGGGGCCGCTCATAGGATTGTTCTACATTGTGACAAGTCAGAGTGCCAACGGCACCTTGGGAAGGGAGCCTGACTGAAGTCTGGTCAAGTCACGTCATCAGTCATGTTTTCCAGATTTGTCAGTGGGGATGAACAGCTCAGGTCCTCATTTATGAGGCAAAGAATGGGAATTTGGAGGGTCTGTATGACCTTGTCATAGGTTAACAAAAGGCAGGGTCATTTTTGAGCCCTTAAGTCCTATGTGGAAAGGTGATTCTTTGTAGTAAATCACTTCCTAAAATAAAAAGAGGTGGGGAGATTTCTTCATCATCATTATTTTCCAGGAGCACGGGAACTCAGGCCGAGTTCAGAATTATCATGAAGTTCCCATGAAACTTTCACTTAAGATTTCAGCAGCATTGATGGGCATTTCCTAGATGCATTATTTCATTAAGATGTGTAACTATTAATAATCTCCTTCAGCGTTTAGCCTACATGAGTTATTGTATGCATAGTCTTCATTATGTATATTGTATGTGTTACTTTGAGAAATGTTCTCTTCTTCACCATTTAATTTTTCCTCTCTTTGAGTTTGTGTCTGCAGTGACTACTTCAATGTTTATAGCTCCAAAAAATGAGCTCATTTTCTAGGCAATAAACATCAAAGATCTTTAGAATCTTTTCTTTGCATAAAATTGTAAGTTTGCATCAGACTCATGGAAGATAGGTTGGGATGTTAATATTGAAACAGGATACATTATGGCTTGGGAGTTTTTGTGCGTTTGAGTTTTTGTTGTTGCTTAATAGTTACATTTTAAAAGGCACAATTATTTAAAAGATTTAAAAAATAATCAACATCTGATCTTCCCGCTTACCTGAAATTTTTCTTACTACAGAAATAGAAGGAGCAGTGTGTGAGTTTTTTCCCATTGCTGTTTAATTAACTGTTCAATAAAATTAACTTTTACTCTTTCCTTTGCTAATGAAAATTATGCTTTATTTTTTCCCCTAAGATAGAGTCTCTTCTGCAATAATACTAGAAACCGCTCAATTAATAGTTGAATAGAATGCTAATTTCATGTGAGGTACCAAGACAGAGGTACCATCACTTTAAGGGGATGCTAGGAAACTACCCGGATATTTGGAAAATAACGAAGAATTTATCTTGGCACTCTTATAGAAGATCACCTCAAGGTGACAAGGGAATTTACCTCTTATGCTAACATTCATGATAATCAATGAGGAAAGAATGATAGAATTAGGATATTACCACCATGCTACCTTTAAGGCATTGGTAGGTCTAGACAGTAGTCATCTATGGCTGAGGAGAGCGCAAAAATAGGCAGACAGACATTGTGGAAGAATACGCCACCATCTCTGGCACAGGTTTGTGACTTGGGATGGATGGATGGATGGATAGATAGAGATTAGATATGGACATGGACGTAGGTAACTCAGTTTGCTGTATTTACTGTAAATCAGGGCTGAGATTTAGAGGTTTGATCAGATATTCTTTCTGTCTCTCTCTCTGTGTCTGTCTCTCCACACACACACACACACACACACACACACACACACACACACACGTACATACACACATACACACACTCACAATCTAGTATTTGTTACAGAACTTAGGAGTAATATCAATTTATTGTTTATGGTAATTTATTTATTGATTATATACTCTTATCCTATTATTGTTGCGACAAATACAATTTTAAAATATTTTTAAGTTGTATTATAATTCATTTTGCCTAAACTGGACAGATGTTATATGAATGTGTAAACTTGAAAATAGTTTCTATAACGAACACCATTCACAGTCACGTTCTGTTCTAATTGCCCCCGTCCTCTTGGGAGAGCCGTACACATCCACATTGTTTTTAAGAAGTGTCTTTGTAGGAATTGCCAAATAGTAGTAATCATAATATTTAATGTGAACAGGGCGCCATCGTGTAGATAAGGAAACTGAAGAGTAAAGAAGCTCTGTAGCCTTCCCAACAGTATAGAATTAGTAAGGTACCAAAACACGGCTCTCTTTGACTCCCACGCACATAATTTTAGCCACAAAAATTAATTTATCCTGATGGTGCATTTTAGTGACCTGTCACGTACGAAACAGCCTTGGAGACTAACCGCAAAGCTCTCCTCCCCTTGGTGCCCGTTACGTTGTAAGGTGGTCTAGTTATTTGAGGTAATGCCACATATGTTCTACGTGAATTAGCCATTCTTCTCCCGCATACGTGGCCCATACAATGAAAACACTCAAACATGGACAAACCAGAACCCATATTAGTCCCGTTGCTGCTATTACAGATAGAAGCAAACTAAACTGGTGGCTTAAGACAACACAGTGTGTTTTTTACAGTCCTAAAGGACAAAGTCTAAAATCATGGTGTCGGTGGGCTGCATTCTTTCTGGAGGCTTCCAGGAAGATTCACTTCCTTGCCGTTTTTGCTTCTAAAGTCCACCTGCCTTCCTTGGCTCATCACACTTCTTTATATCAGGCCTATTGTCGTATCCTCTGTATCTTCCCCTCTTAGACGATGGCAACATTACTCCCAGGAGCCGAATACTTTTAAGGATTCAAACATCTGTCTACGAGAAAGTAGATAAATTAGTGACTGTATTCCCCTACTGTGGAATACTGCTCGGCAGTAGATGCTCCCACAGCGGTGATACATCTTGGGTTCATAATGCTGCACTAGATAAATCTAATACAATAGACTACAGCCGTGTGATTTCTCTTATGTAAGGTTATGGAAGTTTATAACCGTTGTGACAAAAAGTTTATCATTTGCTGAGGGCCAGGACTTTAGTGAGGGAAAGTCCAACTGCAGACTGACGGAAGATAAATCTTTAGAACAAGGGAAAGGTTCTATACCATGATTGCGATAATATTTACCCAACATTCCACAGTGCCCACAACTCAACAGCTGTATACTTAAAATGGATGGTCTGAGTCAGCGTAAATTTTGCCTCAATAAAATTGGAACATTTTGATGAATATATAGGTTATTTTACAATTTCTTGTTTGTACGTCACATCACAAATTTTCCAGTGATTAGATTTGCCTGTGATACTAATCTTGCAACTTCTGCCCAGAAGAGTTAAGTTTCATCTTTTCCATGATACAGAACCAGTAGGATTAGTTCATCGGCATCAGAAATAAAAATGCACTAGTAGAAATTAAGGTGAGATTTCTTTCTTTCAGAAAACCTGAGATTGAGCATGTGAAAGTAGAAAATGTTACTGATTGAATTCCAACGTTTCTTGGACCATTTTTCTTTTCTTCTTAGCAGTATCAGTTCCCAAGTCAAGGACTGAGCACAGTTTGGTCCCAGGAAGTTATGCAAAGGGTTTAAAGCAAGGGCCAGGCCCTGATTTTCTGTAAAGCTTGTCTGACGGGTTGCGCACAGAGAGGCTAACTGTGAAACACACTTTGGCGCCAGTCTCTCCCGGGAAGGGATATCAGCAAAGATGAACCTCATTCTTTATAGTATCTGTATTTGTAACATGGTCTAGGGATATCATTTAACATGGTCTCAGGATATCACTTTGATATGAGTGACTTAACTTCGTAGGGTGCTGTACAGAACATCACAGGGACCTTTTCCTAATTCTTATTGAGAGAACCCTACAGATACATACGTGTGCCGCTTTGCATACATTGATAGGAAGTTCGGTTTCCCTCCATTCTGCCGAACAGACCGTGGAGCAACTTGGATTCATCCTTCTGCGGAGTTCTCTGAACGACGGGAGCAGATGATGTGTAGGTTATTGACGAGTGCTCTGCGCGGCACACAGACCGCTGATTTGTTCAGCAGCCAGAGGTCCGTGAAGGAGGTGGTGTTCACCGATCGCGGGCACCTGGGACGCTCTCACTGTAAGTGAGTGACATCTTGAGTGTCTTGAAACTGTCACAGAAGAGTTCACATTCATCACAGGCACCTCGCAGCCTTCCTCAGAACCTGAGCACCGGTGGCTAAACCCGTCCCTCCTCTCCAGGGGTGAAGCGTTCCAGAAGCATCGATCTCAGTTAAATCGGCCTGTGATAGGCAGCAAGTATTTGTCTTTGCCTCCTCCTCTGGCTCCATAGCCAAAGTGGTTTTTTGGACTTCTGCCTCGTGTGTGTGTCAGCAGCCCCATTCTCCCGTTCTGAGGCGGCTGGACTGCTCCAGTCACTCTCGGCGTAACCAGCCTGTCCTCACCTGGCCTTGCTCTCCGTGTCCCCCGCCCTCATCTATGTAAACCCGAACCTGGTCGCGCCACGTGCCACTGGACTGTCTCCCCTACCTCCGGGGCTTCTGGCGTGAGGTTGGCTGGACGTGTTGGCCTGACACGCGAGAGCTCCGTTGGTCCGGCTCCTGCCCCCCTTTCCAGTGTCCTTGTCCACGGGCCTCCCCCGCGTGTGTGCTGCAGTGAGTTCCGATTCAGAAACACCAAAACACGATCCCTACACACTTCATTCCGTTTTCTGCTTCACATAGACTTCAGGTATATCAAAAAGACTTGACTGTTATGACGACGAATATTCATGTGTCTTCCTGGTAAACACTTATCATACTTAGACACCCACCTTAGCGTTCCCTTCTCCCTAATGCCTTCTCTGACCCAACACTCCCTCCTCTATGTCGTTGCTCTGTTGATGAAAAAAATGATTTTGTATAATTTTAAGCAATAGGCTGTTGTGTATAACCTAAATGTTATTTGCTTTCCTGCCATGTTTTACTTCTGTACTCTAATTTTCCTGAGGGTAGGAAACATGCCTTATTCCTGTTTGGAAATCTGGTGGCTGGTACAGAGTTGGAGCTCAGTAGACTTTTAAATGGACAGTGTAGAGGAAATTCTGTGTCACTGACAGGTTGGATTAGGTGTTTTTCAATGGCCCTTCCAAAAGAAGAAGTATTATATTTTCTGCCATTTCATAATATTTTTCTAGAACTCTGACTTGATAAACCTAGTCCCTTTCTAGTTTCATTCTTTTTGCTAGGACGTGTTTGTCCATTACAAAATATGACTACTTATACCTGAGGTAGAGCAAATATAACATTCTTTTCTATTTTGTTAACAGCACATAAATAATGTATAATGTTCTTCTTTTTCAATATTTCCACATCTCTTAGGGCATACATGATACGAAGACAAATATTAATTTAATTTCACTCCATTTCCTTGTATTTACTCTTACTCTTATTTATTGAAAAATTCAAAAAGTGTAACAAAACACCGAGAAATGACTCTGGTGTAAACCACATGTTTTCCACTCTTTAGTCTGCCGTATTACTTGAATCAATTACCTTTTGAGAATAATATATTTCCAATATTTCTTAACTGAAGTATTAAAAAAACTGTCTTTGCCTCAAGCTTTTTTAAAGGTTAAACATACGCACTGCCCGTGTGGCGGGAATCTCAGTAATGCACTTTGGGAGCACCGATTCATCCGATTTTGTCTGTGGATAACACACCGAGGATCCTTGCCCCCATAAAAACCATCAAAAAGATATTAGGCTAAAAAAAGGCTTTCACTGCCTCTTGTCTCAGTGAGATAAACGTTTAGCGTTCTGTGTAAACAAGCTGATTTTTCACGATGCTCCCGCTCATCGAGTCACTTTTCCCCGGTCACATTGGCGTTTATGACTCTTTCCTAACTAACTCCATGGTGCGTAAAAGAAGTTTATGGGTAGTGTCAAATGTTGGAGATAAAACCTTAAAACCAGAATCTTATCCTTGAAAAGAGAACTATCACCTGTATCAAGATGTTCTGAAATCACCTAGCTGTACAGAAACAGCGCGTTGTATTTTGAAATGTCCAGCCTTTCACCGAGGTGACCAGTTGTATTCTGATAATTAAATGGTGGATTCCAAGAAATAGTCTGTTGTATTTCACACTACGTCCCGGTGTCTGCTCTGGTTCCTCTTCTCTGAGAACTCGTTCTAGCAATACTTTGTTTCCTCTTGGGTCATCTGTCTGTCTCTCTGTTCCTCTCTTTATGTCTCTGTCTCTGTCATCTTTTTTTTTTTTTTAATTTTTTTGATGTTTATTTATTTTTGAGACAGAGACAGAGCATGAGCAGGGGAGGGGCAGAGACAGGGAGACACAGAATCCCAAGCAGGCTCCAGACTCTGAGCTGTCAGCATAGAGCCTGACGCGGGGCTCAAACTTACCGACCGTGAGATCATGACCTCGGCTGAAGTTGGATGCTTAACTGACTAAGCCACCCAGGCGCCTCTCTCTCATCTTTTAATCTTTGGTTCGCCATTAGCTTTTTCCTTCTCTACATGTCCATTTCTTTACCTCTGTCTTTAAAAAGGTCTTTCTTTGACTGAATTGACTATTCTCTTTCCTTTCTGTAACTGTCAAAAATCATGAAAAAATAATTTTTTCTCACTGTCTTCCTTCTCTTTCTCCTCCTCCTCTCACCTTAACCACTTGCAAAGTGGCTTCACACTGGATTTCTACAAGGACTTTTCTCAGCCCCCTCTGTCCTTGGATGCTCTGTTGGGTTTGCTGTGTTGAAATCATAAATCCCTTTCTCTTTCCCTCTTGGAAATACTTCCTCCCGTAATTGCGTGCAGCTGGACTCTTTTGGTTTTCTTCTTACGTGATCGAAATCTTGGATAGACAGAGTTCTCACTGCCGAGGTCAAAGTCTTACTCTGTTATTAACTGCCATGCGACCTAGCACAGTTCCTTCCTCTCCTCATGCTTAAATTGTCCCACCCATGCAGGGTCTTCTCTCTAGAGCAAGTTATCTGTCACTGTCACTATAGAATTGGCGATTTGCATTAAACTAATGGGTCTTCTCAAATCAAGAAGAAAATTCTCTGAAAGAAAGTTCTCAGGGAATAAAGTTAAGTATATAGCTAGTTTCGTAAGTCAATATTGTACCGTAGACAACGTGCTGCATTAAGCCTCAGAGTTGTTGGTGACCACAACAGACACCGTGAAGCTAAAATATAATAACTAGGCATGTTTTTAGTCAATACTTAACAAAATATTTGATCAGCCAGTAAGTTCAGAAACTGTATCAGGTCTGGACTTGGAGTAGTGAGTGAAACATACCATATAATAAATACTAACATTGCATTCATTTATTCTTTTTTGTAAGTTTATTGATTTTGAGAGAACAGCATGCGTGAGCAGGGGAGGGGCAGAGAGAGGAGAGAGAATCCCAAGCAGACTCTGCGCTGTCGGCACAGAGCCCGATGCGGGACTCGACCTCATGAACCGTGAGCTCATGACCTGAGCTGAAATCAAGATTGAGAGGCTTAACTGATTGAGTCACCCAGTGCCCCTACCCTAATTTATTGTGTAATTTCACTAGTGCCACTAATATTTAAATGTTTGAAAGTTTCACTTGAAGATTGGGAATATGCAGTTTATTAGGATAGAGAATTCCCCGTTGCCTCGCAGAAGCCCTCTCCAACCCGTAAAGCAGCGGCCTCCTTGTCTGCTGTTCATGTTGACTATTATTTGGTATCATTTGACCCATTTGCCTCAGGTCTCTGAAGCTACTTCAGCTGTATTTGAAAACCTTTATCACGTGAGCTCAAAGCTAAAAGGTGTGTTTCCCTTTTTAAGAAATAAATAGAAACTTAAGCCTTATTATGGACTGCAGCTCTTGTGTCCCAGGTGTTCCTGAGAGCACCCTTTGAGGAGGGGAGGCTCCTTAGCACCCGTCACCAGCATTTGGGCCAGGGAATACTTGTGTGTTTGCTGTGAACATCATTACTGCCAGTACGCACCGATGCGGAGCCGGGCCGCCCAGCTTGGGGAGGGGAGTCACGGTTCGCTCACTGCGGGAAGACAACAGGAAAGGAGAACGAATCTCTTCTCCCGTGAGCTAACCTGTGGCGCAGCTATCGTGTGGAGTCGTTTCGATGGCAGTGTAAATCTATATGTTAACACAGAGTGCGCCCTGGGAGGCCCGCTGCAGTGAGTGCTATTGCTTTTATAACATTACCTCATTCTTCAAATGGGAGGTCATCTCCTTTGGTCTCTTATTTAATATCCGTTCAAAATATTTATTAATCTGCCTGACATTGCCTGCTGGCTGGCATATTGGGATGTTCTACGTGGTTTATGATACAATTTTCCGGTCCCTCTGTATTCTCTACATTTCGGCTGTACCCACAGAACTCATTACATTTCTGCCAGAATTTGATCATGATCTCTGCTAACCATGAGGGCATCCAGATAAGCTTCGTGTTGTATTGATATGGACATTCGTTCATTTTGTATTTTATTTTATTAATATACTGTTTTCCTGCCCTTTTCTTACCCTTTTTAATTCACTATCTCTACTTTCCGGTGGCTCAAATCTGTGAGATACAACCTCGTTTGCTTTTTTCCTCTTCTTTCCTCAGTCTCCTCCTTTCCTGTCCCCGCATGGATGAGAAGAGGGGTCGGGGAGCACGTATGAACTTAACCACAAAAGCGTAATACGCGTGACAAAGGGCAGTTAGAGTGGATGAGGTAGATTAATTCCGTTTACCCCCTTCCTCCTGTGTGTCAAGATTTTGACTGATGTCTCACTGCACAGTATCACCTAAGATTACTATTTTTATTTTCCGTTTCAAAACAGGACAAAACCCCTTTAACAGATTTTGGGTAAAGTTTGACCTTGATCCCTCCTGTAAAAGGCAGGTCTCCTGTCCCTTTGCCTAATGAAACAAAATTCGCAGCCTGGGAAATGCAGGCCAGGGCAGTGGTTTTCAAATTCGGGGTTAGAAAAAAACCACCCTGATTTCTCATAAAAGATGCAAATTGTTCAGAGATGTTTTCAAAGACTTTGGTTTTGGGAGTTGAGGTGGAGTCGGCAATCTGTATTTTTATAAGCGTTTCACTTAATTCGAGTTCAGATAATTCAAGGACCACGGATGCATTTCGCAAGAAAAATAGTATTCTTTCTAAAATAATACTGAGGTCCGAACTCCTGAGCGTAAGAAACTATGGGAGGAGGTGGTGGTGGGTTCCTCTCACGTCTGTTGTGAAGCCGGTGGCTGGCTCAGCGCGCTAACGATGTGTATGGAGCTGAATAACTATTTCAGGGGCAATCCGGCACTCTCTGCCAATCCAGGAAAAGTGCACAATTACTATAAAGAGCTCAAACATGGTGACGCGTGAGGGGACACAGTGGGAGTGTGATCTTGATGAGATTTTCCGAAAGATTCTGCTAGAGATTAGGTAACCGTGCTTGATCGAGTGTACTGGAACAGACTACAGATCACACAAAAACAATTGCGTGTTTCGTCGGGCACTGGGACACTGTTGAAGGCTCAGCTACAGGATTTCCCCATGTCCCCAGACCTCCCGAGTCGGACGAGGCTGCGAGAAGAAAGTCACGGCTGCCATTCACACCCGGGTTGATGAGCATATTTCTCTGAACGAACTTCTCAACAGGAGACTGACAGTTCCAAACAAATGATCTGCCTCGGACACACACAGGCTCTCCTTTTGCCTGTGTTAATGAAACGGCTAAGACAGCAGTCCCGAACCTTTGAGTGCATGAGGGAGGGTCGGGACCTGTGTGCCTCCTGTCTCCTGCAGAGGCACCAGAAGGCGACAGAGGAGAAACACGTATCTGGGTCAGATGCAAACTCATGACTAGGATTAGTGGATTATAGTCGGGAACTCAAACACCTGGACTGAGAAAACCTTGAAAAAAAATCCGGAATTCTCAAAAAGAGGTTGATAGCATTTGTTACATGTAGGGTGACTTTCAGCGGGGTGTCATTCCTAATATTTGAGGCCAGTCGCCACTGTGCGCCCATGAGGACAGAAGAGAAGACTGTTTACAAACACAGTGGACGCCAACGAAACCTTACTCTTATTATCGACAACCGCGTGCCTGGCACAATCGGTGTTTTCAGACATCCAAGAGGATCGCAGGTAGTTCCTAATGTTGAAGAGCCTGCAGTCTGTCTGAATAAAGGGCCTCAACTTCTCCCTCCTCCTCCAAGTTAAAGGAAGAGGGGCCCCACAGGTGTATTCTTTTCATAGGCCATGTAACTTAGGTGTCGTTTTGTTTTCTTTCTAATGTTAAATTAATAGAACTAGGAGGGTTGATAAAAGACACCAAGTTTTCAGAGTACCTGGGTGGCTCAGTCAGCTAAGCATCCACCTCTTGGTTTAGGCTCAGGTCATGGTGTCATGGTTCATGGGTTCAAGCCCCACATCGGGCGTCCTGTTGTTGACGCGCAGAGCCTGCCTGGGATTCTCTCTCTCTTCCTCTCTCACTGTCTCTGCCCTGCTCATGCTCTCTCTCTCTCCAAATAAATAAATGAACTTTAAAAAAAGATACCAAATTTTAAATAATAAATCATAAAACACCTGTGTATATACATAGCCCATGAATTCTCTTTAAGACCAAAATTAATGATGATAAAATAACAGCAACCACAAAGGGTTAAGAAGGAATTCTGTTGTTTTTTTTAATATTTATTTATTTATGGGGGGAGAGAGAGAGAGAATGAGTGAGGGAGAAGCAGGGAGAGAGAGAGAGAGAGAGAGAGAGAGAGAGAGAAAGAGTGAGAGAGAGGACCCCAAGCAGGCTCCGCTATCAGCACAGAGCCCGATGTGGGGCTTGAACTCACGAACCCTGAGATCATGACCTGAGGTGAAATCAAGAGTCAGACGCTTAACCGATTGAGCCACGCAGATGCCCCAAAAATGAATTCCGTTTTAATATGTGAAAAATTATGGGGGAATTCATGGATGGTCTGAATGAATCCAGAATTTCGAGTCCAAAAGTATAAATTTCTGTCCTAAGAACAAAATTCAGAGACAATCTTGGGGAGCACATGTTCCAAAGTTGTGAATAAACAAATCATAACTTGGAAACTCAGGAACTGTTTTCCCAGCTTTTAAAACAGTTCAGTAAAGCTGATGTATATATTAGAGAGTGTGGACCTGAAAAAGTGGCTGGTTGCCCTCGAAAGACATTCAGTGATCAGCAGAACGCCTCCCAGGTGACATGTGTGCGTGTCTCTATCGATAGGATCCTTGTGTTTGGGAACTGAAAGCGCCGCTCAGGTACTTCGTCCGGATGTTCACAGCTCATTAATCTCTGACAATTATTTGTCAGGCGAAGTAGTAATTGATGAAAACCTCCTACGTCAATGGCATTGACTGAGGAGAAGCGTCTCTGGAGGACAGCGCCTGCTGGTGCGCTGCACGCTTCACGCCTCAGGAGGGGCAGCTCCTCGGGAACGTGCACCGGGGAGAGAAACTCCCGTCCAGGGATGGACTGGACACTTAACCCAGACAGTTGTTCATGTGTTGGCCGGGCAGAAAGAGAAGGTTGAGATCCAGAAACCAAGTAACGGTTCTTGGTCAGAGGTCCAGAATGAACAGATCAGACCTTGGATCTTGGAGAGACTGCCAAGCCACAGAGCAAGAGCGCGAGTTGGCACCAGCGGGGGGCACTGAAGGGGCGGAGTCGGATGACGGTCTCCCTGTGGCAGCGCGTTGTGAGCCCCCTGCCTGGGCGCTGGCCGCTCCTCTCGGTGTTGGTAACACAGGGACAAATGCCCTGGGCCAGACACAGCCTCCAGCAGCGGTCCAATCACACCCCCTTTCCTGCTGCAGACTCTCCGTGGCGCTTTGGGCTGTGGCCAGGCAGTCAGGCGTGCGTGGAGACCACGCGGGGACTCCTCCGGGCACAGCGATCTTTCAGGGAACAGTAAGGCGCTCTGTGTCTTTCTCACTGCGCTCACATTGTCACCGACAGTGAACAGACCGTGTGGATCAGTCTAGTGTAACTTGTCACACCCAAGACCGTGGCCGCCAACAGCATGTCGTCATCGTGTTCCTCATTGCCGGACACACACACACAGACACACCCATTTTATTTATGAATGACCTTGATAAAATGATAAAAAATTACGACTTTTATTACACGTTGACCTCTGCGTAGGTGATATGTCCTTGTAATATTCTGTGTGACGAAGTGAGAATTGCGCCCAAGCTCTTCTGCCGCCTGTCTCTAAGGAGAACCCTTGTGTGGATATTTCAGTCGCGAGCTGAATGACTCTCCTTATTCATGAAACGTCGTTTACTTGAAATTCCAACAGACTGACAAATTGTGATTATTCAGACTTGAATAGTTTGGTGATATTTTCTTGAAAAACAGCAACAGCAACCGCAAAATGACAGATGATGTAAACCTGTCCCTTTAAGAAAGCAGCTGGCAAAGATAAAATTGGAGTTTCAGGCAAAATTTAGATTTTTGGAAAAATGGTGTCTGCTGCCATGGTCTTGAGAGCTTCTCGACGCTTAAAGATGTTTGTGTTGAGATTCGCGGTAATATTAACAAATGCGATGTTTTAAAATACGGTATAATGAAATGTATCAAATACGGAAGTTCTTTTTAACTCGGCAGTATTTTTCCAGTGGCTGATGCAAGCTGCTGCAAAACCCACCTGGGTAAGAAGGTCCGTTCAGAGCACTTGATGGAAAGTAGTTTGCATAATAAGTATATGATAAATACAATTTCCCCTCTCCTCTTGTCATTAAAAACTAAGAATAAACACCCACCCACACACGGACACAGACAGTGTGCGGATCACAATAACCCACAGTGTCCGTTGTCCTCGTTCCCTTCCAGCCTGCCCTGCTCCCATCGCCCTCAGGGTCCTGTCGTCCGGGCGAGTTTTCACGTAACCCGTGTGTGAGTGTTCATCGCATTTCACTGATGTCTCACTGTGCTCCTTGACTCAGAGCTGCAGACTGGCGTGTCGCAGGGTCGGCGGGGAGGAGGTCAGTGAGCGGGTGTGACCACCGCTTACCACGGCTCCTGCTGGCCACCCTCTCCTCTGTCCTTGGAATATGTACTCTGCTTCGCTTCTCGGCTTCCCCAAGGGCATGGACTTAAGAAAGTGAGTGTTCAGACCATCTGAACGATGTGCGTGGCTGGACCCGTGGTCTGGAAAGACACTTGGAAGATGTGGTGGGCGGGCGCAGAGATCTGCTACCTTGCGGCCACCGCAGACCAGCCTCGTAAGAAAGGCCCCTGCCACCCACCAGTCTGGAGCGCCCCGCCCGTTGCTCTGGTTGCTTCTCGTGCTCCACACGAGGGGCCCGTTTCAGATGACACCCGGGAAGCTCCTGCCCAAGTTGCAAAACGGTACGTGGGCCCTTTACTGTCTGGCCGCCCGAATCACCGCAGTTCCGAGTGCCTGGGGAAGAGAGAGAGGGACTCTCTCCGCCGGTTCCTACATCCCTCCCCCGCGGCAGACGCCTGACCCCAGCTGCTTGTTGACTTACGACAGGGTGCTCTCCTCAGACTTCAATCTGGACTGCTCAGTACCCGCAGGGAGAAAACACCCAGCTCGCTCCGACAGGGAACCGTTCTTTTGCACTTGGGACGTCCCAGTGTAAGGAGCGGCAGGATCCCTGCCTCCAAGCTCCGTGAAGGGGTGAAGGACCATTGGGAGTCTTTGTTTTTCCCGTTACTGTTTATACCAGCTCATTTGTTAAACTCTTAATGGTTCAGTCCTTCATTTCACTTCGGCTTTGGAAATCTGCTATCTGATCTAAATCCTCTTCTACTTAAAAAAAAAAAATCTCCTAAAATGGGAAAGCCACTGGGTCCATTGCCTCGGTCTCATTTTCTAGGCGGTGGAAGTCTCATCTGCCAATGGAAGCAGTTTTGAAAGGTGTCAGGCACAGTGTGTGTAAACATATATTTCTTGCTTATATGACAGATAATTTCAGTAATCAAACATCTTCAGCTTTTTATCTAAGAAAAATCTTAGAGAATTCTTTCATTTTCCCTTTATGTTGTTCAGATAGGTCAGGTTTCTCATTTAATAAATAGCCCTTAGTATACTTTTGGACAGTTAATGGCACTCTGGGTCTTTGCTTTTTTTTTTTTTTTTTTTTTAATAT
Organism: Paguma larvata; assembly: GCA_030068075.1. Classification (NCBI taxonomy): domain Eukaryota; kingdom Metazoa; phylum Chordata; class Mammalia; order Carnivora; family Viverridae; genus Paguma; species Paguma larvata. The sequence continues at coordinate 29,837,522 of CM057831.1, forward strand.
CTCCATTAACCTTTCCTCACATGGGGTTAATTCTCTCCATTTAATCATTTTTGTTGCTTGTTGTTGAGTCTCCTTGAATTTTGTTCTGTTTTGTTTCCAAATATCATTTTTAAAATGTAAGACAGAGGCTGCGTTGTGCTCAACTCAAGCCTTGCCATTCACAGAGGCTGGATACCGGCCATCCGTCCGTAGCAATTCAGTAGCATTTTTCAGCCTCTGGGACAGGGGCCCCCGTTCGTACTGTATTGAGAAGATTTCTTTTTCAGGGCACTTAAAGCATAAAGTGAATCAAATCTGCATGCGCTGCTGGAAATAATATTAAGGGAAAAAATGAGAATTAGGTCATGAGAAAATGGTCATTCTAATATTTATTAATTTAATTTATTTAATTTTAAAGTTTATTTTCAGAAAGTGAGGGAGGGACAGAGAGAGATGGAGAGAGAGAACTCCAGGCAGGCTCCGCACTGTCAGTGCAGAAATGAGATTATGACCTGAGCTGAAATCAAGAATCAGAGGCTTGGGGCACCTGGGTGCCTCAGTCAATTGAGCGCTGACTTCGGCTCAGGTCATGATCTCACAGTTTGTGAGTTCGAGCCCCGCGTCAGGCTCTGTGTTGACAACTCAGAATCTGGAGCCTGCTTTGGAATCTGTGGTTCCCTCTCTCTCTCTGTCCCTCCCCTGCTCTCTCTCAAAAATAAATAAACATTAAAAAAAGTAAAAAAAAAAAAAAAGAATTATATATTTAAAAAAAAAGAATTGGAGGCTCAACCAACTGAAGCACTGAGGCACCCCTAATATTTATTCATTTTAATTTATTATTTTCGATGGCATGTTTTAAAAGATTTACTAATATGTGTATTCTTTAATCCTGAGAGTACCTGACTGGGTATTAGTCTTTTGAAAGTTATATATATATATGTATATATATATATATAGAATATATGTATACATATATATATTGAACGACACTTCTCATCCCATCTTTCAGACTAGTTAGTTTGATTCCGATGGAGTGCTAACAAAGACCCGTTTGTCAGACATCCGCTGGGGCTAATGCACTCAGGTGTGCGCGCGACCTGAAAAGCTCACGATTTGTTGGCAGACATAAGAGACAATGGATTTCATATGGGTCACACGGCAGCAGCAGAAGAAACAGCGCCGTGGCAGTCCCGATGTGGGGATGATTCTATGTAGGAAATTCGAAAATGCTCCCAGAAGAAGCTGGACCCTGAAGGATGAAATGAAGCAAGGCATACAGAGCTGTAGGGACAAAGAGACGGGCTGGCGAGAGCACGGGATGTTCCGGGGAGGGAAGAACAGCTCAGGGATAGAACTCCGTATGAATAGAAGTAGCAGAGGAATGATAGAACATAGAACCAGAAAAATCTGGTAGATGCTGCCTTTTTATGTCTGCTGCTTGTGAAAATATGTGAAAATGCAGATGTACTTGAAACAAAGGACGTTTGGGGAAAAAAGTGGCTTAAAATTCTGGAGAGTTTTTGAGCCAGATTAAAAAACTTCGAGTGAAATAATAAAGAGATGGCATAAAATGAAACTTAACTAAAACTTTGCGAGGGGCACCTGGGGGGCTCAGTCGGTTAAGCACCTGACTTTACTCAGGCCATGATCTCATGTTTCATGAGTTCAAGCCCCACCTCAGGCTCTGTGCTGACAGCTCGGACCCTGAAGCCCGCTTCACATTCTGTATCTCCCCTCTCCTCCTGCCTCCTCTGCTCATTCTCTCTCTCTCTCTCAAAAATAAATAAACACTAAAAAAATTAAAAACAAAAAAACTTTGCGAGGTCACAAGTGACATAATGCTTGGAGGTAGGGAGCAGACAGTGGGGTCAGAGAAGAGTGACACCGCTTCGAGATGGCTGGACGAGGTAGAAGTGAGAGATGTGTGGCGGATAGACTAGCAGGTGGCATGGATGGTTCGTGATGGACGGTTGTGATGGGGTCTCGTAGTGACACATGGGAGTGGAGGATGGCGGCCGGTGCTGTCAGGGACCCACTCATCTCTCCTCAGGGTGTGCCGCGTCTCTCCACTCTGGGCCACCTCCCAGGTGCCAATGCCTCAGAGCATCCCCTGGCCACCAGAGCCTCTTCTGCCCACTTGGCAGGTGGGCCGGACGTGCTAGTACCTCAGCAGCGCTCAGGATCAACCATCCCTCGGCCAAGGGCTGACGGGAATGTTTGGATCGTTACGTCGTCCCCCCTCTTGGGTGGAATGAATCTCAAGTGGTTGTTCTTCTCTGTCTTCCTCAGTGTCTCCGCAGGGTTAGCAGTTCCAGGTGCCTACAGCGGTCACATATTTTATATTGGACTCCTCCTTCCCTCCCTTGTATTACTTAACGTCTCTCCAGCTGTGTTTCCTGGGATCACTTCCCAAATAAAGTCCTAGCATCCTAATTATTTTTTTCAGGATCTGTTTTAAGGAAAACCCAAATTAAGACACTTAGGCCGGAGGTAGGCATATAGCGTGACAGATTGAAATACTAACCAGGAGCCCTTTCCAGGAATGTATCGCCAATGGTTCCGTTGGAATTGCAGGAGATAATTCCTGGTACTCTGAACACCACAATTCCTCTGCCTTCTCCGGAGGGGAGTTAAGACAGAAGGAGGTGGAACAGGCCACACTAATGCATCCACAACAAAGTACTACCAGCTCAGCGACTTAAAGCCACACACATTTGTTAGTTTTGATTTCCGTAGATTAGAAGTCTACTCCAGGCTCGTTAGGCCATCGGGTGTCAGGAGGTCCGCCTTCTCTCCGGAGGCTGGAAGAGAACATCCATTTCCATGGATTTTAAGAGTCCACCTTCATTCCGTGGCTTCCTTCTACTTCAGAACCAGTAATACTGCCTCTCTCTCTGACCATTCTTCCATTGTTACCTCCGATCCATAGCCATTCTTACCTCCGATCCTAACTAGGAAAAGTTGTCTGCTTTTAAGGAGACCTGTGATTCGATGGGTTTCTCCCTGATAATATAAAATAATAACACCATCACAGGGTACTTAACTTAATCACGGATGCCGATACCCTTTGGCCATGCAAACTAACGATTTCCCAAATTCTGGGGGATTCTGATGGGGACATTTTTGAAGGGCATTATTCTACCTAGCCCACAGGCTTGTGGGAAAAAACAACAAGCATTTGAGAACCGTGAAGACAACAGCACTCACAAAGATCGTGTGGTGTGCTGGCTTGCATTAACTGCCATCCAAGCATATGAGGGAAACATTATAGACTCGGGTCAGGTACTTAACGACTCGGGGTGACATGTGAAGAACAGAGGATATCTACGGTAACGTTTAAAGAGACTGTCTCCTGCAGGCAGAAGGCAGTCTGAGCGGAAAATGAGGCTGGAATCTGGTTGTGATAGAAGCAGTGTTAGAGTCACAGCCCCCACAAGTATCGCAGGGATGATTAGGGTGTGATAGGCGGAGTGGACAAGGATACGGTCAAGGAACATAAGTGTGGGTGTGCTTTAAAACCCCGAATATCCAAATTCCCTTAAAATTTGGGTCTGCAGGAATGCGTGGGCCATGCGGCTCTTGGCAGGCATCAGGGACCTGCTGGCTGCGGGCCGGGGACGTCAGCTCCTCGCCACATGGGCTCTCAAGAGGAGAAGTGACAACCTGGCAGCTGTTTCCCCGCGTAAGCTTCGAGACAGTCACGGTTTTGTTAAGCTGCTAAGTTCTGGGACAATTTGTTACATGCCCCTGGATGACCAGTATAGCGGTCGAGGAAAGCACATACCGTAGAGGGAGCACTGAACGGCGAACGGGTGTGATAAGTTTCCCCTCGATGAGCCATCCTCGTCCTTGGCCGCCTCACTGCTTTCTAAATAGTCCGGTCCAGTGAATGGGCTGGTTACGGTGCCAGGGTTGAAGACTGTGCTTGGAGTAAGGGCCTGGGCTTCCGTGTACCTAGAGCGATACGGCCGTTGGTGATGATGAACGCATGGCCTGCTGAGAGCCCAGGACGGCACTGAGCCCTCAGCGCTGCGTGCTTCCTCGTGGACACTGACCAGCGCCTAGTGGCGTGTTGATCACGTCAGATCACGTGCGGTCTGTCTTTACTCAGTCCGATGTGCTGAGTATGGGTCTGTCTTCACCGTTTCAGGTAGCATCACTATCTCAGGCTCACGACGTAACTGTTTTATGATCACGGATATTCCCAATGTGGTCTTGGGCTAACAGACCTATTTGAGGATCCAAGGGGAATTAAAAAATAGGACCCCGAGACTCATTGGTCCTGTATTATACGGCATCGTTTAGAAACCACTTCCTAATAGACCGTTAGGGTGACTTCATAGAAGATACATTTTAATCGAGGACTTTGGGATGAATCCTTGTGGGAGGGGAGTTAAGCCAACAGCTACTGGATGGTGCTGTACCCATAGTAGGAGAGACGCCTCTGAGAGTAGAAGTGGGAGTTCGGGAGGCGCCTGCGTGGCTCAGTGGGTTGAGTGGCCAACTTTGGCTCAGGTCATGATCTCGCGGTCTGTGAGTTCGAGCCCTGCGTGGGGCTCTGTGCTGACAGCTCAGAGCCTGGAACCTGCTTGGGATTCTGTCTGTCCCTCTCTCTCTGCCCTTCTCCTGCTCATGCTCTGTCTCTATGTCTCAAAAATAAATAAACGTTAAGAAAAAAAAAAAAAGAAGTGGGAGTTTGGCCCTTTTACCATCACTCAGTGCCAGTGACTCACTCGGGTAATTTTTACCACCTTGTCTCCAAGCATCAGGCTGTGCCTGACTAGAGTTCTCGCTTTGGGAGGGTGGACACAATAGGGGACAGAATAGGGGTACAATAGGGCTCCATTAAACTTAGAGGCCTGTCTGCCCTTGGATACTTTGTCTACTCTTGTGCCAGTGGTTTATCAGAACAAGAAAAGAGTGGCTGTCCTAGTGGAAGCGATTGGCTGACACTGAAGTGAGGGGTTGCTGCTCTGTTACTGGGGCGGAGAGGTGTCTGGATTCAGGGAGGCTGAGGTTCCTCGTGATCTCTCGCCAACCTGGTGATACGTGCGAGTGGGCCGTTGCAGCAAGCATGGTCTGAAAAGGCATGGCGACCAGGATGGAGATGGGGGCCATCCGGTCAGGGCTGACCATCTGGCCCCCAGGACGGTAGAATTATCGGCTTGGGATGCATAGCATGTAGAACAGCCAGTGGAAGAGGGAGAAAATGAGGATGAGTTAGAGCCTCAGGACCAGGTGCTGCAGCAGAGACAACAGTCGTGAATACGAGAACAAGAACTTTGGGTAAATCTAAAGAATGTCTCCACGGTGTTTCCAGTCCTGTCACCCCTTAGTCGTCGTGGAGATCAAGTCACAGAGGCCAGTTATGAAGAATATTCCATGCATCGATTCAGCCTTTCCTCCCCTGCCATGGTGACCCTGATGGCGTGTTTCTGATTCCAGGGCCCCACAATGGGGGTGCTTCCTTGACTGGCATAATTTTATTGAGTCGACAAAAATTATTGCTATGTTAGGCCATTAAAATTTCAGGAATAATTTGTCACAGCATAGCATACCTTAACCTGACTAATAGTCTTCGAAAGAAGAAAATGCAGGAGGAGGAGGAGGAGGAGGAGGAAGGGGGGGAGACCCAGGTCAGCAGATGGACTTACCAGATTTGACGCAGGAGAAAACGAAACGAGTGCTCTCACCCTGGAAGGCAGGCGGACAAAGACATGATGTTCGGCGGGGCGGGGAGGTTAAGATACGGAAGTTTCCAAAAACGCCTAAGGGTACTCAGGAGAAAGGATGGAGACAAAAGTCTACAACAAGAAGAGAAGAAGAAATTTCTGTGGTGAGGACTGCCTCTGGGGCTCAAGATGGCAAGGACCACAGGAGGGAAAATGGGCCCAGTGTTATAAGAAGCAAACAACGGGGTGACAGGGAGATCGCCAGCAGGGTGGACTTGGGGCGAAGTTCACGTAGACTTCAGGATGGAGTTGCACATCTTACGAACATGTAAAAACATGGTGACCACGCAAAGGGAGAGCGTCTCTCAGAGGAGAAGAATGGGACAAACGCCGAGAAAAGCAGGAATGCCAGGCCACGTGGTCACGTCGACCTCTGCGGAGAGCACAGAATGCCGTGACATTCCAGTGCGTGTGAGTCCTGGCCGAGCCGTGTTTTCTGTCCCTCCGTCCAAGAAGAGCCCTCTGCATGCCTTCGGGAAGGTGTGTCTGCGGTCCTCAGTGACCCGCACTGCAGCGATACCCACCACGCTGGCTCGCAGGTCTCAGGCTGCTCTCTGCCCGCCTCGGCGGCCCCGCGGCCCGTAGCGTCCTGCAACGTGTCCCTCGAGTTGTTTCCAAAATTTCTGCCTTTTTCCAGGACATCGTGTGCTTTGCCATCTGCTCGGTTTTCTACCTGCTGCCTCTGCCTGAAATGCCATTTTTTCCCTTACCTTCCCAGCAAATTCATACTTACTCCCTAACAATCCGATCGTTCCCCCCACTCTGTGACGCTCTCCTCAGGGCCTCGGAATAGGTTTACTTACCCTTATCTGTCATGCTCTCGTGTTCACGCAAGCCTCGCCGGGCATTAATGGGTCACCCTGGTCACCTGCCCGCCTTGCCTGCTGGACTGCGGTCCCTGTGCTCGGGGCTCCCATGGCGGTGGACACGCAGCGCCCACCCCATGGGAGAGCCGCGCCTGCCGACGTTAAAGGGCAGGATGAGCCGTTCGCCCTCACCTATGTGGCTGTGTGACACCCACCGCACACTGTCACGCCCGGGCGTGGCTCCCATGTTGTTTCCGGAGCCGCCACAGCCCTCCTGTGAATCCCTGGATTGATTTAACCTGAGAGTCTAAGCGATCTGAAAGTATTTGGGGTCAGGAGAGCCGAGGGAACGGTTAATTCAACAACCACCAAGGCATCTGACGGCCCTCGAGGGAGCCCGGAGCTGTTCCCCTCACCAGCTGCTTCTAGAAGCCTCCGCCAAGTAGCCAGACACTGTGGCCGGAGCATTTGGTTCCCGTGACACCTGCCGTTTCAGGTGGGCCTCGGTGACCCTTGCACCAGGTAAGGCTCCGACCTCCTCACTGTTTCCTTGGGTTGCTGAATGGCAGGGATGTCCTTTAGAGCTTGTCTCTCCCCCACGACAGTCCTGGTTGCTTTGCCTTTGTGCAAACAAGCGTCAGGAGAAAATCATAGATGGTCTCTGCCTGTTTTTCAGGAGGCCGAGGGCACTGCCTGTTTTTGCATTTCACAGCAAATTTAATCTGTAACGGTGGTATTGTCCCAGTTAGCAGTTCGCGAACGTGCCAGCTAATCTCACACACACACGCGCACACACACACGCACACACACACACATGGTCATACACACACGCACAGCCTTCGTGGCTTAAATTTCACGGTATTTTACTGGGGTGGAAGAATACTTTCTCAGACTACATGGCAGTAGCATTTACTCAAGGTCTTTCAGTTTTTGTGTTAAAAATAACAGGCTGATTAAAAACCAGTACAGGATTTTTACTTCCTTTGTTATCAATATGCATTTGGTTCAGGGCGTTTTGTCTTTCGCTCTGAGTGTTGCTAGCGCGCCGCTCCCAGTTTAAACACATAGGCCTAAACCGCCTTCCCGGCCAATTCAGTTTGTTTTGAATCGAGCTTTGCAAATGGGCTGCTCGGCCATTAGCAGCTCAGTTCTAAAGAACAGGGAGCAGAATCACGATGAGAGCGGCAGTGTGGGTGTTTGGCCGCAGAAACTGAAATCGCTTTCATTCTCCTCTCATCCGGCCGGCCACAACCACTCGCTCTGTGAAAGTAGAGGGGATTTTATTATATCCTGCTGTGTGTATCGTGTCCCGTACACGCAGCACAGTTCACCCTTTCTCGCGTGCAGTGCAGCGATCGTGGCAGAGGCGTGCGCCCGTTCACGTGGGCACCGGGGCTCCGAGTACAGTGTGGTTTCCCCACGTCCCTGGAAGGCGCCCGTGGGTTCGTCTCTGTCTTCAGAACCCACCACGAGTGAAACCGTGCGTGGCGTTCCCACTCTGCCTTCCTGGACTTCGTGTTCCAAGCTCGAGGCTCCTGGACATCGCTCGCTTTCCCGAAGCACATTTCTTTGTGCTGCTGACCAGCATGTCCCGTTCTCCGATGCCTCCCTGTTGGTGTATTCCCTGCCCGATGGCTTGTAGGCTGTTTCCAGGCCTGGATAGTTCTGAATGAAACCTCTACAAGGACCCCCATCCAGGCCGCTGTAGGAACAGAAGCGTCGACCTCTCTTGGGTAAACAGGAGTGGGCCTGTTCAGCTGGGTTGTAAGCACGTGTGTGGGAGACACTGCCACGGGGCCCCTCGCCCGCTTCCGTCTTTGTGGCGAGCGTCCCGTGGAGGTTCACCAAGAACCTTATGAGTGTGTGTCTGTGGCCCTGGGGGGTCCGTTCTGTCACGCACATGGGCTAGCCTGCGCCCTCACGTTAGGAATGTGTTTAATCTGTAGCCGAGTTCGTCATGCTTTTTATGGCACTGGGCGTATTTTCCAACCAGACTCTGCCACAGGTTATCCTGGGCTCAGATCCTGTCCCTTCCAGCAAACGTCTGTCTTTCGTCAGAGTTCAGTCTACTTTTTGCCACATAACACATCAACATTCTCTGATTGATTCAAGAACGCTTGTGATTCTGTACTGTTTTTTGTTGTTGTTGTTGGTGTTGGTGTCGTTGTTAACGTGGAAACAATATTCCTTCTTCCCGTTTTCTCTGTCCCAAATGGAAGCTTAGCTAAGCTGAGGTTTCTAATGAGACCAAATTATCATTTCTGATGCTCTTAAGCACATTTAAATGAACAATCTTTAGGTAAGTGAGCTGCCCAGTCAAGGCGAGCCTTGCCAGAAATGCCTTGAATATTTTAAATGGAAATTAATCTCTTCAGTTTAGTTGTCTTGGAAACCTAAAGAGATACCCTCCAGGGTTGACTTGGAGTTTTACAAAATATACTAATGTAATAACAAAGAATTACTTCGTCCATCATTGGATATTCACATCTGGAAGACAGACTTGCATATAAAAATGGAGACATTTTGATATAAATTAGTCGCTAGGACTGGTTTCAAAGTGTTAGTGAGGAGAAGCCATTGTCTTTCTGGACTTGCCTCGTCGCCGTGGTATCCTGGTGGAGGATTCCTTGCTTTCTCTTTTCTGTGTGTAGTTTGCCCAGTTCAGCATCCTTGCCCTGCTGGGGAGTTCCTTAAGTCCCAGACTATCTTTTTACAAATTCCTGCCCCTCCCTCCACAGAGGCAGCCATGGCCTTGCAGTCCACTTTGCACAAATAATTTCTAGGGTAGCGGCAGGTATCATGGATTGCCTTGGCTCTAGTCTCGCTGCCCTTCTTTCTTGATCACAGGACTCCGGTTTTATTGAGTTTGTAAATTTCTCCAGATTATTGACATCCCAGGCCAATTCCAGTCTCTTTCATTGAAAATAAGAGGGACTCCACAATGTAATTCCCGCGAAGTCCTCCTGGCTCACCTTTGTCTTTCCTTGCCTCAAATGCCAAGAGACTTAGAGTGTGCCTCACAGACCGCGCCATTTCCGTGTCCGTTCCCTGTGTCACAGTACCCTTTTTCCTCTAGAGCCACTTCCTCACTCACTCCCTCACTCGGTCACATCCTTTCATGTCAAATCTGAAGGCATTTCTTCAGTAAGCTTGCCTGATTCTCTCTGGTTTGATAGGTTTATGCTTACCTGAATAGGTCCCCTTTATCATCCCCGTCATGACATACTTCATGGAATAATCATCTCTTCATCTGTTTTTTGTTTCTCTCCTTGCATTCCGGGCTTCGTAAAGGCAAAGATTGTCTTATTCAGCATTATTTCCTCTGCACAGTGCCTGACACACTCGATGAATATTTCTATATGATGGTTCATTTGGAGGACGCTGCTTTCCCTGAATTAAAATTCAGTGTAGTCAGAGATTAAAAATGTAAGCTACAGACTGGGAGGAAATATTTGCAAAAGACTTATCTGATGAGGGAATGTTATCCACAATTACAGAGAACTTTTATTAAGACCCATGAATAAGAAAGACAACTCAGTTAAAAACTGGGCAAAACGTCGTAACGGACGCCTCAACAAAGATGTCCAAATGGCGAGCAAGTGTATGAACTGATGCTTACCGTCCTGTGTCATTAGGACATTGAAAATTAAACAGCAGTGAGAAGCCATCATACACTTGCTAGAATGGCTTAAATCCATGTCACTGACCACACCAAATGCTCATCAGGGTGTGGAGCACACAGAACTCTTCACTACATTGCTCGAAGGAATGCTTTGGCCACTTGGGAAGACAGTTGGGAAGTTTCTTAAAGGATAACCACACTTTATGATAAGAGCCAACCTTCCTATCTCTTGATATCTACTCAGTGTGTTATAAATGTGTGTCCACAAAAACCCTGCCCATGAAGATTTATAGCAGCCTTATGTATCCATCATTGCCTCAAACAAGAAGTAAGCGAGATGTCTTTCAGTAGGTGAGTGGATAAACAAATTGTGTTCTGTCCATAGAATAGAAATTAAAAAAAAATCTTTTTAATGTTCATTTGTTTTTTGAGAGAGAGATAGAGTGTGAACAGGGAAGGGACAGAGAGTTAGGGGGACGCAGAATCTGAAGCAGGCTCCAGGCTCTGAGCTGTCAGCAGGGAACCCAAGACGGGGCTTGAGCCCATGAACCATGAGATCATGACCCCAGCCTAAGTCAGATGCTTAACCGACTGAGCCACCCAGGTGTTCCCAAGGACTAGAAAATTATTCAGTGGTAAAAAGAAATGATTTAGTAAACCACAAGAATACACGGGGGAAACTTAAATGCATATTGCTAAATGGAAAAAAAAAATTGCCTGAAAAGGCTACATACAGTTTGATTCCAACTATGTGACTTTCTGGAGAAGGCGAAACTGTGGAAACAGTTAAGAAGAAAGGGGGTTATTATAGATGGGGGAGGAGGAGAGGAGAGAGGAATAGTGAAGCTCAGGGTTTTTAGGGCAATGAAGCCATCTTGTGTGATACAGTAATGCTGCGTGCACGTCCTTGTATGTTTTCGAAAACCCTTCGGATGTACGTCACGACGGGGGAGCCCTAATGTAATCTGGACCTTAGCTAACGATGCGTCAACATTGGTTCATCGATTAAGGCACACGCGCTTCGCCGACACAAGATATTAATGACGAGGGCAGCTGTGGGGGACAGAGGGGAGCTCTGGACTTTGTGCTTCATTTTTCTGTAAACCCAGGGCTCTCACAATAAAGAGCATGAGTTTTCTTACATCAGTGGACAGCGCTTGAGAGAACATAAGCTGTCCTCTCCTGAGAGCCTCGAAGACGGTGTAGACATGAATCAGGGCTACAGTTTGAAGACCACTGTCTAGTGTGTCCAAGAGAGAGAGGCAGATGGCATGACCGCCTGATGCGTGTGTGCTGGCGTCACCGTGGGTCACGAGAGCCAACGCTGTCATGGTCAAAGCCATACATTTTACCCAGACACAAGTCCTGCTTTTTGTGAAATTTGATTTTCTGTGCACATCCATCCCCATGAGATGGATCATGAGAGACAGGAAACCAGACATCTGGCTCACTGGGCTCCTCATGACTTTAACCTCACAAAGGCTTTCCTTGGCCTCACTGTCACTCTGTCGCCTTAAACATTACCTCGGGATGACTGGAGGACAGATTCATCCGGAGGACAGGTGAAAGGCAGGGGCTCAGAAGAGTCCAAGTTGCAGCAGGACTGAAAGTAAATGTGTAGCCTCCATGCCCGGCAGCGGACTCGCCTCTCCCGCGTATCAGGACGACGTGTGCCAGTCTCTGTGTCTTCCTCTGTCCCCGGATAAGACACTTCGGCAAGAAGAAGTTATTGTAAAATAAAGTTTGGAAAAAATTATATTTCATTGCTTAAAAGTAGGTGGTGGGCTTTAATATTTTTACACTGGGTTTGGTACCGTGACTTATCTTCCCAGGTACATTATTGCCCCAGTGTCTCATGGGAACCCATCCTTTCAAGTGTCTTTTCTTTTTCTTCTTACTGTTTTTTCTCTTCTTCTCTCTCTCCCTTCTCCCTCCCCTTCCTCCTTCTTCTCCATCTCCCCTTCTCCATCTCCCCTTCTCCATTTCCCCTTCTCCATTTCCCCTTCTCCATTTCCCCTTCTCAATTTCCCCTTCTCCATCCCCTTCCTCCTTCTTCTCCTTCTTCTTCTTCTTCTTCTGTCTACTTTGGTTATTTACCTGAACCACTGCATTGTGCTTTCAAGTATGACTGGCTTGAATGTACTGAGGGATATTTGATTGCATACATTCCTTTTCTATATCCATTTCCTTCGTCTATATACAAATTTTCATATGATTCCAATTTAAACAGAATTTGGTAATGGATAAAAACAAGTGATTCAGATTTATATTGACTCATTTTAGAGTTGATAATAGGACTTTGCCGTGTGGAGAACCACAAGGCATTTGACTAGGGTGTGTTTTTGTGCTGTCAGCATAGGAGTATGGAAAGTATTAGGAGTCAATTTACAAATTAAATGAGTTAACCGGCCTTGGTAACTATACAGCCGCACTGTTAAAAATTTGGTAGACAAGCAGAGACTTCTGCTGGCTCAAACATTTTTTTCCCCCCAAATAGATCCTTCAGAGAAATTGCAAATCAAGTTCAGGTGATAAATGCATCTCTGCAATGTATTTATAAAGCCAGCTCTTTTACACTGACTCTACTTATGTATACAAACCGTTTGTATTTGTGATGTAAACTTTAATGATAGGTTGAGCTAAAGTCTATGCAGAATGTAAATATGTGGATTGTTAAAATTATTTCACACCAGAGATTTGTTAACATTTAACAGGACCGGAATTAGAGTATATCAATTAAGTATATTACCCAGTAATTAAATTGAACTGATAATTGTATTACTTTGTTTATTGCTTTGGGGAAATCCTTTGTAAAAACTGAAATAATACTCTAGCTTGAAAGCTTAACAATATGCACGGTGTGCACTTTGATTGTGCGGGACCTGGAAGTTACGTCTCGCATAACCTGTAGCTTTGCGTGCCTCTGTATTGGTGTCGGAACGCTCTCTCATGTATTCCATTAGGAGTTAGATTAACTAGCACACATTTTTACAACATCATGAAAATGGTCGAAAATCCGAAGTTCCACTCGGCTCTCAAATCCCTTCTTCCAGAAATGACTCTTCTTCCTGCAACCAGTGACTTTGATACAGAGAAAAGCAAGGTATTCCAAACTTAGTGTACCAGCAGCCCTGGATTGTCTGGCAAATCCTAGTCCTCGGCAGCTCAATCTCCCCATTATCCATCCTTTCCCTCACTCAGCCGTTCAGCAAATATTTACCGAGCAGCCGTTACATGGGAGGCACCGTTAGGAGCTCTGTGGATGAGCCGGTAATCAAAATCGAGTCTCTGCCCTCATGGAGCTTACCGATTAGCTAGAAGAAGATGGCAAGAAAAGGTGACAGAAGTAAAACATGGCATTAAGTGGGAAGTGCCAGAGGTAATGCCAAGATGTAAGATGGATGGCGTCTGTGACAGTGGGATTGGTTAGGAGCAGGAGCGGGAACGTCGTAGAGCTTCCACGGTGACAGGGCAGAGGTCAGAGGGAACAGCTTGAGCGGGGATCCTGACGAGAAAACGTGTTCTTGGAGAGCGAGAGGAAGAGGAAGAAAGCCCACGGGCCTAGAAAAGAGCAAATGACTCTGTGAGGAGGAGCAGATAATCCTGAGCACAAGTGAGGGGACATGTCATCGGACTCTTGTTAACGGTGGTCAGAATGTTCGGTATTTGAGTAAGATTTTTAAAATCCATTAAAAGACCTCATGATGGACGGGGAAAATGACTTTATCACTAGAGGTATATTCCAGAAGTATCCTTGTTTGTTCTAATTGAAAGGGTTTATGATTGACAGAAATGAAAGTTTGGGGACGCTTCGTGATTAAGGATTCAGCCACATAGAATGCTACACTAAGCCAGAGAGACAGTGTTATTCAGGAGAATATACAACATAAGAAAGCGCATGGCTGAAGACCACAGGAATTAAAAAATTGGGGATGGGAACATCCATTAAAAGTTAGACAATTTGATGGATTGGGGCGGCAGTAGTTACTCAGTTAAGTTCAGCACAATTTTAGAATAGGACTGCTTGCAGAAAATGGGACAGAGAAAGGCAGTTTTATTGATTTCTCTTTATGCTTGGCCACCTCGGAAGATGGGTCTGGTACACAGAAGGCAGGGCTTTTCTATCTTTTCATCTTTAAAGTAGAAATTCAGGGGGGTTAAACTAATCCAGAATTAGTTTTATTGGACTCTGGAGACCATTTGATCCATTCATTCTTAGCCTTGGTGGTGTGTTAGATTCATCTGGGAAGAGTCCTAAAAGTCCCAGTGCCACTGCCTGATCCTGTATCTATTAAACCAGAATCTCTGGAATGTGGGGTCCTGGCATTTGCACTTTGGATTAGCTTCCCAGGCGATGCTATCATGAAGGCAGACTTTAGAACCTCTGATCCATTTCTTACCCGTCTCTTCTAGTTCCGTATTCCAGAGATGCTCATGGAAGTGACGATTAGTTGACTGTGTTCAGTTCTTACTTCTATCGAACCAACATTTGCCTCACTGTAAGTTCTGTCCTTTGGCCGTTTTTCCCTCCTGTGGGATCACACCGGACAGCCTGCTTCATAGTCCGCCGAACAGCCTTCAGATAATTGATATTCTCCCCAACCTCTTCTCCAAGTAGAACATTCTTATTTACCACAATTATTTTTTAAGGCATTGTTTCTAGACCTCTTCTCTGCCTGTCCTTTAACTCCTTCCTGTTTGTCAAAGTCTGATTCCGAAAATATTCTTCTGTCAAAATAAGATAAAGTAACTAAATGCTAAACATATAAGTGCTCAGCACCGTGCCAAACACTCTGTGACGCATGACCACATGTAATGTCGCTCTGAAGGGAAACCACGTGCAGTGAAAGCAGGAGAGGCTGTCCTTCCTCCCACTGAATATAGATAAAGAACCCGGCTCGGAGCGGTCAGTGTTGAAAACACAAAATGTGGTGAGTAGGGGAGCTGGAATTCAAATTCCTTTCTGTCCTGCTCTAGCAGGAAAGCTTTTAAATGAGTTTATACTCTTTATGAACAACGCCAAACCCTGGAGACCCCCGAGAGAAGCCATGGTCACCCTGAGGACAGTCTTTCCGGTTCCGCACTGTGCAAGTGGGGAGGGGGTCAGGCTGCAAACAGGGAAGGAATCTAGGATTCTGGAACACGGTATGCTGACCACAAACTCTGCAGTCTGACTGCCCGGTTCACAACCCACTCTTCTGTTGACTAACTATGTGACGTTGGGTAACTTAATTTCTTTGATTTTTCTGTTTTCCCTTTATGTAGAATAAAGTTAATATCAGCACTGAACTCTGAGGTCTCGTATGGTGACTATGAAACCAATGGATTTTTTTAGAAGCTTTTCACCCATGTGAACATCCTGATTCATAGTCAACACAGTCCCTCAGGAGTCATGTATTTGTGGTAGGAGAGATGATAGCCAGAGCACAGAGGATGAGGAGGACAGTGAAACACAGTTTATATTATAATGATGAATATGTCATTATCCTTTTGTCCAAACTTATAAAATGTACAACACCAAGACTGAACCGGAAGGTACACTGTGGACTTAGGGTTTGGGTGTGTGTGATGTGTCACCGTAGGGGCAGCCTTGGTAAACAACAACAACCACAACAAGACAGAAGGCTGTTCCTGGGAGTGATGTTGATAAGGAGGGAGGGAGGCTGTGCAAGCAGAGGAGCCTGGGGTGCATGGAAAATCTCTGTACCTCCCTCTGATTTTTGGTGTAAACCTAAAACTGCTCTAAAAATTAAAGTCTTGAGAAAACCCCAACTTTTTGGGTGGTGCCAAGGTTACAGTGCTCACAGGAGGAGGTGCAAAGAAAGATCATTCAAAGAGACAACACATTCAAGGGAATTTTTAGTTAAGGTATTGGTTATTTTTTTATGGTAAGGAATTAACATATGTGTGTGCATATAGATAGTGTGCATGTGTTTACTTGATACACACGTGAGGCAAGGGAATGACTGTACACACACATACATGTATGTAAACATACGGAAAATATATGAATACACATTAAAGGTACAATAAAGATGAGACAGAAGGAGGAGGACCAGGAGCTTCTTGACCACATGGCAGGGTGAGGTCCTTATTTTGGAGAGCAGACGGGATGAGATCAGCAGGTGAAGAACAGGTTGTTTTGGAGAGAAAGAAGTTGAATTGGGAAAAAGGAACTGCTTTCCTTCTGAGGCAGGAAGAAGGTCACGAGAGTTGATGGCCGTAAGACTCCCTTGAGCACCACACGGAGGTACGGAGAATGGGAGAAATGACAGTGAGGGCTTGCAAATGACCTAGTATTTGGGGAAAGTGGGATCTGGGCGAGACAGCTGGGTGTGAAGAGTTAGTTGAAGCAGTCTTCTGAATACAAGGATTTGCTGTTTGCAGGGAAAGCCCATTTGTAGCTAGCAAGGACATAATTTGGATCCTTATTGTGGGTCCCTTTGAAGTTGTAAGTTGTTGTGATTGTAACACATAGAAGCTACTGCTTGTGAAAGAGATAACCGTTCCCTAAAATCTCCGTCTCCTCAGTCATCAGCCCCCATCTGTCAGCTAGTCATAGCTTTTAATTTACCAACCCCCGTGTGTAGGATTCTTCTAAATTTGCTTTTTATCTTTTTTTCGTTTCTTTTCACTTTGACATTTGAAAATTGCAGAGAAGTTGCACAAATAAAACAACTCCAAGAGACCTGCCCAGATTTACCAACTGCTTACACTTGGCTGTTTGTGTCTCTGTCATATCTTTATATATACAATTTGTTTCTAACTATTACAGAGAATGTTGAAGACTTCATGGTTTTATTCCCCTATGTACTTCCCTGTCTCTTGCCTAAGATCAAAGAAATAGCCTTATGAAACCAAAGAACAGTTATCAAAATTAGGAAATACAACATTTTTACATTATTATGAAAACAGCATTCCACATACACATTTTATTGATTATCACAGTGATGTTTAAAGCGTGATACCTTCCCCCTGGTCCAAGATCCAGTCAACCATCACCTTTAGGAATTAACTATGCCTTTTAAGTCCTTTTTCAACTCAGACAATTCCTCAGCTTTGGTTTTGTTCCTTGATCTTAATTTTTTTTTTTTGAGGACTATAGCATTTTTGTTTTATGTGCTTATTATTTTGGAGGAACATTGCCACATTTGGGGTTGTCTAAGATAATGAGATGTATACTTTGGCAGGGGCACCACCGAATAGATGTTCTGTTCTCCCAGCACATGACACAAGGAGAGAGTTGCGGCCAGTTCATCCCGATATTGGCCATGTTAGTGTCATCACCTAGTTACGGCCGCGTCTCCATCCTGGCAGTATGGAGAAAGACGCGTGGAGGAGGAAGACCTTCTTCTGCCCTGTGGTCCTTCTAGCTGGACTTAGAGTCACGATGACATGAGACAGATTAACAGAACAAAATCAAACTTACTAGTCATGTGTGGGGAATCCACGGAGACAGGGAATTCCAAAGGCAGGGAGGCAACACGGAGCTTATAGGAGGTAAAGGAGAGAGTAGGCTCTGAAGACACAAAGGGGAGGAAGGCCATGGGCAGGAAAGCGAAAGAGGTTTTAAGAACAAAATGTGCCCGATTCAGATAAGTTTCTTCGGTAACAGAGCGTCTCTGTTAATAGCTCTCTTCCCGGTGGAGACTCTCCTTCCCAACGTACATTTACGGTGTTGAGGGCCAGTGAGACTCTTCTCGCATTTGCTGGGTTTTGATTACTGTGAACTCAAACTAATGTCATGCCAAAGTGACCCATTCGGGGGCAGTCAGCCCTTACCCTCTACATAATCTAAGCTTCTCAGTACTTACTTTGTTGCTACGACTATCCAAATTTGGCCAGAGGAAGTCCTTTCAAGAGGGTTTCAGTGCTGGCCTGCTCTGTCTCTGATTCTTTGAGCACTATCTCACTTTCTAGCACGAGATTTTCCAGCTTCAACTAGAAGTTTTCCTTCCCCAGCCCTGGAATCAAACATTTCTAAAAAAACAAAAACAAACAAAACAAAACATAAAAACAAAAACAAAACAAAAACACCTTGGTTCATTTTTGTGTTGAGTGGTATGCGCACAGAACAAGACCTAGTTCCCATGTATACTCATTACTGTGGGTATTGCTTCCAGGCCGTTTCACACCAGAGCGCTAATGTGTGTATGTACACACATGTATATAAGCATATATTTGTGCTTAACGTCTGTATCTACATATGCATCTGTAAGATCTTACTGTCTCTAGACAGATAAAAGTGAGTGCCTTCCGCTTGTCACATCCGTATCTGCACCTCCTCAATGGAGAGAAAACTGCCTTCCGTTATTTTCAGTCTATTTATTCATTCATGTAAGTGTGCAAGACACCAAAGTTAATTTCAGCGTTTCTACCCTTTTATCCAAATGAAAAGCACACTTATTAATGAAAGTCAATATTTGTCTACGAGTCCTCTTTGAGGTAAAATTGACCTACAGTGAAATGTAAAAATCTTAAATTTATAATTCATGGTGTTTTTAGAGTAGAGTTTTGGAGTTTGGAGGTGAATCACCGCCTCTGTAGCCCACATCCCTACTGAGATACAGAATATTTCAGGAAGGATGGAGATCCCTTGTATCCTTTTGATCCAGTCCTCCCTAAAAGCAGCCATTCTTCTGATTTTTTTTCTTCATATATTAGTTTTGCCTGCATTAGAATGTTATGCAAACAGGATCAAATATGTACTCTTTGGTGTCCAGCTCTTTTCATTCTGCTTAATAACTTAGACTACATTTTCTTTGTTCCTACATAGTATTTCATGGAATGAATATGCCACTGTTTTTTACTTACTGCCCTTTCAACAGACTTTTATGCTTGTTAGCTGTTGTGAATTAAGATGCCATGAATATTATGGGATTTTTATAAATAAGTTTTTATATCCCTATGCATTTATCTAGCAATTTAATTATTGGCCCATAAGGAGATAAATATTTAACTCTAAAAGAAATTTTCTTTGCCCAAAGAGTGTATGATTTTACACTACCACCATTGATTTTGCGAACCCTGATTTTGGTCATTCTCTTGCATGGTGTAATGGTATCTGATTTTAATTAATTTAATTTTAATTTCTCTGAAAACCAAAAATATTGAGTACTTATTTATGGGTTGTTGGCCATTGTTATGTCCTTCGTTTTTGTGCAGTGACTATTCAGATTCCTTCATTCATTTATTTACTCATTTTCCTCCCTAAGTTGTAAGAAAGTTTATATTTTAGATTTAAGTCTTTAATGTGCTGTGACTATTCATTATTCTCTTCAGGTGTCTACCTGGTCTGGTATCAGCGTTTTTTGGTGAGAAGAAGCTTTTCATTTTGACCAAATCTGTTTTATCAATTTTCTTTAGTTACTGGTTTCTTTGTCCATTCTGATAAACATTTGTTACCCCAAGGTGGCAAAATGTATCTTTTCCTGTATGTATGTATGCATGTATGTATCGGTATTTATTTTTCAGGGAGAGAGATAGAGAGTGAGAAGAGGAGGGATAGAAAGAGGGAGACAGAACCCAGGCAGCCTCCACACAGTCAGTGCAGAACCCAATGAGAGGCTTGAACTCAAGAAATCATGAGATCATGACCTGAGCTGAGGTAAAGAGTTGTATACTTAACTGACTTAGCCACCCGGGCGCCCCCTATATTTCCCTTTAGAAGTATTTTAGTTTTGACATATTTCAATCTACAGCCCTTCTCAAATTGATTTTTGTGTGGTGTGTGATGGGGTGATGGTTTCCTTTTCTTCTGACATATGGATACAGTTGCTTCAGCATTGTTTTTTGAAAATAATTTCTTTTCATAAGTCAGTGGATTTAATGCCTTTGCAGAGAATCCAGTTTCCACATGTGTGTGGGTTTTTCAGAATCTTTATTTTGTGGACCTCATTGATTTGACTCTCTCTATGCCACCATCACATTGGGTTGATTGCTGTTGTTCAAAATTATGTGGTAATTATGTCTAAGGTTTTCGGATTTCCATATAAATTTTTCAGTCAGTTTGTTAGTTTCCCTTATTAAACCTTCAGTGATTCTTACTGGAATTTCCAATCTATAGGTTGATTAGGGGATAGTTGACATTTTAACAATATTGAGTATTTCAATCCGAAACATATCTTTCCAGGAATGTATTTTTTAAATTTTATTTTGATAATGACTTATAGTTTATGGTGGAGTGATCTTGAACATATTTTGTTAATCTTACATTATGTTTTTTTAACTATTTCAAATGGCGTTTTAAATTTTATTTTTCAATGATTTGCTCCTTGATCACAACTGTAATTTTTTGCCCTGTGATGTGCCAAATTTATTTGTCGATTCAGATAGTTGTTTTATATAGTCCTTAGGACTTTCTGTATAGCCAATTGAGTCATTTGTGAATGGTGAAATTTTACTTCTTTGTATTCAAAACTTTAAGCTTTTAATTTCTTTTTCTTGCTCCTTTATACTAGATAGAACCGTACTACTACCTCTAGTACCTCTATGCTATACTACAGTATAGTACTATACTAGTACCTCTAGTACCATGTTGGACAGAATTGGTATGTACTAGCACCTTATCGTATTTCAGATATTAATGGAGGCACATTGAGTATTTTACCAGTAATTATTTCTGTTAGCTAAAATTCTTCTTTGTTTCCCTCTCTGGGGCCTAAAATTTCCCTTTTCTTCCTAGTTTCCTAATAACTTTTCCTGCATTATCTTCTTTCTTAAAAAAAAAATGCTGCTAGATACTGCACTGTATCAGATATTTTATTCTGCATGTGCTGACGTGGCTTGGGATGTGCTTTTCCCCTTTATACGTTAATGTGATGATTAACCTTGAATGATTTTCAATTTTAAGCAATTTCATTCTCTTGCACTCTTGCAAACCCTGCTTGGTGGTTATGAGTTACTCATATATTAACGTATATTGTTAGTATTTTAAGAATGTTTAAATCTATATTTTTTGAGATTTTTGTCCAAATTTTTAATTTCTTATCATGTCTTGTCAAGTTTTGGTATCCAGACTATGCCAGCCACATAAGACCAGTTGGGAAGTGTTTCTTTTCCGGTATATTCTGAAAGTTTATGTACAACTGGTAATATCTTTTCCTTAAGTGGTAGAACTCACCACTGAAAGCATCTGAACTTGTCTTCTTTATGAGGAAGTTTTTGGTAATTCACACTTTTTCTTTTTTAAAAAATCCACCTCAACCTTCTATTTCATTGTTTTAAATTGATGTTGAAAAGAATTTGTACCATTTCATCTTAGTGGTCAGATCATTGAACTGGATTGTTCTTCATATTCCTTATTCTAAAGCCAAAGGCGCTTTAGCGATGCCTCCTTTTTCTTCCCTGAGATGGGTAATTTGTTCTCCCTCACTTTTTAATTTAGCCTTTCTTTAGGTTTATCAATTTTTTTAGGATTTTAAAAAAATCACCATTTATTTATTTTTGAGAGAGAGAGATAGAGTGCGAGCAGGGGAGGGGCAGAGAGAGAGGGAGACACAGAATCTGAAGCAGGCTCCAGGCTCTGAGCTGTCAGCACAGAGCCCGACGTGGGGATTGAACTCATCATTTGTGAGATCACGACGTGAGCCACAGTCACATGCTTAACTGATTGAGTCACCCAGACACCCCTAGATATATCGATCTTTCATACTGTTTTTTTTTTTCTTCAGTAAATCCACTTTTGGCTTTGAATATTTTCTCTATCACATTTCTGTTTGGCTGATTTCTGTCTTTATAAGGATAACATTCTATGTCCTACTTACTTTGAGTTTAATTTGGTCATGTTTTATTAAATTATTTTCGGTAAAAACTTATTTCATTGCTTTTTTAACCTTTCTTGTTTTCAAATACCTCTTCAAAACTATAAATTTCCTCTTTAACCACACTTCTAGTGGCATCCCATGAATTCTGATGAGTTAAAAACGTTCACTGTTGTTCAGTTTTAAATACTTCTAATTTCCTTTTGATCTTTTTGTTCAACCATTAGTTGTCATGCCGAAGTCAATTGTCTAAACATTCAAATACTGGGAATGAATTTCAGGATAAGTTATTTTGCACCTTTCTAATTTAATTCTGCTTTTATCAGAGATTGTACACGGCCAGACATTCCATATATCCTTGGAAAGGATGCATGTTCTGCAGTTATTGGGTGCGGTGTTCTGTAAACATCAGTCATTTCAGGGTGTTTATTGGGGAGTGTTGTTCGCATCCTCTGTATACTTAATGACTTTTGTCTAGTTGTTTAATCAGCTTCTGATACAGAGTATTACATTCAAGTATAGTTTTGTATTTCTCTTACTCTTTCTTACTTTAGTTCTATCCATTTAACTTCGTAGGTTTTGAAGCTACTTTTCAGTGCAAACACTTTTAGGGTTTTTTGTCTTCTACCGAGATCGGTCATTTTACTTCGGTGGAATGCCTCTCTTTAGTCGTATTCTTTATATTCTTCATGTTTCCATTTGTTTTGTTCACTGTTTCCAT
Source organism: Paguma larvata (assembly GCA_030068075.1). Lineage (NCBI taxonomy): Eukaryota > Metazoa > Chordata > Mammalia > Carnivora > Viverridae > Paguma > Paguma larvata. The sequence continues at coordinate 29,860,144 of CM057831.1, forward strand.
AAGCCAGCTTTATTATGCTTGATACTTCCATAGTTTCCCTTTCCATACTTTTCCTTTCACCTGAAACTGTATTTATACTCAAATTTCATGTCTTGTAGAAAACAAAGTGTTGAATTTTGGTTTTTCAACCAGTTGGCGAATGTCTCCTTTTCAATTTGAGTGTTTAATACATATACACTTCCTGTAATGTAAATAAAAATAATCGATATATTTATCACAGTGGTTCTTAATTTATTTTTATCTGCCACATACAATCTTTTATTTGCTCCCCCTGTTTTTAAATCTTTTTTTTGACTAACAATATTTTTATACTACTTCATTTTTATGCCTCTGTTGATTTTTCAAATATACCTCTCTATATACTTTTTTAAAATAGTTATTTCAGAGGGGACGCATCAGGAGCTTAGTGAGTTAAGCATCTGACTCTTGATTTCAGTTCGGGTCATGACCTCGTGGTCATGAGATCAACCCCTGCCTCGGGCTCTGTGCTGGCCATGGAGCCTGCTTGAGATTCTCTTTCCCTCTCTCTGCTCCTCTCTTCTTGTCTCTCTCTCTCTCTCTCTCTCTCTCTCTCTCTGTCTCTCTTTTCTTTCTCTCTCTTTTCTCAAAAGAAAAAAAAGAGCGATTAAAAGAAAAATATTTACTCTGGGGAGGAAAATATGCTTTTTTAACTTGTCATAATCTACTTAGATTTAATATTGTATCACTTCATGTACAATATAAGAATCTTATACCAAAATGACTTATTTAACCATCATGCTTTGTGTTAGTTCTCTTATTCGTATTACTTAATTCCTTCAGTAACTTTCCTTATCCTCTTTCCACCTTATATTTTTGGACGTGAAATTGCTACAGAATATGGGCGTAAAACATAAAAGGCCACATGAGCATCTCAACATGTATTCTGTGTTTGCTATTCTGTAGGGTGCTTGAAAGAAGGTGAGGCTCTCTTTGTTAGCACATGACAATATAAAGATTGACAGAGCTTTTTAAAAAAACGCAGAAACAATACCAATGAAAATAAATGTAGTAGAATGGTTACCTAATTCCGAGTCTTGGAACCTTAAATTTTAGCGATATTATTGAGAATCACTCAGACTTCCTTGTTTCTTCCCTTTCTCCTTCCCTCTCCCCATTTCTTCCTTCATTCCCTCTTTTTTGTTACCTTTTTTTTCTTCCTTCCTCCCTCCCTCGCTCCCTTTTTTCTTTCCTTCCATTCACATTTGTTGAAATCCTATGTGTTAGGCATTTAGACCCAAAGCCTTGAACCTTGGTTTTCTCATCATAAGATGGCATTAAGTAACTAATTTCTTGTATTTGTGTGGAGATTAAACTATAGGGAAAAAATCTGTATGTTTTGCTAATCATAGTCTCTACATTTAGTGACATATCAGTCAATGATATTGGCTATAATTATTCAACAAATACTGATTTCTTCCATAGCCCCCCAAATGTGGTCAGTTGTGTGGAGTTTACTTTGCTAAGGAGCAGTCTCTAGGCAGTTATATTTTTGTGCTGTGACCCTCACAGGTCAAGGAGAGTCCACAATAGCGAGAAAGATCATAGCTGTGAAACAAGCAAGCCCAGTCCAGCTTAAACCTTAAAGTTTAGGTGATTTAAAAGCCATGAGTATCATCGTCTTCCACAAATAACACAACCCCAGCTGCTTAGTCAACAAGCTCTTGTTGTTTTATTCCTGCCGTTTTTATTCATTCTCTGTGTCTTGCTGGTATCCCTCATGTTAGGTTTGACAATGATTCGTAGAAGGGTTTCAGTATGCTAAATTTGCGGAATATTGAATTTAAAGGCATCCAGCTAACACATTAAAACATAGGCAACCAAGTGTGACTAATATGGCACGTTCATTAAACTTGCTGCCAGCAATTCTTTCCCAACCAAAAATTTACTTACTATTTTCTACATAATAAATTTTTAGTTCCCATGAGCAATCAGAAATATTTTCACTAATGTTTTCCAGAAGGCTGACAACACCACTCTGAAAGTAATGCCTAAATACATGCGAATGTGCAACTCATGCTTATCCCAGGTTTTAAGGACATGGTGCGTGAGAACCCAGATTTAAAAGGAGACTAATCAATTGATCAATATGCTTTATTAAAGCAAAAACAATCAGTTTGGTTATTTGTGGTTTGAATTCCTATACAGCCTCCTCCATGGAAACCAACTGTTTATATTGTGTTTAAAAAAAATGAGTTTAAAAAATTTCTCACAGGATTTACTTAAGTCACATGTTGTTTCCCTCAATTATGCCACCCTATTTTTTAAAGTTTATTTATTTAATTTGAGAGGGAGAGAGAGCACATGCGCCTGTGTGAGTGTGGGTGGGGCAGAGAGAGAGAATTCTAAGCAGGCTCCATGTTATCAGAGCAGAACCCGATGCAGGGCTTGAACTCATCAACCATGAGATCATGACCTGAGCCAAAGTCAAGAGTGAAACATGTAACTGACTGAGCCCCCCGGGTACCCCATCCACCCTATTTTTGTTTTGTTTTGTTGTTTGTTTGTTTCTTTTTGTTTTTTTTGTATTCAAGGTTAAGGTTTGTCATTATCCAGAAATTCTTTATTGAAAGGTAGGTCCAATAATCTGAATTTCCTTAACTTAATTTTCATATTTGTATGAACTTCCTAGGTCTGCTGTAACAGAGTACTGAACCCAGGTGGCTTAGAATAACAGAAATTGATTCTCTCACATTTGGGAGTCTAGAAGCCTGGAATCCAGGTGTTGGCCAGGCCATGCGCCTCTCACACTCTGAGTGGAATCGTTTCTGATCTTCTGCTCGGTAGTCTTTCCTCTTCCTAGCCTACAGTGGCGTCAGGCCAGTCACTTTCATGTTCATGTGGCACTCCCGTGTGTCTGTCCTCTCTTCTTATAAGGACATTAGTCATATTGGATTAGTTTCCCCCTAGTAGAGTCTGACCTCACAGTAATCTTGTTTCCTCCATTTCTGACGGAGGCCACAGGTACGAGGGATTAGGACTTTAGCATATCCCTTTGGTGGGCACAATTCAACCCACAGCAATATAATCAATCCACTTTTCTTTGAAATGAGCGCTCGATGCTGACAATCAGGGAATCAGTACAAATTAAGCATCTGGGTGGGACAGGGTGCAAATCCAAAATTTGGTCAAAATACTGTTTCAGTTCATACAATGACTTGCACATGGGTGCTTATAGCAGTCTTATTCATAATTGACAAAACTTGGAAGCATCCAAGCTGCCCTTCGTTAGGTGGGATTAAATAAAGCGGTGTCCGCACAATGGAATACTCTTCAGCACTAAAGAGAAAGGTGCTGTCGAACCTTGATAAAACATGGAGGAGACTTAAATATGCATTACTAAGGGAAGGAAGCCAGTTCGAAAAGACTATATGACTTTCTGCCCAAAGCAAAACCACAGAGACAGAAGAAGGATCAGTGGTTGTCAGGGAATGGGGTTGGAGTTGGGAGGAGGGGAGGGATGAGTAGGTAGAACACACAGGATTTTTAGAGCAGTGAAAATACCATATGATGGATGTTATTATACGTGTGTCCAAACCCACAGAATGTACAGTGCTGCGCAAATCTTAAAGAACACTACTTGCTTTGGGTGATTTTGGAGTGTCAGTGTGAATCTACAGATGTCCTGCTGTGGAGGGGGGTGTGGGTGATGGAGGAAGTTATTCAATGGGGGGCAGGGTGTGCATGGTAAATATCTAAGCCTTCCTCTCAATCTTGCTGTGAACCTAAATCTACATTTTTATAAAAAGCCTGGAAATTTTATTTTATAACATAATTCAAGCTGTTTCTGGAGTATTTTCCTATACACACGGCTAATCATGCGCCATCCATCAAAGCACTCCTGGCTCAGGAGGATGTTTGGCTTCCGATGTTTTCCTCTTGGGGTATTATAATCAGAGAGCCACTTCCTTAGGTCTCTGCTCAGAGGAGCACTTGTGGAAGCTGGTTCCTGAGTCAGCTGACTCACTGATTTCTCTTCAGTTAGGAAGTATTCCTCTTCTCCTCAGGATTTTGAATAAAAGTGTTGTGCTTTGCTAAAAATTCCCTTTGTGATGGGATGAAACTGGACATGTGTCTTGGGCTGCATGTACCCTGATCCTGCTGTCAGAGCCATTCTTGAGTTCCCGGTGGTTGGTGTTAAGTACCATCTCTACAGGGATATTCTCTTGAAGAAACAGTGAATGTCTTAATTCCTTTTTAGGAGGTGAGAATTAATCATCTCACAATGTTTCGTCCTCTGGAAAAGTGTTGCTCTTGCTTATTTCCCTGATTTAATTTCCACAGTTCTTGACAATATTCAGTTATTGGAGACTCCTAATCAAACTCTGTACACATACGTCAAGCATTGGTAATTCACACAGTGGTCCTGGGAATTTGCGGTGAGCCTCATTTTTAATATTCCTGTTCAGTATTTCTTCTGCTTAGCGTGGAAATTTAGGCTTCCGATGGTCCTTGGGTTTGTTACTCTCTGGGGTTCAGATACACAGAGACCTTCAGTAAAACCATCATGTCTGGCATACATGAATTATTGGGGAAAGCATAAGACTCTTTTACATTGGTGAGCAAAAACAGAAACAAAGCATCAAAGTTCATTTATTCAAGCCTCAGAGTGATCCCTACTAGGGAAGGTCTGCTTAGAAATCTTCAGACTGGGGAGAATGTGGTCACTCATTATTGGACCAGACTACTTACTGAGGATTTTTCTCAGTACTCTAAGCTTACCTGTTTATTAATATTTTCTGTGTAACAGTTATCAGTAAATTGTGTAGGTGGGGCTTTAAAATTCAGAGAGCTACAAGGACTGTATGAAATCACCTAATCCAACCCACAGGTGTGCGTTTGTGTTTTAACTTTTTACGATGAAGCTAATACCAAGAGAGAGCAAAGGTATATATCACAGAGCACCTTAGTGCACAGGTGAGATTAGAAACGAGGTCCTTTGATGCTCAGTCCAGATGCTGCTAGACCGGACTATCCTGTCTTTGGTTTATATAATACTTTATATAATACTATTTGGCTGTTCTTTCTGAATCTGCTTAAATATCTTTCTGGTAATATTTGGTCAAATGTAAGTATTTCAACACAATTTGGTTTTTCATTGCACTTTGAAATGTAGTCTTTCATTTCTCGTTTAGTTTTCATTGTTTGGGTATGTGAGGTTTTATTATATGGTAGCTCATTGCCAAAGAATGTGTCTTTGATGGCAGAACAGCAAATGCAACTATGCTGGAAATGATGATTCTTTTGGTTTGAATTGTAAACATGAAAAGTCTTCATCACAGCCATGTTTTGAATTGAAAACAGTGCTCCTAGTTATAACACATTAAAAACATTATGTAAATATTAAAGTCACTAAGTTCATGCTGGAGAATTGCCTGTTTGTGCCTCTAGGTTACCTTTTTGGATTTATTTATTTCATGGGTTCAGAAATGGGGAAAGATCAATGTAAATGATTACCAGCTGAGTGAGGTAGAGCTTTAGACTTGGTTTGAATATCGATGCTTAATAACGTCGGCGTTAGTTAGGATTCATATGATATGGAGACATGACAGATGCTTGTTTTTATTTAACAAGGACATAGTGATGCTGTTTGACCAAATCCAGATGTGTTTATATAGTTCGTGGTGACATTCCAAAGTCCCCAACTTATGTAAGCCGTTTTGGACCAAAGGAATCAAGAAAGTATCCAGATGTTATTTTCCAAATTCCAAAAATCTGCTAGGTACCTAGGCAGCTGTAAATATTTTATTAACCAAAGTGAATTAAAAAATGAAATAAGTTGGGATGCCTGGATGGGTCAGTTGGTTGAGTGTTTGGGTTAGGTCATGATCTCATGGTTTGTGAGCTTGAGCCCTGCATTTGGGCTCTGTGCTGACAGCCTGGAGCCTACTTGAGACTCTGTCTCTCTCCCTCTTTCTCTGCCCCTCACCTCCTTGTGATTTCTCTAAATAAATAAATAAATAAATAAACATTAGAAAAAATTTCTACAATAAATGAAAAAAAGTTGACTCTAGGTTATTTGGAAAATAAAGACAAAGATTGTACATTTTATATAATTACTTGAGAAACCAGTGGAACACACACACACACACACACAGTTATTAAAAAGGGCATACGTAGTACAATGAGATTGAAATGAACATTTTCCAGAGGCAGGATTGTGTACAAAGGTTCAGACAGGGCTATTAGAGCCAAGTGATTACGGATAGCACTTACGTAAGGATTTACGGCAGGGATTGGCACACTTTTTTTAAATAAATGTCCAGATAGTAAATATTTCAGGCTTTTCAGTCCCTTTGGAAAAAACTCTACCATTTTAATGTGGAAGCAGCCACAGATAGGACATGAAAAATATATTGACTGTGTTTGAATAAAACTTGATTTTCGAAAACAGACAGTAGGCCAGATTTAGCCCATGGACAGTAGCTTGCTGACACATCCCTGATATAAAGAATAGCAGAAAGACCAAGAGACTTGAAGCCAGAAAATGTGGTTTCAAGTTGAACCTCTTCAGTAGTTTTTTCTACCTTGGCCAAGCACGTTATGTTTTTTAACTTTCCAGCTTAGCTTATCGCAATATAATCAGTAGGAAACAGGGTTGTTATAAAGATAAAGAGAAAGAACATAGACATCCTGGCAAACAGGGACCACAATACACACAACTAAATAAAATCATCCCATCATGTCCCCTCCACAACTGGAACAGCAGTCAATAGAAAGTATAAATTCATGAGGACGAAACTAGTACATGAGAAGACGCCAGAGACAAGACACATCAGTAAAGTTTTTGAATCTATAATGTTGAGATATGAGTAGCAACCGCTTTGTAAGAGTTAAGAAAGTTAAAACCTGTCTGTGGGAGCCAGAGTAAGAAGGAGGCTCACTTGGGCTCCTGAAACTTCAAAAAAAGTTTTAGAAGTGGACAGTCCGTACATCCCAAAGTGAGCATGTCAGGTGCTGGTAAACACAGGAAGTCGGTGTGGGGGACATGCAAACCAGACCCCACACACCAGCCAGCAGAGTGTTCCTTCTCTCCCTCTCCCCCGTGACAACAGATGGGGGGATTTAGTCTCTGTGTATGTTGATGCAGCACACTCTGAGCTCAGACACCCCACTGACTGATGATGGGCATTTGGTCTTACTGAATACAAAGAGGCTTAAGTAAAATTGTATTCTCAATTGATGATTTGCCTTAGCCGTCTTCCCAAAATTCACCAGAATGCTGACAACATTCAGACTTATAAGCCTGGTAAAAATAGACTAAGAGAAAAAGAAAAAGAAAAAAAACCTCCATAAAGCTTCACAGTGTATAATTATATCATCGTAGAGGTAAAATATATGTTTTCATAACATAAAGAATGCTATTATAAAAAGGAATATCCAGAAGACAAAAAGGAAAAGATGGGAAAAAATATGACAGCGAAATACAAAACTTCAACATAATGAGTGAAGCACAAATTCACAGTGATTGTACAGCAGTGCTTCTTAAGCTTTAGTGCACATACAAATCACTTGGAGAATTTGATAAAATGCAAGCTCTCACTTAGTGTTTCTGGGGTTGGGCTTGAGTTTGTGCATTGCCGACGATGCTGAGAGTATCATTTTCAGGCACTCTGAGCAACACGGCTCTGTAGGGTAACATAAAGTAAACGAAGAGATGGAAAATCAGAAAGAAAATAATAGAGTGCCAATCTCGGGAATTTCATGTCTGGCCAAGTGCAGACCCAGAAAGACCAAGGAAGGAGGCATAGAAGGGAGAAGAGATTTTAAAAGATGAAATAAAATTATGCAGACCATGAGTTTCCACATTGACAAAGCTACCCAGCGTCTGGGACAGCACCTGAAGAATGATCTACATCAAGGCATGTAATAACACTTCAGTATATCATGTAGGGATAAAACGAAGATTGTAAAATCTTCCAGGATATAATCACTCACGTGCGCGCTTCTCATAGAAAACTTTTCAATAATCAAACAGCCAAGTAGCAGCATCTTAGCCAGGTTTTCAAATGTAGAACTGTCTACCTAGCCTGATTCACAATTCAGCGTGAGCAGAAATAATGAATATGTTTCATATATTCATGGTATATAAATTCTTTGGAGTAACCAATTCAAAGAAGGTTAATGTATTCTTTCTCAAGTGGATATATGCCCCTCCAAAGAAGACATAAACTTCCTAGAACCCACATTAAATCTCCAAGCAGGGGATGTAACAAAAGAGAAAGGCAAATGGGATTTCTAGATGGTGATGAAAGTAAATTCAGCTTTGATAGCAAGTCTAGATAGTAAGCATTGCAAAGTGAAGCAGGGAACACATGGTTCCGGAAAGGACGTTTCCCAGAAGAGAGGGATGCTGAGTTGAAGGGACCACAGAAGAAGTCTCCCTTTGCTGCTGAAACAGCAACCTGTGAAATTTTTTCCTTTCCTAATTCTCTTACTCCCAGTTATGGCCTCTTCTTTCCACTCATTCCCTTTTACATTTCATATAAGGCTGTTTAAGTGGTGATGAGCTTCTGTAACTTCTCTTTGTCAGCGAAACTCTATCCTAGTATTCTGAATGATAACCTTGCCAGGTAGAGTCATTTTTGGTTGCAAGTTTTGCAGTTTGTTTTGTTTTGTTTTGTTTTTTCCTTTCAGCACTTTGACTATATCTTGCCACTCCTTATGACCTACAAAGTTTCTGCTGAAAAATCAGCTGAACCCTTTATGTGGTTTCCCTTGTATATGACTATTTTCTGTTCTCTTGGTGCTTTTAAAGTTCTCTCTTTGTCACTACTTTTTGCCATTTTAATTATGTGTCTTGGTGTGGACCTCCTTGCATTAATTTTGTTGGGGCCTCTCTATAAGCACTGTATCTGGATTTCTATTTTCTTTCTCAGATAAGGGAAGTTTCCAGGTATTGTTTTTTCCAGTAAATTTTCTGCTCCTTTCTTTCTCTTCCTCCTCCTTTTCCTCCTCCTCCTCCTCCTTCTCCTCCTCCTCCTCCTCCTTTTCCTCCTTTTCCTCTTTTTCCTCCTTTTTCTCCTTTTCCTCCTCCTCTTCCTCCTCCTCCTCCTCCTTCTCCTCTCCTTCTTCTCCTTCTCCTTCTCCTATACCTATAATCCGAATGTTACTATGCTTGATAATGTTATTGAGTTCCATTAACCTTTGTTCATTATTTATTTACTTATTATTTATTAATTTATTTATTTATTTATTTCTGTTCTGTTTATTTGCTTTCCATTACCCTTTCTTTTAGGTTGCCGAATTTTTGTTCTGCATCGTCTAATCTATTACTGATTCCCTTTAGTGTATATCTTATTTCAGTTATTGAGTTCTTCCTCTCTGTTTTAAATTTTTTTTAATTGTTCTCTTTTTTAAAGGTCTCACTGAGATCCTGTGCTCTTCCTTCCTGTCCCGTGAGTATCTTTATTTCCTTTACTTTCAAATCTTTACCAGGTACATTGCTGATCTCTTCTTCATTTAGCTCCTGTCCTGCATGTTTGTCCTGGTCCTGTACTTGGGGCATATTCCTCTGTCTCCTCATTTTATCAGTTGTCTGTTCTTGCATTTTTATGTTAGGAAAGTCAACTGTGTGTCTCGATCTTGAAAGTAGTGGCCTTATGAAGAAGAGGCCTCTTGGCGATCTGTAGTGCAATGCCCCTCGTTCCCCAGATCCTGGAGCTCAAGGGCTGTCTCCTGTGTGGGCTGCCTGTGCTGTCTGTGGCCAAGCCATATTTGCTCTCAGTCTGGTTGACTGCAGTAGCCCACTTTGCCTCCCGTATGTACATCGGGCACGGTTTGGTCCCTGCCCTGTTCCAGGGCCTGTGTGGGGCCACAATGAGCTTCTAGTTGGGTGGTGTCAGCAGTCAGACCAGATGGGTGCCTTTAGTCCATCTGCTGGGACTGTAATCACACTAAACTGCAGAGTATTCTCCCTTAGCTTCCGTCTGGGGGGATGTTGTTGGTGGGCAGGCCTCAGATCTGATGTCTGTGCCCAGTCTGTCTGTCAAGGCTGCTGTCTTACTGATTAGCATGCTCTATCTGCACTTCCTCTGTAAGTTGCGCCTGTTACGTTGTGGACACAGTGTTGTGTCTGGTTGTCTTTCCTTCTCCCTAGGACAGGAGTCACTTTGGCACAGCTAGCCAGATAGGCAGTGTTTGCACTGTACCCCACACGTGTCTGACTGTCCAGGCACTTGGGGGAGAGAAACGGGGCCCGATAGCATTTTTGTTCTCGGAGAAGTCTCCTAAGGATCCTTGCCCCTCCAATGCATGTTCTGAGATTAGTCAGTAAATCTTCATGCATAACCGAGGTGCTTTTCAAACTGCTACTTCCGTACTGTGCCTTGGCCGGGTTCTCTGTTACACTGACTCTTTAAGGATGAGGGCTCAGTTTCCTCCCCCCCTCTTGCTCTCCTGAAGCTAGCTCACTGATTTGTAAAGCACCTGGAGATACACCCCTGTGTTTTCAAAGACAGATGTTTTGGAGACTCGTGTTTCTAGTGAGAGTCCTCTGTTCCTGGGGTGCCTGGGGTGCAGTCTGATGTGCTCTTCTCTCCGTGTTTGTGGTGCCCCTCCCATATGTGGTGAGTCTTGCTGGGGGGGTATTCCCAACCACATCTCCACCTCTTCTACCCATTTGATGTGGTCTCCGCTCTCTGATTGACTGTGGAGGTTCTGCTCTGCCAGTCTTTGGGTTGTTTCCAGACTTAGTTGCACAGATGTAGCTGTTATCTCCATGTGTCCATGGGATGAAGTGAGGTCAGGAGACTCATGCTCTGCCATCTTTCCAGAAGTCCTATTGATTGTCTTCAGGAAAAGTACTGTAACATCAGGTGCTAAGAAGAGGCTGAATGATGAAATGGACACTGGTTAGAAGGGACTCTGTAAGGTCCTAGGTTCTGTGTCCCTGCTGCCGTAGAGGGCCCCTCCTCCTTCCCAACTCCCCTTCCATCCTCAGGACATGCACTCAGTGGAGCAGAAGAAAGGCACACAGCAAAGTTGTGTCTTCTCTGCCTTAGGGACACATAGGCCTTCTCCCTGAGAAAAGAATGCCTCCGTCTTCCAAGTGCTCAGTACTCCAGAACAGTTCTGCCTTGATGCATGTATATCAAGGAAGATGAAGTTGGACCATATTACTTCACTACTAAAAATAACTAGCTTATTGAATTAACTCTGTCTGGGGCTTCCTTCTAGTCTCTGGTCTCATGTATCGAGCTTGGTCTGCTCTCCTCCATGCCCTTAACCGTATCTTCTAGTAAAACGACTGTAAGGTACTCAGTGTTCACCAGACACGCTGAACCTTCCTCACATGCTAGTAGCCTCCCGACTGCTTAGAATTTCCTTCACTTCGCTGTGGCCAACTGTATTTTCTCAAGATGGCCTCAATATGGTGCATGCTCTTCTTCAGTGTGACTTTGCAGCTCCTCCACCAAGCAGATCCTGTGTCAACACCCAGTGACCAAACACTGTACAGCTTTGACACATAGAATCTGGCAGAAATGAGTCTGTGCCGTTTCCAGGCATAGCCCTTAACGGACTTACTGGCTTCTGCTTCTCTGTCTTTTGGTAGCGAGCCTCTATGTGAGATGTGTAGTTTCGCTAAGCTCAGTATGCTCTGAGAAGGTGCTAGAAATAGAAAATGAAGAGCTATGTGCTGTGAGGGGAGAGAGGTGAGGGGGTGAGGGGAGAGACCAAAGAGAACTAGAGAACTCTCCTATCAGGCACGTGAGAGATAAGGCCACGTTAGAAGTTGATCCTCCTGACTGGGGCTCCCAGGCTGGTAACCTTGTGAGTCAATCAGAGCCAACTAACTAACGAGCTGACTCTATTCTGAATTCCTGACTCAGGAGATAATGAAAAGAATAAAATGGTTGATTTAAGCTACTAAGTTTTAGGGCAGTTTGTTACACAGTAATAGATAGTAGTAAAATCTACCCAACTTTGTCTTTCAGCAACCACACTTTCACCAAAGGCGTCAATAATCACCTAAACTCCCAGTCAAACAGCTGCCTTCTCTTTTCCACTTGCTAATCTGCAATGTCGCATTTTCCAGTGTCCCCGTCCTTTCTATAAATCTCATGCTGGGGGAGTTTGTACCTCTGCTGTGTTGGTTCTCATTCTTGAAGTGGGGTCCTTTACCTCTGCTAATTTCCCAAGATGGGTTTTCTCTCAAAATGCTCTCCTGATGGTTCACCACTCATGTCTCCATTACAACCAAGGTTAAAAACCACGTAAGACGGACTCATTGGATAATGCAGCCAAACACATTTCCAACTTCAAAACTAGAAAGTTGCTTCTCGATTTTTTTGTTTGTTTATTATTTTTACTTGCAGAAATATTTTACAAAATTTATTCCGTGCCACAGTCTTTTCATAAGTTATTTAAAGGAGTTAGTTGGGGGTGCCTGGGTGGCTCATTCAGTTAAATGGCCAATTCTTGGTTTCAGCTCAGGTTATGATTTCACAGTTTGTGAGTTCAAGCTTTGTGCTGATGGCACGTGGAGCCTGTTTGGGATTCAGTCTCCCTCTCTCTCTGCCCCTCTCCCACTTTCTTTCTTTCTTTCTTTTTTTTTTTTTAAACGTTTTATTTATTTTTGAGAGACATAGAGACAGAGTATGAGCAGGGGAGGGGCAGAGAGAGAGGGAGACACAGAATCCGAAGCAGGCTCCAGGCTCTGAGCTGTCAGCACAGAGCCTGACGCGGGGCTCGAACTCACAGACCGCAAGATCATGACCTGAGCTGAAGTCAGCCGCCCAACCGACTGAGCCACCCAGGCGCCCCCCGAATTGCTTTCTATCTCTCCCTCAAAAATAAAGAAAGAAACATTTAAAAAATAACTAGGGGGGTTAGTTGGATGGGAAAAGATACATAAAACAATAAACATTTATTTCCTGCACATAATATGGTTACCAGTTACACAAGATCCTTAGAGAACAAAGAGAAGTATCAGCTGGTAAATTTATAGGTATGCTTTGCCTTTTTTATTTCTTGAAATTTTTAGTTGACATACAATATAACAATAGTTTCTCATTTATTAGATATGATTTGACATTTTTATGTGTTATAAAACACCGTGGTGAGTGAAGTTATTGTGTCGCACCGTGCAAAGTTAGTACAGCATTCCTGACATATTCCCTGTGCTGGACTTGGTATCCTCAGGACTCACTTACTTTATACCAGGAATATCTATTGTAAAATATTCCTGAATATTAACATTTGTCTTTTACCAGTGTTTTCTTTGACATTCTTACTTTAAAAGAAAAGAAAAATAAGTATAACTATTTCCCCCAATTCCAGTCAACCAAACTCCATATTTTCATTTTAAATGGAAAAATATATTCCATAATATTTTTTCTCCTGATTTGACCCTGATGACAAAAATTTTAAAGTTGCATGCCATCTTTCTATATCCCATAATGTCCACTTGTAAATCTCAGGGATTAATTTTTCCATATATTGTTGTAGTATTTTTGTATCTCTAATTTTATATTTCCTGTTTTTATTCCAGGTGATATGTAAAGACGTTTTAGGCATTTTTGTCTGTTCTCTTTGTTTGGTTTCCTCATTACTTTATATGACCTTTACTCACCAAAATATATTCAATATTTGAAATAAGAGCTATTTTCCTTATATAAGTGCTTACGTGCAAAATATAGTAATATCATCATCTCACTAGACCATAACAAATGAATAAAAATCACATTAACTCAAGAAATCACTTTGGATTTATTGTACTTCCCTAGTGCCAAGTTCATATACACTACTAACTAAATAAAATGTATAATGACATGTCCTTCCTTTAATATTTTTTTAGTTGTCAATACAATATTTCATCTCATTTCTGTCTTTAGCATCAAGCCTTCGCAGCGTCCGAGCCCCACCTCTGTATGTTCGCTCTCTGCTTAGATACAGTGGTGACTCTGTTCTCTGCAGCAGTTGCTCATTAGATAAAGTCTGCAGTAGAACTTTTCTCACCTTTTTCCCAAATGGTGGTGTTTTGACTTCAGCACTGTCTACCACACGGACTGAATGCATGTCCATGGACCGTATGACAGATGTCCTTTTGGTAATAATAATAAAGATTCTAAAGACTGTTTACATTTTCACATACAAAATCAAAATAATTTTTGTAAAAAATATTTTATGCATATCGATCTTCTCACGTGCTCAGACTGCGTCACTCGACCGGAGTCTGTGCTAAGTTCATATTGAGCTCGGTGAAGCCGGGGTATCAGGACCATCAGATACAGGTGTAAACTTTTTAATGTTTACGGGGTTCACATGTCTTACAGTTTTTATTTTTATCAAAAGTTCAGAAGGCAGCTCCTTATCTATCTATCTGTCAATCAGTGTTAAGAGCCTACCCAAAGTGCACAATCAGGAGAAGTTCGGACTTGTAGGCTCTGCTCTGTCCGCGAGCCCAGCCTGCACCGCTGGGTCTCAACCCTGGTAGATGTGGGCCTCTCATAGACAGTGTAGTTATTGCCTGTCAGGCTACCCATTGAAAGTTATCTCACAACTTTAGAATTGTGGACCGGCTGTTCCATTAGCCCGATCTATCCTCTGCTGACGCTTTCTTACCTTCAAGAAAGACCTTGATCAGAATTCCAAGCACAAGTGCTATCACCATTTAGACGACCTTATGCAATTTCAAGGAAATAATTAATGTTAGCAGATCTGTTCCATTTAGTTTTCACTTACACTGTAGCCCTGGCGATGACCCTCCATCGACTCTGAGAACTAAGCCGTAGGAATGTTCACAAGTTCCGGGCGGTGATGTTGTTCGCACACCGGCAGGCAGTGAGTGGGTCACTGTGAAGAGGTCGTCAGAATGGCGAAAGGGAACCTCGAGGTGTCTGATGTGCGCCCGGGGCCTGGTGTGGGGTCTCCACCACGGTTGGTAAGGTAGTGGGTTTGCGACCAACTACCTTGAAGAAATTTCCCAGGCAAGGACATCACTCACGTGTCCCTGCAGTTCGCCCCTGAAGTTAAAAGATAATTTTGTGCAAACCGTGCCCAAGGACAAGGAATTTTTTAAGTGTCCTTTCTAGCGTCTAGGCTCCACCTCTGTGTGTTCTTGCCCTTTGTGCTTTTCTGTATAAGTCCTAGCCGTGAGCGTGACTCGGTGTGGAGCCATGTGAGTCCTCCCAGCGAGTCACCAGGGCAGTGTGGGACTGCTAAGACAGCCGTCGAGTTTTTATGCATACATTTTTCAGTGTTTAGTTTTAATTCCATGTGACTTGATCCTTTTAATACATCAAGATATTGAAAAAGCTAAACATGTTGAAGATATAGTTCTTTTTGCTCCATTATTAGGACACCAATTTTTATTTCTTTTCGTACCACTTTCGTCCCTTAAATTTGTTTCACCTTTTCCCTAAGCGAATCAGCCTGTCTTATCCCAGAACATTAGTTTATGTCAATCACAGTACTTTCAAATACACACAGTTTTCCAGAACTACTTTTGGTCTATTGAGGTCTATGGAAAAATGATTCATTAGAATATTAATGGACTAACAATGTATTTTATAACTTTCCATAAAGTACATACGATAAAAACAAGATAGACTTCGAGACCCTTAGTACGTAGTTTTACTGTGTCTCTGTCTCTTTCCAGCTGTGTAATTTGGACAAGTAATATAGAAAAATCAGTGCCTCAAAAGCTGTTTTTTTTCTTAATATTTATTTATTTTGGAGAAAGAGTTAGAGGGTGTGAATAGGAGAGGAGCAGAGAGAGGGGAGGACCGCGGATCTGAAATGGGCTCTGTGCTGAGAGAAGAGAGCCCGATACGGGGCTTGAGCTCACAAATTATGAGATCAGGACCTGAGCCAAAGTCTGATGCTAAACCAGCTGAGCCGCCAGGTACCCCTGAAAAGCTTTGAAGATCAAGTTAGACCAGTTGTGACATGCATGTAGACCAACAAGGCGGAATGCCCACAGTCACTGGTAAATAAAACTGTCCTAAATACTTTGTGTCTCTTGATGCCACTGAATATGGATTTTTAGATTATATTTTCTTTTTTGAAATCTTTGCCACTAATACATATTTAAAAAGTAGGTCTTTACCTTTCAACCTTGCATCCCGTGCCCTTCCTGAGTCCATTTAGTAGATCTAGCAGGTATTTTTCGATGCTTAGGAGTTTTCAGTAAGTGAACCTGTGGTACCGTGTTGAATAGAAATAGTGAGAGGGAGAATCCTTGACTCGCTTTTCATCTAATCGGGAAAGAGTTCAATATTTCACTATTAAGCGTGATGTTAACTGTCGGTTTTTCTGATGATCCTTTTTTTCAGATTGAAGAAGTTCCATTTATACCCATCTGTACAAAGCTGCTTTCGGGAATAGGTATTGAATTTTGTCAAATGCTTTTTTGTACCTACTAGGATGATCATATGGTTTTTCTTCTTTATTCTCTTAATAGGCTGAATTACATTGACTGGTTTTTTAGTATTAAGACCACTCTTCATTCTTTAGATGGAGCCTGCTGAGAATTATGTATCATACTCTTTATATAGTGCCTCTGCAATTTATATGAAACTGCTTTCCTTTTGAATATAACTACTTCACAAATAGATTTATTTTCTGAAAATTATATGTTTATTTCAAAGTCAAAGTCATTATTCCTCCTGTGGTGTCTTGGTAGTTTGTTTTTCTCATCTTTTTCTGCTTAAATCCCACTGTAGTTTTTGGCGGTACAGGGATTGCTGTCCATCAGGGAGCTGAGAACTTCCTTCCATGTGTGTAGAAAACTTCCCTCCGGGGTTGTTTATGTTGTCAGGGGAAATTAAATCCACTTCAAGCGCCATTTATTTCAGGCCAAATCATCTTCATAAAAATACCTATGTCTGAGTAAGATCCACCTGGTAGTGTGGGCCTTAGAGACTGGGATTTGCCTTTTTCATTGGGATTATGACTTATTTGTCTACTCCTCATTTCTCATTAAAAAATAAAGGCTATTTCTTATCACCTAATATGTAGGTAAATACATGCATTTTATTTCCACATTTTAATCAGCTTATTTAGTAAGCCAAATAGCCATAACTACTTCATAAAAAAAACTTTCCCATATTGTTTTTCAGTAAACAGTAGAAGCTTACACTCCTATGATTAAAAGGGAATAAAAGAAATGTATCTATAGGTTCACTATCATCCATTCTTGTTAATGGATCGGCTCTTCAGCAAACACATATTGAACATATATTATGTGCAAGGTACTGGGCAAAGTCCTACAGGGGAGGAAACAGTGGAAAAAACTTAAAGTACACCTCATGGTGTTTTTAACACGTCTATACTAAGAGTGTACTTTTCCAAAGATTAAAAGCGTGGTTCATACACATAGAAAATGCACACATGTCAAAAATTTTATTCTACTCATTAATCAGTGAAGGTAACAGGAAGATGTTTTAACTGTTTCAGAGAGCATTTGTGGAGTAATTACATGTAGATAATTGTATATTGAGGTCACCGTATTACAAACAGACCAGTTTATGTTCGGAAGGAAAATAAAATTGTGGGGCCACATGTCCCCCCAGAAAGAAATTATTTCTTCTTCCTAAAAAAAGAAATACAGGTTAAACTACCTTTCCTAAGTCTGGGACCCTAGGTGAACAGCGAATTTAGCCCTTTGTACTCCTGTGGATAAGGCTTTGCTTTCCTAGGACCTGCCCACATTTTCCCCCATTTTCAGGGTTCAGATAATGTTTCTAACATGGATGAAAGCAATGCGTATGCACTGTGTTTACCTGGTGCTAACCTGTGAGAAGGTGTCTAAGGTGAAATTCTGTGGAATGATCAGGAAAACACACCGAGACTTAGCCCCTGAGGACCAGCTGTATAGGAACTGACAGCCTGGGGAATGGATGGAGAGGAGACCCAGCCCAGGAAGGCAGCCCGTAATCCCCACAGCAGTTAGTTCACAAGGGCAGGGGCTCCATGTGCAGCTGACCTCATTCTCATGTCTGCTCCCTCCGGGCCCACCACAGGAAGCCACAGTCCCGCCCCGCCCCAGTCGCTCGGGATGCCTGGCTCTGGGCTCCCTCCAGGCAGGGTGCCCCAAAGCCTCACCTTTTTCGCAGTCTACGGCTTTTGTACACCACGCCTGCCTTTGTCCACCTGCCGAGATGCAGGTGCTGGTGACTGACTCCTTCACAGGCTGTCACAGCCTGAAAAAAATGGCTGCTTGTCATCTGGATGGGCCTTATTTCCTCACAGTGCACAGCAATGAGAGCCTCTTTCTAAACCAGCAGTTTGTTGGGGACAGCCACGTGCGTTTGTCCACCTGATCCAAGTTGGGCCAGGCCCTGTGGTGGGCAGGGAGGATGGTACCACGAACACACCCGCTTTTGCCCTCAGAAAGCCTCCATGTTATGTAGAAAAGAAGCATCTAAGTCTCTATGGCCCTCTTGTCACAGGCAGAACTGAGCCTGGGACAGAATTAACTTGTTACCCATCTGTGGTTGCTTTTACCTCAGTGAAGTTTAAGGGTGTTCACCATTGAGATCTGGGAACAGTGACTCATAAGAATTCCCACTGCGTGCCAGCTTCAGCCAGTTTTCCGACCCACAGGCTCTGGAGCCCGTGGGCTGTCCCAACGGGTGTCCTCCTGGTCAGCGGAAACTGGAGAAGAGGAGAGGTAATTCTCCCTCCACCCTTGATGCTGAGTGCTTGGCGGACACCCCTTTTTCTCTAGGGCACCTCATTAATGGTTAAGCCTATCTGGAAGGTTCTCTACTGTAGCCGCTGTCATTCAAGATTCTTAGTACTGTTAACCACTTATCAGCCTGAGAACAAAACTGTATTCCCCAGAGGCCTCACACTGGACCCATTTCAGCTTCAGTCCAGCCCATTGTGACCACAGACTGGATAGGAGGCTTGCTGTAAGCAACTCCATTTGGGACTCCTTGTCTTGTTTTTCACAACCGTATGTGTTTCTGTGTGTTCGTTGTTCACACAGCTAACATAGCTAACACATAGAGCAGAGCGGCCACCAGGCAGTGCACGACCTGGAGGTCATGACCAGTCCATACTGCCTGGCGCTGAAGATGGCTGTGACGCCAGTAACTGAGGTGTGCACCCTACAGTGAGCCGCAGTCGCCGCCGCTGGCGCTTCCTCACACCAGCACAGTTCACGTGTCCTGGTTCCCAGCTCACTGGGGCGAACGCTGGGTTTGCAAGCCTTGGGAAAACGTAATTACACAAAATCTCCTCCATCCCAGGTGCTCTCTCCACAGGGGGAGGAGAGAAAGAGCACTTTGGTTAGGGAATGAACCTTCTATCAGAATGCGGTGCTCCCCACGGGCAGTCCGCTGGGCGATGGTGGAGAAAGAAGGTAGGCTCCTCCCTCTCACAGCCGCACACATACAACCAGAGTTTGTAGGCCTTCCAGAATAGACAGTAACTGGTCCTCCATGGAGAGGCCTTGGCAGCATGGTGTGCCCCACGTACTTCGTCCTAGCCTTACCTAGCAATGGGAACGACCGTCCGCGTTGGATTAGTCGCTTCAGGTCTCGGGGACAGGAAGTGGCTCTGCAAATTGGAGCAAAGTGCCAGGCTGGCCACCAGTCTTCCCGCAGACGCTGGGTAATAGGGCGCTATCTTTCTTAGCGTTCGCTTTGCAAGAAGGCGGCTCTCAGGCCGTTGAGAAGGACATTCTGAGATCACAGAGCCCAGAAAAGGCCTATCTGGTTTTCATAAGGATTTATATACACTTCAAAGGAGGAAGTACTTACAAGGATAATTTTCCTAAAGTAAATGCTCTGAGGAAAAGGAGCACAGAGAACTCTCTTCCCTTATTCTCCACAGAGAGAATTAAATCTCTTTTTAATTTTTATTTGTCCTTACACAACATCCACCTGAATGGGCCCCCCTAAATAAAGTAGCTTAGGAAATATTTTTAAAATAATGTTGTTGTTGCTATTGTTTAACAATGACAATTAATGACGTGTGTGCAGGAATTCTAAAACCTTAGTTTTAGAAAATTAGCTTTTTAAAATGCAGAATCTAGGGAACCCTTGCTCATGTACTGTGACTGTAAAGATCTGAGACTTGGTTCAAATGTCTTCGCTCTAATCAAAGTGTCCCCAGAGTATTCTGAGGCAGCTTAGCCGCCATCGCTCCTGAAGAGACACCACCCCGGGCCGGGCATCCGCCGTGACCCAGCGGCTTTGCATAGCGGCTTTCCGATTTGCTGTGTGCTCCTGGGGTCATCCCAGACTACTTGTTCTTCTAAAATAATTAACAACTTCTAATTATGCCTGGAGACACCTTTTTCATTTTAGGAAACGAGATATTCCCTGTTCCATAAGGGAGCAGTTACCCTGACCTCAGCAATTGAGAGCATTTCCTGAAAGTCCCAGACGCGTACAGAATGCGCTGCTCGGACTGTTTGATTTGCAGTCTGGCCGCGGCACGCTGCGTGCGCTCTCCGACTTTTTTGAGGAATCACCTATCAGTTATTTTTTTTCTTTACAGCATCAGGTTAGAACTCTAGGGCCTGGCTAGCAGTCTTCAGCTCTAGTGCTTCAGGCAAGAAGGACCGAAATTACTAACACAATTAGGACGACTCATCTAAATAGTGACACCTACTTTTAATCTGCATAAGAGACAATAACTCTTCCAGTTATTCAAGTTGTGCAGAAGCTTTAAAATTAGCATAACCTGTATTGAATAAATTGTCCAAATATTTCATAAGATGGAGAGCAAAACTATTATACACATATTTAAGGTTAAGGAGGCAACGCTTGAACTCATTCTTTCTGGAATGAAAGTAATGACAGCGTGTTTGTTAAAAACGTGTTTGTTTTTCCATGCTAGTGTATCATTACAATCTTGGGGGAGGAAAGACCTTCATTCATTCACTTAAAATTCTGATCATTACAGAATTTCCCGAAATAGGGAGATATTTCTGTACGACGTGTTTAGGGGGAGGAGAATTATTATTGATTTTGTTAGGGCCAAAGCCTGGAGTTTAATGAAAATGTGATGCACTTCCTATAGGTTCTGCTTCTTTCTCGTTGGCCAAGGTCACCGCCTCTGTTTGGGATTCCCAATGCCAGGCCCCCACCCCAGTGCCCTACCAGCACAAAGCCGATTCAGAAGTAGGCTGTTGGAGTCCATTAATTCCTGTTTCTCTTTAAGCTCCACGCTTTTTACCCAGAAGCAAACCATCACCTTCCCCCTCCCAAAAAGCCACTCTTTCACTTCCGTGGCCCTTTGTCCACTCCTTTCTATCTACCCAAATTTAGAGAATTCAGTTCTCTTTTCACTAAATATGCTCTTCTTTTCCTGCTACCTTGTCATTGTTTTTCGTGTCGATGGCACTTCCTCTCGGAAGTCTCTCCTGCTTTCTACCTCTGCTTTCTTCTCTTGCTCTATACGTTTCACGTGTCTCCCAAGACCTAGGTGAAAGCTGTTCCTTCCACAGCAGAATTGATCCTCTCTGAACATGCCGTCCCTCCACTCAGCCCCCCAGCTTGCGCTTAGCAGATGCCCGCTCCGTGCCTGGAAGCGCTTCAGGTGTGGTCACCAGGGCTGCACAAGTTCAGGCCTCTCACCTCCTGGGAGACACTTCCCGCTGGCCGTGTTCATAGACTTGAGCATAGTCATCTCTTGTCCAGCCTCACTGTTCACTCTTCAGAGTTGGGACTCCTGTCTTCTCTATCTTTGTGTCCCTATAGCACTTGGTACGATATCTGGAACGGAGTAGGTAGGTGATCCATAAAACAACCTTACTGTGTGGACGAAAGATGCTCTGTTTCAGGAAGCTACCTCAGGAAGTGGAGGTGGCCCCCGACTTACCTCAGGAGGTGCAGGTGGCCCCCGACTTACCTCAGGAGGTGCAGGTGGCCCCCGACTTACCTCAGGAGGTGCAGGTGGCCCCCAATTTACCTCAGGAGGTGCAGGTGGCCCCCGACTTACCTCAGGAGGTGCAGGTGGCCCCCGATTTACCTCAGGAGGTGCAGGTGGTCCCCGATTTACCGGCTTAGACTTTTCTCCCTGATAAGGTCCCTTCCTGATCTTTAGCTTGAACCCAGCCTCTGCCATCAGAAGTTTGTGAGTTATTGTAAAATTACTTGGGAATTTTAAAGTTCTGTTGGGGAGGGCGGTGCGCACTGAGAAGGTCTAGCGAGCTCTGGAATCCCAGCACTTAAGAGGAACAGATCTCTCGCTGCAGCCGAAATGAATTTTCTGAGCTACAGATCTAAACGCTCCATGTTCACATTTGCACCTGAGTACAGACGGTATTTCTCAGGATAAAACATAAACCAATTAACATACGTGACCAGGGCGCTCCCAGGATACACTGCTGGGGTTTTCAGTGCCACTGGGTCTGCCTGGCTCACGCCTGCTCCGCTGCGCAGGTGCCCTGCTGTCTCCCACCGGCCGCACTCTGGTCCTCTCTTCGGGAGCCCTGCTGTCCCCACTCTCAGCCGTGTGGTCAGAGAGAAATCGCTTGTGACCGTCTGAGGTCCGAGTGCATTTCCGTTTCTCCCGGCCACTGTGAGGATTTCAGGGCCCCTGGGCCTGTTACAAAGGCCTGACCGAATCAGCACGTCTCTATTGTCCTATTGCTGCTGGTGGTCGGTCCAGAAGGAGAGGCTAACCGTGGGACCTAAACCGGTCCTGTGTGTGACAATCTCATGAATTTTCCTGGGAATGCTGGCCCACTGAAGCTCTTTTGTCTCTTCAGCATGGAATGTCTTCACCCTCAGGGAAAAGCCTGGACCTAGGGCATGGGGAGGGCCATGGGGGGAGAGACGGTGTGTGGAGCCTGGGGGATGAACAGATCAGAGCCAGTGGAGGCGAGATAGGACGGACGGTACCTGTCCCGCTCAGGACTCAGCAGTGACTGAGCCTCGTCTACCCCCCTGACCTTTTAGTCAGTATTTTAGACCTTGACCTTTTCGCTGACAAAGTACAGTCAGTAGAAAGATGATAAAAAGCACACAGGTCAATAATTTTTTAACATAACAGTTTTATTAAAATACAATTCACATAGCATACAAGTAAGTACACTTATTTAAAGTGTGCAATCCAATTACTTTACTACACTTACAGGATTTTGCAACTATAATTAGAATCAACTTTAGAAGGCTTTTATTGACCCACAAAGAAACCCTGTACCCATGAACAAAAACACTTCATTTCCTTCCCAGCCTGCCTGCTCTAGGTGACCAGTACTCTCTCTTCTATCTTCATAAAACATCTCTTCTTTATACCTTTAATAAATTGTATATATGTTGTATATAATAGGTGGCCTGGTTTCACGTAGCTTGTTTTCGAGATGATCTGTGTTGTGGTGTGAATCACTACTTCATTCCTTTCTAGAGAGAAATGGAAGAGCATTGTTTGGGTAGACGGCATGGTATTTATCCCCTGACGTTTGGCTTGTTTCCTCTCTTTGGTCATCATGAATAATTCTGCAGTGGACAGTCATGTACAAGGTTTTGTGTGGACATCTTGTTTCCATTCTACTGATTACGATCCTAGAAGTAGGATCGCTGGGTTATATGGGAACTCTGTGTTTAACTTTCGAAGAGACTACCTAACTGTTTCCAAAGTGGACATGCCATTTTGTATTCCCACCAACAATATACGAGGGTTCTCATTTTTCCACTTTTCTCTGATTTCTTGCTAACAATTGCTATTATCTGTTTTTTTTAAATATAGCTATTCTGTTAGGTGTTAACTGGTATCTCATGGTTTTGAATGGCATTACCTTCGTGGCTAATGATGTTAAATGTCTCTTCATGTAGCTATTAAACATTTGTATAAGTTATTTGGAGACACGTCTATTCAGATTGTTTGTCTATTCATTTTAATTTTTGTCTTTTAATTGTTTAGTGGAAAGTGTTCTTTTTATATTTGCTTACAAGTCCCTCATCATATGTATGTTTTGCAAATACTTTATCCCAATCTTTGGGCTGTATTTTCATTTTCTTGATGGTATTACTTGAAGCATGCAAGTTTTTAATTCTTTAGTCCAGTTTGTGTATATTTTCTTTGTTGCTTGTGCATTTGAGGGCACAACTAGAATGATTTGACTAACCCAAGGTAACACAGATATATTCTAATATTTTATTCTAGGACTCGATAGTTTTAACTCTTACAGTGAGGCCCGTGATCCATTCTAAGTTAATTTCTGTGTTTGATATAAAGAAGGGAATCAAGTTCATCCTCTGCATGTGGATATCCATTCACCTACACCATTGGTTGGAAGTATTGCTCTTTCTTCTTTAGATTGTTCGGTCATTTTTGTTAAAAATATACTATAAATCTGAGGATTTATTCCTGGAAACACAAGTCTAGATGTTTCTAACCTACGTCAGTATCACCGCATATTGATGATTGCAGTTTTGTAGTAAGTTTTGAAATCGGAAAGTATGAGACCAACTTGGTTCTTTTCCAGTATGATTTTGGATATTCCGGATCTCTTGCATTTCGATATGAGTTTTAGGAGTCAGGGTGTCCGTTTCTGCAGTAACTCCATCTGAGATGCCCCTCGAGATTGGAATGAATCTGTAGAGCACTTTGGGAGTATGGCTGTTTTCATGGTATTAATTTCTCTAAATCACAAACACGGGTTTTTTCATTTATTGGGTCTTCTTAATTTTTTTCAAGAATGGTTTATAATTTTCAGGGTATAAGTATTACATACCTTTATATTAAATTTAATAATAAGCATATTAATTTCGATGCTATTATAAATTGAATTATTTAATTAACTTTGATTTTACATTATTCATTGCTAGTTTATAGAATTATAATTGATTTTTGTATATTGATATTGGACATTGCAATCTCCCTAAACTGGTTTAAGTCCTAATAATTTTTGAGTCAATTCTTGAAGGTAATCTATATGCAAAACCCTGTCATCTGCAAATAGAGATAGTTTAACTTTTCACTTTGAAACCCAGATGCCTTCTATTTTACTTTCTTGCCTAACTATCCTTGTGATAACCTCTAATGCAAGATTAAATAAAATAGATGAACGTTTTGATGTCCTTGCTATAGTCCTCTCATAGACATTTTAGTCTTTCCACATTAAGAATGATAATAACAGGAGTTTTTCTTAGATGTTCTTTATCAAGTTGAGGATGTAGACTCCCATAACTAATTTTTTAAAATGATTTTACCATTAAAATGTGTTGGAATTAGTCAAATGCTTTTGTGTGTGTGTCTGTTGAAATGATCTTGTGAGTTTTGTCCTCTTTTAAGAGGGCGGATTACATCTTTTGGCTTTCTATGTTAAGTCCATGTAACATTCCTGGTATATAACTCATTTTTTTGTGGTATACAATCCCTTTCATATGTATGGATTTTATCTCTTATATTTTGTTGAGAACTTTTGTGCCTGTGTTCATAATAAATAATTGGTCTATAGTTTTCTTGTTTATATTTGTCTGCTTGTGGTCTCGCGGTATTACTGCACTCAGAAAAGGAGTTGGGAAGAATGACCTCTCCTTTGTTTTGGGTGAGATTGTAAAAGATTAGTATTTTTCTCAAAACTGCTTGGCAGAAATCACCAATATAGTGTTTTGAGCCTGGACTTTTCTTAATGGGAAGTTTTGAAATTACAAATTCCATCTCTTTAGTTTTTGTAGCTCTTTTAGGATTTTTTATTTCTCTTAAATCAGTTTCAGAAGTCTCTGTCTTTGCCAAAACCTGTCCATTTCATCTAAATAAACTAATTTGTTGGCATATGGTTATTCACAGTATTTTCTTATAATCCTTTAAAATTTTTATATGGTCTATCATATTTCCTTTATTCAGACATGGTTTTTTAAGTTTTTTTTTATTTTTTATTTTTTATTTTTGAGAGACACAGAGACAGAGTGTGAGCAAGGGAAGGGCAGAGAGAGAGGGAGATACAGAATCTGAAACAGGTTCCAGGCTCTGAGCCATCAGCATAGAACCCGACGCGGGGCTCGAACTCACAGACCGTGAGATCATGACCAGAGCTGGAGTCGGCCGCTTAACCAACTAAGCCGCCCAGGTGCCCCAGCCATGGTTTTAATAATTACAATCTCCTCTCCTTTTTTCTTTGTCACCCTACGTAAGAAAGTGTCAATTTGGTTGATCTTTTCAGAGAACCAGCTTTTTACTTCATTGACTTTTTCTATTATTTTCCTATTGTCTATTTCAGTAATTTTTGATTCTCATATTTATTATGTATTTTTTCTGATCACTTTGGATTGTGTTTGCTCATTTTTACAATGTCCTAAGATGGAAGGTGGGTTTTGTATTTGATATTTTTTTTTAAAAAACTTCTTTCACTTTCCCACTAGGAATGCTTTAGTTGAAGCCTAGAAGTTTCGATATGTTTTAGTTTGCATTTTCATCTACCTCAAAATATTTTCTAATTTCTCTTGTGATATCTTCTGTGATTCATTGATTATTTAAGGAGTCTCTTTTAAATTTCTAAATATATGTGAAAATTCTTTCTGCTATTGATTTTCAACTTCATTCCATTGTGGTCAGAAAAAATATTTTGTATGTCAATCATTTTAAAGTTATGTTTTATAGTCTCACCACTGTCTACGTGTTTCCTGTGCACTTGAGAAAAGTGTAAAATCTGCTGTTGTAGGGTGGAATGTTTTAGAGCTATCCATTAGGTCTAGTTGATTTACAATGTTGTTCAAGTCTTCTGTTTCCTTGCCGACCTTCTTCTTAGTTTTATCCATCTCTGAAAATGAATGTTTAAATCTCCAATTATTATTGCTAAATTGTGTGTCTCTTTCAAATTCTGTAAGATTTTGCTTCGTGTATTTTGGGCTCCGTTGTTATGTGCATATATGTTTATAACCGTTATGTATTTCTGATGTACTGGTCATTTTATCATCCTAAAACATCCCTCTTATCTCTAGTAACTTTCGTCTCAAAGTCTATCTTATCTAATATTAATACGAATACTCTTTCCTTTGCTTGTTGTCATAATATATCATTTTTTCTCCTTTTAATTCAGAATACTTACATGTTTGAATTTAAAGTATGTCCTTTATAGACCGCATATAGCTGGATCCTTTTTTTTTTAATCCAGTCTGACAGTCTCTGCCTTTTGAATGAATTATTGAATCCATTCGCATTAGTATTGATGTCTGTGAGTTTATGCATGCCATTTGTCTTTTGTTCTCTATATGTTTCTCCTTTGAAATGCATAGAATTCTCTTCATTATTTCTTTGTTTTTTGTTAAATGACTAGTTTCTAGTTTTAATTTCTTTAAATATTTTTCACATTTTTAGTTATTTTCTTAAAGATAGCTCTAGGGCTTACCATATACATCTTAACTTATCAGAATCTCCCTTAAATTTATACTCAGTTCCAGTGACATACAGAAATATTAACCCTGTAGCCCTCTCTTTACTCAACACCATTTTGTGCTATTGTGGTTATACATTTTATATTTCTACTGATATCATTCTAATGGTATAATTGTATACACATTGTGATGTACAGTTGCTTTCTAAATCAGTTAATGGAAGAAAGAAGAAATATATTTTAATATTTTATCATGAAATAGTTAGTTTTATCAAATTTCTTTGCTTGTGGATTCAAAGCACTTTCTGGTATTTCTTACTTTTATTCTGAAGGAATTCCTTATGTTTTTCTCATAAAGATACTGCTACTAACAAATTTACTCATCTTTTATCCGTGATTTGTTTTTTTAATAACTTTTATTAGAATTACATCGTGGAGTGGGGGTACTCAGATCTCCTTATACCACCATTTCCCAATACTCCTTTTTAATTTCTGTATACATTTCTGTTTTCTTGATGCAAATATGAGGTGTCTGAGCCAAGGGGTATTCTTGTTACTCGCAGCAGTAACCATACCATTTCTGCGCATCGCATTTCTGTCCACCTCAGGGAGCTGTGATGAGAGCAGATGGTTGGCCTCCAGGTATAGGGACTGTACCACTGGGAGGCGCACCACAAGCATGAGTCTATGAACTTCTGTAAGACAGTTTGCATGGCAGTCCTCCATTCCTGAGAGAAGCATGGAAAACTAGTCTTCCTGAGGAAAAAGAGTCCATAGAAAGTTAAAAGTAAAGTCCCTTCGTTCTTGACCTTTGGAATGAAAAGAAATCTCTTTGGTGGTGTTGATTAGACACCTCTCAGGTTTACAATGCTTGGAATGTCCCCACTGTCCTGGGCTCCATCCCCCTTTGAAATGTAAATGAACACCTCACAGGTAATCTCTCTGGAGTTCTCTCCCTTGCTCTCTCTCTCTGTCCTTCTCTCGCCACACATCTTTTAATATTCCATGCTTATCTTTCAAGCAATGTTTCAGTTTTCATTGTGCAAAAATCCTCACCATATGGACACTTCGAAGCTATTAGCATTGTTCTAGTAGCCAGTAACATATATTTGCTTCGCTGATTGTTAAATGTTCTTTAAGACCAGAAATATACTAGGACAAGGTCAGGGAACATTTTCCTCTTTTTTATTTTTGGTTGTGCTTTGTGGTTTCTGACTTCCGGGAACCATAGCCTAGGATCGTATTACAACCGCCACTTCAGCCACAGTGACCCTCCATAACACGTTGTCTTGGGAAATTCACAACCTCTCTGGAGCTCAGTGTCGAATCTTGGGAATTAGATAGCTGTCCAGATGATCAAGATCCCCTCTAGCTAAAATTCTCTGAATTGTTAAATATGAGGGCAAGCTCATCTAAAACAAACAAAATAAAACAAAACAAAAAGCTTTTCTGTCACCCCTCACATTATCACTGGGCAGAAATACATTTCAAGTTTCAATTATGCTGAATTCAATCTTTTTTAACACATTTCACAACCTCTTTTAGTATCTCATTTCATAATTGAAATCTTTGATGTGATAATGTGAATAAAAATCAGATCTCTGGACAGTTTTGGAGTATCGTCTATCCCAAGATTGGTTTATGATATGATCTCATAAAAATTTGGAGAAGCATTGATACACAGTAGTCAGCCTCGTCTAATTCAGAGAGACTGAGGGGTAGCCATCTTTTTAATGTGCTTGTTAGGAAGAGGAAGCTCATTAATAGTAATTAGAAACAAATAAAGAGCATAACGAACAGACTTACAGAAGGAGGAGAAAAGAAAGCATGTGGCCCTGCGGAGATGAGGAGAATAATGAGGAGAGTAGATCTCCTGGTTTCTCAAAAATTTTTAGAACCCATTTAGGATGCCTTATGTCCTGATGACACTTCCTGCTTTTGAATGTATGAAGAGCCATTTAATTCATTTCTTCCTTTTATAATTTCACTTGGATGACTTTCTGTCATAGCCATTTCTCTAGTCATGGAACACACGCATTCCTAAAAATCACTGCACTCTGCACGATCGTGCAATAAGAAACAGATAATGCGATAAATGTGAAGTTAGGAGCAAAACTTGATCAATGACAAATACAAAATAAATAAATAAATAAATGGAAAGTAGAAACCTAGAAATGGTGTCCCAGTTACATACATGTGTCAGGAAGGAAGACCTTCCTCTGTCCTGTGGTCCTTCTAGCTGGCCTTAGAAATTGACAAGAGCCAGAGTAACAGGATGGAATCAAATCTACTAGGCATATGGACAGGGATTCCACGCAGGCAGGAAGTTCCACAGACGGTGAGGCAGCATGAAGCTTGTATGAGCTGAGGACACAAAGAGGAGGAAGGCCGTCAGGCAGGAAGGTGGAGAATGAAGGGTAGACAAGTTCATTAGGAAAGGGGGTGTCTGTTGATAGCTGTCTTCCTGGTACAGACTCTCCTTTCCAGTGTAAATTCAGGCAATTGTGGGGGAGGCAGAGAGCTTTTTCTGCAAGTGCTGAGTTTAATTACTTTTAAATAGACCGATTTCTGTGCCAAAGTGACACACTTTGGGGTGTCTCATCCAGCACTCACTCACATGTCAAATGGTTAAGGAAAACATAAGGGTTCTTTAATAAGTATCGTACTTTATCTTGGGGAAGAAAGCTGATCTTTGTGTAAATGCACATGAGACAGATTGAAGTCTGTGAGTTATTGTGAAATGGTCGAGGAAGCATTACACAGTCTGTAATCTTGTGCAACTTTAAAACCGGAGGCATGCTTTCTCTTTGCCTGGGAGATACGGGTGCTACAAGGCATGTGTGTATGGTAGATACCTGTCTCATGAAAATTTAAATTTGGTCTGATGTGTGACCATCTTCAATTAACTTCTGTATCACTTTTGGAAATTCCTTTGCTTTTTAATCTTAACTCAGGGCTTTGCTCAACAGCTGAACCCTTTGGAAATCATACTGATTTTTTGAACTCACCGAACCAGGCACTTCTAGTACCGATAGGAGCTTCTGCTGTAGGATTCAGCCATTTCTGCGTAAGGGCTTACTTTACACACAGTGATTCATATTGGATTGCGAGAAAGATGATCCTGACTTTTTTTAATGTCTGGTCTTCACTGCAGAAGCTCAGCCTTCCTTCCGTTCCTTCCAGTTCTTTCTTGCCTTATTCTTCCCGACTTTCCAGTGGTTCCAGTCATAGACGTGCTTTTGCTTTCACAGCCTTGTCTCTGACGGTCCCTGATGCAAGTTCCTTTATCTTGTTTCTTGAGAACCAGCATCAAAACATATCATTGTTTCCAGCTTCTTCTCAACTCTTAAAGCTTGCTTTCTTCACGTTCTGCTTTGTGTTGCCTAACCAGAATACTTAGATACTTTTTGGATGTTGAATGAGTATACCCAGATGCAAAATAATAGCAAAGCACAGTCTTTTAGAATAACATGTGCAGTAAACAGTGAGCTGAGAGAGGAGCTATTTGAGGTGCGTGTATACGTTTATGTTTTGTGGATTCTTCTGTGGCTCAGTTCAGTTTTCTGTATTCACCTAGTATTTCTTACAGATGAAACTGCAAATAAGCGGATAGAAAATTTGCATTGTTCTTGAATTATTTTCTATTGGATCAATTGCGTTGGAATAGTCTTGTGTTTTCAGGACAAGTGCAGTAGCAGAACTGACTGTTTGCAACCCAGTACCTTCATTAAGACATGTACATCAGTCTGTTTTTATGAGCAAAAGGTATCATTTGGCTTACTGTTTTTTCATTATAATTATATATAAAAGTTAAATAGCCAACCTTAAAACTATAAATTGTCTAATTTAGAATTTTAGAAGTTTTGGAATATAGAGTGTTAGAGGAAGTAAATATTCTGCAGGCAGAAGCATGTTGTATTTTGTGGATAAGATCTCAGACTCCAGAGATTGGCTTCTGTAGATGAATCAGCATATTACCGCGTCACCTTCGGGAAGTTACAGTAAATGATTGCTGTTACTATCTTTAGAGTAATCACTAACTCTTTCAACTGACTTAATGGAAAAAAATCATTGTCTGTAAGTACCTCTTTTCTTTTAAGTAATTGAAAATCGATAAGGAGAGATCATCTTTACATAATAAAATGTAATACATAATAAATGTAACACTAATGCAAATAAAATCTTGCTTACTTTTGAATTTACCCCTGTTCTTTCTTGTCTCCTTTTAAGTTCATCATGTTGAAATACAGCATAAAAAGAATTGGAAAAACTAATAATAAATACTGAGTATGAATCCAATAAAAAGAAAGTCTTTTGGTATTAGGACAGCCCAGGACTTGGCAACCTCTTCAGTGGGACAGATATTTAACATTTAAGGCTTTTCAGGCTATATAGTCTCTGTTGCAAATACTTAAATCTGCTGTTATAGCTTAAAAGCAACTGAAGACAATACAAAAACAAATGGCCACAGCTATGAAGGGTGGCAGAATTTGTCACCCCCGAATTTGCTTTGGCCGAAGGATTATTTTAGGATGTTTGTTTTACAATTTTTTTTTTACCATTTATTTCTTTATTTTTGAGAAACAGAGGCAAAGCTTGAGCAGGGGAGGGGCAGAGAGAGAGGGAGACACAGAATCCAGAGCAGGCTCCAGGCTCTGAGCTGTCAGAAGAGAGCCTGACATGGGGCTCAAACACATGAAGCATGAGATCATCACCTGAGCTGAGGTAAGAAGCTCAACCAGCTGAGCCACCCTGCTGTTCTTCAAGAATAGCAGACCTGAGAAAAGCTCTGAAAACAGAGAGGAAGTTAGCCTTTTGTAAGAGACATTTACATTTGTAAGGGAAATCTCCGTTTTTGGGAGTGTCTCCCTCACTGTACCAGGAAGAGGGGGTCACTCTAAATATCTAGAAACTGTTACCAGTGGAGAAGGCACAGACCTAAATCTGTGTAACAACCTTACTCTTGTTACCATCCAGTTTTGGTACACTTCCTTAACTGGCTCTCCACCCCTAGCATCTTCCGTTTTTAGTTGACGATGGGATTTAAGGTGATGACTTCAACCAAGTTGGGGAGTTACTCAGGATTTCTGGGTTTCTCCCATGTATACAGGAAGTATACATGTTTTTAAACTTTTGTTTATTTTTCTCTTGTTCATCTGTCTCATATTGGTTTGATTCTTAGACTACCCAGAGGAACCTTAACGGGTGGAGAAAAATTTTGTTTTTTCCCCAACAGAGGGACAAATAGTTTCATCACAAAACATATTTGTTCCAATAAAATTTTGTTTACAGCAAAAGACAGGGATCCAAATTTAGCCCAATGACCATAGTTTGCTCGCCCCTTGGAAACAATTATTCATGTTTAAAAACTGATTTTTAGAATACCTACTTTTCAGTTATGATGCTAATCTGTACCTGTGTACATCTCTACATCATAAATGTAAAAATAACTTCATCTCACTAGTACAGTCTGCACTTTTAGCAGCTTACCAGAATCAATTCAATAGTTTCAGTCATAATGCTACCCTAGTGGCTTCAAAACCACTAAATGTGATCCTTTCAACTGTACCAAACTGGAGCCTAATATCCATAGTGGCTAATTAATTGGTTTGGGGATGCGGTTCTGGTATCTACATTTAAACAATCAAAACAGTGGACTGGTAACTCATACATGCAGGCAGTAATAAGAACCATGGCTGTAATGATTAAGTCAGATTTTATCATAGAATCATTTGTAGATGTTTTAGCCAGGTGCATTCACAATTATACTCTATTAGTTCTTTTTTTGACTTTGGGCACATTACTTACTATGTCTTTGAGGTGAAGACTGGTAAGCAGTTTTCTCTTCAGTAAGATAGAGATAAGTTGGCGTCTGCACAGACACATCTCTAATAATCATTCCGTGTAACACCTGTATTTCAGATTAAATCAAGTCAGTGATTAGATATGTTATTTTCTTAGGCTTGAGCATATTTTACTTAAAGAGCAACCCAGGATGTAAATCAGTAAAAACAGATTTAGTATCAACTTATCTAACTGATCTTAATAGTTACTAAATGTTTTCCAGGGTTTCTCAAGTTTAGCAGTATTGCTAGGTTGAACTGGAAAATTCTTTATGGTCAGAAAATTCTTTTTGCATTGTCCTGTGCGATGTAAAGTGTTTAGCAGCATGCCAAGCTTATACCATGCTAAATATATGATCCTCCTTGGCAGTTATAATAATTAAAAATATCTCCAGATACTGGCAGTTATCCGGAGCAAAACATCAGTTAGGAGCCTCTAATATATACTAAATATATATGGTATTATGGTATTCTGTGATACTGTCCTACAGGTACCTATGGTAGGCAGTTTCCAAGATGGCCGGCCATGACTTTCTCACCCCTATCTTCCTGCTCTTGTGTCATCACCTTTGAGCGTCAGATGGAATTAATGACTTGTTTCCAACCTACTGTCTATGACAAAAGTGATGGAATACTACCTCAGAGGTGAAGTTGCAAAAACACTCTGTCTTCTATCTCGCTTACCTTCTCTTGTTTTCTTACTTGCTCTCTGTGATGATAGGCAGCTGCTGTCTTCTCAGCTGTCTTATGGAGTCCCAGGTGGAAAGGAACCAAAGGAACTTCCAATCAATAGTCCATAAGAAACTGAATCACATTAACAGCCACCTGAGTGAGCTTGGAAGTGGGTCCTTCCTCATTGTACCTTGAAATGACCGTAGTCCTTAGTGACACCTTGTTTACTGCCCTGTGAGAGAGCCTGAGTCAGTGGACCCAGCCCTACTTGCCTGTATTCTTGATCTCAGAACTCTACAATAATAAATATTTGTGCTTTAAGGGTCTCACTTTTAGAATAGTTTACTATGCAGCTACAGTAACTGATACAGTGATGTTTATTTATATGAATTTATTAAGAAATTTTACCCTCCTTTTTTTAAAACAGTATTTCATAAGGTAATTTCCAGGGATCAAAGTCATCCAGGCATTGAAAGTCATGTTTTTTTGTTTGTTTGTTTTGGTGGAGAGTTTTCAGTGGTGGGAAACCTTTACTTCCTTGTCATAATCTGACTACATTCTCAAATTTATTTCTTACAGGACACATGATCACTAATAGAGGCAGAGAATATATGGAGAAAAAGAAGGCATCGCATAAAACAGTAAAAAGGCTGATATTCATTCTAGCAAATATCAAGAGACCATTTTTAATGTTTATTTATTTTTGAGAAAGAGAGAGAGTGAGAGAGAGAGCCAGCAGGGGAGGGGCAGAGAGAGAGGCAAACATAGAATCCAAAGCAGACCTCAGCCTCTGAGTTGTCAGCAAAAAGTCTGACGCAGAGCTCAAACCCATGAACTATGAGATCATGACCTGAGCCCAAGCCGAATACTTAACCAACTGAGCCACTCAGGTGCCCCTAAAATTTGAATTTTAAATAAAAAGGAATCTCTGTGATCTCTTTCAAGAAGAAATGGTGCAAACATAAAATCTTAAATAATTAGAGAGGGGCGCCTGGGTGGCTCAGTTGGTTGAACGGCCGACTTCAGCTCAGATCATGATCTCACAGTCCATGAATTCGAGCCCCGCGACGGGCTCTGTGCTGATGGCTCAGAGCCTGGAGCCTGCTTCAGATTCTGTATCTCCCTCTCTCTCTCTGCCTTTCCCCTGCTCATGCTCTGTCTCTATGTCTCTCAAAAAGTAAATAAATGTTAAAAAAAATTAAAAAAGAATTAGAGAATGTAGAACTGTCAGGTTTGCTTCCATATTATTGAAGAAGAAAATGACTTCCAGGTTGTAAAAAGGTGCAGAAATGCACGACTAAATTGAATTAAAGACCTAGAAACAACTGGGCAGGAGAAGGTTGACTCAGCAGGCTTGGGCCATATGTTCCAAGTCAAGGTTTGTCTTTAGGACTGGCCTTTCACGGTCTCCTGGGAGATAACCTCTGATCTCTTGGACTGGTCTTTCTGATCAGAATGTTTTCTTATGCCTGAGGCTTTGGGCCATGCAGTACCAGGTTGACCAAATAAGTTTATTCCAACAGTGAGATTTATGATGAAGGCCTGTTTTTGCACAGCAGGTGGCTAGAGTCTCAGTAGCTGAGGTCTTTTGTGCAAGTGCTGGATGCCTACATGCCTGGCACCCAATACAAACTCGAGACTGCAAGGCTCAGGTGAGCCGCCCTTGTTGGCACTACTTGTCACTTGTCACACAGCATTACCGGAAGAATTAAGCATGTCTCTGTATGAATCCACTGGAAGGGGAAACCCGAAAGCTTGTGACCTGTTTCTCTCATACTTCATCTCATGTACCCTTGTCTGATGTTAATCCAGATGCTTTGCCTCACAAACTCTAAACGTGGATATGATGGCTCTTCTGATGAAATCTGTGAGTCCATCTAGCAAATCCTCAAGACGAAGGTGGTTTGGGGAACCCTGGTACAGAGAAGATTGTAAGGATCATTATAAATGCACTCAGGCCTTCAGTTTTAGATAACATACATGCCTAGGTACTAAAGGAACTGGTAATTATATCATCAGTATCATGCAATACTTTCTGGAGGGTCCTGGAATATGGGTACCAGATTACATATTAGCATCAGTTGTGATCCCAGTTTTTCAAAGAATCAGTATCAGAAAGTATAGATACATGAGCTTGATACCCGAGTCTGAAAATACTTTATAACATAGTGTGGAGCAGGCAGTGAGTATATCGAGGGCAGGAGTTACAGAGGAGATATCTTTACAACCTCAGAACCTAACGCAGCACACACTACCCGGCAGGTACTCAGTAATTGCAAAGCTTGATGAATTCTAAGGACCTAAAAAGAGAAGGAATCATACTAGGAGTCAACATAGCTACAGAAACAGTGTGGAAACATAACTCAACTGCATTCACTTTTAAAATAAGGCGGTACAGGGGCGCCTGGGTGGCTCAGTCGGTTAAGTGTCTGACTTTGGCTCACGTCATGATCTTGCAGTTTGTGAGTTCAAGTCCCGCATCAGGCTCTGTGCTGACAGCTCAGAGCCTGGAACCTGCTTCGGATTCAGGGTCTCTCTCTCTCTCTTAACCTCCTGCATTTGTGCTCTGGCTCTCTCTCTCTCAAATATAAATAAACATTAAACAAAGAAAGAAAAACACTTTAAAAATAATAATAAAATAAAATAAGGCAGTACTACTCCCACTACTAGTAAATAATCAAATAAAATGATGTCTAATAGAGTGGCCAAGCAGAGGAAGGTCAAAAGATTATGTAGATTTCAGAAAAAAAAATACTTTCCAAAAGTTTTTCATGATTTATTTGTTTACCACTTGGAGAAACGTAGGCCAGATGAGAAGAAAATTGAGTTTAGTCGGAGTGGGATGAGCGTGCATCCAGACGACCGAACGGTGGCTCTCCAAGGGTGATCGTGGAGGATTCTGTCCTAAGCCTTGTCCCATCGAGCGTTTTTATCAGTGACGTGGACAAAGACAAAAATGAGTGTTTATGAAATTTTCAGAAGACAAAAGGCTGAGAGAAATAGCTAATGTGCTGCATAACAATCAATATTTGAAAAGTTCTTGACAGCAATTTGTGTGAAAAAGACTTCAGGATTTAGTTGACTGCCAACTCAAAATAAATCAGCCACGGCTGCCAAGAAAGTAAATAAATGTATGCTGTATGTAAATGCAGTAGTGTGTGTGTGTGTGTGTGTGTGTGTGTGTGTGTGTGTGTGTGTTTCCCTTGTGGCTGTTAGCAATTACCTCTCTCTCACAAAATCATTGGAGCTGATAGAATCCACCCACAGAGGTTGTCCTAACCCAAGATTCTGGCTTTTTCTCTTGCCTGTCAGCTATGCTTCTATTTATGGTCAACCATGCGGTACACAATCTTAATCTTTAGCATTCAGCAATTTCTAAGAGTCCATGTGCGACTAAGAAAGAAGTCGTCCTAAATGACTTTATTAAATCAGGACAGTGAATTGTCAAAAGGTATTAGGCTTCACCTCAGTTAATATGTATTCAGTTGTTTTAAGTGACCCACCTGAGCAAGAATTGTGCATTAGGGGTTGCTTTCAGATCAGAGGGATGGAGGGATGAATGACCGGTCACGGGGTCACTTGCAAGAGGACGTTGGAAGGGAGGATTATGTATGATGCCTGAGAAAAGAAAGCTGTGTGAGAAGCAGGGGAAATAAGGGCACCTGGGGGGCTTGGTTGGTTAAGCCTCAGACTTCGGTCAGGTCACGATCTCATGATTCGTGGGTTCGAGCCCCGCGTCGGGCTCTGTGCTGACAGCTCAGAGCCTGGAGCCTGCTTCGGTTTCCGTGTCTCACATTCTCCCTGCCCCTCCTCTGCTTGTGTCTGTCTTTCTCTCAAGAAATGAATAAAATATTTTAAAAAATTAAAAAAAAATAAAACAATAAAAAAAAAGAGAAGGGGAAGGAATAACCAAACATCATCTTAAACATCCCAAAACTAATAAGCAAGTAGGTGTGAGGGGAATTGGGAAAGATAAAATTTTTAAAGAGGGTTGGATTGCTAGAGGAAATTCTGGTATGTGGAGATGTCTCTCAGTGACTCCCGCACGCTCTGTGAGGATCTCCTAGTCCCAGGGGCTGCTGTGGGTCCTCACCCTGTCCCCTCCAGGTGTCTCTGCTGGACTGTGCCACACACCCTCTGGGAACCAAGGGGACCACACGCCCCATCGCTTGACTTGTGCTGCCTGGAACCTGCAAGGCCAGCATGTGAGACTAATCACCTTTACTGATAGGAGCCTGGGAAGGAGATGGCAGGTGAATTCCACGATGGGCCCCTGAAGTAGGCTGGAGGGGTGGGCGAGACAAGGAGCACGTCAGCAAAGTGGGGGCGAGCACCTCTCACTCAGGCAGATGTTAGCAGCGTGTTTAGTGTGGCCCTGTTTGTCTTGAAGGGGATGGATATGTGAGGAAAATCAGCATACAATGATGCGGGAGTGAGTTCACGGGAAGGAGTAACATGCCTGGTTGGACCGGAGCGACCACGCATCCATCACTGTCCTCCCATGGGACACCAAAATCGGACACCAGATGCTGCTTGGGGACCTGAGTCAGACTTATACCCTTTAAGATAATAATAATTACTACATAAATTACATAATACTTACAAATTGTTATACAACTATAATAAGTTATAAGTATAATGTAGTAATTATCAGATGATGGGAGGGCTCTCTCTGCTGTCTCCAGCTGGCTGATGCTTAAAACGTGTAGGTCATTCATTCATCTATCCCAAATTATTTGATTGTCTAATACAGACTCGAGATTAGGATACCGTATGGATTTATTGACTTCTTATAGTCGAGAGTCTAATGACAGGAGAGAAGGAAGAATATCCTCAGTTAAGAGAGATCCATCACCAGTAAATTGTAGCTCACAGCCGCATCCCTCTTTTCCTCGGGTGCCCTGGCTCCTGCAAGGAAAGAGAAGACGTGCGTGTGTCACAGAGAGAAGGGGAGAGCAGAGACAAAGAGAGAGAGATTGGCCTATTTAATTTCTTTTTACAATTCAGTTAGTTTATAACAGCATCAAATCACCATTAAACAAGGCGATTCCCGTAAACAGAATTCTCCATGTTTCGTTGTTGATGATTTGCCTTTCTGAAGGTAGAGGGAATGAGATTTGGAGACGGAAGGCAATTGCGTGTATCGCTAAGTCAAAAAAAATATATATATATATACCCATACATATATATATACACACATATAGATATATACATACATATTTACACACACACACATACACACATTCACATATGTATACACACACACACACACACACACACACACATGCATACAGACATGGGTAAGGTTTTACAGATTAAATGTAGTGTGTAAGGACTCATCTTAGGCCAGTTTCCTAGAAGCAGACGCCGAGCTGGCAGAGTGCAGGCAGGAGCTTGGCCTGTGAGCACACTCAGGGATGGTGCCTGAGCGGAGGAATCGGCAAAGGGAGAATTTGACCTGCAGTCCAGTTACCATAGAGGTTCGAACCTGTCGTAGCCCGTCAGTGTTGTGCCACGTTGGAGAAGAGGCGCTGGGGCTTAGCCCATCAGGCGTCGGGTGCGCGCTGCCCCTCGGGAGAATGGAGTCAGCTAGCAGCAATGGTAGAAAAGGCATCAGCTGTGAGCAGCCAGCAGGTGGGGGGATGTCAGGGAACGGGCGAGCAGGGGGCATGTAGCCCGGGCTTGGCAGCGTCCCATAAGCCCCTGGACGCGGGTCCCCTTCACTAGATGCCCGTTTAGCTCTCCCAGGATTTGCCTGTTCAGAGACCTTATCAGCTTCAAAGAAGTCTATCTCCTCCACTCAGCCTTCCAGAATCCAGCAGGGAACCCAAGTCTGGAGTTGGTCATCGAGAAGCATTTGAAGGCCGTTGACAAGATAGATTGCAAGAAAAATGTGGTACAGATTTGGGAAAGAAGAAAGCAGAATTGTGGAGCCAACGTCCATAAAGGGCGTGTGCCAGAGAGAGACGCCTGCTCGGCCTTTCTGTTTCCTAGAGTAACGTTCAGAGTGCGGCAGACAAATTACAGAAGATAGAATGAAAATTGATTCAGCCCACGGGGCTGCCTGTCTTCCACCTAAATAATACTGAAGAGCCAGGAGCAGGCATAATGAGAATTCATAATTTCACGGCTTAAATGAAACTATGGAAGTCATCAGAATGATAAACCTACCAGGAGAGAGAAAGAGAAACATGTTTTTATTTTTTAAAAAAAACTCTCTGGCGCAACTCAGAAAGAAAAGAAAATTTTCTTAGAGGCCAAGAAATTGCAGGAACAAAGAAAGCTGTGGGGAAGATAGGTTTTCCCAGGAAAAGAGCAGATACTTCTAAAGAACCAGGCACTGCCTAAAATATTTCCTGGAACAAGACTTAGCTTATGCAACCCTAATGAAAGGCCGCGGATCTAGATAAGAGATTGATATCTTTAATTTGTGAATGCATATGAATGACTGCGAAGTATGTTTCCTGCTCCGTGTTTCACTTGTGGAATTGTTGCAGACTGCTCTGTGTTGGAAGATTACATAATTAGATACGTCCAAACTTAAACACCACCAGGATTTAAGTCTTCCTGCAAATGTTGTGTGGGGGTAAATGCATCTTAGAGGAGCAGAGAAAGTTCCAGTGGATGCTTGGTGGAGGGAAAAGGCCGTGATGTGGATTCTGTGAGATAAAGTGACTCTAGAGTCTTAGGTGCCTGGTTTCCAATCCCATGTCTACACTTCCTGCAACTTTCCGGACTCAGCTTCCAGAAGGGCACAGTTGAGGATGTTCTCTGTAACTACCTCACAGGGCCGATGGGAATATTCAGCATAGGAACGAATGCTCAGAACTGGTATTTTGTCACACACATCATACTAATGACAAGTTAAGAGTCGTGGTGGGCAGAGACATTAACAGACTTGTCTAGAAGTATCCTAGAACCCCAGTGTGGATACGGTGTGGTCCAGGAGAGTGCAGTGAGGAGAATCAAGGAAGGTTTATAAAACATCGCTCCCTGAAGCATAAAAAATGAGAAACTCTTCCTTCTTCCTCAGAAATGAGTCTCTGTCACTATTCTGAGAAAGCCCATCCGTAGTATATAAACACATCTTCAGTATTCGACGGGGTAATGGTTCGGCGGCCCTAGTGGCTCTCCACTTTTGTCTACAGACATTCTATGCTCTTCGCACACATAGACACAAGTAACCTTTCCCTAATCTATGTAACTGAGGTACATAGTAGTCCTATTTTAAGTGAAAGAAAATACAAGAAAGTTTCTGGTAACTTGCCCATTATTAAATTGTGACAACGGGATTTAACCCCAGGCACACCTTAAACCATCTACCGTTTGCTTGTCTGTGTGTGCCGGACTTGGTAGAAAATAATGACGGGTCAGCATGGTATTAAGTCGATTCAAAACAAAATATATATTCTTCGACTGTTTGCAGCTCCTCCTCTTAGTAAAGTTCATACAGTGACCACGAGGTAAGACTTTGGATTTTCTGCACTCACTGCCGGCCCTGAATGGCTTCCTTGGCCGGTGGGAAGCCTGACAGGCCCACGTGACCACAGGCACAGTGCCAGGCAGTGGCTGAGGGCTCGCCTCACGAGAACTGGAATCGATCCGTGAGACATGAGGCCACAACCAAAGCAGCCTAATGGACCCGCTACCAAAAACAGTGAGCTGGAAGCCCCAGGTGCAGAGCAGTAGACTCCAATCAGAAGCACTGACTCCATTCTCCCACTGTGTTATACAGTCACACACATTTGAGGTCATTGAAATCTTATTTTTAGATGTAGGGTTTTTTTTTTCCCCTCTAACATGAAAAAATCAATTATTTTTCTAACATGATGTCTTAGCCAGGGCTGCAGTAATAAAATGCCACCAGAGCATTTTAAGTACCAATAGGGGCGTTTAAAAAACATAAATGTATTTTCTGATTGTTCTGGAGGCTGGAAGTCTGACATCAGGGTGTCTGAGGGTTGGGAGGCTTCTCTCCTTGGCCGATATGTGGCCATCTTCTGTCTTCGTCTTCACATCGCTTTCTTTCTGTGCCTATGTGTGTCCAAATTTCTTCCTATAGGACACCAGTCATATTGGCTTAGAACCCACCCTAATGGCCTCATGTTAAATTAATTACAACTTAAAAGATCGTTTCTCCAAATAGAGTCACATTTTGGGATATTGAAGGTAGGATTTTAGGGAGAACACAGTCAGTCCATCACACATTAGTAGTGAAATAAAAATACACTCTACCACCCAAGAGCAATTACTTCCTACTGTCACCCAAGCCCACATTTTACTGAAGTTCAGCAGCAGCTTCAAGATAAAAGAGGCAATTTTAAACTTTGCTCAACATTGTCTCCTAGTGAGCCAGCTGCATAAAATCGAGGTGGAGTGTCTTCCTCATGTAGCATCTTGTGGCTTTGACGGGGGATGGCCGAGAGCAGAGCTTCACCGAGTCAGATTTCATTCCGTATACCTTTTGGAATCAAAGAAGAACGTTCCCGATGTACACAAATGAAAGGAATGTGTGACCTGGCTGCCATTTTTATTAGAATGTCCTGAGGCTTTTGTTGTTCATCTAGCAGTAGCTATGGTTACATTTCTCCTATTTTCTGGAAGGCATTGTCAGAGCAGTTTTGTGTCCACACAGTCTCGATCTTACTGATCCAGAATACAAATGACTAGATACTAAATCTTTAATGCATCAGGGTCCTCAAAATATTACAAAATAATTGGAATTAAAAATTAAAACCAAAGTGAAGGTAAAAGTTGGTGACAAGAAACTCAAAATGTAGTTTTATTTAACCATTTTGTGTTAAACTACATGATGATGGAAGAATCATTGTTCTTCATATAACTGAAATGTTGATCTCTGCTATTGTGCCTGTACTTCCTTATTTCTGCCCTTAAGTATTCCTGTGAAGGAAAGAACAGATGAAATAATTTCCATGTTCTGTCCTATGACAATGACTAGAATATTATTATTTAAATAAAGATATAAGGAATAAGCCTGAGCCTAAGTTAGAACTCCAATGAATACGGTAGATAAAACTTGGATAGGCTTAAGAAGAACTTCTCAAATCGCAGTTTTTAATCAGTTATTTTTTAAATGTTTGCTTGTTTATTTATTTATTTTGAGAGACAGAGAGTTCAAGTGGGGGAGGGACAGAGAGAGCGGGGACAGAGGCTCTGAAGCTGGCTCCAGGCTCCGTGCTGGCAGGTGAGCAGGATGTGGGACTTGAACTCATGAACCATGAGGTCATGACCTTAGCTGAATCGGATATTCAACCGACTGAGCCACCCAGGTGCCCCTAAAATCTTGGTTTTTAACAGAAACCTTCACTTCGTTACAAAAGAAGAGAGGATAGTGTATTAATGTTCCCTGTGCCCGTCACCGCCTCTGTGGTCGTTCTGTCCTGTCAATTTTTTTTTTCAAAACCTCACTCATACCCCTCTTCCTTTCTCTCATTATTTAGAAGTGAGTGCCAGGTATTAAACATTTTAGAAATGAATATTTGAGTATGTATCTCTAAGATATAATGGCTCTTAATAAACATAACCACAGTAGTATTAACATGCTCCCATAAATTAGAAATAATTTCTTTCTCTGTAGACTTTGCTTGCGAGGCGGTTTTAGGTTCACAGGAAACGTGGGAACGACCTTCAGAGACACCCCAGGTGCTCCCTCCGCCGCTCACGCACGTCCTTCCCGCTGGGTCTCCCGCCAGAACGGCGCGTTTGCTGCGACTGACGCACCACGCGGACATCTCGTTAGCACTCGAAGACCCAGGTTTACGCTCTGCGTTACCCTTGGTGCCGTCCGTTCTGTGGGCTGGGGCGAATATATAAGGACGTACATATGCCTTTGTAGTATCACGCGGGTTAGTTTCACTGCCCTAAAAATGCTCCGTCCTTCACCTTTTCATCCCTCCCTCCCCACGACCCTCTGCAACCATTGATCTTTTTATGCGCTCCATAGCTGTACTTTTTCCAGAAAGTCATGTAGTTGGAAACATACCATATGTGGCCTTCTCATAATGGCTTCTTTGACTCACTAGTATGCACTTACGGCTCCTCTGTGCCTTCTAATGGCTTGATGGTTCAGTCTTTTAATGATGAAAAACAACAATTAAGATTAATATTATGTTATGTTATGTAATAAATTCCTTTCAAATGTACACTACCCAAAATATCATATATATGAAATATTTAATAATTCCAATGAAATTCGTATATTGCAATTAGCAGAAATACTGCCTAAATCTTTTTTTAATAGTTACACTTCTCTCTTGATTTCTGTTTTCTGACATCGTTGTTGTTGTTGTCAAGGTCACTAAGTTATTCGTTGTAGAAAGTTCTCACACAGGCTGGATTTTGCTACTCACCATGACTGTCAGAGAAACAATTGCTTAAGCTACCTGTCCCCATGAATATTTTTCCCTGACTGATCACAGCAGCAACAGAAATGCAGAGAACATGTCTGCAAAGTTAAAGAAACACTAAAGAGAAGAGCCAATTACTGAGGCCAGTATTTGTACGACAGAAACATGGACTAGAATTCTGACTCCTTGTCCTTGACTTTGGATGGGTTTTAGGTATTTATGACTCTCCCTTTCCAAGTATATGAAACTATACATAAGTACATCACAGTTAAATTACTCAAAACAGAAGTCCATCCTCCCTCCCTCCCCTCTTTCCCTCCAGATGTGAGGCAGCCAGAGACAAAAGACACTGTGCCCTGATAAGAATGGCACCTGATGTCGCAGCACATATATAACACAAGTGATCTTCAAAGAAGAATGCAGAAAAAATGTTTAGTGATGTTAAAGCTGGGTCACTAAAGGGGACCACCTTTGAGGAGGAATGAACCAGCATTTCTGCTATGATAAGGTTGAGAGTTTGGTTTGGGCCAGCAGACCCACGGTCAAACCTTAGCTTTGCCTTGTTTTTGTATACGGCTTTTGCAAGTTATACTGCCTCATCTTTAATTTCTCTCATCTTTCAAATGAATGTAATAATTGGTTACCTCATAGAGATGTAGTTAAGATGGAAGGAGAGAAATCAGTGAGAAGCATGCTTAGTAACCGTCGCAGCCCC
Source organism: Paguma larvata (assembly GCA_030068075.1). NCBI lineage: Eukaryota > Metazoa > Chordata > Mammalia > Carnivora > Viverridae > Paguma > Paguma larvata. Next base: position 29,905,000 of record CM057831.1, read on the forward strand.
CAACACTTGTCTGGTGTGGTTGGAGGGAAGAGGCTATGCTACGGAGAAATAGTAAAGTCTTCGTACACTTACCTCCGCTCTCCTTCACGTCCGACCGTGCGTGAGCACGTGGAGACTACAGTGACTAGAGTCACCGAGAACCCATTACTAGAAATAATTCATTTGAACGATCTCTGAAATATTTTCTTCACAAACATTTTATAGCTAAGTAATAGAGTTATATGTATTTTTTTAATGAAGAAAAAAGGAAGACAGAGTCAGAAATACACATGGGCTTGCACTTTGTTGGCGATGGTGTATTAACTTGGGTGGTGGACCCGTTTATCCTCCTGTCTGTTCCTAGGTCTATAATATTTCATAATAATTTTTAAAATTATAATTCACTTATAATTAGGTAGCATTCAGAAATGACAAGTCTTTAAATTATGGAATAATTTAGTTTCAAGTTTCGGTTAATGATGTTTGGGGGTGCGTGGAATGTGTTAATGATAAATGATATTGTGGTTATTGATTACAAATATCTTCGCTTCCTGTCCCTCTGCTCTATGTGTGTTTAATATCCTGTCGTTCTCATACATCCGAACACTTCTCTTCTTTACGGATATTAAATCTCCTTTTGTGTTATTAATGTTCCACTGGCTGAAAGAATTCAGGGAATAAGGTTGCTAAAATACAGTGGATGCCGTGACTCCTCGACTACAGTGTTTGGCTGATGAGAGCCAATGCGGATTTCTTAGATCCCTGGAAGGCGGCAATTTTTCTTCATTAAATCTCAGATATATTCTCCTTAGTCAAACTTGTACTGAAAAGAAAAGTCACCTACAGCTGTAATTTTACGGTGTTTTACGGTGTCCAATATATTATTCTAATGAACGATAACAGATATGTTTTTAATATATATCTATATACTTATCTTATGTCACTTAAGTTTTTTGTAGTTAGTAAGACAAGCTCTCATGTGAATTACTGAAGGCACATTGATTTCAGCAGAGAGAAATGCTCTGAGGTTTTCACTAACCTCTACAATCATTATTTTTTATGGATCATACTTTAGGCTTATTGCTCAACTGTCCCTTCCATCTAGATATGTGTTTATTCATTTAGAGAAACAGTCGTGTTGAATTACTTTAGCTCAGGTCATGATCTCATGGTCTGTGGATTCATGTTGAATTATTTACATCATTTTTCATGAGAAATAAAACTGATGTGAGCTCAAATAATTTGGTATTTTCTGAGAACATTTATTCATTAATTTTTGCCTCTGAGAATACATTCCAGGTTCTTCTGGTAGCAGAACTTCAGTTTTGCTTTGGCTCCCAATTATTCACCCCCTGTGCTTTAAATGAGGGCAAATTTGAGTCATTCCGAGAGGCAGACATATAGCCGAGACCAAGCCTAGCGTGGATCCCTTCCCTGTGACCTCAGGGATTGGTTCACACATGCACACATGGCCCAAGTCAAGCCAACCAGAACTGGCCAGCCGCGTGCAGAGTTTGGAGAACACAGGCCCGGAGCAGCAGCAGGCCTCATGTGACAGCGAGAAGAGAGTCCGTTTGACAGTAAAATGGAAAACAGTAAAACGATGCTAGGAGACAGGGTGAAGAACTCAATTCTTTTGACGCTGTTTAAATCAGCGGTCAGTTACATCTGAAGCCAGCATGTTCCTTTCTTCGGAAGTCAGGTTTGACTTGAATGTTCTAGATTCACCAGTAAATGAGTTTGAATGAATACAGTTGCCCTGCTAGTGTTTTAACTGAAAATGTTGGGGTGCCTGAGCGGCTCCGACTTTGGCTCAGATTATGATCTCCTGGTCCGTGGATTCAAGCCCACATTGGGGACTGTGCTGACAGCTCAGAGCCTGAACCCTGTTTTGGATTCTGTGTCTCCCTCTCTCTCTGCGCCTCCACTATTCGTGCTCTGTCTCTCTCTCTCTCTCTCAACAAGAAACATTAAAAAAAATTAAACTGAAAGTCTTATTAAGAAGAATTAATAAAATATTTAAGAATTTTTTGGATATTTGTTTTTATGTCTATATGAAGACAGATTTTGGAAACCACATATCTTCCTAACTCAGTTTTTTTGTTTTTAACTGTTGTCTCAAGGCACCCCCAAACCAGCTTCTACTCTTGTCACATACTCAGAAGCACACAGCCAAACTTTTAAGAATCTAATCTGATTAATCTCTTACTGGCTACCATGTTTGAGCCACCTTGTTTCTTGCCTGCCATATATATTCCATGAAAATATTTAGTCATAAGGATTATTAATTTGTTCATAACTAGATATTCCTATACTCTACTTAGCATTTTGTGAGTCACTACAGTTTAAAAATGTCATATTCTCAGTGTTAGCCATGCATACACTGAAGAGTCTCTCATGCCGTGGACAATTTCCTTTCTTGGTCTACCAGGGCACCAGGGTCAAAATCAACAACATTCTTTTCTCAGATTGTCGGCGGAAGAACTAATTCCGTGACAACTGCTCTCTCTGTGTCTCTGACCTCTAAAACTGTGCATTTCTGATGAATGGCATCCTAGGAAATAAGGCTTGACACGTTTGCTTGTTTGTCTGAAATTGGTTGAGAAGAAAAAGTAAAAGGCACTTCAGGGATGCATGTGGTTTTCACTTTGATTTAGTTGTTTAAAAAAACAAAAAAGGAAGAAAGAAACTACAGGCCCCAAATGGAGTCACTTGTGCTCAGCACCAGGTCCACAAAGGAGAGACTTAGTACCTAGCCTAATTTCACTTTCAGCCTCCGCCGGGAGTGGAATTTTAAAGCAGTCAGTCTGGAATTTCCTGATCAACACTAGTGAAGGCACCTGCATGTCAGGCACCCTCTTCAAAGGAAGGTGACCTTGCCTGAAATAATCCTTGCTGTTTCATGACTGCCTTGTCCCTGCCCCCTTATGCCTCTAAAAGCCTTCCATTGTGTGCAGCTCCTGGGAGCTCCTCTCTCCTTGTTCGATGTAATGCTGCCTGATTCAAGAATCCTTGGAAAAAGCCAATTAGATCCGCAAATGTACTCAGTTGAATTTTTTTTAACTTACTGCAAAAAATATATATTTGTTTTCTAATAATTCACTTCCTGAATTGGTTTTTAGGCATAAAGATCCATTTGCGTTTCAAGAGGTATAAGCAGGAGTGATGACGGAGAGCTTAATATAGACCTAATCTCTAGCTCACACTGATTAGTTCTCCATGGATCCATGCCATGGATTAATGCGCAGCTGCAAAAATTTGCACAGTAATCCTCAGCTATGCAATTTGATGGCAGGCTTTATTTTAGAGTCATCGTCCCTGTAGATAATAAGGACATAATATGTATCATGTTTGGTTTACACCTTCTTATGGATAGATAAACAGAGGGAATATTGTACTCTGAAGTTATAAGGAAGCCAACACAGAGATAAAATCTGACAGTAAGAAGAACCTGGGTTCTAATACCGTTAGATCAGGATGGCTCCAGGGCAGTGAGTTGTGAGTTGTGTCTCCAGTACCAGCCTGGAGTTGATGAGAACTATGTATTCCCATTGGGAGTAGGCGGGGGGCATGAACAAGCGCTGTAAACAAGGCATGTTTGGGAGCAGCAGATAAAGTCTGATGGAACGAGTGGTCATGCTCAGAAGTGTGGCGTAAGGTTGGAAGTGACCCCCAAGCACAACAGTGTGGAGACTGTGTAATGACAGTCAAGTGGAAACGTTTTGTAAACAGTGACGAGCTTTACTGGTTTTAAGCCTTTGCAGGTAGCTAATGAGAAAAAAAAAGTGAGGTTGGCAGGCATTGCTTTTGCTTCTGGAAAACCAAATTAATGAACGTTGGGCAAGCTGCTTTCATCACAATAGCTGATTCTAACCTGCCAACATGGAGTAGAACGTGGGCAGCGTTCCAGTCTTTCTGAGTGTGTGGAAACGATATAATTAAATTCAATTACAGTTTTCAAGTCATCTCCTGGGACTGGAGGAAGGCGCTATTGATATCTCATCTCTTTAATTGATCTTAGAATGGAAGGCAAAGTTATGCTAACTTAGCTTTGTGAGGAAGACCTGGAGCGGGTAAGATAGTTTTACACAGAATTGGCAGGAGGCTTCGAGGTTACGGCAGATCATGGCTTCAGATGTCGACATGCTCCGGAAACAGCAATGGTGAACAAATGAATATACTGCTTGGCAGATGGCATGAAGGGAAATGAGGAAAGTCCTCTTGAAGGCACACACCAGGAGTGAAGGGTCCAAATAGCAGACTTCGCATAGAGGTCTCACACAGATGCGAAAGCATTATAGGTTTGAGAAAAGAAGAGGTGTTGATCCGGCAAAGTGAGGAGGGAATAGTGTTCTAGATTCAGGTATGGCACAAGAGATGGTGTACAGTTGACGGAGACCATGGTGCATTTTGGAAACTAGAAAACATGGATTGTGTCTGTAGTGGAGTAGGAAGACGGAGGTCCAGACATGAGTAGCCAAGGGCCAGGTCTTCAAGATGCTGATCACAAGAATGAATTATCTTTCCAAATATCTGTGTCTGTACAAAGAGGAGATTGTTCAAAAATATATTATTGGGGAGGGGGGGCGCCTGAGTGGCTCAGTAGATTGGGCATCCGACTTCAGCTCAGATCATGATCTCATGGCTTGTAAGTTCAAGCCCCACGTCGGGCTCTATGCTGACAGCTCAGAGCCCGGAGCCTGCTTCATATTCTGTGTCTCCTTCTCTCTCTGACATCCCTGACTCGTGCTCTGTCTCTCCCTCTCAAAAATAAATAAACATTAAAAAATTTGTTAAAAAATATATTATTGGGTCACTTATCCAATCTAATAAATTTTCTATTATGCTTATTTTGTTATATACAACCTAAAACATGAGCCAATATATACAGGTTATCAAAATGGGCAACTCTGATTCTGGCAAGATGGTGTGTGTGTGTGTGTGTGTGTGTGTGTGTGTGTGTGTGTTTAATTAAAAACACTTAGTGACTGTCTGCTATGTGAAAAACTCTGTGTTAGTTACTGGCAGCTGGCAGATAACAAGTAATTACTGAGACAGGGTGTAAAGCCTAAAATGTGAGATCAGGTGAAAGACAAGTCATCTAGAGGGACAGCTGAGTTAGTGAGAGGTGGAAAGAGGGGAGCGATGCCCTGCACAGCATTTTGGGTATTCAGTTTTAAATGTGGGTTTGCGAGGAAAGATCATCCACTTTCAACGTGGCACAATATTCGACGGAAAGTCCTTTATAGCCCCTGAGAATACGCTTACAAGCTGGAACAAAAAAATCATGGCGCAAAATACAGTAGGAAAAAACATAGACACTGAGGTGAGTTGCAGTTGGGCTGAAGTATTTACTCTTGTCCAGGCGTTCTTCCGTGCGACGGTGAAGAACACCTCTTCCTTGCCCGTCACGGATCTTACATGTCTCAATGAGACATTGAACACATAATTCCAGTCTTGGGTGGCGATGGGATTTGTGAAGGGAAAAGAAAGTAGGGTTAGGGCCCAAAGAGTCTTGGGATGTTTTAGATGTTACGTCAGAGAACAGTCCTCTGTGTCAGGTGAACAAATCCCCGCAGGAGCTAAGAGAGCCCTGCAGGTGTCGGCGCCACTGCTGCCTGAACAGAAGGAAGAGCAGGCTCACTGGTGCTGAAAGGGAGCCGAGTTGTCAGGCTCCACCAGAAGCCAGGACTCCACGTGAGGTGCTCAAGAAACTTAAGGTGAAATAACCCCAAGCATTCATGTCAATATGTCTGTCTACATGTTTAAATGCTGGATCCATCTTAGAGCACAAATCTCAACAGAGCAAGATTTTAGATGTTGAAGCCAAGGAAGACTTTAGAGAGAACTTTTTCCACCCACTTCCTTTGCAGATGGTAAAAAAATCTGTGTACAGAGAAGTGAAATTATTGGCAGAGTGGGGCTGGGACTAAAATTAGGTCCCTTCAAGCAACCATTTTATTCTTTTCCCATTGTCTTTGCTGACACATCAAAAAGAAAAGGTCCCAGGAGTTGTCTTGCTATAGCACCTAGTTCGGTCCTGAATGCAGTAAGCTGTGTGATTCTTGCGCCTTGTTCAAAATGACATGACGGTTCTGAACCTTCTGGTCATTTTCTCCATCAAATAATCACATATATTTTATTGAGGGCAGAAAAGCCAGTTTTTACATGGTGAAACTGCTTTGTACCTAGGCCTCCAATATGAGTAACAGAAAAACATTTTTTTTAATCGAGGGAAAATTGGATCTTATTTTTGGAAGGAAGTTTGGCTACTTAAAAAAAAATACATTGCTCAATAGCCTCCCTTAACTCTCCAGGAACATTTGAGAGGACTAAGGCTGACCTTTTGCTTACTTCTGAATTTTTGAAACGTGAATCAATTTGCCATTTTCTTTCCCTCTAAGTCTTTATTTGGATTTTGTGAATTTGCTTCAAGGCTTCTGTCCTCAACAGGACCCCGAATCGTTTGCTTCACCTAAAGGTCCGTTATTGTTGCCTCACGGCCTGACTCCTACACCACGTGTTGCTGCTGTTAACGTGTGACTTACAGAACCTTCTTGGCTTGGCATTCTTCTAGCTCTTCTGTTCCAGAAAATGTCAGTGTGTGTCTGTGTCGATGTAACATTTAGAGTAAGTGATCTTGGCATAGGCAATAATTGTTTGTCTGGAGTTAATCAATATTTTTATTGATATTTATATCCAACTTATAAACATGTTTTGTTAAAAAATGCGAAGATTTTTAAAGAAAAAGAGCGATAAATGGTGGTAGCTTTTTTGTCTATCCTGCACAAAGCTGATTTAACTCATTATATGGCTCTACAGTAAGACTGTGCCAACCCTGAGATTTCTGTCCTGCGGGAAGGGTCATTCTGTATCTTTTAGAAAGGAAGAAAGCACGTACGCCAAAGGGGGAGACCTTATGAAGAGTGAGTTTGTTTTCTTCCCTATTCCTAGTTTTAGAAATGGCAGCGCAGTTCACAAAGCAGTGAAATTCATTGATTTTACCTTGTGTTTGCTCTCATTCCTCCTGCGAGCCCATCCTCCAAGAGTCGAGGGTTTCAGGACTAAACCAGATGAAAGGTGGGCTCAACTTCTTTGCCACACTGCCCATTAACAGGTGTACGTAATGCTCTCCCCTTGGACCTGGGCAGGGATCGTGACCTGCTTGCCTAGTAGGATACCAGCAAGAGGTGGTGCTCTGGTTTGCACGTTCAGGCTCAAAAAACTTCCGTTGTCTCTCCCTTGAATACTCATTCTTGGAATTGAGCTGCCATGCTCCAGAGGCTTGCTGAAGAGGCTCAGCAAGCCCTTTACAGACGCCCTTGTAGAAAGGAACTGAGCCATGTGACCGTCCCTTTTGAGTTCCCAGCTAACAGCCAGCACCAACTCACCAAACATGTGAGTGAGCCCATCTCGGGAAAATGATTTCTAGCTCTAGTCAAGAACTAGTGGTAAGATCCCCCCGCCAACCCCTGTGCCAATGGCAGGACAATGAAACAAGTAAGTTATTTTGTGGTTTTTAAGTCAAGAAGATCGGGTGGCTTTTTAAGCAGCAGCACAGTCCCCATTTGTGAGCATGTCCATGTCACCCAGCCTCGCTCTGGGGAGGAGTGTTCTGCCCTTACCTGCACTAAGAGAGTACCGTTCCCATGCCCTTCCCTAGGTCAAGGTTCACCTTCTTTCAGTGCAGGTGGGCTAATTGTTAGGAGACGGTTTGATTGAAGTAATTTGTGTTAAGTCTTGAATGAGTAATGTGGAAACTGCTCAGAAAGCTTTAACCAGCACAATTTCGGCAAAACTAATAAAATAAATTGAAAAAAAAAAAAGTATCCTGGAGAAGGATATTCTCAGATAGGATCATAGTTTAGAGTATATACAAAATATATGGACTATCCTTACGTTGCACTTTGGGCCTCTAAGTTGAGTAGATTCAATCAAAGATTTACATTTTGTGTTGTGTTAGTTGCTAATCAAGAGGCAAGATATCTTGTGCACTGTGTTGTTTTAAAATAGTTCTTTGTTCTTCCCCATGACTAGATTGTTCCTTTGAGATAGGAGTTGACTCTCCCTCATCCTTGTATTTTCCACCACAGCTAGGAGAGTGTATTTTGCACATTTGCAATAAATGTTTTTGTATGAGATGATAAGTAGTCAGGAGTACACATATTCACCATTTGTTTGGATGTCAAAAACACCCCAATATTATAAGATACCAACATAAAATTTTGAAGTGGAATATTTATATGAAAATATTTATATCTTTTTCTTGCCTCTTTATTGCATTGGCTAAAATGTCTAGTACAATATTGAAAACATGCCATAATTCCTTCATATTCCTTGAATAACCCCAAACTAGCAGTATTAAATAATTCTTTTTCTGTATTTCTTTGTTTACCTTGCTCATATTTTGTTCAAGATTCTTGCATCTACATTCATGAGCTTGGACTATGATTTATTTTAATGGCGATTTTCTGGACAGGTTTTGTTATCAAAGTTAGGCTATTCTCCTACAACATATTGAGAAGAGTTTTATCTTTCCTGATTTCTGAGATAATTATATATGGTGGTAATCACCGTTAAAGCCAGCTGGGGCTGGAGTTTGCTTTGTATGAAGCATTTAAATAATGGATTTAATTTTGTTGGTAGTCATAGGACTGTTCATTGCTATAACTGGAAAGGAAAACATATCAAAAGATGATGTTATTATATTTGTAGAGACATAGATCCGAAGAATCTATAGATTAGTAACAGAAATAAGTTTGATTTGTATACCTGCTGTGTACAGTTTCAATACATACAAATTATAATGTCAGAAAAACAAAAAAATAAATTTGGAAATAAAATGTCCCATTTCTAATAGAATAAATGGTATAAAATACCAAGTAATGAATTTAGTATAATTTAAAGATCCCTATAAAGAAAACTATAAGATGTTTTTAAGAACATTTAGAGATGACCTTAATAATTAGATGTGTCTGTGTAAAATATTTGAAATAACTCCTGTAATAAAGATGCAAATTATTCTAAAATTGACTTGTAGTTTTAATGCAGTTCAAGTCAAAATTCTGTCTCCTTTATTCCTATGTTTGGCCAGAGCTGATTTTTAAGTTTGTAGCGAGTAGCCTGTGTCAGCGCATAAAGTGACCCGACCTGAACTGTGTACTTAGGACACAAGTAAAACAAAGGAACAGGTATGAGGGACATCTTTGTATTAAATTTTTAGGTTAATTGGGTATCCATAGTTTTAAAAAGATGAGATTTCTATATCATACTCTTCACAAAAGTTAATTCTGAAGGGTTTGTAAGTATTAATGCAGAAGGGAAAAGAGTATAGCTTTTAGAAAATGACGAGAGACTCCCGACATGAGCCTGAGGCAGGTAGGGGCCTTTCTGCAAAGAAAACAAATAAAGTAGTCTGTATAAATGTAGTTTGATAAACTGGACTATATAAAATTTATAATTTTGTAAATTCAGAATAAGAGGGAAAAGGCAATCCATAGAGTGGACAAGGTAATTCTAACAACTATAACTGACACAGGGCTTGCATCCTACACTAGGAAAAGCTTCTAAAATCAGTGGAAATTACAGGAAACCCGGTACAAATGAACATGACCCTAGAACAGGCCCCCTGTGAAGCAGGATTTCTACATGGCCAAGAGGTACATGAAGAGACGCTCAGTCTTATCGGTGGTTGGGGAATATTGATTAAAACCATAGTATGATACCACTGAAAACCCAAGTGATTAGAACTAAAAAAAGACAGTATGAAAATCAGTAGAATGTGGGGAAACCAGACTCCTCCTCCCCTGCCGTTCCAAGTTGAAAGTGGCCTGGCGACTTGTGAATGCTGTTTGACCAGCATCTAAGACATGTGGCATCGTTACCGCGATTCGCTAATTCCACGTCAGAACAGAGACCCAGCAAAAATGATCGATTCAACAGAGGGATGGATGGACGGATAGACGGACAGACAGACAGACACAGAGAGTGAGAGAGAGAGAGAGATGCAGAGTTATATACTAAAAAGGGCATTCATAGTACTAGTATTTGTAATAGACTGTATTAGAACTCTTTCAGTATCATGCAGTGGGAGTTTTTGTGAGGGTAAATAGATGAAAATATAACGGCTCATTTTTTAGATTGGAGGATAAAATGTGACGCGTATTCTGTCCTCAGCTAATTATATTTACATCAGCCCCAACAAATTGCCAACCAGTTTTATTTAACTAGATAAAGTAAATGTAAAATTAATGCTCTAATGATATTCAAGTAAAAAAAAAAAAAAGTCTAGAAATCTCTGAAAGCAGCCGGTGCTGGAGGAGTGACAGGAGAGAACAGTCCCTAGAAAGTGTCATGATACACTTAGTATGCAGCCTGAGACATCACGGGGTGCTGTCACAGGTTTAGACAAGCTGATAGATCAGAGCTGAAAGTTTAGAAGTAGAAACAAATTTCTGCAGAAAACGAAGAAACAAATTCTCTCACGTGTCCCAGATGACATTTTTCATCTGGGTGGAAAGATAGACCTTTCAGTAAAAGACATGTGAACATAATTTGCTCTCTGGAAAAGATAAGAAAGTTTGGTAATTCCTCATAGTATATACTAGGAAATATTCAAAATTGGTAAAATATTTGCATGAGAACATCAAATAGTCAAAGCTATAGAAAAATATGGGAGTGTCTTTAATCTCTGAATTATACAGGCTTTTCTTGCTGTAACCTAGAAGGAGCATAAAGAGAAAAGTAAGCCTGGTCAGTTTAACAGCGTAGAAACCAGAAGCTTTCGTAGGAGAAAAACTTATACAGCAGCATAATCAAGTCAACTGAGACCATCGACGTGTATATTTACCATGACCAGGGGTGACCTTTTAAGTATACGATTGTAGTAGCTTTGGTACACACCCAGCAGAAACATGGGCAGCGGATGCAAACAGTATGATTCCTGCCCAGGAGTGATGAGTACAAAAGTGGTCAGCTCTCTCCATGATAGGAAACGTGCAAATTAACCTACTAAGATGCCACTTCTCACCTACCAGATGGAAAAGCGCTGCATGGCTTAGTATTAGATTGTCACTGAAGTAGGTGAAAGTAGGCACTCACTTATATTGTCATAATGCAGTGGAAAGTAAGTAGATCTCATTGCTGCGTAGGGAATTTGGGCTTTGTCTTTTAAATCACAAATGCATATACTCTTTGAACCAGCACTTCCACTTCTAGGAATTCCTAAAACTGTACGGCCATATTTGTGATAAGTTATTCAGTGCTGTCACTGGAACAGGTGCCCAGTACTTGTTCAAAAACCTTTGGAATAAATGTATATGGAATACAGGTTTAATTTTTTAATGTTTATTTATTTTTGAGAGAGAGAAAGAGAATACAAGTTAAGGAGAGACAGACAGGGTGACAGAAAATCTGAAGAAGGCTCTGAGGTGTCAGCACAAATCCCCTCATGGGTCTCGAAACCAAGACCTGTGAGATCATAACCTGAACTGAAGTCAGACACTCAAGTGACTCAGCCCCTCAGGGCCCTCTTTATTGTCTGTGTGTTTTTTTAAGTAGTCTTATTTTAATAGGTTTTGAGTATTCTCAAATGAGAACGTGTATAAGGATCAACCAAAGACTTACGGAGAGACAGATTGCTGCGTCCCCACTTCAGAGGGCATGATTCTATACCTTTGGGGCCAGGACCTTATACTTTACATTTTCATCAAGGTGTCAGGGGATACTCATGCCACTGATTGTAGGAATCATGTTTTGAGAACGTGGACTATAGGCTGTAAATAAGCCGCGGTGATCCTTTCCATGAATATTGTCTAACACGTCTTCATTGTGCCTGCGTGTGTACGTAGACTGAACGTTTTCTACATCAGCCTGTCTTGGAAAAGTGAACACATCGACATGACCTTTGTAAGTAGGTGGGAGTCAGTTGTCTGAGGATGGGCCAGAACAAACCCCACCAGGATTTACCCAACCTCATTATGGCTGGCCTGGTGAAAAGCTTCTGATGTCTTCCATCTCATTTTCATGAATTTCAATCTAAGCAGTTTTGTTTAATTATGTAAACTACAGTAATCACATGCTTACTGGTGAGTGAAAATCATGTAAGTGCAGCAGTTAAGTGGTCAGCCATTGTCTTTCCGTCTTCTCATGGAAAATGTGAACATTTACACAGTTTCCCCGACATTCAGGTGATACATAGTAAGTACTTTTTATCTGACTTGTCTCTTTTTTTTTTAATATAATTTATTGTTAAATTGGCTAACATAGTATGTACAGTATACTCTTGGTTTTAGGGGTGGATTCCCGTGGTTCATTGCTTACATACAACACCCATTGCTCATCCCAACAAGTGCCCTCCTCAATGCCCATCACTCATTTTCCTCTCTCCCCCACCACCCCCCATCAACCTTCAGTTTGTTCTCTATATTTAAGAGTCTCGTATGATTTGCCTCCCTCCCTCTGTATTTGTAACTATTTTTCCACTTCCCTTCCCCTATCGTCTTCTGTTAAGTTTCTTTACAAAGAAACTGATACAAGTCAGTGAGAGAAAGACAGATATCGTGTGTTTTCACTCATATGTGGAACTTTATCTAACTTTTCTACACTCTTGGCAGAATTACTTGTGTCTCATTGATGAGGTGTGATATCATCTATTATTATGTCAAAGGATCATTTAAATTGTACACCAGCAGAGTTTTTCAAACATCATTGCTAGCTAGCCTGATGGCTGTGCCAAGCATTTGTCAATGAAGGTTATCAACATAATTCCAAACATTAGCAACAGTATAATTGGTGTCCTATGAACCAAATGCTTTTGGGAAATCTTGGATTCTTCACCTTGTGTTCATTACAGCAGTCTTATACTTTCAACAGTGGTTATATTTGCACTTCATAAAATAGGACGAGCATGTGACAGATGTCACACTGGACAAAAATATACTCATCCATGAATGAAATGTTGTAGGTTTTTTTGTTTGAGACTGCATTTTTCACTAAGCATTATCTTAGGAAATTTGTCAAAGTAGCTTTTTCACTATAGCTTCTGCGATAAATTTCACCACAGTGCTTCTTCATACTTGAGAGTCAAACCTCCTCAAGACCCACGTTTAACATCGCTCGTTTCTACACGGTCACTTGCAGCTGGCTGCATGACCAACAAACCAGTTGCTGGCATACATTCACTTGTCACCGTTACGTCCTATGATCAGCATGGGGTCCTGAACTTCACTTTTTACCCCGAGCAGTGCAGTTTTCTCTTTCCTTAGTTCTTGCTCATCATTGTCACCGAGTAAACACGGACCATGCTGATTGAGGTATCACTCATCACTTTCTGATTTTAACTGTGACCATATGAATAGTAGACTTAATTCTACAAGTGTTTTCACAGTTTAATTAAAACTAAGGCAAAACATAAGAAAATGTTAAAGAATAACAATTACCAAATAATACGTTTCAGTGTGTAAAAGCTAATAATCCATGCAAACAGAGGCCCATGTGACTCTGGTGAGCACAGAGACACAAATGGTGCCTCTTATCAGTAAAGATTCGATTTTGTAACCAAATGAGTTTTGGCACAAACATTAATTTAAAAAGTGGCTTTCAGAAATTACCAGATTTAAAAATACCAAATATGAGAATATGAACCTATATAAACAGACTATTAGGAAAAAAAACTTAAATATCCATCAGGACGGGTTTGACTCAGAAAATCACGGAATGTGTTCTGCAGTGTAATACATCATAGCTCTCAAGCTAGGGGAATTAAAAGCTAATTAAAGCTCAGAGCTAATGGAATGAGCTGCTGTTTATGTTTTTATGTAGAAAGAACCCTAGGATTTATTATTAGCAAGCAGTGTGCTAAATAATATTTATAGTCTGTTTCTATGGCTGTAGAAAAAGAGAAGAGACATAGTGGGTGCCCGGCACAGGGAAAGAGAAATTGGTGTATTAGAGGGAGAGACAGGCGCTGGGAGAGGGGCTCTTCCCTATATGTGTTCCCCCCCTTTAATAATTTTCAGTACTTAAATGTGGAACTGTGGTATTTATATTAATTGTATCCAAAAAGTTAAGTACTTGAGAACGTAAAAAAATGTCGTTATGAAACCGTGGAGCACAGAAACGTGGGTCCTCAAATGCTGCTGGACACCACAAAGACAAATTGTTGGTATCGTGGGTTCCAGTGTCACACATGTCTGTCACTGTGCCTTCTTTTTAGCTCAGGTGAATTCTAGTGCTTTGTCAAACATCAGTATTCTTATTGCCCATGGAGAGCTCACAGGAGATCTGTATTCTATCAGTGGGAAAATGGTGGAACGGAGAATCTAGGAAGGGATGAGTCTTCAGGGTAACTGCGATTTTGTAAGGATGGGCACTCTAATTTCAAGGTGCACAGGTTTTAGGCTCTGATTCCCTAAGGTGAATGCCAGCCACACATTTAGATCCGGTGTGCTAGCAGTCAGAAGCTGAGCTGCAGTAAAGACAAGGCTCTGAGATCTTCTTGTGTTAGTTATGAGACTGGTTGGTCAAGGCAACTTCATTGACAGAGTAGCTGGTGTCTTCCAAAAGATTTGAGAATGTCTTCGATGGCATTCTAATGAATACGAGTGGAATACGTGAGCTCCGTAACAGTATATTAGGAAGATACGTACTGCTTACGTAGTACCTTCAAAAAGGAATGGATGAATGGATCCTTGTTTGAAAGAAAAAAGCGTCCTCAAGGGACAGGCAGAGTTCTGTGGGCTCTTTTCTGTTTCAATTCTTAAATTTTTATTTCCCTCATCTGTTTATTCTATGAAAGATTATTGAGAACCCACCAAATGTGAAATTCTACTTGTCTACTAGGGACATACATAGGGGCACTGTGTCAACACACAAAATCACAGTCTAAAAGGGTCACTATTTCCAAAGCTAGAATCTCTGAATCTTCCTCTGTCTCTCTCTCTCTCTCTCTCTCTCTCTCTCTCTCTCTGGGTGTGTGTGTGTGTGTTTTACCTCGATGGATTGAAGCGAAAAGCATGACTTCCCTTCCTGTGGACTCCTCTTTTCAATTCTCTTAAGGTCCATCTCTGGAACAAATGATGTACTAATGTATTAGGGCATTTTTTTGGATGCCAAAGTTAAATATGTATGTATAGTGGTAAATTACTTGCAATTATAACAACTTAGAGCTTGGACAGATGTCACATTACTGGCCAAAGCAATTTGTGAAAGAGTCGATGGAATGTTTGGGATCCCCCATCCTTCCGTCTCATATGGTGATAATGGAGCTGATGGAATCTTGTTGGATTTCGAACTTTAAGTACACAGTGCTCTGGCACTTCTCTTATGGTCTTAGGTCTGAGATCTTGAAGAGGAATTAACTACATAAATCAAGACAGTATTATTATGAAGGAGATGCTCAAGGGACCCTTGCATAATAAAAGTTTATTAAGTAAATCTTTAGATAGGTTTTCAGTATATTTTGAAGATTTTCCTATTAAAAAACACACAGTATTTTCTAGTAGAAAACCTTAAAACAGTTATTGATACCTTCAGAATTATTATAGGTAAAGGTCATATTATTTTATTTGGAATATTAAACATCTGTATATAGAGTATGATTTTAAAGGAATCATCACGTGTAGAGTATTAACCACTGTAACTCCTAGAGGCGGCACTTACTCTCTTCTCAGGGAGAATTCTGAAAAATTGTCCAGAAATTCTGCAGGATGGTGTAACAGGTTTTATATAAATCAAGCTAAGCCCTTGAGGCAGGAAGAAGGCCTTCATTCTCACTCGGGGGGAACTTGAGAAGAGTTATCATGTTTAATTCAAGTTTCCCTTCATTGCTTACCTGCTTGGCTCTGAGGAAGCCAGAAGCAGTTACCAAGAAATGTATACTCAGAACTAAATTTCTGAAGCTGACAGTACAAAGTTTCAAAATGATGCACTATGTAGAAGCAGGCTGTAGCTTTGGTCCCCATCTCTGACCGACGGCCAGCAGCTGATCCTTTCCATTCCCACCCACTCACCAGAAACATAGGGACACGGAGACACACCCTCCCTCTAGGAATACATTGACTCTAGCATAAGCCAAAACTTGGGGAGAACGGTCAGGCCAGTCTGAGGACACTGCAGCTATCTGCTTGAGTCAGCTCGAGCTGCAGGTGAATAGTAACGGTAGTGTACTGGGCCAGCGGGAGGAATCCAGGTAGAACGGGGTCTGAAATTCATAGAACTCAACATTACGCACACAAAATTAGAGATGAGAGTAAATATTTATGGGGAACAAAAATAAATTACCAGCTCTAAATTTTAAAAATCTTAACAAGCTTGTGAATGTAAACAAATCCAGGAAGTAGTAACATTTCTCTTATTTCACTGCCTAGCACACCGTTACAGTATTTTTAGTCCTACCCTTTAGGCTGCCTACTCTTTGATTACTTTTTCCCAGAGTAACAACTTTGTGATACCACTTTCTCTAAGAAAATGGAAAGCGAATTCCTCTTCCAGTTTAGCATGGTTGATTGAAATTTGCCTTAATTACCAATTATAGAGATAAGAAGTACAAACGCCCTTCTCGAAACCTGGAGAGGAGTCGTAGCAGTACGTTCACATGTGTTCTTTTTTCCTTCTGCAAAAGTAAGATATTTTGACAGTAATCCATTCAGACCACTGTCTCTACTCCGTCTTCTCCTGTCTCATTTGACTCCACATCAGGCGGTATTCTTATGAGTGTTGGTGGCTTTAGAACCTAGATGAGGGAAGTCGGAGGATGTGTTTAGTTTGGGGTTAGGAGGATGTATTGTGTGGTAGGCAGTCGCTTCTGGTTTTCCTTGGCTTCCTTCGTCACGGTGTGGGAACGGCTTCTGGCAGTCATGCCTCCTAGTGTGTGTGCGGCCACCTACTGCACAGAAACAACCCAGTGCCCCCACGGTGTGCAACTGATATAGGAAGAAACTGTGTGGCAGTTTCCCTAAATGTGACAATTGTTCTACAATTTACATGGTGTTGTTATTATTTTATTCTTAAATTTTATGTATTTATTTCGAGAGAAAGAGCATGAGCAGGGGAGGGGCAGAGAGAGGGGGAGAGAGAATCCCAAGCAGGCTCTGCACTGTCAGTACAGAGAGCAATGCTGGGCTCGATCCCGGGAATCATGAGGTGATGACCTGAGCTGAAACTGAGAAAGAGTCCCACGCTCAACCAACTGAGCCACCCAGGCGCCCCTTACATGGTATTTTATTCACGAATTCTGAAGCTGCAGCTGAGAGTGGAATGAAGGGACATCAGAGTTGAAAGAGACATTGGTCTTGACCAACTTCAGTTAAAACATCTGATTTGTTAAAAGCCTCTGGGGTCTCTGAGCCTGTTGCTGTGGTCCTTCCTGAAGCGCACAGGCTCCCTGCCTCACGGTAGGGCCCCCTCCTTGTACAAGGACGCTGGGCCTTTGGGGAGAGGCTCACAACCTCAGTCGGGTGGATGAGGACTCCCTACTGGACCTTAGCATCCTTACTCATTACATACTTGACCTGAAGGACCTGAAGGATTCACTTACTCATGGGTCGAGTGTCTGTCTCTTCCCGGGAACAGGTTGGACCCGCACCGTGTGCCCGAGAGAAGGTCCATGCGGCTGAATGAAGCACAGAAGGTCATGAAGGCAGATCTTCGAGGAAGAGCCTCATGCATGGTAAGGAGGTTGATATTTGCTTGTCTTTCGGGGAGCTTATCTGAGGATTTTAAGCCAGGAGTGACGTGCGGTGATGCACTTTGTCTGTGTGGGGAATGGACGTGTCGTAAACCCACTTGTTTTACGGAGCGTGTCCTGTGTGCCAGGCAAGGTGTTGACCGCCAGGAACCTGCGCTTTCTTGTGTAGTCCCCCCAGCAGCCTTCCGCGGTGGCGATCGTGGTCTCCAGTTTGTAGTTATGGAAACTGGAGACTTAGAAAAATTAACCCGCGGAAGGCCGAGCACTTCCATCTTGACAAAGTGGAATTCACACCTGGTCTGTTACTCAGTAGCTTCTTCTGCAAGCGGTGATTCCCTGTGTCCCCCTGGCAGGACTCAGGACTCAGGCCTCAGACCCCTGCACTGTCACCGGCCTCAAAAAGGCGCTTCCACACCATGTGGAAGAGTATTATTGGAAACTTCTTGTCCCTGCTCCAGATTCTTCTGTGAGGAGAAACAGGCTTGCCTTTCAAATTGAGCACATTTCAAATGTTTTGTCAGTTGGCTCAGTAAAGAAAAGGTGTTCTTTTGCAGTTAAATTGGAGTGTGGCTTTTTGCAAATGTGATGGTATTTTAAAATGGCTTATTCAAAGGGAGTATTTTCAGAAAATATCAAAATAGACTTAAACTCCTTGTGTCATGAAGCTGGAACACAATCTTGATATACTTTCAGAATGTTTCCCGGTGTAGCAGATGCTCACTTAACAGGACGCTCCTGACAGGGGGACGGGATGGAGGGGAGGACAGAGGCCGCCCCACAGACTCCCGGCCATCACGCGAGGTCCTGGGTAGCTTTTACTTTCGAGCGGTCTCCGTAAATCTCCCCAATTCCTTCCGTTCTCTCTCCTCCAGCAGTCAATCTGGGGCAGAAATTCCTGGCACAAACACACATGCTAATCAGATAACGTGAATCAGAATATCTGCTAGGAGAATTTGCCTCCTCTCCTCAAAGCCTTTTTCTCTTTAAAAAAAAAAATAGGGACTCTTTTACTTCGTTGAAGATCATTTTAAACCCACTTCTTGGTTTCCTGTTTCTTTTTGACCAACTTCACCCATTTTCCACTAGGGTCTGTCTCCCTTGTTTAAACTGACCGGGAACCTTCCTCAAGGTATGAGATAATTGCCTGTTTGCTGTTTAGACGCTACAGTAAAGCTTCTGCTTAGAAATCCTCAGTGAAGAGCGAATGGTAGCCCTTGGCAGGTCCCCTCAAGTAACTCGGATTTGACACAGCCAAAGAACACACTTCTAGACTCATGGGAGCAACGCAATGATTTTAAAGGACAAAGCACAGAGACGGGCCATGGAAAGAGAGCAGACTGCAGGCAGGGCTGTTTGAGGGCCCGTGTCGGGCGGGAGGCTTGGATCCAGACGCGCCAGGGCACGTCACCAGCGTCAGAGCCGTCGGGATCAAGGAGTGACACAGGGAGCGTCCTTGTGGCTGTTTCTACAGCCGGCCTCTGCTGCCCTTCCTCCTTGTTCTTCAGCCAGGGAGACCTGGACATGATTCCATTTTTGTGATATTCAAAAAAAAATTTTCTGCCTGATTTCATGTTCATTTCTCATCAGTAGGACTTTATTCTCTGAAGATAGAACCCACCTGTTTTTTCACTTAGTGACTCCTTTCTTAACTTTATCCTTTAAGATTCCCCGCCAGATGTTTGCACCTGGCTAGCCAGGTATTAGCAGGGACGCAGCAGCCATGAGGTCAGGGCAACAGCTGGGAGCTAGAACCTCAGCTACTGTGGCGAATTTTCCTTGCCTCTGTCAGTTAACCCCGGGCCAGTGGTTCCACGGCCTGGCTTTTGTTCATGGTTTCAGTCGGTTAACTCACCTGTAAAATGGAACCCTTAGGGAGAGGTCAGTAATACCGGAGCACAGGAAGGAATCCGTAGTCAGGTGGGAAGATGTGGATTTCTGGAAGCACCGAAGATGTCGGGTCTGGTTGGGAACAACCGATCGTCACTTTAAATTACTCGGCATTTCAGACAGAAAACTATCCAGTTATTTTAACGGCTTCAGAAATGGAAATACATTCTGCATGCAAGAAAATTACAGATAGCGTATATTGCTCCGTGACTCTTTTGAGGATAACCTGCCTGTTTTCGGCCCTACTTCAGTATAAGTTAATTCTAAAGAGTATTTTAAGTAGTGTTTTGACCGAAACCTCTTGCATCTTATTGAAGAATAGGACACATGGTTCTGTGAGTTGAAGTTACAAAAGCAAAACTATTTTTGAAGACGTGCAAAGGTGCTAACCTAGAAGCTGACGGTGTGAGTTGTTGACAGTCACTGCTGAGACAGGGTTGAAATCTCATAGCAAAGTAACAGCTACTAAATGGGCAACGGCCGTGATCTCTGGGAATGAATGCCTTATCCTCGCTGCGAGTGCTGTCGGTAGGTTCCCAGTCCCCTGGCAAGGCCGGCCTGGGTGTGTGGCGGGACGTGGGGGTGGGCAGAAGCTTGCAGGAGGTCTGGCTCCCCGCTGTGGGCTGGGAAGGGACGGGGGCAGGCGACGAGAAGAAAGAGTAAGAAGAGGAAGATGAGTGACTCCTTTCCTCATTGACTGATTTAATTCACCTAGTGATGTTCACCGAGGGCCTGACTGTGTGCCTGTGAGTGTGTGTGTGCCGACAGAACATCTTCTGCCCTTGGAGATCTGTGCTCCGCAAAATCATCTCAGTCTTGTTTTTGGACCAAAATAGGATGTCCTGTTTTGGTTCTTGGTACATACAATGATTAATTCTGTGTTCCCGTTACTCCGTACAACGTTGCTCTACGCTAGAACGCACTCCGAGTCTGTATTTTACTACGCCAAACCAACTGCACTTCAGCTCATCAAAGAAGAGAAGAGAAGGAGAAGGAGAAGGAGAAGAAGAAGAAGAGAAGAGAGAAGAAGAAGAAGAAGAAGAAAAGAAGAAGAAGAAGAAGAAGAAGAAGAAGAAGAAGAAGAAGAAGAAGAAGAAGAAGGAGGGAAAAAGAAAAACATCTAAAGTCTGAAATTACATTGATTGAGCAGGGACTGTCTTTGTACTTAAACATTAGCTAATCTCAGACTCAGAAAGCATTGGACATAATTAGGTATAATTTTGTTTTGTTGTTGTTTTATGTATGCTTATTACTTACACATTATGGTTTCCTCAGACTCACAAACACACACATACACATCTAAGTTGGTCACTCTTGATGTTCGTGACTGTTTATATTTTTTATTTAATTCAGTATTAAATTACAGTCTCTTACTATATCACTCAAAGTTCCTTCTGGGATTGTCTTGTGAGCCCGAACATTGTATCTGATTCCCCCTCATGCTTCCCAGGAAGCCTTCAATTGTCACTGCTCTGGGGACTCTCCTGGTGGGCTTATCCCCGTGGTGCCTTCACCAAGTACCTGGTGATGAATTCATCCTCCCAGGTTCTCCACTGAGGCCACCGTAACCCCATCTACCTCTGACACATGTTGGTAATCAGAGTATTCAGAGGAAAATGAAAGGCTTCAAATAAACCTGGCATTTCCCCTGCCTTAGTCAAAGAATCAGAGGTTTTCATCTATTTTAATAAAGTAGAATTATAAATACTCCCCCAGACACTTTCATTTATAACTCGATAAGACCATGGGAGTAGACTATATGAAAATACAACAAACGTAAGAACCAACCCAGCCTACCTCCAAGTTTCAAAGGGATCTTCAAATTGTTAAATGCCTTCGAGCCGTCCAGAAAAGCTTCCCCACACTGGTGTACTGACTAGGTATGAATACCAATAACCAGAAATCCCCGAGCGTGCAACCAGGGCCAAGTGGCAACCAGGCTGTATTACAAACTCGGTCCTCTAGCAGACGGTCTTAGCCGAGAAGAACATATGCGGCCTTGCAGTAGAGTGGGGGTTACAGGAGAGGTCTAAGGGAGAAGCCATTTGACCTGCAAAGGAGCCACGGAGAAGCGGCAGCTCGGTACAGAAGACTCTGCTGTCTGCAGCTATGTGGCAGAGTTGGAAATGATTAAGGGGGGAGAGCCCATCGGTTGTAGGAACTGAAGTTTTCTCACAAGGAGATGACAGGGGTCCTTGATTCCTTAGGCACATGTCTGTGCTGTCCCAAGCTGGGAGCACGAGGGCATATAAAGTGAGGAGGGGGCACCTGGAGAAGCCCACCCTGGGGTCCCTGGGACATCATCCTCCGCCAGGAAGTGAAAAGCAAACCCAGCTGCCAGCTCTGGGCAGCACGCGTGATTTCCATGTGCGGTTTGGTAGCTGGTGTGTGGGATTTTACCTAAGCACCGAGCGTGATGTTTATCGCCCAGGTAACTTCTGGGTGATGTGTGCTACATGTATATGGACTCTTGATCTCAGAGGAAACAAACAGGAGGGGAGGAGGGGTCTTGGTGATGATGTCTTCGGGAGTACTTCCAGGAGCTGCCCAGTGTTAGTGCTTACATCTGTCTGTCGCCCATGACAGTGTCTTGAGCCCCAGGATATAGATCCATGTTTCTCCCTTTCCTCCCCTGTGCCATCCCTGGAGAGGAAGCCGCTAAGGACAGAAAGAGGCTGATTCAAATAAGCCACTTGGATACAGATGACTGAATGCTGAACGTAATCATTTTCATTTCTTCATAGAATAGAAACTGTGAATTCAAGGGAAAGTACCCCAGGTGACAGTGTGACTAGTGACTTCAGTGTTACAATACTGTAGGATGATTAATCACCATAACCTTGGACATTTTCGTTGTGGCATTTGTAACAAAATCTCCTCTGCTCGCTCCTTTGTAGTAAGGGACGGTGCTATTACATCCACATATGTAGTCGTGTCTGTTTCTCTTAGGCTTAGCCTCATCTCGGATAAATGTATTTTAGCAAAAATGTTGCAGATTCCGCTTTCACTCTGCAGCAGCAGTGGGCCTACTGCCGAGTGATTTATTTAAGTCTTAGATAAAATAATCATTGCTTTCTCACAAGCAATAAAATTACTTTGCTTACATGGGGAGCTAGAGAAAAACAAAACTAACAGAGAATGCTTAGCAGAGATTAAAAGACTGTTAAACCAGAGACCACGATCATTTCATTTTTACAGTGAGCGAAGTGGAAAGAATTCTTTCCAGGAGAAGAAGAGCACCCCTGAATGTGGGGCACACTTGGGGGGGAAATGCACCGTGTCCTGTGCATGAGGGGAGACGTGAAGCCGGGGGCTTAGGAGGGGGCTGGCCAAAAGCAGCCTGCAAGTTTTGCAAAGAGCAATTTGCTCATTCTTCAGTGATTCTCAGCCATTCACACAACTGAAGGAACTTGTACTGTTTACAAAGTCATAGGATTTTAAGTTTAAAAAGCCTTGAGACTTTCAGAGATGTAAAGAGATGACAGATTAATAGACTTCTCATGCAGTCTAATATTCTAGCCAATCCTTAAAGCTGTCTTCTGTTAAATTAGTATGAAAAAGAAGTACAGCTCGCCATAGTCCTGCCAGCTTATGTTATCCATCTGATTGGCTTGTGACTTGTTGCTGGATTATGATTAAAGTGGGGAGGGAACAGATGGGTGATATGGGTTGTTTCTCCCAGAAATCCAGAGAACACACACATCCTGAGTCATTCAAATATAAATAGTAGTGTTTCCGTATCTAAACTTCCTTCTCTTCACACCTTTGACATGAAAATTAAGACTATAATGAGGTATCACCTCACACCTGTTAGCATGGTCATCTTCTAAAAGACGAGAGGTAACAAATGCTGGCGAGGATATGGAGAAAAAGGAACTCGTGCACAGCTGGTGGGAATGCAAACTGTTGCAGGTGCTCTGGAAAACAGTGTGGGGGATCCTCAAAATATTAAAAAGTGAACTACCCTAGGACTCAGCAATTCCACTTCTGGGAATGTATCCAAAGGAAACAAAACTGTAACTTGAAAAGATATCTGAACCCCCATGTTCATAGCAGCATTATGTATAAAAGTAAAATGTGAAAACAATCTAAGTGCCCATCAATGGATGAATGGATAAAAAAAATGTGTGCTGTGTGTGTTATATGGAATATAACTCAGCCATTAGGAAAAGGAATAAAAAGGAAATCCTGCCATTTGGAACAACATGGATGGACTTTAAAAGTGTTATGCTAAATGAAATAACCAGACAGAGGAAAACAAATACTGTACGATCTCATTTATATATGGAATTAAAAAAAAAATCCAACCATATGTGATCTGCAAGAGACTGACTTTAGATCCAAAAACACAAATAGGTTGAAAGTGGAAGAGTGGAAAAAGATTTTCCATGAATATAACGAGAAGAGAGCAAGGGTGGTACGTTATCAGGCAAAAGAGTCTGTAAGTTGAAAAAGAAAAAAAAAAAAACACTCTTTGTAAAAGACAAAGAAGGACATCATCAATTAATGAAGTTTCAGTATAGGAAGAAGCTGTAGAAACTAAAGCATTTACACACCGAATAACAGACCATCAAAATGAATGAAGCAAAAATCTACAGACCTGAAGACAGAAATAGTTCTATGAGAATAGTTGGAGACTTCAGTTTCCCACTCTCAATATGGATAGAACAGCTAGGCAGAAGTTAAGCAATCAAATAGAGGACTTGGACAATACAACAAACCAACTTGATCCAGCAGACATACACAGAATACTCTACCCAACAACAGTTCTTCTCACGTACATAATGATACCTTTCCCAGGATAGAGCATATGCTAGGCTGCAAAATAATGCTCAAAAAATGTAAAGGATACTATCTTTTCTGATCATTATGTGATAATGATAGAGAGCAATAACAGAACAAGAATGAAAATTATAAATATGTAGAAATAGAAAAAAATATACTCTTAACACCAATGGATCAAAGAAGAAATAACAAGAGGAATTATAAAATATTTAGGACTGAATGAAAATAAAAACAGCATACCGAGATCTATGGGGTGCAGCAAAAGCAGCACTAATGGGAATTTCATAGCTCTAAAGCTTACATTAAAAAATAAGAAACATCTCAAATCAACAGCCTAGCTTTTAAATATAAGTAACAAATAAGAACTCAACTGGAAGCACGCAGTAGAAAGAAAACAATAAAGATTAAAGCAGAGATAAATGAAATAGAAGAATTTTAAAAATAGGGAAAATTAATGAAACCAAAAGTTGATTCTTTGAAAAAAATCAAAATAGTTGTTAAACCTTTAACTAGATGGACTAAGGAAAAAGAGTACTCAAATTACTAAAATTAGAAATGAACTGAGAGCATTACTACTGATTCTATAGAAATAAAAAGGATTATAAGAACGTACTAAGATCAACTGCACACCAAGAAATTGAATAAAGGTGAAATAACCAGATTCCCAGAAACAAAAGAGTCTAAGATTAAATCAAGAAGGAATAGAAAGTCTGAATAGACCTATAACTGGAAAAGGATATCGAAACAGTAAATAATAAAAATAAAATCAAAATGGATTCAGTGATGAGTTCTAACATTTGAAGAATAACACTAGCCTTCTTAAACTTTTCAAAAAAAAATTGGCAAGGAAAGAACTCTTAAGAACTTAATTTATTCATCGTTTGAGGGCATTTTCCTTCTAAGAATAGAAGGATAGAAGGAAAATGTATACCACATAATAAAATCAGACACAGACACAGACACAGACACCAGAAGGAAGAAAACTACAAACCATTGAACATTGATGCAAAATCCTCAACAAAATTCTACCAAACTGAATTCAGCATATTAAAAGGATTACAGACCTTGATCAAGTGGGATTTATTTCTGAAATTGAAGGATGGTTCAACATATGAGAATCCATCAAATGTAATATGCCCCACATAACACAAAACAAAGGGGGGAAAAACACGTGTCATCTTGATGCATAAAAAACATTTGACAAAACCCAACACCTTTTGTAAAAAAAAAAAATCAAACTAGGAATAGAAGGAAAATATATATCACATAATAAAATCAGTATATGAAAAACTGACAGTGAAGATCGTACTCAATGGTAAAATACTGAAAGCTTGTTTTCTAAGATGAAGCACAAGGCAAGGGTGACTACTGTCACTACTTCTAGTTAACATAGTGCTAGAAGTTCTTTCTGGAGCAGTTAGGCAAGAGAAGAAAAATGGCATCCAAATTAGAAAGGAAGAAATAAAATTATGTTTGCTGATGATATATGTAGAAAACTATAAAAATTCCACCAAAAGTTATTGGAAGTAATAAATACATTTGACACTTTAACAGGATGCAAAGTCAACACCTGGAAATTAGTTGCATTTTGGAGAGTGACGTCAGATGGCAGCACAGTTCGTTCTTGAGTTCACTCGCCCTCGCAGGGAGACCAACTAGCAACTCCCCGTAGTTAAGACACCGCTGTAATAATTCCAGAACCCAGGGGGGAGGTGGAAGCATCCCCCACACAAGGAAAACTGAGAGGGACCACATTAGAAATGTAAGAGGAGAAGGTTCACTTATTTAGCACCATGCATTCTTCGGGCTGGCACACCACCAAACCACGAGGGCCCTGTTGGGCCTATAAAGTTAGTCCAGTGGGAAAAACAGAACCCAAGGTGGATATCCAGCTTCCCCAGCATTGCATGATTCTTCCTGGGAGGTCCACTTGGGTCTCACTTCACATCTCTCACTAGAGAAACCTCACAGAGTGATTAATAGCCATTTTCTATAAGCTCTGCAGTCCAGGATCCCAAGCCGATCTGACTGATGAAGGTGCTTCCCTGCCAAAACCACCTGTAAAATCTGTTAGAGACAATTGAATTACAAAAATCTGCGGATACAAAATTAACATGCAAACATTACACACCACGCACTCATAGTGGTTACAAAAAACAAAACCAACAAAAACATAGGAATAAACCTAGCCACAGAGGAGAAAGATCCCTACACTGAAAACTATAAACACTAATTAAAGAAATTGAAGAAGACACAAATAAATGGAAAGATATCCCATGTTTATGAATTAAAAGAATTGAGAGTTTTTAAATGTTTGTACTGACTAAAGCCATATGTTGGTTCAATGTAATCTGTATCAAAATTCCAATGGCATTTTTTTACAGAAGTAGAAATAACAATACTAAAATTCATATGAGACCGTCAAAGACCCCGAATAGCCAAAACTATTTTGGGAAAGCAGAACAAAACGAGAGGAATCACACTTGCTGACTTCTAACTATACTACAAAGCTCTAGTAATCAAAACGATGTGGTACTGGCATAAAAACAAACACATAGACCAATGGTAAAGAATCAAGAGCCCACAGATGAATCCATGCATATGTGGTCAACTGATTTAGAAGAAGGGAGCCAATAGTACTCAGTGCGGAGAAGACAGTCTCTTCAATAAATGGTGTTGGCAAAGTTTGATAACCAAATGTAAAACAATGAAAAGAAGCTCCAAACTTAACACCACGAAGAAAAATTAACTCAAAATGGATCAAATAATGATTAATATCTGAAGCTATAGAACTAGAAGAAAATAGGGAGAAGCTTTTTGACATTTAATTTGACAATGATTTTTTTTTTTTTTGAAATGACATGAAAAGCACAAGCAACAAAAGCAAAAATCATTAATTGGGACTAAACTACACTAAAAGCTTCTGAACAGTGAAAGAAATCATCAACAAACACAAAGGTAACCCATAGAATGAGAGGATATATTTGGAAACCATATATATCTGATAAGGGGTTAATATCCGAACATATAAAGAACCCTTAAAACTCAACAACAAAACAAGTAATCGAAACCTGCATACATATTTGTCCTAAGAAAATATACAAATGGCAAACAGGTACATGATCAGTGCTTAACATCACTGATCATCAGTAAAAGGCAAATTAAAACTACAATGAGATATCACCTCAGTGTGTTAGATTGGCTATTATCCAAAAGACTGGAGATTCTAAGTGCTGGTGAGGATGTCAAAACAAAGGGAACACTTGTGTGCTTTGGTGGGAATGTAAACTGGTGCAGACATTATGGAAAACCATATGCAGGTTCCTCAAAAAATTTTAAAATATAGTTACCATGTGATTCATCAATCTCACTTCTGGGTATAAATTGAAGGAAATGTAATCACTGTTGTAATATTGGCACTGCTATGTTCATTACAGCATTATTTACAAGAGCCAAGATATGGAAACAACCTAAGGATCTATTGATACATGAATCAGTAAAGAAAATGTAATATATATATGTATATATATATGTATATATATGTGTGTATATACATATATGTATATGTATATGTATATTACAAAATGAAAGAAATTAGAGAATGAAAAATTCTGTATGATTTCACTTATATTTGGCATGTAAAAAACTACTCATAAAAACAGAGTAAATTAGTGATTACCAGGGACAAGGATGGGGTAAATGGGTGAAGATGATCAAAAGGTATAAATCTGCAATTATAAAATTAATAAGTTCTGGACAACTGATGTACAAGATGCTCAGTATACTTACCAGTACTGTATTGTATAATTGAAAGTTGCTAAGTGAGTACATCTTTAAAGATCTAAACATACACATATACACACCATAACTTGTGAGGTATTGACTGTGTTAAGTAACCGTAATCATGGTAAACATTTTGCAGTGTATGTATCTATCAAATCACATTGTACACCTTAATCATTTCAAAATGTTTTGTGTCAATTATATCTCAACAAAAATGCAGAAAAAATTAGTTGCATTTCTCTACGCCAATAGTGAATAATCCAAGAATGAAATTATGAAAATAGTTGCATTTATAATAGCATCAAAAAATAAAATAATTGGCAATTAATCAGTTGGCAATTATACAGTGCACTTAAAAAACATTGCTTAAAAAATTAAGACATAAATAAATGGAACACATCCCATGTTCATGGATTGGAAGACATAATCTTGTTGACATATCATACTACCCAAAGCAGTCTACAGATTCAGTGCAATCCCTATCAAAATCCCAAGGAAGTTGTTTATAAATTAGGAAAAAATCCTAAAATTCAATTTCAAGGAAACTCAAATAGCCAAAGTGATTTTATTTATTTGTTTGTTTGTTTGTATTTATTTATTTATTTATTTATTTATTTATTTATTTATTTATTTATTTAAAGAGCATGAGATGGGGAGAGAGGCAGAGGGAGAGAATAGTAAGCAGGCTCCATGATCAACACAGAACTCAGCAGGGGACTGAGATCGTGACCTAGGCTCAAATGAAGAATTGAATATTCATACAGCTGAGCCACCCAGGTGCCCTGCCGACGTGATCTTTAGAAAGAACCATGCTCTTCAGACTCATACTTTCTCTTTTCTAATTTAACTACAAAGTTAGTGATTAAAAGAATATTGTACTGTCATCAAGGCAGCCATACTCACCAGTGGAATAGAATAGAGAGTAGAAATAAACCCTTGCATATAATTTGAAGTGATTTTTTGATAAAGATACCAAGACCATTCAGTAAGGAAGGATAGTATTTTCAATAAATGGTTCTGGAAAAACTGGGTGTCCACATGCAAAGAGTGAATTTGAACACTTAGTTCACACCATGTATACTAAAATAAACTATAAATGAGTCACAAACTTAAATTTAAGACCTAACATTCTACAACTGTCAGAAGAGAGCAAAATCTTCACAACATGGAATTTTGAAATGATTTCTTGAATATGACTCAAAGCATAGACAACAACAAAATCCAGATAAATTGGATTTAATGAAATTTAATAATTTATAAATTAAAAGACCCTGTCAACTGAGTAAAAAGGGCAGTATACACAGTGGGAGAAAATATTTGGAAACCATACATCTGCTATGGGAATTATATCCAGGATATATAGAGAAGTAAAAAATTCAACACCAAAACCACAAAACAACAGAAAAACAGTTCAAAAATGGGCAAAAGATTTCAGTAGATATTTCTCAAAAAATGATATTGTGATGACCAACCAGCACATGAAAAGATGTTCAACATCAGTAATCACTAAGGAAATGCAGATCACAACTATTCGGGATGCAGTCTTACACCCATTAAGATGGCTCTTATAAAATTAACCAAAAATATAGACTGACAAGTATCGGCAGAAATGCGGAATAATGTGCTTACTCACACACTGCTGGGAATGTAAAATGGTACAACTCTGTGGGAAATAGTTGATTATTTTCTCAAAAAGTTGAGAATAGAATTCCCATATGATCCAGCAATTTCACTTCTGGGTAATTGAAGAATTTAACATTATTCGCAATAGTTAAATTGTGCAAGTAACCCAAATGTCCATCAGCAGATGGATGGATAAGCACAATGTGATATATACATACCATGCAATATTATTCAGCCTTAAAAAGGAAGGAAATTCTGACATATATGCTAAAACATGAATGGACTTTGAAGTCATGCTAATTAAAATAAGCCAGTCACAAATAGGCAAAGGATGTTTAATTCCACTTATATTCAACTTACTTAGATTAGCCGAAATAATAAAGATAAAGTATAATAGGGGCTCCCAGGGGTCAGCAGAGGAGCAGAATGAAGAGTTATTATGTAATGGATAGAGAGTCTCCGTTTTACGAGGTGAAGAGAGTTATGGAAGTGGATGATGGAGATGGTAGCACAACACTATGAATATTTTTGATATGATTTAACTGTTAACTGTAAAAATGGATAAGATGATAAATTTTATGTATTGTATATTTTACCATAATAATAATAAAAAACTTTAAAAGGACAGACATAACTTGCTTACAGTATTAATACAATTAGATTCCCAGAAGAAGAAAATAAAGAGAGGTAATGAATCAAAATTATTATTTGAAGAGATGGGATATAACAGTTTTTAAAATAAAAAAACAACAGATTCCAGAAGCACAGTAAACTTGTAACAAAACACATAGAAAGGAAAGTATACCAAGGTACATCAGAGCAAAACTGCTGAAAAGCAAAAGCAAATATCTCTCTAGGGCTGGAAAAATAACAACCCCCAAGCAAAACTATACACAATAAAAATATCCTTTAAAAATAATGTGAAATAAAGATTTTCAGACAAAGACTGAAGAACATTGTCCCTAGCAGATTTCTCAGTAGGAGAGAAAAAAAAAGAAAAAGAATGAAGAATTCGTTCAGTCAGGAAGAAAATTACTCAGATTAAAACACGGAAACACAACTAGAAAAGGGTAGGGTCAAATGGAAGGCACAAGCTGAGAGAAGGGAGATATAGAGATGAAAGTTTGTTTTGCAGCAGAATCACAAAATGGTAAACCACAAAAGTATATTAAACTATAATGAGATAAAGATGCTTATTATAATCACTAGTGGAACAATTCAAGAACAGCTAATATATCTTTTGCTAACGAGTTACTTATAGGACAAAAACGAATCACAGAAATCGTTTGATTTACCCAAAAGAAAGCAGCAATGACATAAAATGGAAAGAACACAGATGGACCAAATGGAAAAAAGTAGTAATAATAATATGATGGCAAATGTATCTACTGATATCTATATCAGTATTTATGAATTATACTAAATATAAATGGACTAAAGACTACAAATAAAAGGCTAAACTTATCATATTTGACTTTGAAATTGTATGGTAGTTAAAAGTGACACATTAATATAAGACCGTACGATCTGAATTTAAGACACAACCACATAAACCATTTTTAAATACCCACTGCTTTTGCCAAATAAGGTAACATTCACATGTCTAGGATGTGGATATCTTTGAGAGGCCATTTTCCACCCTCCCCCAGATACTCATCCAGATGTCCTTTCCTATCAGAACCTGACTTTACTGTTGGAGACTCATAATTATATCTTGGGCCTGGTTTTCTGCATAGCTAGCCCTTCGCCTGCAGGAAATGAGTTCTCTTTAAACGGTGTCATGGAGCTGTGTCTTTTGCTGATATTTGGCTGACAAACGACTTTCATTTTCTGTCTCCAGCACATCATTTATACCCAGCAACAACTAGCATATCTGACAATACTTTTACTTACAACACCACCCACCTCTCCCCTGTGTAGGAGATATTGCATATACCTCTTGGACCCATCACAGTTCACACTGGGTGAAAATGTTGGTGATATCACTGCTGCAGCATGGCATAGGGCATATACGTTCACGTAGCACCAGTGCCGTGCTCTTTAATAACATCTGACCATTGAGGACCTGTGACTCCAGGTTTCAGTCCTAGAGGATTAGAAACTGCTTCCTAAGATGAACTGGTTTGGATTACTGATCTCACTTGTCTTAGACCGAGTTCCTAAAAAACACACCCTGAAGTAAGGATTCCTGTGCAAGTCTTTTATTAAGAAAATGCTCTTGGGGAAACCCAGTACAGAGGTGAAGAGAGCAGGGAGGTAAAGGAAGGAAACCAAGCAAGAGGACACTTGAGACAAAGTTGTGAGGGAGGCAGTTTTAACCCCATCCTACCAGGAAGCTCTGGAATGTAAATTACTCTTCACTGTTGGTTCCGGCTCAAGGCTTCAGAGCTGGTTTTCGTTACGCTGCACCCATCAGTCACTGGCTGCTCTGAGGAGACATAACTCCCCATCTCTGGTAGTTTTGAGTGTGTGGAAGAAGGACAAAGGGAACCCAGGGACTTGAGAACAGTCTTCCAGAGACAAGTTTGTAGAGTCTGCACACCCAAGCCTGCGAGGTCACACAGAGATGGTAAAGGGTCTGAGGGTGTCTGAGTGCATCAGTGACAAAGAAAATGGTTGGCCGTGTGCCACCAGCACCTCCCCACTGGTACCGCCGCCAGAACCCACGTGTCCTGATCTCTTAACCCCTCCTTCTTCCATCACTACACTCCTTGTTGGCTTCTCAGTGCTTTCCAAACATTCCCTCCATTTAGAATGCTTACCTCTTGGATTTCAGAAGGACTCCCTCTCTGCTCATACTCACCCCCCCGAGGAAGGGCTTCCATAAGCACAATTTTCAGAATTGTATTCGACTTCCCACCGTGAGCGACTTTGATTTTCCTTCATGACTCGTTACTTACAACATCTGGAGTTTATGTAGCTCGGCTTCAGATTTTCAGAATTATTACTTACTGGCTGTGTAAATTACCTTCTTTTTTCTGCAGTGTCTCTTTGTTTCCCATCTCAGGGCTTCTGTGAGTGTTAGAGGGGGTAGTGCAGGTATGCATGTAAACTTCCGAGAAAGATGTGCAGCCACGTCTCACGTGTCCAGTAAGTGCAGGTTAGTGTTTGCTTACTGCCTTCTCCACTCACCATATGAGCTCCAGGAGGGACCAGGCTTTCATTTTTTTAACTGCTTGTTCTTGGTAAATAGAACATTCCCTGGCACATAGTAGGCATTCAAAATTAATGGTGAATTAATTAAATTAATTACACGCATGTTTATGTAACAAATGGTCCTTTCACTCTATGGTTTCTCCCAGCTTTTCTTCATAATCAGTAGTAATGTCTGTGGCTGAACTGATCGTTAAAGCAACTAAAATCAGCAGATCAGCCATGACTCAGAAACTCAATTTTCCGAGAGACCGCACTGCCCCTGCCCCTTGCTACCTCTGTGGAAGACAGTGAAGAAGTCGAATCAGAAGCAACAGATGGCATTTGAGTGTCTGCACATGGCAATTCCCCGTTCTTTTGGACAATTGGACGCTGATTATTTTGGCAACAATTTTTATGCTTCCCCACTTCTATACCGATTATTATTTTCTTTTTACTGACAATTTGTTTCATTCTCTCTGTCTCACAAATTGACACCAGTAACACCAGAGCGAATGAGTGAGCAATCCCAAACTGTGCCTTCCCTCTGCCACCATCCCATAATCCATGGTGTTAGTAATTCGATTTAGGAGAAGTTAACTCTTCCACTTTGAACAAAAAATTATAGTAAATATCACTTATCATCCACAAAGCACAAGTCATTTGAAGGGATCTCTTCCAGTACCCATTATTTCTAAATCGTCCTTAGAAATCTTTGCCACAATTAAATTTGATCCCCAGTAATATATAGATAGGCCCCAGTGTAAACCAAATTTTTTTTATTTCCTTCCTAACTAGTTTTATTTTATTTTATTTTATTTTTTAACATTTTTTTCATTTTTGAGAGACAGAGTGCAAGCTGGGGAGGGGCAGAGAGAGAGGGAGACACAGAATCCAAAGCAGGCTCCAGGCTCTGAGCTGTCAGCACAGAGCCTGACACAGGGCTCGAACCCATGAACCATGATTTCATGACGTGATTTGAAGTTGGACGCTCAACTAACTGAGCCTCCCAGGCACCCCTTGTTTCTTAAGGGAGAGTGCAATTATTAAGGAAAATATTAAATTTACTGTGTTATTCATACATTAAAAAAAATATTGGGAAACTGATTTTCCAGGGCTGTTCTGAAGTTACTTGCATGCGCGCCTCCATGATGGGGGCGCAGAAGAGTAGCAGAGAGCCCTGTGATAGAGACCCTCTGGTCTGGGAAAAGGAAACTATCCTTTTCCCTTTTCCTCTTCCTCTTTCCGTTTATGATTTTGTAAAATAGCAGCAAGTGTTACTTTTGAAATGTTTCAAATATTAGAAGATCCTGCAAATTAGGTTTTTAAGTATTGATTAATGAGCATAAGTGTTTAGGGTGAGAGGAAAAAGTGGTATGACAAATTTGACGATTTTGTGGAATGTTAGTTATCCATTCTGAAGAAAAGGAAAATGTTACACTTCTTTTTTTGCTTTTCGAGGTGACGTCGACTTTACATGTATTTGGTAAGTTCCAGTCAGTAGTTTCCTAAATTTCGAACTTAACTTGGCTGACAAAATGATTCTCTACAGCTATTTCTTGGAATAAATCCATTTCTCTGTTCAGTGAGGTGACATCCAGCCAAAGCATTAATTAGTCACTAATCAAAACACCCAAGTGGTTTCTCTGAGTTCACACTTACACCTCCACACTCAGCAGGACTCCCACCTCCTGTGTGCATGTGCGTGTATGTGTGCATGTGGTGAAGAAAGCAAAGGCTAGACAGAAGATATTCACGACACAACCTGTAGCTGTTGGGACGAGCCAGTGTGATAGGAGCCCTCTCTGGTTGGTTGAGGTTGGCTCCAGCAGAGAAGGGAGAATAGTTACCTTTGGAAGCAGACCGACGGTTTTGCTCTTTTTTGCCTTGATCCAGCCAGTACTGCGTAATCACGCATAGGCTGAGGACTGTGTGTGTGATTCTGGGTAATGGAATCAGTTATCAGTGACTGGAAACCTTTACAGCTGTTTCTATGTGACAAGGTTGACACATACACCAAAAGCAACCAAGTGTTTACAAAATAAGGAAAATGTCCTCTAATCTCAGTGACCAATGATTAGAGAGTCCTGAAGGAGACCCATGCATGAGTATGCACTATTATGAGTAGGCATACTATCGTAAAGGTGACATTTCAAATCCATAGTTGTGGGGGGTGAGGGAGGATTGAAAACAATGACTTGGAATTCAATGGCTGTGCATTGCGAAAAAACCAAAGCAAACCAAGACAAAAAAAACACGTGCGTACCTCACATCATATTGTAAGATATAAGCCAGAACCAGTGGAACCAGTGAGCAGTTAATATGGGAAAAATATATAAATTATAATCCAGTATAGGGGAATATTTTTATAATTTTGTGAGACGGGCCTTTTTAACCATGACTCATGTATCACAAGCCATAAGGAAACAACTGAGTAATTTGTGTTCATAAAATGGAAAAAAAATTATATAAAACATTATATATAGTTGAAAGAATCTCAAGTGGTGAAAATATTGACAAAGTACGTAATAAGTGATACTTTTTGTATAAAGAGTTTTTATGGATCAATATTAAATGATTATTAAAAATAGAGAAGATATAAAAGTTAATAACATATATTGAGCACTTAACATCTTAGATGGTGTATCAGGTGCTTTACATACACTGTGTGTGTGTGTGTGTGTGTGTGTGTGTGTGATTTAACATTTATCGAGTATTTATTGTGCACCAGTGACTATGATAAGTCCTTGTTACTTATATCACTTAATCCGCACAGCATTCCTATGATGGAGGTAGTCATTATCTCTTATCTACAGAGTAAGAAAATGTGCCTCAGATCGTTAAGTACTTTGCTTGGGGGTTCTTACTAAATAGTAATCAGACCACCCAAGAGCCCAACATGTTAACCACTAGATTATTTGAAATTATAAACCTTTGTATCATTATTTATAACAGTGAATATTTTGGAAATGAGAGCTAGCTCTATTATGGGGTACACCCATAATTTAGAAGAATATTTAGTGGATAAACAGTACAAGGTAGATCTACGTTTTTGAACATGGAAAACACTTCCAGAACATTCTAGTAAGTGGGGGAGAGTGTTACAGAAAACAGCAGTCGATTTGTGTTTTATAAATCCACTATGTAGATAAGTTCACATTTCCCTCAAACGCGTGGAGAAGGCATTGAGATGGTACCATTGGTTGTGAATATGGTTTTTCCCGGGGTCTGGAGAGGAAGTTTTTCTGTGAGTCTACCACTTGACTCTTCTACCAGGAATAAACATTTATATTACCATTTAAAAAACTCAAAACCCACATCCACGGTGGGAGTTACAGATTGTTCTCACTGTGTTTTTTTAGGAATTGTAGGTCTGTACGTGGTGCACGTGCCCGATGTTTGAAGTAGATGATACGTTACTGTTACAGGAACAAATTCAACCAGACACGTCACGGCACGCTGAGAAACAGAAGCACTGTAACAGTGTTAGTCGTGATAAGCATATACTTCTGTTTGTTCACAAATTAATTGATGGAATCATTTGGAAACTTTTATGACTGATTAATAACACATATTCCCTATATTCAAAATATTATGTTAATTATCTTTTAAAACACAGATATATTTTTTTATGTATCAGCATGTTTAATAATGTTTCATCAAAGTACAGTTTTTAGACTCTGCGTATGTTTAACCTCTGTGACTCAAAATGGGTAAAAATGAGTCAGAGGGAGCAAGCCCTAATTCCTTTCCCACAGGCACACGACACTCTTAATTTTCCCTCGGAGTAGAAATCTTCCGGAGATTTCCCCCACCAGTCCGCTCTCTGACCCTCAGGTCAGAAAATGAGGACTCATATTTCTCCCCCTGTAATTCTTTCCTGCGCCAGGTTTATGGCTTCCACCTTGAGATGCCATTACCAGTGAGGCTGAGTTATTATACACCAAATTGAAGTGAACCAGGAAATGTGTTTCTCACAATATTTCACGATTCCTAACACAGGTACAGGCTCTGATAGAATCCCCAAAATCGCCATCGGAGTTCCAATTGAACGTGAAGCGTGGAATGCTTCAATTCACATTAGAAAGATCTGTCACTGGCCTGCGATGGGCATGGAGTCGAGTTAGAGCTGAGATCTTAACCCGTCGCCTTGCCATTTGGATATCCGTAAATAATGCAGACGTGAATTTACCTGTGATCACCCTTCGTTGTCGTTTAGCATCACGCTGTCGACTGATTTTCCTTGCGGAATAGAAGCAAATTGGAAGGGAGGACAGGTGCCTTTCAGCACGTCCTCAGTATTCTTGTTTTCGTTTGAACATCTTCTCGTTGCATCTTCTGGCGGTGCAGTAGCACACACACGGAAAAGTACACGACGGTACACAGCTTAATGACTTCCACAAACGAACACCCAAGTAACCGACGCTCCTCCCAGTTTGGGAGTTTTGGGGTTTCGGGGGACCTGCCACCACAGGTCTCAGTGACTTCCCTACCGAGGCGGGTGGTGTCAGGAGGAAACTTGAAAGTTGTAGGCAGAACCCGATGCTGCCGCCGTCGGCCAGCGACCACCTAAGCTTGTAC
This sequence comes from Paguma larvata, assembly GCA_030068075.1. Classification (NCBI taxonomy): domain Eukaryota; kingdom Metazoa; phylum Chordata; class Mammalia; order Carnivora; family Viverridae; genus Paguma; species Paguma larvata. The sequence goes on from CM057831.1 coordinate 29,942,456, forward strand.
ATGCTCTTGCTGCCGCTTCAAGCAAATCACAGTTTCCCTTCCTTCCCTCGCCCCCAGCCCATCACCTTCTACCTGAGTGCCTCCTGCTACAGAATTAGAATAGAAAGCTGTTAGCAATGGCACTGGGTAAGTGGCGTTGCGAGACCTTATACCCCCGGCGTGAGAACGACAGGCTTCGAAATGCAGGCGCGGCGTTCTCATCAAACACAAGCAGCACACCTTCTAAGTGTCTTCGAAAACCTCAAGGAACCATCTGGTACAGCACAAATATTATCTCATGTTGCATTGACCCTCCCTGGCAACCAGGCATTTGAGAGAAGATTTGAGGTGCTTGAAAATTAATTGTAGGGAGTCAAAAAAGACTCATGGGTTCTTTGTATTTCAGGTTTTAAAAAAAGGTCCCCTTACATTATTTTACTTTGCTCTAGAAATTCAGTGTTCACAAATGTTGAAAGAATCATATAATGATTCTAATCTCCCAATTTCAGTCTTCTTTCGCCTCTGCCCAACTTCCATATCCCCTTCCTTATGGATTATTGACATGAATCCAAAATATGACATTCTTTCATCTGTATTTTATTACTGTATTTTATAACTATACCTAAAAGATAACACTTTCAAAATATAACTGCAATATTACTTATCATGCCTAAAATATGTATGAAAATAATTCCTTAGCAGCATCAAATATTGACACAGTGTTCAAGTATCTCTATATCATAATTGGTAAAGGATTTTTAAACTTCGAGGCCGGATAAGCCCTACACATTGCAATTGGTTGATAAGTTGCTTAAGTTTCTTTTAATCTATAGATTTTCTCTCTCTTGCTCTCATTCTTACCCTTTTAGAAATCTCCAGCAATTCATTTAGTGAGGACTCAAGTGGTTTTCCACTATATGGTTTTAACTGATGGCATCTGTGGGGTGTTAGGTAACATGCTTTTCAGTCCCTTGGTAACTGGGAGATGCTTGATCGGATTCTGGAATGTGCTACTGTGTCCTTCCGTCAGAACACACACATAGTCTTGTTTTCTCTCCTCTGGTGGTTCTGGCTGTTACTGATATTCATTTCCTGTTATTTATCTTCAATTCACAAAATTGTGATATTTTGCCTGTACTGTTTTTCCTTTATAATTTCGAGCGTAACCATAAGGAATCCGTAAGGAGAAATCTCAACACTAGATTATCACTTTACCCTTGAGTTCATATTGGAAAAGCTGGATAGTCAGTTCTTTCCACATGTATCAGTTTTCAGAGTTTCCTTAGAACCTCAAATGTCGCCCAAGTGTGCCCAGTCCCCGCCCTGCCACTTGAAAGATGCATAGCATTGGGAAAATTACTTTTCCTCTCTGCAGATAATTGAATGGTAAAGATTTTAGACAGTTAGTATACTGTGGATAAAATGCACACCGGACCTTCTTGCATATACTAAGATCTCTGTCTATCGTCATCACCGTCACCACCATCATCGTTGTCACCACCATCATCACCATCAGCAGCAGCAGCTGCAGCACTGTTTGCTTAAATCTCACAGACCCAGTCTTCACACGTGGATAACCTAGTTAGGAACTTTGTTAGAAGCCATATGGCCTGAGGACAGAGGAGAAAAAAGAGAATCCTATTTTTAAAAGCAAGTACAGTCGTGAAACTGCAGGCTTATCGAGTTAATGCTTACCTAAGTGATGAGCAGAAGAAAATAAACTGCAGCCATCCTAGATGTTTGGATGTCACATAAAGAAAAGAAAAAGCACGTGCATTGCTGACTCATCCCCTAAACAGAAAGGAGAACGTTTGTTTTTCCTGCTGTTTGGTTACTATACAGCTATGGAAACATACATGAAAAATTTTGGGAGTCAGAACATTAAACAAATTCATCTAACAGCTGAATAAAATATATATATACATATATATACATATATATATATACACGTATATATATATATACGTGTATATATATGTATATATATATTTACACAAACTTATGTCATATATTTTTGTTTATGTACATATATACACCTATTTTTATTGTACCATGGAGAGTATGTTCCGTGTACAGAATTTTCTTTTTTTTTTAATTAATTTATTTATCCTGAGAGAGGGAGAGAGAGAAAGAGAGAGTGCTCACAAGCAAAGGAGGGGTGGGGGAGTGGAGAGAGAGAATCCCAAGCAGGCTCTGTGCTATTAGCATGGTGCCCAATACGGGACTCAAACTCACAAACTGTGCGATGATGACCCAAACGGAAACCAAGAGTCCTACCCTCAACTGCCTGAGCCACGCAGGCGCCCATGAATTGTTTTCATGGTACTCGGAACGCATATCCACACTGTAAGCTTCTCTGCCATTCTTATATGCCCTCTCCTGGGTGGATGGGTCTCAAAATGCTAGTTTTTCTATGGAGTATAAGGGATTGGAACAGGGCAATAAGGGGTTTGAGATAGCAAAAGAGAGGTAAAAAACCCCACATAATTGGGGTTGGTGGGGAGGGCAAGAGGAGACAGGGAAACAAATCACAAGAGACTCTTCATGATGAAGAACAAACTGGGGGTCGATGGAAGGAGGAGAGTGGGGGGATGGGCCAGAGAGATGATGGGCGTTAAGGCACTGGGTGTCGTATGTAAGTGGTGAATCACTGGGTTCTACTCCTGAAACCAACGTTGCACTGTACGTTAACTAACTAGAATTTATATAAAAATTTGAAAACAGAAAAAAACCCACAGTAGTGATGAGGGCGTGGATGTAAACTGTATCTTGAAGTAAGCTGCAAGCTGTGTACCACTATAAGATGATATGAAAATATCTGTAACTTCTAATTCACAGGAACTGCTAACACTACTGTTGCCTACCTTCAACACCGAATGAAGCAAATGCTAAATTTCCGTTGGGGGATAGTAAAAAGGAAGATGTAATTTATCCCCCCACCCAAAAAAAGAACATACATACGTATATACATACATACATAAAATTACTTGCAGTTATGACAGCATATAACTTTATTCACACCTTCCAGTCTTTATTCCAATGAATAAAAACAACAATCTCAAAATCAAGGCACATCCCATTATATTATGTCCATTATATTAACTAATGTGGTCCCTAAAGTTACTATACTGCTGAATGTCATTTAAAAAGAGGAGAATCATAATGAAATCACTGCACAGCAAAATTCCCTCTGTTTCTTGTTAACGGATTAGTATTTTCTTTAAATGTGTTAAAAGGAATAAAAGCCCCCTGAGATAGTCAATTGCTCCGTTGCTTATATGTATATTTTTTCATCCTCCAAGAATGTAAACTGAGATGACCCTAGAAACCGAATTCGTCTCTTTGACTGCAGCACAGTCTCGGGCCGCGTGGAAACACGGACGCCGTCTGCCTCTGCTGTCATACCCGGAGCAGGTGGAGGCTCCATTTGCAGAGCTCGTGGTCCAGGGTTCATTTCCGACCGAATTGCACCCACGTGCTTATGCAGGTCTGAGATCGTACATTTTCCTAGCCTCACTTTCTGACCTGCTTTTACTCTAAATAGATGCAGTTCATGAGAACTAACAAGACTGGCACCCTCTACTCCTAACTGGGATTTTTATCCCTGCAAAGTCCCCACCGTGACTTCCTCCCTAAATCCCTCTTGGCCGATTTTCTGAGTATCTCCGTCTTTTGATCAAAGGAAAGAAAAAATATTTGATGAAAGACTGAAAGGGATTAGGAAAACAAGTATCTGTAAGGCAGGACAGTTGCCATCTCAAGGTCGACCCAGAATTACTTTTCAACCGAGAGTTGAATAATTGAGAAATGAACGGTATTCTGCCTATTTAGGGAAGACGTGGGTGTGCTCAGCCACTGCCGTTATTTTCACCTCGGCTCAGCATATGCGTATTTCTTTTTCAATATAGTTTCTTTCCAATGTCAGTTATTGGATATTGCTCCTTAATTTTGACAACTGGTTGACCTTCAGTTCTTACTTTCATATATTTGTGTCTTCATGGGTATTTTTGTTAGAGGTTGCTGGACCAGTGCCAGTTTTTGCAAACGGTTTTATTGAAATATAATTTACATGCCATAAAACTCATCCGCTTAAGTATACAATTCAGCGTTTTATAGTGTCTTTACAGAAATGTGCAACCACCACCATAACCAAGTTAAGACACTTTAAAAGACATGAAAAGTAAATCCCACATTCACTCTTCATTTTTCTTCCACCACCTCCCTCCCACTCAGCCCCAGGCAACTAATAATACATGTTCTGTCTCTAGAGATTTGCTCATTCTGGACATTTCATACAACTGGGACCATACAATCTGTGGTCGTTTGCAACTAACTTATTTCACCTAGTAACATATTTTTAAGGTTCATCCAAGTTTTAGCATGTAGCAGTACTTCGTTCCTTCTTATGGCCAAATGATCCTCCTTTGTACATATCGCATTTTGTTTATCCGTAAGTAGGTAATAGACATTTCATTGGTTCTACCTTTTGTCTGTTATGAATAATGCTGTTATAAACATTTGTGTCCAAATTTTTGTATGACGTGTTTGCATTTTACTTTCATTTGTCTTGGGAATACACCTAGCAATAGGATTTTGAGTCATATAGTAGCTTTATGTTTGTGTTTAACTTCTTGAGGAAATAGTAGTATGTTTTTCAGTGTGGCAACACTATTTTACACTACTCCTGGTGACCTGTGGGAGACCCAAGTTTTGCACATTCTCATCCATACTTTTCATTAGCTGTTAAATTATGACTATCCCTGTAAGCATGAAGTGGCGTCTGATTGTGGTTTTGATTTTCGTCTCTCTAATGGCTGATCAATTCATGTGCTTATTGGTCACTTGTAAGTCTTCTTTGGAGAAATATCTAATCAGATCCTTTGATCCTATTTTTTTAATTGGGTCGTTGATTTTTTGTTGTTGTTGTTATTGAGGCATAAGAGTTCTTTATATAGTTTAGCTATAACTCCCTTATCAGACATATGATTTTTAAATACTTTATCCAATCCTTTGAGTTGTCTTTTCACTGTTTTGCTGATATCCTTTGCAGCACAAAGGTTTTAAACTTTAATGTACTACAACCCTTTTTTTTTTCTTTTGTCACTTCTGCTTTTAGTGAGTTAGTGCATTACCCAAGGTCACTAAGGTTTACCCCTGTGTTTTTTTCTCTAAGGGTTGTATAGTGTTAGCTCCTCCACTTAAGTCGATAATCCAGGGTGAGTTAATTTTCGGATGTGATATGAGGTAGAGACTACCTGCATTCTTTTACGTGTAGACACCTAAGTGCCTTGCTACCCTGTATTGAAAACACTACTTTTTCCCATTGAATTATCTGGGGTCCTTGTTTGAAAAACAACTATAATAAATGTAAAGGCTTACTTCTAGACTCATAATTCTGTTTCATCAATATACAGGTCTTTCCTTAGGCCAGGACTATATGATATGGATTACTGTCATTTTATCATAAGTTTTAAAATCAGGAAATGTGTGCTCTCCAACTTGGTTCCTCTCAAGATTGTTTTCGGTATTCTGAAACCCTTACATTTTTACATTCACCTAAGATCACCTTGTCATCAATTTCTGAATAAATGCTAATTGAGTTTTTGATACGGATTATATTGAATCTGTAGATCAATTTGGGAAGTACTGACATCTTAGCAGGTATCAGATCTTTTCATCAATAATCATAGGTTGTCTTTTAATTTACTTAGATCTTTTTTTCATTTCTTTCAATAATGCTATGTAGCTGTCAGTGTATAAATCTTACACTTTTTCCCTTAATTTTAACCTAATCATTTTGTTCATGGCCGTGCCATAAATGAAATTGTTAGTTTATTTTTCAGAATGGTCTTTGCTAGTGTACAGAAATATAATTGAATTTTTGTGTATAGATCACGAATCCTGCAACCCAGCTGAATGTATTATTTCTAATGGGTTTCCGGTGGGTTCTTCAAGTTTTTCTAAAGATACATCCATTGTCAAGAGAAGAGCTAGTTTTATTTTTTTCCTCTTTCAAAGTGGATGAGTTTCATTTCTTTCTTTTTCTTTTTTCTTTTTTTTCCTATTTGACCTGACTGAAACCTTTTGTGTGCTGTTGAATAGAAGTGGGGAGAGCAAAGGTCTTCTCTTTTTCCCAGCCTCATGGAGAAAACATGCAGTATTCCAGCTTTCGGAAAGACATCAGCCGTGGGTTTTTCATAACTACCCCTTATCAGATTGAAGAAGTATCTTTCTATTTCTAGCTTATTGAGAAATTTTTATCAAAAAATACCTTTTCTGCATCTGCTGACATAACTGTGTGGTCTTTGTTCTTTAACCTATTACTGTAGTGCACTACATTAATAGAATTTCATACATTAGAACAATCACATATTCCTAGGAAAATATAATCATTTATATGTGTTGCTAGGTGTGCATTGCTAACATTTTGTTAAGAATCTTAATGTCTTTATTTTGTTTTGATATACTGGTTTTGATATCAGTGTAATGTTCACCTCATTAAATGAAAAGTGTCACGTTTTATTTTAGTTCTTGGAAAACTTCGTGAATAACTAGTTTTAATTCTGCCGTTAACATTTGGTAGAATTCACCAGTAAAACCATCTGTGCCTGAGGTTTTCTTTGTAGTAAGTTTTTACATTAGCGATTCAACCTCTTATGCTCTAGTTCTAGAGGTTCCAAGCGTGAGACGCGTGTCCCAGGCTGTGCTCTTTCTGAAGGCTCTATGGGACAATCTCTTTCCTGTTTTCTGGGTTCTAGGCGCTGCTTCTCGTCCATGGCCCAAGGCCCCTGAACGATGTATTTAAAACGCATCCCTCCCACTTTCGCTCCGGGAGACGGTGGCCTATCTTACCTTGAGTCTCCTGCCTTCCTCCTACCCTTCAGATGACACTTGGCACACCCAGATAACCCAGGGTAATTTTCCATCTCAAGATCTCTAAGTTAGTCACATCTGCAAAGTTTGTCATTTAAGAGAACATATTTGCACATTCTGGGGAATTAGGACAGGAACATATTATTGGATTTTTCTTGTATGTCATGAGTGTCTCCCCCCAGCCCCTGAAATCTTTAAGGTTTGCTTTTTGTCTTTTAGGTTTTTTGCTGAGATATGCCTGTTTGTGGATCCCTTTGTCTTTATTCTATTTGGAGGTTTTCGAGTTTCTTGGATGTGTAGTTTAATATTTTTTCATCAGATGTGGGCGGGTTTTCGTCATTTTTTCTTCCGGTATTTTTCTTGCTCACGTGTCTCTCGCCTCTTTCCGGTTTCCATTGAGTGCATGTTGGTGTGCCTAGTGCTCTCTCATGTTTTTTGAGGCTGTTTGTTTTCATTTAGCTTTTTTTCTCTTTGCTCTTCGTATTTAGATTTCGATACTTCTCTATCTCCAAGTTTGCTGATGCTTTCTCTGCCAACACAAATTTACTGTTGAGCCACTGTCTTGAACTTTCTGTTTATGCTCCAGTATTTTATAACTCCAGTATTTCCATTTAAAAAAATAATTTCTGCCTTAATGTTACTTTTTAAATTTAATGTGATATGGCCATCACACTTCTCCTTATTTCTTTAATCATATTTCCTTTTCAGTCTTTGCAAATATTTATAATAGTTGCGTTGAATTTGCTTCCCATTAAGCCTGACATCTGGGCCCAGTCACAGGCCTGTTTGTTGCTGGTTTATGTGGGTCACACTTTATGTTTCCGGTGTGTGTCATGGTTTTGTTGTTGATGAGCAGATTTAGTAGATCCCGTTTTGTCACGACTCTGGGTATTGACAGCCCTTGACGACTAGTACAGCTAACCCACAACAGTTGTTTTCATGGTTTGTAGTGTGCTTGTTTCCTTATTTGCTAGGTTACATGGACTATTTTACTGAACTGCATTTACCCAGCAGCGTTCGGTCTCAGATGTTTCTTAGAAGCTGTAGCCTTTCCCTTTTCCTTACCAGGGATTATAGTAATTTTAGCTGGACTCACTTGAAAGTCTCCTTCTTTTTTTAAAAAAAAAATTCCATGTTTATTTTATTTTTGAGAGAGAGACAGAGCGCAAGCAGGAGAGTATCAGAGAGAGAGGCAGACACAGAATCCGAATCAGGCTGCAGGCTCTGGAGCTCCAGCACGGGGCCCAATGTGGGGCTCGAATTCACAAAGTATGAGATCATGACCTGAGCTGAAGTCAGACGCTTAACGGACTGAGCCCCCAGGCGTCCCAAAAGTCTCCTTCTCTGATCTCTGTCATACATTGCTAGCTGATGTGCCCTTTTTCACTTTATTTACACAGAACTGACACATACTGTGTACGTTTAAGGTGTAGAATGTGTTGATTTGATACACTTATCTGTTGCAAAATGATTAGCACCATAATGTCGATAAATCGAAGTTTATACTCTTTGACCAACATCTCGTTTCCTCCATCCTCAGCCCCTGGTAATCGCCATTCTGCTCTGATGTTGCCGAGTCTGCCTCCTTTAGATTCTACATACAAATATCCAAAATATTTGTCTCTGTCTGCCTTATTCGTGTAGCACACTGCCTTAAGGGTCATCCATGTTTTCCCAAATGGCAGGATTCCCTTTCCTTCTTTCTTGTGGCTGAATAATATTTTATTGCATATTACATAAATATATCACATCTTTATCCATTCGTCCACTGACAGACACTTAGGTGCTTTCATATCTTGCCTAGTGTAAATGAGGCGGAGAGAGTACAGATATCTCTTCAAGATCCTGTTTTCATATCCTTTTGGTATAGACACGAAAATGAGATTGCTGGGTCGTAGGGTAGTCCTTTTTTTAACTCTTTGAGGAGCCTCCATACTGTTTTCCAGAGTGGCTGCACCAGTTGGCATTCCCCCCAGCAGTTGGCATTCCCTCTTTCTCCGCCTCCTTGCCAGCATCTGTTGTGGCCTGAGTTCTTAATGTTAGCCATTCTGACAGGTGTGAGGTGGTGTTCCACTGTGGTTTAGATTTGTATTTCTCTGATAATGACTGATATTGAGCACCTTTTCCCCTACCTGTTGGCCATGTGCATGTCTTCTTCGGAAACTGTCTATTCAGTTACTTTGCCCATTTTTTAAATAGGTTTATTTGTCTTGTTGCTGTTGAGTTATAGTTCCTAATATATTTTGGATATTAGCCCCTCATTAGATAGATTATTTGCAAATATTTTCTCCTATTCTCTTGGTTCCCTTGTCATTTTGTTGATCATGTCTATTGCTGGTCAGAAGCTTTGTGGTTGATATATTCCCAGTTGTTTATTTTTCTTTTGTTTGCTGTGCTTTTGGTGTGGTATTTAAAAAATCGTTGCCAAGATCAGTGTCAGGGAGATTTTTCCCATGTTTTCCTCCAGGAGTTTTATGTGTTCAGTTCCTAGGCTTAAGTCTCATGCATTTGGAGTGAGTTTTTGTGAGTGGTGTAAGATAGAGTTCCAACGAGGAGCCCGCCGCAATCACCACAGAACTGAGGCGCCCCAGGACACAGCGCCTCTACTGGGGATGCCGAACCTGGACGTTGCTCTTGGACGCCTCTAGACCTCCAGGGTTTGCCGCTTCTACTAGAGCTGCACCCTGTGTGATGGGTTCTTCGTCTTGTCTCTCAGTTCCATGTCCAGAGTTGGTGAGCTCAATGGACAGAAATGGTATTTCATCCTCCAAGTAAATTACTAGCTGGGATTTTCAGCTCGCGTGGTGGGAGGCGGGCTCTGTGTCTGTTATGCTCGCCAGGTGAGGAGTTGCCTGCCCGTAAAAGGGGGACTGGATGCCCGTCAGGGGGATTATGATGAATGTCCACTACCGTGTACCTGTTTGCCTGCCAAGCATTTGTTATTTCTGGCGGACAGCACACAGAACTTTCTTCACTTAGTTAAACTTCAAAGACAAAAACAAAACAAAGCAACTTCAGCCTAATGTAATACACCATCCTTCATGAATTTCGAATGCGTTCTCACCTTCCCCAAGGAAAGGGAACGGAACGTCTCAGCCGTTAGCCGTCCAGCAGGATTCCTGGGAAATGAACGCTGCTGCGTCTCTTCCGGCTTCAACATGCCTGGATGTTTTTCAACTACAGAATTATCACCACAAATATGCCCGATAGAAAATCCTAGGAGGAATGAAACTGGAAGAAAAAGAAGGAAGAAATAAAACACAGGACTTTGGGACTCCTTACCTCCTCAAGTAGCTGGAGTGATTGACACCTTCCTTTAAACATAAAAAATAAAGAAAATGTTCCCAGTGTCTCTTCCATGAGTCTGTGCATCTCTCCCTGTAGCCTAAATGAAGATGCTTCTGTCCTTTCAGTACCTGTTAGTGTACGGTGCTGCCAGATCGAGTTTCAGCTCACGAACCAAAGGGAAAAAATCACCAAGGCCCCAGGCTAAGTTAGCATAATAATCTATAATCTTTGATAAACTCCGTGGCAGAGACAGAGCGACTTTCTGAGCGCGTGCTGGGCGGGGAGAGGCTGAAGCAGCCTGGTGCGCGCAAGTCAAATCCAGGCTGTTGGGGAACACTCTTCTTACTCGGCACCTGAAATTACAAGAAAGAGACGGGGTGGCTGGAATAAAAACCGAGCAAAGTAACAGTGATCGTCAGCCTGTGCATTATCTCTGCTCAAGATCAATAACTCAGCTACCTAAACTCATAACTGCCTTTTGGGAAGCGAGTTTCTTCAAGTGCTCATATAACCACCCAGCTCACTGTCTCCAGCAATTAGCTGGTCTGCACAGTGTAAGGATTCTTTTAAAGACGCGGCATATGGTATCCACGAGTTTCCTGTTCTTTTTTCTCATGCCAACGATGAGCCTTGAGTACAAGGACTTTCTGCATAGTAATTGGCTTTGTGTTGGTAATAGTTTATCATCTGGTCCCTGCTCCTCTCAGTAAAGTTGAGCTCCTTAGGAAGACAGTTTTACTTTCTGTCAGTCGTTTCCCCAGAGGCTTGAAGTAGCAACAACGAAGTTTTGTAGTTCACAGCAAAGACTCCTGTAGCCAGATTATCAATAGAGACTCCTTGACTCCAGCTCTGTCTTGAATTTGCTGATTCCCAGTTCCTTCTGTAGATCCTGTTATTCCTGCACTGTCTCCTTAGTCAGATCTTCAGATGTATAACACTTTCTCCGGGATCAGCGTGGTGCGTGGTCTCATCCATGCTGACTGTGATCATCCATGGCCTGGGCAAGTGAATTCTGGCTTTTTTCAAAATTATTACGTCATATACAAATAACAGGTTGAAACTTTCCTGAACCAACAAGACTTTGCAGGTTTGTTTTTATTTTCTCATGCAGAGAAACAACTGTTATGCACAGGAGATGGAAATATGTACGTGCACGGTGGTCGCCTCTCACGATACATTTTCCTACTTCTAAGTTTTCTTCCAACACAAGACTTGTTGGTGCTTCGTAGGCTCACCTACTTTCTTCACAGACGTTTCCCCTTCCTTACCACAGCATTTAAACTTACTTGGGAGGGGAAAATCAGAGCAAAAATACACAACATGTTTTTGAAATGCAGGCACAAGACAAAAGCCTATTGAGAGAAGCGCTGAGCTCAGACTGTGGTGTAAATTACACCCTTTCACATGCATCGACTGTTTCCAGTGACCCTTGGGTGGAGGTGCCTTAGGCCAGGTTTTAAGTTTAGGGAGTGAACGCCGCCGTTCAGACTTAGGTGAGAGGCTCTCTGACATCCAGGCAGAGGAGTAGAGTGCAGCTGGCAAGGGCTGCTGTTGTTGTCCTTTTCATGCCAAAGATGGACAGAATTTATCCATTCCCCAAATACGCGCTGAGTTTTCCGTTTCGGCCCTGTCCAGACAACCAATCTCAGATGATCCGCATTGCCCTAAGTGTCTGTGATGACTCCCTATACCTGTTAAGGTTCTTTGTTTCATACAGAAGAACCGACGGGGCTGATTTAAGTGGAGAATTTGTGGATAGAATAACTGAAGAAGCCTAGAGAATCAGGTTGGAAAAATGGCAGAGGGGAAGAAATTTACTTTGCCCCTAGCCGTGGATCTAATGCCGCCTCCCGTACCAGCACTGTGAGAACGACTTTCCTGTTGTGCACCTGCCGAACGCACGGGTGGCACCCTGCGCACCTGTCATCGTCAGCACCAAACACTGCCCTGTGTGTGGGTTGTGCTGCTTGTGCTGCTGCCGCTCCTCTCCTGGGAGCCTCGGTATTGCTGCCACTTTTGTGGAACTGGTGTTCCATGACCTCTTCCCTGAACTTCCTGTTTCTTAGTTCAATGTCCAAGGTGTCGCAAACTGCTAAGGAGGGACGAGATCACATGCCCTCAGTCTAGCTGCAAGAGAGGCTGAATCTCTCATGATTATATCAGGGAAAATGGGCATTTTGTCTCTGGACACTCCAAGGGGTAATCAGCAGCAACCTGGAAAGGGTGACCAGATTCTAGACAGACACACATCGAGTCGCGTTGACCCCATGACTTGTGAATTTTCCACTATTTCAGTGAGCTAAAAGGATTGGCCTGAGAGTAAACAAAAAAATCAGAAGTCCCAGATGTAAATTAATGGTTCAGTGGGACTCATCCATAAGAAACTTTGGGAATTAATGTTCATAATAATATTAACAGTGGCTTTAATTTGAGATCGAATCCACCAAGCCAGCGTTTTATGGGTGTACTTTATATTCTCTTAGTTACGCAGTCAGAAATTCAGGAATTCACTCCTTGTTACAGGACAGGCATTTATGAAATGACTGACCTGGGTTAAATATGTATTCCCTGGACATGAAAACTTGTGAAAATAATGAGCCCATATGCGACCTGAGGTCTTGACCTTAGAATGATCAAGTTATTACCTGCTGAGTTAGCCATCTGTATAAGCACTCTTACCCTTCTTTTCTTGTAAGCTCATATAAAATTCCAATAGAAAAAAACAATGATTTCTTTTCAGACAGAAGCTCAATTTTATCAAAAGATTCAAAAATTATATTTCTTTCTCTCTTTCTTTTTTAATCTTAAATTTTAAAATTCTAGTTAATATATAATGTAATATTAGTTTCAGGAGTAGAATTTAGTGATTTATCATTTATGTGTAACATACAATGCTCATCCCAACAAGTGCCCTCCTTAATGCCCATCCCCCATCTAGGCCACCCCCCCCCACCTCCCCTCCAGCAAGCCTCAGTTTGTTGTCTGTCATTAAGAATCTCTTATGGTTTGTTTCCCTCTCTCTGTTTTTATCTTATTTTTAATTTTCCTTTCCTTCTCATAAGTTCATCTGTTCTGTTTCTTAAATTCCACACATGAGTGAAATCATAGGGGATTTGTCTTTCTGCCGTATTTCACTGAGCATAAAACACTGTATGTTGTTGCAAGTGGAACGATTTCATTATTTTGATGACTGAGTAATATTCCATTGTGTATTTATAGCACGTTTTCTTTATCCATTTATCAGTTGATGAATATTTGGGCTGTGTCCATGGTCTGACTCTCGTTGAAATGCTTCTATAAACATTGGGGTAGACGTACTCCTTTGATTCTGTATTTTTGTATCCTTTGGGTAAATACCTAGTAGTGCAATTGCTGGATCATAATGTAGTTCTGTTTTAACTTTTTGAAGAACCTCTGTACTGTTTTCCAGAGTGGCTGCACCAGTTTGTATTTCCACCAACAGTGCAAGAGGGTTCCCCTTCCTCTGCATCCTTGTCAATATCTATGGTTTCTTGTGGTGTTAATTTTAGCCATGTTATCAGGCGTGAGATGATATCTCGTTGTGGTTTTGATTTCTATTTCCCTGATGGTGAGTTGCCACAGGCCAGCTGTGGCACTCTCAGTTTTTCCCCGGAGGATGAACGGCGTCGGCCTGATGAATGACTTGAGAGAGCAGCGTAGTTTCTAGAACCAAGCAGCCATCCCTGCTCTGCTGACCTTAGTTTCTTTTTTTAAAAGCAGTGAGTGATAATACATCTGTGACAAGGCATCATTTACAATTTTTCTTTGGTTGGCATATTTATGAATCCCTCAGACCTAGAAGAAGACAGTCTTATCTTAGATTAGTCAGTAACCATTTTTATGACTTTGTTCCCAGATCACACATTGTTTTTGAGGCGAAGCAGAGGAAATAACAAGATGTTATTAAGAAGAGAGCAGGGTTGTTGTTATAGCCCTCAGTAAACAGAGGGTACATACATTGTTGCCTTAAGACCTATGTTAACCATAGGTTAGGAGTCATTCTATCCATATATCCCTTGAGGCCATAATCTTTAACCATAATGGAGGAGGTATAACTTGCTTGGTAGAGACATAATCTCTAAAGCTTGTCTAAGTTCTTTCCTTTGTGAATGAGTGAGCCTATACCGTAAGGGCCCATGTCTATCTATTCTTTGTGCAAATGACAGTTTCTGTAAAAGTATTTTGTTACTGCCTTTTTATTATAAGGGAGCGTGAGGATGGGAATTGCAAAAGGATTCTGGAATGTTACCCTCAGGAAGGTGCTCAATATTTGTTGTTGATCAGTGAAGGTATGTGTATCTACTTTTGCTTGGCTTCTGTTTGTGCCTTATCTGTAAACAGTGCTGTTAACTTTGGGGCTAAGCTAACGTCCAGAGAAGCTCCTAAGTCTCTTTACAACCTCTCCTATCAGTCTGTGGAGCAAATACTGAGAGACGCTTTACAGCCATGTGCTTTGGGGCTTTATGGTGAGGCTGAGGGGATGTTTAACACAATGCAATACCTACAGAAAAATCTAGTTTCGTTCAAGGAGTCTTGGGGCCTAACGTCTACTAATCTTTAGCCAACTCGTAACTGCTATTCTGGATGATCAATTTGTGTAACCTATCCCCAAGAGGCAACTTTGAGGTTACTTCTGGCCAGGTTCCTCTCATTCAGATATTATCCATCAAGGCATCACACTGCAGGTCCCCTTTTTCATATGCCATAAAACCAAAGAGCATTATATCCCTTGAGGCCAACGAGAGCAGTTCAAGAAACCCAAGCTTGAAAGGTTATTAATGGAAGGAGATAATATTGGGATGCCATTTTAGTCAGCAGGAGACTTTGCAACATCTGCCTTATCCACACAGGGAGACGTCTCAACCTGTGAGCCCACGATGGCTCCCAACAGTGAGTGATGTTGAGCATCTTTTCATGTGTCTCTTAGCCATCTGGATTTCTTCTCTGGAAAAGTTTCCATTCATGTCTTCTGCCCATTTCTTCACTGGACTATTTGTTTTTTGGATGTTAAGTTTGATAAGTTCTTAACAGATTTTGGACACTAAAATGTCTAAATGCTTCTGTTTCCCCTGCCTTTGGAGACATGTAGAGTAAGAAGTTGCTCAAGCTGAGGTTAAAGAGGTTGCTGCCTGCATTCTCTTCTAGGATTTTGTTGGTTTCCTGTCTGCCATTTAGGTCTTTCATCCATTTTGACTTTACTTTGATCAGTAAATGTATTTTTAATATTGAAAATGTTTTAAATGTCCTAGAGTATGTGGCTTATTTTAAGAATTCTTTGGTAAATGTCTTTATGTAAAAATTAATGGTAACACTATAATGTTTTGGTCTTCATAAACCATCATTCTCATTGAATTTTCTTACCCTGTGGTACACATTGTAGTACATGTCGCTAATTAATACACTGGATATTGAATTTAAACACAAAACAAAACAAAGTAAATCTGTATATACTGTCCTTCCCTCGTGTGTTTGAGAATTGCTTACTGGAGACTAGTTCTATCTCTAACATAACCAATCACATAGACAGTAGGAGTACACAGTGCCATGTTCAAGGACTTACACGGCCCTATAGGGACATTAGTCAGGTTCAAGATTCTCTGTTCTCATACAGAAAGCCTAATCTGGTGTCTGGATGTTTCTGGAAAAAAAATGCTCAAGCGTCTGGGTAGTAAACAGCTCTAGATGCAGAAGAGATTACATTCAGCTCTAGGCTCAAAATCCATTCTGAAAATCACATAAGCAATGACCATGACTTGCCTGTCCCCTCAGCTCCTTTACTGGATCCTTCAGGATGGAAGTAATATTTCTCAAACACATTTTATCGGCCTTCAGGGTCAACTCACTCTGCATCACCAGGAAATGCCATGCCTTCATTTGGGCTAAAGCAAAACCTATAATATTATAGCTAAAACTTCTACACCAGTCTTTGTATTTTGAGTTTTGTTCTAAGTCGTTCTCAAACAGTAACTCAGTTACTTGTCACTATACTGTGAGGTGAATCCTTCTTACTGCTCTCATTTTACAGTGAGAAGAAAAAAGTGAAGCATGCAGAGACTGGGTAACATGTTGCGTTTGAGTCCAGGTCCCCAGGGCGGTGCGGCCTTCTGCTTCTACACCATCGTATCACTTACTCTTGCCTCCCCCGCTGTGGCCTTTCTCCAACCCATGTCTTGCTTTTAGAGTGGTGGCAGGGGCGTTCTGAGGTGCCCGTACATGGCAAGCAAGACTGAAATTCAGCAAGTACCCTCCCGCAAGGATTTGTCGTGGCACACTGGGAACAGACTGCTGAGGGCGTGCATTCTAGCTGTTCTTTTTGACTTTCCATAATTGCAGGAAGAAAAGACGATATCACTTAGGTTTTGTTTGTTTGTTTATTTTTCCTGTAAGATGAGAAAACAAGGGAAAGATCCATATTTTATGTCTCATTTGGCAAGCTTCCTTCCATCATTTTTCTATTTACATCAAAATTAAGAGAATGTAAAAATGTAGGAATCATTTGTCAGGTGATTCTAGTAACACAGTTTTTATTTTTATTCTTTTTCTCAATGTTAATTTTGAGAGACAAAGAGAGTGCATGCACACAAGAGTTTGTGGTGAGGGACAGAGAGAGAGAGACAGAGAGAAAGAGAGACAGAGGTGAACAGGGGAGGGGCAGAGAGAGAAAGAATCCCAAGCAGGCTCCATGCTGAGCTTGGAGCCCAACATGGGGCTGGATCCCCTGAGCCTGGGATCATGACTTGTGCCAAAATCAAGAGTCGGGCTCTTCACCATTAACCCAATGAGCCACCCAATTGCCCCTACTTTTATTCTTTTCTCAGTTTTTTCCAAAATCTTTTTTTATTGTATTGACCCTCCACAATCCTCTTTTTCCAAAATGAAGACTTTTCAGCACCTTAAAGTGTTTTTTTGTATAAGATATTTAAAACCTTTTCTAAAATAATACTTCAAGTTATAAATATGTTTTAAAACAGTTCTGAACTCAGTGATAAAAGTCTTTAGAGCTTATGTTTGCAGCCAGGACAGTTTTTATGTGAAAGACATACACAAACATACTTAGTACACCAGTCTAATTCTATGAATAATTCTGACATATTCTTTTGGGTACTTGGAATGAATAATGCTAAAGTCCCAATACAAATAAGAAAAAAAGAAACTCATAAAATGTGAGTGAAATTTGTTTAAGTCATCAGATTCATTTCCTATATCTGGTATATCCTCATACATATAACTAGAACATATGATAAAATATTTTGGTAATTTTAATTTAAGTGAGTCCTAATTTGTCTTGCATTTGACCTATCTTGTTAT
Organism: Paguma larvata; assembly: GCA_030068075.1. Lineage (NCBI taxonomy): Eukaryota > Metazoa > Chordata > Mammalia > Carnivora > Viverridae > Paguma > Paguma larvata. The sequence continues at coordinate 29,959,925 of CM057831.1, forward strand.
TTAGGACATAATGGTAACCTTTATTCTAAGAAGTGGCCAAAGTCTGAGAAATTTTGGAAACCTTCGTAGTTCTTTCTAATATGCAAGTCATTAAACAATTACCTCAAGCATCATCATCACAGTAGATATGTAAGAATCCTAGACTTAGTGTCATTTTGAGGTACCATTTAGTGATATCCGTATCAAATGGCATTCCCACACTCAGAATCTTAAGACTAGAGAAGCAACCCCAAGGTACTAACAAGTTACTTTCTCACTTCAAGGACTAGGCAAAAAATGCTTTCTGCAGAGTGTTGAAAATTTGTCTTAAATATGACTGATACTGTCAAAATGCTTCTAGAAACCTGCCCGTGAAGACTGAGGGAATCCCGTAGCTCTTCAGACTCCTTTAAGATTTCCAGAGCCCCTCATCCCACCATATTTATGGGGACAAAAAGTAGAAGGCTGGCTGTATATTCTGGAAGGCAATGCCATTTCGAGTTTCAATGCTATTGTTTGCAAAGTGCCTGGAAGCAAGTAAAAATCTTTCTGTAAGTAATTTGAATAGATCCTGCCTATGGTCATTGGTAGTTATTTGCCTCTGACAAGAAACAAATGAATATAGTCTAATAAAGAACATGTAAAAAATGTTCAATATTATATAGAAAGTGATAAAGTTTAGCATAAGTCAAATTTAAGGTGATTCCCATTTGATTATTTAGAAGCACAATATTAAAAAACAAAACAAAAGAAACCGACAATCTATTGGCCAGAATAGAACATACATTGCAGCGATGCTGTCAAAAAGATAACAAAAGGAACCTCAGTGACCAATGGAACTATTGTGAGGTTGGCTTCTGGAGGCTTAAAGCGGGTCACAACAAATCAGAGTGCTCCAAGTATCCAGATGTTTTTCTTTAGCGCATGTGCTTCAGCTTTCCAAGTTGGTGGCTCAGAGTATCACTGGGGTCCCATATTTTACCACACATGACTAGCCAATATTATCAGTGATGAGGACAGTCACTTTACTGATGCCAAAACACTACTTTGTACCCCACTGTTTGTGACTTTTGAATACCTGGGCAGATACAAATCGTTGCTGGAATAGTTAATAATGTCTAAGAAGGCTGGCTTCTAACGTAAGGTGACCAAAATTTATAACTCACCTCATATATAAGGAAAGTTTGCTCTGTCTCTAGACCTCAATCTTCAGGATACTTTCAATTCTAACCAGTGATCAAGCAGATTTTTGTCCTTGGAGTTTAGTGAAGATGTAATGACTAATAAAAGAAATATTCCATTTTTGGTGGAGAAATTGCTATCTCATGTTCTATTTAGCTGGGTCAGGAACATTTTCTTAGCACTCAAAAAAGTTGTGTTAGTAAACTGAAGAGTGATTGTGGTACATTTGATTAAATTGAAAAAAAAATGTTTATCTTAAGAGAAAATAATAGAAACAGTGGTTGCAACCTTAAAAAAATGACACTAAATATTGTTTCTTAAATGCATGTAGAAGATTTCATTACAAAGCATGAGCAAGTTTGATTTTTATCTAATGAACCTGAGCTTGCTGCCCGTATGAGTCATTTTAGCAGCACACCTGAATGCACAATGTGTGGCCACGCTGGTCTCTGACAGATGAGTAGGCGCTGGGAATTCTCAGGTTTGATTAAGCTGGGTGATTGCAAATTCCTAGTCCCAATCCCTTAAATTCTTCCCTATATAGGATAATCATTCTGCTGAAGAAGGCAATGAAATGGTCTTTTAACTAAGTGTTCAAAACAGCTAATTTAGAGCTAATGCTTAATATATGTCATGGATATTTCTTGTTTATACATTTTCTTCTCAAAAATACTCCCAAAGCAGTGTTTATCCAAGTGGTCTCCTGAGTGCTGGTGAAGCACAGTAATTTTTCTTTAAAAAGTAAAAACACAGTACCTGTCATGGTATTGACATTAGGCATTCCCCAGCCTAAAGGCAGGAGGAATATATAGATATGTACCCTTGTCTGGACCCCAGTTTTGGCATTTCATTATAATATTTGTTGAGATTTTTCACTTGCATAACCATGGAAGAGTTATATCTGTTTGAAACGTGAATCCAAATATCTTAATTTCTACAGCTCCTGAGAGCAAAGATTGAGAGAGTCAAAAAGAGAGTCATGGGACTTTTGGGGCACCTGGGTGACTCAGTCACTTGAGCGTATGACTCTTGATTTCAGCTCAGGTCACAATCTCAGTGTTCGTGAGTTCGAGCCCCACGGCAGGTTCTGCACTGACAGCTCAGAGCCTGCTTGGGATTCTCTCTCTCTCCCTCTCTCTCCTCTTCCCCACTCTCTGTCTCATACATAAATAAATAAACATCTAAAAATTTCGTTATAAGGTCAGTGGAAATGGGAAGAACTTGTTATTAATCATGATTATATTTTCTATTTTATGTGCAGACTATACAACCAGGAAGGAGTCTTTGTTAGTAGTTTATGATCATTTTGTGTTAAAGGTCTGCATCTTACTCATTTTTGTGTTCACGAGATCCAACACAGCATCTACCATCTGAGTAGACACTCAAAAAATGCTTGCAAGATTTCCATCTTTCTGTCTTCATCGCCTTCTCTTTCTTATTTTTTTTTACACTTTGGATGCCTACTAGGAGACCATCATTTAGAAACCGAAGAGCTCATCTAAGGTACACTTAGCCCTGGTCTTGTATGACAATAGGAGTGTGTAGTTGTTCTTCATCTCGGGTTCACAGATGCCTGGGGCCCATGCCAGAGACTGATTCAGGCTTGGGTAAAGCCTGGGCGTCACTGTTAGGGGATTCTCGTGTGCAGCAGGCTGGAAAACCGTCGCTGCTGTCCAAGAGCGATGCTTCTCAAATTGTCAAGTGCACGAGAGTCATCTGGGGATCTCATTTAAATGTAGATATAGACCTAGGATGTCTGGAGCAGTGCCTGCCATTTTTTATCCGTAAAAGCATCCAAGCAACACTACTCTTGACGGGGACCAGTCGTCCTGGTTTGCCTGGGATATGGGACTTTAAATGCCAAACTGACAATGTCCTGAGTAAATGGTGATAGTTGGTAAACCTAGTTGTGGGTTCTTGGACTACATTTTATAAGGTAAGTCCCAGAAGCACCGGTTCTCAAGTTTATGTGCTGCAGAATCACCCAGAAGGCTTAATGCCAAGCAGGTGACTGCTGCCTGCCCTCACAGCTTCTCCTCCTGCAAGGCTGGGGGTTGATTTGGAGATCTTCCATTTATTAAAAGTACCTCATTGATGCTGGTGCTGCTAGTTGAAGACCTCGTGAAGTCATTACGAGTTTAGTTTGCCGGCCAACTGGGAATGCCCGGAGAGCTTTTAAGCTACTGCCACCTGGTCCTTGTCCCCAGAGATTGTATTTCGGGGTCCAACCTGGGAGTTGCAAAAGCACCTCACATGATTTCAGTGTTCAATCTAGGCCGATATTCATAGTGAATGCATATAATACAATTATCTGCAGTTCAAATATAAACTAATTTTTGTGTATTTGATGTTCATGTTTATTCATGCCTCTCTCTGTTCTGTCAACACAGAGTATCATGAATGACTGAGCAAAGACATTTAAAGTCTGAATCCACCCTGAGCTGTTTCTTTTTCCTGGATGTTCCCCTACAAATAGGATTTGTAATTCTTTCTTGAGAGCAGGCTGGGCTTCTGTCTCGATCTCTTGCTACTTTTAGTCACCCCACATCTTTGAGTGGAGTTGGGGCTGGACGGCCCTCTGGAACAAAACCAGTCTCTTTGACTCACTTTCTTGCTACTCCCTCCCTTCCCCCTTTCCTTCTGTGTGTCTTCCTTCCTGTGTGTCTGTCTATCTGTCTCTCTCTCTCTCTCTCTTTCTCAAACTGGACTTTTAACAACTACCACCACCACCACTGCTACACCAGAAGAGCAGATATCTGATTCCTATTTCCCCCATCTGGTTTCTTGTTCATGGAAAGATACCATATTAACTTTCTTGACCTGCCTTTGGTGATATTCAACCTCACATTTCTCAGTAATAACTCATACTGCTACTTGAGAACTTTACAGGTTTTGACACTATGTGTTGAATTTTTATATGGAATAGAAGAGTTTAACTTTTTACGAACATCACTGTCCACAAACAAGTTATTACCTACCCTTATCATTCTCTCAGTATGTTTCTATCAACCTTTTTTGACTCAACCAATATTAATATATGTGGTTATGAGTATGTAGATATTATTCACAGCTAAACTACAAATCACATCTACTCATATTTCTGCTCTTGCAAAAGTTTTGTGTTCTCTGGTATTCAGAATTGCCTCTTGTTTGTGTTTATTTGTTTGCTTGTTTTTCTATCAACCTGTCACCACGTCCTCTCCAAACTCTATCACATTAGTAAAAATGTGAGCTCATCGTATTTGTACAGAGTAGGTATTTTGTATGTTTTGATCTTTTTGTTTTGCTCATTTATTTTTAATGAATTAATCTTTTAATAATGTAGTATAATCTTTTAAGAATAGAATATAATCTTTGTCCTTTGTTTCAATCTCAGCCGAAGGTCCCATCCATCTGTAGCCTTGGTCTGTTGAAGCATGCACTTCAGTATCTTTCTGAGAATCCGTGTGTGGGAGGCAAATTTCATGTGGGTATTACCTGTGTGAAAAAGTTTAGGTTTGTCAGTTTAGAGAAAATAGGATTCTAGGTTGAAGTTTCTTTTTTCATTTTTTTTTCAAGGAACATGCTAAATTCCATTAAATTATAGCAGGCATTGCTTTTGAGAAATATATTGCCATTCTCTGTCTTAAGTTGTTTTTTTTTCTAAGTTTATTTGTTTTGAGAGAGAGAGAGAGAGAGAGAGAGAATTTCAAACAGGCTCCATGTTGTCAACGCAGAGTCCAACACAGGACTTGAACTCACGAACTGTGAGGTCATGACCGGAGCTGAAATCAGGAGTCAGACACTTAACTCACTGAGCCACCTAGGTGCCCCTTAAGTTTTGTATTAAAACAATTTTTTTTCTTTTTTCTTTAAAATATACGTTTAGTCTGATGTTTTGAAATCCCTTTATGAGGAATTAAATCATTGTCCTTTGGGTAAATTTTTCTGGAATATTGAGATAGGTAAATTAATAGATAAAATAATTATTGACATTATTGGGCATTCCATATATATATATATATATATATATATATATATATATATATATATAAACATACGTAAATGTGGATGAATATGTTGTTTCCCTTTTTATATATTTGTATTTGTATATATATAAAATTTTAAAAATATAAGTTTCAAGAAGGCTATACTGCCATATATTAATAGTGCATAAACACATTAACTGTAGAAATTTTCACATATTTTTGTTTATATTTTACAAGTTACCTGCTATAGAATATGCAATGAACATTTAATAAAGAAAAAATTTATAAAGACGTAACTCAAGATTTCCAGCTTTAGTGATTGTAACTGTGTTATTTCTTTAGAAATTAAGGAAAATTAGAAGATGATCACGAGAGAAGCTTGAATTGCGAGTAACGTTCCCACCATATTTCAAGTCCAATTTTTCATTTTAATACTGTATCTGGGAAAAACCTAGTTAAAAATCACCTTTCTAATAAGCTTGGAGTTATCTTGAATTTCTCTTTTTTTCATGAAAACTTGAAGAGGCCTTAGGGACAGAAAACACTGTGGCAACATTGATTCCTTGTGTGGATGGTCCCATTGCCCTGATCTCATGCCATCCCTAGACCTCAATTTGCCTTGGTGTTTGAACACAGAAGGCACATCTTCTTGTGAGGTACTTTTAGATTTCCTCTGTGTGTCTCATCAGCCTGCACAAGAAAATGAAGACTAGAGGGGCTTGTCCTAAACATCACCCAGTATACTTTGTCTGCCAAATTATATTTTAATATTCCACTCAGCCCAGAAATGAGTTTTACAATTTACTGTGGCACAGTAATTTCCAAAATGCCTGTGTGAGGCCACTGAGCTGTTGTGTTCCTCATCAGAGTTAAAGGAATTGTATTAATCTTTTCATTGTCTTTCCTCACATAGAGCAAAATGACTGATTGTTTGGCATATGCTTGAGTAGCAAATGGTGCCAAACAGATGGAAGCCGTTCAGGCAGAAGCCTAGTCGGGCAGAGATATACTCCACAATTTTGTGTTTGTAAGGAGAAACAATTGAATGGGCTTCTTTTTCTTCCTCTTTTGATATTTGGATACTGAACAGCAGGGGGGAAAAATCCTGAATTAATTGCTGTCTCCTCTATTGATCTGGAGTCTATCGAATGAGAACACATTTGCAATTATTCCAGCCATCCAAATTAAATAGAAATTTCAGAAATAGAAAATTATTAATGTCACTGAAACCCCACTAGCATGATTTGGTGATCTATTAATTGTGGAAGAAACAAAGCTTAAAATAATACTCCTTAAAATTATACTGGAGGCTGACATTTCTGGAATGATAGCATAGAGACCTCTGAAAAATTCTCTCTTCCAGATAAGCAGTGAAAGTACTGGCAAAAATTGTCAAAATAACATGTTTCAGAATTCTGGAACTTAACCGACCATCACAAGATGCAGGGAACGCTTTTTTGGTGGTTGAATCTAGGTAAAACCTCTAAGCTTTGTGGTGTTTTAACTTCTCTTTTTCCCATTTTTCCTTTCCAATTCCATGGTAGACTTGAAAATCAGTACCAGCCTGCTCTCACAATCATAACCAGCATGCTGGTAGCCATCTGAGGATAGAAGAACAGGAATGAAAGCCATGTTCTTAGACAGTTGTCATGAATTGAATTTTTGCATGATTTCTTGAAAGACCTCACTTGCAAGGCAGCTTGTATATGACCTGATTCCTGGTTTACCCATGGCCATTGGAGGGTGGGGACTTTTCCTTAGGGACATTGTGTAAAACAACAAGAGGCAATTGACTGACAGTAGAGGCTAGCCAAATAACTTAAAAATCTAGGAGGTGAGATGTCTATAGGATTCTTGAATACTTTTGACAATTTCCTGGAAAAAAAGAGGATTTGCATATGCTCAGGAAAGGCATGAGAAAGTTTTAAGCTCTTATCTTCAGTTGACTTTGAGGCTTTATGCAAACAGAAAGTGAGGTTAAGGAAGAGTTGTCAGCTGCCTTCCCAATGTTGAATGACTATGTCGACATAAACACAGCCGACAAAGACCTGGAATTAATGGTTCTAGCCATTTAATAAATCCAGTTATAAACTGACCACTAGATTACATGTAGAAAAGTCTTCAATGATCACAAATGAAAAAGAATATAGATTTTGTAGAATTGGTTCAAAAAATCACTAAAACAAAGGAAAAACAGGAACCAGGCAGGGAAAAACACCAATTATCTTTCAGGAGAGACAAGACTGATTTTTAGAGTTTTTACATCGTATTATATAAAATGTCCAATTTAAATAAAATTATATATAATTTTTCAACAAAAAATTAGAAGCAAAAATAAAATTAATAAAATAAAATAAAGCAAAACCTATTCAAAAAGAGAAAGAAGAGCAGTCTATAGAAACTACCCTGGAAGGAGTCCAGACATTGGGTTTACTGGACAAATACTTAAAATCAGCTCTTATAGATACATTCAAAGAATTAAAAGAAACTATATCTAGAAAACCAGAGCATGAAAATGATATTCCACCAAAAAAAAATCGATAAGTGATAGGAATTATGAAGAAGGACCAAATTGAAATTCTAGAGTTTAAAAGTATAATAGCTTAAATAATACATTCGGTAGAGAGGCTCAACAATCATGAGCGGCATAAAAATAAAACCAACAAGCCTTAAAATAGGTCGGCTGAGATTATTTAGTCTGAGGACCATAAAGAGAAAAGGAGGAAGAAAAATAAACCCAGTATCAGGGAAATGAGGGACATTACCAATATACTCATAAAAGGTTCCCAAAAGTAGAGAAGAGAAATAAGCAGATAGAATATTTGAAGAAACTATGGTCAAAAAACTTTCTAACTATGATGGGGGGAAAAAACATTAAACTACAAATTCATGATGGGCAGCGAACTTCAAGCAGGTTGAATTCAAAGACATCCACACAAAGGATGGCGGACTTTTGAAGCGTTGAAAGCAGCAATAGAAAAGATTGTAACAGCATTGTATGGCAGCAGGTGATAGCTACACTTGTGGAGAGCACTGCATGACACAGAGAGTTGCCAAGTCACTATGTTGCACACCTGCAACTAATGTGACATTGTGTATCAATTACACTTCAGTGTAAAAAAAAACCCTGATGGCTAAGGAGCTAATGAAAGAAAGAAAGAAAGAAAGAAAGAAAGAAAGAAAGAAAGAAAGAAAGAAAGAAAGAAAGAGAAAGAAAGGAAAGAAAGAAAGAAGCAGGGAAAGGGAGAGACACACGGAGGGAGGAAGGAAGGAAGGAAGAAAGAAAAGAAAGGAAAAGAATAGAAAAGAAAAATTTTAAAAGGACAAGGAGAGGAAGGCCTGGTGTCTCAGTCGGTTCAGCATCCAACTTCAGTTCAGGTCACAATCTCATGGTTCATGGATTAGGGCCCCGTGTCAGGCTCTGTGCTGACAGCATGGAGCCTGGACCCTGTTTCAAATTCTGTGTTTCCCTCTCTCTCTGCCCCTCCCCCCCTTGTGCTCTGTCTGCCTCACTCTCTCAAAATTAAACAAACATTAAAAAATAAAAATAAAAAAAATAAAAAGGACAAGGGGATTATAATGGTAAAATAGAAAATATCTACTTAATAGAAAAGAAAATTGAAACAGAGATAGATATACCACCAACAACAAAAGAAACCCACCTAACACATAGAAAACAAATCATGAAAGAGCAGACATGAATCCTGCCTTGTCAATAATTATATTAGATATAAATGAATTAAACATTCAAATTAAAAGGCTGAGACTGGAAGAATGGAATAAAGTAAAACAAATAGATTAAATTAATAACTGAAAACAAAACAAAATTTCACCCAAAGAAAAGACAGAAACAATATCAGTGGTGAATTCGTCACAACTTTAAAGAAGAGCTAACATCAACTTCACAAACACTTCCACGGACAGAAAAGAGTGACACATTCCAACTCATTCTATGAGTTCAGAATTATTCTGTTATAAAAGCATCAAAAGATATCACAAGTAAGGAAATTAACACGATCTCTTATGAAAAAAGACACAAAAATCCTCCACAGAATACTAGCTAACCCAATACAGCAACATATAAATAGAATTATAAACTATGACGTGGGATTTGTTCCAGAAGGCAAGATTTATCCAACATATGAAAATCAACCAATGTGGTATACCATAGTCATAGAATAAAGGAGAAATCAACTTCAGTAGATTCAGGTAAAGCATTTGAAAATTCCAACACCCTTTCATAATAAAAACATGCAACAAAAAAATAGAAGGGAACTCTGTCAACTCTGCAAAGGTCATTTAATAAAGCCCACATCTAACATCATATTTAATGGTTCAAAACTAAATGCTTCCCCTCTAAGATCATGGATAAGAGAAGGATATCGGCTTACACCACTTCTGTTCAATACAATAGTGGAGGTTCTGTCCAGAAAGAAAGGAACCTAGATCGGGAAGAAAGTAAATAAAATTCTCTATTGGCGGATGACATAATTTAGTGTGTAGAAAATTGTAAGAACTGCACACACACACACACACACACACACACACACCTACTAAATGTAATAAATGGGTTCAGCAAGTTATAGGATTCAGAATCACTGTACAAAAATCATATTCCATATACTTGCAATGAATGATGTGAAATGAAATTTAAAAACAAGTCCATTAAAAATAGCACAAGTATAGGGGCGCCTGGGTGGCTCAGTTGGTTAAGCGGCCGACTTCGGCTCAGGTCAGGATCTCACGGTCTGTGAGTTCGAGCCCCGCGTTGGGCTCTGTGCTGATGGCTCAGGGCCTGGAGCCTGCTTCGGATTATGTGTCTCCCTCTCTCTCTGCCCTTCCCCTGCTCACACTCTGTTTCTGTGTCTCTCAAAAATAAATAAAAATGTTAAAAAATTAAAAAAAATCAAATAGCACAACTATATTATATCTATGATTAAATTTAACAAAAGAAGTGCAAAACTTCTGTATTGAAAACCATAACAATGCCATTGAAAATAATGAATGAAGAGACTTAAATAAATGGTACGATGCATCATTTTCATTGGAAGATTTAATTTTGAGAAGATAGCAGTACTCCCCAAATTATACACTTATGATACAATTTTTGTCAAATTACCAGCTGATGTTTTTACAGAAATTGGCAAATTTACCTTAAATTATATGTAGAAATTCACTAGATTCAGAAGCAAATATGATGTTGAAAAAAAAAGTTGGATGACTCCCAGGGTGTGATTTCAGAACTTAAAAGATATAGTAATCAAGACTGGGGTACTGGCTTAGGGATAGATATATGGTTCAGTGTAATAGTACTAAAGTCCAGAAATAAACTTCATATTTATGGTCAATAGATTCTTAACAAAGTTTCCATGATAATTCAATGGAGAAAGAATAGTTTTTTGTTTTTTGTTCTTTTTTTTTTTTTCAAAAAAACGGTGGTGGGGCAACTGGATATTCATATGCAAGGAATCAAGTTGGACCCTTTCCTCACATCATACCCAACCAGTGACTAAAAATGGATCAAAGACCTAAATATAGAGCTGAGTCTAGAAAACTTTTAGAAAAAACAAGTGTAAACCTTGTGACTTTGCCTTGGGTAATGGTATAGACATGACATCACGAGCACTAGGCACATAAGAAAAATTAGGTAGATTGGGGTTCATTAAAATTAAAAACTTTGTCCTTAAAATAATGATGTAATGTGAAAAGGCAACCCAAAGAGTGGGAGAAAACATTTGCAAATTATGCATCTGTTAATAGTCTAGGTTTCTGAATATATGAGGTATTACAACTCAATAACAGTAAGACCCACAAAAGGAGAAATTATTTGAATATACATTTCTCCAAATGGCCAGTAATCACATGAAATACACTCAACATCATTGGTCCTTATGGAAAAGCAGATCACACAGTGAGGGTGGCTTGCACAAGTGTGGGTTTCTGCAGGATGTGGGTCAAGAGTCAGGAGATCAAGATGGCCTATCTGTTACCTTCCGACAGATGTCGGGCAGGCTAGGAAAAGCAGTGTCGAGTCTGCAGTGTTTTGGGATGTGGCCTTTGCAGATTGGGAAGAGCAGGGCGCACCGGGCCAAGTTTCTGCTGGTGAAGGCTATAGCAAAATTTGATTTGTAGGTTGTCAGAAAGGGGTACGTGAAAGCTTCATGGTCGATTTGGTAGCCAAGAAATCCGTAAGTGAACTGAAGAGTCCAGTCATAGCATATGATAGGTGGGGAAGGGCTCTTAGCTACCCGAAAGTGTAATAACCTTGGACAAAGAAACAAAAGCATTTGTGGACTCCAGTTATGACAACACTGTCACTAGAGCAAATCGTGCACCTTCGGTCTTAGGAAATGGTACATGTGAACATTTCAGTGTTTCAAATGTATGAAGATCCTAGTGCTGTCCCTTGGGTATCACCAGAGCTGAATGAAGAGTACGGCTATGCAGGGAAAAAAACGCAATGAGATGCCACTTTATTCTCACCTGCATAGCTATACTTTTTTAAAAAGTGAGAAAGAGGCACCTGGGTGGCTCAGTCGGTTAAGCATCTGACTTCAGCGCAGGTCATGATCTCACTGCTCGTGGGTTCGAGACCCGTATGGGGCTCTGTGCTGAGAGCTCAGAGCCTGAAGCCTCCTTCGGATTCTGTGTCTCCCTCTTTCTCTGCCCCTCCCTGCTCATGCTCTGTCTCTCTCAAAAACTAATGAATAAATATTAAAAAAAAAAACAATAAAAAGTGAGGGGAAGAAGAAATTAGTAAAGATGTTGAGAAATTTGAGCACTCTTACATGGTTGGTAGGGACATATCATGGCATAGATGCTTTGGAAAATAGTAGTTGCTCACAGAGTTAAATATAATGTAATATTACCCAGCAGTTATACTCATAAGTACATACATAAAAGAAATGAAAATCTGTGTCCACACAACAACTTGTATGCAAATATTTATAGAAGCATTATTTACAATAGTCAAAAGAGTGGAAACAACCGAAATGAACACAAAATGATGAAAGGATAAACCACATATAGTATATCCATACGGTGGAATATTATTCAGTCCTAATGAGGACTTGAGTACTGAAGCATGTGACAAGATGCGTGAGCCTTGAAAACGTGCTATGAGAAAGAAGCCAGATACAAAATACCACATAGTGTATGATTCCAATCATGTGAAATATTCCTCCTCCGATCCTTTAAAGGCTCAGCTGTAGGCACTGTCATTTGGTAAAGTGTCACCCCTGAACTCCTAGTCCCACCCAACTGGAGCAGAGTCAGGGGCCTTACCTAAGGACGGTTAATTGAAGGCTGGCCAGGAATTTATGCAGTGACTGTTGAATTGGATTGTCGGTAGTCACCACAGACATTTAAAGTAGGAGTATTGAGATAATAAGACATTTAGTCAGTGTCTCAGCAGGGAGTAGGTGAAACCTGTGAAATAGTATAATTCGTGGAAGACCTAAGAGAGTGAAATGTGGGAAAGGGAAGTCAGGGGTGGGTAGGACAAAGGGAGGGCGGGTCTGACAGAAGAGGTGACAGCTGGTTGGTTGCACAAGGTTGCAGTAGTGGAAATAGTACAGAATGATGAGCTTAATTAAGGCACTGGTGAGAAAAATCTAAGGAGACAAGACGTAAAAGGTTGAGAAGAAACAAAAAATGAATGCTCTTATTTATGTGTGCTAACATGAGATATATATGTATTGAAAACTCCATTAAGGGCTGCTCAGAGTTGTGTGTAATCTCTAAAAAGGTTATATTTCCATTGTTCTGTATGATTGGGTCCTATAGTTTAGTGAACACCCACATATTCTTCTAAGATAAGCTAGACCTTCCTTTCCTTCTGAGAGATGTAGGAGAAAATACTGGTGAGACCGGCTTTCCTCTTGTGAACAACCGTCCTTTTTTCTTGTACCTCTTCTTTTGAATCTCTTCTGTGCTAAATGCTCCTGCTGAATATGTCCGAGGAGCCTATGATGCCTCCAAGATAGAGCGTTAATTCTGAATAGGATAGTCAAATCTGTCCAGGCTCACCTACAAAATGACCAACTGTAATTCCCATTAGAATGGACTCCTAAAGAAATTTCTTATGTCTTAGTGTTGTTGATGCAACTGTTATTTAGTCCAAGTAAACTTTTTTTAAAAATTTGAATGTTTATTTACTTTTGAGAAACAGAGAGAGAGAGAGAGAGAGAGGGAATTTCAGGGAAAGGGAGAGAGACAGAGAATCAGAATCCACTGACAGCATGGAGCCCAACACAGACCTTGATCCCATTAGATCATGACCTGAGCCAAAATCAAAAGTTGGAAGCTTAACCGACTGAGCCACCCAGGTGCCCCTAAACTTTCCTTTTAAACATCAACTTTTATGGACTCAAAGGAGACCCAACTTGGAAAATGGAGCAAATATGAACTTCCGTATTTCTCCAGCTAAGTACTAGAAGAGGGGAAGTCTAGCAAGACAAACTTCTAGACGACAGCTACCCTACTCCAGCCAAACAATGCAGAAAAACTCTGTGGCTTCAGCCCCAACCATTATAGTAAAGACTAAGCATAGACTTCCACCTCTGTCAAGCTGCAATGAATAACCCCATGAGGTGTGAAAATTGAGTGTCAAGCTGTAATGAATAGCCCCATGAGGTGTGAAAATTGAACTGGGAAGTTGGAGCTTCCATCCTAGAAGGTTGGTAATGACCCCAGCCCATGGTCCAAGGGAGATGACATAAGAAGCTTGGATTTTCACCCCCACTGAGCACTAATGAGATGCTGTTATTCCTCTCTGCTGGGGTGGTTACAGGGGACATTTAGTGGAGAGTGAGAAATTTGATCACCACCAGGTGCTAATGAGACCCCCTGTCTGAGTGTCACTGAAAGCCAGGTGGGGAGCAGTAATGAGGCCTTCTGACCGCTCCACACAGGGATGTATCAGTGAAGGGCTGCTGGGGAGCTGAGACTCCCAGCCCTGTCTAGCAGTAATGAGGAGTCTACTCCTTGGGTGAGACGTAGTGAGGAACCTGGACTCTCACTCCAGACTTTGCCTGTGTGGCCACCATAGTTGAACTCAGTGAGCAGTGCACTCATCCAAGTGGTAATTGTTTTTAAGATCCAGGGCCATCTCCATCTAAAAAGAAAATACAGGTGACTGGATCAGAATTGTGTCTGAACTCAAGGCCCCTTTTACTCATATGGCTACTCAGAGGCAAAATCTCAGGCTTCATTAGAGTAGGAATCAAGGGGGGAGAGGAGGCATTGTATTTAGGACTGGCTGTCACAAAATTTCCAGTGTTCAGATTGGGCATATGTAACCCCTCACCCCCTTCATGAACCTGGACGTGACCAATGGGACTAAACCTTAGTTGAGGAGAGCCGTTTTCAGTGACCACGCTGCCAGGTGTATAGTCAGGTGTGTAGAACAGAAGGTGTTGAGAGTGGTAGACTTAGAAATGTTTTCAGTTGAGTTTTAGAATGTTTTCAGTTGAGTTTAGTTGACTTTGTGTCAGCTCCAGCAACCTGAGGACAATAAGGGGTGGGAAGTGTTCGCTGAATGCTGTATAATTGATACACTGTGAAGTGGTCTTTGGGACAAAATGCACACCCATGTCAGAATGTAGATGGCCTGAAAAGCTAAAAACATGGCACAGTTTGGTTTCAAGGGCAAATACGATTCCAGAGTCAACTGGTCAGACCGGAAGCAGGGAAACCAAACAGCAGTGGCCCTGAGACAGGGCCAAATATTTCACGTGGGCAATTTTCCAGAAGCAGACAGGCACGTCACCCCATGCAATGTTGGCCTCTGTCACCATGAGACAAATGAGATCATGATGGGCAGAAGTCACAAGTGTGGCATGCAATGGTAGCTTTTGCATTGGAATCATATAGTCTGGCTGTGGGCCCAGTTTACGATGACAGGTATGTTAACAAGGCTGGTTGATGATGGGTGGAGGTGGAGGTGGCAGTGACTCGGTGGTGCTGGCTTGCTCAATAGTCAGTAGTCAGTTTCTTCAGAGCACAGGTCCTTCCTGTGTGAATCCGCCTGAGTCCAGTCAGCAGCAGAGATTTATTTCTTCATGTCATGGCCCCAAGATGGGAATCTTTGATATGCCAGACTGTAGTCTTCCAAGTGGTGGCCCAGAGGGTAGGTCGTTGGCCATAATCCAAGTGTTAGTAAAATGTGTCCTAGCTGGCTCTTAGGAGTACGGTCTGAGGCAGAGGTGATGACTTCAGGTTTAGCCTGTTGTGCTGACTGGCTTTTCCATGGTGATTCATCCAGAGACGCCATTGCTCCATGTCAACTCCTTAGATCACCTGTTTTTGTTTGTTTGTTTTCATGGTGGTTCTTCCTGGGGCTCGGGTTGCTTCCTCACATGCATACTCAGCTGAAGTGGCAAGGTAACCATCTGCATCTCTCCAGAGTTCTATTTTCCTTTGATTTCAGACTGTTTTCCTTCACCCAACGAGACCTCTGAGCTCTGATGAGACCCCACTCCTCTGTAGGAGTTCCAGGCAGTCGGCTGGTCCGTGGTCGGCACATCCAGTCCACTCCTGTGTTCTCAGTGCCCACCGGCCTGTGCTGCTGGTTACTCGATGTGCAAAGCCATCAATTCGGACATTTTGTCCAGTTTCCTAGTTTTTCTGGATGGAAAGATAAGTCTGGCCCCTTTTACTCCGTCATGGCCCAAAGTGAAAACTCACTATTCTCTTACAGAATTAGCCCAGTAAGAAGAGGTTTTTTCTTAGAAAATCCTCCTGCTGGAGAAAAATAAGGGCCAGGGTAGTTGGAGGTTGAAAAAGAAAAAAAAAACACATAAAATACATCCATAAATGAAATTTGTCCTAGGGCTTGGGGTGGTTTCTTGGTCCTAATTTTAGGGGATCCTAATCACCCTGCAAGAATTTAGGCTGCAGGTTTTCAGCCTTAATTGTTAAAATGATAAACCAAAAAGAAGTGTCCAAGCTTCTTCAGGGAGCGCAGAGCATCACCAGTGACATTACAGGACGCTCCGTGATTATGAGCTATTGACCTCCTCTTCGTCCTGCTTTGCACACACTCTCCCTGGCAAGCTCACTCTTTTCTGTGAGGCTGATGGATTACAGTCTGAGCAGGAAGCAGCGTCAGCATCACCGCACCGCACCACACAGTGTGATGGACCACAGGCTGAAGATAAATGACTGAGGAATATATCCAATTTATTCATTGGATATTCCCATGTAACTTCCAGCCAAAATCCTTTACAGGGTGAAGGCAAAGCCAAAGTAGACACCAGTAACTCACACACATTTTTCTTCCAAACTACGAGCTCTTGTGTTTTGACATAGATATGTTTTTACATAGCCACACATCGCAATGCAGATCTCATCCCTGCCTGGGTTTTCAAGTTCATCGGTTTTCTCCTTCCTTTTTGGAGCTGTTCCCAATGATTAATCCTAAGACAAATGTTTTGCTAGAGTTTTAAATAGTGAGAGCTTAGGCCAGTTGTTGTCAGTTTCTTGTGCGGTCCCTATGTTTCACTCATCTTTTGGCCAGTTTTCAGAACTGTACTTGAAGTCTGTGCAGAAGCATTCTCTTCTTTAAGTTCTACGTGTATGAGCTGGGAAGAGAGAAGGGAACTCTAAGTAGCAGCCATTGAGAGCTTTTTCCCCTCTGCAGTGGGCTCTCTGTTTGGGACTCTGTGTAGACCATCTCATTCAACAGCCTTGTGGTGTAGCAGTTACTGTTCTGAATCAACCGATGAAGAAACACAGACTCACAAACACCAAGATCTATGCCTACGCTTTTTCTACTTCTCCACATTCACAAGCCTTTCCCCTTGATTCTTTTCTTCACATGTTTATTTTATAAAATCAGGAAGACATTGGAGTCTTTTATTTTTGTATATTTTTATTTAAAAAGTAGTATGATTCTCATCATTCTCTTGTTAGACATATAGGATATGTATGCATTTTGGTGTTCTAAATAACACTTGGGCCCACACCTATATAGTTACATCTTTTTTTTAATATATGTACAAATGTATTATTCATTTTCTTCCTCTATTTGGCTCTATTCCCCTTTCCATTTAAGAGACTGGAGTTTAATTAGCAAATGCACCATCCAGCAGCTCTGCCAGGTTTACCTCCATGTTGCTAGGGAGTTTAAATGATCCCTCTTCATTCTGGCAGTTTTATGCTGACTGATACTGCCAGCCAGACATCAAATTCCTGATTCACAGTCATTCAGTTCTTGAGAGTGTTGGTCGTTGGTACTCATGTTGTCAAAGCAGGTTCATAGAACTATAGAAGTTGGGTCGACTGTTTTATACTCCTGACAGCACAAGATTGTTCCTTACAGTATGCATTGTTAATGGGATGAACTGGAATACATATTTCAGAATCAGTCCTTCCGCTCAAACAGAAAAATGAAGAGGTCTTCAATGGGAATAGGGATCTGTCCAAATTAATGATCTCAGAGTCATGTAAAGGATGGAGATAGTGTCTTTCTATAATCCTAACACAAGTATGTCAAGCAATGTCGTTTTTGTGTCATTTAAAATGTTTTAAGTCTATAGAATTTCTACAATTCTTACATGATACTATTTCATTCTTTAATGCTTACTATCCATAGGGAAAAATTCCATCTCTAAAGTAAATTTATTAATATCCTTCAGTTTTGACTGCAGGTTTGATAGTTGAGGGAATGGGCGATATTCTGATTTCAACAGTAATGACTTAAATTAAAATTTCTGTAGAGATCAAGATGTTGATCTTCCTCATACAAAAAAAGAAAATACAGTTTGGTAATACCAAGACTTTGTAGAAATTAGATGGGGCAAAAAAATCCGTTTTCAGCACAGTGCCTATCACATATTCAACACAAGTTGTTTTCTTTCTCATCTCATTTATTTACCCTTCTTAACCACCTAAATTCAAGTCCTGGTCCCTCCCTTTCTGATTCTTTCAGTCTTAGCCATTCATTCATTCATCAAGAATGTACTGAGTTCCAACTCCATTCCCACCATTGTGGGAGATAAAACCGGTACCGTGATTGAAAAAGTGTTGGCCCTGCCCTTTTGGAAATTATTATCTAGTTGAGAAATCAATTATTGACCGAGGAATCACACAAACGAATGAAAAAAAGAAAAAAACAGGTTTGACTGTGGTAGGAGAAGGAACACGGAGCATGATGATTGGTCAGGGAGATTAGATCTAATCTTCACAGGGAAAAAGTCCCCAATAATGAATAAGAGTTTGCATGATGGGGAGGAGAGGGTGGAGTATCCCCTGCAGACAGAGGGAAGAATTACGAGCAGATGTTCTGCTGTGCTAGAAGGCGTGGGACATGTGCTCACTGACAGAAAGGTGGCTTGGCCAGTGAAGGAAGCAGGGGGATGATGGACCGTATCAGCCTGTAAAGAGGCTAGAGCAAGCTATGGGAAGGAAGCAGTTTGGACAGGAACAAGGAGGGGTGTGGGGAAGGCAGCTGAAACTCTGGTGCAGTGCTCTGGGTAAGATGACACATTGCTTGGATTAAAAGAGAGGAGTAGTGAAATATGTCTACAGGAACTAAAATCTGACACTTTTCAATCCAGAGAGCATGATGTTCAAAAATACAGTAAGTCTCTTTATCTTACCCCAAGCATCCTAAACTTCAAGCCTAACTTGAAGGTTATATCAGAAGAAAAAAAAAAAAAAAACTACAAATCTAATTTTAGAAGGACTATATCAACTTACAATAAACCATTATTTACCAGGTTGCTAAAAGAGAGTATAGTAAGAAAAGTGACATTTTAAGATATTATCTCTTTTCCCACTTCCCTTGAAGTCTTGTTTAAGTCAATCTCTTAGCTAGAGGTAGCAATAGAGGTTGATGATTGAAGATGAAAAAGAAATTGCTGATATAGCAAATCCTTCATCTTTAAGATGTGGGAAGACAGTATTCAGTTTTCTTGTCAGTACCTTGCTTCAACCTACCCTCTCTCGTCTATTCATTAAATAATACCTGTGAATTGAAATATTTTGGGGGATAGAGTTACAGTTATGATTCGATATATGAAAACAGAAAAAGTCTGGTTTTTCCATGAAAAAGAAGATTTCATCAAAAGGGTCTATATTCTAGATACAGAAAACTATGCCTTGTGTAATTACTTACATGAATGTATTTTTTATAGTCCTTTAGCCTCTTTGAGGGTGAGATCTTTATCTTACTCATATTTGTAATTTCAGGACTTACTACAATAGCTAGTAACCCAGAAACCACAAATAAATACTTGATGAATACATGGAATAAAGAACCACGATTTCTTATGTCTGTAAGTTGAATCATTTCTCTCGTATTACCATCACTAACCTATGACTTTTTATAAATCTAAAAGAAGCTTCATAGGTCAGTGACTAACACACCTCTCATTTTAAAGATAAGGAAATAGAGACCTGGGAAAATAGTTTATAAACCAGACCTGATTCTTAGTCAACAATGTCTTTACTAGGTTAAGTGTGGGCATGAAATGCAGAAAGTAAAATTAAAGTATTATGATGGTATATCCTTTAAATAATTTACTGATTTCAACAGAGCATGCATGGCCATTATTGTGTTATGGAAATGCGTTCCAACGCTCCTCGTTATCCATCAGCCGTTAGGATTTTTATATACCTAGAAGTGGATGGCCAGTTCCATAGAGCTCCTTTGTCTTTCTTTTTCATGGTCTGAGATGTTCTCTCATTTTGACCCTTAGTTTTATTCTCTGGTTTCATCACAAGATGGTGCCAGTGTGTCTCTGTCACCACAGAAGAAAAAAACGAGCAGTCTGCAAACGCATTGGAGGTTGGCTATAGATCTAGTGAAGTCCAACAATATGTACATTTTCTTCTTTCTTTTAAAATTCCAGTATGTCCGCTCAAGCAGTTGGTGAACATTTCTGTAGGAGTTGTTCTTCAAAGATCAAGTATTTCTTTATGTAAGAGAATTCCATGTTCATTAATGACTCGTGTATGACCTCTCCTGATGTCAATGAGTTTCGCTTACCAATAGGAACACACACAGCGTGCATACAAATTCAGATCATTATTCCGATTCTGGCCAAGGTACTCCAGTGTTCACTAGTGGTCTCTGTATTGTATATCAATCTCAGTTCATAACCTCGTCTCTTAATTTCCTCAGGCTGGTGCAAAATTTAACTTCAATCATGATAGTGGTTGTCACTCAAACTTCTGGAATCTTAAATCACATTAAACATCTTGGAGAACTAATTGGTCACCGGTCACCCTTGTCCTTTGAGAATTCCATTTTTCAGTTGACAAGACCATTTATCCTTAGCTTCTGTGCCTTCCTTGGTTGTGGGGATCACCACAGTGGTTGGAAGCACTGGGTTGGAAGCACTTGGATGTGGGGATCACCATAGTGGTTGGAAGCACTGAGCTTTGCAGCCTTCTCAGCATAACATGTGGCCATTCGTTCTGAGGTTCTGTCATATCTTCAGGGACACTGCCTTATCTCTCTTCTCGATGGACTCGCCTTACATGTGCCCACACGCGCGCGCGCACACACACACACACATACACAGTTTTAGACTTCTCTCAACCCACAGACATATCCTTTGAGTCTAGAGATAAACCATTTCTCTTCAGATCCTATTCTTTTGAGTGGGTTTAGACACTGGGAGACAAAAGATAGGAATCCCAGACACAAACTTCATCTGAACAAAGAAAGTATGGGGTGGCAACCTGCTTAAAGAGGCCAAGGAAGAGGCATAAAGTAGAAGAATAAGGTAGCAGATTCAAGGAGGAAAGAAATATATGTCTCAGGAAATTGTCTGAACAGATACGCAGAGAAATTCAGTAGCGACAGACGCCATATTTCCCATTGTGTGTATTACCAGATGCCGGGGGCCCGCTGGGCCTCGCTAAAACCAGGAAAACTTGAGTAATGTTCTGCAAACGCCAGAGGGCACTACCCAGCGAGCGTCCCTGCGTCACTGGATCTGCTGATTAGTTTATGATAAACTGATGATAGATTGCCTTCATCCCAAAAGGATCAGGGCACCCCTGAATTGGTGAACTACAGTCAGAAATGCACGACTTTCCACTCTTAATCTGACATGCGTTTTGGTCAGTTCACAGTGATGCTGCATCTGGAGTCAGGATAGCGATGGAATCGTCTGTGTTCGTGGAGAAGCCCCAAGACAGACTCCTTGCTAATTCATATTCCAGTTTTTAGTCTTCTCACCTGTGTATATATTGTTTTCAACTTTTGTTTATTTTCCAGGCCATGTCTTAGTATAAGAGAACACTTTTCAATGAAGCATTCCCAGATATTTCATACAGAAGTCTGCCTACTATTAACTGTGATTAATTAGTTAACAAATATTTTTAAGAACACTTTTCTTTGATAGATTCAACCAATGCTTCCCCCAGACCAAGTCTGTATGTGTATATTTGTGCATCACACATGCGTGTTAATGAATTTGACCCAAAACCAAAACAAAGAAAATCTCCCCTTTTCCAAGAGACCTTAGGGTCCACTGACTTAATTAAACATTTCATCATTGAAGTATTTTTGGATGTCAAAACCACAGCAATGAAATCATTTTATGCCTCAGAACATGCAGGTCTAGGGGGAGAAAAAAAGAGGAAAAAAAATAATAGTAGTCATGTGTCATAGCCTGAAGGTGAACAGTGAAATCTTAATACAGTCACAGCCCCTGTTACTAAGCTACTTCCTGGAGCAGTGTGCGTGTGTGTGTGCGTGTGTGTGTGTGTGTGTGTGTGTATTTTTCCCCCTTCCCGAGCCTGTAGTTTCCAGATGATACCACATCAGCTTTAGTGACAGCTTTCTTCCTCACTGTCTCTAGTCCGCAGCCTCTCAAAATCCTTGTCTTGCTTTATTTTTTCTATGGTCTCAGCCCTCATAGAATGCATAATTTTTCAACGTGTTCTGGTTTCTCAAAGTTATTATCTTAGCTTAAATAATTTCTCCCTAACTTAATCTGTTTCCCTGCCCAGAGTACAATAATTGAGTTTGTTTTACCCATATTTTCTCTCTCTTGCTGCTACATTCTATTTTATCTTTAATATTTATTTAATTAACTTCTATCCCCATTTTTATGCAATTTTTAGCATGTACAGAGAGCTAAGAGGCAGGGGCAAATGAGATATCGTATCTTATTCAGTCATTCATTTCTTCTTTCGTTCATGAAGCATTTATTGGTGATTATGAGGGAGGCCTTGCCTGTGAAGAAAGACAGGAGGGCCGTTTCCCTGCTGCCCTCCAAGAGCTGATGGAAACTGACTAAATTAAAGGTCTGATTTGGAAGGATATTAAAGGCCTTCTAGATCAGCAGCTCCGTGGACAAGATACATCACAGTTACTTTCAGGGTTTAAAAATAATACAGTCACAGATTCCATACCTCAAGATACTCCATGAGTACCGAATGGATGTGGAAATGTACGCACTTGGATGCATTTGGGATGAGGTGGGAAGGTCAGAATGACCACAAAGAACAGTTTGGAGCTGGGGATTTAATACAACCCTCATCCATGTCTGGGATTCTTTCTTTTTTATAGCACGTATATCGTATAGTATAGAGTTAGGTATTACATAGATGATATCTACATGTTATAAAACACACACCTTTACTACCTGTGGATTGAGAATACAGAAATGTCAGTGTTCCGAGATGCACACTCCCACGGTGGGCAAATCTGAGCGTCCACATTCTTCTGGCCTTAAAGAAAGTGGTCTCCTAATGACTTCTCGCAGACGATCCTTTTTCTTCCTCTTCGTCTCTGAACTGTTTTACAAGTCTGAGAACACCACTATTCTCCTGTCTTTGCCTCAGTCCTTCGTAGTTGAAATACCATGTTACCTTTAAGTCACGATGCCTCGAGTATACTTAGAGAAAGTAAATGGCTTTTCCTTAGATTTTGTGATCACTATTGTAAAAATATTTTTATTGAAGCTGAACTTTCTCACGTTTTTTATGACCTTTTTCCACTAGTAGATATGTTGCGTACTTACTCTGTCCAGTAGATAATCCAGAACCTGTCAGCACCCATAGGCGATCGGTGTAACAGTCAGCGTATCACGCTGTTCCCTAGCGAACGCTCTATACTTCGTTCTTCTGTATCGTATTCATTCCTACGTGGTTCTTATTTTATCCACATCTAAGCTGTCTTACTCAAAACATAACTTTACTTAGCATCTTCTAAGAATAGTAACAATGTCTCATAATATTTCAAAGATTTGTTTCACAGAATTTTAGTGTAAAGTCAAGTCAGTAATCAGACCCGCACCGGAGAATAACCTAGGACTTGCACTTGGCCCCTTCTGGTCCTCACTAACAATACCAGTGGACCCTACCGAATTTGGTCCCCTTGAGTCCTCACAGGCAGTGGGCCCACCCAAGTTGTGTGCTCATGTTCTAAAGCCACACGTCTCTGATGGATTCAGTGGGGAGCGAGAGTTGTAACTGGATCTATTGAAAGTGGATCTTGCTTTGGACATGAAAGTAGAAAAAGGTGACTGAGTTCTAACAGACCGAAAGGCCTAAGGAGCACTGTGGGATATGTCCTTTCTCCATTCTTTCCTGCCTCAGCCGCACACGGATGCTGGGAACGGTAACACACTTCCATAGCCTCGGCACCATTTTGTGTTCCTGTCAGCAGTATGCTCATTTCCCTGCATCCTTGCCTACACTTTTTGTCATTTTTTTTTGGCTTTTTTTTTTCTTCGTCATAATCATTCTTGGCAGGTGTGATGTAATATAATATGGTTTTGGATTTCCCTGATGATTGGTGATTTCGAACATTTTCTCCTATATACTATGGAGGGTCCTCAAAAGTTAAAAATAAAGCTGCCCTATGATTTACGACTCCCCTTTTGTGTATTTATCTAAAAGAATTGATATTAGGATCTCAAAGAGATATCGGCACTCTCGTTGCTGCAGTATTTACAGTAGCCAGCACGTGGAAGTGATGTATGTGTGCATCCACAGATGAGCAGCTGAACACAGCGTAGTGTGCGCACAGCGAAACCCGATTCAGCCTTCACGAAGACAAAATTCTTCAATACGCAGCAACATAGGTGAACCTGGAAGATATTTAAATAAGTGGAATAAACCAGTGACACAAAGGCAAATATTGCAGGATCCTGCTTATGTGAGGCGTCTAAAGTAATCAAACTCACAGAACCAAAGAGTGGAATGGTGGTTGTTGGTTAGGGCACAGGAGGTGGAGTTCAGGGTTACAAACCAAAGAGCAGACCGTTTCAATGAAACAGTAGGAGCGAGCTCTGGAGATCTCCGCAACATCGTGTCTATAGTTAACATTAATGTGTTGTACCCCTAAAATCTTGTTCAGAGGGTAAGGCTTCTCTGTGTTACTGCCATATTAAAATAAAATAAACGATAACATAAGAAAGGGGAACTAGAGCAATCCATAGTTTCATGTTCTTATGATCCTTTCTTACTCTTCAGTAGCTGAGTATAGTGTTTGGAATGTGTTTATCAGGGGTGCCTGGGTGGCTCAGTTGGTTAAGCAGCCGACTTCGGCTCAGGTCATGATCTCACAGTCTGTGAGTTCGAGCCCCGCGTCGGGCTCTGTGCTGACGGCTTGCAGCCTGGAGCCTGCTTCAGATTCTGTATCTCCCTCTCTCTCTGCCCTTCCCCTGCTCATACTCTGTCTCTATGTCTCTCAAAAATAAATAAATTTATAAAAAAAAAAGAATGTGTTTATCAGAAGCTCTATAGAAACAAATGGATACAGTGTTTCTACTGTTCTGGCAAAATTAAATACATATTCAGGGTTAAGCTGAAAAATACTGGTGATTCTGCACGTAAGTAAAATGCTTTTATATTTGTACTTAAAGTTACATAATATGAGGATAAACAGTAAAATTTGCGCTGTTCATTTGAAATTTTAATTCTTCCTTAGTTAGACTCAGAATTGATTTGTTAATTGATCCACATCTATTTGTAAGAAATAATACAAATCCTGTGTACCCTTTACTGTTTCCCAGAGGGCAACATCTTGTAAAATTAAAATACAGTATCATAAGCTGGGTATCGACGTTGGTATAGTAAATACATAGAACATTTCTAGGAGTGCTTACATTATGAGCTCAGTTTTTTATAGTTATAAGGCTAATCAGACATTCCATTTCGTATCAAATAAATTGTGGTATTTTCTGTTTTTCTAGAACGTGGCACGTTGTCAGATTATATGTGTAAAGTTGCTTGTAATGTTCCCTTATCATTCTTTCGAGGTTTGTAGGGTAGTTATATGCCCTGTTTCATTCCCGACACTGACAATTTGCGCTATGTTTCGAGCCTCGACATCTTATTTAATCCTTGTGTTTGGACATCTGAGTGTGGGGTGGGCGAGGCAGCTCCTCCTGTTCTGATTCCACACGGCTCGCACCAACATCATGGGAGATGTCATTTATAATCTGAGAGGAATGGACGTCCAAGACCCCCATTTGGCCTTCTCTCACACTACTTCCGGGGGAGCTGGGATGTCTTATCATACCTCTTTGAGTGCAGAAGTCTAGGGCACCCGCTGCCGCTTGACTGGCGTGGGTGTTGGTGAAGCCACAGCCGTTGCCGTGAGGTTTGCCTCATGCTGAGCTTTTTACTGTCTGAAAGTTTCCTGCCTTACTAGCCTGGCCTTTTTCTCATTCCGGCTAGAGAGGACATCCACAGGTCTATACCCATTGCCATTTTTGGGTGGCTGGTTTCTTCATTTCAGGCTTAGATACATGAGGCAAATATGAAATCCAGAATATTGAACACAAGGTCTTGCCTCTGGTCCCCCGGCACCTGCCCGGGTCTGTTTGTGTTTGTTTTACACACTTATGCTGATAGTGTTCAGTGTGCTCAGCAAGAGGCGTAGTCAAAAGTGCATCTGCCCCATCTTTCTGGAAACAGAAGTCTGCCATTATTTATAGTGATAACATATGTTTGTGGGAAAACTTTATATGTTATAACAGAACTTTATTCCTTTTGAAACGGGTTCTGCACTTGCATTTTGCATCAGCCCCTGCAAACTACAAAACCGCCTCTGCCTGGGCATTTGGCACACACGAGGGTGTTTCTGTGAGTGTTCCATGTGCCATTTTGAACTCGAAGACCTGGAGAGATTTTTGGTAATACTAATCTCCATCACCTTCCATGGTTTTCGATCACTCTAAGGACAAAGTGTCAAGTCCTTAATGAAGCCTGTAAGGTTTTATTGAGTCAGGACCCTGGCCCTCTCTCGAGTCTCTTTATATCTCTTGCTCAGTATTGTCTCCTTGCTGCTTCTCCTCTTGTTTCTTCACAGGCCCCCTCTTCTCCCACGTCAGGCCTCAGCATCGCTGCGCTCCATGGGAAAACCCATTTCTTCCTTTCACTGGGCTAATTCCCGTCCATCCTTTCTTCGCCAGCCTCAAGGGACTTTCCTCAGGGCTGCATTCCCTAGGTATCCAAATTACATAGAGCCATGTTATAGCCTGGGGTGTCCTGTACTCTCTTCCATAGCGTACTTGGAGAAGCTCAGTCAGCCCTCCGTTACCCTCTGCAGTATAAGCTTCGGGATGGCAGGGTTCTCTCTCTCTCTCTCTCTCTCTCTCTCTCTGTCTCTCGTACTGCTATTACTTCCAAAGGGTCTCACTATCTCTTGCATAGAATGATCACTCATTAAATATTTATTAACCACATTAATTTTTTACAGGTAAACATAAAATTACTCTTGAAAATATAAAAAATCTATTCTAGGATTTGCTAAACTTCACTGATTATTTAATTACTGGTGTTTTTCTTGGTACCTCCTGTGTCAGGCACAATCTGCCCATGTGGTAAGAGTTGTAAAAGTGATCCATAGAAACCCTACCCCTTTCATTTTAAGTCTTGAATCTCAAGGAAGCAAATATACATACATATATATATTTAATGTTATTATGCACATATACATATAGTAACATATACACATTATATGTACAGGTATATATGAGTTAGGAAATGTGATAAGTTCTAGGAAAAGTATGAATAAGGTAATAAGATAGAACATCACGGGGAGAAGCTGTCTGATTAGGAAATAAATAAGAAAACTATTTTATCCTGAGTATTCAAAAAATGCAAAAATTCTAGATGCATTTTGCTGTTCGTGTGTTTTTGTTTGATTTTACACTGTGATATGTTACTTGTTTTTAACCTGAGAAACTGGGCAGATAGTACTGTCACCGTACTGAGAAGGACGGTTTGATCAGGTTCCTGTGAAGAGGGACTCAAGGAGATAGAAACACTGGGAAACTAGCAATTTTCTTTTGAAAATCTTAAATTTGGTTAGAAGTACAAGAAGGTGCATGAGGTAGAAAATTTTACGTATGAGACAGGAACTCAGTTTTCATACAGTCTTGAATAGTCTCTTGATTCTCATGAAGGGTCAAGGATACTTAGAGTAATCCTAGACACACATTGTCTGCAATATTACTGTGAGCTGCATAGAACAGAATAGTCCAAGGGTTGTGGGGAGAGTTCTTCAAACTATAGCTAAAGTTACTAAATTTCCTCATTTCTTTTTTTTACATGAAAAAGAGACATTCACCCCTTAAAAATACGTGAGTACCAAGGACATAAATTCTAGTTATTTTAGCTTTCAAAGAAGCTTTTAACCGTGAAATCACTAGTTTCCTTAATAAATCTATTAGTGGAAAATGATCCATATAAAATATATTGATTCTGTGTCCCAAAAGACTTGATCATTATTGAGGTTTATTTTGTACATTTATTGTTGAAAATTTGAAATATTTCACATATTTTACTGAATTTGAAAGTATGCATCATTAGATAAGTATAAATATATTTGATTTTTTGTTCTTCCATAATGCACAGAAAATGTTTGCAGTTTCCATTTCACGTGTTCTGAACTAATTCACATAAATAAGCTTCTGGGATGTGAAGTAGATTTTTCTCTGGTGACTCATCTTTCTTTTTGTATTATTTTCTCTTTAATTGTAGTTGATAATGTACCTGAAAAATGCTTTCGTAGATATTAACCTCACCATAAAACTTTGTAACTCTGTCGTGCTCCACACCAGCCTTTATGGTTTTGTTCTTTACAAGGTGCGTTACCTTCAAGTGTAAACCTACAAACCTGTATAGGGTGCATAATATTTCCAACAGGTTAAATTACATGTAATGTGGGGGCACCTGGGCGGCTCAGTCAGTTGAGCATCCAACTCTTGATCTCGGCTCAGATCATGATCTCACGGTTATGAGTTCAAGCCCCACCTCAGGCTCTGCCCTGACAGCAAGGAGTCTGCTTGGGATTCTGTCTCCCTCTCCCTGCTCGTCCCTGACTTTCACTGTCTTTGTCTCTCTCAAAATTAATAAATAAACTTTAAAAAAAATAGAAGCTTGAAATTAAAAAATAATAATAAATAAATAATGTATATGTAATGTTGATCAGAACCTTTAGCAGAAAGAAGCATTGTGTCTTAGCCTCCAGGACCAGCCACCATCAGCCTTGTTCAAGCGCAAGAGAAGAATTCAGTCTGCTTTGCGAGTAGCCCCTAGGTCAAGTGGGGTTCCCTCACCGATTAAGAAACCTCAGAAATTATTTAAGAATGCATCAGGTTTTACAACAGTAATGCTATGGAACAAATGGTCTCAAAATGTCAGTGGCAGATTTTATTGAGTTTCTTTCCTACCCTCGGGTGTCCTCGTCAGCTGGGGACGCCTTTGCTCCCTCATGTAGGTCAGCTGGGTGCATCTTCCCTGGGTTTCTCATCCTCCCCTGAACAGATGGGCTCCTGTCTGGGAGACAGAAGAAACCACAGGGACAAGTCTCATCCCTTAAGTACGTTGAAGCCCCTGCTTCTATCAATCCAGTGGTCATTTCAACCACAAGTAAGTTTCTATGGAAGACCTGACACGTGCCCAAGTGATTTTTCTTATCCTCTACTTCTTGAATGTTTCTCCAGTGGGCCCAACACAAAGACCTTCCCTGGTCAATCTCCTGAAGCAGTATTGGCCAAGTCACTTAACAACACACGTTCCATGAATTTTCCTCTAAGATAAATTCTCTTTAATGTGTAATGTCTCTTTTGAAAGCACCTTGGAGAAGGATACTAGGGCTTTTTTTTCTTTCTCAATTTTTATCACATGTGTTCAACGCAAAGCCTTAAGTAAAATAAATTCTTGTTATTGATGATGGAAACTATAAATGAGAGAGTGATGCATCACACAGTTTTGGCTCGACTTCTGTTTATCCATAGCATATCCATCAACATACTCCATGCTCTACGTCGTGTATGCGCTTTTACAAACCAAGGCTTATGATTGGCTCCAAGCCCAATGTCGCCCACAAAGCTATGGTCATTGTGGTTGTTCAGGCTCCTAGAGTCATGGAAAATGCATCTTGATGCCTGGTTTCACCACACCAGTTAAAAGACGCATCATAAATGGTTCCCTGGATCCTAACTTATGTCCTCAACTGGAAGCTTTAACCTACTACTGTATCTGCTTATATTTCATGAATGAAAGCAAGTTATGTGGCTGCACCGGACTGAAAAGGAGGTGATTAGCACAGTCTCCAACCACATTCCTAGAGGCAGAACCATGAGCCTAAGAACCTTCATTTCTTATACGGACGACAGCAAGACAAGTCTGGGGAATAACTTTGGAAGGCGCACAACTAGAAAGCAGCCATTTTGAAGTTTAAATCCGTGTTTCTAAGAAATGAGAACTCAAGTTTTTTTTTTTAAGTTTGTGTTTAAATTCCAGTTAATTAACATACAGTGTAATATTAGTTTTCGGTGTACAGTACAGTGCTTCAACACTTCCCTACATCACCCAGTGTCCAGCTTTTAATTCTAGCATTAACTACTTTTCTATGTGAAAACAGGCTCTCTGTTAGAGAGAACTTGCTTACGAACATTATTTCCTGTTCTTCTCTCCCCTACTGCTTCTTCTAGTTATGATGAGGAGGGTTTATCATGTCAAAATTAAATAACAATAAAAAAGGGAATGTTCCATTTAGCCGGAGGGGTGTTCAGATCTACCTCAGAAGGAAGGCTGGCAGGCTGTCTCTCGAGAGACCTTGGTGGCAATGCATACGCTGTGGTCCACGGTTAAAGGTGTATCCGTTATCAGTGGGGATGTTCACGAAGCTGAAGAGCCCCTTATGTAAATCAGAGATAACAATTTACTCATGAGAAATGTAACTTTCATAAGAAACAGGATACTAGTGTTCATGTAGCAAGACCATCTTATTTCAGTTAGCTGGCCCAGACTGTAATCAAAAAATCGCTCAGTCAAAACAGAATTAAATAAGGGAAAATAGACAAACCCATGTGTAAAGGCATCAAACTAATAATTCCACCTTACAAAGAAATGTTCTCACTTATGGATTAAGATATTCGGGGTGCCTGGGTGGCTCAGTCAGTTGAGCATCTGACTCTCAATTTCGGCTCAAGTTGTGATCCTAGGGTCTTGGGATAGAGCCTCATATCGGGCTCCAGGCCGAGCATGGAGTCAGTCTATGTTTGTGTCTCTCTCTTCTTCTGCCCCTCTCCCCTGCTCATGCTCTTTCTCTCTAAATTATAAATAGATAAATAAATAAATGAATAAATAAATTCTTAAAAAGCAAAAAACAAAACAACACACACACACAAATACATAGATACACACACTGCTGTCTGAAGTATTTAGTTTGAGATAACATAACTGTCCTAATGTCAAATATGGCCTTTGCACCTCTTTTTCTACCCCTAAAAGCATTTTATTTGAGCAAATTCAGGTAAGAAAATCCATAACAGACAGACTGTAACTCAGAAGGAAAGGTTGAGCCTCAGGTGTGGAGAACAGGATTGAGGGAGGCCAGGAGGGAGAGTTAGGGGAGCCTCCTTGAGGGGCGGACAACCTAGAACCTGCCTAGGATTCTCTGTCTGCTTCTCTCTGGCTCTCTCTGGCTCTCTCAAAATAAATATATGAAAGAAAAAAAGAAGAAGCAATGAAGAAGACAGAAAATGCAGTATTACTAATGTCTATCAGTCTTTCCTTCTAGAGAAGCATATTTTGTAATGTTACCATTTTTGGCATATTTTTTAAACAAGTGTATGTTGTTCATCTTTTAAGTACTTTCAAAATCATGAGGTTTAATGGTTACAATATGTTCCATCTTATGCATACGTTGTATTTTGTGTAAGAATTTCCCTATTATTGGACCTTTATATTGATTACAATTCATTAATAAAAAACAGGTATCAAATCATATAAATCTTTGTTACTTGGAGATTTTCAAAGACTATATAGTCCAGTAAATGCAATTACTGTGCCAGACTATACATACTTTAAGCCACTTCCTACATTTTGCAAATCCTTTATCCTAAATTTAATGGTAGTGAATTCTGCTATCTTTTATGTGCGGGATTGCCCAAGTCACTACCTCCTTCCTTATAAAAGCTGCACACGCGTGCTGTGATGAGCCCTGGGGATTGTATGGAGGTGTTGAATCACTGTATTATACACCCGAATGTAATATAACATTGTATGTTAACTAACTGGAGTTTGAACAAAAACTTGAAAAAAAGAAGGAAAAATATTAAAATTAACCAATTACGCAATTTAGGGTGGGGAGGAAGAACAAAGCCCTTTTCTGACTTTTGGTCAAGAATTTCTCCTAAGTAGTGTGAGATAAGACGGTAGTCGTGTCTGTAATGTACGCTCATACTTTCGTTTTCTCTATTCTCCAGTTCGCTGAGAGCCTACATAGGAAACCATTGCACATGAATTACTTTATGCACGTTGAAGAAGCCATTTCAAATAATTTACATGAAATATGGGTGGGGTGGGAGAAAAATTGAATGGTAAGATTTCTAAAAACCCCACATTGTTTTTTTGGGAAAAGTAGTCAACTTCAAAGATATTTTGAGGAGTGCCTGGGTGGCTCAGTCGGTTAAGCATCTGATTTCAGCTCAGGTCATGATCTCACAGTTTGTGAGTTTGAGCCCCATGTCGGGCTCTGTGCTGACAGCTCGGAGCCTGGAGCCTGCTTCAGATTCTCCCTCTCTCTCTGCTCCTCCCCTGCTCATGCTCTCTCTCTCAGAAATAAATAAACACATTAAAAAAAAGATATTTTGAAAATAAAGGGAAATAGAAAATAAATAAGAAAGCTGCACATAAATTTAATTTTAATTAATGAATATAAAGAAATACACCCAATATTATTTGTCATATTTATTAATTTATATTTCCCCCTGCTTTTCCTGTTTATATCTTGCAAACAGATTTCAAATTGAGTGTTAATTACGTTGGGTGTTTATGAATTAATGCTATCCTGTGCTCCGTTATCTACTGCCGACTGCGTATTATCTTCTCCCTTCCGTGTGCTCCTCTGTCAATATTAGGGGTTGGAAGCCTGGGGACTATAGTCACCCAAATCCCTGACAGCCTGTCACTGGGTTTGAGTCTAGCAATGTGAATCACTCACACAAAATTTGGGCGGTGGAACAGAAGGAAGAGCTATTGTTGTTTCTGCTGCAATTTCATAACCGGCATGCCAGTGTGCAGGGGACACCATACGTGCAGAGGTTTCTCACTGTCCGTTCACACGTTGCCCACTTGGGTTCCGTGGACACCTGATATGCTGAGGTGGGATCGGCGCTCTCTGCACTTGCTGATTTCCTCAGCAGGGTCAGTCCTGACTTTGACTCCCCGACCCTCACAATTCGGTACCACCTTGCTCCTATTAAGTCCTGTGCTTATATTTTCCTACATAAATCTTCCTACATGTCTTAATATTTCCCTCAAATGATTCCTATTCTATTTTTACCTTTTCGATTTTGTTCATCATCATTTCCAGACCATTTTATTTTTACCCAGGTAAAAATTAAGCAGATCATTTTCTGTTATACCTTCTTTCTTTAAAAACATCTCAAAGCTAACACAATTGTTGCACATATAGTACAAATATAACTTTTTGATCTCTAGCATTTGAGGTAAATAGGCAAACAGATGTCTCATTCCAGCTGCATACAGGAGTGCTTCCTGTGACCAAGGATATTATTCTAGTAATGTCCTTATGCACAGTACAACCATCACAATCAGCAAATGAACAGCGATACTTCGTACACGGAATTCTTAGACTCCATATAACTTTCACCAGTTGTCCTACTGGTGCCCTTTACAGTAAACAACTCCCTTCCAGAATCATGTTGCATTTGGTTGATTTGTCTCTATTCTGCTCAAATCTGAATCCCTAATCTTTATTTGACTCCTGATTTTAATAGTTTTGAGGTTTGGAAGGCTCTTCCTCAGTTTGGATATCCCCGATAGGTCCTTATGAATAGATCAGGGTATCCGTCTGGGGCAGGGATATCCCAGCAGTGCGGGTGCACTCCGTATATCTCCATCTTTATACTGCGTGGACGGTGGCAAATGATTTCAATTCATTTTGCTACTTGT
Source organism: Paguma larvata (assembly GCA_030068075.1). NCBI lineage: Eukaryota > Metazoa > Chordata > Mammalia > Carnivora > Viverridae > Paguma > Paguma larvata. The sequence goes on from CM057831.1 coordinate 29,993,461, forward strand.
GGTATTAACTTTGATCACTTGATTAAGAGGTGTTGACCAGCCTGCTCCAAAGTGTCTGCATGGTCTTTTGTACACCAGCTTGCTGTCTAGCATAGGAAACTGAGTTTCCTCGTTTGTGCTTTCTCTCTCTCAGGGCTAAAATCAGCCATTTCTCCCAGAAGTCCTGGTTCATTTTGGTAATGATGTTCAGAAGGAAAAGAAAAAATCTGGGAACTATACTTATTCATTGCTCTTAAGGTGTGGTTGTTCCCAGACCTCTCATATGACAGACCTAGGGTATCTGTATCTGTATCTGTGTGCATATCTATCTATTCATATCATTTGTCCTTTAAAAACCACAGGTTCACCCTGTCTTCAATTCCATCAGCACCATAGGGTTAGTTCTACATTTTTTTTCCATCATTTTCTCTTTGTTCTCCAACAATGAAATCTGAACCTCGTTAGCCTGAATGTATTTAATTAATTGACCAATTCAGAGGTTAGTGTCTAATCCTGTGGCCGTATTGGAACCCTCCTCACCCTCCTCCAGATGCCCTACAGCAGCCTGCCCTGGCTGTCCCCAGGCAGTTGCCTTCCTCACTCTGCCTGGACTTCAGAACCACATATTACGCCACCCGCCGCGCCCTCTTCTCCACGCTTGGCCTCTGACACTGTGTGCTGGGCCACCACTGTCACTGTCTAAGTGGAAAGCTTACTGAGCCCAGCAGAGCTCGGATGGCCTGCGTCTGGCTTCGCTTCTGCCCTCCCCTCTTCTCCTTGGCCTTCACATTCCATAAACATCCACTTACGCTCTGACCAGCACTCCAGGGCTCGGCACCTCCCACCGCAGATACACACTGTACCTAGTTAGCAGCAACTGACTTTTGTTTTTAGACTGTGGTGCCCAAAAAGAATAAGATTTTTTTTTTCATACTTAAAAAGGATTTGGTCATTTTAGTCTCAGTGAAGCATCCACAAATCCTGTCTTTTATTGGAGCATTTATATCATTTATATTTAAGGGATGCTTGGATGGCTCACTTGGTTAAACCTCCGATCCTGGTTTCAGCTTAGGTCACGATCTCACAGTTCGTGAGATAGAACCCCGTGTTGGGCTCGAGCCTGCTGGGAATTCTCTCTCTCTCTCTCTCTCTCTCCCTCCCTCCCTCAAAATAAATAAATAAACTTAAAAAATAATTTATATTTAATAGGATTATTAAACTCAGGAAATAATCCTAATTTAATAGGATTATTAAATTCAGGAAATTATGACTGAATTTAAATATACCATCCTGTTGTTTCTTTCCTATCTGTCCTGCTTTTTAATTTATTTTCCTTTTTTCCTAACTTCTTTCAGATTACTCATTTATTTTATATGCTTTTCTTTTACCTCCTTTGTTGGTTTTTTACCTATAACTTTTCGTGGTATTACTGTACTTGTCAATTTATTTACTTACTTATATACTTACTTATTTATTTATTTTTGAGAGAGAGTGAGACAAGGCAAGCGTGCGAGCGGTATAGGTGTAGAGGGAGAGGGAGAATAAGCAGCCTCCCTGCTCAGTGCGAGGCCCAGCGCAGGGCTCGATCCCACAACTCTGGGGTCACGACCAGAGCAGAAATCGAGAGTCCGATGCTTAACCAATGCAGCCACCCAGGCTCCCATGTACTTGTTAATTTAATGCTTATACCATATGTCTTCACCTTATCATGTTTTACCTTCAATTGATATGGTACCATATCATGTATGGTATAAGAACTTTTTTTGTCTTTTTATAATTTTGAGTAACCTCCATGCCCAACATGGGGGCTTGAACTCACGACCCTGAGATTGAGTCGGATGCCCTGCTGCTGAGCCACCCGGGTGCCCCAGGAGAAGAATTGTGTATTTATAACGGTGTACTCTCATTTCTTCCCTCCTAGCCTCTTTGTGATTATTGTCAAACATCTTATTTCTATCTATGTTACAAACCCAACAATATAGTGTTTTTATTATTCCTCAGATAGTCAATTATATTTTAAAATGTTTAATAAGAAAGATTGTCTTTTATATTTACCAGTGTGTATCTTCCATGTTGTTCCGTATCCCTATTTTCTCCTCTAACGTTCCTTACACTGCAGGCCTGCCGCTGGTGAGTTGTGTCAGTTTCTATATGTGCACCTACTTCTTTTCCTGCATTTTTGAAAGATTTTTGCTTGATATAGAATTCTAGTTTGGCAGAATTTTTTATTTCCCTACATTGAAGATATTCCTCTGCCGTCTCTGGCTTACAATCTTCTGACATGGAGTCTGCTATCATTTTTATCTGTTTTCTGCTGAATGTACTATGCCTTTTTCTCTGGCTGTTTTTAAGGATTTCTCATCCTTGGATTTAAGCAGGTTGATTATGATGTCTTACTATAGTTTTCTTAATTTTCCTTCTGCTTGAGCTTCATTGAGATTCTTGACTCTCTGTGTTTATAGTTTTTTTTATCATATTTGGGCAAAAATGATATTATTTTTTGAAAATTTATTTTTTGTTTCTCCATGTTTCTTCCTCTTCGGGCACTCAAATTACACATATATGAGACTTTTTGTTTTGTGGGGTTTTTTTACTGTATTTATTTATTTTGAGGTTGAGAGAGAGAGTGCAGAGGAGGGGCAGAGAGAGGAAGAGAGAGAATCCCAAGCAGGCTCCGTACTGCGGAGCCCGACACAGGGCTCGAACTCATGAACCATGAGATCACGACCTGATCTGAAACGAAGAGTGGGATGCTTTAATGACTGGGCCACGCAGGCACCTTTCAGACTTTTTGAAATTGTCCCATGGCTCACTGCATCTTTGTTGATGTTTTTCTCAGTCTTTATTTTTCTCTCTTTGTTTCATTTTGGATATTGCTGTTGCTATATTCCCAATCTTTGCTGTTTAATGTTTAAATTACTCTTAATCCCATCCAGTTTGTTTTTCACCTCAGGCATTGCTTTCATCTCTATAAGTATGAATTAGGTCTTTCCAGTATGTTCCACCTCTCTGCTTATCATGTTCAATTTAGCTTTTTCACATGTAGAATATATTTTAATAAGTACTGTGATGTCTTGTTAATTCTGTTATCTGTATTTTTTTCAAGACCAGTTTCAACGGATTGTTATTATGTATTGTATTTTTTATTTCTTTTTATCCCTGGTTATTTCATATTAAATGCCAGTCACTACTAATTTTATCTTCTTGGGTGCTAGATATTTTTGTACTTCTCCATATATTCATGTGCAGTTAATTTTTGTGAAAATTATTTTCTCCTTTAAGATTTTTTTAGGCAGGAGAAGCTTTTAGTCTAAAGTTAATTTTACTCCACTTATGGAGAAGTCTCCTTTGTTGGTACTGTAACTGTATACCCAATGCATCATAAATTATGAGAGGTTCCATTCTCAGGAAAAAACACTGTATACGTGGCCCCTTGTGAGTTCTCCTTATCATTCCCTCTTATTCTTCTGGATGATTGTTCCCGGGTCTCTGGTGGTTACCTCATATGCACGCACCGATCAGTACAGAGCTGACGATGTGAGGGAACCTTCTGCATTTATCTCCAGATCTCTCTCCCTTTGTCTTTCTCTCAGTCTTACTCACCTTCCCTCCCTCAGACTGCACCTGTCTGCTGTCTGGTACTCTCTCCTCAAATTCTAGCCACCTTTCCTTCCCCATAGTGCCAGCTCCTTTCCCTTGGCTCAGGGTAAACACTAAAATCTGCTCAGATTCTTCAGCCTTGTACTCTGACCTGGACTCTCTCTCAAGGAAAGAAGGTTGGGGCATTCTAGGATTCCCCTAGATTGTTACTCATCTCAGAAACAGATACCTTTTATAACCTGGTATGCAATATCATGAAAGTTGTAGTTTATATTTTTCTGTGGTTTTTATTATTGGTTATTTTGGACAGAAGGGCAAATCCAATCTGTTACTCCACTTTGATTAGAAGTGGAAGGCATTTATACTTAGTCTTCTAGTATGCTGAAAATCTTTCTATACCATGTCAATGGATATAGGATTATTCCTATGCTGAATCAGGAACCAATGAAAATCCTCTTAAAATTTACTCAGATATATTTTTTGAACATTTTTATTTTTATATTTTGGGAGTCATTTGGCATCGTCTAAACTGGATTTGAGAATAAGAGATACATATGTGACATAGATTAGGTATTTATCATAAATTCGTAATTTATATAATTACACAGTGCTGCAAATTCTAAGTTTACGTACTTTTGAAACAGTTCAGTAGAAGCAGGAATGGACAAGGTGGAAATGATAGAGGTTGAAGCTTATTTTAAAAAGTTACACAAAATGCCTTGGCAGGGTGACTGTCTTAATTTGGGCTTCCCTGAATGTGCAGCCTTAATTGAGGACTTTTGTGGAGAGAAATTTTTGAACGTTGATTCATTCATCTTACTCCCTTATTTATTTTGTTCCTCAACAATTCGCTTAATTCTCCCCCTTCATTGTGAGATACAAAACATCTTGAAAAAATCCTAGAAGAATCTACCAGTTTGCACATTTGAGTCTCATGTTCCAAGTTAGAATTGTCTCTGCAGCCTAAGACAGGTGGTGCTGATCCACAGTTCAGGGAAGTTTCTGCCACCCTAATTTGAAGATGTGGTTCAAATGAAGAGTATGAAGAGATTTCTCTTTTTACAGTTAGGAGAGTGAGTAGCTAAGAATGTCTGTCTTAGAGGCATCCTGCATAAATTCGGATATGGGCCCTTCCATGCTGGTTTTGTGAGCTTAACTTGGTGTGCTTCAAGTTGTTATCTGTCGATGAGAGATAACGTTACTACTTATCTCATGGAATTGTGAATATTCACTGACTCAGTACATGCACAGCACTTAGAAAATACTTAAATAGTCAGCATGCAAAAATGTCTGCCTATTTCCATTTTGTTAGCTGCAAAATAGTTAATTTTCCTAGATAAACTTAGTAGTGCTTTAATGCTACCATGATTATTTTACTGCAGTCAGCTAACTATCTAATTACCATAGATCTATAGAGAGAGAGGTTATTACCTTATTAACTACCCACCAGTAATCCCAAGGAGTCTTTGTGATTAAAAGAGATGGAGCTACGTTCTTTCCAAATGATTTGTGCTCTCATCTGACTCTTTATGACTTCGGGCGGTAATATCTATGGAATAGTTATTAACATAATATGTCACCTAATAATCACAGAAAAATCATTTCATTACAGATGTTTTAAAATAAGGAAATGCCTTATTCTCTTCTTAAACTTTTATACTTATTAAAATTAAGGAAGAAAAGATTGTATTTGAGTCCTCCTTAGGACTTTATGAAAAAAGATTTCTAGGTAATGTCTTGTGGACAAACTAAGATGCAAATGTTTGAAGGCCTACCTATGACACTACAGTTCAGAAATGATGATGGCCAATGATCCTGCAGTCTCTTCAGTTTATTATTTTATTTCTGAAGTTCTCTCTAGAGTTGTTGAGTCTATAACCAGTAACTGGAAAGAAACATATTTCCTGTGTGTCCAACAGACAGTAAAGAAAAATGAATAAATGTACAATGAATAATTCTTTGCTTTAGAGCCCTCTTTCTCAAATAAAAATTAATTGAAAAGAAAAAGATAGAAAGAAAAGATATCATGGAGTGCCTGCGTGGTTCAGTAGAGTGCCCGACTCTAGAATTTGGCTCAAGTCATGATCTCCCGGTCAGTTGTGAGATCGAGCCCTGTGTTAGGCTTGACACTGGGCATAGAGCCTGCTTACGATTCTCTTTCCATCTCCCTCTGCGCCTCCTCTGCTCATGCTCTCTCAAAAAAAGAAAAAAAGAAGGAGGGAAGAAAGGGAGGAAGGAAGGAATCACAAGTTAATCCTTTTAAATATATATTCTTAGAGAAACTAGAACACTAACTTATAAAACCCATCAATTCAGAGGCTTATTAGGTATTCTAATGCTGTACAGACACACTGGATAGCAATCATTTTTAACTTATAGACTAAAGGTGATCATATATTGGACAACTTAACATAGAAGCATGAAACTCAAATATAGCTTTGTCTTAATGTGCATTTTCCCTCACTATTTATGAATTGTTGATCATAGTCTTTGACATTTGACCTAATCCCTATTTAAATTTTCTATTACCATGTTCTTGAATTTTATCATTCAGTAGACACTGATGTACTCTGATTGTTTTTATGCATAAGCAGTAGTATAGGATTGAATATATTTGGGGACTTCTTTCAGAAATTCTGGTGATAACTATGTAGATTTTTATTTATTACATCTCGCAGGCTCCTAGATTTCTTAGCACATAAAATCATAAAATCATTTAATTAGAGATCTTGGTTTGATGTTGCTATCCGTCGATCACCTTAATGTGGCAAAAACCTCTCTGAGTGTGCAAGCAAAGGCATAATCAACAAACGGAAATCCACTCAACTTGACCAAAGAACATGAGAAAATTCCAAAGTTCAGAAAACATCATGAGTCATATTAAAAGAAGAAAGACAAATAGAAATAACAGGGTGTACCAGATGTGATACTGAAAAGGGTTAATATACCTTAAAAGTAAAGAACTTTTGCAAATCATTAAAAATATAAAATTATCATAATTTTGAAATATCTTAAAATTAGACATGAAATTCACAACATATTCTATGAATGTAAAGAGACATTCAAATAAATTTTAGAACAACAATTTTAGAGTAGTTCTACTGTTTATTAAGTACTTAATACGTACTATGCAAGTCATACCATTTAAACATCATGGCAGAGGTAGGAGGTAAGTGTTACTGTCATACAGTATGTTACATTACATACTGTAATTATTGTAAAACTCGCGTAGGCAATAAACCAGAAACTTGCAGGGGCTACTAAATTGCCCAGCGTTACTTAATAGCAGGGCTGGGTCACAAAGCCAGGGCTGACCAACCCCAACACATGGACCGTCTTCTTAGCCACTCTGTATAGAAATACAATGTAGCACAAGATGCCTCTTAAAAATTTTACTTGAGAAAGTAGCAAAGAATAAATCACATGTCTTAAAGGGTGATTTCATTAATCAAATGACTTTGTATCATTTATAGTCTAAGATTATAACCAGCAAATTGTCAAAGATTAGTCTCGAATTATATCTGTTGTAGCATTGTTTATTAAACAGAAAATTAAAAACCGAATAAAATCCAATAAATGAGAATTTGTTAAGTATAGTATTATGTGACATTCATACAATTAATAACTATTAATCTATTCAAATCTGAGTTTTAGAAAAGAAACATCACAGAAAAAATTCAATGTTTTAAGAGAAAAAACAGTTATAATTTGCAAACCAAGTTATATACCCACACACAAAAAAACCATGTGTGATAAAAGGTGGAAGACTGTATCTCCAGAGTTAATTGTGGTTATCCATGAATCAGAGCATAATGAATAACAGTTTTACATTTTTCTGTACCTCCCAAGTTTTCAAACATGATTAAAAATGCTATTTTTTTCAAATTCTTAAAGAAACTATATCAAGTCAGATTTTAAATCATTATACTAGTATATGAGTTAACATTTTGCTTGATTTATTTATATCAGTCACATTTTTATGTAGGATAAAGGTACAGACATTTTACTCTTCTTCATATCTTGTTTAATGTCTTTATTAAAAGCCAACTTTCTCAACATGTTGCAAAAGTTGTAATGACGCCAGTATTAATGAGCCAGCTTCCAAGACATGTCATCTCCCAGGTCACTCAGAGAGAGGGAGGCTTGCGTGCGTGTGTGTGTGTGTGTGTGTGTGTGTCTCCTACATGGTTTGTGGGGGTGAACTTCCACGTGATGGGGGCATCAGAATGTCGAAGCTTTGTTTGCCCTCAGATTCTTGGTTGTTTGGTCCTTAAACCTTTCTGTGTTTTTCTTCCTTGAAGCATTCCTGGGGTGTATGTAGAGATTCATTAAAAAGTTATGGTAGGGTTAAATATTATGATAAAATTGTTTCCTTTGCTTTGAGGACATGCAGTCCGTGTTTTACTTCATACATGTATGTGTGAAGGTTACTGTAAGTTTGAAAGTGCTGGAGAACCATGGTCTTTGAATCATTACCGTAATGCTGACTAGACGGCATGGAGAGGGAAACTTCACAGTATTGAATCTTAAGTTCCGCCTTTCTTAATTTCTGTTTCAATTTCCCTGAAGTGGGGTGACCGTCTAACGCTGTGTGCAGAGGGTAGAGACTTCTGTGTCCCCACAGTAATCACCGATTCGGTCACAGTTCCGTAATCTAGCTGTCCTTAGAGCCAACATTCCAACAACGCACTTTTAGAAATGGGCATTTCGTCACATGGAATCGGGGTCTCGCTGGAGAGATGGGCAGTCGGATCACAGATGGAAAACAGCGGTGTGTTGAGGTGTTTCACAGAGATTTTGTGCATCCAAACCTGTATTTTGGAACTTGTCTTACTTAGCCCTGTGTCATTCTGAGAAGTGTAAGCTCATCACATCTCCTCTCTGCTTGTTCTGAACCTTTTATATGAGATGCTGTATTTCCCGTGTTTGTGAAGGGTTTTAATTTATCTGCTGTCTTGGAGAAAACCTGTAAAAGTATTATTTGCCATAATAATACATTTGGGTAGTATAATATTTAAAGAACTGCCATATGACTAAGTGATTTGGTTCTGACAATGTGTGTCAATAGTGTAAATATTGTAGGAGCTATTTAGTGCAAAATGTTTTAAAAATCTGGACGAAGGTGTATAGTCGAGCAGAGGATGGAGTCAAATGCCTTGTCTGCCAGTAGGTCCAGTAGGTGGCTGCTCGTGAAGACGCCTGAGGAGCATTCTCTTGAGTTTTTGCTCCAAGATCTCTCTCCCCCGAAAACGGCCTTCGAGCTCTCCCTATAAAATTATGTTGGAGGCGCCTGGGTGGCTCAGTCGGTTAGGTTTCTGACTTCAATTCAGGTCATGATCTCTTGGTCCATGAGTTTGAGCCCCGTGTTGCGCTCTGTGCTGACAGCTCCGAGCTTGGAGTGTGCTTTGGATTCTGTGTCTCCCTGTCTCTCTGCCCTTCCCCTGCTCACCCTCTGTCTCTCTCTCTGTCCCAAAAATAAATAAACATTGAAGAAAATTATGTTGCACAGGGGGTGCCTGGGTGGCTCAGTCAGTTGAACGTCCGACTCTTGATTTCCGCTCAGATTATGATCCCAGAGTCGTGGGATGAAGGCCCACATCAGGCTCTACGCTCAGCACGGAACCTTCTTGAACTTCTCCCTCTCTCTCTCTCCCCTTCTGCCCCTTGCCCCTCTCCTACCTCACTCTTGCTCTGTCTCTAAAATTAAAACAATATATAGGTTGTGCACTTTCAGTGGGTGAATTTTACATATGTAAATTATTTTTCAACAAAGCTGCTAAAGCAAAACAAAACAAAACAAACATCCCCTGGTCACTGTGTCCTTGGGTGCCTTTTTTGTTTGTTTGTTTTAACGGTGATGTGTTTGAGAGAGGGTAATACATTAATATAGGGAACGGAGACTGACGACTCACTCGTTTTAAACTCTAATGGGCCCCGATGCAGAAGAGGGAGCGGGATGCTCACGGCTCGTGCTGTCTTCCGGACCCATTCGTGTTGCTTCCTGCTTTTTACCTGGGCAGATCTTTCTCCGCAAGGACACGCTGCCTTCCAGGGCAAATTAGGTTCTCAGCCTGCTCCACGCCTCCGAGACTGGGAACCCTTGATTTATACCCATTGTGAGCAGCTGTGGCAGCTCTTTTATTCAATATTAAGCCCCACAGTCAATCATACATAATAAAAGTGAAGCCTACATAACTCACGGAGATAGAGCGAGAGCCAGCTCCTGGCGCGCTGACACAGCTTACAAACAACTAAATGGCTGTCACTTCTGAGCGGCCCTAGATCATAAAATTTATATTTTACTTTAATGTAAAGGCAATCCAGATTCTTTGCGATTTTTATAAAATTATAAGGCTGGAGAACAGAGGGCCTTTTTGAGGTATCCAGTGCAAAAGTGGAGGCTGCGGATTTTCGGGGAAAAGAGCACATTCGAGAAGACGTTGGTATGACTTCTATCATAAGAGAAGGAGACGGAAGAGGAGGGTGGGCCGATAAGTAAACTGAGATTCTAATTCAATAAGCAGAGCCCCTATCTTGGCCTAAGTTTTTGTGAACATGGTGTAAAACCTTTAAAACGACGTAATGCAAATTATAAAGAAAACAATAGCTTTTTAGAAGATCGAATTCTACCGCCTCGTTGATACTGAGCTCCTGCCCTAAACCTTTATTAGATGTTGTGGTAAATGCTACACACATGACAGAAATTAATTTAGGTCCCTGCCATTTTATAAATCACAGTGGGCACCATGCAAAGGTTTTTCTTTCTTGTCTTTTTCTTTCTTTCTTTCTTTTTTTTTTTTTCTTCAGTGTTTAAGGGTACAAGACACAAAAGTGTATGGATTTAGATAGAAAACACTGCAGGTGTGGGCGGGCACTAAATAAAGTCTTCACAAATGTGGACTTCAAGCCAGTTCTTAAAGGACGGGTTGTGTGTGTAAAGAAGGCAAGAGCTGCAAGCATTGGTTGCCTAGATTTTTAACGTAAGAAAGCTCGAGCTGGGTTTGAAGTACTGCAATCATTCACTTAAATTATACTCTAAACCTCGTTTCCAGCAGTATATATTTGATATTTATAATTTGCTATTTAAATGAATAACATTACTGGTAGGATTTTTTTTTGTAATTTTAAAAGATATATTTATTTTTAAATTTTTTTAAGTTTATGTATTTATTTTGAAAGAGGGAGAGAGAGAGACACCTGTGAGCAGGGGAGGGGCAGAGAGAGAGAGAGGGAGAGAGAAAATCTCAAGCATTCTCCACACTGTCAGTGCAGATACCAGTGTGGGGCTAGAATTCAAGAAGCATGAGAACATGACCTGAGCCAAAATCAAGAGCTGGACGCTTAACTGACTTAGCCACCCAGGCACCCTAAAAGACATCTTTAAATAAAAATAGACCTTTTGCTATTGAAAAGATGATGTAATATCCAACAAAAATTAAAAACAAAACCTATAATCCTACCTTATTATGTTTATACTTTTTTCAGTGTTTATTTTTGAGAGAAAGAGAGCACCCACGCAAATGGAGGAGGGGCAGAGAGAGAGTGAGACACAGAATGGGAAACAGGCTCCAGACTCTGAGCTGTCAGCAGAGAGCCTGACACGGGGTTTGAACTCCCGAACCACGAGATCATGACCTGAACTTAAGTTGGACCCTTAACAGATTGAGTCAGCAGGTGCCCTTATACTTTTTTAAATTGACCTTTGTGTTGCCATGTCAATTCCTTGCTTAAATTTTTCAGGAAAAATGTATTTTTTTTTCTGATCTTGGATCTCAAGAAAAAGTCACTAGTCAGGGAAGTGATTATTGCAGAGATATGACTGGTTTGAAGGGAGAAACGACATACAGAGGCCGCAGTTAAGGTCACTGTTTCATAGTCAGGAGAGGAGACACCAGGACCTCATCAGCCGGTCCTGCTTGTATCCGTAGCTATGTTAATAGGTCTTTGTGACCCCGTTTTTGGCCAACAGTGAATTATTCTAGCAAATAAGGTGTCCAAGAAATAACAAGTTTAGTCAACAAAGTAAGTCCTTAAAATGGTGGTTCGGAAACCTTATACCTTGGAATCACTGTCCACAGGAAACACTGCAAATAACAAAATTTTAAGAGTTTAATTGTGACAGAGTTTCTAATAATGTTTTCCTGGGCATCATGGTGTTGTCTTTAGAACATAGCACTTACCTCTTGGCTCTATTCGAGTTTGTTTCTGTGATTTAGCAAATGTACAGTCTGTTTGTACAGACACAGATACAGGACGGGTTCCTTCTTCACCTTCCTGCTTTTCATGCGTTGTTCCAATGCTCCTCTGTCCCCACAACCAAACTCTGTTATGTGACCTTCTATTACGGAAAGCCATCTGAAGACCTAAGGAATAGTTGAGCTTACCATGATATATTAAAGTTTTAATCTAAATATTCTAGAGTTATTTATCTTAAATGACTGTTTTCCATGATCTGTCTGGAGATTTCAGCAGTCTCAGTTCCTATGTTGGTAAGAAGTGGGCTTCGGAAGTGGTGAAGACAGAACCCTAAGAATTATAATGAGCAAGTTGCATTTTGCTAAGAGTACAGGAATGATTTATCACTCAAATCAGGCTACATTTAATATCCTTGCTTGTCTTGTGGAAATTGACATGTTGCTTTCCCTCCACATTTCCTTCCGCAAAGCGCCTGAAGCAGTCTGTTTTGACAAGAAGGTCAAGGAGGAAGGATGCTGTCTTCAGCATCGTTCCGATTTCAAGCCTAAAATTGCATCCACCCCGGATTCTAGAAAACACGGTTAACTAATAAAATGCCTCATCTGGTAGATCTTCTCTAAGTCTATGGTCCCATTCCCAGTGAATGCTGGGAAATCTGAGCCAGTGTGAGGCACAGCTGATGGAAAATACTAGCTAACTGCATACGCTTAATTTAAAAAAATTAGTTTCTTAAGAGATGATATGTTTTTGACTGGTTTACAGTGAGATGATGGGAACTACTTTTACTAGAAGTCAATAAAAAATTAAAAAAGAAAAGATTAGGTAAAGCAACATGGCTCACTGATTTACTAACAAGTCACGTGACTATCTCCATACAACTGACATGTTGTTTCCTTAATTCCATCTACTCAAAACTACTAATTTGCTTGAAGAGTGAACACTTCTTTTCCACGGATGTTATGTAAAAGGAGTCCGTGAAGCCTCTATGAAATGAGGCCTGCGTGTTCACTAGGAGCCCGGGCAGTAAGGACTGGGGTGCGGTCACGGGTTACGCAGGTGTCGAGATTCGTCTGAAGTCCAAGCCATGGTGCCATTTATCTCAAATCTCCACCAATGACCCCGACCTCCAAGGAAAGTGCCAGCTCACCTGTTTCCTGCACAGGAAGATAAACACGCTCACAACAACAGCACTGCTTGGCAGAGCCTAATGTTTTCTCCTGCATCTGTTTGCCGAGCACTGGGCCGGGCTGCCTGGTTGAACTGCGGGCGCAACCATCACACTCCAAACTCGCTAACTGTGAGCATCGTAAAGAAAGCAAAGGAGTCACAGGAAAACGTGAAATAAATGAGTGGGTGTCATAGGGTAGTTTACTGCGAAGGGTGATTTGTTTCCTTATCTAAAATTTAAAAGTAATCTCAAAAAGTCCTCTACTTAAGGCATCCAAATCTGCTAAAATGTTAGGTATCCTGGAAAATAATACCTGAAGTGGTAACTCCTCACACCCCCAGTTGTCCAGAAAACTAGGGAGGTTGTTCGTCCCACCTACCTTGTAGACACGTCCTCCGTGTGGTCAGTCGTTTGCCCCTGTCATGATTGTCCAGGCTCAGGAAGCCCTTGACTGAGCTAAAGCATGGCTAAGCTCTAGCCATGTTCCTTTCCGCCAGTCCCAGAGCGAGGACTCGTTTATGTAAGACCCTAATTACAATTTCTAGGTTAATATAAGATTTAAGAGAGATCTTCCCCTTCCCAGTCCTTGCTGTTATTGTCCTTAGTGGTTAAGAGTTTGGGCTGTGTAATCTTGGATAAATTATCCAACTTTTTATTCCCAAGTTTCTTCATTTATAAAATAAGATTAATGCAACCCTTTTATTAGGCGATTATAAAGATTCATTAAGATAAACTTGGCAAAGTGTTTATCATCTTATCAGGCCCATAGAAAACACTTAGTAGTTAGTAGTTGCTATTGTGATGTTGTAGCTGCTGATGTTGTAGTTGCTGCTGTCATTGTCCCTGCCTGATGGACGGTGAACGAAAGAGAAGATTGCGTGCCATGAATTTTTCAAGGACGTGTTTTTACTTACTCCTTGCTGTATCCCTAGCAGTTAGACAGCGTCTGATAACTATACTTCTTAATAGACTTAACAGATTGCACCTAAACTATAATTCCGATGGCAGGCATTTTAGACCAGTTAAGAAGACGAGGAAGTTAGCCGATGCCAGAACAACGTGCAGCGTGCCCGACGTGTGTGTCCGGGAGTGGCCTGGTGGTTCAGCACCCCGGCAAGCTGATGGGTGCGTCTGGGCTCTGCTATCCCACCTGCTGTCAGGTTGGATGAGCCCCCGTGGAGGGCGAGGGAAGTAGTTGGAAGGGTGAAGGACAATACAGAAGCAGCTGGAAGCATTCCAAATGAAAGGCAGGTAAAGGCCCATTACTGAAGATGCTTGAGGTGATTTTTCTGCAACCTGGGCTTTCGGATTACCCGTTACTGTCAATGGCAGAAGGTAAGATTCATGTTTTCTCATCTTCATGGCCAGGAGTATACAAGTGCCTCTTCTTTGTGGGTGAGAAATTGCTGCTGTCTCCGGGAGAAAGCCTCCAGGCAAGATTTCTTCCTCTGCACCGCAGGGAACAACGAGGTAAAACAAGTGTGCATTCTCTGAAATGGTCTGCACGCCACCCCCCGCCCAACATGCTGGGCCATCGAAAAGACGGGAGGCCGTCTTCCAGAAGTTAGGGCTTAAACTCAAACAGTGAAGCTGTACGAATGCCTGGCTCCCTCGTTATGTAATCTTTGGGAAGTTACCTCTCCGAGCCACGCTTTGATCATATGTAAAATGAGAATAATAATAATAATAATAATAATAATAATAATAATAATAATACTAGGTTGATTAATGGTCTGTATCTGGTCCGTATCTGTACTCATTCAGTAACCGCCAATAGAAGTAGATTTTACCCTCCCCAGGAGAGATTCCTGGCTAGGAATTTGGTTACTAAATGTAGACAAATCAGGCAGTTGGGTAAGTCTTGTGCTTTATGAAAATCTCAGGAATTCTGGTCAGCCAATGTCATACCAAAGGCCTAATTTAGCACCACATAAAAATCTGGTCCCGTATCTCAATTTACAAGTCAAGTTTGAGAAACTATGCCTGACAGGGAGAGAGAGGAGTTTTCAAAATCTTCCACCTCTCTCTTCCCCCCTGAAATGAATGCCTTTGTGCAACTCACTCAGCCCTATTGAGGAGGGGGATTAACGGCTACAGTTGGCTGTTGATTAATTGCAATCCACCACAATGTAGGTAGAATAATTCTTGAGATAATCATAGAAACATAGACTCACAAAGCTGAACAGAGTTTGATGGTCATTGAGTTCAAAATTCACATTTTATACTTGAAGAAATGTGTCTTCATTTGGACTTCATTAAGCCCTTTCCCTTTCATTTTGAGGAGAGTCTGGAACAGGAATTCTGGTCCCTAGCCATTGCTTTCTCGCTGTGTGCACACCCAGGCACTGTCCTGAGCATGACTGGTGAAGGCCATTCAGGGCAAGGGGCTTGTGACTGTGCTTTGCCAGATGTGTGGTGCCTCATCTAACTCATCCCGGCCACAGTGCGGTCATCAAGCCCGTAGGTACAGTTTTAGCAACAAAAATCAAGGTTAAGCTCCTCTACTTTGGAAGGAGACACAGCTACTGTAGATTTGAACCTCTTATTGACTTGGAATTCCCTTGAGTTTATTAATTTACGACCTGGCATTAATGTGTTTTGGACTACACTATTCATACCAATATATATACCTACTTGCAGCGGGGTCTCAGTAACGGGACCCACACGTGGCGGTGCCGAGCTTTTTCAGTTCAGATTTCGAACGGCTGGTTGACAAAGAGAAAAGTGAGTAGATGCGGAGCGTTGTATCCCCTGATGATGACACACGTCCAATTCGGCGTCCAGGTGCACTAGAGCACATGTGGGAGACCACTGACCGGAGGAAACGTGGTGGCCTGGAGAGTGCAGATGACACTGTGGCCTGCGGTCAACAGCCGGCACCTGTCCCATTGCACGCGAGAGAGCAAGAGCCTCTCCACGGCAGTGCCATTTCTCTAAACCGCGTTCTTGCACTTGTAGGCTGCGGGACGTCTCAGAGGGAGGAGATCACGTTCTCATAGCACTGCCTTAGAAAAAACAGATGTTATCTCTTCACATGCCTAGGAAATGGAAAAGGAGCGTGTTACTGTTGGCTCCAGTACCAAATAGAGTACATTTTTATACCGCCAAAAACCAAAATATGCATGTGTGCATAGCACATTAGAAGGAAGTGGACACCGGGCATGTCTTTTCTTTGTGCGTACGCAGGCATTATTTGAAAGCTTCCTCTAGTCTGCACCACAAGGTGGTAGTGGAGTTGAAATGAAGGAAACGCACGCACCTTGTATAGCGTGACACGAGGAGAGATGGAAGACCAAATGGGACACGACCACTGTTTTCACTACATTTGTAGAAAGGTTTCCTTTTCTAGCAGTGATTTGTTTTGTTTAAATATGGTTTGTATAAACCAATCCGTAGGGCCCAGGACACCACCTCAACACAACTGTATTAACAGAAGTTATCAAGAATATAGATGATTCTTAAGAAGTATCATTTTGATATGCATGCAGCTTTGTACTGCCTTGAAGAATACAGACGGGACAAGCAGACGCAAACACACACCCTGTAAGAAAGCACAAATGGAACCAAGTTACACTGCTGTAATTCACAGATGCAAAATAGAGCTGTTTGGTTTTTTTTTTTTCTTTCTCAAGTGCAAGGGCATATACTCTTGAATAAAATTAATACTGATGTCACTGTAGAGATTTAAATAAAGTGGTACAGTGGGCATGGTTATGATATGAGGTATGAAAGCCTCCCAGAGAAGTGGCTAAGGAATTGTCTTGTGAATTACAGTGCCTTCCTGTGGGTCTCTGTGCAGTGCTGCGGGCGACTATTATGAATTAACAGGTTGTTAGGAAATAGTTCACTCAACAGGGACTCCTCACCTCTCAATTCTCAAGACTTGTAGCTCCCACCCCTAGCTGCCAGCCACATTAGAATAATCTGGAAAGATATATATATTTTTTTTATATACTCGCAGCCCAACTCCAGTTAATTTTCATTTCCTGACATACTAAAAAACAAATTGTACAAAAAGAAATAAGTTCTTTTAGACCTCAATAGTCCAGTAACTAAAAGAACCTTAGGTATGTCACTGAGTATCTTGAGCACACATATTTGTCTACAAAACAGGTTTCCTTATTTGCCCACTACTAAATTCTTACGGGGTTGTGAGTTTACCTGAGCGTTCATTGAGATGAGGATGTGATAGGGTTTCAAAATGCATAAAACTTTTTAACGTTTAGCTCTATAGAGTTTTTTTTTATTTTTTTTACCATCTTTATCATTTTAAAGAATACAGTTCCGTAGTGTTAATCTCCATTAGTGTTTAGATTTTTTTTATTGAAGTATAACTGTTAAATAAAATTATAAGGTATTTAAAGTGTGCAACATGATTTTTTTTTACTGTTTAAAAAAATTTTATGTTTATTTCTGAGAGAGAGAGAGTACAAGCAGGGAAGGGGCAGAGAGAGAGGGAGACACAGAATCTGAAGCAGGCTCCAGGCTCTGAGCTGTCAGCACAGAGCCCAATGTGGGGCTTGAGCTGACCAGCTGTAAGATTGTGACCTGAGCCAAAGTCCGGCACTTTACCGACTGAGTCCCCGGGTGCTCCTCTGATGATTTTGTATACAAATACATCATGAAAAGATTCCCCCGTTGAGTTAATTAACACACCCATCACATATTTTTACCTTTCTTCTGTATGTTGACAATATTGAAGTTGTACTTTGTTAGCAAGTTTCGAGGTTACCACACAATGTTAATAACTGTAGTAACCATGTTTTACATTAGATTATCAGACCTTATAAACCTAACAAATGAAAGTTTGTTCCCTTTGCTAGCCAACCTTTCCCTATTTCCCCCATACCTCAGGCTCTAGAAACCACTTTTCTACTCTCTTCGTCTACGATTCAACTTTTTTTTTCTTCTTTTTTAAAATAGATTACACGTATAAGTGATACACTGTAGTGTTTGTCTTCAGTTTCACAATCTGGCTTATTTCACTCAGCATTATGTTCTCCAGGTTATTCCATATTGTTGCGTCTGGCAGGATTTTCTTCTCTTTTTAAGGCTAAGTAGTAGTTTGTATTACATATACCATCTTTTCATTAACCATTCATCTGTGGGTAGACATTTAGGTTGTTTCTGTGCCTCGGCCATAGTAAATGCTGCAGTGGATGTGGGCATACAGATATCTCTTTGAGACCACCGTTTCGTTTGCTTTGGGTATATACCCAACACTGATACTGCTGGATCATACGTAAGTCCTGTTTTTAATTTTTTGAGGAAACTCCATACTGTTTTCCATTACGGCTCTATAACATCACATTCCCTCCAGCGGTAGGTACAAAAAGCATTCCCTTTTCTCTACATTCTCCCCAGCATTATTAGTCGTCACTTGTATTTTGATAATAGGCATCCTAACAGGTGATAACTCCTTCTGTTTTTCTTTAATTTTCCTGATGGTTAGTGATGTTGAGCACCTTTTTCATGTCCTGGTGAGCCCACCGTATGTCTTTTTTTTTTTTTTTTAAAGTATCAATTCTGATCCTTCGTCCATTTTTAATCATATTATTTGTGGGGGTTTGTTTTATTTTGTGTTTTGCTGTCAAGTTGTATGAGTTCACTATGTATTTTGAACATCGACCTCTTACTAGCTTTACGGTTTGCGCATATTTTCTCCCATTCCATAGGGTGCCTTTTCATTGTGTTGATGGTTTCCTTGGCTGTGCAGATGCTTTTATAGATTGAAATAGTCCCACTTTATTTATTCATTTATTTTTTATTAAAATTTTTTTGAACTTTTTTTTTTATTTTTGAGAGACAGAGAGAGACAGAGCTTGAGCAGGGTAGGGACAGAGAGAGGGAGACACAGAATGAATAGCTGAACCAGGCTCCAGTTTCCAAGCCATCAGCACAGAGCCCAACATGGAGCTCAAACTCACAAACTGGGAGATCATGACCTGAGCTGCAGTCAGATGCTTAACCAACTGAGCCACCCACGTGCCCCTGAAATAGTCCCACTTTAATTTTGCTTTGGTTGCATTTGTTTTTGGGGTCAAATAAAAAAAATATGTTACAGACCAATGCCAACGAGCTTACCCCCTCTGTTTTCTTCTAGAAGTTTTAGTTTCCAGTTTTACAGTCCAATCTTCTATCCATGTTGTAGATTTTTGTGTATGGGAAGGATAGGAGTACAGTTTCATTATTCTGCATGTGGGTATCTAATTTTCTAAAACCATTTATCAGAGACCATCCTTTTCCCATTGTATATTCTTGGCTCCTTCATCAACTGTGTGTGCATGCTTGTGTTTCAGTTCTCTGTTCTGCTCTATTGATTTATGTGTCTGTTCTTTCTTTTTCTGTCTTCTTCTTTCAGAGAGAGAGAGAGACAAAGAGAGAGACAGAGAGTGACAGAGAGAGAGAGAGAGAGACAGAGAGAGAGAGAGAGAGAG
This sequence comes from Paguma larvata, assembly GCA_030068075.1. Taxonomy (NCBI): domain Eukaryota; kingdom Metazoa; phylum Chordata; class Mammalia; order Carnivora; family Viverridae; genus Paguma; species Paguma larvata. Next base: position 30,012,841 of record CM057831.1, read on the forward strand.
AGAGAGAGAGGCAGGGGGAGGGGAGGGCAGAAGCAGAGAGAAAGAGAATCTTAAGAAGACTCCCTGCTCAGCACAAGCCTGATGTGGGCCTCAATCCCATGACCCTGGGATCATGACCTGAGCTGAAATCAAGAGTTGAACGCTCAACTGATTGAGCCACCCAGACACCCCCTACATGTCTGTTCTTATGCCAATACCATATCACTTTGATTATAATAGCTTTGCAGTATAGTTTGAAATCAGAAAGTTTGATGCCTTCAGCTTTGTGATGTCTTTGGGTATTCAGGGTCTTTTGTGGTTCAATGCAAATTTTAGGAATGTTATTTTCTACATCTATAAAAAATGCCATTGGAATTTTAATAAGGATTGAATTGAATCTCTAGATCGTATTGGGTAGAATGCACATTTTAGCCTTATTAGTTCTTTCAAACTGTGACCACAGGATATCATTTCGTTTATTTGTATATTCTTCACTTTCTTTTATCATCATCTTCTAGTTTTCAGCATATAGATCTTTTACCTCCTGGGTTAAATTTATTCCTTTGTGTTTTATTCTATTTTTGATGCAATTGTAAATGGGATCATTTTCTTAATTTCTTTTTCTGAGAGTTTCTTGTTGGTGTATAGAAAGGCAGCTGACTTTGATATATAGATTTTGCATTCAACTTTACTGAATTTGTTTATTAGTTCTAACAATCATTTGGTGACATCTGTAGGTTCTTTTCTTAAAAAAATATTTAATGTTTGTTTTTTTATGAGAGAGAGAGAAAGCACAAGCATGAGAGGAAGAGAGAGAAAGGGAGATACAGAATCTGAAGCAGGCTCCAGGCTCTGAGCTGTGAGCACAGGGCCCGGTGCAGGGCTTGAACTCACAAACCGTGAGATCATGACCTGAGCCAAAGTTGAACACTCAACTGACTGAACCACCTAGGCATCCCTAGGTTCTATTTTTTTTTAAACGTCTAATGTTTTCTGTAAAAAAAAAGGCCATTTTACTTCCTTCTTTCCATTTTGAATGGCTTTAATTTATTTTTCTGGCATAATTGTTCTGGCTAGGACTCCCAGCATTACTTTTATCAAAGTGGCAATAGTGGCCATCTTTGCCTTACTCTTGATATTAGAAGAAAAGTTTTCAGCTTTTCATTATTGATTATGATGTTAGCTGTGGGCTTGTCACATAGGGCTTTATTATGTGGAGCTACATCCTCTTTATACCCAATTTGTTGAGATTTTTTTATTATGAAAGGGTGTTAAGTAATTTTTAAGTTTTTTTCTGTGTTTTTTGAGATAATTACATGATTCTTATCCTTCATTTTGTTAATGTAATGTATCACACTGAATGAGTTTTGGATGTTAAACCATCTTTGCATGTCTGTAATAAATCTCACTTGACAAAATGGACCTTACACCAAATATTATAACGAAAGATGAAAAAAGCCATTATATAATGACAAAGAAGTCAGTTTATTGAGAGGATGTAACATTTGTAAATATTTTTGCACCCAACATAGAGCACTTAAACACATAAAGGAAATATTAACAGATATGAAAGGAAAAAAATAGATAGCATTATAGGAATAACAGGGGATTTCAATATCCCACACTCAACGATGGATAGATTATCCAGACAGAAAGCCAATATGGAAACATTGGCCTTAAACTTTTAAACCAAACCGATATAACAGAAATACACAGAACATTTCAGTAAACAGCAATAGTACACACATTCTTCTTGAACACACATGGAACATTCTCCAGAGTAGATCATATATTAGACCATTAAACAAGTCTTATTAAATTTAAGGAGACCAAAATTATATCATATATCTTTCCTGACCACAGTGGTTTGAAACTGGACTTTAATTACAAGAAGAAAATTGGAAAATTAACAAATATGTGGATATTAAACAACATGCTTCTGAACAACCAGTGAGAGAAAGAAGAAATCAAAAGAGCAATTAAAAAATATCTTGAAACAAATGAACATGAAAATACAACATATCAAAACCTATGGGATGCGTAACATGTAAGTTCATAAACATAAATACCCACATTAAAAAGAATAAAAATCTCAAATAAGTGACCTAACGTTATACCTCAAAGAACTGGAAGGAGAAAAATAAATTAAGCCCAAACTTAGGAGAAGGAAGAAAATAACAAAGATAAGAATGGTAATAAATGAAATAGAGACTAAAAAGATAATATAGATGATCAGTGAAGCTCAGAGTTGGCTTTGGGAGAAGATAAACAAAATGGACTAGTATTTGTTTGTTTATTTACTTATTTTTTTAGAGAGAGCATGTGGTGGGGGAGAAGGGTAGAGGGAGGGAGGGAGGGAGGAGAGAGAGAGAGAGAGAAAGAAAGAAAGAGAGAGAGAGAGAGAGAGAGAGAGAGAAAGAAAGAAAGAAAGAAAGAAAGAAAGAAAGAAAGAAAGAAAGAAGAAAGAAAAAAGAGAATCTTAAGCAAGCACCATGCTCAGTTTGGAGCCAAACGAGCCGCTTGAGCCCAGAACCCTGGGATCATGACCTGAGCGAAAATAAAGAGTTGGGTATTTAATCAACTGGGCTATTCAGTCACCTCCAAAATGGACCAATCTCTAACTAGAATTTCCAAGAAGAAAAGAGAGAGGCCTCTGATAAATAAAATTATAAATGAAAGAGAAGGTGTTACAACTGATGCCACAGAAATACAAAGGTTCATAAGAGGCTATTATGAATAATTTTATGCCAATAAATTGGGCAACTTAGAAGTAAATAAATTCTTAGAAACAAACTGAAGTCTGAATCAGGAAGAAACAGAAAATCTGAACACACCAGTGATTAAGTAGTGAGATTGAATCAGTAATCAAAACCTTCCTAATGCAAATAAGTCCAGCAGCCGATGACTTCACAGGTAAATTCTACCAAACATTTAAAGAAGAATACCACTCCTTCTTAAAATCTACCAAAAAAAAATAGAGGAGGGTATAGTTCCAAACTCATTTCACAAGAGCAACTTTACCTACATACCAAACCAAGGAAGTAAACTATAAGAAATGAAAACTACAGGCCTGTAAACCTGGTGAATACAGATGCAAGAATCCTTAACAAAATATCAGCCAACCAAATTCAACAATATAATAAAAAGCTCATATACCACGATGAACTGGGATTTATTATAATTAAAAATAACATAAAATGAGCGATCACTGAACCAGTACCTAAATGCTTCTGGGGGAAAAAAAATCAGGGCTATTTGTCAATGTATATAAATTCAGTATAGAAGTAGAGGGAATATGTAGAATGAGAAAAGAAAATAGCAGCATTTAGAGAAACACTGATTTTATGGGGGAAGGTATGGAAAAAAAAGTAAGTTTCAGTAGAATAAGTTTCATAAAATGTTATGACTTGTCTACATATATAGCACAGACTTCTAGGAATTATTAATTCTAACCTTTCTTTGACTTTGTTCTATTTTACAACTCTTTGTAAATTGTAGGTCACTCATATACATGCAAATTATGCCTTGTCTGGTGGAAGTTTAATTCCCTTCACATCTACCCTGTGGAAAAGCAGTCCTGCCACCATTTGCATATCTACTTCCATACTCTTGCTCTATGAACGTGCCCGATTTAAATTATCTTTCGAACCAGTTATAACATCTGTCTGATTCCCTCACTAAATCGATAGATCTTTAGAATATGTTCATTTTTCTATGTGTATGAAAGTCATGATCTTCTACTTGACTGAAAATTGTATTTTAAAAAGACCAGAGGAAAAGCCATCTGAGAAGAGGGCAGTTGAATGATTATTCCGAGAAGCAAAAGGACACCCAGAGTACGATGTTCCTGAGATCCAGGGGAGAAAATGTTTTCGGAGGGAGGGAGTACGCACAGACCCCCGGGGTCTCTCCTAAATTGAAAGAGTTTAAGAGCTTCTCGCACTTGGCAACCAAGCGGCCCTTGATATGTCTGCAAGAGTATTTTCATAAAGTGGTGGGGTCACCAACTACAATGCAGAATTTTCAGGAATGAATGAAATATGAAAACGGAAATTGAAAGTCGCCTGGGTGGCCCACTTGGTTGAGCATCTGACTCTTGATTTCAACTCAGGTCATGATCTTACAGTTCATGAGTTCAAGCCCCACGTTGGTCTCTGCACTGACAGCGTGGAGCCTGCTTGGGATTCTCTCTCCCTCTACCCCTCCCCCACTCACACCTGCTCGCTCTCTCTCTTTTCTCAAAATAAATAAACTTTAAAAAGAAAATGTAAAAAGGAAAGCATAAAGGGAGACAATCTTTTTATCACTTTTTTTTTCTTTTGACCCTCATTCTGTAACTGCAAAAAATGATAAACAGTCTCTGTCAAAAAATACATAATCCAAAAACATTAAAAAAATTAATGCAAACCCCACCTGAAAACACACCGATACTTTTTGAACTTCTTTCTATATGTTCCTCTAAATGCCCATGATTTAATATAAATAGAATCATAATATATCTCCCTCCTATTAGGTCTCTAACCTAATTTTTTAACCTTCTCAAACTTTTTATTTCTAATTTTAGTGCTTTAGTTGAAAAAATATACTTCTGGCAAAAAAAAAAAATAACAAGATAGGAGATTTACATCTGTTTGCATGATGGTTAAGTTCTTATATGACTCTCATCTGTATAATATTTTACAACGTACAAAGCATCTCCCTTTGTTTCATTTTATTTATCCTCGAATTCTTTGAGGTATACTAGGGAGGCAGTCTTTATTTACAATGAGAAAACTGAGCTTTAATATAAATGCCTTGCCCACAGTCACAAAACTACGCAGCTAGTTTTATGTTTGTATGTGCAAACATAAAATAAGCATTATGTAAGCCACTAATTCAACAAAAATATGACAGAAACCATGAAAATAAAAATTAATAGAAAATGGTTTCTTCTCTCCTCTCTGCAATTCAGTTTAGTAAGTAAGGATTATAAATAAGCATAAGAAATCACTCTGAGCAGTCTGTAGGAAAGGCCTGAGCACCATAAGAGAGAGAAGTCACTTCTCGTTTGATGATAGGATTAGAGGTTCAGATCACAGTAGAATAAGTATGTCATGAAATAGACCAAAAAAAAAAAAAGAAATTGGACAGTCCCCCCAATCTCACCAGGAGATCAGCTTAGAACGGAGCTGATGCCTTTGTTAGGGATCTGTTCTCAGAAGTGGATCTGTCTTTAAAGAAAACAACAACAACAACAGCTTGATTCCAAGATTCTGCTGACTTCGAGTGTACAAGCAGAGCAAAATGAAAGTGTAAGTCTCTGGACTTCTTTTCAAGGTAAGCCTGTCATGTAGGCACAATGAAGATGAGTGAGAGAGTTTTACCAAAACACCATTAAAGTATGCATGTCATCTCTTCAATTTCAAAGATTCATGCTTTCTGTCCTTACCCAGAAAAATTGCCTATTGTTAATGAAAAACTCTTTGGAGCTAAAATATTCAGCAAGCTTGGGCAATTTCAGATATCTCTTAAAATGGCAGAGAGCAGGGTGCCTCAAAATCTGACCTAATTCAAAGCGAGGCAACATTGCTGTTTAAGCAGACCACCAAAGCCAGCTGTTTCTGTCCAGTAAGTGAAGAGTCAGTGGCCGCTAACAGAAAGACAGGAAGTGTTCGCTTATGAAAGTCTTGAAAATGAAAGAGAACTCCAGACAAATATAACGGTCTACTCTGAACAGAGCGCAGCCAGTACTGCACTTTAGAACTGAACTCTGAGTTGATTTCGAAGAGGTCCTACTGACCTATTTAGATACAAAGAGTTTGTTTTGTTTTTGTTTTGTTTTTTCCTTTCAAAAGACAGTATGAAAATAATTCTTTCAAAGAACAACTGAAATTACTGAGGGACATCAGCCTAACCTGGAGATACGAGACCGTGTTGTCATCGATTGACAGTGTTAGAAGCTCATTATCACATAAATGATGCAACACATTCATATGCTTTCTTTGAGGATTAGCATTTTCATTATTTCAAGGAATAAAGAAAATTTAAAAAAAATATTTTGAAAACTCGGCATTCAACACCTAAGATTTCACTGAGCATCATATCAGAATGTACACCTTTTTCAAAGAACTCACAATGTTTAGTTTTTGGAATTCTTTCATTCAGCTCTGAAGAACATTGCTATGCCTTGTAAACTCAGCTTTGTAGAAATGAACAAATAAAAACAAAATACTAAATATTATCCCCTCTAACATGCGTTAGACATCTAAGTAAGCTAATCCTAAATAAAGCATTATATCAACCTAAGTGGGTAAGAAGATAGGATTTCTTTTTTCATTTGCAGTCATTGTACTTTTAATTTAAACAGATAGACTCACAGCTACAATGTTAGTTCAAGATCAAGAATGACATTTTGTGCATTAAGATCTTATCCAGGAAAATAATTTGTGTGTGAGAGAGCAGACTTTATGAATAGGGACTGGGGCTTCATATTTAATTAACTTAAAGCTCAATTGCAGAAAATCAGGGCCGTAATAGAGTGGAAGTATGTGCATCGAATATCACTTCATAATTGATGTAACTAGATGAATTTCTTTCACTTTGAGATGGATTTCCATTGTGTGAATCCCATAGAAATGCTATACAATGCAGTTTGAAATATAAAACATGAAACTTGTAAGTGAATTTAATATTTAATCTCCTTGATTTGGAAACGGACATGCATCAGTCATGGCTCAGTTATTTTCATGCACCCTTAGCAGATAAGAGTTTTGATCTACGAACTCAGGTGAACACATATTTCCAGATTATTTTTTATTTATTATAAATTAACTTAATTTCTATCAGAGCACCATCCCCAAAGTCAGAGGGAGATTCAGCTGTAGTTATTACTCTTGGTACTGTACTCTCTGTCCAGCTCTGGAGGTCTGCTTAAGTGTTGAGCTCTTACTTGGAGCCAGGGCATTGCCTTTGGTGATGAGTCTCTGTTGACACTGACTGGTGCTGGGAATCCCATCATCCTGGCCTGTTTAGAAACACCCGAGCTGGCAGTTCTGCTGCTCCCATGTGGAGCCAGTGGTCTCCGATGAGGCTGGGAGTCCCAGGCCTGCAGTGAGGGAAGCTGGCATAGCACACTTGGTTTCCTCCGTGGTCCTCTAACAGCGTACTCTCCAGCTTTTGGAAAATAAATCCAAGAAACACCACTACTAACTTCTTAAACATGGAAGAAGCAAGGTATCTCCCTACTTGCTAGAATAGAGGGGATGGGAGAAGGTGAGAAAATAAAAACAACTCAAAAATTACCTTTGCATACTCTTTTATTTTGGAGAGAGAGAGAGCATGCAAGCTGGGGAGAGGGGCAGAGAGAAGGGAGAGGGTCAGAGAGAGGGGGAGAGAGAATCCCAAGCAGGCTCCACACTGTCAGTGCAGAGCCTAACATAGGGCTCGATCCCATGAAGCACATGATCACGACCTGAGCTGAAATCAAGAGTCAGATGCTCAACTGACTGAGCCACCCAGGTGCCCATTTTTCCATACTCTCACGCAAGAATTTGATTTCTGTACTGTTTATACATCCACAAAGTAATTTCCTAGTTTTAATGGATATGCCACTAGGAACCAGCCCTTCTCCCCAAAACAAATCAAACTGGTCAGTTCCTTTGACTTTTTCAGGCCTAGACGTAGGTCAGCCATATGGAGCTGGCCTGAATGTCAACATGGACATTATATTACTCTGTATGTGTGTGGACATGTATGTTCAGTTTTTCTTCTGTACAGTAGATTTCTCATGTTCTCAGTCATAATATTTTAAGGTTTCCAGTACCTTCAACTATTGATCGAGAGGCAATGAAAATACGTTTTCCATGTCCCCTTCACACTGCATTTTTACTTCTTTTAGTGCCTTACCACATTCTTTTTTGCTTGATTAACCAAGTGATTACATTTCTTATTTACCTTATTTAGTTTAGGTTAGGCTTAATTCAAACATTTTCCAGCTAGGTGACATGGAAAAGCTTCCTTACATAAAGCGTTTGTAAACCTCAATTTCTTAATTTAACACTGAGATTATAAAAATTATCTCACAGTGTAGGAGAGGGGAGTCTATAAAAATAGGAAATACATACGAATCTGCTAGTGTGTGTTCTGAGACAGAGTTTGCACTCAGTATTATATAATCTCTTTACTTACCACTTTACTCATCCAACTACTAGTTAGCCATTTGCTTAACAGATAGTTGCAGCATTTTCTTCTCTTCTTTTATAAATAAATATATGCATATGTAGATGTACATGTAAACATCCCTTTTAGCTCATTTCTGTCTAAAAATATAAATATTTGGAATTAGATGGTAGATACTAAATATATTAATATTTAAGATACTTAAGGTATCTTTAAATTTGGAATTTTTAAAATATTTATGCTAACCTGGAGTCTGGTTCCATCCGATTTGTAATACAATCTTGGATTTTTACATCTTCTCTGCTTAGGTTACAGTATACTTTAAAAACCCTGAATGTTCTTAAACTGTGAAATATTCAGATAATTATATTCCATAAAGTAATTTGTGACATAGCTTAACTTAAAGAAAAAGTAATGCTACCTACTTAAATACATGAGTCAACCTCCTCAGGTTTATCTCTACTATTCCAATAGCACCTGTCTTGAAAGTGGTAATTTTGGCCCAGTGGTTTATATTGAATCTGTGCAGATTCAGTAGGGTTTTATTTAATTCCTCTTGTTTTCTTATCACCCTCACTATAGAAAGTATTGGATGATCTTCCCTGAAGTTACATTTATGTTTGTCTTCCTTATATATAGCATAATACTTACAGTCCAACCATTCTCCATGTTACTACAAAAGATATTGTGACTTATTTTTTGTTTCATTACTGATATGATGCCTTATAGTTTATACATACTTTTCACCTAATCTATACCAAAGCATCTGGTGGAAGAAGTCTATTGGTGAACATTCTTCAGAAACAAGATTTGTGAGGAAAAAAGAAAACAGGTCTAGGCTGACAGAGCATCCTCTGCCAGCCCCCTGGGGAGCATATCCAAACTGGGCTCAAACTTTAGGGACAGAGTATATCAAGGGGCTGTGCCTTTGTACCTGATCCCATCGAGCAGTTGAATGTGGGCTATATCCAGGGAGGAGACATGCTCTTGGTTTGGCTGTTTTCTGCATCGTAGGTTAATTCACGGGTTTGGTTGGGCTTAGCCGGGAGCCCTCAGCAACCAACATTCTTTGCATTGGGGGAGACATTGCCTCTGTCTTGGGGGCATCTGAGGTGCACAAAACAGAACCTGTTGAGCACCTCATATATACTTGGTTTGTTCCTTCTAGGAACAGCTTCTTCAAGATTCAAAATGACCCATTGTTGTTTTGGTTTGGTTTGGTTTTTTGTAAGGAAATTTAGATAAAGTGGGAGGAAATATACCTCCAGCTGCAACAGCCGGCCAAGGACTGCCCTTGGAATTCATCATGTCTTTCTTCTCTCCTTTATATTTTCCCTTCACGGTCAGCTAGCATTAGCTAGTTTGGGAGTGTTATGAGGTGGCATGACCAAGACCCACATTGTTAAGGGGTCCAACATACAGTTCAACCAATATCCTTCTGAGTTTCTGGCTACTATACTTCTTTATGTCATCTAAATTAAGGAGGGAGTACCAAGACATGCCCCCAGTAGACCCCTGGCTGCCAAATGTGTTTTCCCTGCCCTCCATCCCCAGTACAGCATCAGTCCTGTCTTATGAAGATCAAGGCTATTTACCATACCTGGAAGTGGACTCCATTCCTCGTCTGACAGTCTCTTGGAACAAGGAGCCCAAAATGACGAGGCAACAACCATTGCCAAAATGTAATGAGATTCTTCCTGGGTGCTCTGAGACAAGCATTTCTCCTCTGGAGGCTTCTAGAACCAAAAATCTTTGAGGTATAGGACAAAGAAATACAGACTGTACTCACTGACTCATTAGGAGTGTCAGGGAATGAAGCCACTTTCTATTTCCAACCATAATTCCAGGACTCCTGTGCACCATAAAATAGTATTGATCTATGGGATAGCCTACATCCTGGAGATTGGTATGCCATTTTCATAGAGTATGATATCCTCTGTTGCCCTTTGAAGAGGACCTTTCGTTATTTTTTTCAGATTGGCCTTTGTGTATTTCAATATGTGTTAGAGCTTGTAGATTTCATGATCAGTATCATGCCCATCTCCACACTTCCTTTTCCTTAAAGCTGATTCCTTGATTGATATATTGTATGGAAATCATAGGTAGGTGGGAGTCTGTATTCTCTTGGATAGTATACTAACAAGTATTGGGTCTTGTGGATAGGAAATAAATGTAAATGTAACCAAGAATACTTATTTTGGTCAAGAAACTTCATTGCCCCTTCCAGGATAGAAGAGATTCAGTGTGGTCACCACTACGGCAAGTGCCTTATGGTGTATCAAGGGGTCACCATTGGTCTCTGTTTCTGACAGATTGGACATCTGACAGTGGCAGTGGTCTTAGATATATCAGTCTTTGTGGATCCTTGATAAACATTTTTTGGTTTTTACTTTAATAGGCATAATCTACAAATCGGGGGATCTAGCTCTGAGTGAACTTGCACAAAGCCAAATTGTTCTGATAAGAAAGGACAGGAAGAATATTAAATGACTAAAGGAAGAAAAGAGCAAACCTAGACTAATATATTAGGCAAGAAACATCCAGATGCAGTATTTGGAGTGAAATGCTTACGATGTGTAAGATAAATCCTTCTGTCTCTCTTAGAAAAAACAATATTAATATTTTCAGTCTGCACTAAAATGTATGGTATATGTTTTCTTAGGGAATGCCCAGAAGGACTTTTCCCTGCTTCAAGGCTAGCTTTAAGCAAAAACAGTGTTGCCACAACAGAGAGTAGATTTTACGATACTTCTGTGTGAAGGAGTGAGTAGCATCATCTCATAAGCACAGTGTTGAGCAGCCTTTAATAACTGGACATTACATTTTGGGAAAGGAGGTACTACGTCTGTCTTCTTTATAGTATATGTATATTTAATTCTGTATAATCTAGATAAAACAAAATATACTCAATTTACTCAATTTTTACCAATGTATCCATTTGTTCAACTAATATTTATTGAACGTATATTCTGTTATAGCATTATACTAGTCATCGGGGTAGACGGTGTCTTTCTTATACTTAAAATTTTTTTAAGTTTATTTATTTATTTTGAGAGAGAGAAAGTGGATGGGCAAGCACAATGAGGGGAAGAGGTAGAGAGAGAGGAGGGAGAGAGAATTCCAAGGAGGCTCCATGTTGTTAGCACAAAGCTCGATATGGGGCTCGAACTCATGAATCATGAGATCACCCTCTGAGCCAAAATCAAGAGTCGGACCCTTAACCGACTAAGCCATCCAGGTACCCCTTTTCTTATGCTTTAATTTTAACAGAGAGATATACTACCAAACAACACTTAAAATACGGAATGATAATTGCTATGATACGGACAATACAGGTTTTGGTACTTGAATGTCATATAGATGAATGAAAAAAATAAGAAAAGGCTCCTTACTAGGATATCATAGACTGATATTAAGATTGAAATAATGGTTAAAAGTTATCCAAAGAAAGAGGGAACAGAGACGCACACCAAGTGGTCACTGTATGCAGAGGTGTGGTGGGTGGGTGTCTAAGGGAAAGCGGGAGCAATAAGGGAGAGACAGAGTTTGTTGTGACTGGCTGGTAGCATACAAGGCAGAGAGTAGCTAGAGACGATGATAGATCTTATAATCAAGTCTGGTATTATTTTATCCTGTGGGCAGCTGGAAAATATTGGAAAATTTAAAGCAGGAAAATTATCCTAGAGCAAGGAGTCCAGTAAGGAGATATGAAAAAATTATCCATGTGAGAAATAATGTTGGCCTTCGTGAAAAGTGTGTCAAGGGAAATGAAAATAATGGGTGGCTTTGAGAGACATAGGATTTAGACTGAAGCGATGTGGATGGAGAGAGAGGGAGAAGACAGGGAGGTGCCCACTTTCTGATTTTGTTGCTGGTGCTATTAACTTCAACTGAGAAATCAAGATGTATGGCAGGTTAGTTATTCAGGGATAGGATGACATCACATTTAAACTTGTCCTTTCGAACCATACCCACTGGAGAGGTTGAATGAGGCTTGGATTTGTGGATCTAGAGCTCAGGAAATACAGATTTCGGAGCCCATACCTGTACACACAGCCCTCGAAGCTTTAGATGTAAATAAGATATTCCTGGTAAAACTTGTAAAACAAGACCTAGAAATGAGAAAATGAGAATATCAAATATAAAGGGAGCTGTAGAAGAAGAGCCTGCCTTTGGGGAAATCATGGGAGAAGTACCACAGAGCCTGACGAGTACAGGAGGTTAAAAATCAGCCATGACATTTGCTGGAGAGAAGTCAATTAATTAAAGATTTTTACTTCGAGTTTAGGAATAATTGGTGACCCTGGCAAGAGTATTTTCTGTGAAATAGTTGTGGAAGGAGTCAGACTCAGCTTTAGAAATGCAGAAACATTAAAAAAGTGGAGAATTTAAATTGCAGCAAGCTATTGAATGATGCCATTGCGCAGTCGTTTGAGATTTCCAACGTGGAGTAAATGTGACCGCAGTCGGAAGATGTCAGCAGAAGAGGAAAGCCGAGATTATACAGATACCTGTAGAAGAGTCACCCTAGGGCCATGTGGCTCTAAGTAGAAGATACGAGGAAGTGGCAGGGTGGCATTCGTGTTCAGGATCTGCCGTTACTTTCCAGCACCTCCAAAACAAGCAACACCACATTCATCCTTTCTAATTCACTGTGTCCTTGTTTATTATTATAAGAGTGTTTTTTCCCTCTTGTTATTGACCAGCCTTCACATTGTTTTGCTGGGGCAGGGGTTGTGGAGGGGGTAGAAACTCATCATAGAAGGCATTGGAGACATTAAACCTTTACCTAATAGTCTTTTAGGAATAGGGAGCATCTGGGTGGCTCAGTCGGTTAAATTTCAGACTTTGGCTCAGGTCATAATCTCACGGTTCATGGGTTCGAGCCCCACATCAGGCTCTGCTGACAGCTCAGAACCTGGAGCCTGCTTCACATTTCAGGTTTCTCAGTCTCTCTGCTCCTCCCCCACTTACATTCTATCTGTCTCTGTCTCTCAAACATGAATAAACATTAAAAAAATTAATAGTCTTTTAGGAATAAAAATGGATGCAAGTAACTGTTTGCACCCTGGTACCTCCTCCATTAAACAAACATGTATTGAGTGTCTGCTAAGTGTGAAACACTGAGGATTCAGAAAGAAAGAAAGAATTTTCTTTAAAACAAACAAGAGATTCCACTTTGAGATCTAAACATGGGAGGATCCTGAACTCCCCGTCTCCCAAGACCTACTCAATCTACAGCTACACGCAGGGCAATTTCTTGTGAAAGAAATCCAAAAGTGAAACAAGGAACTCCTGCACATCTGGCAAACGACCGCAGAAAATACTCACACCGCCTACACTGAAATGGTCACGAAAGGCTAAAAGGCTGAGATGCACTCTGGTCGTGAACTTCACCCCTGGCACAGTGCTGTGCCTTCAGGAGGGAACTCACAACTCCTAGCCTCAGCATGAGGAGCAAAGGGTTTACACCCAATATCTAGCCCCTGACTTTCAACACTTCCACCTGAAGGATAGCCCCCAAAACATGCAGCTCTGAGAAGCACTGAAGCTTGCATCCGTGAGAACCACAAGACTATAGTAGATGAAGAAAGTAGTAGATGTCTATATAGTTGCTAGACTGAGAAACAGTTCCTCCCAGGGTTCAGCACAGAAAGAGCTGACAGAGGTACTAATCTCCCAGTCTTTCTCTGGAAGAGGCCTATTTCCATAGTTTCAAAGCGGCTGACTGACAATCAGGCTTCTAGGTTAGCACACATGTACAAGACAGATCCTCCCCAGACCCCTGGGGGTCCTCTGACTACACTGCCCTTGTTTTCTCTCTGGCCTCCTCCAAGTAGCGGGAATCTCCTTGGAAGGACTTTGTGCACATGTCTCGTGCTCCTGCTTTTGTGGCTACTGCCCAGGGGAAGCACCTCTTGACTGACTGGCTCTGGTGGATAAAAGAGCTTCTATTCCCTTGTGCCACGAGAGTGGAGCAAACAAACGGTTCTGAACCAGCAATCCCTCAGAGCTCAGCACAGAGGTAACAGAGGGAAGTGTCCATCTTCCATTTTTTCCTTGGTAGAGGCCTGTTTGCTTACTTTAAAAGCCATAGCTTGAGCATCTGGCTTCAAGTCGTCCTACATCCAAGTATTGACTGGGCTCCTCTCTCTTGGAACGCTGGCACATTTTGGCGCTCAACTATGGGGAGCCACTAAGAACAAAGAAGGACAAACCCAAAGGTTTTATAAAGAATAAAAAGCTTGGGCCAGGCTGAATGATAAGTTTCATCTCTTGCATGAGACCAGTCTGTCCTGACTGGGAGGGGTGCCTTTTACATCTGAGGCAGAGACACCCACACAGAGAGTCAAGGAAAATGAAGAAAAAGGTGATGTTCCCCCAAAAAAGAACATGTGAAAACTCCAGAAACAGATCTTTATGAAATGACACTAAGTGATTTAACCAGTAAAGAGTTCAAAGGCAAAAGTATTAAAAATAGCTACAGCTACAATAATTTGTTAAGGGATCCGCAAGGGAAAGACATGTAAGCTGTGACATCAGGACGTAAAATGTTGGGAGGGAGAGTAGTATTCATTTGAACTTAAGTTGTTACTGTCTTAAATAGAAGGTGTTTTACGTATGCCTCATACATAAACTAGCAAAAAGCTAGAGTAGATATACAGAAGATAAGGGGAAAGCAATCTAAGCATACCACTACAGAAAACCATCAGACCTTTAAAGGAAGATAGCAACAGAAGAAAGAAACAAAGGAATTACAAAATGGCCAGTAAACAATTAATAAAATAGCAATACTCAAGCCATATTCATTAATAGTTACTTTAAATGTAAATGAATTAAATTCCGCAATCAAAAGACATAGAGTGGAGTAAGCGAATGGATTGAAAAACAAGACTCAATTACACGTTGCCTGAAAAGATTCTCACTTCAGCTTAAGGGCGCACACAGCCTAAAATTGAAGGGATGTTAATGTACAAATGTACATTGTACAAATGGAATTCAAATGTACATATGTACAAATGGAAATCAAAAGAAAGTGGGGATGATAGATAAATGGATAGATGATAGATAGATAGATAGATAGATAGATAGATAGATGATAGATGATAGATAGATAGATAGATAGATAGATAGATAGATAGATAGATAATAGATAGGGAATAAAGATATAGACTTATATAGATAATAGACTTTAAGCAAACTGTAATACAAGACAAAGGAGGTCATTATATAATGATAAAGGTGTCAATCTATCAAGAGGATATAACATTTGTAAACATGCATGTGCCCAATGTAGGACACCCAGATATGCAAAGCAAATGTTAGCAGAACTAAAGAGAGGAATAGACAGCAATATAATAATAGTAGAGACTTCATTATACCACTTTCAACAATGGATAGATCATCCATACAGAAGATCAATAAGAAGACTTTGGACTTTACCTACACATTAGACCAGATGGACTCAAGAGACATTTATAACATATTCCATCCAACAAATAACAGAATATACATTCTTTTCAAGAAATGTGATGCCTCCAGCTTTTTCTTCTTTCTCAAGATTTCTTTGGCTATTCACAGTCTTTTGTGTTCCATATGTATTAAAGGGATTAATATCCAAAATTTATAAAGAACCCATTCAAGTCAATAGACCCCCCAAAACAAAAATCAATTAAAAAATGGGCAGAGGAACGGGATAGATAGTTTGCCAAAGAAGACACCCAAATAGCCAACAGATATATCAAAAGGTACTTATATCACTAATAATCAGGGAAGTTCAAACTAAAATCAATGAGGCATCACCTCATATTTGTTAGAATGGCTGTTCTCAAAATAATAAGAGGTAGCAGGGCTAGTGAGCTTGTGAAGCAAAGAGAACGCTTGTACACTGTCGGTGGGAATGCAAACTGATACAGCCATTGTGGAAACCAGTATGGAGTTTTCTCAAAAAATAAAAATAGAACTATCATATAATCTAACAATCTGAGTGTATACACGAAGGAAAATAAAATCAGTACTCTAAGAGATATCTGTGTTCCCATGTTCATTGGGAACTGTATTCACAATAGCCAAGATACGGGAACAACCTAAATATCTATCAATGAATGAATGGATAAAGAAATTCGTGTGTGTATGTATTTATATATTTTTTTTCCTTAAAAAGTTAGTTTCTTACATTTGTGACAACATGGATGAAACTGGAGGACATTATGAAATAAGCCAGACCCAGAAAGACACATGATTTCAGTCATGTGTGAGATGTAAAGAAATTGTATATGTAGAAGTGGAGATTACTGTGGTAGTTACCAAGGTCAAGGAGGTGTTATCTGAATGGTAAAAAGTTGCAGTTATGTAGGATGAACAAATCTAGAGATCTACTGTGGAATGTGATGATGATAATTAAATATACTATATTTAAGAAAGTACATTTCAGATGCTCTCACCACACATTCAAAAAAATTGGTAACTGTGTGATGAGATGAATATGTTGGTTGACTTGAATGTAGTAATCATTTCCCTATATGTATAATGGAACATCATGTCCTACACCTTAAATATATACATATTTATTAAAAGTAAAAATAAATTAAAAATTCTATTGTGATTTCATTTTCCATTGTATGTTGTAGATTCATACTTAAAATGAAAACATTTCTTTTATTATGTGAGTAGAGTAACATTGAGTGCCATAAATAACCTTTCTGTGATCCTGACTCACTGGCGTCAAGGAGGCATTAGTATGCAAGACCTGTCACTGTTGAGATCACACCATCTGTAAAGCATAGAGAGTAGTTTAGTTATAGTATGATGTATTTGAAAGTGTAATTTTAGTTTAGTATATTTTTCATTCCACAAATTTGAAGCAAAAAGGAGGAAGGAATATGAGAAAATCATGAGGCTCTCAACACAGCAAGCAAGTTGGAAATTCTCCAATTAGCAATAATTGCAGAATCAGCACTTACCATGCTCTTGAAATAAATGCCTCTTTAGAGAAACTACATTTAAATATTTCTCATACAAATAAAGAAAACAACGCTGTCTCAAAAGGAAATAAAATAAAAACATGATGATTGTCAGCTGAGGTAATTGCTGTGTTCAAGTTATCTTATCTGTTTTTACATTTAACAATACACCCTACTTTTTTATTCCCATTGCCTGAGATGTAACAATATATATATTTTGCATTCAAGATCGAAGCCATAGTTCGATAGTAATGCTTCTTTGAAGTTAGTAACAGATACTTAATGTCTCATAAAATTGGGGAAAAAGTAGAATTGGGGAAGGAATAGAAATCCACGTTAAATTAACCATAAGTTTTTAACATAATTAATGTATTTGTGCTCCTAAGTTCTCTACCGGATTATTCTTTAATGAAATGTTCAACATTTATATAGTTTAATGTTTTGACTCTTAGAAAGAAGAAAAAATACGTATTTCATTTAATTTTTTCTTTTTTAGAAAGCTTTTCTTTAAATTCTAGTTAGTTAACATCCATAATATTAATTTCAGGTATGCAGGTGTCTGGATTTCTCTCAGAAGATACAAATAACACCCACTTTATACATAAGATGTGTTTTTGTCTTGAGTATAATGGGTCGTGACTTGGGGTCAGGGGTTGATTTGTTGTATTTCTGAAGCCACATGTAATATAATGAAAGTGAGGTCATTACCATTGTCTCTACTGTACTCGAAGAAGAAATGAGAACTTGACAATTTTCTGACTTCTTCATGAGGTTACATTAGAGCTTCCATGTCTAAGATGACCCCCTCAATGCAGGCATAACATGTATCACCTCACTGTGTCAGTCAGAAGTCAGGAGAGTTTCCACCTGGTATCGGCATGTCTTACTGTCAGTGCACGGTGGATCTGAAGGTTCATCCAATGATCTGATTGGAAACTCAATGTTTCAAGCTCTGCATTGGGAAATCCATTCTGAAGGCATTTGCAAATCTCTTTGTTAAGAAGATTTTCTTTTGTTCAAATAGAATTCAAAAGAAGTGGGATGAATCTCTCAAATCACAACTCTTTTTATTATTAGAGTCCTTATCAATATGTAACACTCTTAAAAGAATCATGAGGACCGCGTATCTGATGATGTGTTTCTCGTATTCTAGTGTGGAGGACCGCGTATCTAATGATGTGTTTCTCATATTCTAGTGTGAAGATAAAACACGTTGAACTTGAGTCAAAAGCGGTATTTAAGTTCTTATCTCTATACAATTGTGTTTCCTTCCCAAATAGCATAATCTCCAGTCTATCTCGCATTGGTAATTCTGCATAATTTGGGGCAACATTTATATGAGTTGGGAATTTTTCTCATCTTGTAAATATTTCTGAGAATGAGTTCTGTTTCATATAGGTACTGTGCATGTGAGAATAAGGGAGGCATGGTCCTGACTCTGATGGACCTGGTTCCAGCCACACTGGAAAATGCATCATTACCAATCATGACAATTACATTCAAGGAAAAAAAAATCACCGATTTCATTGCAAGTAGGTAACAGGGCATCTCGTTTCTATCAGGGGTCAGAGAAGCCTCTGTGAACAAGTACCTCTCAAGACGATGGCTGATGGGGGAATAGGCATTAGCTCTATGGACAGTGAAGGGAAGGTTATATCAAGCAGAGGGAACTAATGAGAGTGTGTGAAGGCCCTGAGTGTGGTTCGGAGAACACTAAGGGTGCCAGATGAAGTTGGAGGCATCAGGAGGGCCTGTTGAAGATTTTGTATTTAATCTAAGATCACGCGGGGAGCTAATTATCATCAGGAGACACGGCATCTAATAGGAGTTGAGCTTAGCCAGCCTCCGCTTGCTGTCCCTTCCTGGCGTATGAGCCCATCGCCTCCTGCCTGATGAAAAATGAGTCTCCAGGTTTCTCATGCTCAGGGGGTGCCTTCTCTTCTGTAGTTTTCTTTAGATAGGGAAGAAAGTCAAAGCCCTCATTTTCCAGTTCTCAAGTTATTAGAAAATAGGAGTGTGTTTTTTCTTACAATTGTCACGCCAGGCCAAAATTACACTGAGTTCCAGGAGAGGATTAAATGGTTCCAAGACCGAATGCCCGGACAAATCACGACAGAGTGGGAGGTGAGAGGGGCGTACCTTCCCTCACGTCTCCAAGCGTGTGAGTGCATGTGTGTGCATGCATGAACCTGTTTGTGTGCGCAGTGCGCCTGCCTGTGTGTGTGCACCTTTGTGTGCGCGTGTGTGCACCTGTGTGCCTCTGCATGAGTGAATCTGTGTGTGCGTGCATGCATGCCCCTTTGTGTACTAGTTTAAGAATTCCCATGTGTGTTTATTGGAAATGTAGGGGACTTATGTATTTTCTCTTTATCTTCAAATCCAAATCTTCCTTCAAAAGCCCACTTGTAATAACAGCATTTTTTCAGCTTGCCTTCCTCCATAAATTTAAACTCTCCAGTGAGTCCTAGGCTCTGCTTTTCCTTTCTGGGTCTCTCACAGTCTGGTGCCTCACACGTTGGACTGCAACCAGTGGTGGCTTTCTTTTGCCTAGGCTTTGCTAATTCTGATAAAAACCAGCGGCTCCGTTCTCTCAGGATGGGGAGTTTTCCTCATTCTCTCCAACAGTAAAGGTTAAAGGTTTCCTCTCCAGTTCCTCACAGCCAAAAATACCATGTGTCCCAGCGTATTAACTTTTCTCCAAGGAATACATAGTTTAGTCTCATCATAGATTGTAAATTTGTCTTGTTAATTTGACTTTAACGTGATTTTATAAATAACGACCTTGGCTTCATTTTGTTCTCCTTCCCCATGTCTTCTTCCAAAACAAAGCCCACTCCGTTGGCTGAGGATTTGTCTTCTGGGGGCTTACCTTACTGTGGTGGTAGCTGTCAGGTACACTAATCAACAAGTTGTCCCAGAGGTCATACAACAAGGAGGCTTTCAGACCAAACTAAAATGACCAAACACTGTGGCTTATTCAATTAATTAAAACTCCAGGCAGGAAGCAAGAATGAAATAAGTTAATACACTTAGATAGTGCAAGAAGAGGGCGAAAGGGCCTGAGTCCTAACGTCGACATTGTTCATAAACCCTGCTGCTCTTGCTGTGTTGGCCTTCGCATCTGATGGTTGCGCCACGAGAACCAGAGCTGACGTCAGAACAAGGGAGGGCCACAGAGGAGAATCTCTCGATCTAATGGCACACGCCTACTCTACCCAGGAGTTGTAGGGCAGGTGTTCTTGGTGCAAGAGTAGCCGCCCGTTGGCTTGCTGAACAACCTCTGGTCTTATTTGTGTTTCTCCAGTAGAGCTCATGTAGTAGGATTGAAATGGAACCGTATTGGGTGTCAACAAACGGTGGCCAATTTTGAGGTGGAAAAGTTGCAGTGTAAAGACGGCATGATCACGATGTGGCCCTGTCCATCCCTTTGTGTCTTTAAGCAGCAAATTTTTGTTCTGTTGCATCTTCCATTTTTTCTGTCTTGGGCATGTCTTACTACTTTACTATCTATATTAAATCACATGAATTTCGTATCTCGCAAGTTATTTCTTATTCATTTTATACACTAAACCTCTCCTGTGAGTTTTACCTTTAACGCGTATGTTTAATTTCTGGCATATTACTGTCTATGTTTAATACTTCTTATGAAATCCATCCATCCTATCTGTTTTCCTGTCTTCTCCAGCAGTATTGAATGTTCTCAGCGTACGGAAAGTCCCCATCACAGAATGCTGTTAGCTGAGCCATCTCATTTGATTAGTGTCATAGTCACAAAATCTATTCTTTCTCTCCCCCATGGTTCCCTTGACAAAAAAGGAGGATTTGCATATTTTAAGGACATTAAGAGACACTTGTGGTAGTTCCGGTGGGAGATGATGGCGTCTTCAGCGTTGGCTGAAAGTGCAGGCTGTTGAGAAATTGATAAACTTGGGAGGAGTCAACAGCTACAAGTGACCAAATTTAAGTGGAGTTTGCAGGAGAGAAAGATATCAAGGGTAATCCCCAGTTTCTGTCTCTATATGTGTATCATTTAAAAGCATGTACAAAGAACAGGAGAGGAATAAATTAAGGAGTGGACTGTGGGTGATACCTTTTTGAACAGATTGAAGGCTCGGGGCACCCTCATGTAGAGAAAATCTTCTGGCACCATTTTTCCAAGAGCGTTTGCCGACTCAATGTCTCTTGTGTCACATTTTGGTAACTCTTGCAACATTTCAAAAGTTTTCATTACCGTATTGGTTACAGTGATCTGCAATCAGTGATTCTGACTCATTAAAGGCTCTGGTGGTGGTCAGCATTTTGTAGCAATAAAGTATTTTTTAATTAAAGTATGCACATTGCATTTTTAGACATAATGCTACTCACACTTACTAGGCTACCGTACAGCATAAACATAACTCTTGTATGCGTAAAGAGACCAAAAAATTCATTTGATTCAGTTTATTGTGATATTTGCTTTCTTGCAATATTTGCTTTATTGCAATGATCTGGAACTGAACCCACATGTCTCTGAGTTATGCCTATAATGTATGCAAATTCAATTTTGGAATTCTGCTCCAAGGGAGATAGTGAGTTGCTAATTAGTTAAATATTAATGTGAAACTTAGGAGACAAATCTGTTGAGTATATACAGTGAGCATATTTCTACATAAGGATGATATTATATATCATGATATTGAATGATTGCTTCTAGGAAAACAGTGCAAAAGGGAAGAGAAACTCAATGAATCATATCACAAGTGCATACATATTTATAGTGTACTATATGCAGGCCCCATTTTTAGTTTTATATTTTGTCAACTTAGCTAAGCTAGAGTTAGGTTTCTCAGAATTTCCTTCCATGCAAATTTTCAGTTAGCTTCATGTGCATGGGATATTTTTCATGGAACTTGGAAGATTTAGAAGCAGCTGCCATGTTCTTTTTAAACATGGCAGATCACCAAAGGACCCAAACCACCTTCCAGCTCAGAAGCGCTACCACTTACACACTTGACTCGGGAAAAGAGTCAGGTTCTGCCTGAGTGTCTCCTTCGGCTCTGCAACTCTTGGGTCAGATGAATGTTTAGCTCCAAGTGTGAGTTCAGCATGAGCTTCTACTGGAGGACACATCCGTTTCTAGGTTGGAGGCTCAGAAACAATGAGAGGCTTCTGGCCATTATCTTGGTTTCTCTCTGATTCTTACACATTTCAGCTTGTCTTGCCCCCTTCACTTCAAGCCCATCTTCATTCACCTCTTACTTGCCTGGTGGACTTGTGGTTCTAGCCATAAACAGAGAGGTATCAACCTCACATGAACTGTTCAACCAGCTTCCAGATGCTTCTGTTTTTTTTATTGAATCCTGAAATGATACTGGTATGAACAACTTTTCTCTTTATTATTTTGTTGTGGTGGTAGTGGTATTGGTGGTGGTGGTGGTGGTGATGAGATTACTACGGTAACATCAAGAAAAGAGGACCAAGGGGCATCTGGGTAGCTCAGTCATTTGGGCATCTCACTCTTGATTTCAGCTCAGGTTATGATCTCAGGGATAGTGAGTTTGAGTCCCAACCACACTGGGCTCTGGGCTGACAGCACCGAACTTGCTTGGGATTCTCTGTCTCTCTATGTCTGCCTCTCCCCTACTTGTGCACATGCTCTCTCTCTATCTCTCAAAATAAATAAACATTAAAAAAAAAAAAAACCACCTTGATAGCCCAGTATATTGAGCGTCCGGCTTCGGCTCATGTCATGATCTCGCGGTTCATGAGTTTGGGCCTCGTGTCGGGCTCTGTGCTGACAGCTCAGGGCCTGGGCCTGCTTCAGATTCTGTGTCTCTCCCTGTCTCTGCCCCTCCCCTGCTCACGCTGTCTTTCTCAAAACTAAATAAAACATACAAAAAAAATTTTAAAAAAGAGAGGAGCAGAATACCTTAACAGGCTGCAGAGGACAGCACCAGGCACAATATTGGGGCTGGAATTCTACAGACTCCAGTTTTCTTTGGTCAGCCTGCCTCCCGTTAGGTTCTGCCAATAAGGAGTGAAGAAGGAGAAAAGAAAACATAAGGACAAGAGAAGAATTGACTTGTTTCTCGATTCCTGTCAACAGTGACCCATCCCTCCAGAATAGGCGGTTAGTTTCAGGTCCGGGCCTGCCCCATTACTCCTGGAGCCCACCTCGTCACACCCCTGAAGGCAGTCGGTGGGGCCCTTTCTGCAAAGATCCAGAGTCTCCCTCGTGGGACCCCCATGTCCAGGCTTTCACACACCAACGGCTACTCCAGCAGGCCCCTCCTCAGACATCCACATCCTGATTCGGCAGCAGTTTGGTTTTGATAACTTCACCTCCTCCTGTCAGCACCCCTCAGTCTTAGAGCTGACTGCCAGATGCTTCCTACAGATGCCACCATCGTGTTACCTCGGTATCCCCTTCCCTCATTTTCCGTGTTTGAACCCTGGACTTAGAAGTCTCTGTATGAAGTTTAATCTCCTTTTCACTGTGGAGTGATGTCTTTTATCTTGTGTGGACCCTGTCTGACAAATACTGTCTCTCAAAACATGTGGAAACATGGCGGAGGAGTACCCAGGAGAAAATGATCTGAGCTGAATCTTCACTGAGAAAATGTTTATAAGAATGTTTTACCAAGTTCTTAGCATAGATGAAAACATTCAGATGGATATTTTTCTCATGTTTGCTCTTATTGCCACTATTATTGTTGTTTTTGTTCATTATTAGTAGCATTAGTATTAACACTATTATTAAGAGGTTTAGCTGCACGTGTTCTGGAAGTGGAGTAGTAGTCAGACCAGGAAAGGAAAATGGGTACTCACAAAGGCTCATAGAACATGCACAGGTACATGGAGCCTGCCATGGGAAAGGGCAGGTAGTTCAGTGGAGATGGGCTTCTGGACGGAAAGGCCGAGGGGAATGAGGACACCACAGTTTGTGAACTGTGAGAAGAGGCGTGTGCCCCGTTCTGTGGAAGACAAGGAACTAGCAAACTGACGGCTGACGTTCCTTTCAGAGCAGCGTCTCTCTGATGGAGGTCTGCTTACTTTCCGGAAGAAGACACACGTGCATTTAGGTGGACCAAGGAGGAGTCTATGCACTATTTCACACGACAGGTACAGGTCATTTGACAGGAATCGGTGAGAGGGTGTGGGGAGAACAGAACGGATTTGGAGACGAGGAGTTAGACTTGGCAGTGTTGGTGATTGATTTGGTATAGAAAGAGAAGGAGAAGGTAATTAACATGCAAAGCGAGGTTTCTGGCAAGGACAAGTGTGTGCATGGAGATGCCAGCCATGAACACAGTGGTTATAGAAGGAGAAACAGAGCTGGACTAAGACTTAGATTCTTAGTTCACTTGAAAATATCACCTGCGTTTTGGTCCATTTGGGCTGCTTTCGCAAAATAGCACAGACCTGGTGGCTACTCAACAGCAGAAAACGACTTGGAAGTCTGAGATCAGGGTGCCGGCACATTCAGGTGAAGGCCCAACAGAAGTCTCCTTGAGTCCTCACGTGCAGGAAGGGGCCAGGGAGCTGTCTGGGGCCTCTTTTACAAGGCACTAATCCCACCCATGAGGGCCCCACCCCAGCCTTAAATACCTCCCAGAGACCTTCTCATACCATCACACTGGACATTAAGATTCCAACATATGGGAGCACCGGGGTGGCTCCATCACTTAAGTGTCCAACTCTTGATTTTGGTTCCGGTTGTGTTCTCAGAGTGATGAGATTGAACCCTGCAGTGAGCTCTGCACTGACAGCACACAGCCTGCTTGGGATTCTCTCTCTTCCTCTGTCTCTGCACCTCTCTGTCTCTCCCTCTCTCTCTCTGTCTCTCTGTCTCAATAAATAAATTAAAAAAACATTTTTAAAAGAAAATTTCAATGTATGAATGTTGTGGGGATACAAGCATTCAGAACAGCAGTGTGTTTTAGATATCTATTTAAATGAACTCTGTATGTGTAGCAAACATGTCTGTCTTTTTCACCTTGACATTCCCACCAGCTTCTATTAAATCAGGCAGAGAACAATCGTACAGACACTGTTTATGGGAGGAAAGATGTTTGATTGTGAAGGAAATAATGCATTATGAATTTTTGCCACAAAAATAATAGATATTCCCAAGGAAGAATCTAGAAAAAAATGAGTATATTTGATAAAATACAAAAACAAACTAATCCCTAACTAAAACAAAACCTAAGTTTTATATCACCAAAAAAAATGGTCATATTGCAAAGCCATTTGGAAAAACATACTACGTATTTTGTCTCCATAGGTTCACAGCATGATGTATTTAGATGAATTCATTCATCTACTTGAAACTTGACTCTCTGTTCTTTGCCAGGTGTGGCTCTAAATTCTGTGACTACTATCACAAAAGAAACAGAGTCGCTGCCCTTATGGTGCTTATATTCTCATGGGGTGAGATGAACATATAAATAGTAGACAAATTATGTAGTGTGTCACACGTATTCAGTACTGTGGGAAAATAATTAAGAAGAGTGGGGCGAAGATGTTGGGAGTATCAGGGGCAGGAGAAGGCTGCCTGTGTCACTGACAGAAGTGAGGTCACCGACCAGGGATTAACTTAGTGGAAACCCCGGAAAGGGTAGTAGTAAGTCATGCAGTCATGGGGTGAGCAGGATGGTTGGTTCAGGCAAAGGGGTTAGCAGATTCCAAGGTAAGAATGTGCCTTTCGGGTGAGAGGCACAGTCCTGGCTGGGCTGGAAGCCACAGAGGTGGCTGGGCGACAGTTCCCGTGAGTCTACGGCAAGCCCCACGTGTGCCTGGTGGACAAGAGGAGGCACCAGCTCACGTTTAACTTGTACGCGGTGACCTAGAAGCATGGGAAGAGATGCTGGACCAGTTGAGAAGGCAAACAAAAAAAAATTTTGATTCGGGGCCTGATAAATTAACAAGATAAATTACAGATCATGCTAGTGAAGATTCAGGAAAATGGGGCATATTACATTCCGCTCGGGGAGTGCACATTCTGACAATTTTTTGAGCATTACCCTACGTAGAAAATTTGAATTTTATGCTTTTGACCCTGTCATTTTAGTTCTGAGAGTTTATTCCAGTAGTATTATCAGAGAGAAACTTAAAGATATATTTATGAGGAAAGCTTTATTATAAAATTGTGTAAGATTATAACACATTTGGAAATTACTGAACTTAGTAAAATACGTTTTGATCCATCCATTAAATCCAGTATTAGGCAGCCATCAAATGTGGAAGCAATCTCTGGCAGAGACAGTCAGAGGGACCCAATATCTGCTTTTCTCCCTTTCCTAATAGAAACTCCCAATTTTTTTTAGCTAGGCATTTGGCCCAAGGAGTAAACTCTTCATTTCTCAGCCTCTGTGCAGCTGTGAGGTACTTTGGGACTCAGTGGTGGTTCTTGGCTTACAGGAAGGGAAGCTGCCTGAGAGGGAGGGGGCCTGTGTCTGCTGCTTCTTCCTCTTTCTTGCTGGCCAGTCTGCACTTTTGTTGATCTTAAGAGCTGCAGCTCCAAACGTGACCTTCTGCATCTAAAGGGCTCAGTGAAGTGTGACAGGAAGGAGACTCCTCCCACCCCCAGTCAGCCCGCCATCGCCTTCCCCCACCCTCTTAAGCTTATGCTGTGTACATCACTAATGCTTCACAACTCCCTTTAATCCTAGATAGTAATTTTGAATAAACAAATGTGCCGGTCATAGAGTATCTTACATGGTTAAGTTTCTCAATGCATCTGTGAGTTTGTCTATGTGGAGAGGGAGAGAGCAAGACCGCAAGATGGAGGAGAGAGGACATAAATCATTTCTTGGAACACGTGATTTTCACTTCCCTCTTTGTAACTTTCAATTCTAAAGGGATATTCTTACATAATCTTCGTGTTCTCAAGATTCAAACAAAATAAGGCTTTTTCTTCGTGCTTATAGACATTGGCTTTCATCTATAGTTTGAAAGTTAAAATAATGAATATATAAATATAGATATATATGGGTACTTTTTTTAAATATCAACATTTTGATCATAAAAAAGTACTACTAAAGGATAAACTCACACTGGCCTTTGTATATGTTTTTAGGTGAACTCATAAGTGTACTCAGGGATAAAGATTTTTCACATTCCAGGGATCACAAAAAATACTGCTTGTAGTTCATTAAAAAATATTATCAAAAAAAATCTTATGGCCAAGTTAGAAATGAGTCAAAATAAATGAGAACCCAGTCTATAATATAAATGTTCCAAGTCAAACATTAGTAGTATTCTTTCAAATGCAGAGTACATGAGTGAGCCTCTATAACAAAGAAGAATTCATCCAGAGAATATGATCTTTGCCTAATACCAGGACACCTATTAATGTAATCATTTATTCATTAAACACTTTTTAAAATATTTTTCTATACTTAAACTTTGTTTCACAATGAAAATGCTTTGCCTTTACAATAAAGTGAGAAAACAAACATAATTTTAAAAAGTTTATTAAGTACTAACTCAACAACATTATCACAGTGATTTTCCCTTGGCCTTGGTTGAGGATGGGTAGTTGGGAAGTTTGGTATAAAAATATTCACGAGCAAACATTCACCTATTAAAGTAGTAGATTCGTTGAGACCATAATGGCTCAGTTTTCCTGGAAAAGTAGAGAGAAGAAAACATAAGGAAAGGGGTTATAGTAGGTAAGGCATAAACAGAACTGACGTCTACCACTAGTTGTGGCTTCACAAAAGGGCCGTGGGCCTGTCACCTCCAGAAGGGGATGTCTGCCCTCGGGTCTCATTGCCTCGGTGCAGACCCTGCAGCCGCTGCCAGTTGACACCGTGGTCCTGGCAGGCCTCACCAGAAACACAGGAGGAATGTGACTCAGCCAGCCTGCCTTCTCTGGGAGGGTGCCACACGCCAGTCGTATATGAACTTCCATTTGTTTTGTGCAAGCTTTGGAACTCAATATCTTCCACTCACGAGGTAGGTCCCCAAGAGATGTGAGGACTGGAGGGTGCCATTAGACTTAGAATTTCTTATAATTTCATAGAAAACCAAGGTTTCCCCAAGGTTTATTAAGAACATGTGGATGCTGGGGCGCCTGGGTGGCTCAGTTGGTTAAGCGTCCGACTTCAGCTCAGGTCACGATCTCACAGTCTGTGAGTTCGAGCCCCACGTCGGGCTCTGTGCTGACAGCTCAGAGCCTGGAGCCTGCTTCAGATTCTGTGTCTCCCTCTCACTCTGCTCCTCCCCCACTCATGCTCTGTCTCTCTCTGTCTCAAAAATAAATAAACATTAAAAAAAAAGAAGAACATGTGGATGGGAGTCAGTTCTGAGGCAGCTGCGCTCTGTCACTCTTTTCCCTTCTGTCTGGGTTTGACACACAGACTCTGAGCAGGGGGCTCCCAAGTTCACTTCTTGGAAATATTTACCTGAGATGCTGCGTACGAGTTTTAATTCCCAGGGAAGAGGTAGAAATATCGAGTCATGGAGAGTCTCTCAATCGTGGGCATCTGGGTAATTATATTCGGAGTCTCAAATGAATTTTGAACCTAAGGCAGTAAAGAAAATCTTTAGAGATTTCCTACGACGGAAATCTGGACTCCTCCCTCAGGAGCGACAGAATTTGTGGTATGTTTTAAGGCTGTGGCCAGGTGGTATACACACAAGGAACGGTTAGCTTTTCCTTGGCTATAGTACATCCGTGGATGAAAGACTATCCTCAGGCATCTTCTGAAGAACGAAGGCTGTCAGAATCAGAGGAACTCGTGCTGGTTCCATGCAGTACTTCCCAAAACCTCCTCTTTAAATACCCGTGGAGTACAGGAAGGGCTGTCCGAAGAGCTTTCAGAATTCCCCACCCACACACCAAAAAAACCTGAAAATGGTTGCACAGTTACGACATTAGAAAGACAAGAAGACCCCTACCTTTCGGAAAATCTCCTCCAAATGATGACAACAAGAATACATGTTGAAGTAACGGATAAGATGGGAAATGAAGAGAGAGCCATCTGTGCTCCGTCTCCAAGAAACATTATCTGCAAATAAAAGGTATTAAAATACTGGGAGATGTGGCCTTTGGGTCACGTGTGGAAGGCTCTTAGGGTCAGAGCTTTTGGACACAGTTTGCTTTTGGTGCTTTGGAGGAGAGAAAAAGGCAAATCTGGATAAAGCTGGGACCCCCTGTTTCCGCAGCAGGCCCAGAGAAAACCATCATGGACGCTCAATCATAAACCCCGTTCATGTTCTGGGGCAGAGCCTAAGTTATCCCCCTCGGACTGCAAGGAGTAGAAAAGAACCTGTTTCCTTCCATGCCATTCTTTGACTCTGGACCTCCCTTTCATCTGTACCGCTCCTACTGTAATATTTTGCCTATTTTTTATTGGGAACATCTCTTGAGCTCCCACTTCTCATTACTGTCGCAATGTGATCAAATCTCTCCCATCCTAAAAAACTAATAGTCTCCTAACTGTCCCTTTATCTGCAGCTACCTTCCTGTTCCTTCCTCCTTGTCATCATTACATTCCTCAGGTTTGTCTCTCCTCACCGTCTTCCCACCCTCCTAGCCTGGTCACCCCTGTCTGCTGTCTCCCCAACACACTGACTGTACCACATCACTTTCTCCACGGCCGTCCGGGGCCTCCAAGCCATTCAACCTCACAGTCACTCCCTGGATTTCACCCGATCTCTCTCGTTCAAAGCAGAAACTGGTCATAAGTCCAACGGATGCTCTCTTGGTCACTCAGACAACACATACCCTTTTTTTCTTTCTTATCCCCTGGTGAGGAACTTTCTGAGCCCAACTTGCAGAAGAATACCTCTGCCTCCCATCTGGACTTCTACTGTTCTACAAGCTTCAGCTCACCGACCTCTTCTCAGTCTGTTCTCTGCTCCTGGATAATTTCATCCATTTTTAGACTATGAGATGTAATTCTCCGGCAAGTGGCTCCCTTAATCCTGATGCCGATCTCTTTTTTGAAGTCCACAGTTTTGTAACTCTGTGCATTTTGTCTTGAAATATGCCGGAGACGTCTCTCACTTTCTTGCGGGATTCCCATCTTAATGATCACACCAGGACCATCCCTCGAGTCCTCTGTGTCATCCCTTCTTACCTACCTGCCGCATCCTCTAAATACCGGATCCTATACATTTTATATGCTAATTCCTTCTGGATTCAACAGCTGTGTCTCCCCAAGACTGCCGTTACCACCTGTGGCCTGTAACTCTGCAGCAGCATTTTAACCCACCTCTGTACCTCCTTCTCTTGTGCTGTAATCCATTCCCCCCAGGATCCCCGGAGTAGTTCTATAAAAATGACATTCTTACATTTCATTGCTTACATTTCACCAAAATTTCCTATTACCATTAGTATAAAGCAAGATTAGTAATAAAGTATGTTAACAGAAAAGGCCAATTCCTTCCTGAACCTATGAGGCCCCAAACTGCATGACCCCCGTCGACCTCTCCAACCTCCCTCTCGGTGCTCGCCCCCAGCTCTGTGCTCCAGACACAGTGGCCCTGTTTTCTAAGCTCCTGTCTTTCCCTCCTCTTCTGTGCTTTTCCTGTCTGGATTGTCCCTCGCTTACCCTAGACATAGTTAACTACTTCATTTTTCAACACATTTTTCCTCAAGTCACTTAGCACATTCGATAGTCATATCTATTTGTGTGATGTTGGGTGTGTATTTTCCCCTACGTTAATCTCTGCCTCTCTGCTCCGACCATATGCTCCGCGAGTTCAGTAGCCACGGCTGCTTTGGTTGTGGATCCTACGCCCTGTGCTCACTCTGCCTCAGCGGATCGTTAATGTGCAAAAATGAATGCAGGAACTTCACATGTTAGACTTCGTTTCCTTAAGTAAGTTCGTCTCTTCGATATATATCAGACCGTATATGCCTTATTAACTTCCTTTAATCGCTAATAGTGTAGAGCTCTTCTTTCAAATAAAGTTTTATTAAAACTCCAATATGTGGGGATGCCTGGGTGGCTCAGTTGGTTAAGTGGCCGACTTCGGCTCAGGTCATGATCTCACGGTCTGTGAGTTCGAGCCCCGTGTCAGGCTCTGTGCTGACAGCTCGGAGCCTGGAGCCTGCTTCAGATTTTGTATGTCCCTCTCTCTCTGCCCTTCCCCTCCTCATACTTTGTCTCTATGTCTCTCAAAAATAAATAAACATTAAAAAAAAAAAAACTCCAATATGTAAAACAAAGAGAAGTGTGCCTGTCCCAGGTACAGAATGGGTATTCCCTGAACAGCCTTCTTCCTGTTTCCCCAGACTAGACTCAGAGGGTCCTCCAGTCCCTCACTGCTCATGTGTGGCCACCGATGGGCAGCAGTAGCCTCACTGCAGGGTTTTTTAGAGGGGCACATTCCCATCATCCCTCACCCCCAGACCCACTGGAACAGAACCCTGCCTGGAATGTCATTCCCAAGGGATTTCTGTGCACATCAAAGTTTGTAATCACTGCGATAGAGAACTTGTGACTCTGACTTTGTAAACAAGGTTCTTGAAATTGCCCTGGTTCTCTCAGTCACTCCAGAATCATCGGTGACTGTCAGATAGATTTTCTGCAGGTTTGACCACGATCAGCTTGACATACCTTGTGTTTCTATCTCCTACTTTGTCTTTCCTGCCAAAGAAGGATTTCTAGCCATTGGATGCAGGATGCTGAAGTCAGGCGTTTGAATATTAACTAATTTTTTTTAGATCAGATTCAAATAATAATCCAAGAGGTTCTGGAATATGTGGAGAAAGCACTTCAGTTTTACTGATTACCTTGTTTAATTGCTAGTAGGTTATGAGGTGGACCAAACCATGAGACTAAAACATACTTCTGTGCCGTTGCTGTCTGAACAAACAAAAACAACTCTGACTTATAGTGAGACTATTTTAAGAAGGGATCCGCATAAAACTCTGGTTTACTTTGAATGTTTCCCCCAAAATCAAGACTTCTAGCTTTCTAGTTATACAAATCTCCATATTTTAAATCTCTTCTCTGCCTAAAATCTGTCATGAGGGAAGAGGTGTTCTTATATCAGTGATCAGATAGGATCACAGCCAAGCCTCTGATCTGGAAACTAACAGGAGATCCAGAAGCTTCTCTCTGAAGTCACTTACGTGGAGTTGAAGATTTGAAAGCAATGAAGTCCTTCTCCACATGGGTCTTTTCTATGGCATCACTGAAGATGTAGCACGGTGGGGGCTGGTTGTCTGGAAATGCAGACGCTTCCCCCACATCCGTCACCCAGACGGCCCCGTTGCCTTCTGGGAGAGACAGTTTTGTCTTACTGAAGATGTTATGCGCACACACACACACACACACACAAAATGTCTTCTAACCCTTATACATTTACTTCAGTACATTTCCATCAGGAATTTACTAAAAACGCAAGCATCTTCCTGCTAGAAAAACTGCCTCACTGACTGGGAACCACACAGAGTCCACTTAAGTTCAGAACAACCTTGTCCCAGATGACCGGGACATGCGCTGTTGTTCTAGCTCACTTCACACTCCTTCAGCAACGATGCAGGCTTCTTGTTTTTCTGGAGCAGACCAAAGTGCTGCTCTGCAGTGTGGTGTCCCTCCCTCGGCCCTGGGAAGGTGAGGGCTGGACGCCAGGCTAATCACAGGAAAAAGGGGACGGCCACCCCCTGGGTCCCCCGGCTCCGACTCACTGCCTCGACAGGCCTGCATGATGATGATCTTCGGTTTGTCTTTGAGACTCCTGCAGTTACGGTTGTTGAAGATCTGGAAGATGGCGTCGTCGTGAAGGATGTCCGGCTCCTTCTCCGTGTGCTTCGTCCCGCAGACCCCGTCTAGGATGCCGTGCGACATGAACACCAGGAACGTGCTGTCCGAGCAGCGGTGCTCCGGGCGGGCGGCGAAGAGCTTCAGCTCGGCCTTCATTTCCTGCAAGAGTCTCCAGACTTACTGCCTGGGAGCTGTCCGTGTATACTATGTGCTCACACAGCACGTGGAGTTTACACACACACTCGAGAGGGAGAGAGAGGGCACGGACGGAGGGATCAGACGATTAGGACAGAGTGGAATCGCGCCGGAAATTAGGTTCTGACATAAAGCCAGAAAGTGAGACGTACAGAATGAAAGAGTTAGCAGCGTTTTGTCATTCACCATGTCGCCCGGTGGTGTTCAGTAGATCCTAACTGAGGGAGACACTAGGAGCGTAAGGAGGGACACGTGAGGTGACAGGTCTCCCGCCACAGGCTTTGCTTCGACGGCGGTGTTACAGGCTGCGTTGCCCTGATTTTTCATTAAACAAAGAGCGAGACACAGACAGGGACTGTTTTCTACTGACATAAAGTAGAGACAGGAACAGATTTCTTAAGTTTAAAATGGTTTGTCCAAAGCCACCCATGGTATTTTTTTTGACGAAGCCAGAATTAGAAATTCTTCTGAGTATGTGTGCGTGCAAAACTTTTTTTTTTTAACTACATACTTGGCTTCACATTCAGACCCACGATACTGAAATTTTAAAGGCTTCAGAGTCGTGTCTCATGGACACTGTCGACTGATGGGTGTCTCCCAAACTGAGCACTAGAAAGACCCAACCCTTTTAGTGAACTCCTGCCATCTAAGTCTTGGCCGTCGGAATGTGCATTGGGAAAGGCTGAAATGCAGGATGCCTGTTCTAGAGAAGCGCAGTTTCTGTAACATGCACTACATTCTTAACACTGCTGAAGAAGAAGTCCAGGAAGGAAAGGAAAGGAAGGACGGTCATCCCAGTATCTTGGGCCATTACCAGAGCAGTGAGATTTTCCTTTAGAACCACTGAATAGCCAAGGTTTTCAAGCAGGTCTCGCATCCCCGAAATGTCCTTTTCAGAGCCTAGCCGCTCAGAAAGATGATCAAATTTTCTGTTACAAATGATGAGGGCCAGGCGTGTCCGGCTCTCCTTCGGCATAACTGGATATATCTGCAGTTAACAGAACAGAGTGAGTCGCACCGGCCTCCCCACTTTTGCCTCCAAATCCTAGCCAGAACAGCCCCTTACAATTCTAGAAGGGATGGCTGGAGGACTTGGGGATGGAAGTATGTACTCATGAACAAGACTCCAGATTAAAAGCATGTACTATATCTGAGTACACACTCTGGGAACCTGGCTTTGGTTCAATGGTGGGGAGAAATTTAAAGTATGTTTGAGGATGGGATGAAATAGACAGGAAATCTGACGTAAGGGCCCCGTTAATTAGATCACATGATTGAATAGCATGTTCCTTTTGGGCTGATCCTAAGGCGTCCGTAACAAGAACTAAAATTTCCAGCGAGTTCCCAGTATGTTGTTTAAGTGGACAAACTTGTGTGCTCCTATTCGGAAGTACATTACCTCATGTGCCTTTACTGTCTTTGGTTCCTCAAAATGGCTACAGGGGCAAAGCTTCAGCACATTGATTTGGGAAGCCTGGGTTTCCTGAAAAACTACAAGAGAAAAAATTACTCATTAAGGAGTAGAACCCACTGCCTGGCAGTTGTGAAGATCTTTTCACTGGGCTCTCATTCTTTGGAAATGCTTATCGCCATCCCTTCAAAAAGCTTACTATAACAAAAAAAAATATTTAATATTACAAATGACAAAAACAGAAATCTTCAGTACTCTGGCTTTCTTTCTTTCTGGAAAAAAAAAACAGTTTTTGTTTTTGTCAGTAATCATGACATTGACTAATCTTTCAGTCTCTGCACATTAGTGTCTCACACACACAGTACCTAAGATTTGGAAGGAAGCCTAATGACCATGTGGCCTGGTCAAGTCGTTACTCAGTTATTTAACTCCACTAAAATAGCCCTACTGTGTAATTACCAGCAGTGCGATGTCTCCACTGACAGAGACCCTGCAGAATTCTAAAGCATTTTGACCAGTTCTGAGGATCCTAAAGTATGAGACTTCTAAGCACTGGTATGTATTTCCACCATGGGAACCATCCAGACAAACGTCTAATTTCTTTTCCCATGAAAGCTCACTAATACTTCTGTGGCTTCCATACTTCTTTCCTCATGTTGCGATTACTTTATATAAATGTCCCCATAAAAACCATGATAATAATTTCTCTTAATTGTGCTTACTGTATGGTAGGCTTAATTAGACAGGGAAGATGTGTTTAATCTCCGTATTTCTTTCCTATGTCTAGAATGATTATCTGGCACAGATAACAAGTTTATAACTTTCAGTGAAGAGTTACCTTCTAATGCTTGACAATAACCACCATGTCTAATGCTTGACAAATACCTCTTTTCTTGTTGTACTTTTCCCTAGGGAAACACCCTTCTGTTCCTTCCAGTATTGTTGGGTAAGAATGATTTCATCTTTTGAACCAGGAAATCTGTTCGTTCGCCCATGTGTCTGCCCACCTGCTGTCCTTCCCCTTATGTTACAAAGATGGGACGTTCTTCCTCCCATCGGAGGGCAGAGACCCTACTTATGCTCCAGCTCCATTTCCTCTCACCGGCAAGAACTGTCCTCGGCCATTTCTGCGGACCCCCTCTTCTGCATCATCTGTTCCCCTCTCGCCCCTGCTGTGCTCTCCCTGCTGACATGTCAAACGCCTTAATATCCCTTTATCTGTGACACGCTCCACCCCTACATTCGGCTTCCCACCCAGCTACCGATGCGTCTCCCAGCTCCACCTCTCAGTACAGTTCCTTAAAGGTAGCGTCTCTCTTCATGATTTTCATTTTTTGAACTCTCATTTTATTTGCTTCATGCAGTACACACTGGCGGCAACTTTCACCTCTTAAATGCTTGCGATCGAGGTCATCACTGACTATTTGTTGCTTTTTGAGCATTTACACGTGGTCGACAAAGCTTCGTCCTTGGAGCATGCTTCTCCAGGCTTCTGAGGTGCTGAGTGTAGTAGTCCTCCTCTGAGACTGGCTGCCCTTCGCCGGCTCCTGCCCTTCCTCCATGTCTCCAGGAGTTGGGTCTTTCTACATTGGACCCTCTGAAATGTTCTGTCAGCGTCTCTTCCCCGGCAGCCTCTTTCAGACACATCATCTTAAATACTGTCTACAGGCTACTCAGTCCCGAGATTTACTCCTGTGCTTGGTTCCTCTGTGAACAACGTGGCTAAATCTACCTGTTTATTCAACATCTACCCTTGGATGTGATCCATGCAACAAAGTAAAATGTAGAGAGAAGGACTCTTGATATTTCCCATACCTACAAATATGTTTCGCCTCAGATTTCTCTCTTCCAAAAGTTATTTTCTATCTCACTTCCCCATACCCTTTGCCTAGTTGCCTACCAAAGATGCAGAATCATCCTTCATGCTTCCCGGTCCTTATTCAGCCCACAGCCGGTCCACCATAGCTTCTGTCGCCTCTCCATCCGAAAGAGCTCCAGATTTAACCATGTGTCATCTTCCCTGTTATGACAACGCCAACGAAAATCTATGATCTCTTAACTGAAACATTTGACCACGTTCGGCCTTTCTGACACTCTGCTGATATGTCACTCCTCCACCTAAAAACTCCTAAGGGCCTTTCTATTGCAAATACAACGCAAATACTTTCCCATTTTCTAAAAGGCTCTAAATAGTATGGTAGCTCCAGTCTGAGACCATAGCAACTCATTCTACCATGTGCCCCCTGATCCCCTACTCTCCCTTCAGATTGACCTTGTGACATGGCAAGACCATTTCTGATTCAGAGCTCTGGGGCTTGTTTCCCCCATCCATGAGATGCTCTAGCTTCAGAGTTCAGCACGGCCCCTCCCTACCGTTCAGGCTGTACTGAATACCACGTCAGATCAGCTCTCAGATCTGTTCATCCTGGCCCATGTGCCTTGCCTCTTCTCTTCCATCCATTCCCCGAATCACACTTGTGTTTTGCTCATGCTGACTATGTATGTACCTCACTGCACCGTAAACTCCATCAAAGCACGGTCTTTATTTTTCTTGCTTCCTGCTATGAACACAGTGATTAGAACAGCATATGGTAGGTTTTCTGCTAATATATGCATATATACATACGGATATATGAATAGATAAGACAGTGAATAAAGATAGCAAAACGTTTATGCCTTCGTAAGCTTGCCCAGAACCTCTGAACACCTGCTAATCAAAACACAGCACTATCACTCCTTTCTAAATGCTATGATTCTTAAAAGTGTTTCAGTAATTCCTGAGTTTCTTTACTGATCACACAGTATGTGTGACTCGTCCTGTTGTGCTTTCTTTAAATGTGTTTTTCTTAACCACATCCTCGTTCTGTTTGTGCTGTTGTTCGTTGATCTCTCTTTGATGTTTTAAGCATCTTTATAGATGCTATTGGTCTCATTTAAAAATATGAGTTAGAATATTTCCCAATTTTCAGAAAAGTTGGGATATTTCCACCAGGGTGCGTGGTGAGTCAGGGGCAGTGACGGGCTTAGTGCAGAGATCGCTTGGGTTTTATTTCAGCTCTCTTTCTGCTGCACCGTCAGGGCCTCTCTGTCTGCCTCAGCTCACCTAACATCACCACGTGTCCATGGCGCTGCCTGTCCCAGGTAGAGCACATGCCTGCGACCCCCAGCCTGCTCCCCCAGTTCGTGCTCTTCACTTTCACTTCCAGATTCTCAGAAGATGGAAGAACGGCATGTAAGTGTTGACCTTCCTTGTGACATGGGAGTAGGTGAGGAAGTTAGAAATAACCCAGATTTCTGAACCCAGCTCAGTGGTCTTTCGAAACCCTGTGATTTAGGGCCCTTGTAATGTAGGGTCTTACCCTGAGTGAGGTTTGTGGGTTTCCATGAGTCAGTGGGTTTCGTGGCTCCCACTATGGGGAGCTCCAGTGCTTAGGCTGACTAGGCATTTTTCTTTTTCTTCACTTTCTTCATGTTTATATCAGGTTCCAAAGTGGAATGAACAAGAAGTTAAATATCATTGCTCTTCTCTATAGATTCTTTCCAGAGATGGTAACTGCAAACTCAGGTTTCCTAGTTCCTTACTGCAGTGCCTGCGGATGCCTCTAGAGGTTTTCATTGTTGTGAGGTTTGAAGGCACTTACCTGTCGAAGAGGAAGATGACTTGCTTCTCTCAGATTCATCATTCTCATTTTCATCAAGAACTTCTGAAATAATAGGAAAAGATTTGTTAGCAGAAGTAGGTTTCTAGAACCTACATACTTCAATCTCTTTTACTTGTGCTCACAAGTACATGACACTGTTCAGCCTGAGGCTGCCTTGTGAAGCATGGAAATTTGGCCCATTTTCGAAGCTCCAGGTTTGCTTTTGAGGCCTGTGACTGTCTGCCAAGTGAGGAAGGAGGCAGAGCTTCCGTGAAACAAAGAAGAGCTCATTATGCTCCTGCTTATGTAATTTCAGGAATAATCAAATTCTTTAATCAAGGCTCTTCTGCAATAGCGTTTTTCATTCTGAGCAAGGAGAGTACATCTCTCTGTGAAGTTGGGTAATCTTTTAGAAACAACAAAATAACCCCACAAGGATGTTCCAGCCATTGGGAATATACTCATGTATATATTATCCTCTCGAGGAGGGTTAGCAAACTGTGCCCTGCGGGCCAAACTCCAGCCCACGCCAGTTTTTGTCAATAAAGCTTTATTGGCTCACACTCACTCGCCTTTTGTACTTATTGTCTGTTGCTAATTTAATGCCACAGCATCAGACTCGAGTCACTGTGACAGAGAACATTTGGTCCAACATACCTAAAATGTTGACACTTGACCATTCTGAGGAAAAGTGAGCCACCCATGCCTCAGAGAGAAAGACCTGTTTATGCTCCACTGCCCCTCAGATTCCCTCTGTACTCCTTTAAGAAGGACACATCCAGGTGCTCAGAGATTGATTCCTTGCACCAAGCCACGGCTGAGCAGATGATGATGGAATTTTGTTTCTGTTGAACATTTCACGTCTGGGAATAACTCTGGCATCCACGGCGTATGGCGAGCGTACCAAAGAGTAGCCAAAGACTGTCCCAGAATTTACCGGAGCTCCAGCACTATTTATGCATTTGACAGATGTTGACTTAGCACCTATTGTGTGTCAGGTGCTGTTTCCAGGAGCTTGGGCTAGCTTCATGAACGAAGCCAAGGTGGATCCATGCCTCATGGAGCTCACATGTTTGCGGGGGAGACACTGCACAGTGACTAAGCAAGGTTACGGAACGATTGAAGGGAACGGTTACTGAAAAGAAAGCAGTATAAAGTGATCGCAGATGCTGGCAGAGGGTCTGGGGTGGACCAGGGCATTCCGCAGTCTTAAGTAAGATAGGCAGGCAAAGGGAGGACGAGAGATGTGGACAGTTGATTCTGCACTTGCAGAAGGAAAGAACACAGAGACCACAGAGACCGCATGAGGAGAGCAGATAAACAATGAGTTACTAGTTCTTTGACCTGAGATACTCACTTATATCCATCTGGCTCTCAGGACCGAGGAAATGGCTCTTTAATATCTTGCCCACCATTTGAGTTTTCTCAGTGAGATCACCAACCAGGTCTTCAGTCTTATCCACGATGACATTCACTGTTTTTCCTAGTGTTTTTATCTCTTGCTCATTTAACACCTTGTTTTCTTTCAAGTCCTCAAGAAAGGTATCCAGCATGCCATGGGCAATCCCCTTTATGTCATTGACCCGATCTTGGGATGATTTCTCGTCTGGGAGAATAAGATTTTAAGGATATAACTAGGAAAGGACTTTGGATATCTGATTCTAGGCCCATGGGTCTCAAATTTTAAAATGCAAAGATACCTGGAGCTTGTTAGGCAGAGCTCCTGCAAGTCATTCCCAGGAGTCTGACTTAATAGGTCCAAGTGGAGCACATTATTTTTATTTCTGTTTATGTTTTTGTCAACTCTCCATCCAAAAGAGCTCCAGATTAGACCACCTGACACCTTCCCTATTATGACAACGCCAGCCAAAAGCTATGATCTCCTAACGGAAACATCTGACCACGTCCGGCCTTTCTGCTGATTTGTCACTCCTCCACCTAAAAACTCCTAAGGGCCTTTCTACTGCAAATACAACCCAAACACTTTCCCACTTTCTAAAAGGCTCTAAGTAGTGTGGTAGCTCCAACTTGAGACCATAACACCTCGTTCTACCATGTGCCCCCCGGTCTACTCTCCCGTCAGATTGACCTTGTGATGTGGTAAGGCTGTTTCCGACTAAGGCTAATGCTCTAGCTTCAGAGTTCAGCACGGCCCCTCCCTACCGCTCAGGCTGTACTGAATACCACGTCAGATCAGCTCTCAGAGCTGTTCATCCTGGCCCACGTGCCTCGCCTCGTCACTCCCGTCCATCCCCGAATCACACTTGTGTTTTGCTCATGCTGACTATGTATGTACCTCACTGCACCGTAAACTCCATCAAAGCACGGTCTTTATTTTTCTTGCTTCCTGCTATGAACACAGTGATTAGAACAGCATATGGTAGGTTTTCTGCTAATATATGCATATATACATACGGATATATGAATAGATAAGACAGTGAATAAAGATAGCAAAACGTTTATGCCTTCGTAAGCTTGCCCAGAACCTCTGAACACCCGCTAATCAAAACACAGCACTATCACTCCTTTCTAAATGCTATGATTCTTAAAAGTGTTTCAGTAATTCCTGAGTTTCTTTACTGATCACACAGTATGCGTGACTCGTCCTGTTGTGCTTTCTTTAAATGTGTTTTTCTTAACCACATCCTCGTTCTGTTTGTGCTGTTGTTCGTTGATCTCTCTTTGATGTTTTAAGCATCTTTATAGATGCTATTGGTCTCATTTAAAAATATGAGTTAGAATATTTCCCAATTTTCAGAAAAGTTGGGATATTTCCACCAGGGTGGGTGGTGAGTCAGGGGCAGTGACGGGCTTAGTGCAGAGATCGCTTGGGTTTTATTTCAGCTCTCTTTCTGCTGCACCGTCAGGGCCTCTCTGTCTGCCTCAGCTCACCTAACATCACCACGTGTCCATGGCGCTGCCTGTCCCAGGTAGAGCAC
Organism: Paguma larvata; assembly: GCA_030068075.1. NCBI lineage: Eukaryota > Metazoa > Chordata > Mammalia > Carnivora > Viverridae > Paguma > Paguma larvata. The sequence continues at coordinate 30,053,830 of CM057831.1, forward strand.
ATGCCTGCGACCCCCAGCCTGCTCCCCCAGTTCGTGCTCTTCACTTTCACTTCCAGATTCTCAGAAGATGGAAGAAGGGCATGTAAGTGTTGACCTTCCTTGTGACATGGGAGTAGGTGAGGAAGTTAGAAATAACCCAGATTTCTGAACCCAGCTCAGTGGTCTTTCGAAACCCTGTGATTTAGGGCCGCTGTAACGTAGGGTCTTACCCTGAGTGAGGTTTGTGGGTTTCCATGAGTCCGTGGGCTGGGTGACTCTCACTATGGGGAGCTCTAATTCCTGGGGTGACTTGGCATTTTCCTCTTCTTTGCTTTCTTCACTTTCATCTTCAGATCCTGGAGTGGAATGAACAAGAAGTTAAACATCATTGCTCTTCTCTATAGATTCTTTCCAGAGATGGTAACTGCAAACTCAGGTTTCCTAGTTCCTTACTGCAGTGCCTGCGGACGCCTCTAGAGGTTTTCATTGTTGTGAGGTTTGAAGGCACTTACCTGTTGAATAGGAAGATAACTCGCTGCCGTCAGAGTCATAATCCTCCATTTCATCAAGAATTTCTGAAATAATCGAAAAGAAGATTTGTTAGCAGAACTAGGTTTCTGGCAACTACATACTTCAGTCTCTTTTCCTTGTGCTCACAAGTACATGTCACTGTTCAGCATGGGGCTGCCCTGTGCAGCGTGGAAATTTGGCCCATTTTCGAGTAGTCTTGGGGCTCCTGGGTGGCTTAGTCGGTTAAGCATCAGACTCTTGCTTTCAGCTCAGGTCATGATCTCAAGGTTCGTGGGTCAAACCCCACGTCAGGCCCTGTGCTGACAATGCAGGGCCTACTTGGGATCCTCTCTCTCTCTTTCTCTCTCTGCCCCTACCTTGCTCATGCTCTCTTTCGCAAAATAAATAAATAAACATTTAAAAAAAAGTTGGATAGTGTTTCAGAAACAACAAAATAATCCCACATGGATGTTCCAGGCATTGGAGATATACTCATGTATATATTATCCTCCAGAGGAGGATCCGCAAACTATAGCCTCACGGTGGACTAACCAAGGTTACGGAATGATCGAAAGGGACAGTTGCTGATGAGAAAGCAGTGTAAAGTGATCACAGTTGCTGGTAGAGGGTCTGGGGTGGACCAGGGCATTCCGTGGTCTTAAGTAAGATAGTCAAAGCGGGGACAAGAGATGTGGACAGTTGATTCTGCACTTGCAGAAAGAAAGAACACAAGAGACCGCATCAGGAGAGCAGATCAACAAGAAGTTACCAGTCCTTTGACTGAAGAAACTCACCTAAAGTCAGCTGGCTTTTGGGACCGAGGAGACGTCTCACTAATATTTTTCCTGCTACGTGAGATTTCTCACTGAGATCATCAATCAGGTCTTCAGTCTTACCCACGATGCAGTTCATTCTTTTCCCTAATGTTCGTAACTCTTGCTTACTCAGTGCTTTATTTTCCTTGAAATCCTCAATAATGCTGTTCACCATGTTGCAGGCAATCCCCTTTATCTCGTTGACTCGGTCTTGGGTTGATTTGTTCTCTGTGAGAATAATAGGATTTTAGGTATGGACAGACTTTAGACATCGGATTATAGGCCCGTGGGGCTCAAATTTTAACGTGTGAAAGAATCTGCGAGCTTGGTAAGTAGCGCTTCCTCATTCCCCGAATCTGATTTCAGTGGTCAGGTGGAGTGCATGGTTTTTATTTCTCCCAATGTCTCAGATGATGGCGGAGCTGCTGGTCCGAGGACCACACTTGGAGTAGCCCCGGTCACCTTCCAGCCTGTGCTCCCTTACGCGTGGGGAAACCGAGGCTCAGAGAAAGAAAGCAGCTTTTCTAACTAGCTTAGTGATGGCTGACCCAGTTCCATCTGGCTTTCACTGTGTCGCTTCCTGTCACTTTTATCAATTCCTCCTTTAAAAACACGCCATCATCAATATGTGTACCAGTAAAGCATGAGCGTGTTAGCGTCTAGGAAATGATGCGTGTTTGCTTTCTGAGGAAGGGCTGCAGGGTGGCTCTGGCCTCTCAGAGCCTGAGAGAACAGTGTGGCCGGCTTGTTCCCGGCCGTTCGGGAGAGGTCACACGGAGAGCAGAACGTGGTGAAAATGAAACTCCCCCTACTCAACTGTACAACTGTACGGCCCCTCACCCTGAGGAGAACACTTGTAAAACGGGTAAGCCCTCTCAGTCGGTCTGAGTTCACAGAAGAGACTAAAGTCACAGCAAAGTTTTAAGAAAATAGCTCCAGATTTTTTACATCTCCTTCTTTTTCCAAGAAGGTCTAACTTATCACCTAAAATACTGCGTCTGCTAGTGCACCTGCTTACTGTGCCCTGAGGCCCCGTCCCTCACACCCCCAGAGTTAAACAGTCGTGTGTTGGGGGAGCCTCCTGGGAGATCCTCCTCTTCTCCCCCCACCTCCTTCTCCTGTGCGCCCCCAAACACATCCACAAACAACAGAAAACCACTCACCGGCCATTGCTGCTCAGGCTCTCTGGGCAGGATAAGTAGTGAAAATGAAAGCAGCCTTCTTTCTTCGCTCTCATTGGATTGGCATGCTGCCGTTACCGAAATTTAAAAGGGAAACTACAGCTTTTCAGGTTCCTTTGTCTTTGCAAAGAAAGGATTTGACTCGCCTTCTGGTATATACCTTATTTCCTTTGAAAAACAGGAAACAAAACCTGTCTTCTTTTTCCTGTCGCACAGTTGCTCTGTTCTGTTTTGCCGTCTCTTTTTGACACAGGTACCAAGTAAAGTCGACCCTCCTTTGTCTCAGTGCCACCCCTTAGCCTCCAGTCGGCAGAGAGGCCTCCCTGAATATGAGTTTACAAGGCTTACGTGGAGCTGGAAGCTGCCAAACAGTGGTACTCCCTGTCACTGTTTTTAGAAGCCCAGATAGGGGCGCCTGGGTGGCTTAGTCGGTTGGGTGGCCGACTTCGGCTCAGGTCATGATCTCACGCTCTGTGAGTTCGAGCCCCGAGTTGGGCTCTGGGCTGCCGGCTCCGAACCTGGAGCCTGCTTCGGATTCTGTGTCTCCCTCTCTCTCTCTGCCCTTCCCCTGCTCACTCTATGTCTCTCAAAAATAAATAAACGTTAAAAAAATAAATAAAAATAAAAATAAAAAAACCCAGATAAGTGATGTTTTCTTCTCTCTTTCATAATCCGCGTGCTTGTCAGTTCTGGGAAAATGTGTATACTTCTCTTTGTTAACTCTCTTACATAAAATTAGATTTTTAAACAACAGGTGTTTGCAGTCGCAATTAAATAACAAAATTTTTATGAAATGGAATAAGAGCATGCATCCTCACACTGCAGAGTAACCCCTCTTTGTACCCTTTGCTCTGACTGTAAGCTCACCTATGTCTTGGCCTTGCCTTCGCAAGGCAGTAAATGAGACACTGCGCATCTCTGCACCCAGGTCTTCAGACACGTGGGGCATTTCCCCCTCTTGGCCGCCTGGACTAGATTGCTAGAAGATGAGAGACATCACGCGGAGAAGAGCCCAGTGGTCTCGGACAGGCCATCTGAGACCAGCTTCAGGCTTTCCGAAGCCAGATGTTTTATAAATACGAGAGAGATCCCAGAACACTCGCTAGATTCCTAGCCTGTGTGCAGGCGATCTCAGACACATGGGTAATCCCAGAGACAAGAACGACACGGGTCACCGATCCACTTGTGAACCATAGTAAATGCTCATTGTTTTAAAGCCCCTGAGGTTTGGGGTGGTTTGTTGTTCACCAGTAAGTAGAGAAACACATCGTCACCCCTAACTCTTCCCTCATATCATCAGTAGTTTGCTCTTTACAGTTTCACAATGTGTGACAGACATTTGTAAGAATCTACACATTAGGAACTATCTCAGTTTTTTGATGTTAGAAGCATTTCCTAGTGATCTTTGCTCCTCTTCCGGAAACCCTTCATTCGTTTGCCTTCTAAATCACAAGTGAACCTGTCATGGTCACCCATGACTCCACTGGCTGCTTCTCTTAGTGAACTTGGCCTCTGCTCTATCTGTCCTGCCTTATTCAGCAACCTCATGCAGCATCTTGGTTTTCAACCCTGTTTGTATATAGGAGGATGGCACAAAAGTTTCCCCTCCAGCCCCTGCCTGCCCCCTGAACGCCACGCTCATATAGCCAGTGTCAAATGGACATCTATTTCAGTGCCTGACAGATGTATCAGTTCCCCCAAACCTACCACCTGTTAGGGTGTTTTCTCCTTTCTTCTTCTAGTGTCTAAGAGTAGAACATTTGATTCTGTGCCCTTTCTCTCATTTTTTTTCAGTTCTATTGGCTTTACCTTCAGAACACAAGGATTGAACGCTCCCTTACCTCTGTCATCCAGATCTGGACGACCACCAGACCTGAAGTTTTGCCATAACTTTCTAAGTCCTCTTTCTGGGTCTACCTTGGCCTCATCCTTCTCATTCTCTTCGCCACCCAGTAGCCACAGTGATCTTGGTTAAATGTAACTCTGATAATTTAACTCATTCACCTGCTAATACTTTTCTATCGTAGAGTGAAAGCAAAAGGTCTTTTATAGGAATGCCACCTTATATGATCTAGACATGGTTAATTTCTTGACCTCAGGTCCTAACCTTCCCCCTGCCGCCACTCCTCTTTGCCCGTGGGTTTCCAGCCGTAATCTCCTCGCTCTCGCTCAAACACGCTAACCGCGTGCCTGTCTCAGGTGGCTTCTCCTCGCTTTTCCCTCCATCTGGAATGCTCTTCCTTCCCATATCACGTGATGGGCCACCTCTCTACTCTACTGGTCTACTCTCCTGATAAACTATGTATTTATTTAGTTTCTATGTATTCTCTCTCTCTTCCCCAGTAGATTACAAGCTCCATGAGGAGAGGGACGTTGCTTTGTTTTGTTCCTAATGCCTAATGCCTGACATATAGTCATCATTGAATATTTGTAGGTTTATTGAGTAAATGGATCGTTTATTGATTTTGTGCATTTTAAAAACTCCTTCCCTTGGTTTATGCACCTTCTTTTTTTAGCTTCTTTGAATTCACTTTTAGTTTCATTTTTAAATTTTAAATTCTGGTAGTTAACATACAGTGCAATATTGGTTTCAGGTGTAAAATTCAGTGATTCATCAATTACATACAACACCCAATGCTCATCACAGCAAGTGTCTTCTTTTTATTTTTTTAATGTTTATTTATCTTGACAGAGAGATAGAGAGCACATGTGCAGGAAGAGCAGAGAGAGAGGGAGGGAGAGAGAGAGAATGCCAAGCTGGCTTTGTCAGCACAGAACACCATGCAGGACTCAAATTCACGAACTGGGAGATCATGACCTGAGCCAAAATCAAGAATCGGATGCTCAACCCACTGAGCTACCCACGTGCCCCAATAAGTGCCTTCCTTAATGGCCATCACCCATCTAGCCCATCAGCCACCCCTCTCCCTCCATCAGCCCTCAGTTTATTCTCTGTTGTTAAGAGTCTCTTGTGTTTGTTTCCTTCTCTTCTCTCCCCTCCCTTCCCATATGTTTATCTTTTGTTTCTTAAATTCTGCATATGAGTCAAATTATACAGTATTTGTCTTTCTTTGACTGACTTATTTCGCTTAGCATAATACATTCTAGCTCCATCCACGTCATTTCAAATGGCAAGATTTCATTCATTTTGATGGCTGAATAATAGTCCAGTGTATACATATACCACATCTTCTTTATCCATTCATCAGTCAACAGACTTTTGGGCTCTTTCCATAATTTGGCTATTGTAGATACTGCTGCTGTAAACTTTGGTGTGCATGTACCCTTTGAATCAATATTTTTGTATTCTGTGTGTAAATGCCTAATGCAATTGCTGGATCATAGGGTAGTTCTATTTTTAATTGTTTGAAGAATCTCCATACTGTTTTCCAGTGTGGCTGCACCAGTTTGCATTCTGACCAGCAGTGCAAGAAGGGTCCCTTTCTCCATATCCTTGCCAACATCTGTTGTTTCTTGTGTTGTTAACTTTAGCCATTCTGACAGGTGTGGGGTGGTATCTCATCGCGGTTTTGATTTGTATTTCTCCGATGATGAATGACGTTGGGCATCATTTCATGTGTCTACTGGCAATCTATATGTATTCTTGGGAAAATGTCTATTCATGTCTTTGCCCACTTCTTACCTGGAGTATTTATTTTTTGAGGGCTGAGTTTGGTAAGTTCTGTATAGATTTTGGGTACTAACCCTTTATCAGATAAGTTTTTTACAAATAGGTTCTCCCACTTCCTGGACTGCCTTTTAGTTTTATTGTTTGCTTTGCTCTGCCAAAGCTTTTTATCTTGATGAAGTCCCAGGAGTTCATGTTTGTTTTTGTTTCCCTTCATAGGAGTTTTTAGATCATGTCTTGATTTAGGCAACCACTATCCTCTTAAAACAAAATTGTTTTCTTAACTATTCTTACTACTTCACCTTCCAAACAAAGTATATAAATAACCTATTAAGTTCAATAAAATACCGTGTTAGGTTTTCTTTGCTATTCTGTTGGGTTTATAGATTAATTTGGGTAGAAAATTGAAACCTTTATATTTATTTGTCTTCTAATCAATGTTGATTATATATCTCTCACAGAAGTTAAATCCTTTTTTTATATCACTCAGGGATTTTTTTTAATTTTTTTTCCATATATACCTTGAAACTCTTTGTTTAGAATTATCTTCAAGTATCTTATGATGTTCTCTGCTTACTGCAAAGAGAGGCTTTAATAAACCAAACACTTCCTGATTATGTTTGCATTACAAGCATGCCATTAAATTTTGTATATTGATCTGAACTCTTGCAAATGCAAGTTTATTATTAATTTGAAGAGATTTTTTAATGAATAAAATCATATTGTTCAAGAACAATGATATGATATGATATGATTTTATTTCTTGTGTTCGTAGGTTTTAGTTTTGGCTTTCTCGCCTTAGAACTCTAGTGCAAAATTGATTAGAAGTCTTTTTTACTTGTACGTTATATAAAGGCAATACTCAAATACTTCTGCATAAGAAAGCTACAAATTTTTTTCATATTAAGTGTTTTTCTTCTGTTTCTAACCTAATGGTAGACTTTTTATTAAATAGATGCATTAGATTAAGGAACCGCTTTTCTTCCTATTTTTCTAAGGTTTTAATTTTTAATATTTTATTTAATTTTTTATGTTTATTTTATTTTTGACAGAGAGAGAGAGGGAGAGAGGGAGAGAGGGAGAAGAGACAGAACATGAGTGCGGGAGGGGCAGAGAGAGATGCACAATCCAAAGCAGGCTCTGGGCTGATAGCCCAGAGCCCAATGTGGGGCTCAAACTCAAAAACTGTGAGATCATGACCGGAACCAAAGTCTGTGCTCAACTGACTGAGCCACCCAGGTGCCCCTATTTTTATTAAAATGTTTATTAAAAATGAATTTTGAGTACTACAGAATGCCTTTATAAACTTCTTAAAATTATTGCATCGACTTTTTCACCTTTGTTTTTTTTTGAGTAACACTATCACAAACATGTCTGTTATTAAACTAGACCCCCATTCTTAGTGTAAATACTAGTATATTGAATGTTAGTATTATTTCAGTTAGATTTGGCTAGATTTTCTTTGCTACCATGTTTTGTAGAATCTTTCCATGGATTTAATGAGAAATCAGCCAATATTTTTCTAACTTCTCTTCTTCTCTAATTTTGTTTCGGTTTTGGAGAAGCCCTTCAAAACCACTTAAGAAGTGTACTTCTCTTTCTTATGTGGAAGTGTTTATTTTAAAGAGAGCTCACCAGTTTCTTAGAAGTTCCGTTGACATATCTACAACCATTTGGGTCTCCTACCCTTTTCTGCAGTTAGATATAACCCATAAAAATTAATTTGTTGAATGTTTATGGATCTATTCAGCTTCTTACTTTATCATGTATTAGTTTACCTTTTCTGGAAAATTTTCCATGTATTTCCTGTGTTTCGTATGATATTCTCTGTTTTTTTCTGTATATTTTTATTTGTATCTATCTATAATATTGTCTTTGCACTACTTCTGTTTTTTCCTAGTCAATCTTGCTGAATATCTGTGATTTGATTAGTCCTGTTAAAGGGGCAGTGTTTGGTTTCATGACCTGCTCAGTCCTTTGCTTCCTTTCCATTTTATGCGTGATTTCTTTTTCATCTTAATATTTGCTTACTTATTTTTATGTATTGGTTTAGTATTTTTCTGACTTCTCAAGTTGAATGCTTAGTTCATATGTTTTTCTTTCTTGTTTTTGTGTGTGTTTATATGTACATGAATTACGTAGGTGCATTTATTTATTTTTTCATATATTTCAATTTCAAGCTATGTGGAGATGTGAGGCAGTCTTTTCGTTAGTGGGTTTCTAATATTAACACTCAAGTAGCCGGAGAATGAGGTCTCTATAATATGTATCTTTAGATCTTTGTGGTGTGGTTCATGTTTCTACATAGGTAGGCCAAGTCCAGAAATAAAAACATCATCAATCTTTGTAGCATTAGTTAACCCTTGCAATTCAAAATTCACTTGAACCCTACAATTCAGAATCCCTACCATTCTAATCTGTCCTTGCCTTGGAGAGGCAGCACAGCACAGTGGTTAATTATTTCAATTCCAGAGCAAGTCAGGGCACTCATATCTTGCTGCGCCTACCTGCCAACTTTGACTTTGGACACGTCACGTAAGCCGTATGTTCTTTTGTTTCATTATCTGTAAAACGGGGCTGTTCATAGTCATTGCAGGGCTGTTGTGATGATTAAATTCGTTACTTATATACAAAAATCTCTCACAATAATCAAAATCTTTACAATACTCATGACATACGATTGATCTGTATCAATTTGAACTATTATGGTTAAATTTGACATCTAGAGCTTCCTTTTTATTTTTTTAATGTAGTTCAGCCATCTATTAAGATATCTATCCAGCAGTCTCTGTACACGTAGCAGAAGTGCTTACTCCATCCACGGTAGTTCTGTTGGCCATGTTGCCCAAATTCCTCTACCAACATTCATCCTTCCGGAACTGTAGATGTTGTCTTTTCCATTGCTGACACTCTCCTTTCACTTTGCTGCCATTTATGCAACTGTATTTGTATGTCTCTACAAATACACTCACTTTATACCGTCTTGAACCAAAGTTCAACTTATCTTACACAATAGCCAAGAGCTTGCAAAGGATAAAATTTTTCTGAAATGTGGAATGTGCGGAGTGTGAGGAAAAAAAATTAACAAGAAAATTAACTTATAACAGGAAGAAAGATATATGGGATTAATTTGCTGAAATCATAATAGTTTATTGAAGAAAACTAATGAGCTCAACGTATAATGCTGTGGATTAGGAAATTTCTTCTCCATCATTCTATATAGACCCAGGGTTTGATAAGTGTACAAATGGGGAGCTAATTTGCAGCGCTGGTCTCCAGATGGGCGCGGTCTCCTTTCGCCCTTATGCTGAGGGCCAGAGTTGTGGCCAGTTGGCTTCACCGAGTGGCATGCACACACTATATGAATCATAAGACTGGAACATCCAGCTTGCTTCTTACACTTCAGTTCCACCCAGCCACCATCTTAATTGAAATTACATTCTCTTAGAGGATCTAAAGGACACAGTTTATTTGTTTTAATTTTTTTGAAACACCAAGCATTAAATGAGAGTGTTGTGCTCTCTAAGTCACTTCTCGAAGTTGGTCAGGAACAGCTGGACTGCCCATGACTGCCTGAAGGAGAGAAGAAGAACGGCAGGTCAGCACCGTAATGCCCAGAAGCCCTTAGTCCATCCCTTTTCGTGACTCTTTTTCCATCCTCCTTTGGGTACTTTTTGCCATTTCCTTTGGTTATGTCTGTGACCCTTATAGTCTTTTTGCCAAAAATACTCAACGTGATCTTTGCCACATCTGTTATTAGATTATGTCATTTCTCTGTGCAAAGCCCTTGAAACGTTCTGTCTCAGTGGGGATAAAAAATGGAAGCCGTTTACCATGTGACCACCAAGGGCCTTGCACTCAGGCTTCCCACTGCCCTTCTTAGGTTGTCTCTCTGCCTTTTCCCCAATCTCATCCTCCTCCAGTCTACCATCTTTCCTCCAATCAGCATCTTTCTGCAGTTGTGTAGACATGTTAATTGCATTTCTGCCTCAGGGTGTTTCTGCTTGCTGTTCCCTGAGCTGGGACACTGTTCCAGCCCATGATAACACAAGGTTCACCCCCCAGTCTGTCCATTCTTTGTTCTGATTTTACCATTTTATCACTTCAAAGAAACTTGGCCTGAATAATCCATAGATAGCACTACAGCATCCACCTTTTTGTGTTTCTTTGCCTCCTTTATCTTTTTTCTTAGCTCTTATCCCTCTCTGACATATGATATATTTCCTTGTGTATTTAGAGCCCATCTCCACTTGCTAGACTGTGAGCTTTCTCAGAGCAAGGACTCCATTTATTTTGCTCACTGGTGTATTGTGAGCATCTGGAACAGAACCTGGAACATAGTAACTGCTTGAGAAATACATCACATAAATAATTCAATCCCCACATGTGGTTCTATTGGACTAATTAGGCTTTAAAAGCTATTGTACTGAAATATCTGTGCAGTTATGGAACCAATATGTCACAAACCAGAGTATGGGTAAATATTTAAACTACTGAGATAAACGTTCCTATAAAATCAAATTTAAATTATGTTTCTGAAAGGGATAGTAAGAAGTGTTTATAATGTAGAATGATATAAAGCTGCTCTGAGTGAGTTAAATAATTGTTGGATCTAACCTTAATGTACCCATTCTAAAGTAGCTTGCCTAATAATAATAATAATGATAATGATAATAATGTGTTAAGATGGGTGCTTCAAGAGGTTTCACCACCTCAGCAGTATTTGGAGATCTGAGAGCACACTCAGAGTGTTCTGAGACCACACTTCGAGAACAGCTGGAGAACCATTCGGCCTCAACACAAGCTGTATAGTCCGAGGTATGTTTCACACTCTCTGATGATGAGAGCTCAAAGTAGTGAGGGAGTGCATGCCCTCAGAGGACCAAAGTCCTTCTTTCTCCGTGGCCAGCTCCTCTGTGTTCTGTGTTTTCAGGATCTGAGGCTACGTGTCATGACGGAGCGTGAGGGAGGGGCAGGCAGGGAGAGAATGGGAGGTGAATGTAAGTAATAATGGAAGCATGAGCACATTTCTATTTTGATAACTGCTACCCCATGTCCTTCCTAGTTTATTACTTCCTGTCTTGGTTCGCCTTAACTCACTGATTGACTGATGGATGGATGGATTGTGGAGGTGGGGGTAGGGGCCACATACACATCAGTACAGTAAAAAACAGCAACTAATGGCCAGACTACATCAACGAGGCACCCTCATGTGACCGTCTAAGCTGTCAGCTGCCATGGGCCACTGGACCTCACCACCAGTGTTACTCTCCTGTTCACTTCACCTGCCCACAGCTCTTAATACTTACTATTTTCAATTGCCAGGAAAGAGATAGAAATATCTTGTCATGGATAGTCGTTCAATGGTGGGCATCTGGGCTCTAACGCTTGGTTTTTCAAATGATTGTTGTACCTAAAAACAAAAAGAGGTGCTAGGTGAGGCATACACCTCTTAGGAATTCTCAGAAAAGATTTTCCACCATGAGCCCAAAAATTCTGGGCATGTAGCCTGCTCCCAGGGCTGATGGGACTAGTCTCGTGAATATTCTAACTCCCTGCCACCGCCGCCCTACCACCTAAACGTCACACCCCCTGTCAGAATATGCTCTTTATCTCAGACACGTTAGTCTCATCCACGGCCTTTCAGACTCCATTTCCTGTTTTCGGATCTATAGGTCTAATGGCCAATTTTCCCTTGGAGTCTGTTCGTGAGAACTCGATCTCGAGAATTGTTTATATTCTCTATTGAGGCTAACTCCTCAATTTAATGAGACTGAAATCCCAGGATTTTGTTCTTACATCTGGAACAATGAACTACTTTCACAGCCCCACCACCAAACTGACCTGAAGTCTTTTGCCATGAACCGATCAATGAGATCCTACTTAACCTAGATCGACTATTTCTAGTCTTTTCCTAGAAATGCCCTTCAGAGTGCACTGTGTAAATCCTATTCATCAACTGGCTGAGTTCTTATTCATAGAGACCCTGACTCATGTCACACTGCAGTCTTCTCCAATTGACTAATGGTGTAGCCTTCTTTTTTGGGAAGAGTGCAACTATCCTATTTGCTTTTGCCTGGAAACACATCACACTTTTTCACGTTATTAATACCAATCCCTTTCTCCCTAAAAAGAGGGGAGGAGCATATATTTATTATTCATGTATTTATTCAGTCAATGAATATTAATTCCTATGTTCCTGAATGTTGAGGTGTTTAGCAAATTCCTGCCTTCATTAAGTTCTCATTTGAGTGAGTGAATACAGGTGAAAAACAAACAAACAAACACATACACTGAGGACATGGGCAGGGGAGCTACAGAGGGAAATAAACTAGAAGGAGGACTGAGGAATGTCCTGAGGTGGGGAAGGAATATCACGTCTTCCGTCCTGGACCACTGCATACAAAGAACGTCTTCCCCTGTCATCTCTTTCGCATTGTCCTTGGTCTTGGTCTTTACGGATCCTATCCCACTCTATAATCACGCATTTGTTTGGTGGCCTCCTTCTTCAGCTACCGTCTCTCTCACAAGAATGTAAATGCCACACAACCTTATGTCACACATGTCTCGTTCAGCCCCTGGTTGCCAAGATAGAACCCACCACCAAGTATGCCACCCAATCCATATTTATTTAATAAATTAAACAATGAAAATTAATTCAAATACCTCCCACTCTTTGAAATTTACGAACTTACACCCCATGACAGGTAAACATATATTTTACATTAATTTATAATGTATTTTGATGTCCTATACAGTGCGTTGATATTTTTTTCCTACATAAGATTTTAAACACCTAGATGACAGAAACCAGGTGCCACTCTACTCGCATTTGCCTGACACTTCTGCTGCTGTCACCTGAAAGGTAAATAATAGCAAAGCCCTACTAAACAACTCATGACCGGGAGAGAGGAGACAAGCTTACCTTCCGAAATACTTCTTCCAGATGACAGCACCAAGAATACTTTTGGAAGCACGTGATGAGTTGTGTAATGAAGAGAGATCCCGTGTTCACGTCTCTCCAGGACACGTTATCTAAGAAGACAGGAAGTGGTGAGCCTGGGGCTGTGGCTTTCACCCTTACATTGCTTACATTTGTTTTAAAGCACTGCACGGTAATTATCTCGACACTTCTAACCCTTTTCCCCAGAGGGGACACAAACCCACGCACAGAAAGCTAGCCAAAATGGAACCAATGGGGCAGCTCATCAGAATTGCAGGAGATGGCACTGTATTCTTAGGACCGACTGACCTTTTACTTCATGCCCCATGTTCACCTGCTTGAGAGATAACTGGAATTCTCCCATTTTACAGAGAAACAATAGGAGTTCACAAGGATTAAAGAATGTCCCCATGTTTACACAGGTGGCTCTTTACAGATTTTATACTGTTCTGTCTTTTACAATGTAGTAAATAAAATAGATGAACAGACCCAAAGGAAAGTTTTGGAGGGGACCAATATGTTTATGGCAGAGATTGTGGTGATGGTTTCACAGATTATATATACTTATCTCCAAATTCATTATGTCAAAAACATTAAATATGCATGGTATTTTGTATGTCAATTATGATTCCATAAACTGCTTAAAAAACACTAAAAATTAAAATTTGCAAATTAGAAGCACTCGAATGTCAGGCTTCTTCAGATGATTAGGTCGAGCTCAAGAGTGCAACACTGTCCTGTTAGTAGGGTCTAATAAGCCCCATAGTATCATTGTGTAGTCCTTCTCGTGGGGCGTCCCCATGCCCTGCTGGGCACGAGCCGGCGTACCCGCACTCGGCATCAGATGGGGCATGCGGAGGGAAAGGCTTGCACTTGATCATGGAAAACGGCAGCCAGTCTCAGGATCCATAAAAACTCTCCTCAGAATGTTGAACGGATTTAGTAGAAACCTGAATCCATCCTTTGTGTTAAAATGGCTTATGGTCAAGGGGGTTCCTTGCATTAAGTTGTTTTAATGTTTGGTTTGCCTTTGGCTGTAAAACATAGCCCTTATAATAAAAGCACTATTTTAGAAAGTAAGGGGGAAAAAAGAATCTTTGTCTCCATAAACAGACAAGACAAACCATAAAATACATCAACACTTAAAATTTGCTTCGAGTCATTGTTACACAGAGCCTGTCTTGATTTTCTAGAATCACTCAGAGCTGGCCTAGGGCCCCCAGTCCCTGTCTGCAACACAAGGACACATACGTGGGGTCGAGGAGCAGAAAGCGATGAAGTCCTTCTCCACGTGGATCCTGCGAATGGCATCATCCTCCAGACTGTCTCCCATCTGTGAAACACTGTCCGTCGGGGCCGCTGGAGAGTCACTGACCAACAGTTCCCCTGAATTTTCTGTGGAGACATCGACTTGCTGCACGCTATGCAGCTCTCAGCTGTCAGGATGACTGGTCCTACTACCCACCTCTTTCTTGTTAAGTATTTATTCTAGCCAGTGACACACACACACACACACACACACACACACACACACACACACCACTCTGCCTTTCTCTGGTGTCATTGAGCAGTGTGCCCACTAGTGGGGACAGCATCATAGAACTGGAAGAACCGGGGTGCCTGGGTGGCTCAGTCAGTTGGACATCCATCTGACGGCTTGGGTCATGATCTCACAGTTTGTGAGTTTGAGCCCTGCATCAGGCTCTGTGCTGATGGCTCAGAGCATGGAGCCTGCTTCAGATTCTGTGTTTCCCTCTGTCTCTCTGCCCCTCGCATGCTCATGCTGTGTCTCTCTTCTCTCTCAAGAATAAACATTAAAAATAATAATAAACAAGAATAAACATTTAAAAAACAAACAAACCGGCAGAACCCATTTGCTAAGGAGGTAAGGCCTTATCTGCATCATTTTAGAGAGCAGACTTAGATTTTTTGCTAAATTATTTTTGTTTCCTTTTCCCCCCAAACACCACTCCACAAAAGCTAAAATAAATTGGAAGTCAGGAAAGAAATAGGTGGTTTTTGGTTTTTTTTGTACTGCCATCCCAGGTTCCCTCATCTTCCTACGACTTTGCCTTTCAATGGTGCATGAACCAAAAGGATACTGCCGTCACGCGACATCCCCACTCGCGAATGAAGTTCTTCTCAAGCCAGAGAATGTCAAAATGTCTATAAAACATTCACAAGGGCAGCTGTCCTTGAAATCACTTTGCTCCAAGATTTGAACATTTTTGTTTAATTTTGATGGTCTTCTTCCCCACCTACCCTGGCTGAAATCGAGTAGAAATTTGTTTGCTGACAAGACACATTGTCGTGAGACAAGCCCCCTAGGTGGACTTGCTTCATAATTCGGTTTAGTCGCTGTGCCCTGAATGGAGTCCACGGTCATTTCCTCTCAAACAAAGTACCCATCGCAGTTCTCCGCAGACACCTTTATCTCCGAACTCACCGCCTCTGCAGGCCTGGACGATGATAACCTTGGGCTTGTCCTTTAGATTCTGGCAGTTGCGGTTGTTGAAAATCTGGAAGATGGTGTCATAAGGCAGCACATCCGGGTGATCGAGGCTGTGCTTCGTCCCGCAGATCCCGCTCAGGATGCCGTGAGACATGAACACCAGGAACGTGCTGTCCGAGGACACGTGCTCTGGACGGGCGGCGAATGCCCGCAGCGCTGCCTCCATGTCCTGAAAGAGACGGCCACGTATCACTCTGACAGGGACAAGCATTTCAGTTAGCCTGGCCTCCTACTCCTCACGCACAGTGTAAGAAGTCTCCGTGACATTCCACGTGCTGTGCCTTCTCGTGGCGGCTGCCCTGGCTCCCTCTCAGGGAGCAGTGGGTGGAACTCTCTGCTCCCACGGCCGCTATATGACCATCCTCTGGATATGTGTTACCCTCACCGTCTTGTCCCTGACGTAGTTCTTCCTTTCCATATCTGTCTTTTCTCTCCTCGCCTCATCAGAGCTTTGTGTCATAGAGGCGTCACACAGCTCCGTGTCAAACCGTCCCACCGTGCTTAGAATAAAATCAAACCTGGAGGTGTGAACGCCCCTCTGTCACCCTGCCTCCTCCTCCCCGAGCTGCGGTCCCCCTGGTCTTTCTGTGGTGCTCCTGTCCCAGCTCCCCATTCCGTTCCGACTCCCCCCCTAGGAACGGATTTCATCCACACTTTTCTGGAGCTGTGTTGTTCCCTTAGTCATGGGCCTCATCCTCTGTCATCTCCTCAAAGAGGCCTCTCTGGATCACCCATCCCACTCACCAGCGTAAGCTCATGTGTCCTTTCCACTTACTGTTGACTCTCTTTTCACTCTTCTAGAGACACCAAATCCCTGAAATTTTCGGTTTTGCTTACAGTTCGATTATCCCCCGCCAAATGCACTGAGATGGCTGGAGCTGGGTGCGTCCTGTCTGACTCTCAGACCCATGCCCAACGCTGGGAATAAGCCCTGGGATGGAGCTGGGACTCAATACTTACGTGATGAGTACATTCTTGCTAAACACTCATTACTCTAGAGTGTTCTGGGCAATGTTGGGGCCACGTCCTGATCATCCCACTTTGGATATGCCAGTCACTTTGTTAAGTTATAGAGTGAGAATATTTAGAGCTCAAAAGAGACATAGATTTTACCTGCCCAACACTTTCATTTTATAAACACGCGCGCGCGCACACACACGCACACACACACACACACACACGCACGTGGCATAAGGTTGTCAAACTATTTCCCTAACATGGTAAAGCTAATGTGTTAGTAGCAGAATGTGTGTTGAACATGTACTTGTTTGGGGCAGGCGACGGGTCCCTACCTTAGCAGTGAGTTCCTGTTTTATGTCCACACTGTAGCCAAGGTCTGTAAGCAGCCTATTCATCCCTGTGGTGTCATGTTCAGCCCCCTTCCTGAGCGTAAGATGATCGAATTTTGTATTGCATATGATGAGAGCCAGACGAGTACGATCCTTTCTCTCCTTTATCGGGTAGATCTGCCAGAAATGGATACACGGTGAATTCAGTTTGCCTAACTCTCCTTCCAAACCTTCACCCACCCACCCACCTCACCCACCGCCTTCCTGTCTGTTTGCAGTGGCTTCAGTCGGCAGTAGAAAGAATTGCAAATTGGAAGTAAATTATCTTATAAGAGCCCGGAACAGGACTCCATATGTATCTGGGATGGTTACTCAAGAATCTGGAGGGCACTAGAATATTTCCTACCATCTCTTCCTCTCTCTTCTCCAGTGGTCACATCGTTGTTAGCATTCAAGATTCAGATAAAATTTTGTCAAAGCCAGGAGACACCTGCCAGTGACCCCAGCTAAAAATAAATGCATCAACGATCCTTTCCCATTGGTTATGTTATTATTCTGGTATCGGTTTTGGAAAACATAGCAACATGCAGTGCTATGCTGGCTTTAATTATATTTTAAAAATGTGCTCTACCTCTAGGATTTTCACTAGAATGCAAACAATTATTGCTCAGCCATATTCTCTTAGAAATATTTTGCTTCCATGACCATGGCTAAAATTGTCATAAATCACAAATAGATACTAGAACAGATAAATGAGCAGAGTGAGAGATCTGTATTTGATCATGGGGTTAAAAGAGAATTAGAGTGTGTAGGAGGCCCCATGAGTTCCTCCTTGCTCGAAGCATCTATGGGTGAGATTACCACTGCCCCCACTCCCCAGACTTGGAAGTTAGTGCTTTAGGAAATCATGTATCTCGTGAAAACAGTTGTTTCTCTCTCATTCTCTATTTCACGGACGAGCACAGCACCTCTTCAGCCCTCTGTTTATACAGTTTCATGAAGTTTTCCTGAGGACAGAGCGTGAGAGTATCTGTAGATTCTTCTGGCCCAGCCGGCGTAGGCGTGTTCTCCCCGAAAGCTGTAGGATACATCATGTGACACAGATTATTATACCTGCCTTTGTGACCTAGTTACCACTTCAGAAACTGACAAAGAAGGGAAGTTATACGAAGAAGATTTTTTAACACGTAGGGGTTATGACTGTATCTAACCTCTAGTGTGAGAAGATGTATTTTGAGTAGGAAAGAAGGGGGTTAAATTGTTAGTAAAGAAAGAAGTTCCTCCCAAAAGTGCAGTAGTAGATTCTGTTAATTCTGAAGAAAACACTTTGGTGATTTGGGGTCAAATTTAGCCTTTCCTTATTCAGCAGAAAAGGTTTGATTTTTCCAGTGGTTTTACTCTAGGGTCTTCACTCATCCAGGTGGACTTTCTATCGTCTCTAAGCAAGAACACCCTGAGCTAATATTTATTGGAGGGCTAGCCATTAGAAATGTAATTGGGCCACCTGTGCAATTCAGAATTTTGTAACGTCCGTGTTAAAAAGCTAAAAAGAAACAGATGACATTAATTAATATTAGCACTAAATTTTAACATGTATATCCAAACTATCACCCTTTCTCCATGTGTTAACCAGCTACGACTCAAGCACTGAATAGCCACGTGTGGCAAGTGGCTGTCCTGTGGGACCGTGTACAGTTCTGAGTCCACTCTTACTTCATACCACACACACCGCACACGGAATGGAATCTTGAATTGGGTACCATCCAGGTATTACTCAGCCCAGATTCTTGACCTCTGCAGAGGAGACAGGCTTCGAGGACTCCTCACCAAGTTGTGCAGTTAGCTATTTAAAGGAAAAATGCTATCTAGTAAACTCTCGCATTGTGTCCGGGGTCCCAAGGGTCCCAACTGAATGGCAGATTCTAGAGTGTTCTGGGTTTCCTTGCCCCCAGAGTGCTAAATAACCAGCACTAAATTTTCAACCCAGGTTTACAAATGTGAGAAAATCCCTCCTCCCACATGGAGAGGTTTGTCTCCGACTCACCCTGACCTAATCCCTGGAAAAATGTAGTGCTCTCCGACCTGGCGTGGCCTCACTTGACAGAGATTATGGGAGACACTTGGAAAGTCCAGAGCTCCCCCCCTCCCCGGAGAAATCAGGAATAATAATTCATAAACAGAATTTAGAAGTTTGCCAAGAGCTAATATAACAAGGATTTTGTCGACGAAAAGAGTAAACCTTTGTGTTCACTTACGTGTACCAATAATTTCTGTGATTTTCTTTTATTTAAATGGGAAAAGCAGTGTTATCCTGTGTAAAATTTTCAGTTGTTTATATTTTATACCTTTTTTTTTCTATTTCACTCATTTGTTTCCATTAGTTCTTAAATAGTATTTGTTTTTTGATAAATATCTTTCTATATGCTAAAAACCGAGCTCTGGAGTGGCAGCAAATTACAAGTTTTCAAGGAAACCCAACCTTCTGGAAGAGTGACATATGCTCTTCCTTTGTATTCCAGAAGATTCCGCCAGTGGAAGGGTTAGGGTCTGTGTCCAGGTTTGGCAAACACTCTCACTTAACAAAGGTCAGCTCCTAGTGACCATTATGTATCTACGAATAGACACTGTGTGTGCAGATGAAACTGAGAATATATAGGATTTCTGTCTCACATTTAACAGTAAGGTTGGCATGGAGATGAATCCATTCATTGCTACATAGTAAATATTACAGTGCAGCCTGCTTCCCAAAGGGGGTTCCACTCGCCTGGCCACACGGCAGAAGGAAATGAGAGAATTAGGAGTTTAGATAAAAATTCCCATGTGTTTGTCTCATCTGTTACTTAGTGAAATGCTCAAGGAACCCCTGAAACTAATACAAAAAGAGAGAGCCTGTTACTAGGTAAGCCATCCCTTTAGGAGGTAGGAACCCGAGTAGTTGGTTTTTTTGTAGGAATAACAGTGTGTGGCACGTTAGTGTGCCCAAGTGCGCATTTGTTACATGAAATGAACAAGTGTCTTGGGTTCTTCCTCTCCCCACCCTATCCCATCAGTACCACGCCAGGAACCCTCAGAACCCTCTCTGTGCCCAAAAGCCCTGGCCAAGGTCTTCACGTCCTCCAGAAGCCCTGCTCACCCAGCGTCCCCACCCGCCTGCATTCTGGGATCCCTCTGGAGCCTCCATGTGCAGTTGGAGCCCAGGGAGCACCTGTGCCTGCCTCCCGCCTGCCACCAACTCCGATGACGGCCCACTGCGTTTTCTGTTTAGCGTGCATCGTGCTGCCTGGCGTTCCTAAAATTATTTTGAAGCTCCCCTTACTTCAGTTTTGATTCTCATTTAGTGAATTATCACTGATTTTTTAAAATTCACACTGTTTCCACTCCATCTCAGATTTAAGAGACATTAATAAGCCTACACAAGGACCAACTTAAGCATTAATGAGGACACAGCCCAGGCCACCATGTTAGACGTCCGTCAGACTAGCGCATGCGTCCTGGTGGTCGGGGACACCCCTCCTCCAGAAAGGACTCATTGAAAAAGCTCATTCGCTATAGTGACGTTTCTACAATTTCTGTTGCCTTTTTTTTATTGTTGCTTATTTTTATTGATAGTATTGACAAACTGTAGGATTCAGGGCTGGGATTTCAGTTAAACTCTTTAGTAAATTAAGTGTGCCACTAGTGACCTTGGACCCAAGGATATTTAGGCTCTAATAATACTTATAATCTAATCTGGGTCAGAGGGTTTAAAATATTGGAGATGTTACAGGTGTTCTCCTGATCCTGTTTTGTAACTTGCAGGAATGAGTGAGCACTAGAAAGGTCTAAAGATCAGAAACAAAATATTAATTATAATAAGTCATGTTTGCTGCCCACATGCTCTTCGTTTGTCCTATTCATCCTGTATTGATTACGTGCCTGCTGTGTGGCCAGCACTCTGCTGGGAGCTGTTGCTCACTCATGAAGAAAACACTTGTGCTCTGGGTGAAGAGATTTGGTGGATTATAATCCTACCTAATGAAGTGGAAAGGGATTAGAAGCAGACCAGATCTGATGGGAGGAGTCAGGTATTTAGCTTTATAGGTGTTTGTTTCATGAAGTCTGTGGACTCTTCGGCTGGAAATGTTGTCCTTGCAGCTAGGGCTAAACGTATCTGGAGCCCAGAAGGGAGCTCTGGAGAACAGCCTATCTTAGGAGTCATCAGCCTGCGCCTGCCGTGACATCCCTGGCCTCTGGAGAGGTTACCAAAATTGTCACCATTTCAGAGTTACTGAGACTGGTGCCCAGGGAGGTAAAGAAGCCTGAATAAATCACAGAGGGTCTACAGTGACAGGACCTGGGGTCAAGTGCAGGGACCCCTCACTGCAGAGTGTTCACACTTAGCTCTTTCTGAGAGCAACTTAAGTATAAAGAGTCCGCTTCTTAGCTGATTGGATATTGGATCCCCTCCCACAAAAGACAGGGTGGCTTCTGAAAGGACAGTGACAGACTTAGTGAAAACCACAGTTTAGTAATGGAAGATGGAAGGATTATAGAGGACCCTCGAGGGGCCTTGGAGGTGACTAGACTCTAGAAAATTTGAAGCGCCTATCGAGAGTGACTTCAATTTACCTTCCACACTGGTGGAGTGCTTGTCCGTATTAAGGAAAGTTTGGACAAGGGCTTGACCTGCCTCCTTGTGTTTCTGCCGCACGGAGTGCAGAAGAACCCGGGGCTTGTCTCCAGGTTCAGCATCATGAAATTTTTTCTTTTCTGCTTCCTCCAATTTCAGGACATCTTTCTCCACCAAGCCTTGCAAAACACCAGTAAGGAGCTCTTTGCCCACAGATTCCAAAATCTTAAATGGGTTTTGGTCGTGTTTGTCTTCTGCAGGAAATACAAAGACTCCTTCAACTATGGGCACAACGTAGAGTCTTGCCCTGTCTCTAGAAGGTTCCCCATTATGGGAAATACCCCTGAAAATGCCTTCTGACTATTGCACCGTCTACCCCATAAAGTACCTGTACTCTTGCAGTGTACCTGTCGAGTTCTCTCGGCCCATCGAGTTCACACTGGGCCCGTGGGCTGGTGTTTAATGACTCATCACCACCGAAGATGGGGGGAGGGGCTCCTCATGTCTCCTCTGTGACACAGGGCCTAATGCTAACTTCCCGGTCACCTACTGCTTTTACATGTCCCTTTCTCACAGTGATGGTGATGGTCTATTTGTAATATCTGCTCCAAGGAAAGTCCGTGTTATTGCCTAAAGCTGTACATTTTCTCCCACTAGAATATAGGTTCTTTTCTTTCCTTTGTATTTAATTTCCTTGGTACAAGCACTATTTCTTTGAATCCACATCTCATTCCTACATCTTTGTGCTTAAAATACTTACAAACTTGTATCTGCCTCCTGAATGTATAAATTAATGAATAAATGAGCAAATGCCTCCAGAGTCCTAATGTTCTAAGATCTCGTCTCAATCAGAATTCTTAACTTGAAAATAATCTGTTGACTAATCTTTCAATATGGTAGATTAATTTGACAGCAGGTTAATTTACTACTGTGTGGGATTTTGTGCCATCTTTGCTGATACGGGTATGTACAGTGTCATTTCCATCCCAAAATTTTGGGGTGGCTTTAATTTGATGGTGGGAATTCTTAAATACCCATTCTTTCATATTTCATGTATTTTTATAAGATCAGTAAAAGCAAGAGCCTTGTTTTTCTTGTTCGTGACTCTCTATCCAGTACCTAGAGCAAGATCTGTAACACACTTGGCATCTGTCAAGTATTTTTCTAATGCCTTGGTGTGCTAGCAATTTTTCTGACATTATTGAGTAAAATAGTAATTTCACAGACATTTACCGCATGCATACTGAGTCAACCTCTATGATGGCGTCGTACCTATGAAGAAGTCAGACACTTCCAAGTTCCTCATGAAGCTTAAAGTCCAATGGAGAGGGTGCAGGGGAAGGATGGATCTATTTTTCTTTTTAAAGACAAGAAAAGGACAGTAAATGGCTGAAGAATCATAGGCCACTATAGGAATAGCTGTTCCGAAATAGAGTAGTAGAAATAAAAGTGGAGACAAGGATCTGGATTTGAGAGAGGAATCAGTAAGTTTGTCCACTTCTTGAATGTTGGAAGTGAGGAAAAAGAAAGAACTGAAGATAATTTCGGGTTTCTGGTGTGACTAACTGGGCGTTAGTGTTGCCATTAACCAGGACAGAGGGAACCAGAAGGGAAGCAAGGTGGGGGGAAGGGTGACAAGCTCAGGTCGGGGCACACAGAGATAAAGCTGTCTGCAGGAGCCATGAGAGCCTGTGTTCAGGAGGCACGAGAATGGGGAAGTGTGGTGTTCAAGTGGGTAGTCAGGTTTGGGACACAGATTTGGAACCTGTTAGCAAAAACATGGTAGGAAAGCTACGGGGATGGTCTGTGCTAAAGCACATAGATTAAGAAGAGAAAAAGGCATCAGATCAATCCATGAGAGTTACCCATTGTCCTCTCACCCTGGGGTCATCCTCTGAACCTACAGGTAAGGTCAGGAAAGATGCAGTTCAATGTTCTTGCTTTGAAAACACCATTACCTGGAAGAGGAGGAACCGCCGTTGCGGAGTCCGTGAAAGAACTTCCAGATTGTGAACCTGAGGAAAGATTATGGACGTTAAAATAGTACTTAGCATCTCTCAAGACTCTTGCCCGATGTGTTGGATGCCCCCTTTGAAAACACCTTCTGCAGGGCTGTTCACGATGCGACTGAGAACCACACCCATCACGGAGGAGCAGAAGCCTGTGCCCGAGTGACAGAGCAAATGGGTATCTGGAAGTGGCTCTTCCACTTCTGCTTTCTGCAACGAAGGCGGAATTGAGACAGCCTCAGACGTGGAACAAAGAGGTCTCTTCATACGTTTCAAGGTGGCTCCTGGGGGGACCCCTGCTGCTGACCAGGGGTGCACAATGAGTGTCTCATGGAGAGCTGGGCCGGGCTTTGGAGATAACTCCAAAGAGCAGATACCTGCACGTGGACATTTAGCTTCGCCAAGACTTACCACAGCAGACAATGAGAATGAGGTGACCTCCTGGTTGGCCCTCAATCAGTGTTAAGTCAGTTTCGCAAGTATCATAGAACAGGAGAGTGTCCAAGCTGGGGTGTGAAGGCAAAGCTATCTTCATTATCATCCGTGGGTTCTTAATCAAGTTTGCTACTCTGCCAGCACACTTGGGGCACTGCATGACTGCGCATATGCCAGGGTCCCTAGCCACTGCCTCTGTAATCCACACATGCCCTGTGAGGTGGCAGAAGCCATACTCTGAGCAGGGAAACACTGAGAAGCCTCAGTTGCAGTATTTGGTTGCATAAAATCACTGAAACATATTAATAAATCCTCTTTGGTAACTTTTATGATTGTCAATTTTAAAGACATGAATTTAATTTAAATCCATTTAAGTTTGTATAAGGATCTCAGTATAACAATACCCACCTGAGAAGCTTATTCTGGAAACTTCAAAAACTGGCATAAGCTAACAAATGAGAAATACTCCCAAATCGTCATTTCATGGTACTTATTGGAGACCAGATTTCCATATACAAACTATGGTCCATTCCCTCCTGCAAATGGAGGAGAGCCTCGGGAAGCCCCGTAAAACTTAAGGCGCAAGACAACACACTGCCCTTGACTCTTCTAAGAAATTTCTCTTAGAAGGATCTTCCCATTAGAGTACACCCAAATATTATATCTAATTATCATGTTCTATGGACCTAAACAGATTGGCAGAGAGATGAGGAGGAGACAAAGCCCTACACTCTTCACTGGGGAGGCTCCATGGGACAGCTTGAGAGGCACTCCCCACACACAGAGTGTCACAGTGACTCATACAAGTGCCTCTGGGGTTCATGGACTATGGATGGAAACAAGGATGAGGATTTGGCTCTTCTGAAAGTATTCTAGACTCTTCTTTCTTGGTGGACTCTAATTTGGGGAATATATTAAATGAAAGAGTTTATGAAAGATAAATGAGAAATTCATTACCCATTGGGGCACGCTTGCTAGGCAGAGGCTTCCCCAAGCCCCAGGAAGAAAGGTTTCTCATTTTCAAAGAACATCTTCTCTTTCTAACTGGCTTTGGCACGTGCACAGGAGACCAGGGGCTGGACTCGCCCGGAGCTCCTGTGCTGGCTGTGGGGAGGGGCTAAGTGACCACAGAAGGGGCTGTTCAGATGTCCGAGCCCAGGACTGGGCCCTCAGGAAGACTGGACGTTGGGCTAGGGGGCGGCTTCCAGAATGATCCCCAGCCTTGTACCACAGCAGTGGACAGTCTTACTGAGACGATGACGCGAGGCGGTAACTAGAAGAGTCCACTTAAAATATTTACTTTTCTGTAAGCACTGAATTTATTCTCCGAGCATTCCCCCATCACCGAAACATACTTTATTCCTTCCGGAGAGCAAAATTTTGGAGAGACGTCATAAAGTGTATTTGATTAAAGGCCTGAAGTCTTTATGTCTGATGACTACATAAGTTCCCCGTACTTTACTGAGGGGGGGTCCCGGGGGGTAAGAGAGGGGGAAAGAGAGAGATCAGTTGATGAAACGCCTTATCAGTAGGGCTGGAGAATGCAGCATGAACCTTTTCGGATTGTTCCCATGAACTTGAACAAACGAGCCGCCACACGTTCACGATGGGGAAAGAGCCTCAATCCAAAGAAGGCTACTGAGGCCGGGAACAAAAAAGAAACAGGAGACACAGAATAGAGCCGCGGATAGAGAATTGGGGCCCGAAGCCAGAAACAAGGAAGTGGTCTGAAACTAACATGAGCAGTGAGGAAACCCAGTGTCGGGCACAAAGACACAGGGCCTGTGGGAGCTTTGGCGTGAGTCATTGGCGCTTACTTGAGGAGAGCCCCAGTGTCTCTGCAAGGTAGGTGTCCTCCTCACAGATGTGACAGATAGCAATCTGGCACGCCCGTGGCCCTTTCTGAAGGACGCAGTCAATCAGAGCTCGGGCCTTGTCCATAACCGTAGCATTTTCAAATTTTACTCTCTGCATCTCATCCTGGTTCAGCACACTGTTCTGAAAGAGTTCGTCCAGCAAGCCGTTGACCGTCCCGATGGTGACGGAGTTGATGAACTGCTTCCTCTTGGCCCTCAGAGCCTTGTCTGTTTGGAGAACAAGGGTTCCTCAGGTCAGGAAAGTGCGCTGACTGCCTCTCGGGTCGGCAGCAAGGGGCAGCCTACTTTGGCTTTAATCAGTAGGACGCCCCTCCACACAGTGCAGGAGTCCTGCAGACACACGTATGTCTCACTGTTCCCTGGGCATTGCCCTTGTGTGCACCCCGGGAGGCCTGAGATCACACTGACTCCCCGCGTTCCTATCTGGAAACCTGGCGTGGTCCAGACATGCCCTGTGTTTACTCACCTGCATGGGAAGATAAAGAGTCAGTGCCCTGTTCTCCCATTTCCTGTGGTACCCATCCCGGGCCGATCGGCACCTTCTATCAGACCGTGGCCCTTCAAATTCAGTTAGGATTGCAAAACCACAGGATACCAGTAAAGCCCCCACTCCCTTCTGGCCCTTGCCTTTCTGTTCCGCAGGCTGTGGAAGTCTCTGGAGCCTCTCTCCTTTTCTCCTGTGCCCTCCCCACTGCCTCTCTGTTCTCGCCATCAGTTCTGATCACCTGAACGTTCCCACAACTAAAAGCCAGACTGTTTTTCCCCAAGAGCTGTCCTTTCAGGACAGTGCAGGACTCACCAGCCATGGCGCTTCTCTGTCAGCCTCGGTGGTGTGTGGTATGAAACCGAAAGTCTATTCTACCTTCCTTTTAGCAGGGTGTGTACACATGTTGAGAAATAGCCACCGTTCACGCATTCGCATCCTGTTCTGTTTTCCAGCCCCTCCTTCAAGAGACATTCGGTTCTCTGAAACTCCAACGGCATCGGGGCTGGATCTTTGGGAAATTTCTTTCACCGGCACTTGGATAAGGTAGGAGTAGGAGAGGAGAGGGGCTTGGAGAGCCGGGCACCAGTGGGAAAGTATGTATACATTAAACTCACACAGCGCGGACTCTCCTGTTCATTAGGAGTCAGGAAATGTGATGGGGAAGTGAAACCCCTGAGTTGGCATCTTAGTCCGTTCCGGCCCCTGGAAGAGAACAGCATGGACTGGTGGCCGGGGAACCCGAGGGGTTGGCCTCTCACAGCTCCAGAGGCTGCCAGTCCGGCATCAGGGCCCGAGCCCTAGCTGGGGTTGTGGTGATGGCCCCTCCCTGGGTCTCAGGCTGCTGACCTCGCCGTGTCCCCACGTAGTGGAAGAGGACCTCTCTGGAGCCTCTTTTCTGAGGGTGCTGATTCCATTCAGTTCTGCCTCTCATGACCTAATCGGCTTCCAAAGCCCTCACCTCCTCACACCATCACCTTGGACCTCCGGGTCCCAACATACAGGTTCTGGGGAGGACGCAGGCATTGTCTACAGCACTCGGGGCACTCAGGCCACAGTGTTCTGGGCCAATCCTGCAGCTCCGGGCTGTGCGCCTGGGAAACAGGTTTGCTTTCAGGGATGGAAACATTTTCCCCCAGAACCAAATATTTTCCTATTGCTCTTCCCTGGTCCTGAGTTTAGGGACACAGTAGAGACTAAAAGTCCACCTCTGAACTCCGAATCTCTGACTTTGCTTTTTAACCACTCATTCTTGGGCAAGAAACAGAACTTTCCCAAGCGTTGCTCCCTCTCTGTAAAATAATTTCATAAATAGTGTGCACCTACACAGTTCTGAGCATGAAGTGAGTGAAAGTGTAGATGCTGCATAGAACAGGGCCCGGTGCATGGTAGGCATACAATAAGCGATATTATTATTTTTAATACAAATATTTCTCACTAGAAAAAATGGTGGTGGTTAATTATTCTCAGATTATCTAATTAAGCTTATCTTTCTAAGTGTTTAAAATCTGGCTATCATTGACACATAGTATTACCTTGGTCTCAGCATATGACCAAGCGATTCTACAAGTGTGTATATCACACTGTGGTCACCTCAAGTAGCCACCACCTGCCACCACACAACACCATCACAGCACCACTGTGTTACCCGTGCTGTGCCTTTAACTCCCATCAAGTTAAGTTTACCTCATGTGAAAAGTCTCCCGCCTCTCGTCCATTCGTTCATTGAGCAAATATATACAGTGACCTGGTCCGTCAGACACTGTGTCTAGATGCCAGGGGTTCAGTCGACACAGACCATGGTCCCCCGCCCTTGTGGTGTCAGACTCCAGAGGAGGAAATCTAACATGTAACTTTGATATTCGGCACGCCAGAGCTGTGGCAAGCGCTGAAGAGAACCGATGAAGCAGAGGAGAGGGCTGCGAAATATTGGAGGACGCACTGAAACTGAAGACAGAGGAGACCAGCAAGACCCAAAGAGGCCGCTGCTTTTTGTAAGCACATATTCAGTCGAATGTCCCAGAAGTAAACTCAAGAAAGCCAATTTATTTTATAGATCTATTTGGTGGAAGATCGACTGATAAGAAGACTAAGAAAAAATGTAGGTGTTAACCCTTCACGCTTGACTATTTATAATGAAAATACTCTTGGGGGGCACCCGGGTGGCTCAGCTGGTTCAGGTCATGATCTTGGGTTGTGGGTTCAAGCCACAAGTTTGGGATTCTCTCTCTCTCCTTCTCTCTTTCCCCTACCTCTGTTCATACTCTCTCTCTCTCAAGATACATAAATAAACCTAAAAAAAAAAAAAAAAAAAAGATATGCACCTAGCAAACAGTACTACATAGAAAAATCATCTGAAGATAAATTAATTGTAGCAGTCCAATTATAAGCGGAACATGATGACTTAATTCTGCTGATGTCGGAACCGCCTGTGGCCTGTGCCAGCGGGGTGGTGCTACAGTACCGTGTTAAGGAGGTGTGAAAAGCCATGTAGGAGGCAGAAGGTCCCCGTGCTTATATTCTGACTGTGCCATTTTCAACACTTAGAAAGCCACATACCCTCCCCCTTTCTCCAAAATGTATTCTTGATAGTTTTGGACCGCATGATGAACGCATCACAGTGAAAGCATTAACCAACTATAACATTTTTTTTTTCTTGGTCTAAAACTTCCGTTTCTTGCTTCCTGTCCTCAAGGACATTGAGGTCTAACAGCCCTGGGGTGGCCTTCCTTTCATTAGATGTAGATCTTGGAAACCTTGATTTACATCTCTGAGGTTCTCTTTTCTCACCCGTACAGGGAGGGTGGGCTCCTATTCTTACTTTTCAGGACGGAATGGCCACAGTGCTTCCCACCTGTAGCAGTGACAGCTGTATCCTGGAAGCAAGGTCGTGTCCAAATATATGGTTTCATAAAATGCTTCTGATTTTGTTTTTAATCTCATGTCCTGTCAAGCAAGTGCGTAAGTTAGCCGGTTGCATAAGCATGGATTCCGTGTTACAGATGAGAAGACCCAGGTTTCGGAGACTCAGTGAGCGCAGGCTGTAGAGTCTCAGTGAGAAGGCCGCGCTCCATATCCCAGTTCAGTCCTGGCTCGCAGGTGGGGACTCCTCCCTGCCTCCCTGCTCCGGGAAGTGTGGAGTGTAGAAGCAGAGGATCAGATGGACTCTGCACCTGCTGCTGTGGAGAGGAGATAATTTGAGGAGATAAAGTGGAAGCATTGAGAGTAACTATAATGACAATAAACGAGAGCTTAGATAACAGTGCTGTGAGAAAGCCAATTAAATATGACCTTATGACCCAAAGCAATTAGGGAGGCTTGCAGAGGCTGCTGGGACCCTGTCTGTAGCAGCGGGAGGGGTGGTTGTGGGATGGGTAATGGAGGAGAAGGCAGATAACTAACCTGAGAACTTTCGGTGTTCCAGATACTGAAATAGGTTCTTTCACCCAGTTAAAAATGCTGGAAAATTATTACTAGTAGCTCAATTTTAAAGATCAAAACACGGAGGCCCAGAGTGGACAAGTCTCTTTCGCAGCAGCAGAGGCCATGAGTATGTGGTATAATTCGATTGCTTGACTCTAAAGTCTATTATTTACCGTCTATCTATCTATCTGTCTGTCTATCTATCATCTTCTAACACCTATCTGTCTATATATCTATCTATCCATCTGTGTGTCTGTTGGACATCTATCTATATGTTGTCTAGCATCTATTTATCTATCTGTCTATGTCTAACATCTATGTATGTACGTATGTATGTATGCATCTATCATTTTATCTATGTGTCTGTCTAACATGTATCTGTCTATGTGTCTAACATCTGTCTATGTATCTACCAAGTGTAGAAATGTGACCAGAACGACTCAGTGAGGAGATGAGTAGAAACATAATGCTGAGACCAGAGTCATAGGAAGGAGGGAAAAACAAGGTTGCTTGAATTAAGGGGTGTTCGTTTGGGATCCGTGGGAACTAAGTTTCGAGAGGCGACTAAGTCTAGATTATGGCGATTTACAGCAGTCCACCTCAGCGAGGCATCTAGGCTGACGTGACAGGCAGCACAGAGCCACTGTGGATCCTTGAGCAGAAGAGTCATATGGACGAGCCTCCAAAGTAGCTGTTTTGCATTCAGTGCTTAGCGAAAAGTAGGCCCTGGGATAAGTACAGACCTATCTTGTTTCGTTGTGCTTTGCAGATGTTGTATGTGTTATAAGCTGAAGGTTTGTGGCAACCGTGCCTCCGGCCAGTGTGTTAGGGCTGTTTTCTCAACAGCATCTGCTCACTTGCTGTCTCTGCCACATTGTGGTCGTTTTCACAGTATTTCAGACTTTTTCATTATTGTTCTTCTTTGTTATGGTGATCTGGAAGGAGCGATTTTCGATGTTACAGTCGAAATGGTTTTGGGATTGCTACAGACTCAGTCATTAAATGCTGCGTGTGTTCTGACCGCCCTGCCCACAAGCCTCCCTGTTCTGTGGGACACACCAGCACCGAGATCAGGCCAGTGAACAACCCTCAGTGACCTCTTCAGTGACAGGAAGGGTCACATGTCTTGCTTTCAACCAAAAGCTAGAAATGATAAGCTCAGAGAAGGCCTTTCAGAAGCCAAGACAGGCTGACAGCGAGGCCCCTTGACCACAGTTAGCCAAGTCGTGAACTGTTAAAAAGAAAACCACAGGCCCAACATGATGTCATTTAGGACAAGTCTGCGAACTGGGGCTTCACCCCTGTCCTGACTGCAGTTTCTGCCTTCCCCAGAAATGCTCTCTTAACTGGGCAGCCAGGAATTTTCTGCTTCAATGAGGTAATACATCATGTGGGCCCTCTCCATCCCCCCTCCTCCCCAAAGGGAGCTGAGGTAATGCATTTAATGAGACCCCCCCCGTCCTTCCCCCTAAGGGAAGATGACCTGGCCTCCAACAGTCCTTTTCTGTTGCTGATAACTTTCCTGCCCCTCCCTCCTTCCTGGGAAAACCTTCCATCTTGTGCACCTCCTCAGAGCGCCCCTCTCCCTGCTGGGTGGGATGCTGCCTGGCTCATAAAGTGCCTGATAAGGGCTCTTAGATCTTCGAATTTCCTCAGTTGAATTTTTGATCTTCGGTAGATTTGATGGTAGTGCTGGGATCCGAAGCAAACCTCTGTCAGCATTTGGGGACGAGGGGAAACACAGGAGTGGCGCCCTGCACACTCTTCGAGGATATGGTCTTTCTTGCCATTTCCAACAACCGTTGGTGGGTTCCCGTTGCCTTGAGCTCCAGTCTTTGTGTTTGAACTCCCGATCTAATTGCTTCACAGAGAAGTCTAGACTAACAGAGGTTCTGACAGAATGCCAGTCCGTAGCCCTTGGTCCACTTAACGACACCCTATTGGAATCCCTTCCATGGTTGTATTCCGCAGTCCCACTAAACTGGGGTCTTCGGCCTTCCCCAGTCCCAGTCTGCAGCCTCCGTTTACCGAAGTCCCTGATTGAGTCCACATTGAGAACGACTGGTGGTTACAGGATCAGACGGAAGAACTGGCCTGTGTCCAGGATCAGACTGGCTTTGCTTTCAGCTGGACTGGGACTACTGCTAGCCTCATATTGTGTTTCATAAAGGCCACTTGCTAATGGGAATCTCGGAAGCCAAAAATAAAGCCACAAACATTGAGTCAGCATTTGAAGTGTGTGGGAGCACTCACCAGCTCAAGAATCCTGTGATGGGCTAGGGTGGTCCGAGATGGCACTAGGTTACCTGCCAGCCAAGAAAATTTCCGTGTAATGAAGTACACTGGAAAACACCCCACCATTCCCAGCCCTTTGGCGTGTCCCTTTTAGGTATTAGTTTGGCTCTGAGAAACCCAAAGGCCTAGCTAAAAGATACGGGATGTTTCAGATCCTTCTGGCACACCTGCTTATTTTATGTATCAGAACCATCGTCCTGGGGCACCTGGGCAGCTTCCAGCTCTCTCTTTCAGTCAGGTCATTATCTCACGCTTCATGGGATGGAGCCCCATTTCAGGCTCTGTGCTGACATGTCCGAGCCTGCTGGGGCTTCTCTCTCTCCTCCTTTCTCTCGGCTCCTCCCCTACTTGTGCATTCTCTCTCTCTGTCTCTCAATAAATAAACTTAAAAAAACAAAATGAAACTATAGTCCTGAAAGTTGCCAATATCTAGCAACATGGAAAATTTTTGCTCAAAGTAGAAGTACGATGGCTAGTTGCGGGGAACATTCCAATTAAATATGATCATTTAAGAATTGTGCTAGAAAGCAAGAGTTCCCAATGAAGTAGATGGAAGGGGATACTTATTCTAATTGGCATGCAGAAGCCTCCAAAATGTTTCAAAATTCCAAAAGAGTTGGATTGAAAGATTTATTGCAAAAGGCTCATGAAAAACTAAAGAGAGAAAAGGTACCTAAAACAAAAGACCACAAGACTGCTGTATCCACCATGAAAAGACGAATTAGGCAGACAGTTGCGTTTTAAAATAAGACCCCCCTGGGCTGCAGGCTGCCCTGTGCAGGTCTTTCTCTTTTTGGTCAAAGGGCACACTAAGAGCATTGTTGAAGAATTTATTGAGCCAGGAGTAAGGGGGGAGGGCCAGGCCCAGGGAGGGGATCCTCAAAGGTTTTTGGAAATAGATTACCTCCTGAGCCCAGTTGAAAGACGAAAATAAAACTCAACGTCCCTCCCTTCCCAAATTCAGGTCCCCTGGTTAGTGATCTCTCCTCTCCTGGGAATCGCTGTTGCCTTCTTCCTTGGGTGTATTTGTGTGGGAGGAACTGGTTTTGGCTTTCTGTCCGCCTGGGAGTGCAGGCTGTTGTTCTTTCTCTGACTGCCTTGGGGGCAACTCTGGATCTTGTGAAGGTGGTCCTGTGGGAGAGCCCCTCCCTAAGCAGTGTGCTGGAGGCCTTTCCAGAACAAAGGAAGGCAACCTACAATGTGGCCCAATCAACTCCCATGCATGTATACTAGCTCTGAATTGGCTCTGTAACTTGGACTGTGTCCATCCGCACTATGTGTGTCACCATATATGGGAGACAAAGAAGTAGAAATTGCATAAAAGGTTACACCCCCCTGTGCCCAGGGCTCAGTTTTTCTGGCACACACCCACTGGGCCTGGAGTTGCTTCCTAGACAAAGAAAGCCTCTGTGTCCATCTCTCTGTGCGAGAAATCTGCATTAGTCCTTTTGGTGTCCTTTCTGCAGATACCTCTTGGGTCCATGAGGTTGTTTGACGCTGCTAGAAATATTTACTATTTGTCCCGGCTGAAACCTGACAAGATATTGGAACGACTTAATAACTTTATGATCAGAAATTTGGCCAAATTGATACTTAGAACCTTAGAGAGAGAGAGAGAGAGAGAGAGAGAGAGAGAAATAGTGTGTGTGTGTGTGTGTGTGTGTGTGTGTGTGTGTGATTTTTGCTTTTTATTTTATTTTTATTTTTCATTTATTTTTGGCAGTCTTTCCCCTCCCAAGCTAACTGTACCCAGAGGAAAAGAAATCATTCCAACACAGGCAGGTGTATGTGTCTATCCTCAGTATCATTCAAGAATTAAAAAAACAGTTGGCCTTGGACAAATCTAGTCTTTGCAGGACCACAGGTGTGGCTCCCGGAAGAAATCAAAGTCCACTGATACCTTTTTTTTTTTTTTACCAATTCCAAAACCTCCCTATTTAATCTCACAAAGATTGCAAGTATTGTAAAACTCTGGCCTTAGGAAACAAATGCTGCCCCTTTATTCCTGTACCTTTGAAATGGTTAAGGAGCTACCTGCTCTCTTCTGGGACTCTTATCAAGTCCCATCTTTTTAAAATGCAAATTTGAGACAGGTGATTTTTATCAAGAAAAAAAGAGAGAGAAAGGTCTTTTGGAACTGGACTCGTCAAGGGGAACTAGACCGTCAAGGGGAACTGGACTCATCAAGGACCAACACAGATCTTGTGTCTTCTCCACAAATATTAGTAGAAAAATCTTTAACCATCTAGGCAGGTAATCCTAACTTCTTCCGAATACCAGAAAAACAAATTCACATCCAGCTTCGATAATGAGTGAGTTTTGCTCATGGCTGTGGTTTTAAAATAGGAGCTATGAGGTTTTGGTTTTCATCTGTGTGTATGTTCAGGTGTTCCTATACGCGTGTGCTGAAGATGGGTGCTCCTTGCTACCTCCGTATGGTGTCAAAATGTCGCAAAAGAGCTCTCTTTAATGGTCTTGAACAAACAGGCACTTCTATAAACTGGTATTCATAAAACTTCTCAGAGATGTAGCAGATATTAACCCAAGTGTTTTCCAAGTTCACGTGGCCTGGGATAATCTTCAGTAAAGTTGGTTTCTGTTTGTTGCTTTAGTTAAAATAGTCATGTTTTTAGAGGTGCAGTTAAACAAGTTTTCTACCTGAATTTACTGTTTATGTGATCTGTCGTGATTTGCCAGCAAAAATAATCTAGAATTTGGCTGAATTTGGCTGATGTCTTATGAAGTTCTTGTGGATAATCTAAACAGACTTGTGGGAGCGAATGATTTCGAGGTAAGTGGAATAGGAATATATAGATGAACTTTTTAGCAACGATTCCATTTTATGATACATGTACTCTAAAATAGTTTTCCCAAACTTTTGTTAACTTGAAACTTTAGAGTAAATTAAAAGATAGAAATTTATTGAGTATTTAGATCATGGCCAAATAAGATGAAATAGTGAAATGGTAGTTACTCAAAAGGAAAAGCATAGGACAAAATCTGAATGCAAAAGTGAAAGCTGTAGAAGGTTGGTGGAAATAGGATTATTTTTGCCAAGGAATTTTAATGTGTGGTCAGGCAGGCTGAGAGTAAAATGAATTTTTGTTAAAAAAGCAAACTGGTGCAAAGTGAGAACTTGGTTTTCTCTCTAGAAGAATAAAGTTATCTTGGACTATTGGTCTGCTTTTGATAAAAGATTGTGAAAGTTTTTGTTTTCCTTTTAAGTAATATGCCTAAGAAACAAAATTTCTGGATTTTGTCAAAATAATTTTATGTGTCTTTATCAAGTTTTTGATTCCTTAAAAAAACTTAGTTAAGAAAAGCTAAGGTTTTCTGTTTTTTGTTTGTTCAACTGTTTCACTTTCTATGTTTGCTTGCAAAATCTTTAACTGTCACCATGGTTAAGTAGATAACTTATTCTTTCCGTGACTTATGGTCTTATTTGACCGGTGTTTTGCTGTTGTTGTTTTAAACTTTTTGGTGTTTTTAACAAACTTCCCCAAATTGAATTGTCAGTGAGGTCTTTTTGACCTGGAAATAATTTTGGGATTTTTTTCCAGAGTGTCCTTGGAATATTTCATAGGTACTCTTTTTTTTTGTTAACGTTTGTTTGTTTTGAGAGAGAGGGAGAGACAGAGCACAAGCAGGGGAAGAGCAGAGAGGGGGGAGACACAGAATCTGAAGCAGGCTCCAGGCTCCAAACTGTTAGCACAGAGCCTACACGGGGCTTGAATCCACACAGCCTGAGATCACAGCCTGAGCCGAAGTTGGACACTTTAACCTACTGAGCCACCCAGGCGCCCCGTCCTTGGAACATTTCAAAGGACTTGTTAAACTAACCAGGCTTATTTGACACGTTACATTACATGGGAAGTATTAACAAATGAGAACTGATACTAAACCCTCTCTATGTTGTATTTGTACAGGTCTATAAGTGTTCTCAAAATTCTGTGAAATTCCTAGAAATCTGATATGTCCTGGTATAATATCATCACTTGTGATTATTCTCTTACCTTCTGAAACTGGTGTCATCAAAACTGAGGCTCATAGTAAAAGGCCTGAACCTCACTAGGCATTAAGGACACCCCTGTTGGTTTTCATGCAAGGGCAGCAGCAACAGGTAAATACGGTGGCCCACGTGGATCAAGTGCATTCTGCTTCTGCCTAAAGCAGCCCGTGGGTGCCGGACTTCTGCCATCCTGATGTTCACGCACCACGACAACAGTCCGCTCCTGGACCGGAGAAATCCAGGCGCGTAGACGGTGCCTGTAAGTGAAACAGCCAATAGCCGGGGTTGTGGGAAACCCAACATGGCCACTTGGTTCTCTCTGGCTTTCTGGCAAACCTCATTTTTTTTTAATGATTTTTGGAATCCTGCACTTATGCACTTAAATGCACTATGCATTTACGGTGACCCAAATTGTGAATAGACATTGGTGAGGAGACGTCTATAACGTTGCAGAAACTGTCACCCAGCAATGTCTGACCTGTTAGGTCCATCATTTTAGAAAACCCTTTTTGGTCCCAGAAGCTTCAGACCTTCTCTCTCTGGACCCTTTCAACACCTACTACTGGACTTCACCCAGCTGCAACTCAGTGGGAGTTTCTGATACGTTCTTATTGTGCTTGTGTTTTCTGGACGGGCTGAAGCTTCCCCCTGCTGCAAGGCTGATGTGCTCTCCTGCCGAAGCAACGGGTGGAAAATGTGTTTCCCACTTGGGGTTTGCTGTCCCTGATCCCCAGTGATGGAAGCACCCATTTCACTGGGCAGATCATGTGAAACGATTGATGTAGAATTTAGAATTACCACTGTCCCCATCGCTTCAGTCATCAGACAAGGGCGAGAGAACTGAGATCCTCCAACTTAAAATTTCTGAACTTGCAAAAACTAATGGACTTCCCCGTCCTCAGTGAGTACCTCTGGTCTTCCTGACTGTTTACAGTTCCCCCTTGGCGAAGACATAACTCACTCCATGTGAGATAGTCACCTGCAAGCCTGGTGTCTAATGACATACAGCTTTCTGCTGAGCCCTTGCCGTCTCAGGCTAGAATGACCAGTTACTGGAAGTCTCTATGGCCTTATACTCAAGTCTGTCATCAACAGGGCATAGAAGTTTTCCCAGAGCCCAATTCAGAAGACCCTGTTGGCCACAGTCTGGAGCCTGCTGGACTGGGAATTCTGGAAGTGTCATCAGAGGAAGACCATTCTCAAGTCAGCCCTGAGGGAAGGTGGCCTGGCCTGGAATAATCTTTACTTTTGCTAAGAACTTCTTTGCCCCACCCACCCCCTTTAAAATCTTCCCACTCTGTAAAACCTCCTGGTGTTCCTCTCTACTTGCTAGATGGGAGGCTGCCCATTCATGAGTCTCCTAAGAAAGCCAGTTTGATACTCACATGTACTCAGCCAAAATTTTGTTCTTTGGCAGAACAGGAAGGAAAGATTCTTGATAAAAGTTAAAAGCGCTACTCCAGTGAGCCCAGGAGTGAGAAGAAAGTGAAACAGCCTTATTGCTGGTATGGGAAAGGTTTTCTTGGTGTGGATGGAAGTTCCAACCAGCCACCACATTCCTTTAGGCCAAAGCCTAAGGGGATGAAGCTTCAGAAGAAAATGTTGGAGCCAGTAGAGGTCGGTTCATGAGGTTTAAGGAGAGAAGCCAGCGTCGTAACACCAGTGCCAGGTGGAGCGGTAAGTGCTGGTGTCGGAGCTTCAAGTTATCCAGCAGGTACAGCTAAGGGAATTCATGAAGGTGGCTGCTCTAAGCTGCAGATTTTTCACGTACATGAACCAGCCTTCTCTTTTAAGGAGACGTCATCTAGACACCTGGAGTTTCACAGCCAGAGAATAGAAGTCAATGTCTGGCTTCAAAGCTTCAAAGGACAGGTTGACTCTTCTGTCAGGAGTTAATGCAGCTGGTCTCTTTCGGTTGAAGCCAATGCTGTTTCACCATTTTGAAAATCCTAGGGCCCATAAGAACTATACCAGACCTACTGTGCCTGTGTTCTAGGAGTGGAACAAGAAAGTCTAGATGACAAATCTGTTTACAACTTGGCTTATTGAGTATTTTATGTCCATCGCTGAGGCCTATTTTTTTCAAAATATTACTGGTCATTAACAGTGTCCCTGGTCACTAAAGCGTTCTGATGGAAAAGTACAACAAAATTAATGTTGTTTTCATACCTAGCACAACGCCCATCCTGCAATCCAGGGATCCAAGGAGTCATTTCAGTTTTCAAGTCTCCCTCCTTACTTAAGAAATACATTGTGTGGGGCACCTGGGTGGCTCATTCGGTTATGTGTCCCCTTTCGGCTCAGGTCATGATCTGGCAGTCTGTGAGTTCGAATCCCATGTCAGGCTCTGTGCTCAGGCTTTGGATTTTCTGTCTCCTCTCTCTCCACCCCTCTCCCACTCACACTCTGTCTCTCTCTCTGTCTTTCAAAAGTAAATAAACATTTAAAAAAATACATTTTGTAAGGCTACGACTGCCATAGAAAGGGATTCACCTAATGGATCTGGGCAAAGGAAACTGAAAACTTCTGGAAAGGATTCACTATTCTAGATGTCAGTAAGAATGTTGTGATTCATGGGAGGACTCAAGACATCAACATTAACGTGAGTTTGATTCCACCCTCATGGATGACTCTGAGGGATTCAAGCCCACATGGGAGAAAACCACTGAAGCTGTGGTGGAAACCACAAGAAAACAAGAGTCAGAAGTGGAGCCTGAAGAAGGGACTGAATGAATAAAACTTGAATGGAGGAGGGGCTGCTTCTTAGCAAAGGAAGTGGTTTCTTGAGATGGAATCCGCTGGTGATGATGCTGTGAAGATCGTTGAAATGACAACACAGGATTCAGAATATCCCGTGAACTTAGTTGAGAAACTTAGTTTGAGAGGAAGGGCTACAGTTTCAAAAGAACTTCTCCTGTGGCCACAATGCCGTGATACAGCCACCTGTGCTGCAGAGAAATCGTTCATGAATGGAAGAGTCAGGCGATGCAGCAGACTTCATTGTTGTCTTATTTCACCAGATCACCACAGCCACCCCAGCCTTCAGCAGCCACCCTGACCAGTCAGCAGTCATCAGAGACGCAAGACTCTCCACCAGCAAAACAGATTATGATTCACTGAAGCTCAGACAATCATTAGCATTTTTAGCGATGAAGTATTTTGTAATTAAGGCAATCTACATTGGATTTCTTTTTGTTCTGTTTGTTCATTTGGTCATTATGCTGTTGTATACTGAGTAGACTATAGTATACTGTAAACGTAACTTTATACTCAATGGAAAACCAAAAATTCATTCGACTCCCTTTACTGTGGTATTCACTTTATTGTGCTGGTCTGGAACTGAGCCCACAACACCTCCGAGGTATGAATGTACTTGTTCTACATTGGTTCTGCGAGTGGAAACTTTTGAAAATATTGATATTCAGGCTCAGTCCAGATTACTGAATCAGAATCTCCAAGGGTGAAGCTTAGGTTTATGAATTCATCAGAGTAATCCTAGATGTTTGTGATGTATCCTCTGTTAAAGATCACTGCTGGGGGCTCCTTGGTGGGATAGTCAGTTAAGCTTCCAATTTCAGCTCGAGTCCTGATCTCACAGTTCGTGAGTTTAAGCCCTGCATCAGACTCTACACTGACTGTGTGGAGCCTGCTTGGGATTCTCCCTCTCTCCCTCTCTCTGCCCCTCCCACACTTGTGCTTTTTTTCCCCGTCACTCTCTCAGAATACATAAACTTAAAAAAAAAAAAAAAACACTGCTGAGTGTCCTAATATAGTATCTGGAATAACCAGAAGCTCTCCGAGATCCCTATGTATCAAAACATTAATAATTTTATAGGGCATGTTCTTAGAGACATTGCTTGTCCCATAAGAACCAGGAGCAGGGCCCTGAGTGGCCAGGGCATTGACATCTAGAGATGGGATAGAAGAGTTGGGTGTCAGGGTTGACTGGGAAAAAGAAGCTGCAGAGGTCATGGGCTGGAGGAGAGCCACAAAGAGCTTGTCTGGACTGGCCAGCACACAGGAGAGGTGTGTTCATCATGCATCAGATTTCCGTATCAACAATGTTAGGAAAATACTGACATGAGCCCTCCATATGATAGAAAGATTGACCTTAAAATTGCACTGAGCCAAATCCTTGAGGACAGATGGGCAAGTTCTTCAATCTGGTGTGTTGCCTACAAGCAGAAGCAGAAAGAATTCCTGTCCAAGTTCAGTGTCCAGATCCTCTACCTAAATAGGAATTGTACTGACAGATGAAGTTTATAGACACAATAGGAAGTGACCTACTATGAGAATATCAACAGAAACAAGAAAATACAAATTCATGTCCCCAAGGATAGTCAGATGTTGAACTAATCAAATACGGAGTGTAGATTGGCAGTGTATGAGAGGTTCAAATAAAGGGAGCAAAAAGCAATTATTTTATAATAAGGAATAATCAGAACAACCTAGTGAAAATGGAACACTTAAGGGAAATCTATCAGTTGTGCTTAATAGTAGCAAGGTTGAAAGATAGATACACAAAGTTTGGGAGAGTATAAGTGATCTAGATGATATATTCAAATAATTTATCTGGAATGCAATAAACAGAGGTGAGGAGCTGGGAGATTTGAGAGAGGGATTCAAAAATATCAGAGATGGAATGAGAATGTCTCAGATATAGCTGATTAAAATTCTGGAAGGACATAATTGAGAAAATAGATGAGAGACAACATTTAAAGAACAGTTTCCAGAACTGAGGAAAAAGAAGAGTCTTTTAAATGAGGAACCACAGTGTAAATACAAAAAGTAACTGCTTTCCAAATGCCCCTGTGAATTAGACATTGTTACCGTTCAAATTGCGTGCCACAAAAATAAATGCTGAAGTCCTAACCTGAAGTAAGTCAGAGTGTGCCCATATCTGGAAGAAGGATCCTTGCAAATGTCATTGGTGAAGATGAGGTCATATTAGAGTGAGCTCTTTACCCAGTATGACTGGTAACCTCATGAAAAGAAAAGAGACTGGGGAACAGACAGAGGGAACAGTGTCAGAGAGATGAGCTCCTTGGTCCACGGAGTGAGGGGAAGTCTCGGTCCCTTGGACCCATAATCTCATGGCACAGCTGAGACTGTGGTCACATCGAAGGCAAGCATCGGGGACCCCCAAGCTCCCTTCATGATCATGGATGTGTTTTCTCTGACCCTCAAGGATTTGATTTCTTTTGGTGTTGAATATTTATCGGATGTTCGAAATCGTGAGATTTTAAATAAAATCTTGGATTACAGGCCTCCCTTGCGTGAATGCCCACAGAACAGTAATTACCTGGAACCCAGCTCATATGCCATGTTTCCATGTTCGTATGCTCTCCCGGCTGGCCTGTACCGACATACCCCGACTCCTGTGATTTACTTCCTATTTCACTTTACGCTTCTTGCCAAGCCAATGGGGTGTTTCATTTATGGCCTCTACTGAGATTAAAGTCCAGACTTCGGACTTAGCCATTCTTAATAACATCAACACTTTACACTGGTGTCATGAATGAGGGGATAATTATCCAACTCAAGTATCCATTTCCCTTCTTCAAAACTACCTGCCTTGAAGAAGCTGGTGAATTAAATTTAATACTTGAAAATCAATATCCACCTATTGAACAGCAGGCGTCCAGCAATGTTACTCATTACCCTCATCTAACTCTCGAACTATCTATAAGGCAAGTAGAATATAAAAAGTGTCATGAGAGAAAAGTTCTCATAAAGAGCAAAACAGTGTTTTTCTACTAGGGCTTCGAAAAATTGAAGAATCACATCCATTTCGAGGGCAGAGGGAGGATGACCTGGAAGTTATGTTGATGAAGAAAGAAAAGAAATTGAAGGCATCGGTAATACAACACACACCTCCCAAGCAGTGTAGTACGTAGAGTTGATCTGGACTGAGGATCTGAGAAAATCCCCATCACGTGCATGATCCTGGAACCTGCCTCATCCAAGTGCTTCGAGGTGCAGAGTGACCAGTGTCCCAGATGGAGCCACCAACCTCTGGTTCTCTTTCCCTCACTGCCTGGAGTGGTCACCAGAGAACTCAGGGGTGGCAAACTTCAACCAATGCAGGCAGTGGTTGGTTGATAACTGCCCGCAAGGCCCCAGCTACTATAAGGTAACTTCTACACTATTCAAGAGGACCCTCAGGGAGACTGAACTCTGGTTGCTGGGAATAGGATTTAATGCATTAATGAAACATCGTTGGGTGATTTTCTCCCTTTCATCTTCCTTCCTGGCTCCCTCACTACTTACTGCTTCTTTGGAAACCCCTCCGGAATAAGCTACCTGCATGCAGGTCCCAGAGTCCGTCTCTGTGCTCAGGAGGGTCTCCACTGAGATAGTTGAGGTCACTCTCACAGTCGTTGCCATCCTCATCTAATTGAGCAGTTACTTACAGCATGGAAAGCCCTATGCTTAATTTACTACATATAGCATCTCATGTAAGCCCACTACACTATGAAATTGGTAGTGTTGTCTCTCCTTACAGATAAAAATTTGTAGCTAAGATTAATGGCATGGGTAATCACATATCCACTAAGGGTGAAGCAAAGGTGGGTTTGAACACGTACCTAGATTAGTTTAGCAACCGAAGTCTGATGTAAACAGAGTAATAGGTTAATTTATCTGTAACAGCCCAAGAATCTCCTGTACAACCTTCTTGCCTTAGCTTTTCAAGGCTGAAACTATGACACTAGTGTGTCTTATCAGACTTATTCCCCACTGCTCTCCACAGTGTTCATTCACTAGCTTTAGTCGTTGCTGCTGAATAATCCCTGAAGTATTCGTCTAGTCTGCCTAGTCAGACTACAAGCTTTTTGCTGTTGGAGTTTTGTTTTGCTTTTGTCTGAGTGATTTCTACACGTTCCTCTGTGATTCTTCCACTGCTCCCTGAAGAGATCAGTAAATGGTAGGTAAACTATGTGGGGCAGGGATATGCAGCCTTGGTTTCTGTGGGTAAGCAGAAGCCGAGATAGTACAGGGAGGAAAACATAAACTACGTGCAAAAATCGCTGTTGAGAACTAAGACACTCGCTTCCACTACGTAAATGGCTTTACGTAGCTCTGCATATTACAAGGCTTCCTGGTCCTTCCATTTGGGGATTTATTGAAGTCTGGGTACTCGTGACTTAAACTTGTGGAAATAAAACCGTTCCCTTGAAGGGAAGAAACCAAACAATGTGTTCCTGCCATGGGCTTTGTTAATGGCATCATCAGGGCCCCTACAGAAGTAGTCCCAGGGATTCTTGTGACTGTCAGCCACACGTGTTTTTTCCACAGAGCAGACTGTTTTCACTGCTTGCTACTCACTGGAAAGAATGAAGGAGATGTTGGTGTGATCATCCTTCTAGTTTCTTTTTCTCTTATAGTCTCCTTTCTTCTCCATCATTGTCTCTCTCTGCTGTTTCTACCCTGCCCCGCCCCTCGCTCTCTCACACACACACACTCACCATCATTTAAAATCTACAGCCTCTCTTTCCTGAAACAGTCAAGGCTACATTCTCCCTTTACTGAAAAGAATGCTAATGTGGCACAATAGGTTTCGAAAACAGATATAACAAACTCATTGTCCAGCAGTAAAATATTGGAATAAACATTCACCTTCAAGTGGCTCTATTACCTGATAGCAAGATAAATGCAGCAAGATTAGATCCTAAGAAGCACACACCGGACACAGTCTTTGACCTTCATCAGGCTACAAGTACCACTGGATGGCAAGCGCTGGTGACAAGAAATTGGCAAATTCTATGCCCTGCACTGAGGCGACACAGCATTTATCCAACAGTAAGGCCCACATGACGATGACCCTCACTTTATCTCAAAATTGGGAACGGTCCCTGGTGTCCCATATTTGGAAGACGGTGTTGCAGAAATCTAGCCTCCACTAGAGCTCTAATAGTCGGAGCTCGTCTATAGGCCGGCAGTACTGGAATTAGCCGTAGATCGTTAGAAATGTACACTCTCGGGGTGCCTGGCTGGCTCCCTCATTTAAGCATCTGACTTTGACTCAGGTCATGATCTCGCGGTTCATGAATTCGAGCCCTGCACCGGGCTCTGTCCTGACAGCATGGGGCCTGCTTAGGATTCTGTCTCCCTCTCTCTCTGCTCTTTCCCTGCTCACGCTCTCTTGCTCTCTCTCTCTCTCTCTCTCTTAAAATAAATAAATAAATAAATAAATAAACAAACAAACAAAAAAAGAAATGTAGAATGTCAAGCCCCACCCAAACAAGTCTGAACATATTTAAGAAGATTGAAATCATGCCAAGCATCTTTTTTCCAACCACGCTCCACCTTGGGATGAAAATAGAAATCAATAGCAACAAGAAAACTGAGAAAATTTTTTAAAAACATGTGGAAATTAAATAACACAATCATGAGCCACCAGTGAGTGGGTAAAATTAAAATCACAAAATAGTGAAGCCTGGTGGCTCCTTGGTTAAGCATCTGATTCTTGGTTTTGGCTCAGATCACGATCTCACAGTTCATAAGTTCAAGCCCTACACTGAAAGTGCAGAGCCCTCTCCCCTCTCTCTCTCTCTCTCTTTCTCTGCCCCTACCACCCTTGCATGGTCTCTCTCTCAAAAATAAATAAACTTAAAAAAAATTCACAAGGAAAATCTGAAAGTATCTGGAGACAAAGGGAAATGAAAATACAACATACTGGAATTTCCGGAATAACAGCAAAAGCGGTACTAAGTAAATGCCTAGATGGAGATATATCTGCAAATAAGACCAACATGTTCACTGTCTTCAACAGAAGTTAGAGTCTGGTGAGGAAGAATGATGGATTTAGAAAACAAAATTGCAATAAATGTAGCAGAGGAAATACACGGTATTGTAGGGACATGGCCAATAATACAGGGTAATGGTGGG
This sequence comes from Paguma larvata, assembly GCA_030068075.1. Classification (NCBI taxonomy): domain Eukaryota; kingdom Metazoa; phylum Chordata; class Mammalia; order Carnivora; family Viverridae; genus Paguma; species Paguma larvata. The sequence continues at coordinate 30,098,717 of CM057831.1, forward strand.
GGGTGATGGGAAATTGGGATACATTTGATTAAAGAATAAACAAATTACCACTGCTTGAATGCAAGGGCTGCAGGAGAGACAAAAGTCCAGGGTGAGTCGAAGTTCCGTGTGAAACGCTGGGCGGATGAGGATGTCTGTGTGCACAGGGTGAACTGAAAGAGGAACAGCTTCGTAGCAGGGTGATGACGAGCTCTGGTCATGTTTAGTTCAAACCGATGGAAGATGTGTACTTGGCAGCTAAAGAGAGGTGCTGGGAAACCCTGGAGTGTGTTCTGGATTTGAGACTGTGATGAAGGAAGATATAGAAATGAAAACTTCAGCCATGGAGAGGGATGAGACAGCTCAGAGAGAACGTCTCTGAGTAAAGCTTGGTGTCGGCCCTCACACATCTCCATTGTCTTTCCATTATCGATTAACCTCATGGATCCGTGGTTAATACCTAGCGAGATGGGCTCCAAAGGACGTGGTTGCTTTGGAGACACCAATCACTACTGGCAAGGGAGGACCCACTTCTCGGGAGCCTCGTACACTCCTGTCATTTCTAGAATGGGCTTCTGGAGGAAGGACGAAAGCAATGAAAATACTTATCAGTGCTGAGCGTTATTTTCCCAAATACGCTGGGCATTCTTCACCGACCACTCCGTTCACAGGCTGGCTAATAATCCATTTCAAGGTATGACTATCTGGAAATAATGGGATTTGCTGATGTCCTAAAATAAAATTCATCTCTTGAAATGGGTAGGTCTTGGTGGCTCCCAAACTGACCTCCAGTGCATGACAGTTACTTCATGTGAAGCCGTCCCTCTCAGAGCTGCCTAGCTGTGGGAAAAGAACATGAGTCAGAGGCATCTCCCCTGGGAGACTTGCAGAAATTTCTTGCAGAAGCACGTAGTCAAAGTATCCCCTTGCTCTCACCCAGTCTTAGGGTACAAAGCCCCAGTCCCAAGCCTGGGCTTAATGAGTGACATCACTCAAAGGAACCTGTTTAGAGATTAGGTTAGTCAGGCATCATAGAACTGTTGCAACTCATAAAGCCTTTCACTGTGTTTTTGGGAAGAGAGAGTTAATAGAAATATATCCTTTATTCCACATTCACAAATATTCGTGCACACCAATAAAATTACCCACAGAGAATGAAACAATCCTCTTTTTTTTTTCAGGAATTATTTACTAAGGTGTCTATGATAGGGTGTGCTTGTGGCCAAGGTGAGCGTAGTGATTGAAAACCGACATGGCATCCGATCTCCTCATGGGGGTATGTATCTACTTTAGGAGAAAAATGTGCAAATAACCACATTAAAAAATGTTGGAACCTCCTTCAACCTAAACACGTGTTATGCTCCTGAGGCAAATGGCTCTATTTACACTGTAGGTCGCTGGGTTTAAGACAGGCGTCAGCGTCTCAGCTCTTGCACTTACTGGCCTGGCAGGACTGAGCACGTTACCTATTAAAAGTGGGACGATAGGGACTGCCTGGGTGATTCAGTTGGTCAAACGTCCAACTCTTGATTTACGCACAGGTCATGATCTCACAATTCGTGGGATCGAGCCCCAAGTCAGGCTCTGCCAGCAGTGCAGAGCCTGCTGGGGATTCTGTCTCTGCCTATCCCCAACTTGTGCACAAGCACTCTCTCTCCCAAAATAATAAACATCTTTTTAAAACGTGGGTTGATCATAGTAACATCATAAGGCTCATGTGGAGATTAGTTGAGATGATACTGAATGATGGCACATAGTAAAGACCCCAAAAGCCTGGTTGTGGTTAGATGGGAGGATCCTAAGAGCAAAATAAGCCTGCCACGGTCAGCGAGTGCTCTGATGCACCAGTGACGTGAGGCTTGACATGACAGGTGGGCTGAGGAGAATGGCATTCAGAGAAGAGGAGACCACATATGGTAGGGAGAAGCCCAGAATGGGAACGAGGGCAAAGTCTGAACGGAGGGTTTTGCACAAGGGTTAATGTGCCTCCTTCGGGCACTGGGTAACTAACAAGGCCCCGCAGAGGAAGGCATCCCTGTGTTAAAGGCCGTGGAAGCTGTTGTTATGTTTTCAGCAGGGTGATGCAATTACTCTAATCTTTTTTTAACCAAACTTTTATCTCCATGGGGGTCAGTAGTCTTGAAGAATGAGGTACTACCTCCGAATCTTGCAGACAAGATATGGAGGCTTCTACTCCCCGTAATTCTTTCTGCTCTTAGCCTCATCTGCGTGTGCTCACTGAGTGAGCCGGGAGACTTGATTTCATGATTTCTCTGTCAGCCTCCTGAAAGTCAGAGGTCATTCTGCTCCAATACACCCGTCTCTTGCCTTCCGGAGGGTTTGACAGGCTGTTTCCTTTGGGAACAACAGCTGCCGACGCCCGGCCTGTGCCGGTTCTCACCCACGGGTGACTCACAGCTTCAAATTCAGATAAGACTAGGAAAATAATAGCAGGATGCTGCTAGAGCTTCAGACGCTTCTTGGTCTTTACCTTTTACCTCAAAAATGCTGTAAAAGTCTCGGTGAGCTCCTTCCATTCCTCCTTCTGTTCCCCCTCCACCCCAAGGTCACCCCTGTAGGTCTTCATCAAGCCTAGCGAGGAAGGCAGCCCTTTCCCAAACTGAAAGAGACTCACCAGCCACGGCCCCTCGCCCTCACCTTGGGTGTGCAGTTGAACTGGCAAACCAGGGTCCCTGTCTTTTTCGGCAGGGCGTGTGCACAGACTGAGAAATAATGATTATACCTACATATCTGTGTTAATAATTATTATGTCCTAAGACGTTTTAAATTATTCTCATTTCCCAAGACATTTTCAGGTTACAGAACCTTAGATTGTAGTAGGAATTGTTCCCATAAGACATTTGCCTCCACTGCCTGGGAAGTGAGAACATAAAACAAGCAAGTGCACATAGAGGGAAATAGAACGCTCTAAAGAATCTTCTCTTCATGGAGGTTTAACTAGACAGTTAATTGAAATGTCCAGGATTTTCCCCACTTATACGGTTCCAAGACTTCTGTTTGTTTGTTTGTTTTTGCTCATTGTGGTAAAATACACAAAACACAAAATTTACCATCTTAACCATCTCTAAGTGTTCAGCTCAGTGGCATTAACTGCATGCATCCTCACGGCGTGCAGCCGTCCCTGCTGCGCCTCTAAAGCTCTCTTTCTCCAGGGAGGCTGAAACTACAACCATTAAAACTAACTCTCCATTTCTGCCTTCTACCGCCATCTCCTTCCTTTCCGTCTCTGTGAATTTGACTACTCTAACCAGCTCGTACAAGCAGAATCATACAGTATTTGTCCCTTTGTGGGTGACTTAGTTCATTCAGCATAATGTCCTCCAGGCTCACCCGTGTGGTACCTGTGTCAGAATCTCCTTCCTTTCTGAGGCCGAGTATACTGCGTACGTGCCCACGCTGTGCTATCCATGTGTCCATCGGTGGGCGCTGGGGTTGCTTCTGCCATTTGCTGTTGTGAATAATGCCGCTGTGGGCATGGGTGTGCAGGTATCTCTTTACAGTTCCGCTCTCACTTCCTGTGACTGCGGAGCCACACGTGCAATTGCCAAATCATGGGGTAATTCTGTTTTTAGTTTTTCAAGGAACTGTAAGGCTGTTCTTCGTAGTGGCTGCACCATTTAGATTTCCACCAGCAACGCAGAACAGTCAAGTTTTTCCACATTCTCGCTAGTGCTTGCTAATTTCTGGCTTTTTGTTTATTTGTTTGTCTTTTTCGATAGCACCCATCTTAACATGTGTAAGGTAGACAAAACATCTTGACTCCTTTCCGTTGCGTTTTATCCACGCTTGGGACCACCTTCGGCCACAGATGTGATGTGTGTCCCTGAGAAGCAGTTTGCTTCTAGGAACGCAGAAGTGTTTTCTTTCTTTATCTAAGGCTCTTCCTCTTCCGACGGCTGAATTTTAAAGGACACTATATAGCAGAGACTTTTGAAAGCACCGATTCTTAAGCCAGAATGATTAAATTAACATGTGAACTGCTGGTCTCAGAACTCTTAACTATGGCTTGGTTTCCCCATCTGCAAAATGGGTTCGATGATAATTCCTATACTATAGTGTTACTGTATTTAATGAGTATTTTAAAAGTCATTAAGATAGTACCTAACTTTGAGGAAGCATGCAATAAATATTGTGTGTCCATGGGACAACCCCTATTGGTCTCATCAATTCATTTGACATAAATGAATGAATTCAGCATAACAATATCCTGAGAACCAATTTTATGTGCCAGATAGTATTATAGATGCTGGGAATAGACTAGTGACCAAAACAGACGAGAATTGCTGCTGCAATAGGAAGTCAATTTTAATGGGAGAGATAAAAATACTCATTGATTGTACACAAAATACTTTGTGTTAAGAGTAATACGTGGAAGGAGAAGCAAATTAACCTGGGGAAAGACTGGGTTATATGCTGAGGGGCTAGAGAAAGTCAGTGATCTTTATAACACATGTTTAATTCAATATCTCAAAAATAAACTCTGTGGCCAACTGCTTCATCAATATATTTGTTGAAAACTGGAGTGAAATCTAGATGATAATACAGATATTAGTTCCTAACACTTAGTAGATGTTTTAACAGTTAAAAGGAAAACAAATTCTCTGAAGATTTGAGGAATGGCATTTTTCACTAATAGCTTCCATGAGTGACATAGTTGGATCCATCCTTAGAATCTGTCGCAGGGGCCGCCAGTCAGGTACCTACAAGCTGAGGAATATACTACCTGAGTGAGGCAGGTTGGTGTGGGGAGGTCTGTGCCTATCTGAGGAGAACCAGGACTCCTTAGACCCCACGGATTTTGCCCAGGAAAATGAAGATACAGTTTACTTGTTCTTACATTTGTGTGTATTTTATGTCGTTAAAATATATATATATATATATATAATATATAGGTGCCTATATGTGTAATATATAGGTGCCTCACTGACTCAGCCAGTTAAGTGTCTGACTCCTGGTTAAGGCTTAGGTCATGATCTCGCGGTCCGTGAGTTTGAGCCCTGCATTGGGCTCTACACTGACAGTGTGGAGCCTGCTTAGGATTCTTTACCTCTCTCCGTCTCTCTCTGCTCCTCCCCCTTCTGTATATGCACCTGTTCCCTCTCTCTAAATAAATAAATAAATAGACATTAAAAAGTAATTTAAGAAATAGATATGTATTTCCAACTGGTTTACTGTTGTTTTAAAACACTGTGTAGATAAAACAAAGAGTGTCTGTGGTTCATATTTGCCCTGCGTGGAAGCACTGTGACGTGGTGTCCTTTCCACGGACCGTGACCAAACCATACTTACAGGAAGCAAAACCACGGGCACCAGGACTGCCAAGGTCAGGCCTGGTCCTCGGTGTTTTGGAAGCCCAGTGGAGCGGTACTGGGTCTGAGAGTCCATTGCTGGCTTTAAAAACGAGGATGTCAGTGATTGTAATGTTTGCATGGAAAGAACAGGATTTTTCCCCCTCATTTTCTGGAGACCACTCAAGCGTGTGTAAATCTGGTCAGACTTCAAGAAGAGGATGGGGCTCCTCTAAACGGCTGACATTGGAGCTGCCCACCCCTCTTTGGGTAGAGATTTGGATTCGGGTTTTAATGCTCATGTAATAAATGAATAATGGAATAAAGGATAAACAATGATTTAAATGACAGATAATGACTTGAAAATTTAGATCTAGTCCCATGTCCGATTTCTGGAGTTTGATTTGCTGTTGACAGTTCATATTCATGATCACATTTTTGCGGGTGCAGGGAACGGAAGGGATACAAAAGGCAGAAGGTTCCTAGACCTACCTATGTCGCTTATAACCCTCCGAGAGACCCAGCTTTTCATCAGTCATTCATTCCTCTGTCTATTCTTAGCTATAACCTTCTAGAATAGACCTAGTGAATATATCTTAGTGGGAACACCAATCAAATATGAGATTTTTCCTTTCTTAGAATTTTTTCTACTTACTGGGTTTGAGTCATATCGTCCTTGTTCAGGTGAACTTTACAGTCTTGGAATGCTGAAGGATTTAGTTACCCTCCAAAGCCTCACTTGCCTTCTGTGTACAATTACCTCGTCTGTGTCATTTCTATTATCTGTGTTTGTTTTGTCAATTTACTATAATATGTATAAAACCACTGCCTGGCCACAAACGAGAGGGACTGCCTTCACACTGGCAATAGTCTTGAAGGAAGGTATTTATTCGTAAAGTACTTACCCTTCATATATTCTTCATTTACCTTATTTCATTTTTTTTTAAATGCCTCTCTATGTTAGACAAAATCTGCCTCTGTTTAAGGAACGTCTTACAATACTAAGTAAGAGTGGTTCAGAGACTTATCCAGCGCGAGGCACCCCTCACTCAAGACTAGGCTCTGTGTGATGTGCGGCTTGCTCCCATCCTAGACTGTGGTGGTAGGAAATACAGGACACCATCAGCAGGTAGCATAGGACCCAGATCTCAAATCTCAAAATAACTTGGGGATGATAGGCGTGAGCACAGGAAGAGGTTGTGTGTCAGTACCAGAGAACCCCAGACCGGCAGTGCTGTGAGGTCTCAGCAGGGGGTGTTGGATGTGGCCTGGAGCAGACAAGAAGGTCTCACACAGGTGGCAGGACCTGCTTCTAGAATCTGTCAGATGTAGGTATCCAACTAAGTACCGGAGGAAGAAATAGTGTCAATGATTTGTTCTGTTCTTACTTGCCCAGCAACACCGGGAAAATGGCATTTGGATGCAGCTTTGCTGATAAGGAAATGGAGGCTTCCAGAAAAAATGAGCTTTTTGCCCAACAATATAGAGAATATGACTTCCATTTGCTTTTGAGATACACCTTTTGTTGAAAGTCACCATCTGGGCATCTGCTTCTGTAATCGAGAATAAAAAGACTCCCTATGACTTCTTCATACTCCACGAAAACAAGATGGTAATGCTTCCCAATCTGTGAGAAATTACTGGTAACATAAAGGGCAGGAGCTGAGTCTGAACGGTTGGGGCATTGGAGACAGGAGGTGGGGACGAATGGTCCAGTGCGACCAGTACAAAGCAGGCCAATGCCTTCAGCATTTTGGAGAGGAGGCAAACCAGTGCAGAGAGCTGTTTGTCACAGGCCATCCAGACCGGTCTAATTCGGGTCCTGAGTAGGTCAGTAGACATCCCTTGGTGCCTGTCTTCTCATGAAATCGTGAATGAAGAAAATCCTGGAGCTGGCTTCTTTGGTGTCACAGAGTGCGCATAATACACTCACATGGTGCTTTGTGAGAGCTTAGGTTATGGTTTGTTTGCATACGGCAGACACCACCTTGCCTAGTTTAACTAGAAAAGGATTCGTGGCTGCGTGTAGCTGGCCGCCACTAATGCGGCCCACTTCCTGGCGTTGCGGTGTTGTGCCCTTGCGTCATGCTTTATCCTTAAGGGTAGGCCAAACCTGGTGTTTTGTTTCTAAAAAACAGAATAAAGTAAATGTGATAAGGTGTGTTTTGCAAAATCAAAGACTGGTTTCCATCTTGCCCATTTCTTTGGTCTCCCTCAATCTGACAGAAGCTGGCTGCCGTATAGTGAGCTGCCTTGCGGAGAAACTCACATGTTAAGGAACTGAGCAGAGCTTCTGGCCAGCCACCAGTGACGAGCTGAATCCTGCCAGTTGCAAGCAGGATTCAGCTCACCCTGTACTCGAGACTAGAAGCAGATCTGACCCTCTTCTGGAACCTTCCGATGAGACGAAAGCCTTGGGCGACATCTCATGTGCTCCGTATTGCCTGGATTCCTAGCACACGTGAATAGGGAAATAGCAATTCTTTTTTGTGTCAAGCCTTTGCATTTTGGGGGCAGTTTGTTACACAGTGGTGGATAATCACTACATGACGTCATGGGTGGCAGACAGAAGTTGCCGTGAGAGCTTAAGAGCAGAATCTAGACTTAGTAGGAAAGCTACATCCAGAGACCGCCGAGTCCAGGTGTTAGTGACTCTCTACCCTCCTCCATACAGAATCTCTCACAGGTGATTATTACCATAGAAAATACCATGAATCAAATCAGCCTTGTATCCTTCCTTATTCATTAGTTAAGTTTGTCGTTCCTCCTTTGCCACCTTTGTCTTGTTTTTGTGTCTCTTTTTTGCTCGTTTTCTGTCTTACACACACACACATACCATTAGCAACACTTTTACTTCTTTTATGTCTACAGACCTCTAAAGATGTTTTCTCCAATTCTGAACATAATCCTTATTTAGCATAATAGGTTTTGAGATATATATACACATATGTGTATATAGGTGCATGTGTATTTGTACGCACTTATATGCATATGAAGACAAATGCATATATAGTATATGTAAAGCAATAGATATATGTTAGGTAGGTAGATAGATAGATAGATAGATAGATAGATAGATAGATGTAAAGCAATAAAATATAGGAGCACATTCTCTACTTTGAATATCCCCTGGGACAAAAGAGAATATACCACAAAGGGAAAGTCCCAAGAGGTATATTGCAAATTATTTTATACTTTCTACACTAAGACAACACAAACTTTTCATTCTATTATATGGCCTGGATAACAATAATTTTCAGCTTATTCTTAAAAACTGGGGCTATCCTAGGTGTTCAATGCTAGGACTGTGGTGTAGTTGCTAGGTTGGGCCTATGCCCTAACTACTCCCGGAGATATTATGAGGTTAAAACAATAAGAAGGAAACTGGCCGAAGTCCGGAGTTTGGGGCAAGAAATGATGACAACTGTGCTAGCATGTCTTAAGAGAACTCCAGGGCCAGTCACTTATGAGGCTGTGCATCCCGGTAGTGGCATTCCGTCAAGGTGGTGTTCTCCATGAAACTCAGTCAGCTCCTCCTCCTCTCCTGTGCTGTCAAGAACCCCCTAACCCTCTTCCCACGGGAAACTGGTTTTTGCAGCAAATAACACAGTAAATGCCCCAGTTAATTAAATATATATATTGGAATACAAAGTGATTTTAAAAATTACAATAGGTAAATTTCCTTCAGGAACTGAATACACAAGGACTAGACTTCCGTGATTTTCTGCAGAATAGAGAAATGAGGGCGGCTTGGCCTGGCAGTAGGTGTGGCAGTAAGTGTGGTGGTAGTTGCTCAGGTGTAATTCCTGTAACAATGAATAGGTAAGTATCGTCATGTCCCAAATATGTCTCTATTAGTCCCAAATGTGTATGTATTAGTCCAGGAGAGATAGGGAACGTAAAGAGGTGTCTATGCTGGTTTCCAGTGCCACCCTTATACAACTTAGAAGCTGTATACACTTATACAACATGGTAAGCTACTTACATTATACGTAAGAATAATATTAGAAAGTGAAATGTAATAAACTAAAGATGCATATTGTAAAATTCGTAGCAACTTCTAAAAATAGTGGTATATCTAGTAATAAGTCAAATAAATACTAAATAGAAATGCTTGATTCAAAACAAAACAAGGAAGAGGCGCACAGGTGGCTCATTCGGTCAAGTGTCCAACTTCGGCTCAGGTCCTGATCTCACAATTTGTGAGTTCGAGCTCCGCGTCGGGCTCTGTGCTCTCAGAGCCTGGAGCCTGCTTCAGGATCTGTGTCTCTTTCTTTCTCTGCCCCTCCCCCACTCACTCTCTGTCTCTGTCTCTCAAAAAAAAAAAAAAAAAAAAGAATATAAACGTTAAAAAAATTTTTAAGAAAAAAGAAAAGAAAGCAGGAAAAAGAATAGATAAGACATATAGAAAACAACCAGCAAGATGTCAGATTTGAACTGAACCATATTAAAAATAAATGTGTAACTTAAAAATCATTAGTTTACTTGTATGTTCTGAATAAAAGTACAGACTATTAAAGTGGATTAAAAAACAAAACACAATTTTATGCTGTTTAAATAAATGCGCTGTAGACGTAAGGATATAGTATGATAATTTCAACAGAAAAAAAGATACAATTCAAACCCATAGCACAGGACCTCAAAATCACAGACCACGAAAGGAAGGAAGGAAGGAAGGAAGGAAGGAAGGAAGGAAGGAGGGAAGGAAGGAAGGAAGGAACGAAGGAAGGAAGGAAGGAAGGAAGGAAGGAGGGAAGGAAGGAAGGAAGATAAATTAATCTTTGTCAATATAAAAACTTTTACTCCTCAAGATAACATTCAGAAAATTTAAAAGCAAGCAATAACTTGAAAGAAAATATTTCTAATACATGTATCTGCCAAAGGTGCCATAGGAGAATAGTTAAATCCTTACAACTCAATAACGAAAACTACTCAGTAAAACATGGGCAAATGATGTGGACACTGTAAGAAGGAAGACGCACAAATGGACAAGGACACGAAACGACGGTCCGCAACGTTAATCATCAGGAAAACATAGATGGAACCCATAATAAGATATCACTGTGGCGGTCAGAATTTATAAGGTGCCCAGACACCCGTGAGCATGTGAGTGGACAAACTGATATATACTGATACAGCGTAATGCTGAATAATGTTTAAATCCTAAAAACATGTAAACTACTTACTTCTATATGCATCAAAATATAAAACCCTTAAAATATTTTATCGATCAGAAGAACATTTATACAAACAGTACATACTATAGGATTCCATTTACATGAACGTAAGGAACTCGTAAAACTGATCGCTGGTGACAGAAATGATATCAGTAGTTTCCTTGAACTTAGATTGGTGCAATTGACTGTAATTTGACTTGTTAAGATGATGGAACTATTCCTCACACAGCCTTCGGTAGGGTGTACATTTGGCAAAGCACACTGAACTTTATACTTAACATAGGGTGCATTTTACTGTGTGCAAATTATACCACAGTAAAGCTAATTCATGATAAACTGAGGCAAAAAGTCAAAGGATACGTTCTATCGCACAGGGGCAAGGGTTTAAATGTAGGGCTTAAATGGTACACCAACTTTCAAACAGGTGTTAATTCACATGTGCGAACTCCAGCAAACACATGCCGGAGATGACCTTCTTATAGAAGATAAGATTAATCACTGTCGTGTATCAGGATCTTATCTCTTCTAAAAGGGGTTTCATTATTAGTCATTTCAGTTTTAATCTGCTTTTTCCTCATGGCTTCTGAAAATCTTATGTGCTGATTTGCCATAAGCCGTTTTGGTTTCTGTTTTGCGTATGTGTGTGAAGTGTCTGTTCAAAGCCTTTGTGGCTTAGTTTCATAGTATTACTCTTGAGAGTTGTTTTTCATATACTGTGAATAAAAGTTTTATGTATTATAAATAAAAGTTCTTTTTATATTATGAAAATATTAAATATTCTCTCCCGATCTAGAATCATCTCTTCAGTCTCCTTAATGTGACTTTAGATGAGATAACAACCTTCTTTTTGATAAAGTCACATATATCATTTTTAAGAGATTGTGCTTTTGATGTCATGGCAAATGGTCGCATAACCCAAGGTCACAAGAATTTCTCTCCTCGCTTTTCCTCTAGAACGTTTCTAATGATAGGTCTTATACTTAGGTCTCCGGTACATTTGAGATCCATTTGTACACAGGGTTTTCGGGTGAATGGGAGTTTACTATTTACATAGGGATGTCCAGTTGACTTCAAAACGTTTGCCGAAGGTGCTCCCCTCTCCCCTGAATTGCGCTCATAATGTTCCCCAAAATCCGTTGCCCTTATATGTTTGAGTCTGGATTCCAATTTTTCCCCAAAACTTTTTACTATGAGGTTTTGTTTTTTTCACGCAAACAGAAAATTTGGAAGAAAAGACAGTACAATGAACAACATTACTTTCACCCCCAACTGCTAACATTTTTCTGTATTTGTTTGGTCTCGGTTTCTTTCTCCAAGTTTTGTGTGTGTGTGTAACTGCTTCTCTCCATCCTGTGCAGGCTGTCACCAGCCTTCCTCCAACACTTGCTTTCTTTGTGGCGGAGCCCTTGCTGGGGAACTTGGAAGGAACACTTCCTTAGGTTCATGCCTCCTCTCCACCAGATAGGTGCTATTGTGATCTCCATTTTTACAGAAGGGACTTCGGCATGCCAGTGTCTCATTTCTGATCTCAGAGGAGAAACATTCAGTGTGCTGCCATCATGTAGGATATTACTGTAGATTTTTCATAGGTGTCCTTCATCACTGTAAGACAGTTCTCCTCCTAAGTTGCTGAGGGTCTTTTATAAGAAGGGGTGTTGGATTTTGTCAAATGGTTGTTCTGTATCTTGAGATGGCCATTCCTTCCTTCCTTCCTTCCTTGCATTCCTGGGGTAAACCACGCTTGGTGATGAGGTATTTCATTTGTATATGCATATGTACATGTATATGTATACATATATATGTGTATATGTAGATGTATATGTATATGCATATATTATGCTGTTGGAAATGCCTGCTAAAATTTTGTTGAGAATTTTGTATCCGCATTCATGAGGAATATTAGTTTGTATTTTGCCACTCTTATTATGTCATTATCTGGTATTGTTAGCAGTGAAATGCTGGTCCCATAGTATGAATTCTGAAGTATTTGTTACTCTTTAGTTATCTGGAGGAGTGTATATAGAACCTCTATTATATCTTCCTAAATGTTTGGTATAATTCAAAACTGAAGCCATTTGAGCCTGGAGTTTTCTTTGTGGGAATGTTTCTAAGCACAAGCTTAATTTGTGTAAATTATATAGGGCTCTTCTGGCTATCTTTTTATTCTTTATTGGGCTTTAGTGGTCTGACTATTTCAAGGAGTTTATCCATTTCCTATAAGTTATAGTAATCATGTGCAAAGTGTTGTTAATTATATTCCCTTATTATCCTTTTACCGTCTGTAGGATCCAAGTGATGTCATCTTTTTCTTCCTGATAATAGTAATTTTTGTTTCTCTCTATTTTCCTATTCAGTCTGTTCGGAGTTTTACCAATTTTATTAATCTTCTAAGAGGACCATCTTTTGATTTCATTTACTTTCTGTATTGCTTTTATATTTTCTTGTTTATGAATCTCCATTCTTGTCTTTCTTATTTCCTTTTGTTCTTAGATTTCTTTTCATTGGTTCTTCTTTTTCTGGTTTTTAAAGGTCGATGATGAAATCATTGTTTTGAGACATCTCTTGTTTACTAACTTCATCATATAGTGCTTAAAGTTCCTCCTGCATGCTTCTTTGCTACCATCCCACAGTTTTTGATAGGTTGGGTTTTAATTAACACTCAGTTAAAATTGATTTCTGATTTCCGCTTCGGTATGTCCTTGAATCTCTTGCTCTATACAGTGTATTATTTAATACCAAATATTTGGAGATTTTCTACAGACCTTCCCATTCCCATATTCATTTCTAATTGTATTCTATTTTGAGAATACGTTTGAGAACATATTCTGAATGACCAGAATTACTTTAAATTTATTTACACCTGTTTTATGGCCCAAAATATGGGGTGTTTTGGGTTAATATTCCACGTGCACTGGAAAAGGTTGTATGTTCTACTGTTGTTGACCGCACTGTTTTTTACGTACCACTTGGGTCAAGTTGTTTGATTATGTTGTTGGTATCTTGTCTGTCTCTGATTTGTTTGTGCCCCTTTTCTGTCGATCATTGAGAAAAGGTTAATGAAATCGCTGAGTCTAACTGGATTTCTCTATTTCTCTTTGCAGTTCTATCCATTTTTGGTTCTTCTATATTAAAACTGCTTTTAAGTATCTAAGTGTGTGGAATTCTTATATTCTCCCCATGGCTGGATCCCTGCATCCTTAGGGGGTTACATATTTTTATTCCTGCTCATATTCTCTGATAAAAAATGTATTTTATCTGAACCTATCAGCCTACGTGACACATACCTCCTTGAGGGGTGGACCCTGTCTGAACTCACCACCCCGGCCGGCCTAGGTGATGACTTTGGGTTTATCCTTAAGTGGGAGCAGTTGTGGTTGTTGAGAATCTGGAATAGGGTGTCATATCATAGAGTGTTTGGGTTTTCATTACTCTGCCTCATCCCACAGACTCCACCCAGGATGCCGTGAGACATGAACACTAAGAATGCCATGTCTGACGACTTGTGTTCTGGACGGGTGGCAGATGTCCTTAGCCCCAAATCCAGGGTCTAGAAGAGAGTAAACCTTTAAACATCATATCATAATACCTACCCTTTCTACCAGCCATGCTTTGAGCAATAGAAAGTATAAATGTAAAGCACTTGGCACAATATTTGTCACATTAACAGCTCATGAGTATACAATTCAGCAGCATTAAATGCATTCCCAGTTGTATAACCATCATCACTACCTATGCCCAAGGCTCGCATCATTTCCAAGAGAAATTCTGTACCCATAAAACAGTGCCTCCTCCTCATCCTGTTCTCCTGGCCCCCGATATCCTCTATTCCACTTGCTTTCTCTGTGAATCTGCCTAGTCTAGGTACATCATGGGACTTGTCTTTTTGTATCAGGCTTATTTCATTAAATATGCCTTCAAGATCCATTTATGCCATAACATATATCAAAATTTCATTGCTCTTGATGGCTGAAGAACATTCCATTTTATGGATACTACTACATTTTGCTTCTTCAGTCATTTGTTTTTAGATATTTAGAATGTTCCCACCTTTTAGCTTCTGACAATAACGCTGCGGGGAACATTGGTGTATGAATATCTGTTCAAATCCCTGCTTTCGCTTCTTTTGGATATATACTGAGGGGTGGAAGTGGTGAGGTATATGGTAGGATAACATCTTGAGAAACCACCAAACTGTTCTCCACAGTGACTGCACAAAGTTACATTCCCACCAGCGATGCTCAGGTTTCCAGCTTCTCCACACCTTCACCGATATATGTTATTTGTGGTGTGTGTATGTGTGTGCTTTAACAGCCCCCCTGGAAGATGTGACGTGGGATGTCACTCTTCCAACCTGCGCTTCCTTGCGGACTAATGACGTGGAGCATCTTTTCATGTGCTTATTGCCCATTCGTATATCTTTTATGGAGAAATGACTATCCAAGTCATTTGCCCACTTTTAAATCAGATTCTTTATTTGGTTGTCATTATTGAGTTTTAGATGTTCTTTATGTATTCTGAATGCTAATCTCTCATCAGGTATAAGGTTTGCAAATATCTTCTCCCATTCTGTAGATTACCCTTCACTTCTTGATTATAGTCTGTGAGGCATAAACATTTGTAACTGTCATGAAGTCCGGTTTACCTATCTTTATCTTTTATTGCCTGTTCTTTTTGTGACATAACCAAGAAGTTGTTTTCAAGCCTGGTGTCATGAAGATTTCTGTAATGTCTTTTTCCAGGAGTTGTATAGTTTTAGCTCTCAAGCTTAGATCTTCGGTTCATTTTGGGTCAGTTTTGCGGGTGATATAAGGTAAGGATGCAACTCTATTCTTTTTGCTTGAAGATATCCCATTTTCCTAGCACTGTTTATCAAGAATAAAGTGTCCTTCCCTTTGAATAATCTTGGTGCCCATGTTGAAAATCAGTTAATCATATATCCAAGGGTTTATTTCTGGATGCTTTATTCTCTTACATTGATCTGTATGTGTGTCCTTATGCCAAACAAGCATTATTGTTTTAATTACTGTAGTTTGGCAGTACACTTTGAAGTTAGGAAGTATGAGTCCTCTAACTTTATTCTTTTAATTTTTTTTTTCAGGATTATTTTGGTTACTCTGGGCCCCTTTTAATTTCATATAATTTTGAGAATCAGCTTTTCCATTTCTGAAAAATCAATAAATACAATAAAAAAGCTCTTGGATTTCTGATAAGGATTGCATTACAGCTATGAATAACTCTTTGTAGTATCAACATCTTAACAATATTGTCTTCTTATCCATGAAAATGACTGTTTCCATTCATTAAGATCTTCCTTAATTTCTTCAGCACTGTTTTATAGTTTTCAGTAGGTAAGTCTTTCACATCCTTGGATAGATTCATTACTAAATATTTAATTATTCGGGGTGGTATAGTAAATGAAATTGCTATCCTAATTTTCTTTTCAGATGTTCATTGCTGCTGGGCAGAAACAAGGCTGATTTGTGTGTGTGTGTTGGTCTCATACCCTCTAACTTTGCTCAATACATTTGTGAGTTCTGGTAGATTTCTTGAGAATTTTTGGGATTTCATCTGTGAATATAAATAACTTCACCTCTTTATTTGTAGTTTGGATGTCTTTAATTTTGCTGTCTAATAGCTCTGGCTGTAATTTCCAGTATACTATTGAATAGCATCAGTGAAAGTACCCTGGTATTGTACCTGATCTCAGTGGAAAAGTTTTTCATCTTTCACCATTGAGATGTTGCTTGTGGGTTTTTCATAAATACCCTTTATCATGTTGAGAAATTTTTCCTCTATTCTTAGTTTCCTGAGGGTTTTTATCATGAAAGGATGTTGGATTTGGCGATATGTACTTTTCTGCATCATTTGAGATTATCATCTGTTTTTTTCTCTATTCCATTAAAATCACATATTGCATTGATGGATTTATTTTATGTTGAAACACCCTCATCTTATTGTGATAAATCCCACTTACTTGGGTGAATAATCCTTTTAATATGCTGTTAGATATGATTTGGTAGTATTTTGCAAATTTTTGCACCTGTATGCACAAGGGATACTGGTTTGTCATTTTCTTCTCTTACGATGTCTTTAACTTTATAATTCTAGCCTCCGAATAAGTTAGAAGGTGACACTTTCTCTTTGCCATTTTTTTTTAAGAGTTTGAAAAGGATTGGTGTTACGTCTTTAAATGTTTGGCGGGAGTCACCAGTGAAGACCTCTCTGGCCCAGTACTTTTCTTTGTTGTGCAGGTTTTGATTGCTGAGTCAATGTCTTTAGTAGTGTAGGTTTGTTCTGAATCTCTCTGTCTTCACAATTCAGCCTTACTACATTGTGTGTTTCTGGGAATTTGACCATTTTGTCTCAATTATTCAGTTTGTGGGTGCACAGTTGTTTCTGGGACCCTCTGATACTCCTTTTTACTTCTGTAACGATAGAAGTAATGTCCCCACTTTAACTTCTGATTTTAGTTCTTTGAAACTTCTTTTTTTCCTTCTTTGTTTGTTTGACTAAACATTTGTCAATTTTGTCAGCCTTTTTAAAGAAACAAGTTTTGGTTTTATTAATTTTCTCTCTTATTTTCTTATTCTATTCAGTTTTCATACTTTTCAGCTTCAGAATTACTATCTGGCCCCATACTCTCACATTGTTCATATATCTTGTTCTTGTCTTTGCCCATATTTTCCTCTGGCTTTTTGAGCATCTTTAAATTATTTAAAGGCTTCATCTAAGAAGTCTGCTACCTGGGATTCCTCACGGATGGTTTCTTTACATTCATTCTGTTCTTTGGAAAGGTTCATGCTTTCTTATTCCTTCACGTACCTTGTGATGTGTTATTAAAAACTGGATATGTGAATTTTATAATGTTTTAACTCTGGAAATCAGGTTTTTTCCCCATCCCCCAGGGTTTGTGGCAGTTGTTGTTGCTGTTGTTGTTGTTGTTGTTGTCATTATTGCTTGGTTTGTCTCTGGGCCAGAGACCTGCTTAAGGTTTTCTCAGGTGTTTTTTGCACATGAGCACAAGTAATGCTTTCCTAAATTTTTCCATATTTGTGATTGTGTTTGAATGTCCAGACCAAACCAAACCAAACAACAGCTAAGCAGGTGCAGCTCTGTTAAATTTTCTGGAAGTCACTTCAGTCTATAGGCATTGAAACAATGGCAGCCAGCTTCCTTGGCCAACAGTCAGGGATGCAACACAGCAAATACGCAGTGAGAACACACAGCCCTGATATTTGGAGGATCAGGTCCTCATTGCTCACTGTGGTCCCTTCAAGAGGCACCATAAATTCAGGCCGTGGTCCCCACAGCTGCCTGCCATGGTGGAGGTGGAAGCGGGGACTGGTAGGTAACACTGGACCCACAGTCGAAATTGTTGGAAATTAACAGCAACTCGCCAGTGAGGCCCCTCCCTCGAAGCTGCAGAGTTCCGAAATCATCTCTGCAGAGTCTTGGCATTCTGGTCCTCTGTCCTCCCTGCTCTGTCTCCCGCACGGGGTGTTTTTACTTCCAGTTCCTAGATCCATCCCCTGCTCTTATCGTCCCTGTTTTGTCAGTTTGTGGATCTTCCTCATGGGGCTCCCTTATCAGCAAACTTGAGCACCGGCAGGAGATTGGAGGAGATTTGGGAGCAGGAGGAGAGGAGTGAGGGTGTTGCACCCTCCACATACCCACACACCGCAGTGTTGCCACACTTCTGCCAATATTCATGTCCTGACAACAGTGCCTCCTGGGAGCACCCCATGCCCAGCTCCCCCCACATCGTTGCATTTTGGGACTAAGTGTATGTGTGCATGTATGTGTGTGTGTGTGTGTGCACATGTGTGGCTTGCATGTGTAATGTCTAGAGCGAGAAATTTTTGGTTTAAGAATAATAAAACAACTACAGTAATAGTGACAGTATTATGACTAATATATATATATATATATATATATACACACATGCACTCTTAAGTATGCATATATCTACATATGTGTGTGTATATTAATATGTGTGTATATACACCACTCAAAGGAGTTATGGATTATAGATACCAGCTCTAACTTTTTCATCTGAAAGATTAAGAAAGTGAGTTCCAGGGGCACCTTAGTGGCTCATTTGGTTAAGGGTCCGACTCTTGACTTCAGCTCGTGTCATGATCTCCCATGAATTGTGAGATTGAGCCCCACATCGGCCTCTGTGCTGAACATGGTGTCTGCTTGGGATTCTCTCTCCCTCTTTCTCTGTCTCGTCCTCTGCCCCTCCCCCACTCATTCCCTTTCTCAAAATAAATAAATAAACATTTTATTTATTTTTTTTAATTTTATAATAGTTTATTTTCAAATTGGTTTACATATAACACCCAGTGTTCATCCCAATATGTGCCCTTTTTAATGCCCATCACCCCCTCTCCCCCCTCCCTCATCCCCCTCACCCTCAGTTTGTTCTTAGTCTTTGAGAGTCTCTTATGTTTTATCTCCCTCCCTCTCTGTGCCTTTTTTTCCTTTCCCCTCTTCCCCTCCCCCTGGTTTTTGCTTAGTCTCACCAAGTCCACCTATTCGTGGAAACATATGGTATCTGTCTTTTTCTGACTGACTTATTTCACAACATAATACCCTCCAGTTCCATCCATGTTGTTGCACATGGCCAGATTTCATTTTTTCTCATTGCCACGTAGTAGTCCATTGTATATAAGTACCATAACTTCTTTATCCATTCGTCAGTTGATAGGCACTTGGTCTCTTTCCATGATTTGGCTATTGTCGAAAGTGCTGCTATGAACATTGGGGTACACGTGCTCCTATGCATCAGCATTCCTGTGTCTCTTGGGTAGATTCCTAGCAGGGCTATTGCTCGATCATAGGGTAGCTCTATTTTCATTTTTTTTAGGAACCTCCACGCCGTCTTCCAGAGTGGCTGCACCAGTTTGCATTCCCACCAACAGTGTAGGAGGGTGCCTGCTTCTCCACATCCTCGCCAGCATCTATAGTTTCCTGATTTGTTCATTTTAGCCACTCTGACTGGTGTGAGGTGGTATCTCAGTGTGGTTTTGATTTGTATTTCCCTGATGATGAGTGACATTGAGCATCGTTTCATGTGTCTGTTGGCCATCTGAATGTCCTCTTTGGAGAAGTGTCTATTCATATCTTCCGCCCATTTCTTCACTGGGTTGTTTGTTTTTCGGGTGTGGACTTTGGTAAGTTCTTTATAAATTTTAGATATTAGTCCTTTATCCGATATGTCATTTGCGATGATCTTTTCCCATTCCGTTGGTTGCCTATTCGTTTTGTTGGTTGTTTCTTTTGCTGTGCAGAACCTTTTTATCTTGATGAGGTCCCAATAGTTCATCTTTGCTTTTAATTCCCTTGCCTTTGGAGATGTGTCGAGTAAGAAATTGGTGCGTCTTAGGTCAAAGAGGCTTTTCCCTGCTTTCTCCTCTAGGATTTTGACGGTTTCCTGTCTCACATTCAGATCTTTTATCCATTAAGAATTTATTTTTGTGAGTGGTGTAAGAAAGTGGTCTAGTTTCATTCTTTTGCATGTTGCTGTCCAATTCTCCCAGCACCATTTGTTAAAGAGGCTGTCTTTTTTCCATTGGATACATTTTCCCGCTTTGTCAAAGATTAGTTGGCCATATACTTGCGGGTCCATTTCTGAGTTTTCTATTCTGTTCCACTGGTCTATGTGTCTGTTTTTGTGCCAATACCATACAGTCTTGATGACTACTGCTTTGTAGTAGAGGTTAAAGTCTGGGATTGTGATGCCTCCCGCCTTGGTTTTATTCTTCAGTATTATTTTGGCTATTCGAGGTCTTTTGTGGTTCCATACAAATTTTAGGATTGTTTGCTCTAGCTTTGAGAAGAATGCTGGTGCAATTTTGATTGGGATTGCGTTGAATGTGTAGATTGCTTTGGGTAGTATTGCCATTTTAACGATATTTATTCTTCCGATCCATGAGCATGGGATGTTTTTCCATTTCCTTGTGTCTTCCTCAATTTCCTTCATAAGTTTTTTATAGTTTTCAGTGTAGAGGTCTTTCATATCTTTGGTTAGGTTTATTCTTAAGTATTTTATGGTTTTTGGTGCAATTGTGAAAGGGATTAGCTTCTTTATTTCTCTTTCTGCTGCTTCATTATTGGTGTATAGAAATGCCACCGATTTCTGTACATTGATTTTGTATCCTGCAACTTTGCTGAAATCATGAATCAGTTCTAGTAGACTTTTGGTGGATTCCGTCGGGTTTTCCATGTAAAGTATCATGTCATCTGCAAAAAGTGAAAGTTTGACTTCCTCCTTGCCAATCTTGATGCCTTTTATTTTGTTTTGTTGTCTGATTGCTGATGCTAAGACTTCCAACACTATGTTAAATAGCAGTGGCGAGAGCGGACACCCCTGTCATGTTCCTGATCTCAGGGGGAAGGCTTTCAATTTTTCCCCATTGAGGATGATATTAGCTGTGGGCTTTTCATATATGGCTTTTATGATGTTTAAGTATGTTCCTTCTATCCCGACTTTCTCGAGAGTTTTTATTAAGAAAGGATGCTGTATTTTGTCGAATGCTTTTTCTGCATCTATTGACAGGATCATATGGTTCTTATCTTTTCTTTTGTTGATGTGATGTATCACGTTAATTGATTTGCGAATATTGAACCAGCCCTGCAACCCAGGGATGAATCCTACTTGATCATGGTGGATAATTCTCTTTATATGCTGTTGGATTCGATTTGCTAGTATCTTGTTGAGAATTTTTGCATCCATTTCATCAGGGATATTGGCCTGTAATTTTCTTTCTTTGCTGGGTCTCTATCTGGTTTGGGAATCAAAGTAATGCTGGCTTCATAGAATGAGTCCGGGAGTTTTCCTTCCGTTTCAATTTTTTGGAACAGCTTGAGGAGGATAGGAATTAACTCTGTTTTAAATGTCTGGTAAGATTCCGCAGGAAAGCCATCTGGTCCAGGGCTTTTATTTGCTGGGAGGTTTTTAATAACTGATTCTATTTCTTCACTAGTTATGGGTCTGTTCAAATTTTCTATTTCTTCCCGTTTGAGTTTTGGTAGCGTGAGGCTATTTAGGAAGCTGTCCATTTCTTCCAGATTGCCAAGTTTGGTGGCATATAATTTTTCATAGTATTCTCTGATGATTGCTTGTATCTCTGAGGGATTGGTTGTAATTTCTCCCTTTTCATTCACGATTTTATCTATTTGAGTTCTCTCTCTTTTCTTTTTGAGAAGCCTGGCTAGAGGTTTGTCTATTTTGTTTATTTTTTCAAAGAACCAACTTTTGGTTTCATTGATCTGATCCACTACCTTTTCTGTCTCCATATGGTTAATTTGTGCTCTGATCTTTGTTATTTCTCTCTTTCTGCTGGGCTTGGGTTGATTTAGTTGTCCTGCTTCTAGTTCCTTTAGGCGTGCTGTTAGAATTTGTGTTATTGATTTTTCTTGTTTCTTGAGATGGGCCTGGACTGCAATCTATTTCCCTCTCAGGACTGCCTTTGCTGCGTCCCAGAGCGTTTGGATTGTTGTATTTTCATTTTCATTTGTTTCCATGTATTTTTTAATTTCTTTTCTGATGGCTTGGTTGACCCAGTCATCTTTTAGTAGGTTATTTCTTAGCTGCCATGTTCTTGGATATTTTCCAGGCTTTCTCCTGTGGTTGATTTCAAGCTTCAAAGCATTGTGTTCTGACAGTGTACACGGTATGATCTCAATTCTTTTATATTTATTCAGAGCTTCCCTGTGCCCCAGAATGTGTTCTATCTTGGAAAATGTACCGTGTGCAGTTGAGAAGAACGTAAATTCCTTTGCTTCTGGATGAAGGACCCTAAAGATGTCTGTGAGGCCCATCTGTTCTAATGTGTCGTTCAGGGCTATTGTTTCTGCGGAGATTTTCTGTTTTGTGGATCTATCCAATGCTGAGAGTGGAGTGTTGAGATCCCCTACTATTAGGACATTTTTATCAATGAGGTTGCTAATGTTTGTAATTAGTTGTTTTACAAATTTGGGTGCCCCCGAATTCGGTGCGTAGATATTTACAATTGTTAGCTCTTCCTGCTGGATGGTCCCTGAGACTATTATATAATGTCCTTCTTCATCTCTTATTACATCGTTCATTTTAAAGTCTAATTTGTCTGATATAAGTGTGGCTACTCCGGCTTTCTTCTGACTTCCAGTAGCATGGTAGATAGTTCTCCATCCCCTCACTTTCAATCTGAAGGTATCTTCAGGTTTAAGATGAGTTTCTTGAAGACAGCAAATAAATGGGTCTTGTTTTTTAATCCATTCTGTTATCCTGTGTCTTTTGATTGGCGCATTTAGTCCATTTACATTCAGTGTTAATATTGAAAAATATGGGCTTACAGTCACTGTTATCTGTAAGTTTCATGTTTGTAAGGCTGACCCTGGCAGTTTGTGTTCTTTGCAACCTTGCTTTCATAGAATACCCCTCAGGATCTCTTGCAGTGCCAGCTTATTTGTGATAAATTCTTTCAGTTTTTGTTTGTTGGGAAAAACCTTGATCTCTCCTTCTATTCTGAATGACAGGCTAGCCGGATACAGAATTCTTGGTTGCATGTCCTTCTTGCTCATCACATTGAAGATATCCTGCCATTCCTTTCTGGCTTGCCAAGTTTCTGTAGACAAGTCTGCTACTTCCCTTATATGTCTCCCTTTGTATGTTAGGGTTCTTTTGTCCCTAGCTGCTTTCAGGATTCTCTCCCTATCTTTGTATTTTGCCAGCTTCACTATGAAGTGCCGTGCAGAAGGTCTATTCAAGTTACGTCTGAGGGGAGTTCTCTGTGCCTCTTGGATTTCCATGCCCGTTTCCTTCCTCATGTTGAGGAAGTTCTCAGCAATGATTTGTTCAAGAACCCCTTCGACTCCTTTCTCTCTCTCTTCTTCCTCTGGAACTCCTATGATACGGATATTGTTTCTTTTGAGTGCATCGCTCAGCTCTCGAATTCTCCTTTCCTGTTCCTGGATCAGCTTCTCTCTCTTTTTATCTGCTTCCTCTTTTTCAATGATTTTGTCTTCTAATGCACTAACTCTTTCCTCTACCTCTTCAATCCGTGCTGTGGCTGCTTCCAGTTTCCCCTGTATTCTTCCAATGTCTTCTTTAATTCTTCCTGACCATTTTTAAGGTCCTTGAACTCTGCCGCGCAGGACCCCTTGCATTCATCTAAGCTTTTTTCAAGGCCAGCAATTAGTTTTATGATTATCATTCTATATTCATGTTCTGTTATGTTGCTTATATCTGTTTTCATTAGTTCTTGAGCTGTCACTGCTTCTTGTAGATTCTTTTGAGGAGAATTCTTCCGTCTCGTCATTTTGGCTGGATGTGTTTTGGGTTGTTTCTTGAAGTTGCCCTGCTCTGGGGCAGCTGAGGCCGGTGGGAGGCGCGATCAGTCTGGCCCCTGCAGCCTCACGTTGGGAGACAAGGAGGCGGCGACGGCAGCCACAGCAAAGGACAATCAGGGGGCAGCGGGCTCAGCACCGCTTCGGCGGCACAGAACGCACGAGCCCAAAGGGAGCCCGGCCCCCACCTCCAGCCCAGCGAGTAACCGACTATAAATAAACATTTTAGAAAGTGAGTTCCAGAGAAGTCAAATGACCAGCTTCAAACTACAAAGCTGGTTAGTCGTTATGGGTTTCCGATATGTGGGTGCGTACGTACTACACAGGAAGGGTCTCTCCACTGGCTCTGAGTCCCTTCCACACGCACACTGTAGCCTAGGTCTGCAGGTGCTCCTTTCATCCCAGTGATGTCCTGGCCGGGCCTGTTAGGCCTGGGATATTGTCAGACTCTGTGTGACCAGTGATAAGAGCCGGGCATGTGCGGCTCCCACTTCTCTCACGGTGGGTAAATCTTCTGAACAAAAGCAGGTCAGATGTATCATGCTTCTTCTCACACACCCACAGCATAGTCAGACCTACACTATCGAAGATCAGTCAGCTCTTTGTTTATCTGCGAATTTTTGCCGGAACTATTTTTCTACTGTCTCCTACTAACAGACAATAGGAGGAATTTCTGAAAAGAAGCAGAGAGGATGGAGAATGAACTCTCACCCAAGGTATGACTAAAAGAACAGTACCCCAGAGCAGTGAGCAAGAATAAATGTAAGCTTTTTATTCATTGATTTTTGGGGAATGGACTAGAATATTTTCCCTGCTTCCTTCTCCCCTCTCTTCTCTTTAGCTAAACTTTGTCTAATATTCAAGATCCGTCTCAAATTTTTTGAGCAGTAAAGACATTCTCTACCTACTTTAGTCTATACTGATCAGAACTGACCTCTTTTGTGCCACCTAGGGGCACCATTCTTATGGCTGTGCTATATAAATATACATATTTTTAGCATCTGGGTATAATGCATTGCAGCATTACTACTTACTTCATTATTGCTTATCTATTTTTCCTAATAGTGAAAATAGCTACCTGTAATTATCTTTTAGCCCTTATAGTGCTTCCAGATATCTCTAAAAAAAGGTATTTTCAGGGTTTGGAACATGTTTTTTATTTAGGGAAACTGCCAACTTCATCTCACCCAGCCCTTCCACACACTAATCACCTCACCCTTCCAGCCTCCTTTTTGTGCCGTTCAGGGATCTTTCCGGAGGAGTGAGTTTGGGTTTGCCTGTGGATTGTGTGGATGCTGACTCTTCCTTTTTTTTTTTCTTAATGTTTTATTATTTATTTTGAGAGAGAGAGAGAGAGTGCAGGAGTGGAGGAGGGTAGGTTGGAAACAGAGAACCCCAAGAAAGTTCCACACCTTCAATGTGGATCCTGATGCTGGGCTTGAAATCATGAACCATGAGATCATGACCTGACACTCAATCCAGTGAGCCACCCAGGTGCCCCTGATTCTGTTCTTCTAGCAAGAGATTCTGCAAGAGCATTTAAAGACATGGCATTGAGTTGTGATATGTGGTATAGGGACTATACTCCCTGTCACCCCGGAGAACATCACAGAGAAGAGCACTCATTCTCTTGAAAGAGGGAAGAAAACTTTGTAAGAAGATGTCCTAGCTTGGAAGAATTATAAATTTGTCCAACATCTTGTTAACCAAGATGAATTGTGGTCAGGCAAGCTTGACTTCCTTTGCGAAGAAACTTATCTGATTATAAGATCTACCCAAGAGGCAGAGATGCATTCACGTGAGTCTTTGGTGAAGACTGGAAGGAAAGAGGTCTAATAAGGTTCTATTGATCTGCCTTAATTCTTAGAATTATAAAAATGGACTTTAAATCGAGTCTCTGGTTCATAAGGGATCATTCAGCTGTTCCCTGAGAACAATAGAAGTGACTGTGTTTTGCGTAGTGTCTCCCTCCCTTCTCCCCACAACACACATAGATACAGACATTTGTTTGTCTTCTTTGTTTTTGTTTTTTAATTTCTATACAATGTTATTTTTAAAAATCTGGGTTTTTGTCTCAACTGAAAGAGGAAGGGAAGGTTTTATTTGTTGGTGGTGGTGTTATTGTTGTTTTCCTTTCCCTGTGGGTTGAGGAGCAGCTAGGGGACAGGACAGCGTGAGGCCTGCTATGGTGGTGACTGGGGAGCAGAAGAACTGTCCACGCTGGAGACCCGGAGCTCAGAACAGAGGCCCGTCTCCTGTTGTGTCGGGGTCATCAGGAGAGCAGGTTCAAGCTAGAAGATATCAGTAATCATTTCCCTCCTGACTAGCCTGTAGTTCGCTTTTTGGAAAATGTTCCCCAAAAAGTCCTAAAGGAGCTCCCAGAGACAGGAAGGAACTGGACAGAAAGGGTCTTTGGTCTTTACTCACTATGGACCTGGAATGGAGTACGGACATACTCAGAATTCACAGTGTGTGTGATGCAGACTCACAAATCACAGGATTTCAGTAGACCTCCATTTTTTTTAGTGTGGCATCATCAGATAGAAAGGACCACTTGTTTAAGAATTGCTACATGTTAATCACCACAGGATGGGCTTAAGGAGCAGACTTGAATTTTCTTTCGACTACGTAGTGCCGTGTGAACTGACATTTCACAATGTCCCTGCTCTTCAGTTTCCTTCATTGAAAGCAAGGACAAATCTAGCACCTTTCGTATTAGATTTTTGGGAGGATTCAGGGAGTCGATATACAGGAAGTGCCTCGAACAGTGCCTGCATATACTAAGCTTTATTTTTAAGTGTTAATATCATTATTATTATGTGGCTACTACAAATACAATGGGGACTCAGGAAACAACGGAATCAGAGTTGGGTTTTATATGTGGACATGTTTCGCTCTGAGTCACAAAGTCACAAGGTTGCCTCCCTGCATGTGTTCCCAGGAACTGAGGTGGGTTATTTTGGTCGAGATTTTAGCACTGCTTTGATTCTCAGGATTACTGAAATCATCCTGGTGCTTTGCAACAGACCCCCTTCCTTTCATCTATCTCATTGTGATGTCATTCAGTCCCATGATGTTAAACTGAAAGCTCCCAACTTTATGTCTCTGGTTCTTCCGATGTCCAGATTTCCGTCATCAAGCCTCTTCTTAACACCTACCCTTGGATGTATATAATAATCTCGAATTCAGTGCATCCAAAGTTTTGATATACTCAATCATCCTAATTGATTTTCTCTCTTTTTTCTGCTTCTCGATAAATGACACTACTGGCCACTCATTTGCCAACCTGAAAACCTAAAGGTCATCTCCTATCCCACCATCTCCCTCAGCCTCTGCCCATTTCATGCCCCTGATCCATTCTATCTGCATAATCTGTTAACTACCACCAAACTACAGCCTGTGTATCAGTTCTTACCTCCCCACCACTCCTCTTCCCTTCCCAGCACCCACAATCTTCCATATGGATCACAGAAATAACCTGACAACGTATCTCTCTGTGTCTGCTCTGCCCCCACTGCGTTCTGTTGTCCTAATAGACCAGAATGGTATTTATTTTTATTTATTTTTATTCTTTTGAAACACAGGTTAGTGAACATATAGTGTAATAATGGTTTCAGGAGTAGAATTTAGTGATTCATCACTTACATACAACACTAGTGCTCATCACAAGTGTCCTCCTTAATGCCCATTACCCATCTAGCCCATGTCCCTGTCTACCCCTCCTCCAGCAACCCTCACTTTGTTCTCTGTATTTAAGAGTCCCTTATGGTTTGCCAAAATGGCAGTTTTAAAAGGTACTCTTTCTTCATTTCTGAACCTCATTCGTTGAACTTTCTACCCTTAGTGATTGCACTAAGATTCTACAGAAAAACACATAAATATCCTCAAGAATAAAACTTGCATAGACACTCATTAGAGAATTTTACAATCCCTTCTCTGAAGACTGTTTGGATTAACTTTGCCTTCTGGGCAGTTGACACTGGATGAAACACTCCACTGGATGCTTATCACACTTCCAGTAATATCCACGTGGCTCTAACATGCCATTTGAGGACCTCTCCGATCAAGTCCCTGCCTAACTTTGACTTCGTTTCATTCTTGCTCAGCAACAGAAGCAATTTGCCTTTGTGTTTCTCAGACACCCATGCCCATTCCTGCCTTGAGAACTTTGCTCTTGTCTTCTCTATTTGTGGCTTTCTTTCCCTGCATCCAGGTAAGACTGACTTTTGTCATTCATGTCATTAGGATGACCATAATGGATCACCACTCCAGGTAGCCTTCCATGCATTTCATACCTACCCTGTCCCGTTATCATCTTTTGTTTTTATTTATTGCTCTTACCAATATCTGCAAACCTTTCATTTATTATTATTAGTTTTTAACTTCTAATCACCACCCCCTTCTCACCAGAGTCTTAAATCCATATGAGTCTTATTTTAAAGTTATATATGCCCAAGGTGAGAAAGAGTGATTGGCAATAGTTACTCAAAGTTTTTACTGGAAAAATAAAGGGTACGAATAAAGAAATAAAGGAAGGAAGGAAGGAAGGAAGGAAGGAAGGAAGGAAGGAAGGAAGGGAGGGAGGGGGGGAGGGAGGGAGGGAGGAAGGAAGGAAGGAAGGAAGGAAGGAAGGAAGGAAGGAAGGAAGGAAAGAAGGAAAAGAAAGGAAAGGAAGAGAGGAAGGAAGGAAGGAAGGAAGGAAGGAAGGAACTATAAGTTTTAAGAATTTCAGATTAAATTTTGACCCAATTTTTTTCATACACTGCCTCCCACTAGCAACATAGGTTGTAGGACATCTGGGCCTTATTATCAATTTAGTACAAGGCCCTTGAAATGAAAGCGAGTGTGTTCTGTAGACAAAGCCCAGTGTGGCAAGAGCATGGATTGTTGTGCAAAATGGGGTCAGAGCTGAGCCTGGAGGAGTAGAATGGGCCAATTTAGGAACTGCAGGCTTTGGCCTCAGGAAAATGAGAGGGCAAAATGTTTCATGTTATGGAAAGACATTTTTTTGAGCATTCTGTTTTGTACCCTGTTACCTTATTGTCATTAGCATTTAGTATGTTTCCTGAAGCAAAAGTGTTGGATCTGGCTCAATGAAGACTACGAGAAACATTTGTAAGATTTGTAGTAATAAA
This sequence comes from Paguma larvata, assembly GCA_030068075.1. NCBI lineage: Eukaryota > Metazoa > Chordata > Mammalia > Carnivora > Viverridae > Paguma > Paguma larvata. The sequence goes on from CM057831.1 coordinate 30,127,649, forward strand.
ATATAATAATAATAATAATAACAACAATAATAATAATAACAATAATAATAAAACAAGAAGTAAGGAAAAGATTGGCACTTTATGCAGAAGAGATGGCCTATGTGTTCTATCATTATCAAAAAATGTCAATTGTATATTTTAGGGTGGGGGCATATTGCCAGAGAAATTGATGTAATGTGTGAAGAGGGAGTTCAAGAGTGATGGGTCAAAAAATAATTCTTGAGATGTCTTTGGTCCAAAAAACTGGCTTTATGAACACATGGGGACAGGACCCATGGGCAGAAAGAGCTGACCTGGGTTTGTGAGGAGTGAATGGTTATATACTCTGGAGCTGGGGGCGGTAAAGACAAAGGAAGTTTCCAAAAGGATTTTTATGTTAAAGAAGACCCCGGAAATCCTGGAGACAATCCTACCTATTGTCAAGTTAAGACTGTTTTTCCCTCTAGCAAAGCGTTAACAGTAAGACAGTTGGGACTTCCTGGAGAAATGTTATACTCTGCCTGTAAGTATTTGCCAGTAGCCTGCAAGTTTTAAGGAAATTTAATTTTGTCAACATTTCTTTTTGCCCTGATTCTTCACATCAGAATGGCTTGGGAGCATATCTAAATCAGGTGACTAGAGAGGAGGTGAGGGGGAAGTACTTCTAGGTTCTCTTCAGGAATCTTCAGGAACCACAAGGGCATACTGTTAGTGACCAAAAGAAAGGTCTTTGTCTTGTATTTACTTGGGGCGATCAGAATACAGCCTTTCACATGATTTCTGGAGGACTGAATTGCTACCCTCTAACAGATACTTCTAACAAAGAGTAAGATGTGGTCTAAACATTGTAGCAGAGAACTAGGAGAATTTTGTAGAGACAAAGGAGAACAAAGATAGCAGGTCAGCATGATTTGTGGCCTGTGAATAGGAGCCCGAGGGTGAGTGGATAAAGGTAAGAGCTGTCCAGTCGTGTATTGTCTGGTAAGTGAATAAGAAAGCAGATACCGGGTGCCCGGATGCAAGGGCAAGTTGAGACATTCCTTAAGCAGAATTGAGGAATCTTACCTGAAGAAAATCCCAACTTGCAAGTAAAGATGGAATCTGTCTTGGAGATAGAGTCAGTAAGTATTTGGCTGGCGTGAGACCGTTTGCACACCATGATGTCGACTAATTCATGGACCTGGGCTATAGTTGGGATATTTCCCTTTATCACTATTTCAATCTCTTCTTGGTTCAGCACTTTTCTGCTTACCACATCCAGCAGTTCCTTAAGCATGTCCTCAGATACCGAATTAACAAACATTTTCCTTTTCTCCATGAACTTCTTATCTCTCAGAAGCACAGAAATGTTGAGACTTAGAAACACCTTAAGAAATACCACTCTATCACCTCAATACTGGGATATTCCTTTTCCTGTTTCCTCTTTATTGGTTAGTTATTCCAAAGAATGGCTGACTTTCCGTATCCAAGAGCCCTCCCCTTTCATCCAAGCCCATCAGTGCTCACGCCAGAATTCTGAGTCGGCTATGTCAAAACAAGGCTACACTTATCCAAGCCATTCTTGTTCTGCTTTCTTGAGTTATCCGGCAGGGCCCAAAGAGCTTGACCTGAGCTATTGCCCTGATGAATATGTCTGTGGAAATCAGAATCAGTAAGTCATATTTATATCATTTTAATTTCTCTCTCATTTAAGGACAGCAGTTTGAGCATTCAGGGAAGATTCACAGAAGAACCTCAGAAAATGAGGTCACACACCTTCCTGGCATTCACTCTTCCCTCTGAAACATCAGGAAAAGTCAGCCAAATATCTGGCTCATGGATGCCCATGCCTCATACCCTGAGAAAATATAGATGAGTAAGGAGGCCCCTTCTTCTCTTCTTTAGACAAATACTGTTCACACAAACCATATAGGGTCCAGTTTAACAATAACAACTAAACTTTAAGTGAGTCAATATTATCCCCCAAATATCTCTCCTAAAAACACAACCTGATAACAAATAAACAAATAACCAAAAACCTTCCCAGCCATGGTCTTTATGGCTCTCATGGGGCCAAAAGAAAGCAAAGGGAAAAATATCCCCAAAGGAGTTGGGGATCTCCTGTCAGACAAGGCACAGCTCTGCCACTGCACATGGGAGGGGTCTATCTATGCATGCATGCATTTGTGTATGAGACTGTTTCACCTCTCTGGACTTCTTTTTATGAAAGAAACTCTGTACGTTGCTTTTTCATTTTTGTGATTAATTCCTTTACTGTGCAGAAGCTTTCCAGTTTAATGTAATGCCAGTAGTTTATTTTGTGTTTGTGTTGTATCATTGCCAAACCAATATCTGGGATCTTTCTGGTAGGAATTTTACACTTTCAGTTCTTACATTGAAGTCTAATCCATTTCGAGTTAATTTCCTTTTGCTTCTGAATGTCCATTTTTCCCCACACCATTTATTGAAGAGACTATTCATTCCCTATTAAGTATTCCTTAGTCACTTGTCAAATATTAATTGTGTATGTGTTGGTATATATGTGAATTCTCAATTCTGCTCCTTTGGTCTGTGTCTCCATTTCTGTGCTGGTGCCATACACTTTCGATTATTATAGTCCTGTAACATAGTTTGTAATCAAGAAATTTGATGCTTCCAGCTTCGTTCTTCTTTCTTAAGATTGCTTTAGCTATTTGGGTGTTGTGCCAAATTATGGATCCCAAGAAGACCACCGGGGAGCCGGGACGGATGCAAACGCAAAGGGTCTTTATTCGAAGCTTGAGCTCGGACTCTTGTACCTCCTGACGCAGCGGTGCAGTGGCAAGAGCCCTGAGCCAGGTTTACACAGGCTTTTTATCAGGGTTCGAGTACACTTTTTGGGCAGAAATGGGGATCCTTTGACTTGATCGATTGGCATTTTCGCGGGCTAGTTTCTGATTGAGTATTTCATATTTGGCGGGCATGGGTTAGCTATGGATTGGCTTAGCTTGGGGGTCCCAAATGGTCAGCGCCCATGATTCAAATGGTCAGCGCCCATGGGCTTAACACTGATTAGTTTTGCTAGAGGCTATTCTAGGAATCTGACCTCCTGTGGTTTCCCTGGAACTCAAGGTGGAGGCAGGGTCTGCTAATCAGGGTCCAGTTCCACCGGGGTAGTGACAGGGTCTGCTAATCTGGGTCCGGCCTTTTGGCTACTCTGTTTCCTGGAACCCAGGGCAGAATCCAGGGTGACTGTTTTCCTGGAACTCGGAGCCCAGAACTACTCTAAGATGGAACTTAAACCAAAATGGAGTGGCCTTAGCCCTAACAGCACCATACTTTCACAATATGGCAATTCCCTAACACAGCAAACAGGGTTCACAGCAATCACAGCAAACGGGTCAGGAGTCTAGTGCATTCCTAAGTCTCTAAAACTAATACCTAACAAGATTTAACACACAGCAACTTAGTCTAATACATAGCAAACTAAACAGGCCTCACAGCACCCTAAGAAAAGTTTCACAGTGTTCACAGTAAACAGCAATCAAAACAGAATTCTCAGCAATCATAACCCTTAACAAGGTTCATAGTAAGCAGAAGTCTGGGGCACGCTATCTCTAACACAGTACCCCTCTATGTTTAGCAGAAGAGAGAACTGGCTTCAAACTAATGCAGGGCTGTCACTTAAGACAAGAAACTTAAAAACGCTCTCTTCATGGGGACTTTGAATTCCTGTAATTAATTTGGGTTAATATCCAAAACATAAAAGGAACTCATACTACTCAATAGCAAAAATACAAATAATCTGATGAAAATGGGCAAAGGGCACTAATAGACAGTTTTTCTGAAGATAACCTACACATGGCCAACAGGTACATAACAAGGGGGTTAACCTCATTAACCATTTAGGTGGATACAAATTAAAGATACCATCTCACATGTGACTGTTTAACAATGTCAAGGGAAAGAAAGCATTGGTAGGCACGTAGAGAAAAGAGAACCTTTGTGCCCTCCTGGTGTGGAGATAATCTGGTGTGGCCATTGTGGAAACAGGATGGAGGCTACGCAAAAAAATTTTAGAACTATAACTACCATGTGACCAGCAATCCCATTTTTGGGTGTATATCTAAAGGAAATGAAACCAGTATCTCAAAAAGGTGTTTGCCTCTCATGTTTATTACAACATTATTCACCATAGCCAAGAAATGGAAGGAACCTTGGTGTCCATTGACATGAATGGACAAGGAAAAAAATGGGATATATACCATAGAATAACATTCAGTCAGGAAAAAAGAACAAAATGCTGCCAGTTGTGACTACATGGATGAACCCTGGAGACATTGTGCTGAATGAGATAAGTCAGACATAGAAAGACACATACTCTCTGATCTTGCTTATTAGTGGAATCTAAAAAGCTGAACTCGAGAGAAACCTAGTAGAGTGATGGTCCAGGGACTGGAGCTGGGGAAATGAGATGTTGATCAAAGGGTACAACCTTCTCTTTCTAACGTGGTAGAGCTCCTCCCTAAGGAATGTGGTGGCGGCCTCCTCAAAACACAGGAAGGCAGTGATGCCCAATCAACTCCTCCACATGTATGCGTAGCTCTGACACACTCTGTAACTTGGACTGTGTCCGGTCAGACTGTATGTGTCATCATGTATGGGAGATAAGAAGTAGAAATTGCATAAAAGGCTGCATCCTTTTGGGTCTTCGCCCACTGAGCCTGTGCCGGCACGAATAAAGCCACTTCCTAGAAAGAAGAGGCTCAGTGTGCCGTCTCTGCGAGAATCCTGCTTTGCTAAGATGAATAAGTTCTGGGGACCTAATGTACAGCTTGGTGTAACTATAGTTAACAGTGCTGTATTACATACTGAAACGCTGCTAGTATAGATTTTAAATATTCACACACACAAAGACAACTATGTGAAGAGACAGATGTTATTAACTAACCTAATTGTTGGTAATCGTATATATATATATATATATATATATATATATATATATATATATATTTGTGTGTGTGTGTGTGTGTGTGTGTGTGTATACATATACACACACACATCTAATCACATTGTACATTTAAACTTATACAATATGTCAGTATCTCAGAAAAGCTGGGGCACAGAAAGAGTGAAGTAGCAGAATGAAACATTGACTTGGGGAGATCACTAAACTGCAAACCAAATCACTTGCCTTTATGATGGGCTCCCAAAGCCACAGGCAGCTCCTCCCAGCTTTCTGAGCCTGAGAGCCACCACAGGCAGAAAGCACCAGCCCAGAGCCTTTCTGTTCCCACCCTCAGCAAAAGGAAGTCCTCTTATCTAGGAGAGGCTTGAGATTCCCTTAGAAGGAAATAGACTTAGAGTTTTCACAGGCGGTTGCATCATATGGGGGCCCAGAAAACAATTTCTGGGGCTCACTGCCTCTGCTCACACACGTGTTGTGTTTATTACAGGGGATTAGTCCCAGGGTGTCCTTAAACCCCATTTGCAACTTTAATGAAAGGGGGCGTGACAATACTGATGAGGGAGCATAAGGCAAGCTGACAGGCCACACACACGCCCCCAGGTGGGATGTGTGATATTCCCTTACCCTCCTGGCTGCCCGAGAGCAAAGGAAAGGCTAAAAACAAATGGTTAACTGATAGAGCTCGTAGTCAGGACTAAGTCTCCATCACTCCTCCATAGTGATGGGGGAAACAAAGGCAGAAGGAAATGGCAGATAAAACTCAATTTCCTTATAACCGGCAGGCCTTTGACAAATACTTGAGGCAGGCAGAGTAACTCCCTACCGTCTTAATGCTAATGCTTTGCTAGAGGGAAAACCACCTTAGGTTGACAATAGCCCTGGCCTCCAGTATCCTGGGCGTCTTCTTTAGCATATGAATATTTCATTGGAAACTTCCCCTGGACTCTACCTCCCCCAACCCCATAGTATAAAACCAATCTCTCCACATGGTCCCCGAGCAGCTCTTCCTGCCCATGGGTCCTGCTGTCCTGCTTTAGTGAAATCGCCTTTTTCCCCCAAAGGTGTCTTCAAGAATTCTTTCTTGGCTGTCGGCTCTGAAACCCACGAACCCCATCTTCACTCCAAAAACCTCATCAAATACTTTAAAATAATGTTTGTCCTTGGCCTCTGTCTGTTTTTTAGCAGAAAAGGTACAGAACAGCTGTGAAAACAACTATAAGAACAACTGTGAAAACAACTCGCCTCATGATGACTGGGAGGGGTTGCCAATGTCTCCCCCATAGACAGAACTCGGTTCAGGAGCGCCAGAGACCACTTGTAGCAGGAGTCAATTTTGATCATTCTCTGTCTCTTATTCATCTCTCACTGGCTTCTCTTTAATCATAGCCCATGTCTTGTTGCCAAATTCCTGAACCGATAAATCAAGGGCTGTACAAGTGTAATAGAAAGTCATTGGTCACTGAATTTACCAGAATCCTATATTCTAACTGTTGTTTTTCCACTCTCAGCTCCAAGACCACGGACAAGTAAGCTAACCTTTCTGAGTCTTACTGTCCTCACGATCAATGGTGTATCTTATGTATCAATTCATGAAAGCTGATGACTTTCTAGCTAGCAAGACGTAGCTAAAAAGACATGACTCACAGCTAAATATGTTCCAAATATTTCGTGGATATATTTACCCAAATATTTGGTACTCCCTTATAGTAAAAAGATTGTATGTTGTGTAACTGAAATTTAAATTTAACCAGTGTCCAGGTTTTATCTGGAAATGCTAAGGACATTTTGGGTCAGGTAATTCCTTGTTCTAGGGGTTGTCCCTAGCCTTCTAGTATGTTCCACAGCATTGCTACTTCTACCCACCGGGTACCAGTAATGCTCCCCACATGTGACCCCCAAACAGTTGACATTGCCGAGTACTGTGCCCCATTCTCCCTCCACAATGAGCCTCTCTAGATTTAGAGTTAGACATAGGTGTTAAGGCCCCGGCCCTTTCACTTCCAAGTGTGTCACCTTGGACTTTGCCTCCGTTGCCTTAACTATACAATGGGGTGCTAACAATATAAGCATTGATATGTAGGTTAATTCACACAGTTTATTTACTAAACACTTATATAGTGCTATGTGCATGCACATTTCAGTTATGTATTAATACACGTGATGTTCTGGCAAAGTGAGTGATATCATAAAGTCCATTTTGCAGATGGGAAAACCAAGACAGAAAGGGTAAGTGATTCTCCCAAGGTCACACAGCAAGTCAGTGGCAGAGCCGGAATTCACACCCAGGTGGTTTGGCCGCTCAAGCCCATTCTTCATTGCACGAGGCTGCCTCCCAGAAACTGGGGTTAGATTCCTTGGCACATGTCCGGCACAGGGTAAGCACTGAACGCGTCGGGAAGATAGTTAGATTTAAATTAGTTATTATTGCATATAGCCCCAGAAACCAGTGCTACGTCCTATGTTGCCTTTTGTACTTTTCGACAGTATGTCCTTACAACCACTTTGTGACCTAGATGGCAGGCAAGTAATAGCTTCTCCATCTGATGAATAATGAGCCAGCACACTTGCCTGAGAGACGAGAGGAGCCTCGGTGAGAAGCTTGTTTGTCTTTTCCCCGGGCCAGCTCTCTGCCGTAGCACAAGCCACTTCCTTCTGGAGCGCTGTGCTGTCTGCTGAGAACGCAAGGAGGGCATATTGTGGAAGGACCTGCTTTAAGAAGGCTTGAGACAGGTTCAGGGGACAAAAGCATAAGCACAAGAGAAAATGCGTGGTGACAGAAGAGAGTGTAGAAGACAGACGAGGAGTGCTGTAATAGGATTTCAGAAAAGGAAGGATTTGCAACTGCCCGGACTTTCCAGAATGGCAGAGGTCTGTGTGCACAGGAGAAAACAGAAAGGGGGTGATATTTAAGGCGCTCCCACTGAGAGCCAGGTTTATGGTGGACAATTTTCACACAATAGGGCATCGTTCCCTCGGTGCCTGTGTGCAGAAATGTTAGTGCCGCACCTCCGTTTTACAGATGGATTAAAGCTCTTGCAGGAAGTCACGTCATTAGTATCTGGTAGAAATCAAATTTCAATTCCCTCTCCCAGTTCCTAAAGCCGAGCTATTTCGTGTGCAAATACAAAAGAGGGAAGGGCATCTCATGCTTGTGGAGCGGCATAAAGAATGAAAGTGGGCAAGGCAGAATGACAGAAGAACGACAGGAAGAAAGATTTGGTGGCAGAGTCTCTTTCCTTTGAAACAGGGAGTGCTTGTTACAGAGCGATGTGGAAACAAACTCATCTAGGTAAACTGGTTTCTTTACAAGGACTCCTCACAGATATTTTCTGTTCTTTGTTCATTTATTGTCTGTCTCTCTCTCCTACGTAATGAGCCCCCAGGAAAGAGTGACCTCGACCGTTTCCTGTGCTTCTCCGTTGACAGCCCCCTAAAACCATGGTCATTGTCTAAAATGTAATAAATATATGTTGTGCAATATGAGCGTTAAGGAGAAATAAGTGACATACGTGCAAGTTTGTGAACGGAAAACAATTTAGGGAAATATCAGAGAATGTAAGGCAATTAATTTAAAATTCAGAATTAAAACATGAAGATTAATGTAGGAAAGATAAATATGAATTATTGAGTTTAATCGTAATACGTACCCTGATTTATTGTCATTCATTAAATACACATTTATAGAGTGTCTAATAAATGTCCAATGGTGAATTAGAATCTAGGGATTCAAAACAACAATAAAATGTTATCCTGGTTCTTAAAGATTTTTACTGAGTCCTAGGGACTTCAGATATGTGAGTTATTTCTCAGCATTACCGAATTAAAATCTGCACAAGTTGGGCAGGTAATACACATGTAATCCTTTGTTCTATTGCCGGATGAACAGGTTTGGAAATAGCTTTTCTGTAGAATGAAAGTTCTGGGCTACGTTTTTCTCACGAATTAACGAGTGTGAGGACAACTCAATACGATCATAGGCTGATTCACCTTCATTCACTATCTAAGTCACACCCGGAATAGTTCCTTCATCTGTAACATCAATTTTAAAGAATTTTTGGCAAAATGAAGAATATGTAACATTTTAAATATGGATAATGAAGGTCTAAGGGTAATGCAAAGAGCGATACAATTTGGTTATTTTGAGCCCATTTTACCATAGATTGTAAGATAAAGAAAATCTATGATTACATAATGGCTGTTGCCAACAATATCATCAGGATAAAAGGGAAAAGGGTTGCAAACATAAAATATATATTAAATAAAAACTTTGGAATCTTTAATATGATTTGTAAATATCTCAGTGAGTTCATCCTATCTTCTCTTTTAATAAAGCTCACATTTCCTAACTCTGTGCAAGTAGGCCAGTGTGGTAGGAGTGGCCACCTCTGGTGTCCAGATAGAATTCTTAAATACCGTGTGCCACCAACAGGAGCCCGTCTAGAAATAGCTGATCCCAGGTTAGGGACAGGGATGTAAATGAATGTAGGATGCCTTCTTGAGCCTGAAAGCATGAGCGTTCTCAAGGGATCACGCCACAGAGACACAGGAGCCCACCTGAGAGACTCCTACTGGTCAAAGGTGGAAGATTTTACTCAAAAAAGTGATGTCTTCAAATGATTTAAAAACATAGAATATATTTTGAAAACCAGTGTGCACCAATTGTTTTTTTTAAGGAGTAGGAGAAACAAAACTCTTGATCACCAGTTAAAGTTACTAAGGCACTCATTAATTATTCTGATGTTTGATCATGAAAGGGACATGAATTAACCCTTTGTCTTCCTTTCTTGTGTGAATTATATTTCAGGGTAACCAAGTTAGACCTAGTATCTGAGGGGACAGTCTTATATTAAGAAGAATTTAGCTGATTAATAGAAAACCATCATTTCATAGTTGGTAATGGAAGAAATATCATGGCAGCAATGGCAGAAATCATGAGTTGAAGGTTGACAGGGATCTTTAAAAAGAGCAGACTGCCATCACCTGAACCTACTGATCATTTTTAGCATTTGTCAAAGCTGACGCATCCAGATGTTATGGAGCTTCTGAGATGATGCGGTAGGGAGTGCTCAGTGCGACTCAAGTCATGTCCTTGGAAAATAAATTAACTTGAGCCTAATCAAGATTTCAGAAGGAACTTCCGTATACAGGAAATCTGAGGGTACAGATGCACTTCTTAACCGCAAGCGAGCAGTGAGTCAAATCTAGAATAGGGGGTATTCTATAGGTCAGTTTACCCGATTTCTTCAAAAAGTTCATTGTGCTTTGAAAGGGGAGGAGTTTTTCTATGTATATTTGTAAGACATTTAGATATAACTAAATGCAGAGAGTATACTTTATTTGTATTCTAATTTATACAAACCAAGTATTGTGTTTTTCAAAACGAATGAGCCAGATTATATAACCCACAGAATTAGTATCCATTAGTCCATAATGATGTGAATGAATGAATGAATGAGATGGAAAAGACAATTCTTCCTTATAGAAAAACTTATATATATGTAAGGACATAGAAAGTACGGAAAAAAGGAACTTTACAGTAGAGAAAATCCAGCATATACCACTCATAGATACACGTATGAGTGTACATGTGTCTGTATGTACGTGTGTATAGGTGTACATGAATACATGCATACGTGTGTGACACACGCAAACTCACACACAAATCTGTCACTTTAACCAACTGTTCAAGGTTAGCCTTGCCCGTGGGAAGTCATGTTAATGTCAAGTGACCCCTGCTACGAAGCATTGAGAAAGGTACTTGACCCTCGTGGTCTTTCTGCCAAGAGTCTGTGACTCCAGTCTATTTGTGAAAAAACATCAGACAAGCCTCAAAGAGGGGCATTCTATAAAACAGTTCTTTTAATGTGTCAAGGTTCTAAAGATCAATTTAATTTTCCGTTGTAGCCATTGTAGTCATTCTGCAAATCTAAGACTTTTCAACAGATTTATACTAAAATATGTAATGGGGTTTAGGGCTATTCCTACTCAGATAAAGGACTTAAGTTCTGAAATCATAATCTACCTTGGTGGCTAGATACCTTTTTTCTCCCAAACTGACTGATATGGAGAGGTACTATAATAATTTCTATACACAGTTTTAGGTTAGTGGCTATCATGAGAAATTTAGGATTGATTGATCCATACTTTGGAGATGATGAAAAAACTACAAAAATTGCAGTGGGAAAATGGCCCAGAATGAGGCTGCTGGAGAAAAACCCCGCTGTAGGCAGTTACTTTAAAAGAACCAAGTCTAGCGTTAAGAGCCTTGGGTCCTGCTAAACAGAGGCTAGAAATGGGAGAATTTATGTTACATATTTTAATTTCCTGATGGCAGGAAGATATTAATATGCTCACTTTATCCATGGAAACCTGATGACTGGTGGTTGTTGAGAGCCGTTTTGGGCTCACAGGTTGAGACCACTTCCTGCGTGGGAAAGGTTGAAGCAAAGCTCCCGCCAGCCAAACTGGCGCCTAGTCTTACCTCCTTCTAAATAATCTTTCAGGCCTGGATTTCTTGAACTGCTCTCGTTGGCCTAAGGGATATAATGCTCTTTGGTTTTATAGAATATGGAAAAGGGGACCTGGAGTGCGATGTCTTGATGGATAAAATCTGAATGAGAATAATCTGGCCAGAAGTAACCTCAAGGTTGCCTCTTGGGGATAAGTTACACAAATTGATCATACAGAATAGCAGTTATGAGTTGGCTAGAAATTAGTAGTCGTTAGGCCCCAAGACTCCTTGAACCAAACTAGATTTTCCCTGCAGGTATCGCATTGTGTTAATCATCCCCTCAGCCCCACCATAAAACCTCAAGGCACATCTCCGTAAAGCTTCTCTCAGAATTAACAGACTGATGGGAGAGATTGTAAAGAGACTTAGGACCTTCCCCGGAGGTTAGCCTAGCCCAAAAGTTAGAAGCACTGCTTATAGATAAGGTACAAACTAAAATAGCTACACATAAATAAAATAGCTCATAAATACACATAAAACAAATAGCTCATTGATCAGCATTGATCAGCAGCAAATATTGAGCAAATATTGAGCACCTCCCTGAGGTTAACATTTCACAAATCCTTTTGTAATTCTCATCCTCACGCTCCCTTATAATAAAAAGGCAATAACAAAATACTCTTACAAAAGCTACCATAAACCTATAGATGACTAACATAGGTCTTGTGACAACAATGTATGTTGCAAAGAATGCCTTGTCACTGATGTAATGTCACTCGCTACCTTTAAAAATAAAGACACTGAGACCGGCACAGCAGAGATGCCAGAATTGCCAGGGCCGCCTGCTTGGTCATCAGACTCCATCTCTCTCGTGACTCTCTCACTTCATTTCGCCTGACCATCTGTCCTTCGTGGACCCCTAGATTCGCTGGAACAAGGACCCCTGGCAGGTGGTTAATAGCTTCTAAACTTCAGGCATTGTACTGTGGCAGGTGCCATACCTTTGCGGTGAGCATCCAGAGTAGACAGTGGGAAATCACATAAACCAGGATGGGCAATAGAGAAGAGTGTGAACACTCACCCAGGGAGAATCTTACATTGACTTCATTACAAGTCAACCCCGAAAAATTCCTGGGAACTTCCAAAGCTCTACCTCAATAGAGATTGTAGATGAACGTGTAGAAACACAGAATAGGCTGAGAAATTCTGCTGATCGTTTTTCTGAGATCGCATTCTCCCCTAGTTACCAAGCCCAGGAATTGACAGGAGCAACATCCACAACAGAAAGTGGGAAAATGTGGAGGGTGGGGTGTGTGTTTGGAGTAGGGAGGTTCTGTTCCCTCTCCGGTGCTGATAAACCTTCCCTAGATCTCGTTCTCTCTGTCTCACTCTGTCTTACACACACACGTTTTTTTCTTTCTTTTCTTTTTTCCTTTTTACTACCCCTTACAAGTGAGTGGAACTGCTAATTACATTTTCTGTGGGATGTTAGAGTCAGGGAAGAGTTAGGGAAGTCCCACCTCAGACACTGGGCAAGTACGTCCTGCCCAGACGTGACCGTATGTCTGCAACGGTAACTATTACGAGTGTTATTATGGCTGGCTCAGCCCCAGCCGGCTCAATGGCATTGCATTTTTAACCTCCCTTGCAAGGGACAGCTGCCATGACAGTTCTGATAAGGACCATACTGGGCCCCAATGCCCCCGTCCTTACCTGTAGGAGGAGACCTTTAGGGTATTGGAAGCAACCTCATCAAGACCCAGGATGCAGGCAAGCATGAAAGGGAGAAGATAGCCCTGCTCCCCTGGCACCGCTGGCTTCCCCAGCCTGCCCACTCTTCCACCTTGACTGTACTTACCTGTTTAGTGAAGCTGGGTTGTGTAACCGCAGTGTTCTGTCCTTGGATTTTCTTGCGAGGAGAACGAGAACCTTTCTGTGATGGGGGACATCCTCTCAATGAGTGTTTGGGACAATGGAAGGACTTAGCCTTGCTGTGGATGAGTGGCTTGCGTTAACTACCCCTCTCTAAGCTTCTTTGATCTTGGATCCTTTAACCTAAGAAATCCTCATACTGCCTTTGGCCTGAGATCCTCAAAGTTTATTTCCCCTCATTTCCCAACCCCTAACTGCTCATGCAGTTAGAGCCAGCAATGACCTCACTAACATTAGCCAGAAGAAATGATTTTCCACACACTCTGTCTGCTTTGGAAAACTCTATGAACTTCCAGACATTTCTATACCTTGAGGATTGATATTTGAATAATTGTAATTATTAAGTGTTTGTGGGTGTGTCTGTGTTAATGATCACAGACTCTGGCAGTTAACAACCTACTATCTTTGTTTTTTTAAAAAAAACAGTTTCCCTAAATGTTTCTCAAAATGTTCTTCCTTTTTGGGAAAAATTTTTCTTTGAATAAGGATGTCCTGGGTTATATTGATTTCCCCTGCCCCAATCGTGGAAGTAGCCATCTTTCAGGGAGCCCTGATTTCTTTTCGCGGGGAAGAGTATTAAAGACAAAAATCTTGGAGCTACAGATTTGTCATTGAGATGCCCGTACCAGGTGCACGTCATAATCGTTTACGTGAGCATTCAAGGCGAAGTGAAGTGGCATGTATTAGCCTTTCCCAAGATGAAGTTTTCTTTTTCTCCAAGAGCCAGTTCACATTTACGTTTCCAATTTAATTCTATTTCTTTCGACCTTGTTCTAATTTGAGAGTAATTTCCTCTTTTATTCCCTCTTTAATATATCAAGTTACACACTGCCATATGTTTATACTGGTGCACTGTTTGCCCCCCTACAGACAGACTTAGCAGTATTTATTCATTTCCCTTTTAATTGTTTTATGTCTGAGTCAAGCATCTCAGAAAAGTTACCAAATTGTACAGGTCCAGGTGATCTTCTCCCCTTATGATTGTTCAAATACTAGTTGGTTAAAAATAAAAATAAGTCTCAGGGCACCGGGTGGCTTAGATGGTTGACCGTCCAAGTCTTGATAGTCTTGATTTCAGCTCAGATCCTGATCCCAGGGTCGTAGGATCGAGCCGCATGTTGGGCTCCCCACTGGGTGTGGAGTCTGCTTCAGATTCTCTTTCTCTGTGTCTCTGTCACCACTCCCACTCATGCACTCTAAATAAATAAATAAATGAATAACCCTCAACTTCTCTCTAAGCTTTAAAATAAACAGAAAACAAAAAATCATTCACAAATAGAAACCACTTAAAATATCACACCAAATGCCACATGCTCAGGCCAAAACAATGTCTATTATAAAACCAACAAATACATGTCACTGAGGTTTTGTTGAAAACAGTCCTTGAAATATATTCATGGGTATGAGTGTCAGACTTTGCCTTTCTAGCTAGTTAGCTTGAGTATTTCACTCCAGTATAGTCAACTGGGTAATATTGATATTTATTTTTGCCATATCTAAGAATCCAACATTTTACACTTTCATTAAGAATGGCACAATGTAGGGGTGCCTGAGTTGTTCAGTCTGTTAAGCATCCGATTTTAGCTCACGTCATGATCTCACGGTTCATGAGTGTGAGCCCTGCGTCTGGCTCTGTGCTGACAGACCAGAGCCTGCAGACTTCTTTCGATTCTGTCTCTCCCTCTCTCTCTGCCCTTCCCTGTTCGTGCTCTGTCTCTCTCTCCCTCAAAAATGAATAAACATTAAAAATTTCGTTTAAAAAATGACATAATGTAAAGCCAATAATAATAAGAATCAAAAGTAAGAAGGATTATCCGAGCTTTTTCAAACTACTAAAAAAATTTAGGTAGAGCAGTTTCTCTGGTCTCAACAGTCCACAAGGTCCGGCTCATGAATGACAGCATGACACATGGGTCATGACACATCCTGATGGAGCCAGCATGCCTTGCCCCCGGGCCAATTGTCTGCCAGGGCAAAGATCAGCTCCCTTCCTCAACATGGTGTTTGGAAGTCTTTCACACCTGGTTCTGCATCCTGTCACCCCTCCTGGGATCCAGGGTCCTCCTCCTTTCCAGAACCCAACAGCACAATTTCCATTTTTATGGGTGATCACTGATGCTTTATCCAACATTTGCATTCCTTCTTTTAGCTTGGTTGGGTCTGGGCTATCTCTGCCCTGAGTTTGGCCTGACCAAACACCTGCTTTTGTACCAGATTAAATTATCTTGATACTTCAGAAAAAAAAACATGTTATGTTATGTTATGTTATGTTATGTTATGTTATGTTATGTTATGTCATGTCACATATAAGTGAACATCCATTGTGTCATTTGAGAAATTTAGGTTTTGGTCAAACGTTGGACCTTCTCCCTCCAGCTCCCTTTAGACATCACCAGGTCCCCCACTCACTGCAATAACAAAAATTAGTAGCCAGGGCAATGTACTTGGACCTTCTGGTCTCGGCTTTGCCCTTTTCACTTGTTAAGTGGGATCAAGTTGGGTAGATAAATGAGCAGTGGTCAAATTTTGTGGAGGGACTGATAAAATTCCTCCAGAAACAGCTCTCAGGTTTTCAGGCTTCTCTCTGAATGGCTTGATCTTCCTTTCACTGACTTCCAACACCCCTTCCAAATGAAGCCATCCTGGTGAGAGCATGTTCCTTCTTGTCTGCAGCATCACAGACCAACGGGACAGAGTGATGGAGAGGCACCAAAGACAGGTCTTGCATACGAGGCCCAGGAATTGGGCCAGAAGTCATGGGATATCAGGGGGTCCTCAGAGCAGGTGTGATGGAGCACACGAGTGTGAAACTGCCCTGGCCCCTTGTCTTGTGGATTTTGTGGTGGTGATCTCCCAGTGGTAGTCTTCTTGTCACACCACTGGCTTTTTGTCTTCAAGCTTTTGTCACCACGTGGGTAGACTTAACAGTGATACATAGGACTCTTTTGTTGTGGGCAAAATGTTGGCCTGTGCGGGGAAGATAGACTTTATGGGGAGCTAGAGGCAGAGCTACGATCCAGGCCACCTGGCCTTGACTCTGCTCTCTCCTCCAGATGCAAGTTGGATTCCAAAACTAGCAAGTGCTTGTCAGCTTTGGCTATTGTCTCCTCTGACAGTATCACAGGAAGGAGGTGTGTCAGTGCTTTTGGCTGCGTTCACACATTCTTCTTGCTTGTCTATTAATACCCTGTTGTCTTAAAACTGAGGGCCATCACAATGCACACTGGAAGCTAGGTAGTCACAGTAACTTCATTTAAATAAATTAGCTAAATGTTTTTATTATGAATCTTCGTTTTTCTCATGGAAGTATGTTCTGAGAGGAATAGCAGGGTGATCATAATGTTGCCCTCTGTTTTGGACACTCCCTATGTCAGGAAATTTAAAACTTCAAGAATATAACCATCAATTGCCAAACAAAGGCTAATTGTGAGAAAGACACTTTCCACGCAGTGTCCAGCAGTTTGCGTGTTTCTGAACTTCTTCTGACATCCTAATTGGCAAAATAGCATGTGTGTGTTATCCGTAGGAGCACTTCAAATGCCGTCGGTAACTGGCTTCTCTTTACGTGTTTTCTCGGCTAAGCTACCCTGCATGTGCAGGGTCTCCTGGTGAGTGAGATGTGTACATGAATGTAGACACACCCGCCATCTGAGTCCTGGCCTCGTGCTCTTTACAGGGTCTCAGGGCTTCTCCGGGGATCTCCCAGCAGCCCATGAGTTTATTAGTGTAGTAAAGAGGGCCAGCTTAAAGAGCCATTGTTACTTTTCAAGGTCACAGTTGGGACGAGTTTATTGTGATGCCTTTCCTCTTTGGCATGCTGAGAGCAAGAAAAGTGCCAGAGGACCAAGTCCTCGATGTGCTGGTGTCTCCGCTCTTGGTGACAGCGTTCTAGTTGGTACAGTTATGTGTCTTCCCCACTTCAAACTCAACCCTGATATATAAATTAAACCTTCAAAGTCATTGAGGACACCATTCTTACATTGTTGAACTTGAATTATGAATGGCCACAAAGGACCCTTTATTAATCTGGGATACAACTCAGAGGATGATCAGAATGTAGCGGTCTCTAACAAAGTTCACTTCCTGCTGGCCAGTGAGCTGGGATTGGAGCCTTGTTAGTGTCGAGGGGAAGGAGCAAGGTCAGGATTCTGCCTCCACGGAGTGGACACCCTGTGTTAGGATACACGTCCAGTTGCTGGACAAAGTCCATGTATCAGTGGCTTCACCAAGATAGAATGTATTTCTCTCCCAACATCTGAGCAGCCTGAGATCCAGGGCTCCAATGTTGGGGTCTTAGCGATGCGGTTTTGGGGTGATGGTGGGGTGGTCCAGAGCTGACAGCTGAGGAAGAACTCATGAGATGTCTTTGGTGCAAAAAAGTGGTTTTATTAAAGCACAGGGACAAGACCTGTGGGCAGAAAGAGCTGCACTGGGGTTGTGAGGAGAGACTGATTATCTACCCTGGAGTTGGAGAGGAAAGAAAAGGGAGCTTTCCAAAAGGCCTTTGATATGCTAAAGACGACTCATAAGATACCTGAAACCTAGCTATTGTCAAGTGAAGGTCATTTTTTCTCTAGCAAGACATGAATATTAGGCTGGTAGGCGGTTCCTGGAGAAATGTTCTACTCTGTATTTGGCTCAAGTATTTGTCTGTGGACTGCAGGTTATGAGGAAATTTAATTTTATGACCATTTCTTTCTTGCATTTGTTCCCACATGACTGTGGAGGGGAGGGTGATGTTGGGGTTCTAGGAAACTGAGTCTGGGTTTCTGGAGGTTACCTCGTGATAAGATTGCCTTTTTCTTGTAATTTACTAAGACATTCAGAAACCGATGGAGACTCATTTTGCACGACTGTGATCTCTGTCGGTCAATAGTTTGCTTTCTTTTCTTTTCCTTTGTTCTTGGGCATCCAGGAGTGACTGAGGAATGTTGCATGTGTCCACCTGCCAGGAGCAGGGAGAGAGTGTGCAGGGAATGCTAGTTTGTGCTTTGCTCTCATCCTGCCTTTCGCTCCCTCAGCGTTAGGGACCCAGGGTTACTCCATCTTGTCATGGTTTAAGATGAACGCTTCCTCAGCTTATGCCAATGTCATTCCACTCCAAAGGAACAGTGCCCAGGAAAGGGGAGAGGACTTTCCATCCCTCTTAGGTACATCAACCAGGCTTAGCACACGTGATTTCACCCACCTCCCTCCAGATAGCATGTAGTCATTTGGCCAAAGCTAGCTGAAAGAGAGCTAGTAGGAAAAATAAACTTGATACGAGAGTTTTTCAATTTTACCTGAACCAAAAGATTCTAAATACCATTTCCCCTTGGCAGTTTATTTGTGTCATGAGACTCTCGCCATTACTGCAGTACCACCAAAGGTGGTCTTTGACCTTGAAGGCAGTCCGTTAACTTCATTATCACTGAAAGACTTTTCTCCTACAATGTTGGAGGTCAACACTGGGGGGAAAAAAAACAAGATATATAACTGGAGACAGGAAAAGGCTGACTAATTGTCCTCACCTCTCAGTTCTGTCTGTAAAGTGACCAATGAAAAGTTGTCATGGTTCTTTTTTATCCTCTGGAGCGGTTGAGGACTGCAAGATGAGGCCGTCGAGGTATACCCAAGATTTGGGAAAGCCAGATAAACTGGACGGGAAGTAGACATTGAGCTATAAACAGGAAACAAGGCCCTAAAGGGCATGTCATAAGAGCAGGGAGAACCTAGGGACAGCCTACCCCAAGGGTGTTGGCTATAGGAACTAGACTCTGAGCATAAGCGATACTAGGTTTACCAGAGCTACTGAATGGTCTGTGAGTTGACAGAGAGAATATGGAAAGCAGGTGTTGGGCTCCATGATATGGCCGCTCCGCCGTCCCACCTTTAGAAGAATAAATGGACACTCCCTTGGAGAGAGTTCTGGGTTGCTGGCCAGACGTGTGTCTGTGGCACTGTAGTAGATAAAGCTTCGGCTGACTTGGTGCTGCTTCCCAAATGATGGTGTCCAACAGAGATCAACTCAGGCCCACCGCTGTATCATTTTCATCCCCCCTTCTCCCGTCTCCTCCCGATTTAGCATTCCTCCCTCCCAAGCCCCTGATTGTGTCCTTGCTCACGAATGCAGAAAAAAGATCTGATCTGCCAAAGGCAATACATTATCAAGTCAGGAGGACGGTTGGAGACATCCCGCTTCACGTCGTGGTTCAAGAATCCCACGAAAATGACCCGTGAGTAGTTGAATATCCCCTTCATCATTTATGTTCTCCTGGAGGAAGAACAGAGCTGTGCAGCTGTGTTTATGCACATGGATGTTGTGATCCTTGTTGTTCATCCCTCCCACCCCGCTTGAGTCACTGGATTTGTCCTTGAAAATGCAGCAGCCGACTGACTTCCACTTCAGAGAGAACCAGTCCTGCCTTCCAATGGGAGCCGAGGAAACCCCCAAGGCGTTCCCAATGAGGCCTACAGTCCAAGGCTCTCTTCCCATGCAAATGAGGTGACCTCAGTCAAATGTGGCCCATTTGAGAAATCGGAGGGGAATCACAAAATCAGCACCCCCCCAGTCATTCTCCACTCGCCAAAGAAAACAGAGCCTTCAGCTCCAGAAACAAAGCAGCTCAGGCAGTTTTATGACAGAGAGAGAGCTTTTCTTCGCTCATGTCTTGGCCCCTCTCAATCTCCCTCCTTCTTTCCAGCACTCAGAAACCTGACCAGGTTGAAGATCTTAGCCACACATATTGTCTTTCTCAAGGATATCCTTCAATAACAAACTTTTTGGCTCTGGCCATGAGCTTTTGTGAAAGTAAAGGAGAAGTTCAAGAAAAGCAGATTTTCGTTTCTTTCATTCTTTCTTTTTTTTTTCTTTTGGTCCAATTATTTATATATCCTTCCTCTTAAGTTAGGCCTCCGTCTTGGGATAGATGATTAAACACATTCATATCGACATCCTAATTACATTCGGCACGTTCCTTCCCTTTCTTCGGGCTCAGTCTTGTGGAGGATAGTATTGTCCTTTGGAAAGGACAGAACAGGTCTGCACATTTGCATATCAGAAACTTCCTTACCTGCAGTTTTTCAGAGCCGTTTTCCCTGATATTTGTATAACGTGGGAGAAGATCACTCTCTGAATTCCAATGAGAGAGAAGAGGGCCTGAGGGATACACAGACTCCCAGAGGCTGTCCTTGTAAGCTAATTAATTAACTTGAGACGTTGGGGGAAACTGAGTTGGAAAGTTGCAGAGGTGGAAAATACTCATGTCTTTGGTTTCCATGCATACAGAAAAGTCAAGTTTCATAAAAGGTGATAGTGATCCATACAACCTGGCAGACGTATGGGCTGAATTTGACATGGGAGGATTAGAGCTAGGAGGGGGACTTAAGCGGTATGTCTGAAAAATCATTTCAGTTATTGTTTGAATAGTATGTAGGATTAAGGAGAGGAGAAGTCTGGGAAATGAGACTTTGGAATTTCCTCTCTGCTTTGGTGGGAGAGAGGTGCTAAGCTTTAAGAATAGTAAGAAAATGAAGACTCGAACGTTACCCATGATTTTCAATGGCCCCCATTCTCTTGCAGACACTTGAATGAGGCTCTCACTCGCTGAGGACATAAGGATTCAGGCTGTAGATGTAGGAGCAGATTTAAGTCTGAAAGGCTATTAAAACTTTCTTGAGGAAAAATTAACCAGTTTGATCTCAAAGTCTGTGCTGCTGTGCTCATTTGTGTTACAAATGTGATTCTTTATTCATCTCAGTTTAACACAAATTGAGACGTTGATGGATTTTTCTAAGGAAATAAATGAGTCATGATCAACCTTTTCCTGTACGAGGATGAATGCGGGGTACATAATCGTTATTTGAACAGGATGTTCCTTTAAAAAGCAATTGGGACGACTCGTCTCAAGGCTGTTTGGATGGCAATTTAGCAGCAAGTCTGGTGACAGGATTTCGTCCCTCTCTCCTTCTCAGAAATACTTTCAGAAGTCAGGAAATTAAATCCTTTGAGTGACAAACACCTGTCCTTCCTTTCTCTACTTGGCTGTGGTAAACGGAGTCCTGGGTTGCCTCATAGAATGCATTTCAGCCTTTCATTTCATTGCGTGATTCGTTGAATTTAAAAAGTGACATCCAAACAATAATATGGAGAGATTCATGGTAGAAGAAGCTTATGCTAAAATTTTGGAAGTAGACATAAAATGCTTTCATATTTAAAAAAAAATGTATGTTTATGTTTTGAGAGAGAGAGAAAGAAGGAAAGAACTCAAGCAGGGGAGGGGAGGGGAGAGAGGGAGTCAGAACCCTAAGCAGGCTCTGCGCTGACAGTGCAGAGCCCGACACGGAGCTTGAACCCACGAACTGTGAGATCATGGCCTGAGCAAAACCAAGAGTCAGACGCTTAACTGACTGACCCACCCAGGCGCCCCAGATAGAAAGGACTTTGAAATTTAATTGTGTGTTTATGGATGTGTATTCGTTCCTAGTTATGATGATTATAATCACTTCTAGTGAGAATTCTAAAAAAAGGAAAGACAATATGGTGAAACGATTTTTATTTCCTTAAAACAAGACAATTTCATGATGGAAACTATGGAAAATTTCAAACAGAAGAGAAGTACCATCCACACCGCCTCTATAGCACATATTGTTTTCTCTGTACTTGTGTTTGCTCCGAAAAGCACATCAGGGAAAAATTGTATTTATTTATCTCGTTCTGTAAAGACTATTATACTACCTGGGCAAGAGTGCAAAGTACATTGGAACAGCAGGCCCAAAATTAGAAAATTTTACCAAAAACACTGGAAATTTCCCAAAAATGCCCGTAGCATCTTCCCACATGTACTGTTCTCCTAGATGGTGGAGTCAGGAAGAGAACCTGACAGAACATTTAGAAAGCAGTGAATGCTTGTGCTATAAACATCGCTGCATAAAGTTTTTTTTTTTTAATTTTTTTTTAATGTTTATTTATTTTTGAGACACAGAGAGACAGAGCATGAGCAGGGGAAGGGCAGAGAGAGAGGGAGACACAGAATCTGAAACAGGCTTCAGGCTCTGAGCCGTCAGCACAGAGCCCGACGCGGGGCTCGGACTCACAGACCGCGAGATCATGACCTGAGCCGAAGTCGGCCGCTCAACCGACTGAGCCACCCAGGCGCCCCTTTAAAGAAAGAAATACAAAAAGAATGGAATCACTTGTACTGTTTTTTCAGTGATTTCTCAAGTGGGTCAGGTTAGCTTTTAATTTCCCTGCAGTCTCCTTTCCTTGTAAGTTAAATTAGCCATCTGTCTGGCACACATTTTGTGTAAGAGTCACCTAAAAATTGTAAAGCTTTTTGAGTCACTAAAGACAGAGGTATTAAAAAGCATTCTGATGCCTAGAAGCCATGTTAATTTTATGTTAACCAAACTCAGTGACCTGGATTTTCTTCTCCCATTTATGTAGCTTGTAATCTGTTTAGAGCATTGCATTTTATTATTTTATGAAAATACTATGACGCTTTAAAATTTTTCTAGTTATAGAAAACAATAGAAGGAACTCCAATAAGTTTCATAAATACTTGGCGAACGAACAAGAAGGGAAAAATTGATGCTGCTATAATCAGGCCCCAGTGGAATGTCGTTGTCTCTCTGTCAATTTGTCATTTCTATTGTATCTCCATAGCACATAAGAAAAATGAATTGGTTTACATCATTTAACCATAATATAATAACACTTACATGTGTATGGCTTCTAGATTTGCAATGTGACCTTGGGCAAAATCTACAAGATGAGCTATAGTTCAAAGGGGGGAAATCTTAGCCCTAAAGAAAAGGAAAACATTTTTAATTTATATGATAGAAACATATGCCACTAGTCAGAAATTGATAGGCATGATGTAAAACTAATTCTTAGGAGGGGTAACAAAGATGTTAGAAGCTCAGTACTGGCCAGATCAGGAAAAATATGAAGTCTTAACTGCCGGAGTCGGTCCTCGTTCCGGCGAATCTAGGGGTCCACGAAGGACGAACGGTCAGGCGAAATGAGGTGAGAGAGCCACGAGTGAGATGGAATCTGATGACCAAGCAGGCAGCCCTGGCAATTCAGGCGTCTCCGCCATTCTGGTGTCTCTATTCTGGCATCTCTGGCGTCTCTGCCCTGCCAGCCTCAGTGTCTTTATTTAAAGGTAGTGAGTTACATTACAGCAATGAGTGACAGCCCATCAGTAAGCATAGTTTGAACAATAATGTGTTATATCGGTAAAGCGGCGAGTCTTGCAAGTTGTTTTCAAGTTAGTTAGCATATAAATCTAAGGCTGGGGGAGAGGACAGGAAGTTACCTGGGCCTGACTATGTTAATTATCTATAAACAGGCCAGGAGTCATTGCCTATTCTTCCAATTACAATGGGGGAGGTCCAACCCGTCTGGCAAGGACAGAGTTCCCAATGCTTGTCCTTTGCCTGTGAATTTACATAATAGGAGCCTAACATTTACACAAATCACACCAATATTCAGCCAGCTCATAACTGGCTATCAATCTATGCAACCCATCCCCAAGATGCTTCTTTAAGGTGGTCAGGCTACTCTCATTCAGATGCAATCCATCAAAGCATCCTGCTCCAGGTCCTTCCTTTTAAATGCGGTAAAACAAAAGAGCATTACATTCCTTAGGCCAAAGAGAGTAGTTGTAAGACTGGGCGCCAGTTTGGCTGGCGAGCTTTTGCTTCAACCTTTTCCACACAGGGAGGGGTCTCAACCTGTGAGCCCAAACGGCTCCCAACACTTAACAGAAAAGGCATGGTTTAGAAATAGTCTTTTTTTTTAAGCAGCTAGGAAGGGAAAAATTTAAAATAATATTCAAACATCACCTCTTTCTTATTCTTATTGCTGTTACCTAGGTAAGCATGCATCTTAGAACAGTAAAAGCAATGATTTAGATTTGCCCATTCTTTTTCTGTCGTATGTCCGATGACAATTCTACAGACACATCACAATATTATTTTAATGTAATATGGGAAAGTAGGTACTCAAAATTACTTAGTGAAGGGAAATGGTACTATGTCCTCCAAACCACAGTGGATGCCCACGTCCGAAAGTTAAGAAGCATGTAGAAAAGACGGTGAGATAAGTTTTAGAATTGACATCTCTTCTCTCTTTTTGAAGACCAAGGTGTCAGCATTGACTGCAGCATTGAGAAAATTATCAAAAATAAGAAAGTTACTAGGTAGGACCAAGGCTCTGGCCTCATTGGCAGCAGCGTCTCTTTCAGAAACTTACTCTGCGTAGAAATGAAGACCATGGTGTCTCAGAAGCAGCCTGCTCTAGCTGGATTGGTTAGAACCGTTTACATTTTTAAGTCAGATATACATACTAGTTCTCTAACATTCTCCCAGGTCTTCCCAAGATAATTTTTTTTCTTTTTGTAAAACCTGGTTCTTCTTATACCAACTGCAGATTATTCTAATACGAGAAGTCATTTGAGGGTAACTTTGATGGTACTGTCATTTCTATCAGCTTTGAGTTCACACTTGGCTTCAAATTTGGTTGACCTTAATGTTCTCTGGGACTTTTCATTTCCTATGTAAACATAGTGAGAATCCTCTGCATGGTTGTTGCATTGAATATATTAGATCAGGCAGTTGAACATACTTCACGTGTTGCCTGGACTGTAATAAGCAGAACACCCTGTTCTGTTTTCTTCCCCTTTATTCAGATAGAGACTTTCAATATTCAGAAAACCTTTTTCTCCAAATGTTGTTCTAGCAGAGATTTTTGTGGGGTAAGAGTCACGTACCATAAGAATTCCTGTTCTCTGTTGATTTTTTTTAAACTTTTATTTTTGAGAGAGAAAGAGAGAGAGAGAGCATGAGCAGGGGAGGAGCAGAGAGAGAGGGAGACAGAATCTGAAGCAGACTCTAGGCTGTCAACCCAGAGCCTGATGCGGGGCTCGAACCCATGAACCGTGAGATGATGACCTGAGCCAAAGTTGGGCACTTAACCGACTGAGCCACCCAGGTGCCCCTGTTCTCTCTTAATTCCTAATGACTACATTTGTTGTTCCTGGAATTCTAATCCTCAGAGAAGGGAATCTGGAAATCCAGATTCCTCCTCTCTTTCCTCATTTTCTATCCTGCCTGTCACACATTCTTCTCTGGGGCTCTAGAATATATACCACAGTCCTCTCTAGTGCACTGCATTATAATTTTGGGAGAAAGTTTGAGGCTGGCATGTAATCGGCACTCACGTATGTTTGTCGCATGAACCAACATGTTGACATTAAGTATTTGATGACTTGTTTAATAAAAGAAAGTCTCTCCTGTTAGTTTTTCCAACTCACTTTAAGCAGATTCCTTCTTTGTTCCTCCAGCTTAATGTCGAATTTTCGACGCTGCCTTTTCTCAGTAATAAAATGTGTCTTACAGAGTTTTGCTCTATACAGTAGCAACTCCTCCTCTAGAGATACTGTTTTTAATAATAAACATGTAATTCTCATTTAAGTATTAAAAACACAAATGATATTCCCCACTTGAAAGCCCAAGGTAACACTCTAAGTTCTGTCTTGGTCTTCACCCATGGGGTCTCTCAACATGGCAGTGTCACAGATCACAAGACGGGGAAAGTAAGTAGCATTTCTTTGCCAGAAAAACACTGAACTGTAGGCACTTTTTAGCAGTGCATAAAACTTTTCCTGTCATCATTCTATTTCACAGGAATTAAAAAGATGAGTGAGACAAGCAAGCAGCTACTCTGCGAATGACTAACAGTTATTACTGAAAACAAATGAATGTTTCACATTATTGACCAAGAAGGTAACCAGTTGACCAGCAATTTCCATTGCTTGGACTCATCCTGCACTGGAAATTTTTGGCCACAAGGTTTCACTGCAATAATGGTGCTCAGAGGCAACGGTGTGGCAAAGAAGGAAATTTTAAGGAATTCCACTGTGATTTGAATGCAAGAAGAGGAAGATGTTTTTCTCTTCTCTTAAAAAATAATCACAAAAACCTGTTTAATGTATTCAAAGATAAATTTGACTTAAAATAGGTTTCTGGGCACCTGGGTGGCTCAGTCGGTTAAGTGTCCAACCTCAGCTCAGATCCTGATCTCACAGTTTGTGAGTTTGAGCCCCATGTCAGGATCTATGCTGACAGCTCAGAGCCTGGAGCCCGCTTCAGATTCTGTGTCTCCCTCTCTCTCTGACCTTCTCCTACTCGTGTTCTGTCTCTCTCTCTCAAAAATAATTAAACATTCAAATAAAATTTTAAAAAATCGATTTCAATTTTGGTAAAATTAATATTTGACATAGACATGGTGGTGAGTAATATACATATATCTTATAGTGCTGAAATGCCTGTTTTTCTCCATTATTTCTGTTAATACAAAAGGTGTTCCAAGGATGAATTCCATAAGTCTGGGGTCCCATACTTGTAATTAACATCGTAGTGAATTTATTTTTATAATGAAACAGAAGAAGGGTTATTTTCTCTCTGACCTCTCTATTTTTGTAACGTCTCTGAGGGGTGGGGGTGATAGGTGGGGAGAAAAGATAGAAAGAGGAATATATAGAGAAAGAAAGAGTAACCATTTTCAGAAGTGGAGAGCTTACTACTTCTTGACTTTTTTATAAACATATACCTTCAACACTGATATATCATTTCATCTCGTTGTTTGTTTAATTACCTCTGCAGTGCCAGCCACTGACCTATCTCTGTCTCATTTCTTATTCCTCTTCATTAGGAGAGTTCTCAAATATATAATAGCTTGCTTGACCAGATGTCCTGATTTACTCGGAAAGGTTTAAATTTAATCCTGTTGCCCCCATGTAATTATTAAAAACACTCTTCCTTTTACTTGCCAAAGTATCCCTATTTGGGCAATAAATTACATGTCACCCCAGTAACAGATGTTCTAGAAGCATATTCCTGGCTCCTTCAGACACTCCTCTAATGAAATACAGAGATAAAAATAAATATCAGACAGCACAATCTGTAGCCCGATTTTGTTCCTAGACAGTAGTACCTCCGGCAAATGAGGAAGAGTGCTCCCTCAAGGCCATGACACCCAGCCTCCGAAGGACAGTGTGGCTTCAGCATGGCCCCCACTCATCCCCTCGGCTGGGCACCCTTGGGCATCAACAACCTGCCCACATAGTCTTACTACAAACCTTGTATCTATCACAAATTGATCAGTTAGAATAAATTATCATTTTAATTTTCAGTGTTTCTGTTATCATGTCTTATTGTCACAGGGTGATTAGACAATCACCAGGTTATATGTAAGGGATCAGAAGTAGGTAAGAGAGGACGATGAAACTTTTCCTACGTAGAAAATCGTGATAAGGAAAATGATATTAGTGGCAACCCATTACAGAATCTTAACTGAGAACTGACAGATGGGGGGGATCTAAGGAATTGTGAAGTCATTTGTATCTGAAATTATTTAGTGGCCGTTTGCTAGGGGATAAATAAGAACTTAGAAGGAAATGATCAAAACCTCTGGATAATTTTGTCAAGCAAGTATTTTAAGTAATCTCTTAGAATATGGTGACTTAAATATTAAAAACCCATTTATAGGCAATATGAGGAAAACATATAACCTCTATATATAGATTCCAGGAAAAAATGAAGCAACTTTTTTTTTCTTTTTTTCTTTAATTTATTTTATTTTTTATTTTTTTAAATAATTTATTTTCAAATTGGTTCCCATATAACACCCAGTGTTCATCCCAAGTGCCCTCTTTAATGCCAAAATGAAGCAACTTTTAATAAACTTCTGATAAAAGATAATTTATTAGACAGATTTAAAACATCTATTTTGAACTAGATTCACTTACATGGTTAGTTGGGGAAAAACATATTAAAAAAGACAAAGTCTTTCTAATACCATAATTCTGAAGCATCTAGTTAGTACAATGAGTCATGTGACAGAAATAGGGGTACAGTTATTGAAAAGAGATTACATCCTACTATTTTAGAAAACTTAAAAGGATTAAACAAAAACACTTAGAACTTTGTAAAAAAAAAGTTAACAAAATGAATATTAAATACAATCTATATATAACCAGTTAAATATATAGAAGGAAAAACTATCGTATTCACAAAAGCAACAGTCCATATGTAATATCTAGAAAGAATATCTATAAGAATGGTATCTATAGCAGAATATTATAAGATATTGCTAAAGAACAATAAAGACCTCAATAAAAGTGGTGGGAACTTGCTGCATTACTTATTGGAAGTGATAAATACTGTGTGTCTACAGGAGCATTGTCCGTAATACAGAAGGGAAGAAAGAGAGAAAGGGAGGGAGGGAGGGAGGGGGGGGGAGGAAGGAAGAAGGAAGGAAGGAAGGTAGAAAAGAGGGAGGGAGATGGAGAGGGGAAGAAAGGAAGAAAGAAAATAACCTATATATTTAACAGTAGTTGAATGAATCAATAAATTATAATGTCTTTAGATAACTGATAAAATGAATGAATTCTAGTTTTATAGGTGGACATACAGAAAAATATCCAACATAACATTCTGGAAACAAAAAGAAAGTTGTAAAGGAACATATGTAATATAACATTTTTATAAAGTTTCAGAACAGACCATGAGACTTTGTACTATATATAAAAACAAGCAAAGAGATAATAAATACCAAAGTAAGGCTGGTACTTACTTCTGTGGAGGAGCAAAGGTATATGGCTGTGTCAAGGCACATTAAGATCCTGTTATTTTTTTTTAACAGTTTTACTGGGTATAATCCACACACCATGCATGCATCATACCCGTACCATACGCGTTTGCAGTATATTCACAAAGTTCAACCATCACCATATCGAATGCAGAACACTTTCATTGCACCAAAAACAAAAGAATCAGCGAACCTGGTAGTTGTCCCTTGCAGTTTCCCTGAGCACACCTGGACCTAAGCGATCAATCATATGTTTTCTGTCTTGGAAGAATTTCTCTTTCTGTACATTCCACCTGAGTAGAATCATACAGCTCATGGTCACTGTGACTTGCCTCTTTGACGTAGTGTGACGTTTTCGAGTTTCCTTCCTGCTGTATTAGGGTGTATCAGTACTTCATTCCTCCCCCCCCCCTTTTCAATGTCTGCACCACATTTCGCTCATCAGTTCATCACCTGATAAACATCTGGACTGTTTTAACTTTCGACTATGTTGAGTAATACTGCCCTGAACACGCATACATGTTTTTGTGTGGATGTATGTGTTTATTTGTGTTGGGTTCCTGTGGGTTTTTAACATGGTATGAACATGTAAGTTTCATTTACATATAAAGGATAGGCTTGGAGTGCCTGGGTGACTTAGTCGGGTAAGCATCTGACTTTCGATTTTGGTTCAGATCATGATCCCAGGATCGTGGGATCAAGCTCTGCATCAGGCTCCACAGTGAGCGTGGAGCCTGCTTGAGATTCTGTCTCTCTCTGCCTCTGTCCCTCTCCTCTCTCCACTCTCTCTCTATATATATAAAAATTTTTAAAAATATTTGGAAAGATAGGCTTATCTATAATGTTTCAAGAAAACTAAATGCAGTAAGAAGGTCTCCCAAATTACTGTGTAGAATTATGGTGCTATCCCACATTAATTTTAGAGTAATCAAATAAAGTGAATCTGGAGTTCACTCAGAAGAAAAAAGTAACTGAAAATTGAAAAAATAGTGATGGGAGAGTTTAAATTAAACTATCAAAACTATTAAGTAAGTGCCGTAATCAGACTATCAAACTACTATAAAAATTAACAGAATAGAAAATTTAGACCAGACATACAACTTGCTACAAGTAGAAATTTAATGGAAAAAGGAGTGCCTGGGTGGCTCAGTTAAGCGTCTGACTTTGGTTCAGTTCATGATCTCATGGTTTGTGGGTTCGAGCCCCGTGTCGGGCTCTGTGCTGACAGTTCAGAGCCTGGAGACTGCTTCGGATTCTGTGTCTCCCTCTCCTCTGCCCCTCCCCTGCTCATGCTTTCTCTCTGTGTCAAAATAAATAAAATATTAAAAAAAATTTTTTAAAGAACTTTAGTGGAAAAGAAAACTAAATAGTACTGAGATTATTGGTTTAGTATTTTAAAAATTTAAAGACAGACTAAGATTACCAAATCCACAAAATTACTAAATTTTAATTGAATATATATGATATATGTGTTTCTATCTATCTATCTATCTCTCTGTCTGTCTATCTACACATATGTAGAGAGAGATCTTTTTTTTTTCATAAGAGGAAAAAAGTAAGGAGAAAAGAAAGAAGGAAAAAGAATGAGCTACAGACAACACCTAGGCTTCTCATTGTTTTTTAAATGAAGTTTTTGTGTGAACCCAATAGGAAAATGCCACACCATGAAGTTTATTGTATTTTTCAAGTAGTGATGGACATTTTGTTTGACTTAGGAAGACCTCCACTTGAAACATTAGTCTTGCAAATTTATTTTTAATGAAAGAAATATTTACGGAAACGCAGTAATGGTCGGAGAATGAGAAGACAAGCCCCAGCCTGGGGGAAAATACTGGCCAAAATTAAGTGATAAAGGACTGTTACCTAAAATATACCAAGCACTCCTAAAATTCAACAACAAGCAAATGAGCAAGCCAGTGTTAAAAAATGGGCTAACGGCCTTAACAGACATTTTGTCAGGAAGAGACGCACATGCCTACGGAAAGGTGCTCTCATCGCGTCGTTAGGGCTTTGAGAATTAAAACAACACCACCCCTGTTAGAATGGGAAAACAGGAAATGCTGGCAAAGATGTGGGGCGACAGTAACTTTGATCCACTGCTGCTGCAAGTGCAGAATGCTGCAGTCTCTTTGGAGGACAGGCTGCAGTTTCTTACAAAAATAACCTTATTCTTACCGTCTGATCAGCAATCGGGTCCCTTGGTATTTAGCCAAAGGGGTTGAAAATATGTCTAAGAGCTGGCTGGGTGGCTCAGTCGGTTGAGCGTCCGACTTCGGCTCAGGTCATGATCTCACCGTTCCCGAGTTCGAGCCCCGCATCGGGCTCTGTGCTGACAGCTCAGAGCCTGGAGCCTGTCTCAGATTCTGTGTCTCCCTTTCTATCTATGCCTCTCCCCTGCTCGTGCTCTGTCTGTCTGTCTCTCAAAAATAAACATTTAAAAAAAAAAAGAAAAGAAAATATGTCTAAAACCGCAGAGTTTCTATTGTATAAGGTGAATAAGTACTAGAGAGTTAATATTCAGTATAGCGACCATAATAAACAATACAGTTTTGTATGCTTGAAATTTACTAAGAAGATGGATCTTCAGTGTTTTTATCTCACATGTGCTCAAGGAGTAGCTGTGTGAAATGATGGATACGTTAGCTTGATTGTGATGATCGCTTTATGGTGGATACATATATCAAATCATCAGGTTGTGTATCTTAAATATACCTTAAATATACAAAATATTGATATTTTGTATCAGTTATACCAATAAAAATTTTCAAAAAAGAAAAAGAAAAAAAAGAGAAAACTAAGTCCACGTAAAGACCCGTGCAGAAATATTTGTAGTAGCTTTAATAACGCCAGAACTTAGAGCAAAGAGATGTCTTTCAGTAAGTAGGTGAATGGTCCCATAAACAGTGGTACATTTTTACAAGGGAATGTTGTTCATCGCTGAAAAGAAATGAGCCACCAAACCATAAACACACCTGAAAGGAGCCCTGAATGCATATTCCTAGGTGAAAAAAGCCAACCTGAAAGGGCTGCCTACTCTGTGATTCCAACACTCTATAACATTCTGGGAAAAGTGAGCCCTACCGTGACGGTAAAACCATCAGTGGTTTCCAGGAGTTACGGAGTAAAAAGAGATGGCTACACAGAGAACAGAGGATTTGGGGCAGTGAATCCTCGTATGTGATATTCTCGTGATAGATACATGCCCCCCGTTTGTGAAAAACCACAGCATGTGCAACACCAAGACTGTGGACCTGGGGCGATAATGAGGAGTCAACGTAGGTTCGTCGCTTGCAGTAGCAACTTGCGTGCACAATACCGATAGATGGGAGACTGTGGGCGTTTGGGGCAAGGGGTATATGTGGGCGTTTGGGGCAAGGGGTATATGGGTATTCTACTTTCCGCTCAATTATATTATGAAGCTAAAATGCTGTAATACATGGTGTATTTTTTAACATTAGGCTTAAAAATAATAATTCATACTTTCCAGAGTATTATATCAAATGGCTATAAATTTTCTTTAGAGTGATTAATTGATTTTGTCTTCATATCACTTCTTTAAAATATGTTTTAAAAGTATGTCCCAGTTTTTAAGAGATGAGATATTTTAATTTCAAACAATAGCTGTCTTGAAATTTTAATGATTCACAGATTTCAAGAATATTTTTGACCTCAAACTTTTTAAAAAATATTTTTAATGCTTTTTTACATTTTTGAGAGAGAAAGGCAGAGTGTGAGCAGGGGAGGAGCAGAGAGAGGGAGACACAGACTCCCAAGCAGGCTCCAGGCTCTGAGCTGTCAACACAGAGTCCCACCTGGGGCTCGAACCCATGAACTGTGAGATCATAACCTGAGCCGAAGTTGGATGCTTAACCGACTGAGCCACCCAGGTGCCCCAACTTCAAAGTTTTAAAGTAAATTTTGTAAAATTATGCATAGTTATGCAGTGGAAAACTCCTTTGTATGTAAGAAAATGTAAAATTTCAAATGCAGGGTTTTTGCCTAAATGGAAGCCATTGTAAGCAAAATGGCTTTGAAAACCATGGAAGAAAATCTCCTATGCTTTTCTATATAGAAAATTAAAAAAGGGGACTCATAAGAACTGAAATTATTTCATAACAAAAATGGCAAGGTAGAAAACCAATTTGTTTAGGAAGTGCTGTGTATTATCAAGAACACTGCTAACCCTCACTTCCTGAAAACAGGATGACATAATTGACTGTTCTGTGGATAGCTACAACACAGTCATTTGTCTTTTCATGTTCTTCCGGGGCTTCTGCCAGTTTCTTTTTAAGTCTGGGTTTAAAATCCTTTTAAGGGTCTCCTTTCACCTAGTGTCTGTTTTAAATTTAAGGAAAATACTTTAAAACTTTCTCTTTCTTCCCTCTCCATTCAATTCTCTCAACTACATGAGTAGATAGTAGTATTTCTTAGGTGTGTAGGATTTCCCCAAACAGAGTTCTAGAAACAAGTTCTAGCTAGCCAAATTCTGTTCCCTTCATATTTAAACATGCTAGCCACCATTCTCTCCTTACAGAAGAAATGCCCAAGCTGTGTTCTTTGTTTTGTTTGTTTGTTTGTTTGTTTGTTTAGAGAGCACACTTGTGCCCTGCATGGATGCATGGGGCTGGGGCAGGAAGAGCGGGAGCGAGAACCCCGACGCCGGGCTCCAGCTCATGACCTGAGCCAAAACCAAGAGTGGAAACTTACCTGACTGAGCCACTCGGGTGCCCTCCAAGTGGTGTTCTTTGATTTAAAATTTGGGAATGGTGAGGGGCACATAGGTGACTCAGGTAAGCGTCCGACTCTTGATCTCGGCTCGGGTCATGAACTCACAGTTCGTGAGTTGGAGCCCTCCATCAGGCTCTGTGCCAACAGTGTGGTGCCTGCTTGGGATTCTCTCTCTTCCTCTCTCTGTCCCTCCCCTGCTCGAACTCTCTCTCTCTCTCGAAATAAATTAAAAAAAATACACATCACAAAAATTTTAATTTAGGAATTGTGAAGTTCATCCAATATTTTTTTCTTTACAAATCACATTGGGAACTTTGATATATGAATATGTTGTGTGATTCTTGACACCAAACTGCTGTATGTGCTTCCTAACCATTTTATGTTACAGAAGGAATTTAAAAAGTTTTAAACACTTTTCATTTTGAAATACTAGTAGTTGCACAGACAGTGTGGAGAGACTCCGCGTCCTCGTCACCTGGCGTCTCCTCATGGTTACGTCTGACACAATTATCGGACGGTGTCAGAGCCGGGAGACCGACATCAGCATGGTTGTCTATCAGCCCATGACATGCGTAGATTCCACTTGTCGCAGCATTCAAGGAACAGAATGAGTCTGTCGCTGCGAAGCGCTCCCTCAAGGTACCCTTTTCAAGTTCTATCTTCACCACCTTACCCCCACTCTTCCTAAACCATGACAAACACCAATCAGTTCAACGTCTTTATACTTGTATCATTTCAAGGGTGTTGTGTAAGTGGAAACTCCCAGTATTTGATCTTTTAAAACTGCTCCTTTTTCACTCCTCATGATGCTTTTGAGATTCATCCAAATTGGTGCACATATCAATGGTCTGTTCCTTTTCATTGCTGAGTATTATTCCACGGTATGGATACACAACTGTGTTTAAAACTTTACCTTTCGGGGAATATGTGTGTGCTTTCATTTTTTGGCTCTCACAGACAAGCTCTTATGTACTACCAGGTACAGGTTTTTGTGTAGACATAGTTTTCATTTTTCTTGAATAAATGTCCACGGGCACAGGCCGCTGGGTTCTATGCTAAGTGTATGGTTCCTATTAAAAGAAAATGCCAATATTTTCCAGGACGGTTGGAAAATATTCCATTTTATATTCCCAGCAGCTACGTATGACATTCAGTTTTTCCACATCCTTGGTAGTTTTTGTGTTGTCCATATTTTTAATTTTAGTAACCCTTACAGGTATGTAAGGATATCTCATTGTGGTCTTTAACTGCTTTTCCCTAATGGCCAGTGATGTTGAATATCTGTATTCAGTGCTTAATCTCCATCTGAATATTCTCTTTATAGAAATGTCTCTTTATTATTTTACCATTTTCTAACTGGATTGTTTGATTTTTTTTATGGTAAAATTTATTGAGTTTTTAAATTTAGTCTAGACATGGGTCCTTTGACAGACGCATGGTTCACAAATATTTTCTCAGAATCTATACCTTTTATTTTTATCCTCTTGAACAGTCTTTTCTGCTGCAGATGCAGAGTAAATTTTTGTTTTAGTTTTGATGTTGTGCTTTTTATCATGTTCTCTCCTGTGGACCATGTGTTTGGGTTTTTGTCTAAGAAATCATTACCAAGCTCGACATCTCAAAGATTATCTCCAATGTAACGTAAAAGTTACACTGTTCTGTATTTTACAGTTAAACTTATGATTAATTTTGAGTGAATTTTTGTGTAAGTTATGAAGTTTGATGAAGGTTTATTATTTGTTTGTTTGTACATTTGTTTATATGATCCTGGGATTTTTGGTTTTGTTTGTGTGTTTTAGCGTATGGATATCTAATGCTCCAGCACCATTTGGTTCAAAGGTTGTCCTTTGTCCACTGAATTGCTTTTACTTTTTCCTTTACCTTTGTAAAGAAAGCAATCACCTGGTTATAGTTGTATGAGGTCTGTTTCCGAGTTCGCGCCTCGATTTTGTCCATCTGTGTGTCTACCCCTTGGCCAGCACTTCACAGACAGGTCATTGTAGCCACACGGTGCTCTTTGAAACTTCTCGGAGTTATTTCTTCCATTTTTTCTCTTTTTTTCAAAATTATCTTAGCTATTCTAGTTTATCTTTCCAAACAAATTTTGTGTACATCTATGAAAATTGTTCCTATAATTTTCATAAGAAATGGCATGAAACATATACAATATAAAAATGTGGTTTATATTTTAATTACATATTTAAATTTATATGAAAACATGTATGTGTTTCTGTTATATCATACACACACGCACATTTGGGGAGCAGTAAAATCTTCAATGTCTTAATCTTCTGATTTATGAATATGTCGTTGTGTCTCCTCCTTCATCATTCAGACCTTTTATTTCTTTCATAGTTTAGAAGTTAGCATATAGGTCCTTTACATGTTTTACACCTGAGTGTTTAATTTTTGTGGAGGAATTGTAAATGATAGATGGCATTTCATTTTATATTCATTTTGGTTTCCACATTTTCCGTATTTCCATATTTCACTTTTACTTTTGTCACCTCTTTCAATCATCTTCCACTTGCTCTTTGAAGCATCTTTACGGTGACGCTTTTAACTTCATGTCAGATAATCGAACATCCGTGTTGTCTTCAGGTTGGCATGTGTTGACTGTCCTTTGTCATTTAAGTGCAGATGATTCTGGTTCCTGGTGTGATGGGTGACTTCTTATTGAAATGTGGACACTTTGCATACAATGTTATGAGACTGTGGACCTTATTTAAATCTTATTTACATAAAATTCTAACACCCAGCAGTGGGAGAGGTGTGTTGTCTTGTTTTCTCCTGGGAGAGTGGAAGTCCCCGTCCCCGGATCAGTCTGTGGTTACACTGGGGGTGAGGGCTGTTTCTCGGTCCTGCTTCATGGGAGTGGAGGTTTCCAGGAATACCAACCTGGTGGTCGAGAGGGCACCTAGTTACTGCTCCCAGCAAGGCTCTTCTTGCTGGGACAGCAGCACAGCAGTCTTATTGCTGCTGATGGCTTCTGAAGACCCAGTTCCACACTGGCTTTCCTGAGACACCACCACGCGGGCAGTGGTGCGAGGTCCTCACTGGACTCAGGTAGAGGTTGAGGCCAGACTTCCCACCCGCTCTCCACTAACACCATCTACAGATGGGGCTCAGCAGGAGTGAAAGTCTGGGCTCCTCATTCTTGTCAACGTTCTGGGGACAGAGATGCCAGGTCACGACCCCGCCAGCACAGAAGTCTGGGTCATGACCCTGCCAGCACAGAGGTCTGGGTCTTCCACGTGGCCTTTGCTGGAGGAAGATGGAGGTTGAGGGGGAAGTTCTGTGCTGTTTGTCTGAAGTAGAGTGACTGTTGTCTAAATGTTTTCTGTTTTGTCAGGCCTTTCCTTGGTCCTGGCTAGAGAGAGCAAGCTTCTCTTGGGTGTTTTCTCGGCCTTTGCCTCCCGATGTGTCTGGATTGCTAGCTTCTCCCAGTCCCAGTCTGGAATATGTATGGGCTAAATATTATCCTCAACATTATCCTCTTCATAACTATATTCCTGGAAAAAGAAAGAAGTTTGTGACTATTAAAAAAAAAAAAAACTTAGGCGCATCTGGATGACTCAGTCGGTTAAGCGTTTGACTCTTGATTTCGGCTCAGGTCATGATCCCAGGGTTGTGGGATCGAGCCCATCCATGCTGGGTGTGGAGCCTTGTTGGAATTCTCTCTCCCTTTGCCGCTCTCCAGCTCATGCTCTCTCTCTCTGTCTCTCTCAAAATAAAACAAAACAAAAACAAGACCTTGAATGTTAGGAGGAAAATTCTTACCAAAAGCATATTACTGTAGACGCACAGGATCTGGGAGGCAGTGACAGTGGCCTGTATGATGCCGTAGTGGCAGACACGTGCCATTATGCGTTTGCCAAAACCTGTAGAATGTACGACCCCAAGTGGAGGACCTAGTGCAGAGACAGACTTGGGGTGATGGTGACATGTCTGCGTAGCTTCATCATTGTTTCCACAGAGGGATGGTGACAGCTTGGGAGGTCATGCGCATGTCAGGGCAGGGGCGTGAGGGACATTTCTGTATCCTTCATTCCATTTGTCTGTGAAGTGCTCTAAAGAATAAAGTCTATTAAAGGTAAGGGGTCGGGGTGGGGAAAGCTTATTACATAAGCTGACCGTCCCAGGAAAGGTAAGTACAAAACCTTTACTCTCTTTCCCGCAAGTCCCCAGAGTGATGTTGGATTTGAGAGAATGAGTTGAGCGTTCATTCGGCTTAATTTGGTTTTGAATGGGATTCCATCTTAAGAAAACTAAGTTTCCCAATTGCAGTCCTAATGAATCATCATCTCACGTTTATAGTTATTGGAAGAGTTACTGCGTCAGCCAAACAGAGCCATCTGGACCAGTCTTTCCTATCATATTAAGTAGCTTTTGAGGAAATATTTATAGAAATCAAGTGTATAACTCCCCCCCGTCATCCTTGGTCTCTTTTGAGGAATATTTTCCTGACAGAGAGGCACATCTTTGTTGTCTTTCAAGTGACTCTGAATTGTAGTCAGCATTTGTGCAAAAAATACGTTGCTAAGCTAAATGTTAAAGCTGGAAACCCCAACAGGGATGTACGTTTCTCTTAGCACTTGGTGGCTTCTCTTTTCTTGCAGTGGCCCGCACGGCTCTGTCACTGATCGCTTTCAATGACATGAATGAATCGGACTGAAATGTTGCAACTGGAAACCACTAGAAGACAGTATGATAACTAGTGTGCAAGTCCTGCTACAATTAGAGGAGTCACAATTCTGTGGGGATTCAATCTTAAATTTTCCTTGAAAAAGCAAAAAAAAAAAAAAAAAATACTAGGAGAGTCCTAACTACCTTTGAATATCCTGTAAATTGTCTGTCAATTTCAGCACATACGACATAGTGTCTATCTCCTGGGGAAGTCTTATGCATTGGAAGACTGGCAAACAGGTGAGTGAGGCTAGAGTCAAGAGCAGAAGGATAGGGGCGCCTGGGTGGCTCAGTCAGTTAAGCGGCCGACTTCGGCTCAGGTCATGACCTCACGGTCTGTGAGTTCGAGCCCCGCATCGGGCTCTGTGCTGACGGCTCAGAGCCTGGAGCCTGCTTCGGATTCTGTATCTCCCTCTCTCTCTGCCCTTCCCCTGATCATGCTCTCTCTCTATGTCTCTCAAAAATAAATAAACGTTAAAAAAAAATTTAAAAAAAAAAGATCAGAAGGAGAGTGTGTGTGCCGTGGTGTGGACAACGGCAGCCGTCTGCCGTCAAGAGAACTCTCTGGGCTGATGGTGAAAGCCGGATGAATGGGTGATTTGCTTCATTCTCTCTTACTATTAAATAATATATAACCTAGTACACTGTCATAATTACTTTCAGATTCAAGGGTTAAGGGAGATAATGGATCAATTTCTTAGAAACTGGTTAAGTCTTGAATCAGCCTGAGGATACCATAGATATGATTTGGATTCTAGACAGACCAAACGTCAAAATGAGAAAAGGTGTGGGGCACCTGGGTGGCTCAGTCAGTTATGTGTCTGACTCTTGATTTTGGCTCAGGTCATGTTCTCCCGACCTTGAGTTTAAGCCCCACAGCGGGCTGCGCACTGACAATGCAAAGCCTGCTTGGGATTCTCTCTCTCTCTCAATCTCTCTCTCCCTCTCTCAATAAATAAACTTGAGAGAAAAATATGAGAAAGCGAGAATTTCTTTCGGTCCCTCAAACCTTGTCATAGCCCTTTCTAAACTGGAGATATATATTTTAACGGAAGTGCCTTCTTTATTGATCTTGCTAGTCAAGCATAAGTACATTAATTAATTAATTGACTGACTGATTGATTAATTAATATTTATGTATTTTCATACGTGTCTAAGACATATTAATTTATCTCAGGAAATCAGCTCTGAATACGAGCAACATTTTCTAGTACAATATGGTTATCTGGTCAGTAATTTCTCTGTCAATCTCCTTACCTGTATAACACATATTTATAAGTTCTTAGCCACAAAACTTTCTACCTAGATGCATAGGTTTACAAGGATTCATAAGAACTTGCTTGTAAACTTTGCACCGGGCACGGTTCCATTGTTTCAACCGTGTGTTGATGCAGGTACATCACGGATCTTTCTGCTCAGGTCAAGTCCCGAAACCTCTAAGAAGGTTACGTAAATATCATATTGCACATTCCATGCCATGACCTGTTTCAAGGCAGGAAGATGACACCTTTCGAGGTGTCTTTATGACTTTCAAAACCATTCTGATGATCCGGTGTATCCCCTCGTCAATTTTATAATCGCTAAACATTTAAACCCTGCTTACTGACATTCACATAGTCAGTTTTAGACCATTGGGTCACATGCCTTCGTTTTATTCTTTGAGAAACTGGAGCTTACCTACACACCTCTAGAGTGATGCATTGCAAGGAACCTAATAAAATTGCTGCTAATGCATTCACTGGCGAGTTTCGTAAAGTGTGACAGGCACATCTTTATGAACAAAATGAAAGTACTGCTGAAAAACACTTTATATACTTCCAAAGTTGTATGGCCTCTGTACTTATGTAGGAGTGAAAATAAAGTGTAGCTTTTTAAAGTATTAATTAATATTTCAAGTTTAGACCATGAAACACCCCACAGGCAGCCGATTACTTTTTTTTAAAGTCCTTTGTCTGTGTTCAGTTAGTCCCACAAATAGTGAATTACTCGGCACACACATTTATCTTATGCTAACTGTCTGCCCAGAATAACCTAGTTAGAAGACAGTGGGCAGAAAAGGTAGGTCAAGAGCGCATTCAGAGAAATCGGAGAAAAATGATAGGTATTTCCTTGTAGGTTTTATTTTTTTTATTTATTATTTTTTTAATTTTTTAATGTTTATTTATTTTTGAGACAGAGAGAGACAGAGCATGAGTGAGGGAGGAGCAGAGAGAGAGGGAGACACAGAATGTGAAGCAGGCTCCAGGCTCTAAGCTGTCAGCACAGAGCCTGACACAGGGCTCGAACTCACTAACCGCGAGATCATGACCTGAGCTGAAGTCGGACGCTCAACTGACTGAGCCACCCAGGTGTCCCATCCTTGTAGGTTTTAAAACAGTGAGTTATTAAAGTCAGTGTCACCTTACCCAGATCTGATAGTTTTGTTCTAAAAGGTCTGGAAAGTGTGCTTGTTTTAAAAGTCAAATAAACAATATATATAATAAAAATATAAGATAATAGCTGAGCCAAAGTGTTCTTTTAAAGACCTTAACTGGCAAGATCCTTCTCACTGAACAGAAGTTCTCTACTTACGCTTGTTGACAATTGTACCTTCGTGTCTGTTATTATTGGTTCCCTTTTTGTGAAGACTGAAGAGATGTTTTCTCCAAACGTTTTTCTTATACGATTCATTCTCGTGGTTGGGTTTCAACAATAATATTTGTGTGTACACGGTACTAGCTATTGTACTCAAGGACCCCATAGATGTTATTGCGTTTAATTGTTGAAATAATCCTTTGAGATTTGGAACTTCCAGATCTCAATGTTAGAAATGAAAAAAAATTAGGCTGCGGGCAAAGCAGTAAAGATTTATTAAAGTCACACAACTACCAATTTGCTAAAACTAGAGTTTGAACTCAGGACCGTGTGAGTCCCGAGATTGTGGTCTTAAATAGTCACAAAGGTGTTTTGTTTTGTTTTGTTTTCACATGTGTATTTTCCTTCAAATGACGTGTTGAAGTAAAAGCAATGATCTTATCTAACTATTGCTTAACAGATATTCTATGAAGATAATTTATGACCTTTTATAAAGATAGGACTAAAATGAGATTCATGGAAATTCCTCCAAATTCCTGGCCTTGAGCCAACTCAAGTCTCAGAAAGGATGGGAATGATTCAGTCTGCGCATTATAACTGAGATCCAGAAATAGCTTTGAAACTTAAAAAGGACTAAGAAAGTTCATTCTCTAGCAGACAATGGGAAATATTGAGATTCCAGTGAACCATATGGAAATAGAAAACCAGCAATGTTTTTAGCTTATTTTCAGATATAAACACATTTCTAAAAATACAGATTATGTTTCTGCTTATTCACTTATCATTATTCGGTGCCTAAAGCTCTTCACAGAGTCAAATATCGGGACTTACTTTTCTCATGAACAAGGAAAGGCACAGTCCAGTCGGAGAGCCGCGCAGGGCCCCCAGGGCGGGGAAACGGTGTGAAGATTGCCCGGTAGAGTCGGTGGGGAAGGACACAGTAGGGAAACCTACTTCTGCAACTCTTGAGCAAGAGACCCTGAGGCCGACAAATAAACTCTCGAACGCCTGCTGGCATGAAGGGAATTTATTCAGTCCTTTCCTGGAGATCACTTGACTTAAACTTAAGTAACCATTGTTACCAGTTGTGGTTTTCTGACTCTTTTGAGCAGAAAGGGAAACGGAAGTCGAGTTGTGTTGTTATGATGCCGGTTGACTTTGAAATTACTTCTGAAATAAAACCAGCTTTTGGTGTCAAGCGAATCTGACGTTAGTGCACAGGAAATGAAGAAACAGCAGGGACATTTACAAAGAACTATGATTTAAAGTCAGAACACTAACAGTTATGGTTGCGGACATTAGGAGAGTTAATTGCCTTACAAACGATTAAATACACAGAAAGGAAGAGCCTAGTGTTGAAAGAAGAATTTAAGAGACAGCTAATGCATTTGCTGGAAAATTCCTGAGTTCTTTTGTTTGACACGTCAGCAAGGTGGGAGAGTGCCATGATGTTAAGCCAGAAGAAAGAGTGCAAGGAACAGAGAAAGCACACAATGAAAAAATGTATACATCAACCCTTGTTCTGAGCATTTCCTCCCCTCTAGAAAATGTCAACTTTTGTGGACGTATCATTCCAGCTTAAATATTAAAAAAATCACCTAAAACTACGTAACATTCTAATGAAAATTTGAAATGTGAATGAGTCCTGTCTGGAAGCACGCTCTATTGTCACGGCTTCCGAAAGCGCTGAAAATCATCCTTCTGTAACAGCTATGCCAAGAGAACTTGGCATACTGATAAATGTGATAAATATTAATCACAACACTCTTTTTTTCCCCATGCCGCAGTAAGAGAACACAACAATATTATTATATTCTAACGTTAAGTTCTATGGCTCGATCGTTAACGGTGTTAAT
This sequence comes from Paguma larvata, assembly GCA_030068075.1. Classification (NCBI taxonomy): domain Eukaryota; kingdom Metazoa; phylum Chordata; class Mammalia; order Carnivora; family Viverridae; genus Paguma; species Paguma larvata. Next base: position 30,170,416 of record CM057831.1, read on the forward strand.
GCTTTATTTAAAGAACACTGTGAACGAAACCTGTTCTAAAGAGACAGTAGACGCAGCTCTGACGTTTAATTTTCAGACGTCCAGAACCACTCACGTATACACTGCTCTCCATTCAGTACAGTATGGCCTTTACAAATCTGTTTAGAAGTTTACATCTGCCTGGTTTTTTTCAACTTCTTATTTTGGCTTTTCCACCACGCGCCATACTCTCCCTGTGTGTAACCGGGGAGCTGGGAGTTTGCAGGCCTGAGTTACCACATCCTTGTCTGCCCCTGCACCGCACAATGGCCTCTCTGTGTTTGTAACAGATTCAGTACACTACAGAGTGGCTGTATTCAGTAGGCACTCAACAAAGGTTTGTAGAAACGTGAAAAGATCCACATATCGACTTGACACGAAAGACTGAAATGCGTTCATTTACACCTCCTGAGTTCCTCCTGGGATTCCTCGCACCGCATGGAAGGGAATCCCGGGATGATTCTGCAGTTTCCTTCGCCCATCATCTCTCTTCATTCCACGGCCTGAAGATAAGCAGCAGCCGATTCCATACGTTTTTAACTAAGATTTTCCTGAGCAGTCTGGACATTCTCTATGTCCTCTCTCACGTAAGGACACGCATAAGGAACTGGTTGCCGGATCCAAAGAATTAGGTAATATTTCCCATTAGCTATATCCTTGGCAAGCCGGCCTAATTAATAGTGGACTGGAATGTGATCACCCTCAAAATACATACGTCCACATCCCAACCCCTGGAAACTGTAAATGTGACCCTATTTGTGACAAAGGGCTTTTGTAAATAAGTTCATGATTTTGAGGTGCAATTATCCTGGATTATCCTGCTGGGCCCTAAATCCGCTAGCCCATGTCCTTCAAGGAGACAGGAGAGAAGACATGGCACAGAGGAGACCGTTGCGAGAAGGTGGAAGCAGAGACTGGAATTTTTCAGCCACAAGCTGAGGGACATCGGAGACCCTGGAAGCTGGAAGAGGCAAGAAAGATTCTTCCCTGGAACCTTGAGAGGGGCACGGGCCTGCTAACACCTTGGTTTCCTCCTTCCGGTTTCAGCTGTGATGGAATATTCTGGCTTTCACAACTGTGATGGAATACTCTGGGTTTCACAACTGTGACAGAATACATTTGTCTTGTCTTCAGTTGTCAAGTTGGTAGTTCTGGGAAACTAATAGGTTCCACCCGTCTGTAGTGATGACTTGGCGAAAAGCAAGGTTATGCGGAGGCTGCCGTTGCTGGTGCTGCGCCCTTTTTTCTCCTTCCTGCCCACACTCCCATCAAAGGGATCCCCTCTTTCTGGAGGTTTTACACCACACACACACACACACACACACACACACACACACACCCCACGCGTGCACACACCGGAAGTAAATGAAGTCCCACAGCAATGGAAGCGGTTGAGACGCATCTGTAATCTAACTGTGCACACACTGTGTCACTGAACCGTCTGACGTGGACTGCTGCAAAATGGCAACTTGAGGGAGACACGTTGTGCTCTGTTGAATCTGAACGCTCGCCTGCGAATGAAGCGTGGATTCTCGGTACCCTAACGTAAGGCGCATTGTACATCTCCGCCTGGAAAGGAGGAAGAGCATCACCAATGCTACTTAAAACTACCTGATGATAAATAACACTCGAAACTGAAAAGGTGGGAAGGAGACTACGTTCCCGTGTTTTCTCAGGTTCATCAGCGGCTTTCAAGATGGTTAAGAGGGTTGCTGCGAAGTTTCCTGATAAAATATATTATGGCACCCAGATTATAGTTTTAAATTGGATACAATTGAAGCTCTAATTTTTCCTTTTAATGCCATGTGAAGGTTCATCCAGAATCAGCTTGACTACAGCTGAAAGCAATTAGAATGTGCAGGAAGAATTAAAACCCTAGGAAATTGTTTTTATCTCTAAGAGATTGCAGCAGAGCCGAATTAAGAATTGGTCACAAGAGAAAACGTGTCACAGTGGCTCATAAATTACTGACTGAAACTGCTTTACTTTGGGAAGTAGACCTCATTAATTCTAGATTTTACCTTGTGATTTTCCCGAGGAACCAAATATTATTACTTATTCTAAAGTGAAGCTCTCGATACCATTTCTTTCATTAGAAATATGAATTTACCTTGTGATTTTCCCGAGGAACCAAATATTATTACTTATACCAAAGTGAAGCTCTCGATACCATTTCTTTCATTAGAAATATGATGTTATTTTTAAATTATTTTATATGATTTCAGAACTCAAAACAGAAGATAAAAGGAAAACTAATTGCTCCACGTGTGCCTTCTTATCATGGGGTCTTGGTTATAGGCACGTTCCTAGAAAATGGGAGATCAGTCACATGCTCAGCCTAGCTCGCCACGTTTTTCTCCAGGGACTGGATAACTGTATTTTAGCTCTTCAGGAAAAAGAGCTACTGATATCCAGGTCAGCCAATTTGCTTATAAGTTTCTAGAAGACTCCTTTTTTTTTTTTTCCAAATAGCAGCTAATGAATCCTTAGAACTTCTCAGAAGAACTTTGATGTTCATCTAGCACCATTTCTTCCTCCAGCAAATAAAGAAACAAGACAACTGGAGGGTTGAATTAATATCTTCAAATTCAAGTTCCAACACAGAATCTGCCTTATTTAAAACAGTAGTAAGCTATAACTTTTTCATGAGTTAGAGTATAGAGTAGCATTTTCCACAGCTGTGAAAACAGGTGAATTTGCAAAAGGAAATTCTCTACCTGAAATATATGTGAGAGCAAAATATTTGAACAAAGGGCAAAAGTCAGCAACTAAAATAATGCAAAGTTGTAGGAAAATGTCTTGGTAAATCAACAGACTTTATTTTTTTCCCAACTCTTTTCCTGGTACCACATTAGATTCTGAGGCTCTCCAAATAATAACACTTTCTGTCTTTCAGAAACGTGAAACATCAAGTAATGCAATATATACTGATGAACAAGCTATTTTGTAAACAGGCGGATCGAAGATGTTGTGAGTGAAAAATGAAAGATCAGTCACTCCATCCCGGGGAGAATCAGGAAGGCAGGCTCAAGTTTGGAAGCCATATCTAGTCCGGACAAATAGGACTGAGCTAAAGAAAAGTAGGACTTTCTTGGCAAATGTATAAAAAACAAACCCACGGAAGTATGAAATGGTATCGGGTCTGCAGAAAACCACAAGTAAGTTCATATCCACTGGAGTTAAAGCAGGGAAGAATTATGGATGATGCCGACAGACTGGGTCGTAAGCGTGGTTCAGCATGCTATTCTCACAAGTGTGGCCTTTGGAGTCTAGGTGATGGATAGCACTGAATATTTAGAGTAAGGTAGTAAAAGTGTCACTTAAATTTTAAATAGTTCATTCTAAGTAGAAATCAAGATGAACTCAAAGGAAAAGAGTGTCAGATAAACCTAAAAACTGGGTCGAAAAGAAGGGGCTTAAAGAGAAAAAATCAGAAATAAGTCAAATATTAAGTTGCAGATGATTTAGTGAACATGATATTAAGAAAGAAAAAAAAATCCTGATTAACTGCCTTTTTCTGATGCAAATCCAAATATTTTTGTTCAGAAAAAAAAAGCTATTCCATAGTACGCTTTTTGTTTTGTTTTGTTTATTGAAGTATACAGTTGACACATGGTGTCACGTTAGTTGCCTGTGTACAAGATAGTGATTCAACAAGTCTACACGGCAAGCTGTGCTCGCCACAGGAGTAGCCATCTGCTGTCACCGTGAAGCACTGTTACAGTTTCATTGACTGTGTTCCCATGCTCTGCCTTTTATTCTGGTGGCTTATGTGCTCTGTAAGTGGAAGCGTGTATCTCCACTTCCCTTCGTTTTGTCCATTCTCCTCTCCTCCTCCTCCCCCACAGCTATCAGTCCGTTCTCTGTATTTATGGGTCTGTTTCTACTTTTTGTTTGCTTATTTAATTATAAGTGACATTATGCAATATTTGTCTTTCTTTGACTTACCTCATGTAGCATAATTCCCTCTAGCTCCATCCATGTTGTCACAAATGGCAAGAACTAATTCATTTTTATGGCTGAGTAATATTCCATTTTGTGTGTATACGTAGGTATGTGGATGTGTGTGTGTATATTACATCTTCTTTATCTGTTGATGGACACTTAAGATGCTCATATCTTGGCTATTGTCAGTAACGCTGCAGGACACATAGGGGTGCGTGTATCCTTTGGAATTAGTGTTTTCATTTTCTTTTGACCAAATACCTAGCAGTAGAATTATTGGATCATATGGTATTTCTTTTTTTTTTTTTTAACTGTTTGAGGAATCTCCACACAGCTTTCCACGGTGGCTGCACCAGTGTACATTCCCACCAGCAGTGCACAGGGTTTCTTCTGCACACCCGTCACTACTCCAACAGGTGTGAGGTGGTATCTCATTGTGGTTTTGATTGGTATTTCCCTGATGATGAGTGATGATGAGCATCTTTTCATGTGTCTCTTGGCCCATCTGGATGTCTTCTTTGGAAAGATGTCTATTCAGTTTGTCCATTTTAATCAGGTTATTTGGGGGGTTTTGGTGTTCCATGGTATGAGTTTTTTATATATTTTGTATATTAGCTCTTTATCAGATATATCATTTGCTAATATTTTCTCCAGTTCAGTGGGTTTCTTTTTTATTTTGTTGATGGCATCATTCACTCTGTAAATCTTTTTATTTTGCTGAAGTTCCAGTTGTTCATTTTTTCTTTAGTTTCTCTCGCCTGAGGAGACATTTCCAGAAACATGTTGGTGAGGGAGACTTTCCAGAGATCAGTGCCTATGTTTCCTTTTAGGAATTTTATGATTTCAAGTCTCACATTTAGGTCTTCAATCCATTTTAAGTTGATTTTTTTTGTGTGGTGTAAGAAAGTGGTCCAGTTTCATTCTTCTGCATGGAGCTGTCCAGTTTTTCCAGCACCGTTTGTTGAAGAGACCGCCTTTCCCCCCACTAAATGTCTTTGCCTCCTTCGTCATAGATTAATTGACCCTGTAAGTGTGGGTTTAGTTCTGCGCTCTTTATTTTCTTATCTCGGCCTATGTGTCTGTTTCTGTGCCAGGACCGTGCTGTTCTGATTACTGCAGCTTGGTGGTATATCTTGAAATCTGGGATTGTGATACCTGTAACCTTGTTCTTTCTCCTCATAGCTTTGGCTATTTGTTTTTTTTGTTTGTTTGTTTGTTTTGTGGTTCCATACAAATGTTAGTATTACCGGTTCTACTTTTGTGAGAAATGCTATTGTCCTCTTTTTTTTTCCTACCTTTAATGCTGAGTGCTGCCTTCAGCTGAACTCCAGTCACCATGAGAGGGGACTTGCATGACATAGGAGATGGTGAGCTCATTATTAGACATGGGATTTGCGCTGCTCATGGCAGGTCTATATGGAGATGGTTGGCAGGACTGAAGTGTGTATCACATGGTGGGGGGATAGGCATCCAAAGGGTAGGAATTCATTCAGGGATGGAGATTCAGACTTGGTGGTCACCAGCAAGCAAGTGGCAGTAAAAATAATTAGAGAAATGGAATGACTTTAAGAGGTAGAATGAGACCGGTACTGACTATAGTCAGAATTTCAGTGAACACTGAAGACTGGTGGGAAAACAGAGAAACCGGGATACAGGCAGGAGACAGAGAAAAACACTGACAGTAAGAAAGAGTTGGAGAATGAGACGTGTTTAAAGAGAGAGAAGGTTCACAAAAATTAATGAAGGCAAATTTCTGGAAAGTGGTGTGTGTCATCAAGTCTGCATCACTGTGTAGAACCCTCTGGATCTGAGAAAAGAAAGTTATTGTTGACTTCCAAAGAGAACTTTCAATGCAATAAAACAGACAGAAAACGTATTGTTGGATGATAAGTGAGGGCTTTTCATTTATAAATGGTTAGGTAGCACCATGCATTTCTGGTCCTGCTGTAAACCCAAGTGAAAAAAGCATTAAGTGTTTTTTTTTAATATAAGAGCAAAAAGGTAAAGGAAAAGCAAGATGATATAGTATGCTACACTGTTAACTTTCGAGTATGGAGAGCACATACAGGAATAGTAACTGATTGTGTGTGAAAAAGCCAGAACATGACAGCCTAAAAGGATTGCAGTAAAAAAAAAAAACATGCTCATCTGTGCTGAAGAACCAGGAAAAGTTTCAAGAATTGGAGGTGCCAGTAACCTCTGAGTGTGCAGGTACCTCTGACTGTGAAGTGGTCCTGAAAGCGAAACATCTGTTACAAGTTTGTCTTTGCTAGTAGGTAGCTTCCCAGGTGTTTCCCCTCAGCCCCAGCAAACAGGCAGCTGTCCTTCCCTGAGCTCTGCAGTAGAAAACAGGTGATTCTCTGGAGGTGTTAAGTCACAGAGACTCTGCCTGGAGACACTTTCAACAATTGAGGTCAAAGAGGAGGCCCCCTCCTGAGCCCCGGGGTAAGGTGATTGCTGGTGCACTGTGTGCTGACGGTCCTGCCTTAACGCTGCCTTGCCTCCCACAGCCATGGCCCCTATGCTCTTATCCTGTGGGCAGGTTTGGGGGATTACTTTCTGGGGAAAATGCCCTGAAGAAGTCTAGGAAACCACTAATGTTATTTAAAAAAAATTTTTTTAATGTTTATTTATTTTTGAGACAGAGACAGAGCATGAGTGGGGGAGGGGCAGAGAGCGAGGGAGACACAGAATGTGAAGCAGGCTCCAGGCTCTGAACTGTCAGCACAGAGCCCGATGCAGGGCTGGAACTCACAGACTGTGAGGTCATGACCTGAGCCAAAGCCAGACGCTCAACCGACTGAGCCACCCAGGCGCCCCGCCACCAATGTTATTTAAAAGAACTTGTGCACCACCCCAAATAAACTAATATGAGGCTTGTGATCAAGAAGCCATTTAAATAGATAGGTGGTTAGATGGAAGGAAAGATGGATGGATGGATGGATGGATGGATGGATGGATGGATGGATGGCCGGCCGGCCGGGTGGGTGGATGGATGGACTGACACACGGACGGACGGACAGATGGATGGATGGATGGATGGATAGATGGATGGATGGATGGGTGGATGGATGGATAGATGGATGAATAAATGGATGGATGGATGGATGATGGATGGATGGATGGATAGATGGATAAGTAGATGAATAGATAGGCTTCACATCACAATTTTAAGGCCTACTCCTTAATTTGAACTTTAATTTGATTGGCTTTCTCTGTATTAATGTGAGTGTAACAGATAGAGCTCAAATAGCCATCCTGATCTACTTTGGGGAGCCAGATGCCAATACAAGTTAGAGGAATGTGGTCATGGACTTCTTTTATGTGAAAGAAAAACTTGTATCTTATTTAAGCCAATGTTACTTTTTATTTTATTTTTTGCTACTCATAAATAAGCCTCATTCTGGTATATATTCCCCCCAAATAATCTCATAATACTAGTATTTTTAATACTTAGTTCAAATAAGATTAAATATAGCCAGATTCTCCAGTGCTATACCTTCTTTAATATGTTCTTTTCGGTCTCCTGGAGGTAGTCATTTTTCAATATAAAAGAAAGTGTTAACGAAGCCGCGGCATCCGTTGAGAACATATGCCGATGAACACTTTTTTATATCTATAAACATTATGTAGCATAAAGATGTAGGCATAAATCATTGATGATTTAAAACTAGTTTTTTTCCCAAGAAAAACCTCATATTCTGTGTGTGTGTGTGTGTGTGTGACTGTGTGTGTACACATGTATCTGTGTAATGTGGCCCCTAATCACAGCATGAAATGAAGAGGAAAAGAGCCACTTTTTAAATTTTTATTTTAATATATGAGACTAATCATATATTTTTTGTTGGTTTTTAAGAAATCACCAATATTATATATGGGTCGTTACATTAATGATTGAACCTGGCTCCCAGGTTGTGCAAATCGTGTAACAAATAAACATCATATGAAAGGATTCTAATGGTGACTGGACTAAGTTAGATGAACCCAATACCACGGCGGTTTAGACACTGGGATCTTATATCAAGTAGCGTGGCTTCAAATCTCAGCAATACCAATGCGCTCTGACTTACTACTGTCTTAACCCCTGTAAGCCTATTTTCAAATGTGTAAAATGGGGATAAAACTAGTCATTACCACAAGCTTGGTTGTGTGGATTACAAGAGGTAATTCGTGTACATAGGTTAGCACGGTGCCTGGAATATGATAGACAGCTAATCGGTGTTAGCAGTGGTAGTGGTGGCGGCATGTGCGGCAGGCAGGCATTTATGTGGACACAGTACTCTGGATTAGCAAGATCGGCAGCAGAGGCTAATACTTCTAGAAGTATGTAGGTAAAGCCCATGAACCTTAATGTCTGAGTTGCTGAGACTCACAAAATCCCCAAAACTTACATGACATGTTCCTAACAGATTCTGTTCTCTTCTCAAGAGTTAATTGTAAGAATAAAAAGCCTCTTAAGGGCCAATGGATATAGGCAGGAAAGGGGCAGTAAAAATACAACATGAAGACTACTGTTTGGAGCTAGATCGCTTTCCTACCAAGGATGTGGGTGTGTGGCCTGGGGCTGTGACCCGGGTAGAGGCCCTCAAGGAGGCCGTTAACAGTAGTTTCTGAAGAACTCAGCTTGAGTCAGCCTATAAACTAAAGCCTTCACAGCACTGGCCTCTAGAAGATGTAGATGAATTTTGGAAATAGACCTACACAGCATGGTTCTAGGCTGCGAGTAGCGAGGCAGACATTAGCTGTGCGTGACCAGTGAAGGGTGCCACCAGGCACCGTCCACTGCTGGGGATGGCCTTCTTCTTTCCTTTCCTGCTTTATACTTTTTTTAATTTTTATTTTTTAATGTTTATTTGTTTTTGAGAGAGAGAGAAACAGAGCATAAGTGGGGGAGGGACAGAGAGAGAGGGAGACAATGATTCCGAGGCAGGTTCCAGGCTCCAAGCTGTCAGCACAGAGCCGGATGCAGGGCTCAAACTCACCAGCTGAGAGTTTGTGACCTGAGCCGGAGTCAGATGCTTAACTGACTAGCCACCCGGGCGCCTCTTTATAAATTTAAGCACAGCATTGTTTACCACTGAAAACACATGGTAAACACATTAGGGGAATATCTCAAAATGAACAAAGGATTAGTCTTCACATTAGAATTATGAGTGACCTTTATGAATTGGCTAATCATTTTCCCTTCTGTAGATATTAGCAATGCCTTTTATCTACATTTGCATTGACAGAGCTTACAAGGAACTCATTTGTGTTGTCTGCATTTATAAACAATTACCTTGTGACAGATCGCCTAAATAATTGAGCGGTCTCACTCCAGAGAGTGCAAACCAACCTATTTCCACACGCTCTCACATGCCACTGACACACACACGAGAAAGAAAAACAGACCAACTCAAAGATGTGACTAGGGATCTAATTGTGAGTCCGTGTCTGCTGCCAGAAGCTGAGGTGTGTCTGGGCACCTGCCATATTTTTATTCAGTTTTCTGTCTCTGTATTCAGTTCTGGTTTTCCAGAACTTCTACCTTGCAATGATGTTGGCTTTGTTATAACTCTGAATAAACTTACGTATGTTTCGTCGTTTCAGGAAATAATACGCTGTTTTTCTCTGGGGAATGACTATAAGGAGCAATAATTTAAATAGTGTTTTGTTTTAATAATAACCGGGCACCAGGAATACTGACCATGCTGACCAAAAGCTTCTAGATAAAAAAAGTCCTTCAATATTTTCTTTTGATACACCCGTGAATAAGACCTCCCTGATTATTTATATAATAGATATTTATTAAGAGTTCAAGAAGTCATTAGGCTCTGGGGATTCTTCTGTGAGCAAGATAGTGTTTATAATCTTATACCAGGATCCAAGGGTTCCCGATTAATAGTATATTCAACAAAAATGTTCCAGTTTCCCGCTAAAGGACAACAGACAGTTGTGTCTAATAATGCTGTGGTACATAGTGACTGAAAACACGTGGGAGGGCATGAAGCCAAATAAGAGGTCAAAGATACTTTCATGCAGGAGGAAATGGCTGGGATGTGTTCCAAAGCTGAATAGGAAGTACAGAATTGAAGAGGAGGTGGACAGCCCCTGGGAGTGGGAATGGCCCTGAGGGGGCCGGGGCTGAGGTGGAGCGTGGCCCTTTGCCATACCATGATCCCCACCGTCGCTGGCCCAAGAGGGTGAGGGGAATGCCGCAGAGGAGATATGCGGGCAAAAGAAGGTCAGTCGGCTCCTTCTTCAGTGGGCCTGTCTGGGTGGCGCCCATGGCCACGGTCAAGCTGAGACTCTCACTCTAACTTTCACGTGGGCCTGTGTATTTGTATAAGTGTGACCATCATCATCTTTCCCTGCTGGTAGATTTATAAAGGAAGGTGGTCAATCACATGTAGAAGCAGTTTGGGGAGAAGCGAGAATCTGAGTCTAGAGACGTAGAATGGATACCCATGCCGGGGTCATGATCCTTATACGACTAGAGCCGTTCCTTCTACAAGCTGGCGGCCTTGCCAGTGTATGTGTGTGTGTGGGGGGGTGATTCCATTTCATAAGCTGATGCTTTTTTGTTTGTTTGTTTGTTTTCCCGTTGTGAGTGTTGGGGGCAGCTTGACTATTTTATTACCCAGTTTTACTCAAAAATAGCAGTGCACGAAGTATGTGGTACACTGTCTCCCCTCCTACGATACGCAGGCAGTATGTGGCTGGGCTAAGATTTGATCTGTTTTCAAAACTGTGTAACACGTTTGCTTCTGTGATGAACACATTTTCCTTCTCATTGGCATATCTTTGATTTCAATAAATAGCCCAGCTGGTAGAATTTGACTTGAGTTTGAGACCTGATTTTGTGTGACCCTTCTCTAAAGGGCTTTGAACCCCAAATTCCTGCCCAGCAGAAAGAGGAATTTATCTACCTATATCTATCTATCTGCCTATCTACACACACAGACACACGGGCACACGCACACATGTTACGTGTTTTCATTTTTAGTATGTACTGGAGCACAATTTTTAATAAAAAGTATCTGTTATATTACACAATAATAAGTTCAATTACAAATAACTCATTGAAGTTCTTTAAACCCTTTCAAGTGATTTCGCATCTGTCTGCTTTGATCCACTAAGTCCTGCTCTCTCACTCTATCTTCCAAAGGAGCTGCCCTCCCCTCTTTTCCGAGTCTCTGGGGAAAGCCTCGTTGAAAACCCCGATAGGATGGCGTGCTGACTATAGTTAGGAGAGACACTCTGTATGATCCCGTACATGCGCCTGTGCGGAGCGCCCAAGGGCATGACAGTTTTCTCCCCAGGGAAAAAGGCGGCTGCTGTGTGTTACTGACTTCTCCCTGAGGATAAAGAGGACTTCTAATTTCTCTGAGCGCATCTTGTTTTAAAGGGTCTTAAAATTCCCTGTGCATATGGCCACAGCGATTCTCATAATCCCAAACCCCAAAGTGGTATCTATACTGTAAAATCTGCAAAAGAAGCTAATCATCGCTCTCTGGAAGATCAGCCCTACTTGTAGACGCTTCCCATTATAACCGTTAAGGGGAGTGGGGGTGGGGAGCAATTCCCAGAAATGGGGCTCAGTTCAGCAAACAAAGGAGGTAGAGAAAATCTGGAGGCTGGCCACACTCCAATCAGCCTCGGTAACTGTTAGCAAGCCACTTCCTCCTGGTTATAGAGCTATAACAAAGCAATATGCAAGATGCTTCTCAGTAATTTCAGATCTTTGTTAGAGCGTGAGGACCAGTGGTCTCTCCCCAAGCTTAAATAGAAAGCATTTTATGTCATCTTCAGATTGTTTAAGTATTGTAATGAAAAGGAAGTGACTTTCATGTTCAAGTTTATTGCTTATAGCATCCAATTTAGGGTAGTTCCCTTCCCTTCAGGGAAAACAGGGGAGAGCAGAAATGGTAACTTGCATCTCCTATATCATCCTATATGATTTGAGAGGTATCTTTTTTCCTAAAGCATGTCCAGATGATGTTTTGATATCCTTGTTGACTTAGTTTTCTGAAGTTACTATTTTTATTTCACTTTTTAGTCATCTGAAAATACTCCCAGAGATTTGGGTGACGAATTTCTAAGAAAAACATTAAATTGTTTAATGCCTGCAAACGAACCAGGCGGTGAGGAACTCACCTGTGAAGGAAGCCCTCTCTGTACGCCTCTGCCTTTGGTGACGGACCTGATGGGAGAGATGCGAACTCCCATTTATGTGCTCATCTTCCACAAAAGTGGAGAAGTGAATTCTGTTTATGAATGCTTGCCCCTGAAGAAGAAAATGGTCTCTTGTATTTATTTTGTGACAGAGTGCAAACATTTAAGAAAGAATATAATTTACTGTGATTTGTCTGAGATATGCGCAGAGCTTAATACATATCAACAGGAGGGAAGCCTGAGGTTCTGTGGACATCAAGCCTCCGTTCAACCTCATCATCACTGGCATTAAATACAATTTCAGGGGCACCTCCGTGGCTCAGTCGGTTGAGTGGCCGACTTCGGCTCAGCTCATGATCTCACGGTTTGTAAGTTGAGCCCACGACGGGCTCTGTGCTGAAAGCTCAGAGCCTGGAGCTGCTTCGGATTCTGTGTCTCCCTCTCTCTCTGCCCTTTTCCTGCTCGTGTTCTGTCTCTGTGTCTCAAAAATAAATAAACGTTAAAAAATTATTAAAAAATAAATAAATACAATTTCATCATCATGATAATCTATGTTCCCATGAGTGTAGATCACTCGTCTCCTCAGTTCTGCTCTCCACCCGCTGCTTAAGAAAAGTTTGACCCTCATCCCTATTTTCCATTTTTCTTGAAAGATTTCTCCTTGTGCTTTCAGGCAGGCAGTTCTAGTTAACTTGAAGATCCTTTCCCTCGCTTTCTTTTTCATAAATTACCATGTTATTTCTTTCTTTTAATGTGCATTTATTTTGAGAGAGAGAGAAAAAAAGAAAGAGAGAGAGAGAGAGAGAGACCATGGGCAGGTGAAGGGCAGAGAGAGAGAGAGAGAATCCCAAGCAGGCTCTGTGCTGTGGGTGTGGAGCCCAATGCAGGGCTCGCTCTGAGGACTGTGAGATCACAACCTGATCCAGAATCAAGAGTCGGATGCTTAACTGAGCCACCTGGGCGCCCTGTCATATTATTTCTTGATTAGTGTGTAAAGCCACTTCAGAAACCATAAACTCTTTAAATTAACAGGACCTTAATGGTTGCCTTGCCGAATGACCACATCGTTCTGTCTTGCTGTTGATGAGAACCTAAGGTCCCGGGGACTTGAGTTGCCCCAGGTCACATAGCCAGTCCTTACATTGAATTATTATGAATAACTAGAGTTTAGAAACAAGGATTTCTGCCCCCAGTTAAGACGTTGCAGTGTTTAGGTTCTGTTCCTCTCCCTGAGCTAGCACAGCAGCGCGAGAGTTTTGTGAGGGTCATGGCCTTAATCCGCTGTAGGTTTATTTATCTGTAATTTAATGGCTGTGTGAACATTAAGTCAGTTTAGAGTCCATCCATTCTTTAGATCTCAAACAACTAGAAGAAAACTCTCAGCCTAGAAAAGGGTGCCATCCACATTTTTTCCCATCACTGAGTATATTTCAGTTCGCAAATGCATGCAGTATCATGTATAAAGTCCTCACCATGACAATGGCTCCTGAGCTCTGGACGTGCGAGCTGCCTCAGGGTAGGGACTCTGTCTCTTAGCTTCAGGCCAGACCTGTGCTCTGCCTCAGCACATCTTGGAGCGCATGAATTACCTACCAGAACAGAAGCTGGCTCCCGGGACTGCTGCAGTTAGACAGTTAAGTGGAGTATTTGCTCCAGAAGAGACCATGACGGCCAATTCTATCTTCCAGTGCCCCCCAACATCTCGATGTAGCCAAGATCACCGCAGAGCTAGAACTTGGAAAAAAGAGCAGCTGTGGTTGTTGTATGACCAATGCATATGTTTAACCGTGACCTTGCTTCGGTCTCTTTCAGAGACGCTACTGGCTGACACGTGCTGCTGGATAACCTCCGTCCCTTAGATTGGGTGGTGTTCTTCCTGCACCTCCTCGCAGAAGGCCTTGCTCCTCACTGGCTGGGGTGGTTTTATCTGAACTATGGCTTCAGTAAACCAGGCAGTTCTTTGACCTGCCCTCCTTGCCTTCCTGCGGCTGACATGAGGAAAAGGTCTATTTCTTCTACTCTAGGTCACCCGAACTTTGCCCACTCTTCCAATCTACTTAATTCCAAGTAAAATCAATGCAGTGAGAGCCCAACTATGATAAAAGGAAGACTTCTAACGCATGTTCTGTATTAAACCGATATGTTCTCCATGCGTACACACATTTTGAAACTTCATTTCGTAAAAGCAAAACCTCATATATGAAGAGGAAAAACCAATCCTGTATTTGCTCCAACAACATACACAGGTGACTGCTCATAGCAGGACTGTCACTGACTGCAAAGAAACCCTTCAGTTCTTAGTTATTGTGAATAACACAAACCACTTTTATAGCCTTTATGCATGTTTCCAGGATGCTGAGGGCAATTATAAGTGTCAGTACAGAACAAATGTGGAAAAACTTGGCTCCTTTCCCCCCTTGAAAGAACTGTACAGAAGTCTTCTTCAACTACACAGACTCTGTGTCCAGTTTTTAAGTGAGCTTTCGTATATTTGGGGTCTCCTTTTCCTTACTGTATAATTTTCTAAGTTCTCAGTGTATTCTCAATGTTCAAAAAGGCAAAATTTTGCATAAACTGGGGTTTTGAAGTTCTGTCCAGTAGCAAACACAAGAATTTTGGTAGTTTAGCACAACAAAAGTTTTTATTGCTCAGGCTATGGTCACCATGGGTACAAGGGACTGTCCAAGGGATCTGTTCTCCATGTAGTGGCTCAGCTGCCCATTAGGCTCCGCACCTGCTACCCCTACTGTAACACACCCCTTCACCATTACCATGTCAGAAGACATGGTGGTGGGCTTGCATACCAGTCCTTGAATGCTTCAGGCCATCGTGACCGCAATGGCTCTGCCACTTCCACTCACAGCCCACTGGTCCAGTTAGTTCATCACATGTCTCTGTCCACCAGCAAGGGGCCTAGGAATTATAATTCACAGCTTGAGGGTGAGAAGAACCGACTATACATTAGCACGATAGATCCTGATCACATAATAGTGATTGAAAATGGCTAAGTGGAAATCAAAAATCCATAGAGTGGCATTTTGTTCTAGCCTTACACTGTGTTCTAAAACATATGTGACCGATAGTATCTGCCCACAGTTTCTGGCATGCCTTCAGGCTGCTTGTAAACTTACCCATTAAATGGGAGATTATCATTAAAAATTTCTACAAATACTATCGTAGGGAGTGGGGAATATAATGACCAATAAATAAGGATATAAATGCAAATGCTGGGAAGTGTTAGTTATGATTGGTATTCCTGAATTCAGTGGCAAATAATTTAACTTCTTTTACATCATAGTTTTAAAAATACTTGATATGTTAATTCATTTTATATTTTAAGTCTTCAGAGTTTATAATCAAGTTCACCAGTCTCTTGAATGTCCATTGACAGCACACCTTTATTAAATCTGAAAAATATATTGAATAGTTTAGAATTCAATGTTAGGTCCGTTGTTTAATATTATTTTTCAAGCTGAGAAGCAAAGCTGGTAAAATTTTGCCACTGTAGAGCACCGTTCTGTGCAGAATTGGTGAGAGAGAAAAATATATGTTTTTAATATAGCCCTTATCTGAGCCTTATCTATTGTAGAGCATCGGGTGTGTTGTGCTTATGATGACCGTGTTAGCAATACCTTGGGAAAATGGGACCATGCATCAAAAATGTCCGTGGCTTCCTTTCCAGAGTGCCTATTTGGATATGTCTAGATGACACATTGAACACAATACACTAGATATTTAAAGAAACTTATATAAACTTATTATAAATTTGGGAATGCCACTAAATTAATGCAATAAGCTAATACCAATGGTGGTTTTTAAAAATAAAAATGATAAAAGGCAAAACAAATTCTGAATAGTGCTTGCATGGGTTTAATGTCCCTTTATTGGGGTTTCTTGCCTAGTAACTGGGGAAAAAATCCCTCCTGGATTTAGTTTGAGTACAATATTTTTGCAGTAAAAAGTATAGGATATTCCTGCCACAAACATTTTTAATAAAATGTGTGGTTTTTTTTTTTAAGAAATTCTTATTCCCTAAACCATTTATATATTTTTTTTCTGGCATACTGTTTAGGTGAGATAAGTTTTTCTAGCAATAACACGAGCCTGTATTGCAATAGTCATGAAAGTGAATTTTGCTTTGAGTCTATTTCTGTTTACAATTCCACGATAATACTCAAAAATGTATAGGTAAGTCATAATCATTCTTTTAATGTTCATGGGATGCTTTTCTGCTTTTTTACATGGAACATGAATGTCCTGACCAAGTTCAAATGTGCTACCTCTACAGCCCAAGTTCTAGAATGAGAAAGAAATACACTTTTTAAAATTATAATCTTTTAAACATAACATTAAAAAAAAGCATTGTAAAGAATGTTAATAATCAGACTAAGCCTAAAAGGATGGTATTATTTTGGTAGTACTTGGGACCTGTCCTCATGTTTGCCACTGCACAAACGTGAGTTTATAAACAGGGCCACCAGATCCTGAAGGCCTTTGACCCCAACTTTACAAGAGGCTGATGCATAAATCAGAATATTTGTTTGTTCATTTTACAATTATGTTAGGGTGATCTAGTAGACATATCTAGTATTCCTTTGTGACAACATGAGGGATAGCCAAGAATTAGGGTTTCCCGCTGGTACTTATAATTTAAACAAGAGAGCAAAATGAACCAACCACAAGAAACTGTAAATGTAAATGGTATAGAAATTCAAAGTCAGACAGTGGTTTCTGTAGAATGGAATTAGAGCAATTATTTGAAAGAGGTATGTCTAATTGATCAATTTTTTTTCACGTTCTGAAATATAGAGCATTTGTGTCCATGTTGGAAAAAAAAATACTGATAAGCAAAGAAGTCACTTGTAGTTTTTTTATCTGCAGATAACCACAGATGCTATTTTGATAATAAATTGTGCACATACACCCCCCCACACACATAGAATGTATGTACATATATATCCATGTACTTTCTCTCTCTCTGATTTTATTTTCTTAAGTTTATTTACTTATTTTGAGAGAGAGGGGAGAGACAGAGAGAGCAGGGGAGGGGCAGAGAAAGCCAAAGAGAGAGAGTCCCAAGCAGGCTCCTCACTGTCAGTGCAGAGCCGGACATGGGGCTCGAACTCATGAACTGTGAGATCATGGCCTGAGTTGAAATCAAGAGTCGGACACTTGACCCCCTGAGGGCCCAGGCCCCCCATCTCTCTGGTTTTAAAAGGCATGGAATTATATTATACATATTTATCTGTAAATTGCATTTTACTCTATCCTATTGTCCATGGAAATGATATCCACCTGGGTTGTATTGGTCTCATTCTGCTGATCGTGGTACCACTGGTCAGAAATGCTGAGGTACTTGCCGAAGGGCAGACTGCTTGTGACAAGCCCCCACAGACATTTTCCCCATCGGACCCAGTGTTGTGGCTGGACCTGCCCTCGTGGTACTTATGATTGTAGGATTCACTTCAATCACAAGCATCAATCAGGTCACTTTGGAAAATCAAGATTTATTACTCACGTGTCTTGGAGGGCACACCATGCCCAAGGGCCACACCACAAAGTGGCTGCAGGTGGAGGGAGAAAGAGAGACCGTGGGCTCTGGGGCTTGGCCTTTATAGGGTCTGGAGTGGGATGTTTGGGGTTCCAAGGGTTCACTCTTTATTGGCTAAATAAAAACATAAGAATGGGTGTTAGGGTGCAGGAGAGGAAAATTGGGGTCACCCAAATGGTCAATTATCTAGGCTCCCTTACATTTTCTAAAGGGGGAACTTACTGGGTGGGAGTGACTTGGTTTCTCATCTAGTTGTTTTGCTGGTAGCAGTGTCATATAGCAGACAGTATGTTTGTTCCAGATGGCTATCTTTTTTTTGTAATGTTTTATTTATTTTTGAGAGAGAATGTGCATAAGCAGGGGAAGGGCAGAGAGAGAGGAGGCAGACAAAGCGGGAGCTTTGTGTTGACAGCAGCAGCCTGATGTGGGGCTCAAACTCATCGACTATGAGATCACGCCCTGAACCCAAGTCCAATGGTCAGTTGAGCCCCCCAGGTGGATGTCTTTGAAATGGATGTCTCAACAGTCAAAAGCTTAATGTCAGGCACTTGCGTGGCATCTATAACAAATTTTACTGACTGAGTGTAATCCCTTATGTGGATGAACCACAGTATAATTAAAAATGTTCTATAACAGATGTTAACAATATTTACTGTGTTTTTACAATTATAAACAGCTCCTCATTGAATACATTAATTCATAAGTCTTTGCTTTCTTGTATGACTATTTCCTTAGGATAAATTTCCGGAAGGAGATATCTGTCTAAAGTCTGTTCTTATTTAAAATTTTAAAAATATTGACAAATAATTCTCCTCTAAGGCTGCAAAATTACACCCCACCAATATGTAAAATTTTCCTTTACCACACTCTTTTGTACACTAATTTTTAGTGTTACCATTTTTAACTTAAAAAGTGAAAATGGTTTGTATAACTTTCATCTATCTGTCACTTATTTCTACTAAGGTTGGGCGTTTTTATTTTTTGAAGTATAATTAACATATAATGCTATATTTGTTTTATGTGTATAATACAGTGATTCAACAGTTCTATACACTACTCTTGTTAATGTGTCAGGTTGATTGATTTGTGAGTATTGAGCCATCCTTGCATCTGTGGAGTAAATCTCACTTGATCATAGTGAATTTTATTAATGTATTGCTGATTTTGGTTTGCCAATATTTTGTTGAGGAGTTTTGCATCTATGTTCCTCAGAGGTATTGGTAGTTTTCTTTTTTGTAGTATCTTTTTTTTCTTTTTGTTTTGTTTTGTTTTGTTTTGTTATCAGGGTAATGCTGTCCTCATAGAATGAATTTGGAAACTTTTCTCCTCTTCTATTTTTTGCAATAGTTTGAGAAGAATATGTCTTAACTCTTCTTTAAATGTTTGGAATAATTCATGTGTGAAGCCGTCTGGTCCTGAACTTTTGTATTAGGAGTTTTTAATTACTGATTCAATTTCATTGCAGGTAATTGGTCTGTTCAAATTTTTTATTTCTTCCGGATTCAATTTTAGAACTTTATATGTTTCTAGGAATTTATTCATTGCTTCTAGGTTGTCTAATTTGTTGACACATAATTTTTGAAACATTCTCTTCTAATCCTTTGTATTTCTGTGGTGTCAATTGTTACTTCACCGTGAATTCTGATTTTACTTATTTGAGTTCTGTCTCTTTTTTTCTTGATGAACTTGGGTAAAGGTTTTCAATTTTGTTTATCTTTTCAAAGAATCAGCCCTTGGTTTCATTGATCTGTTCTATTGTGTCTCTGTTTCTTTTATTTTTTTTCTCTAATCTTTACTATTTCCTTCCTTGTACTTACTTTGGGCTTCGTTTGTTCTCTTTTTTCTTTTTCTTTTTCTTTTTCTTTTTTTTTTTTTTTTGTCTCCTTTAGGTGTAAAGTTAGGCTCTTTATTTGAGATTTTTGTTTCTTTGTGTCTTAGGGTAGACCTGTATTGTTATAGACTCCTCTCTTAGGATAGCTTTTATTGTATCCCAAAGACTTTGGACTATATTTCATTTCCATCTGTCTCCTTCTTCTTTTATTAATTTCCTCTTTGATTTCTTGATTGACCTACTTATTATTTAGTAGCATGTTTTTTAGCCTCCATGTGTTTGCATTCTTTTCTAATTTTTTTCTTGTGATTAGTTTCTAATTTCAGACTGTTATGATCAGAAAAGATGCATTTATGGTTTCACTCTTTTTAAATTTATTTCAACTTTTTTTGAGGCCTAACATGTATGTATCATGGAGAATGTTTTGTGTGCACCTGAAAATAATGTGTATTCTGCTGTTTTTGTATGATACATTCTGAATATACACTAGATCCACTGGTCTAATATGTCATCCTAAGCCACTGTTTTGTTGTAAATTTTTTGTCTGGATAATTTTTCATTGATGTACTTGGGGTATTGAAGTCTCCTACCATTATGGTATCACTAACAACTTCTCCCTTTATTATGCTTAATAGTTGCTTTATGTATTTAGGTGCTCTCTTGTTGGGTACATAGATATTTATTATATTTTCTTGTTGGATTTTGCTCATTATCGTTATGTAGAGTCCTTTATTGTCTCTTGCAACACTCTGTTTTAAATTCTGTTTTGCCCGATATAAATATTACTACCACAGCTTTCTTTTCATTTGTTTATTTGTTTGCTTTTTCTTTTATTTGTGTGTTAAATATTTTCCATCCCTTAACTTTCAGTCTGCAGGTATCTTTGGGTCTGAAGTGAGTCTCTTATAGGCAGTATATAGAAAGGTTTTGCTGTTTTATCCTTTTAGGCATCCTATGTATTTTAATTATAGCATTTAGTATATTTACATTTAAATCAGTTATTGATAGACATGTACTTATTGCCATTTTGTTACTTCTCTATGGTTGTCTTTGTAGTTCTTCTCTGTTCCTTTCTTCTCTTGCCCTCTTCCTTTGTGGATAAAAACATATTACTATGTTTTTTATTTATTAAGTTTGGATTCCTGTATTGTTTTTTTTGTGTATGTATATCTATTATAGGTTTTTGATTTGTAGTTACCATTGAGTTTATATATAACATCTTATCATGTACAAGTTTATATTAATTTGATGGCTGCTTGAGTTTGAACACATTCTAAAAGCTTTAAATTTTTACTCAATTTTTTTTATGGATCTGATGTCATAATTTACCATTTTCATTGTTAAATCTCTTGGTTGAGTTGTGTAGATTTAATTGATTTTACTGTTTTCGGGGCTTTAAACTGTACACAGTTTATAAGTGATTAATATACTGTCTCTATTCTATGTTTGCATTTACTTGTGAAATTTTTTTTCTTTTCTAATTTTCTTATTCCTGGTTATGGCTTTTTTTTTTCCATTCGAAGAATTCCCATTAGCATTTTTTGTAAGGCTAGATTAGTAGTGATGAAATCCTTTAACTTTTATTTCCCTGGGAAACACTTTACCTCACTTCTATTCTGAATGAAAACCTTGAATAATCTTGGTTTTAGGTTTTTTCCTTTAAGTGTTTGAATATATTATGCCACTCCCTTTTGGCCTGCAAAGTTTCTGCTAAAAAAATCAGCCCATAACCTTATGGGGTTTCCTTTAAATGTAACTGCTTGCTTTTCTCCTGCTGATTTAAACATTCTTTCTTTCTCACTGCTTTTTTCCATTTTAATATTATGTGGTGTGGGTCTTGTTGGGTTGATTTTGTTGGGGATCTCTTTGCCTCCTGGATCTGGAAGGCTATTTCCTTCTCCAGATTAACGAATGTTTAGGATATTACTTCTTCAAGTAAATTTTCTCTCCCTTCTCTTTCTCTTCTCCTTCTGGGACCCCTATAATGTCAGTATTATTACAGTTGATGATGTCAGTAAGTTCCTTTAACTGATTCTCATTTCTTATTATATTTTTTTTTCCTGTTTTGCCATTTGGCTTGGTTGCTTTCCATTGGCCTGTCTTCCAGGTCCCTGATCTATTCTGTCTCCTCTAATCTGCTATTGATTCTTTCCATTGTATTTTTATTTCAGTTCTGGAGTTTTTCATCTCTAACTGGTTTGGTTTTATATTCTACTTCTGTTTAATGTCTCACTAGGATCCTCTTCTCTTTTCTCCCGTCTAGTGAGTATCTTTTTGACCGTTACTTTGAATTCTTCGTCAGGCATATTCATTTCATTTAGCCGTGATTTTGTCTTCTTCTTTCATTTGGAACATATGCCTTCGTCTCCTCATTTTGTCTAACTCTCATAGTACGTGTTTGTTACTATGTATTAGGAAAGTCAACTACGTCTCCTGCTCTTGAAAGCAGTGGCCTCATGAAGAAGCGGTAGTGCCCTGCAGCGCGGTGTCCCCTGTTCGCCAGGAGCAGGTGCTGCCACATTGTCCCTGTGTGCATTGCACGTGCCCTGCTGTGGCCAAGCTGTGTTGCCTTCTGCCCAGTTGGCTGCAGTGGCCCACTTTGCCTGTTGTGGGTGTAACAGGCAGGACTTTGTCCCTGTGCTGTTTAGGGGCCTGCCCAAGGGTCACCAGGAGGTTGTTGTTGGGCACATCAGTGGTCAGACCAATACCTGGCCTCAGTTAGTCTCCTGGGGCTGCAGTCTCACTAGTAGACAAGTCACTGTCCCTGTGCTGCCCCTGAGATGCTTCCATTGGTTTATGGAACAGGCATCAGATGCCTGTCCAGTCTGTCAGCCAGGGCTGCAGCTGCACTGATTCAGAGGGTGCTCCCCCCCCCCATGTAGCCAGCTATAAGGTTCGGCTCTGGGACTGCAGGCACAGTGACCTGTGTGTTTATCTTTCCCTTTCCACAGGGCAGGAGTCACTTTGGAGTGGTGTCAGTGCCTGCTAGGGTTGCTTGTAGGGTGTCTCGGGGAAGAAACTGCTTTGGAGGGTTGCCTGCTGCATGGGGCAGGTTGGATGGGGCAGATCCTGGGAGGAACACAGGAGCAGTGCTAGAATATAGGTGGCGGGTGTTCACTCTGGTTCCCGCAAGTGTCTGACTATGCTGCAGCAGGGGAAGAGAAATGGCGACTACCAGCGCTTTTGTTCTTGGAGGGTTCTCCTAAAGATCCCTGCCCACCAGCCCCCCTCAGGGATTTGTAAAGAAATCTCTTTCACATATACCCCAGGCACCTTTCAAACTACTTTGTCTATACTGTGTCTCTACAGGGTTGTTTGTTATGCTGTCTATTTAAGAAGGGGGATTCAGTTTCCTACTGCCTTTTGACTCTTCCAGAGCTAAGCCTGCTGACTTTTAAAGTACCCAGAAGTAAGCCTTGCTGATTGTAAAAACTTGCAGATTATGCCCCGTTGATTTTCAAAGCCAGATGTTATGGGGAATCCTCTTACCCGTGTAGGTCCCCCATGTCTGCCATTCCTGGTGTGGGGTCTAATCTTCTTGCCCCTCCGTGTCAGGTCCCTCCTGTTGGTGGTTTTTCTGGCTAGATATTTGGCTCCCAAGCATGTCCCCACCCCTCTGACTCTTACTGCTGTGGCCTCCTCTCTGTGATTAACTGTGGAAAATCTGTCCTGAAGCATTCGGGTTATTTCCAGAGTTAGTTGTACAGATGTAGCTATCATCTCGATGTGTGTGTGTGGGACCAGGTGAGCTCAGGATCTGCCTCCTCTGCCACGTCCCAACCTCCCTGATTTTCATTTTCATTTTTAGCATCTCATTTCTATTCTGTCCCAGGAAGATTATTCCCCACAACATATAGTAGGTACTTCGTGAACACTGGTTTGCTAACTTGTCTTCAAGTTTTGCAAAGAAATAAAGATAAATTCAATATAATAGCTAACAAAATTCCAATGGGGTTTTATGGGGAAACTTTAAAAAGTGATCTTGAACTTTGAACATGAGAACAACGTTTTATAAATACTTGGAACAATTTTAATGATAGTGGTTGTATCACAACCGCTGATCACTGAGCAAGAATATTTATTTACTATATGACGTAATGGACAGTAAGTAGGATCCAGTTCACACTGTATACAATAATAACCTCTAGATGGATGAAAGCCCAAACTGTGAAAGATAAAGCTATTAAGTTAATGAAGAAAATCTAGGATGATATTCTCTTGACCTTGATAGAAAATTACAACTTAATGAAGACTTTAAGAGTAGAAAAAGCCATTACAATTGATAAATTTTTCTTTATTAAAGTTAAGAAATTCTCTTCAGAAGATACCACAAAGTTATTAGACAGATACATTCCATGAAAGTATTTGCAACCTTTAAACTTCCCTAAAATTGTACTATCTAGAATAAAACTGCCCTATTCCACTGAGTCAGACAGAGGACCCAAGAGAGAAGGAAACAAAAGTGGTGTTTAAGAAATTTGCAAAAAGAGATTCAGAAATGACCAGATAGTATGTGATGGGATTTTCAACTCTTTAGCCATTAGAAAAACACTAATTACAACAAATATGTAGCACTTATATTCTCTAGAATAGAACGTTTACCAAATCAGTATCCAGTGCTGACCCGGATATGGTGTCCTAAGAACGGCTGGTAGGAAGGCAAAGTTCTAACTGCTTTATAACTCAATCATGAGTTAAGTGAAATAACCATGTGTATAATTTATAAATCAGCCATTATACCTAGATTATATGCTAAAGATTTTCTCTCTCAGATTCATATGATAGCTTGTGCAAGGTGGTGCTTTCTGGTATTTGTTCTGATATTAAGCTATTGGAAGCATTGATAGGAGAATAGATAAAGGAATATGCTTCAATATTGAGAAAAGTTGAAAGAGACTTACATCAGGCAGTATATGTGTGAATTTCAAACATTCGGTGGATTAAGAAAAAGAAAGCATACTGAGATTTTAGCACAAAATACCACTTGTAGAATCATTTAAGTAAAGTAGGCATTTGGAGATAGAATAATATTCTCATATGTATTTCAGAATAAATTATCTTATTTGTGTAAAGACGCACATCACTGCATTAAGATGATGCCTACAGTAGGGAGAGCAAGTAAAGATGCAGAAGAAATGAATCATAGACTGAAACCAAGAAAGGCTTGGGAAGAATGAGGACTGTGTGAGATGAGGCGTAGTATATGATACAACCCTAAGCATGTATATCAGAGTAAGAATTGAGAATGTGGAGACAGAAGATAAGGAAAAATAAAAAACAAAAACCTTTAAGTCATTCGGACCTCTTGTACTTTTTCGCTCTGTCGATTAAAATCAGTGAAGGCACAGGCTCCTCCCTCTGGCCTGAAGGCTATCTAGTCTCAGTCTTTGATGTACCATGTCTCACTTTCTATATTAACCATGATTCTTTACTTTCCAGTTATCACTGCCAGAAACAAAATAAAATGAGTTAGGTTATATCCGTTATTATTTTCTCTATAACACTAGTTTCAAGGTACCAAAGGCTGCTATCAGGCTCAGTGCTGACTTTCTCTTCCTCCTTTTGCTAGGACCCACACATGACATAATTGGGAAAAATCTGGCTTGGTTTGCATGTTGGCCCTTTCCTGATCGGTCTGTCTGCTAATGAAATAAAGCATCACCCCGTGTAATGAGCTCAGCCTGTGGTTCAGAAGCTCATCAAGGTGTACCAGGATAGACTGTTTTACCAAAAATACGAGGAGGTGAGGAGAAGCGTACTTTCTCAGCCAGGAGAAGTAGGTCGCAGTGAACAGCATTAGGCAGGTCTAGGTAAGTGCTGAAGGGATGTGGGCAGGGCAAGAATGACATTTGCTAGACATCGCTCAATGAAAGACTCACTAGTGCTGTAATTATTTCCATCCTGCCCTGTAAACAGTTTTTCTAAGAGACTGGTCGGTTACAATTTCTAAATAAATTTTTTTAAAAAAGCCTTAAAATAACAGTATTACCAATACCCCGAGTCAGAACTTAGATTGCAGTAAGCTGTTTCCTGGCAGGTTTAACACTCGCCATGGCAGAAGCAAGGTGGGCTGCTGTAAACCCTTAAGACCAGGCACCTTTTGTCATGTGCCTTGTGATAATCAGTGTGGGGGTCAAGGTTCTCCGGGGAAAAAAACAAATCAGAGATCTGCAGTGAGCATGCGGGAGCCCAAGAGAGCCAATGTTGTGGTCTCAGTCCACATCTGAAGCCCTGAGGACCAGGAGAAGTCATGCGTGAGTTCCAGTCCAAAAGGCAGGAGGCTCAAGGCCTTCTAAGACCCAGTGCATCAGTTCAAGTCCAAAGGTAGGTCTTAGAGCTGGTTTTTTCAGCCCTTTTGGTCTAAGAATCAAGCTGGAGAGGTTCTCTTATTCATAGAAAGGTCAGCCTTTTTGTTATATTCATGTCTTCAAGTGATTAGATGAGACTCGCCCACATTAGAAAGGGCGTTCCCCTTTACTCAGTCAGTGGATTCAATTATAAAGCCTATCCCACAACGTCCTTATGGACATACCTGGAATAATGTTTGACCGAATATCTGGGCAACCCGTCATTCAGTCAAGTTGGCACATGAAATTAATCATCACACAGGATCAATTAACCCTATTGGTTTAGTCACTGGTTTCCTTGCCCATTAGCTTGAAGAATCGAGAATAAACATGTGGTAGTCATGGCTTTAGATTTAAAAGGAACTTTGACCAGGGGGGAGGGGAAGGGGGAAAGGGGAGAAAAAAAAAAGCCACAGAGAGGAAGGAAGACATGACATGAGAGACTCTCAAAGAATAAGAAAGAACTGAGGGGAGAGATGGGTGTGGGAGGGGGGAGAGTGGGTGGTGGGCACAGAGGAGGGCGCTCATTGGATTGAGCACTGGGTGTTGTATAGAAACCAATTTGACAATAAATAAAAAATAAATAAAAAAATAATTTTTATTAAAAAAATAAAATAAAATTAAATTAAATTAAATAAAAGGAACTTTGATTTAGTCTGTCCCCTTACAGTGTTCTAATACAAGGGAGCCTACAGTTATGGGGATAGGAAGCACAGATTTCAGAGTGGGTCACTAAGAATAATGACAAGAAATGGCACACTCAGTTCCTCCCCTTGGTTTCTTCACTCGTGAATGCTCAGCGTGAGGTGGAAAGCACCATTGTTCACCTCTATTCCACAGGGCATGATTACCAAGATGCCGCTTAAACTCTGCCTTGAAGGGCATTCTAACGTTGTATCTGGTGGGAACCTTCCGGGTAGTGTGGTATATGGTATAACTAGTGGCTTTCATGATTATTTAAATACTGTCACACTTCCTTTGCTGAAACATGTTAAAGGAGGTCTTATACCCATAATTCTGATAATCAGCTCGTCACGACTGGATTTCTTAGAAAATGGTACAACATCTGGATCTCAGTGTCAGTTTATGTCTCTAACAGTTTGGACGTTGTGACACTAGCTACTTCAGACTTGCTGGGAGGGAGCTGTGATACTGGACCATGTCCTGCCTCCATCCGTGCCACCACAGCTACCGTGTTATCAGCCCAGTGAAAATAATGGGGCCAAAGGCAGAGACTGGCTCACTTCCATCAGACCAGTCATCTTGCCATCTTATCAAGTAGTTGTTTAATACCTTCCCTGCTCTGGATGTTTTTTGGTAGGCGTTACATGAGAAATAAAGATTAACAGACTTTTTTCCACTACTATAGATCCGATCACAGGCTTCTTTCCCAGACAACTTTGTCTTCAGTCTTCTAATCTCGCTCCTTTGTGGACCCTGAGTAACTAGTGAAGCCAGTGGATACGAGTTTTTCCGTAGAGTATCTTGATCCAGGCCATGTGTCTCTTCCACCATGTCGATGATTGGGCATCTTGCTCAAAGCTCGGCCACCGGAAGACTTGTCACTGTACCTCACCGGCCAAGAGTTGCTTCTAGGATCCAACTCTCTGGTGCTTCTGGATTGTCCTGCCTGCAAAGATGGTGTCTTTGCTGGCCAGCATCCCTCAGGTGTAAAATCACAGGTGTTCACTTTCAGTAAGCATGATAGGCTTATGGGATAACTGCCAGGGTGATATCAGCAGGGTACTGATGGCCTCTGCTTAAGCAGGAAAAATTGTAGTACTTATCTCTAATTTCTTTCCTTAATCGTTCTTACTCTCCAGCGATCTATGCATTTGATGTGAAATATCCATGCCCCCTCAGTCTTTGTCTTCATGATCTGTTCAATGTAATAATTGCCTCACTGCATTTAACTGCCCTTCTTTAAAAATGCTAAATATTTGTTCTTTCTTCTTTAATGCCACTTAAGATATTTAATCTGACTGTGGGTATTTTTCAACTATATCATAACACGAGATACATACATGCATTGCAAGTAAACTATAAAGGTTCTGAGCACAAAGATAATTTCTTACTCACTTCTGCATCCCATATATCTAAAACAGTACCTGGTGCAAAGTAGGTTCTCATTAAGTAAACATTTGCTGAATTAGATTAAATTGAACATTCCTGTATTTGTATTCCTTTGAGCAGCAATGAAAATGTTAAAAGCAGAACAGGTATTCTGAATTCCTGTTGGATTGAGTTGCATTAATAAAAAAATCCCGAGTTATATTTTTCCTTCTCCGACTTTGGGTTAACTTTTGATTCTCTTTTAGATTCTCATATCCACATAAAACAAGTCCAAAAAGTTGTTTATCTTGAAGGCTTACCACTGTTCAATAAAAGCCTATGTGAGAAATATTAAAGTGGGGGGAAAGTCGAGGTGCTATTGATTGGTCGTGCAAGTGGATAAACACAGTGATATGGAATGTTTAGTGACACAGCCAAAGAGCTTCAGAGTGGAGGAGGCGGTCTAGCCCAGTTCTATTTTGAAGTTATTACTATCTGTTACCTTCGTGACCCCAAGTGCAATACCGAGAGTACATTTTTTAATATATACGCTTCAAATCCTTTTTTCAGAGAGTATTTGGATATTGGATCCTGAATTTTTATTATTTAATAGCCTGCTCTTCTTACACCCAACAGTCCTCCAATCCCAAACTGACTTACTTTCCAGGTAGTGGAGGTATTTCCTTAGGATATGAAACATGCGGAAAGACTGGTGACTTACTTGGTTATCTTCTGTGGAAATGGAGCCCCAATGCAGGCACGCACCTGTCATCCAAAGATGAGAATCTACAGTATCAACTCAGTATTAACTGCTGGTTGGATGCTGAAAGCACTGTAAGAATACTCGGTTTTGCTTGCAAAATTGTCAGTTGTCAAATACTGATAAGATAGGAGGCACTGATGTGAAAAGGGGATACTTTGCTGTCCCTGAGTCATACTGGCCTGTGACTGTTGGCCTCCGACCTGGCGGGTTACACCATAGAACTTCACCACTTGCGTTCAGTTTGATGTTTCATTTTTCCTTCCCAATTCTTCGCTCCAAGGATTGTTCTACTTTTATTCTTATATTAGGACTTGGACTGTATCCGCTGTTTCTTAGCTTTACTGGCCCCTGTCTGTTCATCTACGCGCATTCTCCATGCTGTCCCTTTTTCTCACGTGCAGGGAGAAGTCTGGAACACTTCACCCCAAGCTCCCCCCAACACTGAAACAACACCTGTATGATTGTCAAAGCAATTCTGCAGATATGAAAGCTCAATCGTGCCTTTTCTTCCTGCATATTTGGAAATAGAAGCATAAGATTAAGCAATTTATCTAATGTCACAAAGTATTTTAATAGCACGGTCAGCATCAGGAATCAGGTCTTTCCATTCTCAGCCCCACGTATGGTTGATTTCTAAGTCTCCATCACTTTATTCAATGCCTGGAAAACAGGTGTTCAATAAAGTATATGTTTTATTAGCAAGTAAAGAATACATAAAAATGAAATAAAGCTCGGAAATGCTTAATCAGTTGTTTGTTTGTTTTTTATTTTGCAAATACTATATTCACCATAGAATGTAATTTAATATACTTAGAGTAGAAGGAGAAACAGCGAAGTAGTGTAGACCAGTGGTCTCCAGAGTGAATTGCTTGTGCATCAGCAGGTGTGCAAGGCACACATTTATGGCACGGGGAAAATACATCAGGGTCTTAGATAGGATTTTTGTTAAAGCAATGCCCTGTATTGTTTTAAAAGTCAAACGGTTCAAAAAGTTTTAATGAAAACGTCAGTAATTTTCACCTCCTGTCCATCATTCATCTCTGTTGCCAAAATAAGCCGTCTGTGTTCTTCTGAGTTATTTTTCTTGGCATTTAATTCCATATTTCTATTTGTATTTGCTTTATAATTCATCCTCTTAAAGTACTTATTTGTACATTTTAAAATGTACGTAAAATGAGAGTATGGTAGGACATGTGTACGTAATTTATAAATGTCTACACAGAGAAGGCACCTACAAAACCGTGGTCTAGACTAGATGTGTGAACCTCTCCGGCGATCAGGGATATGATCGTTCGGGGGCCTGAGTGGCACGGAAAGACCATTTGTGGTTTTGAAATATGCTCTAGGAGAAGGCCACGTTTCCTCTGCAAGTGTGGTCTAAAGGGTCTTGGGAGAATAGGATTGGGGTCTGTTGGGATCTTTCACCGTGTGCCTCGTGACCATCTTCAAATGAACAGAAACAAGATGAATATGAGGTAGACAGCAGGGTGTGAAATCGCATCTCTCGCAAGTGCACTTGTCTCTAAGCCAACTGCTCATCCCTGTTCTCACCCAAAGGCTTTCTTTTATACTGAATCTAGCCTCCTTCACAAACTCGGGCAGTGTGAGTTAGTGTCCTGAGTGGAACTTGGCAGAAGTCATGACGCCACAGGGGAACGGACAATTATTAATGGCATAAATACGCCTAAATTTCTTAAACATGGAATGCCCGCGGCCTTGTTTTTTCCCCAGCTCGCTTAACTAGAATCAATTTGTCCTGTGTAGCTTTCTGGTGTACAGTTTTATTTCAAATGGTCTGCACTGAAAACAACACCTTCCTTTTCAAAGGCATTTGTACCTCTCTCTTATCTAATTGTTACAGAATATTCATGTATCATTATATCTCACTTCCAAAAACTCAGATGGTAGTTATTCGTAACAGAAATTTATTTAAAAGCCTTATTCCAGCTTGATCTTTTGATCCACTGAAATCCCAGTCGTAATTCAAGTAAGTTACTTGGTGACTCAGTTTGTGGACAAAATGATTCCACTCTATTTAGAGTCCACTCTTGTGCCATGTAAGTCAATGTCACCAGACTCCTGCAGACTTCGCGAGTCTTGTCTGAGATAGGACGTCGCTGTCACAGTGTGCATCAGAACATGGCACATGGCACTTACTGACAGACTAAGAACTCCAGACAGCTAGTGACAGTCTTGAAGCAATAACCTGACATTGGTCACCTGCTCCCTTAAAATATTTCATAACCTCCAAAGATTTGTAATGAAGAGGCAGAAGTCAAATAATCACTAAGAAACAGGAACACAGTATTTTGTCTGTTTTTATTTTCTTTTCTAACTATAATTTGGCTTTTGGTTATTTTCCGTAGGTGATGTTTCCTGCCCATGAGTATAGCAGAAGTTTGAAAGACAAGAGGTGGATTTTCTACTGCCACCTGTGAGTAACTCCTGAACCTGTTTTCTGCCTTTAGGTATCAGGGTTTCTTATTCATTCAGGCATTCCAAAGAAATCTTATTAGGGCCTCCTGAGTTGTAGATGGAAACGTAAGTCAGACAGTGTTTGCCCCCAAGGGCTGCCGGTGTAATGAGGGTGGCGGGAAAGGTAAGCACATGTGAACAAGAGTGTGCACGTGCTGTTACAAGGCAGGTGAAAAGTGAGACCGGCAAACAGAGTATCTAATTCTCTCTAAGGGATTGAGTCTGGGATTCAAATAGGAGTAGTCATTGCCATTGGGCTGTGAAAGATGAAAACAAGATCGACACTCAGACAAGCAGGTGGGTTTCTGGAAAGAAAGAGTTACTTGGGACATATACTAGTACCTGCCATTTTTTGAACATCTGTGATGTGTCAAGCAAGGACTTGTCGCAAATAAGTTTTGATCTTATTAAGATCATGATTGTTATTTCCATTTCACTGAGCGGTTTCATGAGTCAGAGAGGGCGTGCCACTTGGCCAAAGTCGTGCCTCTAAAAGCGGCTGGGATTGGATTTGAACAGCGGTGCGTCTGACTGCCTCTGAGCTGCCACGTTTCTAAAACAGTACACTGCTTCTCTCTCTACAAAGTGTCAATTTTCCTTCCAGCTGAAGACTAACCTTTTAAATTTCCAACATGTGGGAACATGGTGAGGCGTAACAGCGCAAGGGAATAGGTTGCTGTGATCATTGTCGAATGCTCTACTCTTTCTGTATTGCCACGCGTTATTTATGCCGCAGCTGTGGGATTTAAAGCACCACTCTGGGAGCCTGGAGGTTTAGGCCGTTGACTGCATTTTAAATAGACACAAAAAAGGTTATAAGAGGAGCCTTTTCAGTGAATGTTTTTATGGTTATATGCGTATGTGTATCTATCTCTAGTTAATTTAGAATTCGTCTAGCATTCAGAATGAAGGGCATTAAAGCTCTCGTATCTTCCATGAAGTTACCAATTCAAATGAGCCCTTTCATGCTCCCTAGCTAGGTGTTGAATTCATGTTTGAAATGTTTACAGCCTGCTTTGGTTCCTGTTCTACCCGAGCTGATTACTTCCTCATTGGGTGGTAATTATACTATTTTGGTAAAAAGCAATGCCTTCTGGGTGTAGAACTACCTGGTTTCAATCCCCGTTCTGCCATTTAAAAAAAGGAACCCAAGACAAGTAAATCAGCCCCAAAAACCTGGTATGTAAAGTAGGGATTTGTATTTGTTTCGCTGGACTGTTCTGAGAATGAAATATAAACAGATGCAGTGCGTAAACTCTGTGTGTGTGTACGGTGGTAGTGTGTTTTACCATAAAATATAGTTATTGCTCATGATTATTGTGGGAATAATTGCAATATGTAAATTAGCCTTGTCCATCAATAGCTGGGTAACTTTCTGTTAACAAAACTTCATTTACTCAACCAAATATTTACCAAATGGTCAGCACCGAGTTAAAGTTCAAAACATTTTAACATAAAAATAGTATATTCACTGGTTGAGATCTAAAGGAATAGAGCTTCCTGTGTCAGACACCACACAAAGCAAGTAGAGAGCAAGGAAAAAAGTGAATATAAAAGCTCATCACACGGTTTGGAATATATCTTCATTGGGGTTGAGACTGGGCCTGTAGTTCTCCTTTTTGATAGGGTCTTTGTCTGGTTTTAGAATCAAGGTAATGCTGGCTTCATAGAATGAGTTTGGAAGTTTTCCTTCCATTCCTTTTTTTTTTTTTTTTTTTTTTTGAAGTTTGAATAGACTATGTATTAACTCTACTTTAAATGTCTGATAGAATTCCTCTGGGAAGCCATCTGACCCTGGACTCCTATTTGTTGGGAGATTTTTGATTACTGATTCAATTTCTTTGCTGGTTCTGGATCTGTTCAAATTTTCCATTTCTTCCTGTTTCACTTTTGGTAGTTGGTGAGTTTCTAGGAATTTGTCCATTTCTTCCAGATGGCCCAGTTTGTTGGTATATAATTTTTCACAGTAGTCTCTTACTATTATTTGTATTTCTGTAGTGTTGGTTATGATTGCTCCTCTTTCATTCGTGATTTTTATCTTTTTTGGGTCGTTTCTCTTTTCTTTTTGAGAAGTATGGCTAGGGGGTTATCAATTTTGTTAATCCTTTCAAAGCACCAGCACTTAGAGTTTTGCTGGTCTGTTCTCCTGTTTTTTGTTTGTTTGTTTCTATATCATCTATTTCTGCTCTAATCTTTATTATTTCCCTTCTTCTGCTTGCTTTCTGCTTTATTTGCTCTTCCTCTTCTAGCTCTTTTAGGTGTAATATTAAGTTGTTTATTTGGGACATTTTTTGCTTCTAGAGATAGGCCTGGACTATAATGTATTTCCCTCTTAGGAGTGTCTTTTCTATATCCCAAAGGGTTTGGACTGTCATGTTTTTAATTTCATTTGCTTCCATGTATTTTTAATTTCTTCTTTAATTTCCTGGTTAACCCATTCATTCTTTAGTACAATATTCTTACACCTCCATGTCAGTAGGCTAAGCTCCTGTAAGGAATTTATGCTGGTCTTTTGCAGGAGAGGCCTGCCGTTCTGCTTCTCAGTCTGACTTGACCTAGTGGAGATGTGGCCCAGAGGGCACAGGGGAGCGGGACCTGGTGTTCTCTACTTGGTGGTGCTGTGTATCTCACTGGGGCACATCAGTAACTGGCTAATGGTGAAAATGGCTTCACTCCTGCTGTCTAGTCTCCAGTGGAGGAATTTCCTGCCCTCACAGACATGTGAATAGCCACCCCTCCTGTATCCCCCATCAGCTCCCAGCCTTCCCTTGTCTGTTTTGAGCTGTCTACCTGCCAGGCTGCGCCTCCTGCAGAGTTTTATCTAAGACTCTTCTGTGTCTCAAAACTCCATACTTAAGAGACCCCTGGGGTTGGAACCTGTACCTGCACTGATCCTCTGGGGGAGGGTCTCCCTGCACAGTAGTCTGCTAGTCCCAGGAAGCAGTCATGCCACCGCACAGCAGCAGTGGCTCAGAGTTTATGGTGAATCACAACACACAGCCGGTGCCAGGGTGTGCTGTCCTCGTTGGGCGTCTCTCTTCCTACGCTGGTGAGTGGGGGGACCCAATGGCTGCACCGGATCTTTTGCCCATGAGAGGCTGAATCACCTCCACCAAATGCTCTCCAAGCAGGGAACCGCTTCTCTCCATGTGACCAAGGGGACCCTCAGACCCTGTGGCTGCTCACGGGGCTCCGCTGTGCTTCCTCACCAGACACTACCAGGAATGGCCTCTGAAACGTCATACTCGGTGCCCCACCGTTTATAGAAAACTGGTAGTGTTAAAACCCTCTCCTTTCCCCGAATCAGTAGTTCTGGGGGACATTTTCTTTTCTAGTTCCTAGAGCGTATTTTCACTCTTCCTCTCTAGCTTCTTTCAGGGGGAAGTGCTTTCCTGCAAAAACCCAAGCCTCTACTCTCTCCCCTTTTCTCCGCTCCTTGAGAACAACTCCATCCCCTCCCAGGCACCCCGGCTCTTCTTTCCCCCAGTTCACCTCTCCATACTGTGCATCTGCTGTGTTCTCTCCCTCAAACTATGCAGATCATTCTGCGAATCCTCAGATCAATTTCCTAGGTGTTCAAAGTGGTTTGATGTTGACCTAGCTGAGTTCAAGGGACGTGACAAGTCCAGGGTCCCCTCACTACTCTGCCATCTTAACTCCTCCTCAAGGGTTGAGATCTTTTATATCTGTTTGTTCACTGATCTCTTCCAAGCACAGGGAAAAGTATCAAGCACATAATAGTTACTCAAAAAATATATAGCAATTAATAAATTGCTTCAGGGTCATGTGCCTACTGGACCTCATACTAAACTACATGAGTCAGAAAAAAAAAAATCCTTAGGGTAAGTGCTTATGGAAAGCTTTATGGAGAGAAAGTCAAGCAGAGCTGTGAAGGAGGAAATCACTTTAGGGAAAAGGTGAAGAGAAGGCATTCCAGACCAAGCCAGGACAACCTGAGGACTGCCTTTGTCCGTTAGGTCATCTCAGTAGTGAGTTCTATACTGAAAAGGATTCAAATTCCTATTTTTAGAAAGAAATGGAAAAGGGGAATACTGAAATTAAAATAAAAGAGGAGAATACATATATGAGTTAAGCATCTTGATTTGTTTTTTGGTTTTTGTTTTTCTAAAAAAATGTATTTGGATAATACTGAGGTATTGTGAATCCACTGGGGGTTGGGACATGCCCGGGGGTTTGGAATTAATTTTAGTCTCAATATATCCTTTGGGTACATCTGCAAAATGGGGTTCATTTCCAAATTATGGAAATTTGTCAAGAGAATGCTTTTAAGTGCCTGGAAAAGACCCTGGGTCCATGGTGTACAACCAGTAAATGGTCCATCTTGCTGCTCTTTACAGAGATACTCCTCTCTAGAGAGGATCTCATAAGGCACCACTTTCATACAATATCTTCAGCATGGTAGAACTCCATAGCGCATAAATCCATAGTACTCCATCCATATATAAATATATTTGATTACCTAAAGTCGCTTCAAAAACTTTTATTTTAGAATTAAAATTATACACTCTAAATAAGATCGTGTTTTATTTACTTTAAAACTTCATTAGGTGAGCCTCGGTTAAGCTCAGTCGGTTAAGTGTCGAACTTCAGCTCAGGTCATGATCTTGCGGTTTGTGAGTTTGAATCCCACTCCAGGGTCTGTGCTGACAGCTCAGTGCCTGGAGCCTGCTTTGGATTCTGTGTCTCCCTCTCTGCTCCTCGAGCGCTGTCTCTCTCTGTCTCTCAGAAAAATAAACATTAAAAAAATTTTTTAAACTTCATTAATTCTTCTGTTTTTATGGTCTACAGCGTGTTAAATAATTTTTATAATGTCCACAGTAGGATACAAAGCTGAAGCAGTAACACCCTAATGTAGGGGTAACATAGCGAGTAAGTAAAATACCAGCTGGAATACAAAGAGCTACCTGCTCTTATAGTAGTATGTATGTGCTCGTAAGGGAATAAAGAAAACAGGGTTATTCTGGTGATTCACAGTGTTGTAATATTTGAGCTAAGTCATTAAAGATGAGTAAGGGACAAGCTGTGGCCTCGTGGGCGAGTAACCTGGGCAGTCATACAGGACCTCATATTCAGTGTCACAGGCAGTGTTTTCCGTTGGAAGCAGGACTTGCTTCTAATGTGGAAAGAAGGTAAGATACCCTATCATATCCTTTCTTAATCATGTTACTTCCATGTATTAGCTAATCACTTGTGCTGAAAATGAAAAGGAAGAAGGATAAGGAAAGATAGGGCAACCAATAGTTAATTTTCTTTTTTATTTGTGTTTGCTCATGAGTAAGCAGAAGGTACAGTGTCAGTAGAATGGGTGTGAGGTATAAATAGATGAAACAGAGCCAAGAAAACAGCCAACAAAACACAAAAAATAGGAAAAAATTTGCAAACCATGTGTCTGATAAGGGAGTTAATATCCAAAATACATAAAGAACACATATTACTAAGTAGGAAAACAAAACAAAACAAATAGTCTAATTGAAAAATGAGCAAAGGAAAATAGACATTTTTCCAAAGAAGATACACAGATGGCCATCAGCTACAAGGAAAGGTGTCCAATGTCAGCAACCATTGGGGAAATGCAAATCAAAACCATTGTGGAAAACAGTATGGAGGTTCTTCAAAAAGTTCCAGCAGTTCCATTCCTGGAAATAAAAACTCTATGCTGAAGAGATATCTGTGCCTCTCCATTCACTGCAGCATTATTTACAATAGCCAAGGTGTGGAAACAACCTGTGTCCATTGATAAAAGAAAGGATAGAGAAAGAAGTCGTGGTATATTTATACACACACACACACACACACATGCACACACACTGGAATAGTACTCATCCATTAAAAAAAGGAAATTTTACCATTTGTGACAATGTGGATGGACTTCGAGAGTGTTATGCTAAGTGAAATCAATCAGATGGAGAAAAATAAAGGCTGTAGGACCTCACTTATATGTGGAAGTAAAAAAAGACCCTTCCAAACAAAACAAAAACAACAAGGCTGTCAAACTCATAGAAAAAGAGAGAAGATTTTGGATACCAGATATGGGGAGGTAGGGAGGAGTAATTGGATGAAGGGGGTCAAAAGTTGCAGACTTCCAATAATAAGATAAGTACCACTGGGCATGTATTGGCACGTACAGCATAAGGACGATCGTCAGCCTGCTATATGGCATATTTGAAAGCTCTTAAGAGAGTGAACCCTAAAAGTTCTTATCACAGGGAAAAAATAGTTTTTCCTTTTTTTGTAGCTATATGAAGTGCTGGATGTTAACTAAACTTGTATTCATTTCGTGATATATGCAAGTTGTTACGCTGTGGGACGTTAACATATATGGTGGCATGTGTCAATTATGTCTCAATAAAATTGGGGGAGAAAATCTCAGATGACATGGTTGTGTGCAGTGTGTCCACTGTTCTTTCAGGAGTGAAATACAGACGTGCGTACAATACACGGACACAGATGGTAAAATCCAGTGATCCACATACGAGTTAAATGTTTGCAAAGTGGCATTTTAAAACTGGTGTCTTAATATTTAAAACTGGAGTTGAACAATATAAAGACTAAAACTCATGCTAATTTTATTTTTCTTTAGTTAGGATATTAAATAGCAAATAAAAAATACAAAAACAAATAAAAAACCAGCCATGTCAAAATCGGACAGACTATTGAAGAAAAGAGAGAGTTTTATATTTTAATGACTTGTACCTACACTTTTTTTCCCTGGGGTCTCCTGGTTTCATTTTTCTGGGCCCGCAGTTTAGGCAGCCAGAATCACCGGCTTGTGAAGAGAAGTAGGGCGTGGGGCACATACGTGCTGTGCTTTCAGGAACAAACCACGCAGGTGGGTGAGGCAAGGGTGCACTTCCCCTAAAGCCTCACCGCACAACTCACTATTTTGCTGAGGTTTCTCCAAAGTATCCGAGAATTAGACCCCACTGTCGGATATCAGTGAAAGTTTGTGACATTCAATTGAGAAGGATCCATCGATGTTCTAGTGATTCCTTTGGGAGAAAACATAAGGAATGTGGCCATATTGTCACAGACTTTTTTAGGTCATCTCTGTTAATACACACACACACACACACACACACACACACAGGAGAATTTTCTGGATGTCACACTGGTTTTTGATGATAAACGGAAGTGAAGAAGTCAGGACAAACGACAGATGTGAAAAGAGGGGACTCGGGAGAAGTGGGGACACAGGACAAGTGGGGACCTGGGAAAAGTAGAACTGCGTGTGTTTTTGTTCAGCTTTCCATTTCCCTGAACCAAGTCACACACGGACTCCCGCAGTGCGGAGGTGGTCTTCCGTGGTCTGTCCAGGGGGCCGTGGTGAGATGGGGAGTCACGCGTTTAAAATCATTTGGCAGTCATAAGAAGTTAATGCTTATTCAGCCTTGTGGATATAAATCAGATCTATTTTTAATTAAACAACATTAATGATGTCAAGACACAAAGGCATTAGTGCATTTTTTAAGACAAATTACGAAGGAGTGTCATACATTGAGACTCTAATTGTCAGCTTGGAAATGCTCTGGTTTTCAGACCCTTCCAGGAAAACGCCATCCATTTCAACCAGCCCGAAAACACTGATGATTAAATCAAAGCTCTCCTTGAAAAGGAAGGCAGAAGACCACCATCACCCGACTGTACAGTGGGTAGAGAATTTGGAAAGTATTTTTCTAATAGTCCTTCCAGATGAAAGTAATTTACATGAATATATATTTTGTAGTTGATTAATTTGGCCTGAAATATGCTGCTAATGAAAACAAACCAATATTGAGCATTTTTGGGAGCCTCTTATGTGCTAAACATTGTGCTAAGTATCTAACATGATTATATTATTTAATACTCATAAACCAATGAGGTTTTAAGATGCCCTTTTTATACCCATTTATACAAGAAAGCCTGCAGGTAAGAGAGGTTGCTCCGATCGGCCTTTTGGATGATACGAAAGGCAACGACCCCACCCCTCACCTCCTCATCCGCTCGCTATAAATTGTTGTAATTCCTACTCCGATTTAAATTGTCTGAATATATCATTTATAAGCACGAAGGTGGCCTGCTGAGTGTGAGAACGACTGTGTAAGTGTGTGTGTTTTAGCATTCTGTCAGAGCTCATTTGTATATACCGCTGAGACACGGAGATGAGACGAATAAACTAACGATCGAAGCCTATGTTGTGAAGGATGAAGGGAGGGCTGTGAGTACGTTCTAGAAAAGAATCTTAACTAAAAATATCAAGTTTATGGGCCGCCTGGCTGGCTCAGTTGATTAAGCATCCCACTCTTGATTTCGGCTCAGGTCACGATCTTGTGGTTCAGGGGATTGAGCTCCACATCAGGTTTGGGTATTGACAGCGCGGAGCCTGCTTGGGATTCTTTCTCTCCCTCCCTCTCTGCCTTCCCCCTGCTTGTGCTCTCTTGCTCTCTCTCTCTCTCTCTTTAAAAAATAAAGAAATAAGCTTAAAAAATATCAAGTTTAGAACAACAATACAATGACTTGAGGGACTCCTGAGGACAAAGGGCTAATGGGAAACCCTACAAACCCAAACAAAAGTAAGACCGCCCCTATCCCAGGTGAGGAATCCCAGATTACTGGCTCAGTTAATTTGTTAGGCACCTGCCCCTTGATCAGGCCCCCCCCCAAGAGAAGAATGTCACAGCTGGCTTCACTGCACGATGTTAAGAACTCCCGAAACCGAATGCGTTCACTGAGGTGCTCAAACCGCCCGGATGTGCCAGAGGGTCCCGCCTGGGAACACCTGCCATCACCAGCTCGGAACACACTGTCTCTCCCTGTCTCTTTAATTCTGTTGTTGATTTCTTGTCAAATGGAGATTTATTTAAACATTTTAAAAATTAAGCCGAATTTCTAAACTTTATGTCTTCTGAAGTTCGTTTCCTGTTTTAAAGAGGCATTTTGCCCCTTACGAAATTATTTTTAAAAATGTAAATTGCCCTTATTTTTATCTAGTACTTCTTGGCCTCATTTTTTCATTTAAGTATTTTTTCATCTGGGGTTTATTTTGATCTCAGGACCGAGTAGAGATTTAGCAGTATTGTTGCTCTGGAATGGCTAATTGTCACAAAATAATTTATTCAATACTCTGTCTTTTCCCCCCAATTTTAAGTGCCAGTTTTATCACATGCTCAATCCCTGTGTGATTCCGGATCTATTTCTGGAGTGTCAATTCAGTAACACTGATGATAATCTATTTCTGGCCAGTAGCATGCTGCTTTCATTATTGTAGCTTTATAATTTATTTAAATATCTGGTTGAATTAGTTCCTCATCTTTAGTTAGGAACATTCTAAAGAAGACTTTTTTAAAGAGGTTTACAAGATTCCTTTTCACATTTGAATTTCATAACCAACTTCCTCAGAGTCTTAAAAATCCTGATAGATTTCATTAAATGCTGATGTTTATACATTATCAGTTAATTTCTTTCTTTTAGATTTTTATTAATGTGTATCCTTGCATAGAAGTTATATCTTTGTTTTACAGTTTCGTTATTCTCTATTTAAATATCATTACAATTCTCTCTCTGTGGAAAGGACACAATTTTTTCTTCATAGGATTAATTATATGGCTGCAGATACAAGGTATAGAGAGAGACAAGAAAAATACTCCAGTGAGAAGAGACTCAGTTTAGAGCATCCCGTTTTTTGTTTTGTGGTCAGCCACTCTCCCCACTCTTGCTCCGGAGCAGAATAAGGAAAAGCAGCTGGGGTTTTATTTGGTAAGTTACAAGTCTCTAGTTTCTACCCTGAAAAGAAAGGTCGATAAAAATGGAAGCCTTGAAATAAACACATAGTGTAATATACGTGCATGCCTCAGGGAACTGAAGTCTATGGTGGCTGGCTCAGAGCGTCAGAACCTGCACACTCCCCCTCTGCCTTTAAACTTGAACTTACCCAAGAATAAAGGAATCATAGTGACTTTGATTTTTGTCAAGATTCATAAAAATCACAAGTAATCGAAGACTGATAAATTAAAACCTAATTACCCCAAGGAGATCATATTGCCTAGGTGTTTGTATTTATTTAAAAAAAATGTTATATTGTTTAAATGAACATATGAAAATACATTACTGTATTGTAATTATATCTTTTCTTTGCAGTATAAAGAGCCAGCTGGATCACCTGCCTAGTTTACAGCCTTTCCTGTTTTACTTCTCCCTTTATTCAAAAATAGAATGCGATCCATTGGGCCGTGGTGAGTGGACTCATAACCTAAGCTGGGCCAGCTAGAGTCTCTTCCTAGG
Organism: Paguma larvata; assembly: GCA_030068075.1. Taxonomy (NCBI): domain Eukaryota; kingdom Metazoa; phylum Chordata; class Mammalia; order Carnivora; family Viverridae; genus Paguma; species Paguma larvata. Next base: position 30,211,830 of record CM057831.1, read on the forward strand.
GAGTCTGACCTTAGAATAGAAAGAAAACCAGTCTCTCTGGGTGATTTTTATGTGTGATACGTGATCTCACAAGCTGGGGGCTCCATTGACACCTGCCGTGTGAAGCACGAAGCGGTGAGAGGGACAGCTCCCAAAGCCCACAGTCTGAATAACGTTTTGCAGCCTAGCTAAACTAATCTTTTACTCAGTGAGACGTGTCTGAGTTTTTTCACTACGCCCCGCCCCCTCCTCTTTTATTTGGCCTAAATTAGCTATGACTTGCAATTTAAAAAAAAAAAAAAAAAAAGCCCTACATAAACCTAGGCAGTGGCTAGATTAATGGCCTTTCAAACCCCGTGCAAATCCCAAACCTATGATTTGGGCAAGTTGCTGACTTCTTTAATTTCTTGAGTGTCTTCCACAGTAAAACTGGGATTTAGAACCTACCTTAAAAATTATAAAGAGGATCGCAGACTAATCTTGTGTGCTCAGGCAGGCTCCAACCAGCTTTCAAGAGCCAAGTGTTAAATATACAAAAATTATGCCCCTTCATTGTTAATCGTGTTAATAGCTTGAAATTGGCCATGGTGGATGTACTTATAGCACAAAGATGGGCAATACTATTTAAAATGCTGGAGGTTTTTTTGTTTTGTTTTTTATTGCTGTTTACCGGCATACCCCTGAATATACTAATGGATATAAAGTGCTTGGTATACTGGCTGGCCAATCACACGCACTCAATAAAGTGTGGTTACTATTATTACTAGAAAATTATACTGCATATTCCACATCAGTGAGCCTACAGAAATTCAACTGTTCTTATTATGAAAACATCTATCAGGTGTCTTTAGCAAACAGGGAAGCCATGAGCATCAGAGCTTATCCAAACTGCAAGCAACAGTGTTGGTTCAGGTCTTTTGAGAAGCAGACACCAAGCAGAAATTAAGTGTGCCAAATTCCCTTCATAGGGAAAATGCCTGCAGGAGGGAAACGGACAGGAGGAGCCCGAGGTGGGGGAGGGGGGCGGCCTGAGTGAAGGAGAGAGGAAAGGGTGGACGGAAGCGTGCTAGACTGTGTGAGTCTCCCGAGAGAAACACCGAGGCGCCGCTGCTCACCGGCGCCCCCTGCCGTTGGAGGTCAGCCAGGCACATTCTCAAAACTGCTTCAGCAAGTCCCTAGATTCCTGTACGCTGGCTTCAAAGATCCTGAAGATGTTGCCAAATTTTTTTAAAGTTTTTATTTAAATCCCATTGAGTTCTTTTACAGTGTTCTATTAATCTCAGGGATACAATCAGTGACGGAACACTTCCATACTGCACCTCGTGTTCCTCACAGGTGCCCTGCTTCATCCTCATCACCTGTTTAACTCATTGACTTTAACGAGCTTAGAAACAACAATCCTTGTAACGAAATGACAGCTCCCTGGGTCCATGACCATGAATATGCATTTTTATATGCACCTCAGATAATTTTTAAGAAGTGGAAGGAAACCTCTAAAACCGCATTTTCAGAAGATTTTTTTTTCCTTTAAAATTGTAAGATTTTTTAATCGCCTTACCTCGTAGGGGTTACTCTTGTGTGCATCTGTAAAATAATGAGGCTGATGGTTGAGATTCGAGCAGGGACACAAAAGCAACACTCCTACCTGGCTCATTATTTGGAGTCTCTGCATCCTTATGGCCTGAGTCTTGCAATCTGTGTCGGAGCACACGTGTTCCTGCCTGGTTCTCCTGTGCCAGCACAGACTCCCAGAGACTTGCCTTCGTTTCAGCTCTTTTTATTTTTTTCCATGTTGCTAGTGCTTCTCTCTTGTATTTTCAATGCCAACCTCTCAATCCAATAGTTTACCGGAAAAAAAAAAAAAAAGATTCTTACAATTCTTACAATTATCTCATTAGTGGTTTTAGAATTTTCAGGAATTTTGTTTCCTCCAGTTAGTCTCACACAAGAACTTTCTTAATATCTAAACCGGATCACCAAAAATCTCCTGCTCAGTAATTTTGCCTGTTGAACAAAAAAATATAACTTTACACTGGCATTTTTAGATTTCTTATATTCTCCTGGGTGTATACAGTTCATCAGTTCTTACCTTGTGTCCTAGAGGTCACTGTTTATATAATGAAGGTTATGGTCTATATGGTTATTTGGGGAAAGGATGGATTGAACAAAACTTAATGGCTTAACTTACTACTTACTTAAGGTCTCAGTTCCTTTAATGTGCCACTGGCAAGTGAAGTTTTAAGAGGAATATGTAATATGACATGTTTCAAGACTGTGGCCTGCCCAAAACACTTTGTGAAAAATCAGCCTGATTTTATTACGTCCTTCCCTATAGACACCAAGGCTTTCAAATGCACCTCCTTTTGTACACGAGTTCATCAGCATGTCTGTGTCTTTGCTAGGCTTTTTCCTCATCCTGATTCAAATATATATACAGATTTTAATCTAAGATGGACCTTCATAGAGGATGAGACTTGAAGTTTTTGACACACAATAGATTCAGACAGGCTCTCTTGTCTTTAGATTGCCACATTCAGTAATTTTGAGAAACCTGTGGAAGATTACCAGCTAACAACAACATCAACTTGATTATTAACCATTTTACTGATCGTCTATGAATCTTGCCTCTGATTCTACGACATTCGGGACTTTTCTCATTGGTTCATTTGGTTAATTCCTGTCTCTCCTGTAAGACCATGCAGTATTTCAAGACCAGGTTTCTGTTTTCAGTAGTAGAAAGCAGATGTAATGTGCTCTGCATGAAGTGAGGCTTGCTGAATTAAAATGTAGTAGTGGGGGCAGGATCTAGGAAGATTCAGGAGTCAGGAATACAAGAATTCCCTCCCTCAGGAGAGAATGTGATATGCAAAGTCTAGCAACGCTTGGAGGAGAACGGTAATAGTATGATGGTTCGTCGGTCATACGAATGCCGTCTTCATGTTCTCACTTGACTTGCCTCACTTTGCCCTCATCATGAACGTGTTCACTGTTCACAGACAACCACTAATTGCGACACTTGGAAAATAGGCTTTCGTCTGTCATAGCCCAAAATATTTCAAGGCAGTGGAGGCTCCTAAAGTAGCAAAGCCTGTCCCAGCGCAGTTTCTCTGAGACTGATGGCCTCTGTGTCTGCGTATACACTTCACAATGCACAGTTTGTGTTTTTAATATATCACACAGAGATACAGTCTCCCTCCGTTTATAGCTGTTGTGAGATTTTGTGCCCAGGGATATACAGGGGCTGAAGGGAGATCACTAGGATAAACTAAGAATTTTTAAACTCAGAAGTTACATGTGAAGGAAAAAGGCTAACACGTACTTGACTGAGGGCATTTCTTTTGAAAATGGAAACTAGAAATGATTACAACTTCAATGTGTTATCCCCATAATGGCCCAAACGATAGCACCAGTGTCTATGTGATAAGAGCCTCAAAGAAAGGTGAAGCAAAAGTCACTTAGAATGACTTGTCAATGAGGTCTTCTGTCTAAGTGACAGTTCTAAAAACAGTGAAGGGTCAATTTTGTGCACTTCAGTTCATTTGATTCAAGAGGCAGACACTTTACTAAGGAGACTGATGGATAACCTTCAAAAGCTTTCCTTTAAAAAGAGAGACACATTTGACTTGTGAATCTAGAATTAACTCACATAAACGCTAAGTAAACTGCCGTGGATGGAATGAGGTTAAGAATTACTATTTGACAGGAAACTGAGTTCTCGTTTTTACGTTCTGCTTATCACCCATTCTCTGAATAGATTCACATGCATCCCCTGGGCACGGGTAGTGGTGGAAGACAGAGACACCAACGCAGGGCAGAGACCAGCCACAGCCAATGGGACTGGAGGCCAGTTCCGTGGGCGCTCAGGGTCTGATGAGAGCTGGGCCGAACCATGTGGAGGGCACTCTTTACCTAAATTGGAAATGTGAGAGCCTCTCATAAAAGTGCATTCGAGGCACCTGAGAGACACAGTGGCTTAAGTGTCCCGCCCTTGACTTCGGCTCAGGTCATGAGCTCACAGTTTATGGCACTGAACTCCTTGTGGGGCTCTATGCTGACAGTGCAGAGACTGCTTGGAGTTCTCTCTCTCCATCTCCTCTTTCTGCCCCTTCCCCCACTCGTGTGTGTGTGCATGCTCTCAAATAATAAATAAACATTTTTTAAGAAGTGCATTGAAAGTCATGCTTCCCTAAGGTCTCCCTTCTCATAGGGAAGCACCGATTGTCAGAACCACTGGTGAGTTGAAGAAGGAATTGCTGGTGGTACGGCTTTTATTTTTCAACCCAACCCTATATATGCTCTTCCCGGTGAGGCTCTGCTTCTAGAAACTGTGACCACATCTATAACTTTGACCTCCGTCAGTGGCAGAGAGAACTCTGGACAGTGCTGTGAACTGCTCTGCTCTGGGCCCCACCCTACAAATGAGATGAGGGGGCAGGGCACAGGGAAAAAGGGGAACAATGATCTCCTTTTCTACAGAGGATAGCATTACATAAAAGTGGAATGTGATTTTATTGAAACTTTTCTTCTTTTCAGTCATCCGGTTATTTTCTCACAGAATTGTAAACAATTGAGGCCTTAACCAAACTGACTAAATGAGCATTTTGGCACCATATTTCTGTCCCTAAAACATAGTCATGTACGTGTATGAAGTTCTAAGACAGTCTCTGTCGTTCTAAGGTATGCAAACATTTTTCTTTATAAAGATATGGAGAACATACAGAATGAGCTCCTATACAGAGTGGAAAAAGGACCCAGGGAGATGAACTGTAATAAGTTTAACAGTATGTCAAACACGATGGAAATTTTGGTAAAATGGTATCTTTGAGTGAGTGTCTGACCATGCCAAAGAGCTCTTGGTGTGTGGCTGTTTCTGCTTCACACAAATAGAGCGCCAGGGGTTCTGGGTGTCATCAGATAGGAGCCCAAGGGTCTCCATCACACTGTGACCTCAACAGTGCAGTGTTTGGCTTCGGGGAGGAGGGTAGAAGCTTATGCCCTATATGCTCTTCAAAGAGAAGTGACTCTGTTGAAATCCTTGAACAGATCCCATCTCCTGTTTTTGCTTTGGGCCCCTCCATGTGTCCCAGGCCCAAGTTGGTTCAAGACTCAAAAGGACTTTAAATGGAGGCTGATTCTGGTTCTTAAATGAAATTGTGCTATTTTATCTTATGCGGAAATTGTCCCTTGGATCTCTGGAGTTGTTTTCCTCTATGCAATAATAACAATAACAACAACAAGGATAATAATAATAATAATAATAATAATAATAATAATAGCCGACATTTATGGTTCATCCTGTGTCCAGATCTTTACATGTAACAAATCATATAAGCCTCACTGCACGGTGCAGTAAGTACCACGATAACCATCATGTTCCAGTTGAATGAAGCAAAGTGCTTCCAAAATATGGGGAAACAGGTTCTACTTACATAAAAGGTTAGAAAAAAGTTTAGGGCGGAGAGCCACCCCCACGGAGTGAAAATGCCTGAGGTTAGCTAACGAGGTATTGTACTGGGATCACGGGTAGCCTGTTCTATCACCTGCGGGAAATTACTTTCCATCTGGCACCAATGTACCCTGATCACGATTCCACTTGCCCCCCAGACCCTTGGCTTGTCACACACACAAGTGAATGATTACTATCTGATTGTTTTCTCCACCTTCACCACGTGTGTAAGATCTTGTGGGCTCTATAAATATGGAGACGAGAGCCCTGGTCAGGACTCTGGTCTCTTTCTGGACGTTGGTCTCTCTCGTATTCACTTCTGTGTCTGCTCTCTTCCTGGACAAGAGAGAACTCCAGACTCATAGTCCGGACAACAGAAGTTAGTCAAGTTCACGTTGCTAGGCAAGGAAGAGGCAGGGTTTGAACCGGCTGTATATTCCCTTGCTCTTAGACACTGTGACATACTGCCTCCCAGACGATGCGCATCTGACAAACCAATGGGCCAATCGTGTTTGGACACTGTTCACAGGAGGACACAGCACAGAAGAAGCCTGTGGGTATGACAGGTAAGGAGGTCATGGACCTTTTCTCCATTCATTATGCCTGTGGAGAAGCAATACATGAACTAGTTTTGCTCAAGCAGGGTATTTCTCTTGGAAGCGTGATGGAGGTGAATTTCAAGAAATAGGGGGAGGTCGAAGTTGGGACCTGTTTATGTCTTGCTGCAGTGTGTGAACTTTATGTCATATATCATGAGGAATACATAAATAAAGATTCTGTAGAGTGGTAGGTGCAATGTGGTGAAGTCAGAAGAGGAATCTGTTGGGAAGGTCTCTAAGGACAGGACTGAAGGTGAAAGGGACTAGTACGAAGGCTGTTAGTGCAAATCAGAAACTAAATGCTGGCAATCTGCCCAAGGGCCCGAGAGAAAAGGAAAACAAACAGCAGGTGTGTGAGCTCTCGGGAAGGAAGTATTGGGTTATTTTCCACAAGACAGTGACCCACATAAACTGTGCCAAACCTCCACACCGGTTACACGTCCAGTGATTAGTGACACCACTTTGCAACCCAACCTTTGGAATATAGTGGTGAAAATCCAGAGGAGGTGACTTTTTCCTCTCCCCTCGATCGGTTCGTGGTTGGAAGCCTGCTCAGTCTCCTAGTTTTGCTAACCTCTCCAAGAATCCCTTTCGTAAATCTGCGGTTAAATCATTTGAAAGGGTTGAGCCAAGTATGATGAAAGAGGTCATATTGTGTAAATCACTCAAAGACCTGGTTTCATCCCTTTTCCTCAGGTGTCTTTAAAGAAAAAAAGAACGGGGAAAACAATGGGATGAGTATCTTCATATTTTTTCCTGCAAGAGCAGATTAAAACATGTTAATTCAGCCCTTGGCCGTGCATGTTTCCCACATCCTCAGTCAGAGCACAGTCGTGTCTCTGTTCAATCCTGACCATATGCCGACTTCACTCAACACCCGTCCCTTCTCCCACAGCCCGGGAGCGACCATCTCTGTGCAACCATTGCCTCCTCGCCAGCGCCAGGGAAAAGGATCCCTGCCCAAGGTCACTGCCTTCACTTGGTTTCAGCTGCTGCCCTGTTTCCTGCATGTTACAAGGTGTCTGGAAAGGCCAGCACTTTGGTCTGACTGAATGCTGGCCACTGTAGTCATTTATGTAGAAGCCCTCTGGCTTCTGCCACTATCACTTACATAAACTTATTTTCCTTCATGTTCCTTGGATTTTGATAAAACCAAGCACTTTTAGAGGGCAGCTTGTTGTTTTCCGTCATTGGGTATGGTGGTTGGACATTGGTCCTAATACTGCCAACCTGGCACCTGCTAATAAGTCCTTGTTTCTCTTCCATCACACAGCCTGCTATTTGACATGAACCAGAGGGCATTTTATGATCCTCCTGTTGCTTCTGGTACCGGTACCATCCAGTTGTGGTGAAGGTCCTGCAGTTCTGATAAATCCCGGTGGGCTTGCTCACCTGTGGGATTTAGTGTATGCCCTTGCCCTATGCAGAATCTTTTTCCTTCCCTTCTCCCTGGTTCCTAACTGCTGTGGTTCATCGCGTCCCTAATATAGATGCCGCTACCTCTGAAAAGGTGTCCCTGAATACCAAGACTTTGGCTCCTGTCCCTTCTGTACTTTGATAGCAGTCTGTATTTGTAGGCCATAGAGAACTTTGAAGCTTGGCGTCGTTTCACAGACCTGAGTTCAAATGTGAATATTGCTACTCACTAATTATGTATCTCTCTCAGATTCACCTTGCATAAATTTACAAGAATAATCCCTTTGTAACAGATTTACGGAGAGGGTTAATGGGAACACAGATCTAAAAACCATCACAGTTCCTGGACCTGTGAGATTTAAGTGGCATTCTATCTGTTTTTAACAAATACAGGCAACCCCAGTGAGGTCTGGCAGGAAGCCCCAGCTAGTCCTTCCACAAGCTCACTGCTGAATTACAGCTCCTGGGTGCTTTGGAGAGACTTTTAGTCAGAGGAAGCAAACTGGGTGATCTCTACATTTAAACATCTCTCGTTGCCCAAATTCTCATCTCTGGGCTGGGAAACTTTGTTAGCACAGCCCAGACACATTCAGAGAACGACACATCATCGTTTCTCAGGGCGGCACAACTTCTGTGCTTGTACACGCCGCTGGATTTCATTCTGATGTAACACTGAGTGTGTGTGTGCATGTGTTTTTAAAAACATACGCAAATTTCGAGTCTTAAGAGTATTTCTTTTTTTCCATAGTGTTTTATCACTTTTGGGTGTACAATTTAGTGATTCATCAATTCTGTACATTACATAGAACTCATCATGGTAAGTGTGCTCTTAACCCAATCGGCTGTCTCACCCACCCACCCGCCCACCCACCTGCCCTCTGGTTACTGTCAGTGTCTTCATTGTATGTAAGAGTCTAGCTCTTTGTCTCTTTTTTACTTTTTGTTTCTTTGTTTTGTTTCTTAAATTCCACATGTGAGTGAAATCATATGGTATTTGTATTTCTCTGACTTACTTCACTTAGCATAATACTCTCTAGCTCCATCCATGTTGTTGCAAATGGCAAGAACGCATCCTTTTTCATGGCTGAGTAGTATTCTATAATATCTCTCTGTTGGATAGAGAGAGAGAGATAAAGAGGGAGAGGAGATAGAGAGAGACCTAGAGAAAGGGATAGTATAGAGATAGTATATAGATAGATACGTTTTCCTTATTCATTCACCTATCAAGGGACAATTGATTTGCATTCATGTTTTGGCTATTGTGAGTAATGCTGCAATAAACACAGGGGTGCATGCATCTTTTCAAATTAGTGTTTTTGTTTTCTTTGGGTAGATACCCAGTAGTGTAATTACTGGACCGTAGGGTAGTTCTATTTTTAAGTTTCCTGAGGAATCTCTATACCACTTTCCACAGCAGCTGAGCCTATCGCGTTCCCACTGATAACGGTGTGTGAGGTGTTAGATCTCATTGTGGTTAGCATTTCCCTGATGATAGGGGATACTGAGCATCTTTTCATGTATCTGTTAGTCATTTTTATGTCCTCTTTGGAAAAAAAAAGTCTATTCATGCTCTATGCCCATTTTTAATTGCATCTTTTGGTGGTTGTTTTTTTGTTTGTTTGTTTGTTTGTTTTGGTGTTGTACAAATTTTATGTACTATCTTTGGAAAATAACTTCTTCTGGGGCACCTGGGTGGCTTAGTCAGTTAAGTGTCTGACTTCAGCTCAGGTCATGATCTCCCCATTTGTGAGTTCGAGCCCCATGTTGAGCTCTGTGCTGACAGCTCAGAGCCTGGAGCCTGCTTCAGATTCTTTGTGTGTGTGCGTGTGTGTGCATGTGTGTATGCACACCCACGCACCCCTCTCCTCATGCTCTGTCTCTTTATCTGAAAAATAAACATTAAACATTTTTTTCAAGAAAATAACTTCTTTCATTCAGTAAGTTGTCTTCTTTTTTATCGTTTCCTTCACTGTGCAGCAGCTTTTTATTTTGGTGTAGTCCTAATAGTTTAATTTTACTTTGTTTTCCTTGCCTTAGGAGACATAGCTAGAAGAATGTTTTTATAGCTAATGTCAAAGAAATTGCAGCCTATGTTTTCTCCTAGGAGTTTTATAGTTTCGGGCTTATAGTCAGGTTTTTAATCCATTTTGAGCCTATTTTTACTTAGGGTATAAGAAAGTGGTCCAGTTTCATTCTTTTGCATGTGGCTCTCCGGTTTTCCCAGCGCTGTCTGTTGAGGAGACCGTCTTTTCCCCATTGTATGTACTTGCCTCCTTTGTTGTAGATGAATTAATCGTAGAAGCATGGGTTTATTTCTGGGCTCCGTATTCTCTTCCACAGATCTATGTTTCTGTTTTTGGGCCAGTTCCAGTCTGTTCTGATTACTACAGCTTTGTAGTATATCATGAAATCTAGAATTGTGATGCTTCTAGCTTTATTCTTTCTCAAGATGACTTTGGCTATTTGGGTTCTTTTGTGGATTCCATACACATTTTAGTATTGCTTGTCCTAGTTCTGTGAAAAAATACTCCTGGTATTTAGATGGAGATTGCATTTTGTTTTATCACGTGAAGACCCTCTCATCTCCCTCCACTTCTATAACACAGAGGGACCATGAGCCAATTATTTGCAACGTGTGTATATGACTTATACTACTTTTCTTGACTTTAGGAATTCAGAAACTGAGAGCTCGAGTAGTCATGGTGGCCTGTATGCTATTGCCCACAGAATTCTACTTCCCTTGACTTTTTGTCCAAAGAAAGAACCCCTGAGACACTGAGTATTTTCCAGAATGTTGTTCCCAGTGGTAACTGAGCTAAAATAATGCATCACATTTTAAAGAAGACTGGTTCCCCCACCGGTTCCACCATTATTGGATAGAGGGCTTTTCCCTGCTACCTGAAGACTGGAAAAATGGTTTCATGTTGGTAAGGTATTCACTTTTCCTGAGAATATTGTAAGCAAGTAATTACCTCTTGTAGCTAACGTTTCAAAATCAATTTTGACACAAATTAGTTAATACTGGTTTAACAAAATCAATACTATCTTCAAAATCCCACCAATTTTGTGCGTGTGACAAGTTTTTTAAGAATGCCTTAAATCTAAGCATCTGGCTCATTCTGAGGAATCTAAGCAGCAAATAAACCCCCATCGCCTCTGCCTTAGAAATAAAATGTTTCTCAGAGTTACTGATGGAACTAGCCTAGTCTGAATTTACCTCAGAGAAATACTCATTTCCCTACAGCCCATTCCAAGAAATTGTAGTTCAAAAAAACTGATGCGATCTTATTTCTGTTCTAACGACTAACACCATAGGACAGACATGATATGAAAAAATTACTTGTAGTCACATGCTTCTGGCATTTTTCTCTGTGATACAATATTTTCATGGGTGTCTTCTGACGTTTCTAGCCTTCAGTCTGTTCAGAGAGACGGGATTGTCATTTTTAAGATCTGGTAACAACAATTGACACCAAAATATTGAGGGTATCCTGACAGTACTGTGGAGCAGAGGCCACTCTGGGATCTCCCGTGGGGCCTCACTGTTCTCAGACATGGCTTCAGTGCCCGGCCATGATGCTGGCTGCCCTGAACTTTGAGGCTCATAGACAATCTATGGATTTCCTTAATAAAACAACAGCAGCAGCCAAACCTTAGCTTGCAGTACTGCTACTACTACTAACTACTACTATCACTAACCACTACTAGTACTAACTACTACAATGACTACTGCTAACTACTACCAACCGCTGCTAGTACTAACCACCACTACTACTAACTACTACTACTACTACTACTAACTACTACTATTATGAACTACTACAATGACTACTACTAACTACTACTGCAACTACTACTAATACTAATAATATAAAAGAACACAAAGTAATTACTAAAAACACAATATATTAAACCAGTTTTTCCCCTATTTTAAGCAAGAAGAAAAACTATTTTGGCTTGACAGAGACAAATCGAATGTAAGGAATGACTTTTCTGAGTATGTGAGTTTGCTGATAGACACCGGGACAGGTGCAAAGGCACTCTGGGACCCCCTGCAGTCACCTGTATCCTTTTTTTCCCCCCTCCAAATATTAGAGTTCTCGGGCAGACTTGAAGACACTTTAAAACATGTCCTCAGCAACCTCCAGATTATTCTCAGTGACCCTGATATCCCTCTGGCCATAATTTTGAGGCAAAAGGACATCTAAAAAGTCACCTTACTTGTATCCTCTCTAAATCAAGAAATGTGAAACATATGGCCACTTCATGTCCTTTTAGATTAAATCTAGTAATTTAGATTACTAAGAAAAGCCATTCACTACTCCGATTTTTTATGAACTCATTCTTTTATCACTCATTCACTAATTCCTTAAGTTCTTTATTCAATTGGCTTTTCTCAAGCACATCTTTTATATAAGACTCTATATTAAGTACAGCAAAGTGTAAAAAGATGAATCCCTTTAATTCTTTAAAACACATTATGCTCTCTGCCCCCAAATTAGGCTTTTTAAAAGCTAAGTAACCTGTTACCCCCACCACTTGCCAGCCCACCGTGGTGACTAGAATGGTTTTATAGTGAAAACCATAGTTAATTCACAGTAGAAGCAAGGAATAGCAAATCAGTGTTTTCTCGCCAGAAAGCCTGCTGTAAGTAAGCTAAATTGTAAAAGCTTCTCTGTAAGCACCTCGATATTTTTTTGTAAGTGTACTTTTTTTTCTGCTGCCCATTAACAACCATCCAAAAGACTCCTTGACCAATACACTCTAGGACATCGATTGTAGCTACAACCTCTGAAAAGCAAGAGATACCTGATTTCATTTTCCTTGTGGGAAAACAAAACAAAACAGAACAAATTTTGTGTTTCCGGACCCTAACTTGTGAGAATGTTGCTCTCAACTAATTTATATAATAACACATTTTTTGTAATGGCGGCTCACAGGAACATTGACTAAGCCCTGGGAGATGAACTGGTGCTCTCGAGACCCACCTCCCTGTGAGAGACATAGCCCATCCCAGAGCACTGAGTTCCAGACAGGGGGTGACAGTTGTGGGTCTCAGTGGAGACCTAATTACAGTGCCAGTAACTCCAAACTGAACACTTAATTCTTCATCACCAAACCTAATGGAATCTACTGCTCACATATTTGCCCATTTTATTCTATTGTGTTATTTGTTTATTTGTTTTTATTCATCTGTGAAGGTCTTCTCTATACTAAACCATTGGCTGCTACAAGTGTTTCAGATACCTTCTACTCTGACCCTTGTTTTTGAACTTTTTTCTATTGTATAAAAATTTTGATTTAGAGTTAGCCTAATTTATCAATATTTTCTTTTGATATTTGCACTTTTAATATCCTGTTTAAATAACACTTTCTTATACTCATGTCACATAAAATAGATTTTCTACTAGACTTTTACTTTTTCAATTTGGAGAGATAGTGAAACTTAGCGTCTAGTTAATCAGAAAGAAAAGTTGTCAGTAACATTGCCAAAAAATTTTAAAGGGCTTTAGATTTGTACTACCCCAAATCAGTAAAATATTAAAATTTACCCATGAAGGTCCATATGAAAACCATGATGGTGGTTGATTCTGAGTCAGAAAAATGACACCAGGTACAAGGAGAAATGCCACGTTGTTTAATTTCTTTCATAAGGATTATTTAGAGAAAGCACAACAATAGGTTAACCTTTGCAAATGCCAGGTAGCGGGTAAAAGATGTTTATTATATTTGCTGTATTTTCTTTTGATTAAAATTTCTGTTAAAAATGGCAAAACATTTTTTTTAGGAAAGCTCCCTGTTCAAAGCTGAGTCACTTTCTCACTTTGCCTGTAATAATGATGAGTAACGTGGCCAGATGATCTTACCCGATGGTAAAAACCGTAGCACTGGCAACAGTGGCCACAACTATCACCGTTGATTAGCACAGACTGTTTTACAGACCTCCAAGATTTTGCATTCATCGTATCACTGAACCCAGTAACGTGAGGTAAATACCATTATTTTATGTGGAAGTTCATAGAATTAAAACAAAACAAAACAAAAAAAGAGTTGAGTGTCATAAAACCAGTGATTCTGTAAGAATTTGAAAACTGGACCAAAAGAGCTTGTCTTAAGGTCAGTGTGGAAGACGGAATTTCTAACAGTGGTCCCTGAAGATGTTACCCTCTAATCCAGAGAAGGGTGCCTATAATTATGTTGGATTATATGGACCCCCTTAATAAGGGGACAGTGTCCGGATGCACCTAACCCAATTACAGGAGTCTGCGAAAGCAAAAATTTTCCCCAGCTGGCAGAGGAAGGGACAGCCATCTGGAAGAGACAGAAAACCCGGAAGAACTTACTGTGTTGTCACTGGTTTGAAGTTGGAGGGGAACACAGGAGAAGGAATGCAGGGGGTAGCCTCTAGGAGCAAGAAGTAGCCCCCAGAGGACACGGAACTCAGGTGTACACCCACAGGGAAATGAATTATGCCAAGGACTTGAATGCACTTGGAAACATTATTCTTCAGATTCCCAGAGAAGAACCCGGCTGGACTGCATTATGATTCTGACCTTGTGAGGACATAAAGAGAGAATGCAGCCAAGTCTGCATTGGGGCCTTGTAATCTACGGAACTGAAAGACCTCGATAAGCATGGTTTCAAGGTGCTAAGTTTGTAGAAACATGTTATAGTTACAAGGGACCATAGATTGTCCCTGCGACTACCTGACAATGCCCCCTGACATCTATAACTCCCCTAAAGTCTGTCCCATAATGATGAAATTCAACTTTGAAAGTTATTCCTGCTATCGACACTAATACAGACACTGCCATTACAATGAAGCTTTCTACTACTACTACTACTACTACTACTACTACTACTTCTTCTACTACTAAAAACAACGACGATAATAACGTCCTCCTGTAGGAGCTGACCATGTTCCAGGAGACAGCCAGATCCCAATTACAAAGATTCTAATACAATAGGTCTGAATAGGGGTGGAAATCTGTATGTTTATACAGTTAATACGATAATACAGTTTCATAGTCAAGATTAAGAAATCGCTGGGTTATAACAGGCTGTGTGTTGCCTGGCCAAAACGTGCATGTTGAAGCCGTAACCACTAGTGCCTCAGAAAGTGACTGTATTTGGACATAGAGTAATTAAGGTTCAATGAGGTCATCAGATTTGGGTCCTGGATCAGTACGATGGTGTCCTCGTAAGAAGAAGAGGAGATGCAGACACAGACAGTAGCATTGCCCATGCACAAAGAAAAGACCATCTGAGGACACAGAAGGTGGTGAGCTAAGGATGAGAGGCCGCAGGAGAAACCAAGCCTGGCAACACCTTGATTTTGGACTTGGAGCTTCCAAAACTGTGAGAAAGTAAATTTATGTTGTTTAAACGACCCAGCCTATTGTATTTTGTTACAGAAGCCCCAGCAAATCAATACAGGTGCCATTTATTTACTTACTGTGTTTTTGGTCCTTATTTCTAATATAGGGAATGGAAGTTCCCGAAAGTTTAAGTAATTTCCTAAGGTTGTACATGTGTTGATTTGGAGTCATGCTTGGTTTAGTTTGCTTTCAGAGTTCAAGCAATATCATCTTCCTTTCTTTGCTTGTCACAATCCACATTTTATGCTCATAAATCAATGATTGTAATTTATGCAGATAAATCCAAATGCCATGCATCACCACCCTCCGAACATACACAGAAAATAAATTTATATAAATCATTTGAGGAATTGAATATCTTCTAGAACTTTGCAAGTTGTTAAATCAATTCTCAGGTTAACTGCTTAGATGTATATATGTTTATAACTTTTTTTTTTAAATCAAGGACCAAGATTGAATTATTAAAGCCTTAAGATTGACAAGCGCAATAGTCTATTAATGTAAAAAGTGTAGAGTTGAATTACATAGTTTGGGGAAAAAGTTAAGACGGCTCAAGGAAAATCATGTCTATAAGATGATAATTCATTTTTTTAAGGAATTATTTGAAAAAGAGTTTGAATACCGTCATGTCTACAGTTCCATTTTATTGTCGTCATAGTCTAGATTTTATTGGAAAAGGTTTCTTTGGACATAGTACTGTTATTTTTAATTACATTATAAATAAGACCATTGCATTGTTAACATCAATGACCAACTTTTTTCATATTACAAGTAAAAATACAAGTTCTTTTTTCAATCAGCTTTTAACATTCTAATTATACATCATATTCCCGTTGTTACGAGCTTCTGTTCAAAGGCCAAGATGAGAGCCTTGGAAACAAGCAGCGATAAATACAGGAAAACCTACCATCAGAGGTAGGTCAACAGAGCACAAAAGTCAAGAGAGAATAGGATTTTAGAAGCAAATTGCTAAAAGGAAAATGCTTTCAAAGTTCATTAACAGCCAAATTGAAAAGAGTAAAAATGGATCTGATTTCCTGGAAAAAAAATAGCAATTTTTAGTCCTTGCTAATGCAATTAAATGGTTCATTTAGAAAAAATCTGCTCATTTTAAAGAACAGACTTGCTATCACCAGCTATTGAAACCTGAGGCATTGTGATGAGGCCAATTTTTAAATACAGTGTGTTTACATAAAACAGTAATCTTCTTTGCAATTTTGCCACTAAATACAGCTATATTTGATTCTATGTTGTTTGTTTTTTACTTGTGATGACATAACACAGTGACTACAATGAGGTCAAGATGAACTCAGTACTAATACCAGAGATATGTCTATGTTTGCAAACTGAGATTCGTATTCCAAACATTAAAAGTGGTGACATTTGAAATAGTCGTCAGAGTGTGTGTAACATTCACCAGGAAGAGAAGAGAAAGATACTTTTCCTCAACTAAAGGTCACCATAAAATTTTATTTGTGGAGGGGAAAAAAGTCTGTTTTCCTTCTTCCTACCCTGCCTTCTGTATCCCATCTTCAGCTTAATGGAATCTCTTTCTCTAACAGAAGCAGAAGTCTCTTTTTGCATCGAATCTCTTCGAGGCTTTGCCCCACGAAGCCCATTAGGAAGACGTGAGGAAGAGTAAAAATGGGAATGAATCTGTCGGGACTTACTGGCAGAAGCAGAACACGGTGTGTTGCGGGATTCAGTGGTTTATTCAAGGAAAGGAACAACCGAAAGAGAGAGAGTGTCCGAGAAAAAGTCACCAACTCACTCCTCTGCCGGTGGTTAGTGGAGGTGGCCTAACTGAGCTTGCAGGTAAATGTGAGAGCCCTGCCGAGTTGAGTCGTCAAAGTCAGACCATGGAAGGAAAGATGAGAGTAAACCTAAGGGAGGTTGTCTCAGCGCTGCGTCTCAGGGTCGAGGATCTGGAAAGGGCGCCTCGCTCCTTGCTCGTCAGGAGGGCCCGTTTTAGGGAAGACCAGCTGCAGGCAGAGAAACAGTGAGGGCGAATGAGGGTGGGACATGCCAGGCTGCCTCTGGCCTTCGGCCATCACTCTATCCAGCTGCAGTGACCTGACATTTCTCCCTTTCTAGTCGCTCGCAAGCACCCAGTGAAGGTGTTGTGGAAAATGTAGTTCACAAGCCTTAATCCAGTTGCCAGAATGCAACGTTTCATAGAAAAGAAGAGATGGTGGTCAGATTAGATTTCTTTTTTTTTTTAATTTTTTAATGTTTATTTATTTTTGAGAGACAGAGCATGAGCAGGGGAAGGGCAGAGAGAGAGGAGAGGCAGAGGCAGAATCCGAAGCAGGCTCCAGGCTCTGAGCCGTCAGCACAGAGCCCGACGTGGGGCTCGAACTCACAGACTATGAGATCATGACCCGAGCTGAAGTTGGCGCTTAACCGACTGAGCCACCCAGGCGCCCCTAGATTTCTTAACATATAGTCAAAAGGAGCTCGGAAGTGCCTATAAATCAGCTTAAAAGTGTTCCTGAAACCAGAAAACCGTAAAAGATGAGATTATTAGATATGTACATATATATTAATATACGTGCAGTGTATATAGTATGTGTATATGTGTATGTTGTATATGTATTATGTACATACACATACATCTTTGTATATAATATATGACTATACATATATATATTATATATATATATATATATATATACACATCAATGAATTAATGTGCAGTTCTCATGGAAGATGTTTCAGATCTATCTTCAGCTTATACCAGACACCTGAGATACAGAAAGATTTGAAACCACTTCTAAAATGATCTTTTCTTCACAAGCACGAAATATATCATTTGCCAAATTTTGCATAACTGGTGACAAAGTGGTAAATGATTTTTAAAATTTTAACATTTTATTGTGTGCATACAATGAAGGGAGAACTAGGGTTTTTAAGTTAAAAAGAAATTATTTTCTTTTGAGAAATAACTAAAGTACGTAGACTAACAGGGATACATACGTGTAAACTGTCATAATAACAGAAATGTATGAATGTATTTATATACATGTGTCTATAACGAACCTCTGTCAAAGAGCGCTAACATTTAGTGTCTTGCTGTCAAGAACTGCAACAATGTGGATGGATCTTGAGGGCTTTATGCTAATTGAAATATGTTAGAGAAAGACAAATATTTTCAGATTTCCCTTACATGTGTCCTCTAAAAAAAAAATCAAACTCAGAAAAAGAGACCAGATTTGTGGTTACTGGAGGTGGAGAAGGGGGGAGCAGGGAAATTGGACAAAGCGGATCCAAGGTACAAACAGTCATAAAATAAGTACGATGTATGGCATAATGCTCATAGTTAACATTGCCATATGGTATATTTGAAAGTTGTTGAGTGAATAAGTCCTAAAAGTTCTCAACACAAGGAAAAACACATGATTTTAGTTTTGTTTCTTATCTATAGGAGATGAATGGTTGTTAACCGAACGTTGTGATAATCATTTCACAGTATAAATGATAAGTCATTATGCTGCACAGCTTAAGCCTAAAGAGTGCTATACGTCAATTATGTCTTAATAAAACTGAGAAAGAATAAAATAAGGTTATTTATGGGACCTGAGCTCTGCAGGAATTTTTTACAAAGAGAAAAAGAGAAGGGAATTCTAGAATATATCAATCATGGATTAGCCTTGAAGGTATCATGCTAAGTAAAATGAGGAAATAACAGGAGGGCATAGACTGCATGATCCCACTTATATGAGGCGTCTAAAATAATCTAACAGAATCAGAAGAGAATGTTTGTTGCCAGGGGCTACGGAAAGGGGAAATGGAGAGTCGCCAAGGAATGGGCATACAGTCTCAATTATGCAAGGTGAACAATTTCTAGATATCTGTCGTACAACATTGTTGCTATCATTAACAGCGCACACTTAAAACTTTCTTGATGAGGTAGATCCCCTGTTAGGTGTTTTTACCACAATAAAATATAATTGTCAAAAAACCAGAATTACCACAGACTTGCTGCATTTTGACAATGGCATTTGAGGCAATGAGAATGGCGTATCTAAGGGACAAATGATGTTTAACACAGAAGTTGGGATGTAAAACTCCCTCACTTTCTCACAACCAACCATCCCCCATCACTCTGTCTATTAGAGCGAAATGCAGTTTACAATATTGAACTTTGAGATCGCACGTGTCGGAATTGCTTGTATCTTTTCCTTTGACGCTCATTCTCATGTTGCCTAATAGGACAGAGGCCGAATGTCTGGACTCCGGAATCAGACACATGTGGTTTGAATCCTGGCTGCGTGATAGATAGTAGATAAGAGACATTAGATAATTTACAACAAAACTAGTTAATTTTGCAGTGTTTTCCTGAATGTTTTTATCTATGTGCTTTCGATGAGTACACTAGCCTCTTTGGGCCTCAGTTTTCTCATATGTAACATCAGGATTATAAAACATTGTTTAAACAAAATATGTGAACCTATTATCAAAATGTGTAGCACCTGGAATATTGTTCACTAGTTCCTGTTTTAATGCTCTAGCCAGAGGGACAGCATGTGTAAAGAGGTGGAGATGGGAATTTGGGGGTATTTAAGATACAGAAATGAGGCTATACTCAGTGGACACTAGCAGGAAAGGGAAAGAATTTAAATAATAAGGCAGAGATATAATCAGAACTCAGAGCATGTAGAACCTCATAGACCATGGAGTAGTGTTTGGATTTTTATTCTAGAGATTTTGTTCCAGTCTTTGAAGGATCCCCCAGAGCAGAATGCACAGTCATCTCAAGTGCACAGGGACCTTCTCCAAGATTGATCGTATGTCAGGCTATAAAATAGGTCTCAACAAATGTGAAAATATTGAAATCATGTGAAGTATGTTCTCCATCCAGAATAAAATGAAATTAGAAATCAATAACAGAAGGACATTTGGCTTACTCCAAATTTTGTAGAAATTAACAACCCACTCTTAAATAGTCAATGAGTCACAAAAGAAAAAAAGAAAAATTAGAAAGGAGTGAGAGAGAGAGAGAATGGCACGTCATAAAACACTCTTAACTATAGAGAACAAGCTGAGGGTTGATGGAGGGAGGTGGGTGGGGGGATGGGCTAGATGGGTGATGGGGACTAAGGAGGGCACTCGTTGGCATGAGCCCTGGGTGTTGTATGTAAGTGATGAATCATTAAATTCTCTCCTGAAACTAATATTACGCTACATGATAACTAATTAGAATTTAAATTAAAACTTGAACTAAGAAAGAGAAAGCACCCTGATAAGAGTGAAGACAAAACCAACATAACAATATTGATGGACTGCAGTGAGCGCAGTGCTTAGGAGGAAGTACATGGCTGTGAATGCTGTATTAAAAAAGAAAAAAAATCTCAAATCAATAACAGAACATTTGGCCTTAAGAACTAGAAAAAGAACAGCAAATTAAACCCATACCAAGCAGAAGGAAGAAAATAATAAAGATGGGACCAGGAATAAATGAAACAGACACTCGAAAAATAAGGTAAATGACCAAAAGCAGAAGTTCGTTCTATCAAAACATTGGCAAAATTGGCCAACTTTTAACAAGCCATGTGGGGAGAAAATAAAGACAAATTAGTAAAATGAAAGAGAAGGCAAACTGCAGGTCTTAATTTAAAAAGGGATTGGAAGAAAAGACTATGAACAGTTGCATACCAACAACTTAGATAATCTAAATGAAATAAACTCCTAAAAAGACACACACTAATGACTCAACTCCAGAACAAAGAGAAAATGTGCATGGATTTACAAGTAGAGACTGGATTAGCAATCACAAAATTGCAACTCCCACAAAGAAAATCCCCACACCCGGTGGCTTCACTGGTGAAATCAGCTGAAAGCTCAAAGCGCTAAGGACAACTTTCACCAGCTCTTCCAGAAACAGGAAAAGGGACCGCTTCATGGCTCATTCTAGGAGGTTAGTATTATGTTAATACCAAAACCAAAGACATCCCATGTATAGAAAACTGAAACAGTATCACAAGATTCGTTCAGTATATGAAAATCAGTGTTTATTATTAATAAAATAAAATACAAAGCCCACATGGTCCTCTTAATCAGCACGGAAAAGTTTAGTGATAAAACCCAGCAAAAGACAAAAACATTCTTTTATCTGAGAGCAAGAAAAAGACAAGACACTATTTCTATTCAACACTGCCCTGGAGGGTTTTACTAAGGTACTTAGGCCAGAACATTTCTTATTCTCTATGTTGAAAAGAAGAAATAAAACTGTTACTATTTCCAAATGACCTTGTCTTGAATTTTAAAAACCCAAAGGAATTCACAGACACACACACGCGCACACACACACACACCTACCTTGATAGACCTAATGCATGAGTTCAGTTTGATCGCAGAAAGATAATTGATCTAAAAAACCAGTCATTTTTCTACACTAGCAATGAATAATCTAAAGAAAAAATGAAGAAAACAATTCAATTTAAAATAGTATGAAAAGAATAAAATAATGAGAATGAATTTAATACAAGGGATGAAAAACCTGGACACTGAAAATGACAGCAACTTTAGAAAGAAATGAGAGAAACAAACAAAAACCTAGATAAATGGAAACACATCCTGTGTTCATTGATTAGAAGTCTAAATATTTTTTAAAATAGCAATGATATTCAAATTCATCTACAGTTTAAACATTATCCCTGGAAAAACTCCCGTGCCTTTTTTGCAGAATGGCGAGCTAACCCTAAAATTCACACACAAATACAAAGGACCCAGAACAGTGAAAACATTTTTGAAAAAGAACACAGTTATGGGCTTTACACTTCTTGATTTCAAACCTGCCTGCAAATCTAAGAGAATCTATAAAACGAAGAGAATTTAAAACATAATTCCAGCAAAAATGTGTACACAAATGTCAGAGAAGCTTTTTACAGATTAACTAAAAAGTTAAAACAACCCAAATACCCACCAACTGCTGAAAGAATTGTTTTAAATGGACATATTCCTACAATAGAATATTACTCAGTCACAAAAAGAAGCAAAGTTCTGAAACCTGCTAAAACACTAATGAACCTCAAAAATATAAGTGAAAAGAGCCCGACACAGAGGTCATATGTTGTGAGAGTCCCGTGATATAAATGGTCCAGCAAAGGCAAATCCGTAGAAACCGAGGGTAGGTTAATGGTTGCCAGAAGAGGAGGAAAGAGGGGAAAATGTTAATGGTTATCGGGTTTCATTGGGGGATGACAAAAATGTTCTGGAAGCCTAGTGGTGGTGGTTTCACAACCTTGTGAATATACTAATAATCTCTGATTTGTACGCATTAAAATGGTGAATGTTTTGGCATTTTAATTTCATCACTGTAAACAAAAGAAAAAAAGGAATTACATGGGCAGGGTGAAAAGGGACCTTCGTGCTCCCTACACCCCAAGCTTCGTACAAACTTAGGAGCTGCATCCATTTCTCCCATCCTCCCAACTTTGTGTGGAGCACTGGTGCCCACCAGAGCCTGCGGTCCCTGCTATGCATTGCCGATGACAGACCCAATTAGAACTAGCTGACCTTCTCTCCAGGTTTCTCCTAGGGACTTGATAGAGAAAAAAAAAAGTCCCAAGAAGGCTTTAATTCACATAATAAGCCATGTCCCCAAGAATGGTTCCAAGACCAATGGCCAGAAGCAGGTGATCATAACCCCAGGACACCAGATGGCCGTTAGCCATGTAGACACTAAGGTACCATTGTGGCTCTCAGGCACTCTGTCTCCTGACTCCCGTCTCCTGACTTGGCCACTTGGGCGAAGGATGTGTTGGAAAAGAGGCCTTCCCGGGGAAGCACGATGATTTAGTGGGAGATGCAGCAGACTGGCCGGTGTGACAGTGGCATAATCAACTCTGAGCAGTCCCCAGAGATGCCAAGAGAGCTGCTCCAGAGAAAACCATTCTGAAACATAGCTGGCACAAGCACCCAGCAACCGTAACTGTAGCTGGTCAAAGAGCTAGAACAAGGTTGGGTCCTGGGGACCCCTGACAGTCATTAACCCTTTAGTTGCTGGGTTGTGGAAGTGGGTGAGGTAATTCTATATGAGGCCGGAAGGCTGGGTCAGGTTGCAGAGGGCAAAAAAGGGTCTTGCTTAGAGAAGCGGTCTTTCATCAACCAATCGAGATAGAGTGCAGTGTTTTCACAAGCAGGGTGATCATCCCCTTGCATCTGACCTGGATGTTAGCACTTGCCAACAGGTTCTGAAGAGTGAGGAAAGGGAAGAAATGAATCAAGAATAATCCCAAGGTATTAGTCTGAGCAAATGGGTGGACGCAGTTAACTGATTACCGTGTTGATTAATGAGAAACAGAGTGGGGAGAGGTAATAAAGGGTTTTCTGTGGGCACGTGAATTAGAACAACTAACACTCAGGAAAGCATGCATGTTACCTATGAGGCTCATCATTTATCCTGAGATGCTAGGAAAATTTGGGGCTAGAGATGCAGATTTGGGATGGTATTTGAAAGTCTAGGACTCTGTGAAATCGTCACATCAGCCTGCATACCTAGTGAAAGGGGCCCAGGATGAAGCGCTGAGTCCTCCAGGACTCAGCAGGGAGAAGAGAAGGAGCCCGTGGAGTCCCCAAGACCTCCCTCACTTCTCTAACCCCAATCGCATGTCTAGGTGGTTCCCCAAAACAGGCTGGTTTTTGATAATTCTCTAGAATGACTCACAGAACTCATTGGAAGATGTTATTTTTTGCAATCCATGAGTAACAACATTCATGGAGTATTGCCAACCAGGTCAGCTCAAACTAGTTCTGGTGTCCAAAATTGTTATTGGGGCCATGTTTGACTGCACACCTGAGTGACCTCTAGTTTCCAGGTTTTCCAGAAGTAGAGCAGACACTGGAGGCCCCAGAGCCCCCATCATTAATCACATGGTTATACTGCCAAGTGGCCAAGACTCCCTGGTGAACAAAGACAATTGGATGAGGCAGGACATTCCAAGAGTCTAGATACCACCTCCAGTAGTGTAGAGAAAAGGCTGAACCTCTCTGTGTAAGGCTAATTTTTACCACACAAAGCCAGTAAACAGACCGAGGTGATAAAGGCAGCAAAGAAAGCTTGGAATGCCATGGTTTCACAATAGCAAGGACATAAGAATATTTCAGGAAGGAGAAAGTATTCAGTTGCCTCAAATTCTGTTGCAGGTTTAACAAAGGTGAGAGTAGGGATGTGAACAGTGGATAAAGCAACACCGGTGACCACTGGCAACCGTGATAAGCAGTTTCACTGGAGTGGTGAGACCTGGAGCTGTGGAGAGAGAGACCGTGAGTACCCAGTTTAAGTTTTTCTTTAAAGATAGACAGAGAAATTGGGCAGTAGCAGAGAGCCGACTTGAGGTTATGAGGAACTTTTAAAAGATGGATGATTTTCACATGTGTCTATTTATTATCATAAAATACTGAGTAGATGAGGAGTTGTTTAAATGCTGAGAGAAAGGAGCCGAGCCCGGGAATAACAGAAGGTGGTGAGGTTAAGAGCTGAAGAAGAGTGGGCCTTGGTGGGGGCAGGGCTCCTTCGTTTATCCTAGACAGGCAGGTCATGGTGATGGATGGTGAGGGAGTGTTTTGTTCTGTAGGTGTCCGTCAGACCAGTGAAGGGCAAGATGAGATGATCCTCAGACAAAGGTGAAATGGAAGTCTGTGCTGATGGATTGACAAAGCAAACGTAGGTGTAAATAGTCGCCTCCCAAAGTGGAGAAAGAAGGTCACCTCCCAAAAAAGAAATGGTAGGAGGGTCAGGAAGTGTCGAGTGCCCTTTCCAGTGCGCAATCAAGATTGTAGCTGACGCTGTAGGCAAAATTGAGGTGTCGTGTGCTGTAGGCATTCCCTGTGACTATGGAGGAGGTAGGAGGCGAAAGTTAGAGGTTGCTGTGAGGAGGGTTGTGTTGATGGACCCTGGAATCTTTACCATGTGGGTGGGGATCCCAGAGAAGGGAGTTGGGGGCATAGTCGTATGGGGTGCGCATTGCCTGGAGGTCTCAGTGAGCCAGTCACTGCCGTTTGTCACCGCCATTTGATATCTCAGTTGACAACGACCCCACACTCTCTCTAGATGCTTCTGTGTTGATATAGAAATGGTGTGGTTTACCTAGATATTAACACGACACATCACAGTCTTGATTTCTCAACTTTAGCCTTTCTGGTTCACTTACGTGGTCAGCCAGCATTTCGAAGTCCAACCATTGTGCCGATGTAGTTGGGGGTCCGAGGGACTTCTAGCCCATGCTACACCTAGACAAAACTAGCTCTCCTGGCCAACATGCCCTAGCCGGGGAGGCTCTCTCTGTGACCCTCAGTTTCCTATCCTGGCCATCACAAGACTGTCCCGGTTATGTGGGACGCGATTTTCCAGTTACATGACCTCCAAAATGAAAGGTTCAGGTGCTGGGTGCCGTATCACTGCTTCGCTTTCAGCATCTCCCTCCTTAATCTACTTGCTGAACTCCTCTCCCTCTTCGGTGTCTCCTGTGTACGTATTGCTAAAGGAGTTAATGCACAGATACAAAATGATATAGAATAGCTTGGAAAACAAAGAGGGCTTTTAAGAATTGAAAGAGATTTGTGGCACCCGGGTGGCTCAGTCGGTTGAACGTCCTGACTCTGAGTTTCAGCTCAGGTCATGATCTCCTGGTTCGTGAGTTCAAGCCCCACATCGGGCTCTGTGCTGACAGTGCAGAGCCTGGTTCAGATTCTCTTTCTCCCTCTCTCTCTGCTCTTCTCCCACTCGTTCTCTCTCTCTCTCTGTCTCTCTCTCTCTCTCTTTAAAAATAAATAATAAACATGAAAAAAATACTTAAAAAAAGAATTGAAAGAGATTTTGATTAGATAATTTACCACAAGTAAGTGTTCACTAACATGAGAGTGACCTTCCTTCCATGGTGTGGGGTTAAATCCTATACACACACACACACACACACACACACACACATACATGTAAACTATTCATAGATGTATTCACTTGTGTTTCTATACCCAATATATACGTATGTGTGTGTGTAAGTATAAGGAAACAAGAGACAGTGACAGTCCTTAGGCACCGACCCCAGGGGCTTTGAGCCGGGGAATAGTATAAAAACAAAGTGGTAAGGGAGGCCCTCTCCAAGATTGTCATAATCAGGTTCTAACAAGAATTACAACACTTTTACTAGGTCAACTAGCAAATCAGTTTCAGAGTGATAACTAAAATATCCTTTCATGATTCTTAGGGTCTCTTGAAGACTGTTCTGTTAAACTCTCTTTGGTGAAAAGATAAATCATTTTAATATGAATACACATCAAACTTTGCAAATTAAAGAGCAGGTTCTGTAGTTAAACACATTATTTTTGTAAGGAAAAGTGATGATACTCTACTAATCTATTTATTGTCTATCCATTGATTTATTTATTTTGAATCTTGTAAATAACCAAAGGCCTCTGCTGACTAGGGAGTCAATTAATGGTTTAAAATAACTTGAGCTTGGCGGAAGCACCAAAACTTAAGACTTACTTGTAAGCTCTCCCAGCAAACTTGAACTTGATAGGCTACGTTACAGTTGATGTCCTACTAGAAGAGTGGTGCTTCCTTTTTCATTTGACACTAGCTGGCAGAACTGCTGAAAATCGTAGCAGTTAAATACAGTCCCCATTGGGGACACATGTATATAACACACGAGAGCAAAATAACTTTAACCTTTCTGCCGATGTGCTAATTTTGTGCATGGAAAATTCCATTTTCTTGGATTGCATGTCTTGCTCCATACATTTGTGTATAGAATCAGATAGGAGAAATACATTTTCCAGGTAATAAAATATACACATTTATTGTGATGCTGTTTAAAAAACCAAATGCTCTCTTGTTAAGAAATCTCTAAATGACTGGAAATAATTGAGCTGACTTTCCTAAACCAGAATAGCTAGGCTCAAATTGATTACATTCATGCTCTGAATATTCCAATTTGCTTGGATCCATTTACTGTAACCAAATTGAAGAAACCCTGCTTTCTAGGTCATACATTGTTCGCGACAAAATTACACTGGGAGTTTACACGTTTGTTCTGTCTAATACATTATGGGAACATAATATATCTCTTGGTGAGCAGAAGTGTCAATTATGGTAATTGCGATAATAGACTTGTATTTAGGTTGTTGTATATATTCTAACCGTATTAAGACATTTGAAAAATCATAAATTTAGTAGCTTTAGCTATAGCCTAGATACATTCCTCAGCTGTGATAGAGACTCAGAGCGAAGGGGAAAAAGAGCAAAGTATACTAATATTTCTACTCTTCTCTTCACTGTCAAAATCGTCAATATTTTACTTCATCTACAGGTTTTCGAAATATCATGTACAAAGTATGTTAAAATTAATAGGTTCTGTGAAAATATTTACAAATCAGGACAAACAAAGACTGGAGATTACTGCGCTGAGAGTCCCTCTGTTCTGCCTGACACTCTCCCTCACAAATGCAGCTCGTCCCCATCGCCAACGCTAGGTGACCTTAGGAACCTCATCTAATGACAAACTAAAATTAGCAGCCACATGTCCTTTGCCTAAAGCCAGCCCCAGCTGAAGGATAGACAGAAACAAAGGGAGCCCCATTTCTGACTTGAAACTGTATCTAGTCCATCGCCAGTTGTGTATTCATGATAAGCATGGGTGTTTACTACCTAGACTTCACAACAGAACCAAGAGGCTCAGATGAACCTTTAAGGTTTAAGAAATCCATATCTCTGCCTCCGGGTGAAACAGTTTAGAAACACTGCTGAAAGAAAATTGCGAAGCATCGCCCGTCTCCCTTGAATATAATTTTCTTCTTTGTAAAGCCTCAGATGAGTCAGTAATCGCTATAGCAAACTTCAAAGGCTTGTGGAAAATGTGAACCGTAAGTAAATGCGGTTGTATTCTGGAAAGGTCCTATGTGGCCACCTAAATGGAAAGCACCAGAGAGGACTGTCTGTGACTCAGGTAGGTTAAGAGAAGCCAGTAAATCTGCTAAAAGCAAAGTCTCAGGTCTTCATTGTTTGCACATTTAAGCCTCTATTTTATTTTTTTTAGTTTACCTTCCATGAAAGCAATTTTTTTAATTGTTTATTAACAGTAAAATATTTTGGACATGGACCAATAGTTCTTGTTTCTTTCCTTTGTTTGTTTTTGGCTTATTTTTAATTCATCTGTTTTGCTTTCAGATCAGTGTCTAATGATAACATTAATAATAAGCAAAGTGTTAATAGAGATATTTATTACCCTCCGTGATGAGACACATTCTGTGCTCAGGTCTTGCTCTCACTGGCGTCCAAACCTTGGGATGTATTAGAATCATCTGGGGAGCTCAGGCAATCTCAAAGCCCGGGTCGCACCCCATGACAATGAAACCAGAACATCCAGGGATGGGAGCCAGGCGTCACTACCGTTGGAAACCACTGCTGTGCCTCCCAGATTCCTCCACGGCCTTCTGGAACAGTGCGACTGTGGTAGTGGTCCTGGGGAGCAGAGCATGCCTGTCTGGATCCACTGTTCGTGAACTTGGTGACACCAAACACTCTCTAACCTAATTGCCTCCGCGTCTTCATTCATAAGACGAGGATAACAATTAGTAGCTACCTCGCACTGTTTGTGTCAGCCTCTTGACCTCATGAAAAATACCCAATACTAATACACAGAATCGGGGTGCTTAGTCGGTGAAATGTCCAACTCTTGGTTTCTGCTCAGGTCACGATCTCCTGGTTTGTGAGTTCGAGCCCCATGTCGGACTGTGCGCCGACAGCGTGGAGCCTGCTTGGGATTCTCTCTCTCCTTCTTTCCTGCCTATCCCCTGCCCACTCTCTCTCAAATAAATAAACTTAAAAAATAGCATACAATATTATTATGCAGCAATAAACAGAAGTCATGGCTTTTGGAACAAGGTATATTTGGAGTTTAATCCTGTTTTCTGAATTCCCTGGGGATGTTACTTATATAAGATCCTTCCCTTCTCAGAGATGTTTCCTTGGATAGAGATCAGAAAATCTACCCCACAGTTTTGTTTTAGGGATTTAATAATATTGTGTTAATATTAATATTACTTAGCCCACTTTGAGGATAGTAAGCCCTCTAAAATTACCTGGCATCGATGTTGTATCGTAATTCAGCATGCTAAGTGTGGAAATAGAGGTGCTTCGCAGAGAGCTATGGCAGAACACAGGTGGGGCTGCCAAAACACAGGTGGGTGTGGAGGAAGGACAGTTTCATGAGAGACACATACTCACTAATTCAGAGTCTGCTACAGAATCGTATGATGGATCTCCGAAGTCAGCTTGCTGAAGTATACCCTCCATTCAAGTTCGCTTACAGTGATTTCAGCTTCTGTTTATTTTCCTGGGATTGCACAGCTGTTGGGTTAGAAATCAAATCCTCTACAAAGCTCTTGACCCACTGTGACCTCGTGTGCTGCTCAAATAAGCACAGCGAGTGGACACACAGAAATAAAATGGAAACTGTTATGAAGCAATATATGGTACTTATAAATCATACTTAAAGTTGTTTGAGAAATGTCTCCTTCAAGTGACCCTCAGTCATTTCATGCCTCGTACTAGATGGCTTCTTTCAAATCAAGTGTCATATATATGAAAATTCTGCTGGTATCGTTTCTCTAAATGAGAGTTGTTTCAAGCTGTACCTAGAACAAAGAACAAAAGAGAACAGACCTTGTTTAAACTCTTTGGGCCATCACAGCAATATGCTCTAGTGACAACATCAGTGAGATTTTTCATTTCACGCATAAATATCTGAGCACGCTGTTGGCGTTCCTGCCCATGAGACCTATCCGTCTTCGCTGCTTACCTGCTTACTTACTTGTTTGTAGATCTTGAAACTGTTAACTAGTATCACGTGCTTGCCATTCCTGAAGTCACTTTCCTTCCAATCCCATGGACTCTTAGATCTGTATAATGATGGAGACAAAACTGTTAGCCTTTGAAAAAAATCAGTCCTATGAGAAAGGGCTTGGAAGTTATGAAGAAACTATTGTAAGTCTGTATTTTAAAACTATTTTATGTGGGGTACCCCGATGGCTCTGTCAGTTAAGTGTCTGACTCTTGATTTTCACCCAGGTTGTGGTTTCACAGTTCATGAGTTCAAGCCCCGTATCCAGCTCAGCTCTGACAGCGCAGAGCCTGTTTGGGATTCTCTCTCTCCCTCTCTCTCTCTCTCTGCCCCTCCCCCACTCATGCGCGTGCTCACTCTCTCTCTCAAAATGAAATAAGTAAACTTTAAATATAAACAAACAAACAAATAAATAAATAAAATTATTCTATGCTATTTTCCTCAAATCATTCAGAAGGGAGAAAATGCTGGTTTATTTTAAATGTTTATTTATTTTGACAGAGAGAGAGAAAGGGTGCAAGCACACGTGAGAGTAAGGAAGGGGCAGAGAGAGAGGAAGAGAGAGAATCCCAAGCGGGCTCTGTGCTGCCAGTGCAGAGTCTGACACGGGGCTCGATTCTGCGAGCAGTGAGATCACGACCTGAGCCAAAAACCAGAGTCAGACACTCAGCCAGTTGAGCCACCCAGACACCCCTGCTGGTTTATTTTAAAAGATAGTCTTATCCAAAACATTTCTCAGGACCTTCGACATCGTATTAAATGTTCACGGTAAATAGTGCCAAAAACTGAATGGATGACCGCTACTCCACCCCAGAAAGGGAAGGGAGTGAGGACAGCCCACTTTGGGGAAGAACTGTCCTAAGCAATACCATTTCAGATGTAAGACCGATTAATAGCTTCATATTACAGGATGTTTTTCGGTTGTCCATTCGGAAGTAAGGAGCTGTATACTTACAAGGTCACAATTTGACTTCATTACAGAATTGTTTTTTCCCTGGTGGAAGGGAAGTATGTTAACCATTTCTTTCTGGAGTCGTTGAAACCTACCTAAGACCTTCGTGAGCGAAACGAGAACAGAGCCGTGAGCGGGAGACCTAGAAACTGCCCTCTTTGGCACTCACTGCACTGTCAGCAAGGACAGAGAATTAAAGACACGTTCCAAACAGAGGCTCTTTCTCGTTAGTTCGTTACTCCACTTCTGGGACGGAATGCTGTCTAGCCCAGAATCAGACTCTTCTCCTGTGTCGTGAGAAGAACAACATGCCTAAAGATTTCACCTCATGCCAAATGTGAAATAGCTCTCGCTGTCGGGAACGATTCCTATGAGCGGCAGCTTCATATGGGATGGGCACTAAAGTTGAACTCTGGAGTTTGATACTGCTTAATGACATGTGTGGTGATCTGGTCCTTGTCTACCTCTCCCATAGTGTCTTGAATCATTCTTCCGTGGCTCAAACAACTCTAGGCGAGCTCATTTCCTTTCTTTTCATTAAAAAGCTAGCCTTTCCCCCTCTTTAAGGTCTTTGCTCTTAAAATCTCATTTGCCTGGAAGGCTCTTACCCCAGCTCTTAACATGGCCCATGGCTTCTAATTCTTTGTTCCTCAGCTCCAAGTTTACCTCCTCAGCGACACTTGTCCTAATGGTATGTGCCACACACCAGGTCTCTGCATTCCCAGCACACTTACCGTACCACCCTGTCGGCCTTATAGCCTCGACCACAAAGACGTGATATTTTTATATTATTTGTTTCCTTGTTTATCGCCTGTCACCCGCCACTTTATTTATTTATTTATTTTTTAATGTTTATTTATTGCTGAAAGAGAGAGAGCATGAGCATGGGAGGGGCAGAGAGAGGGGGGGACACAGAGTCCAAAGCAGGCTTCAGTCTCTGAGCTGTCAGCACAGAGCTTGATGCCGGGCTCAAACCCACAAACTGTGAGATCATGACCTGAGCCGAAGTCGGATGCTTAACCGACTGAGCCACCCAGGTGCCCTACCCGCCACTTTAGAGAGCTTACCTCTCTACAGAAGGACATATTTTGTCTTATTCTTCATGGTCTCTGTAGCATTTAAACATCAGAAACCCTATGGTCCATGTTTTTGATAATTTAATGATAATATTTTAGTCATATTTATACCCATACTTAATATAGACAGTTAACTTTTTTTTAACATTTTTATTTATTATTGAGAGACAGAGAGAGACAGAGCATGGGCAGGGGAGAGGATAGAAAGAGGCAGAGACACAGAATCGGAAGGAGGCTCCAGGCTCTGAGCCATCCGCACAGAGCCCTACGCGGGGCTCAAACTCACAAACTGCGAGATCATGACCTGAGCTGAAGTCAGATGCTTAACCGACCGAGCCACCCAGATGCCCCAGTTAACTTTTAAACTATGTTAAAAGAATGATTTTTCTTCATCTGTAAGATTTACATGTGAAAAGCTTAACCCAGTGGATCTCTCAATAGCTAATAACACAGATATAGATGAGCAAGTATTTGCCTTACACGGAGATGATTTTGTGAATCCACGATTCCACGCACCAAAGGGTTTTACACTGCCGTAAATACCATCAGATTGTTAGATTCGGCTTCTTACTGTTTAATACGAACATAAAGGTAAATAGTGCAAAGTTAGACAGTTGAAAAGTTCTCAAGTATACATGTTTAGAATCCTATAGAAAAAGAAATCTGTATTTCTTTTTGGGGCTGAAACTAAAATAGAAGTGTAAGTGATCGTATGCTTCTTACTCCAAAATCTGCTATTTGGTTATTGTGCAGCTAAGACAAATTTAAATTTTTTTTTAATGTTTATTTATTTTTGAGAGACCTAGAGACAGAGTATGAGCAGGGGAAGGGCAGAGAGAGAGGGAGAAACAGAATCTGAAGAAGCAGGCTCCAGGCTCTGAGCCGTCGGCACAGAGCCCGATGCGGGGCTCGAACTCACAGACCGTGAGATCATGACCTGAGCCGAAGTCGGCCGCTCAACCAACTGAGCCACCCAGGCGCCCCCTAAGACAAATTTAAAATAATATTTTGGAGCTTCTACTTCAGCTTGAAACAGTGGCCACAGAGGCTTTTTCAGTGTCAAAGAGGGTATCTGTTATTTCAGGATAGAATTAATAGGTGAAGTGAAGCCAAGCCTTACTTATTTGCTATAATATGGGAATTAAGAGTATTTCAGTCAAATAATAGATACTTCCTTTATTTGCATTTTCTTGTAGCATCTGTTTTGGTTTAATGACACCATTTCCTCTTTCTTTTTTTCTTTTTTTTTTTTTAATTTTTTTAACATTTATTTATTTTTGAGAGATATAGAGACAATATGAGCAGGGGAAGGGCAGAGAGAGAGGGAGACACAGAATCCGAAGCAGGCTCCAGGCTCTGAGCCATCAGCACAGAGCCCGATGCGGGGCTTGAACTCACAGACTGTGAGATCATGACCTGAGCCAAAGTCGGCCACTTAACCAACTGAGCCACCCAGGCGCCCCCATTTCCTCTTTCTTTTAGATGCAGGGCAATCTCACAACTGGTGCATATTTGTGGAGAACACATTACAATTTTTTTATGCATCCCACAAAGACTGTTCCACCCCTCAGTACTTGACCCATTGGAAAGCCTGTCTTCCTTTTATCTAAGATTGGCCCATGTTTGGCACACAAACTGCAACCCCACAGGTGAATATACCAGATGATAAAAGAAGTAGCACCTGATACTAGAATTTCTTCTGGTAAGTTCTTAGGTAGTCTGTGACTTCTTCACAGCCTTTGAGCAGAGTGTAATGTGCCTATGTGTGTGTTTCTGTGTGTTGGTTCTAATCTACAACCTAAGAGTGGTCAGGGCCTAATTCAGAATACACACTTTGGGGGTGGCTAACGGCCTCAAGAGCCCAGAGGCAGAGACGGAACATGGTTTGGCTACATGGCTATATTTTTCTGAGATCAGCAGCACATGGGTTGTTAATTAAGCAGTTGATGTTAGAAATATTTGTTGTTTGTTTTCTCTTTTTGCGGGGGCGGGGTGAGAAATTGGCATTCAGTCTTTGCGGAAAAACTACAACTAATATTCCAGAGACGACCCCAGTTGCCCTTGCATGAAGAAGACCTCAGGACGCTTTACCTCTCAGAATGGCACCTGACCATTGACTCACAAACAGGTCTGTGTCTGACTGGTCTAACTGGTGTTAACCCACCCAGTTCTTTCTGTCTGTTAGCCACCATATTGCTCTTAAAATTTGCTTTGGGGAATTGTAGATATCCTTCTGGTGAACTTTTCACAAACGGTGTTACTGGAGTAATAAAAGGACAGGTAACTGGGGCTTCATTAAAATTATGAAACAGGTTGCATGACTGTGCATATTGGCTCATAAGTGTTTATATGTATGTGTAACATGCATCTATTATGTTTATGAGTTGGAAAAAATCCAGTCCCCACTCCTGTGTTTCTTCTTTACTCTCACATGATGAGACCAGGTTTGTGGGAGTTTATCCCCTCTGAGCAATTCTCTGATAATGGGTGTCCTACAAGTTAACCCAACTTTGACTCTGTCTAGCTGGTGATAGCATCGGATCCCACAGAGGATCCCATCCCACAGAGTCATCCCATCACAGGAGACTTCCCCATGCCCCATGCAGGTGCCATTCACAAGTAGTAGGTCCCCACGTTACCCACAACTTCCATCCTACATAGCTACAAATTAGAGGTTTCATTTGCTCAGGTTTCACTTGCTACAGCAGCTCACCGAACTCTTACTTTCACTTAACAGTTTATTAAAGCATGTGATAAAGGATACCAATAAACAGCCAGGTGAAGAGATGACTGCAGTGAGGTCTAGGAGTGTCCCCAGTACAGGATCTTGTGTCTCTGGAGTTGAGGTATGCAATACATGGATGTGTGCAGAGCTCTTTGGACTCTGTAGTATGGAGAACTTTATGAAAACTTCACGTAAGCATGATTGACCACTAACTCCATGTTGAGACAACTCCTAGGGAACTGGAATGAGGCTGAAAATTACAAGCTTCTCATCATGGCTCGGTCTTTGCAGGCACCCACTCTCATCCAGAACCCATTCAGGAGCCCACTCAGAGTTGCCTCGTTCAAACAAGACGCTCCTATCAGCCAGGGAATCACAGGGGTCTCAGGAGCCCCACAGCAAGGACTAGAGGCAGAGAACGATGCGTGTATTTTCTATTGTCCTCCTGTTTATAAACTTGCTTTCACTGTGATTCGGTAGCAAAGTGGTAGGAAGGAGATCTAGAACTTCAGAGAGGTTATAACATTTACTAAAATAAAAAGTAAACAGTCAAGAAGTACTAATAATTATGTACAACATAATTGGTTCAGAGTTCTTCACCAAAGAATGGACATATGTTTATTTGGGAATAAAATAGATATTTAAATGTTTCTAGTAGGAGATAGGAACAGGCTGCTTTACCCTGACAATGAAAGATGTAATAGCCGTGTTTTCTGGTTTCCGTATTTAATACTGTGACACGCAGCGGCCTTGCCGGACCTGAATGGACTGCTCCTCCCAGTAAGTTGCCTCCTGGAGATGGCAAAGATCTCTCCTGCAAGTATGCCTTTCTTATGCAGACCAGTCAACTCAGATCCCACATCCTCAAGCATCTCTTTCCTCCTGCTTCCCCAGGACTCTTACACCCTGGACCACTCTCTGCTCCAACCACTCAGGAGCAGGTATCAGACACCTAGGGACAGTCACTATGCCCTTTGGAATTACTCTGGAATTACTCAAAGTAGACAACCTTAAGCCTCCTTCCTCTGCCTTGTCTCTTCTTTTCCAAGAGAACTTTCCTCCCTAAAGGCTCCCGCCCAGGTTTCACCTTGTTCCTTCTCCCTCTTGTCAAAGCTGGTCCCTCCCCATGTGGCCCTGCGTGGTTCTAGGGAGCTCGTGTGTATCAAAACCTTCTTCCTTTATGACAGTTAGGTCAACGTCTCTGTGTCTTACCACACCTGATTAATACAAATCCTGAGTAGTCTTACTCCAAAGGAGTTAGGATTTTGTTGTTTTGAATAGCTGACAGAGTCAGCTAGAGAGAAAAGTGAAGTTCAACACAAAAAAAGAAGACCGTGCATTATGCTGTGTGGTTATGTTTCCTGAATTTTTAGGGTCATCTGACAAGAAAGGACAACTGGTAGAATCGACTCGATGCTGAGTTTTAGAAAAGAGACCACAGAGTTTCAATTTAAGTCTATACGTTCATATGTCTTAATGGCGATAAGACTATAATTTAAGGATATAATTTAGAGACTGTGCCCAAGCCCATTTCCAAGCTACCCTGCAATTTTTAAATTTTTCTAATGTTTGTTTATTTTTGAGAGAGAGAGAGAGAAAAAAAGAGACAGCATAAGCAGGGAAGGGGCAGAGAGAGAGGGAGACACAGAATCTGAAACAGGCTCCAGGCTCTGAGCTGAGCCATCCTGGTGCCTGCCCCCCTTTTTTAAATTCTTTTAAGCTACCCTGTAATTTTTAACTATTGCCTCGTAGTCCTAAAGTTCTTCAGTAAAATTGGCATAAGTAATAAATATTCAGATTTTATTGTGAACCTTAAAATTGAGAATTCTGTCCAAGGTTATCTAAATCTCTGACCTGAGAGAATCCTTGTGACTTCTGAATTAGAGGAATAAAGTTAATTTTGTATTTCCCTGTATATGTATTTTTTCCCACCTGGAATTTAAAACCGCACCAACCTATAAATTAAAATCAACAAAACATATAGATTGCACAACATTACAAATAGACTTCATTCATTTTGGTTAACACAGTAAGAAAAACCATTGTTCCTTTTACTTTAGGGTTAAAATAATTTCTCAACTCCATTAATTCATATTAACAAATACTATATACTATATATGATCAATTTTTAATTCAAAAATACAGGACAGAAACTATCCAAAAGCCACCAAATATAAATCAGTTCAATAACTGTAGATTCAAATGTCATGTATCTATATTATACTGGATATCAGCCTAACATTTTATTGAAATCAGAACATATTAAGAAACTTTTTTAAAAAATATACTATAAGGTGCATTTTCTTTACGTTTCTCTTCCATTCTTAAAAGAAAAAATTATTACTTAAGGGTCTCTGTGATTAAAATAATAACAGTAATTAACTATGCATTATTTGCTTTTATGTTTGTTGTGGGGTTTTTTTGTTGTTGTTCATGTTATAAATGATTAAAAATACTAAAGCTTTGTACAGAGAAAAGTAAAGACAACTTGGCATTTTCTAATAAAGTGTTAATAAATAGGACTAATTCAGAGGGAAGGTATTCTCATGTAAACTGCTTATAAAACGTTGGTTCATCCAAATTAAGGTCTCTATTGATGCCCCTATAAACAAGCCATTAATTTACTCATTCAGTCAGCAAACATTTACTGAGTACCTACTTTATGCTGAACACCAAGGAATAAAGATGAATATGATCAGATTTCTGCCCTCCAGGTGTTCACAGCCCAGAGCCATGATAGATTCGTCAATAAACAGAGGTACACTATTACCTGACAAGTGTGGTAATAGAGTTATAATTGGAATGCAGGGAACCTGGAATACAAAGAGAAGAAAACAGTTGTCTGCGGGGAATGGAAAGTTATATGAGAGCCAAGTAGAAGAGACCGTGGTAAGTGCAAAAGGAAAAAGGGTCAAATGAAGTTAAAGAAATGAAATGGTGAAGTTCCAGAGGTTAAAAGAGTGATGCCTTGTGAGAACACCACCATTTATCCTATGAGGCAGAAGCACAAATAATAAAATTTAGCCTTTGTGTTTGCCATGCCTATGAAATTCACATGCTGTGTAAACAAACCTAATGCAAGCAAGTCACTCCTGGAATTGAAGTAATACCATCTCAAAAAAGAATGCTCATTGGATCATGAATAAAAAAATCCTGTTGAATACGTATGACAATTTGTTTATGGAATTACAAGAACCAGGTAGATGGTGGATTTTTTAACATTATGCCTGCCTGAAGGAGATTTGCTTCTCAAATTTAGGTACAAGCTGCAATATAGCCCAAGGACGAAAAAGGAAAGATTATGAACAATGGCAACTTTCACCATATTGTCTCAAGATAGTAGACGTATGGTCCAATCTGCCCAGCATCTTCATTAGTGAGTTAAAAGAGGGTGTAAATAACACCACACTAATGATATTCACAGATGATAGCAGATTGGAAACTGTCTCGCTGACACCACTGTTGGCTGTGAAGTAACAACAGGGAGACAAAATTGCTCAGAAATATTGGTAGACAAATCAAATGGGAGAGAACATTTAGCTTCTGATAAGAAAAAGAGCAGTCGAACAATCTGGAGAGGAAGAAATAAAATGTACGGAAACAGGCAGTGACAATGCCAAGTCTTAGTACTATGCGAAAGCAAAAGTCATTTTAAAATCTCTACAGTTCCTTCCGCTCGCTCGCTCTCTCTTTCCCGGTCTCTCTTCCTCTCTCTCTCTCTCTCTCTCTCTCTCTCTCTTTATCTGTCTCTCTCTGCCTTAGTCTGGAGAAGTGCATCAAGGAAGTTATAGAATGAGAGGCACTGACAAATGGAAGGTGATCAAAAGAATTAACTGTCTGTGACATGGAGGATAAGAAATATAACATCTACTTCCCTGAAGAGTTAGGAGATAAAGGACATTTTTAATGCTAAAATCATTACAGTAAAATGAATGATGAGTTGGCATGTGGAAGGAAAATACCCTCCACAAGAGCATATTTTAAAGGAGAAGGTGGCAGGAGGAGAGGAGGATGGGGGTAGAGTCGGAGGACCCCAGCTTGTCCCACGAATATAGCTCGATATTTAGGATGAAATTATCCTAAATATTCCAGAAATCAACCTGAAGACTGAGAGAACAAACTTCACAACTAAAGGGAGAGAAGAGGCCACACCTAGGAAGGTAGGAGGTGTGGAGATGTGGTTTGGGGGAGAAATGGATTGTGAGTGCTATAAAGGGGAAGGAGCCATGGTCATGGAGAAGGGCAAGAGAGAGGGAGAGAGGGAGAGGAGCACATAGGGAAACACACACGGAGGACATTTCCTCAAAGCCATTGTTTTGGAAGACAAAGATGGGCTATATTTCATGAGTTCTTGAAACTAGCAGACATAAAAAGCCTGGAGTCTTAAAGGTCAGTGGACTTGGCTGGGATGGAGCCCAGAGAACACTGCCCTACTAGGGAGAAGGCAGGCAAACAACCAGGAGGCAGATAGTGTGGAAACAGTGATCCGAAAAATGCCTGGGGCACACACTGGGGAGGGAATTTGCTCTTCTCAGAATTCTTCCCTGAGAGGCAGCATTCACAGAGACACCTCTCCTGAAAACAGGGGAGCTGTCCAGCACAATATCCCTCCCCACCCCACTCCTCAGCATAAACTCAGAGCCCCTGGTGGGAGGCAGCAAAGCACCAACGTTAGCTGCCTAATGTGCTTACACCAAGCCCATGACCCTGTGCTCTGGTGGAACTGTCACACTTGCCTTAGTCCCAGCATGGTGGGCCCGTACCCTAGAGGACCAGCACAAACCCCTGCCCACACCATGTCTCCAGTCCAGAGAGTTTTGCAGGCTTTCATTTTTGGTGGAAGACGTGTAAGGACTCATTTCTCAAGCAGACCAGAGCACACCTAGTGTTCCAGAGACCAAAAACTGTCTACAGAAGGTGAGGACAGCCTCTGCCAATGACCAGCCTAAAAGACAGAGCTGCCAAAACAGCAAAGCACTTGCATGACACACAGGAGATACTCCCTGAAGCACCAAGTCCTGGACATTGTATGATGTCTTCTTCATAAGGCAATTGCTTTCCGGAGCAAGAAACATAATGGGCTTTTCTAACACACAGAAGAAGGCAAAGACTTAGACAAAACTCCAAGAAAGAGGAATTCATCCCAAAAGAAAGAACAAGATAAGGTCACAGCCAGAGAGCTAAGCAAAACAGATATGAGCAATATGCCTAATGGAGAATTTAAAGCAATGATTATAAGGGTACTCAGTCAGAGGCAAAGAATGCAATAAACAAGATTGGAAACAGGCTAGATGCAATAAACAGCAGGCTGGAATAAGCAGAGGGACGAATTACTGACCTTGAAGACAAAATAATGGAAAACAAAGAAGCTGAACAAAAGAACAAAGAATTAGGTAACACAAGAATAGACTGAGGGAACTCAGTAACTCCATCAAATGTAATGACATTCATATTATAGGAGTTCCAGAAGAAGAAGAGAGAGAAAAAGGGACAGAAAATTTCTTTGAGGAAATAATAACAGAAATTTTCCATCATTTGGGAAAGGAAACAGACGTCCAAGTCCAGGAGGCACAGACACCTCCCGTAAAAGTCAACAAAAGCAGGACAACACCAACAAATTTTGTAATCAATTTTACAAAATACAGTGATAAGAAAAAAA
Organism: Paguma larvata; assembly: GCA_030068075.1. Lineage (NCBI taxonomy): Eukaryota > Metazoa > Chordata > Mammalia > Carnivora > Viverridae > Paguma > Paguma larvata. The sequence goes on from CM057831.1 coordinate 30,251,904, forward strand.
TCTCAAAAGCAGCAAGACAAAACAAATCCTTAACTTACAAGGGAAAATCTAGAAGGTGAGCTGGACATTTCTCAGCGGAACTTGGCAGGCCAGAAGGGAGCAGCAAGATATATTCAACATGCTAAATGGGAAAACTTTGCAGCCAAGAATACTCTATCCTGTACGGCTGTCATTCAGAATAGAAGGAGAGATAAATAGTTTCCCAGAGAAACAAAAACTAAAGGAGTTTGTGACCACTAAACCAGCTTTGCAAGAAATATTAAAGGGGACTCCTTGAGTGGAAAGTGGAGATGAAAAGTGACAAGGACAAGAAAGAACCAGAGAAAATCTCCAGAAACGACAAAGAAAGTAATAAAACTGCAATAAATATATATTTGCCAATAGTTACTTTGAACGTAAGTGGACTAAATGCTCCACTCAAAAGACAAGATGTGTCAGAATAGATTAAAAAAACAGGACCCATCTATATGCTGCCTACAAGAGACTCTTTTTTAACCTAAAGACATATGGAGATTGAAAGTCAGGGGATGGAGAAATATTTATCCACACAAATGGACATCAAAAGAATGTTGGAGTAGCAATACTTATATTGGACAAACTAGATATTAAAGATTATAAGAAGAGACAAGGGCACTATATAATAACAACAAAGGGGACAATCCAACAGGCAGATATAATAATTGTAAGTATTTATGCACCCAACAGTGAGCACCAAAATATATAAAACAATTTTTAACAAACATAAAGGAACTCACCAATAATAATACAATAATAGTAGGGACTTTAAAACTCCACTTACAGCAATGGAAAGATCATCTAATGAGAAAATAAACAAGGAAAAATGGTTTGGAATAACACACTGGACTAGATGGACTTAACAGATATATTCAGAACATTCCATCATAAAACAGCAGAATAAATATTCTTTTCAAGTGCACATGCATCCAGAATAGATCACCTATTAGGTCAGAAAACAGGCCTCAACAAATACAAAAACATTGAAGTCATACCATACACCTTTTCTGATCACGATGCTATAAAACTAGATCTCAAACACAAGAAGAAAAAGTGGAAAGACTACAAATACATGGAGATTAAACAACATGCTACTAAGCAATGAATGGGTCAACCAGGAAATCAAAGAAGAAATAAAAAAAAATACATAGAAACAAATGAAAATACAATGGTACAAAATCTTTTCAACAAAAGGAGTCCTAAGAGGGAAGGATATTACAACACAGGCCTACCTCAAAAGCAAGAAAAATCTCAAATAAACAACCTAACTTTCACCTAAAGGATCTAGAAAAAGAACAAGAAACAAAGCCTAAAGTCAGCAGAAGGAAAGAAATAATAAAAATTACAGCAAAAATAAATGATAAAGAAACTAAAACAAAATAATAAAATAAATGAGTGAAACTAGGAGCTGCTTCTCTGAAAAAAAATCAATAAGATTGATAAACCTCTAGCTAGACTTATTTAAAAGAAAAGAGAAAGCACCGAAATAAAACCACAAATGAGGGAGGAAACATAAAAATCAACACAACAGAAGTACAAACATTTATAAGATAATATTATATAAAAACCTATATGCCTACCAATAGACACCCTGTAAGAGATAGGTAAATTCCTAGAAACATACAAACTACCAAAAGTGAAACAGAAAGAAGTAGAAAACTTTCTGGGTTGCAAGGGTGGTTCATTATTCGTAAATCAATCAATGTGATACATCACATTAATAAAAGAAAGGATGAGAACCATAGGATCACCATCAGCTAACATCGTCGTCAATGGGGATAAGCTGAGAGGTTTACCTCTGTGGTCGGGAACAGGACGGGGATGTCCATTCTTACCACGGTTACTTACCACGTTCTGGAAGCCCTGGCCACAGCAATCAGACAACAAACAAATGAAAAGCATCCAAACTGGCAATAAAGAAGGAAAAAATTAACTATTTGCAGAAGACATGATACTGTATGTAGAAAACCCAAAAGACTCCACCAAAAAACTGGTAGAATTGATACATGAATTCAGTAAAGTCACAGGATACAAAATCAGTGTAGAGGAATCTGTTGCATTTTCACACACCAATACTGAAGCAGCAGAGAGATTAAGGAATCAATGCCATTTACAATTGCACCAAAAACAGTAAGATTCCTAGGAATGGACCTAATCAAAGAGGTAAAGGACCTATATTCTGAAAAGTATACAATACTGATGAAGGAAATTGAGAGGGACACAAAGAAATGGAGAGACATTCCATGCTCATTGATTGGAAGAACATTTGTTGTTAATATGTCTATATAACACTTTTAATGCTATCCCTATAAAAATACCAACAGCATTTACACAGAGCTAGAATAAACAATCCAAAACTTTGTATGGAAACACAAAAGACCCTGCATAGCCAAAGCAACCTCGGAAAAAAAAAAAAGAAAAGAAAAGAAAAAAGAAAAGCTAGAGGCATCACAATTCCAGACTTCAATTTATATTACAAAACTGTAGTGATTAAAATAGTATGGTACTGGTGCAAAAATAGACATATAGATCAATGGAACAGAATAGAAAACCCAGAAATGAGCCCACAACTATATGGTCAATTAATCTTTGACAAAGCAGGAAAGACTATCAAATGGGGAAAAATCTCTTCAACAAATGGAGTTGAGAAAACTGGATAACAACATGCAGAAGAATGAAACTGGACTACTTTCTTTAAATTACTTTTTTAAACAAGTTTATTTTGAGAGAGAGAGAGAGAGAGAAGGAGAGTGAGAGTAGGGGAGGGTCAGAGAAAGAGGGAGTGAGAGAGAGAATCCCAAGCTGGCTCCGTACTTATAATGTAGAGTGCCTCCGACATAGGGCTTGAACCCATGAACCGTGAGCTCATAACCTTCATGTAAGCTGAAGTCTGACGCTTAACCACCTGAGCTACCTAGGTGCCCCTGAAACTGGGCCACTTTCTTATACCACCCACAAAAATAAAATCAAAATGGGTGAAAGGCCTAAATTGAAACAAGAAGCCTTCAAAATCCTAGAGGAGAACACAGGTAATAACTTCTTCGACATGGGCCATAGCAACTTCTTTCTAGATCTCTCTTCTGAGGCAATGGAAACAAAAGAAAAAATAAATTGTTGGGACTTCATCAAAATAAAAAGCTTCTGCACAGCACAAGAAATAATCAACAAAGCAGCCTACAGAATGGGAGAAGATACTTGTAAATGATATATCCCATAAAAGGTTAGTATCCAAAATATATAAATAACTTATAAAACCCAAACCCCCCAAAATGAATAATCCAATTAAAAATGGGCAGAAAACATAGACATTTTTTCCAAAGAAGACATCTAGATGACCAACAGACACATGAAAAGATCCTCAATATCACTCACCATCAGGAAAATACCGATGAAAACTACAATAAGATGTGACCTGACTTATCAGAATGGCTAAAATCAACAACAGAAGAAACAACAGGTGTTGGTGAGGATGTGGAGAAAAAAGAACCCTCATGAACTATTGGTGGCGAAGCATACTGGTGCAGGCACTGTGGAAAACAGGGTGGAGTTTCCTCAGAAAATCAAAACAGAAGTACCCTACAACCAGCAGCCACACTACTAGGTACTTTCCCAAAGAATACAAAAATACTGATTCAAAGGGGCACATGTACCCTGCTGTTTATAGCAGCATTATCTACAACAGCCAAATTATGGAAACAGCCCACATGTCCGGTGGGTGATGGAGCTAGAAGTATTACGTTAAGCAAAATAAGTGAATCAGAGAAAGACCAATACCATATGATTTCATTCATATGTGGAATTTAAGAAACAAAAAAATGAGCAAAAGGGAAAAAGAGAGAGAGCCAAACGAAGAAACAGATTCTTAACTACAGAGAACACACTAATGGTCACCAGAGGGGAGGTAGGTGGGGGATGCAGGAAGTAGGTGAAGGGGATTAAGGAGTGCGCTTCTTGTGATGAGCTCTGGACGATGTATGGAATTGTCGAATCATTATATTGTACTCCTGAAGCCAATATAGCACTGTATTTTAACTAACCGGAATTTAAATATAAACTTTAAAAAAAAAAGAAGAATGTGGTAAATCTCTCCCTGTACACCCGAAGATCTTTAGAGTATACATTGAAAAACAACATGCTATTATTAGAGTTCTGTCTTGGTGGAATTTATATACTGATTTGGTGGGGGATAATTGAGAAATATTAAAAGTTGGAGGAAAAGTTTTGAGCAAGCAAAAGTGGAGAGCAAGGGAGGAAGGAGCTTGGAAGGGGGGACTCAGCAAATCCTACGAGACCAGGCATTGAGATGAACGTAACAGAAGGGTTTTTGACAGCCAGATTTGGGAAGGTGGAGGGCATTGTTACGGATTCAATGACTTATTTTTTCAGTGTTTGCTATTCTTTTCTTTTTTTTTTTTAATCTGGAGTAACCTAAAGGAAGATACATAAACTCTGATGGACATTAGTATATTATGATCCTCTAAGAATCCAAAACACCTTGTAAGAAACATACAGTATGATGCCATAAATTTCCACATGGAGTCAAAATATACGTATCTGCAGGCAGTCCTTCTCTAGTCAGTAATTCACAACATTCCCCCAGTTGTAGCTTGCTTTCTACATGACACGGTGACAGTCCATACAGTGGAATCAAAGAAATATCTTCTGAATTCACATTCGTGCTCTTAATAAGAGATTATCTGCGTCTCTCTCTCGGGCTCTTTGCATCTTACGATCATCTGTCCATAAACGTGGAAGCGGCCTTTCTCAGAAGTCCTGTCCCCTGAGCAGTGCCAGGAAATGTGCAGTGAGCACGCCAACCCTGAGAAAAGCAAAGAATTTCAAGGCAGAGGCAGTACCAGGTGTTGGGGCGATGCTCCGCAGCGCGTGAGTGGGACCGGGTCCCCCGGCAGGACGCCTGCGGAGAGGCTGGGCCCCAGAGCCCTCTGTCCCCGCCCAGTGTCTGGTGGGCAGCCAGGGGACAGCATCTCTCCCATGTAGAGTCACTCCACAACGCATTCAAAGAAAGGAGGGAGGGTGGGAAACGACGGGATTTGTGGATAGATGAACCACACGTGCGGGAAGCATGGCCGGGCTAGGTAGATTACATAAGGAGGTGGGCAGAAGGAGGGACAGTGAGGGGTGGGGCTCGCTGCCCGTGTTGTCGGTGGCATCAGAGGTCAGGATGAGGACTTAATTTTCTAAGCTAAGGAAATAATTGAATATTTCTGAGAAGTGAAGCTACAGAGAAGGAGAAGGACTTTAGGAATTTCAATCTGGTAGGAAGGTGTAGGGTTTTTGAGGGAATAGGTGGGGAGGGGGGTGGGAGATGAGTTTGCTATTTGTGTCAGCTCAGCTGGAACCTCCTGGGACCAAGCCGTGAACTGCTAATAACCTGGGAGACCGGACCTCACCCAGGTGCTGTGGGGACTGGAGCGTGTCCAAAAAGGGTCTTATTCAAGAAAAAATATGCAACCTTAAATGAAAAATTATGCAGCCGAGAGGCCCTAAAGCTTCAGCTTCTGTTTCTGATGCCAGCATTTGAAAATCCAAGCTTTGGATGCCCGGGGGGCTCAGTCGGTTAAGCGTCCAACTTCGGTTCAACTCTTGGTTGGTGAGTTGGAGCCCCGTGGGACTCTCTGTTCTGACAGCTCAGATCCCGGAGCCTGCTTCGGATTCTGTGTCCCCCTTTCTCTCTGTCCCTACCTGTTCGTGCTGCCTGTCTCTCTCTCTGTCAAAAATAAATAGAACATCAAAAATTTTTTTTAAAAAAGAAAGAAAATCAAAACTTTGGGAAACTACCAATTTTTTTAATGGGCAGAAAGTTTTTTCACTGTTTTGTATTTTCTGTTTCAAATTCTTATCCTTCAGTCTCTCAGATACAGCCAGTGAAATAAGCATAGGATAATGCTTTTCAGTTAGCTTGAAAAAAACAGGCATTTTTTCTCTTAAACACTTCTGGACAGAAATAAAGAAAGGAAATCTGAATTATTAAATCATACCTTCTTTCACTCGACACATTATAAAGGTCTTTTTGATATCCAGATGATGAAAATAGATTAAAAAGATCAGGTGTGTCGACAACTATAAGGAAAAATAAGAAAATTAACAGAAAGAAACTGAAGATGAACTATTCCAGTGTGCACAGTTCTACACCAGATGAGGCAGAGCAGAAGCATCAATTCTGAAGAAGCGAAAGAAAGACGGGATTAGTGATTCAGGATCACGACTGGAGATCTTACTGAACGAACAGACGAGCAACAACACAAGGATGGGAAGGAGAGGAGAAGGCATGTATTGAACTAGGTCAACGTGTGGTGGAGAGAGTCTCTCCTTGAAGCGCTCTTGATACCAAATGCATTCTGTACTATTTCGAATGTGTTCAACCTGAGAAGAGAAGGAGAAAGAAACAAGTTTTAAAGCTGTATTCTTTCCTGGTTTTTGTGTAGCGAACAAAATCAAGTCATCACCAGCTCTCAATAAACATTAAGGCCAAAAAAGGAGTTCCTGTCCCAGAAAATACTTGCAATATCTCAGACTGATCTTTTTAATATAATATTCAAGTGAGTTTCTTCACCTGAAGAAGAAATCCTTCTTTTATTTTATTTTTTAGTATTTTAGAGAGAGCGTGAGCAGGGAAAGGCAGGGAGAGAGAATTTGAAGCAGGCTCCACGCTCAGCACAGAGGACGATGCAAGACTCAACCCCATGACCCTGGGATCCTGACTTGAGCCAAAACCAAGAGTAGGACACTCAACCGACTAAACCACCCTCAAGTACATTTGTCTGTAATTGAATTGCAGATATAGTCCACGTTACTTGTGGTAGGTTTCTCTTAGTGTCAATAAACCAGGCAACTATTAGTAATGACTCGGATATCACCAAGAGGTTAACCACTGTTTCTCAAAGTATGCGTTTGTTTCTCTGTCTCCTAAGGAAATTTTTAAAATATTTTTTTCCTCATCATCCCTACTCCCAAATGCTATTTTAATTCCAGACCCGCTGGGCGTCTCGTTAGGGACTGTAGCCCTTTGAGAAGGCATGAGTTACTCTACATCATGCTTTTAGGTCATTTCTCACCTGACGAAAGGAATCGTTTGTGCACTTAGCTACAAATTGCCCCTGCCATACGCTCTCAGGAGTAGATTTAGAAACCTCTTTACTTTCTTACTTTCTTTCTTTTTTTCTTCATCTGCTTTTTATTTTTTCTTTTCGGTGCTTTTACCATAAGCTGGCCCGTAACGTCCTTTACATCCAGGATGACGTCTCATTCACAGTTGCGTCTGTGGCACCTGTCTCAGTATCTGTCACATAGATGAACCCTGACAAAGATGTGCTGAACACACGATTTATAGCGATGGCCCTTCTGTGTCTTCCACGGAGCGTCTCCAGAAAGGGCCGTGGCACATCTGGACCTGGCTTCAGGACTAAATCGCCACTTAAAGTGACAAAGGCGTTTCTTCATTTACTTTTCAAAATGATTATTGTAGAAGTAAAATCTCTGTCCTGAACTTTCCATTCTTAGGGATGTTGCATTAAAATATGGAATAGTGATGTCAGTCAGGAAGAACTGAGTCTCGGATCCCTCTGTTTCTAATGTTCTATTTGATCTTAAGCAAATTATTATTATTTTTTTTTATTCTTCTGCCTTGGTTTTCTCACCTCTAAAATAAGGTAGTAAAATAGCCTCTATCCATTGCTTGAGTTTTCTTTCAAAAAAATTGAGTAGTTGATAGGGATGGACGGGTGCAGCTAGAAATACGGGGTCGCCTACAGTGGTTATCCGGACTAATAACTACAAAGAGTTTAAGTTGTCCTTCAAGAATGTTTAAGAGCAAAAGCCAAATAAGCCAGTTTCCCCAGTTACAAAGAGAGAGAGGTATCTGATGGCGGTGGAGGCGGCGGGGGGAGACAGATCCAAAATGTCAGAAACCAGGTAAGTCCAGAAACAGAATCGGAGGTAAGAGGGCAGAGTCAGAGCGAACCAATCGCGTGGAGAAAAGGAGACAAAGCAAAAAAAAAAAAAAAAAAAAAAAAAGCAAGAAAGAAAGGAGGGAGGGTAGAGGGAGGAAAACAGCTACTGTCCGTAAACCAGACTCAGGATCCCAAGTTCACTATTCTAGGCTTCTTGCTTTTCATTTCCAGGGGACTGGCCTAGTTAAAGGCACAAGGAAAAGCAGATGCTTTATCTGTTGAAGATAAATGTAAATTGTCCTTAAAAAGTTAATCTTAGAAGAAATATTAATGAGGGCCTGTGTACTCATTTTTTTTCCTTTTAATTCTTAAATCTTTACAGGGTAGAAAACAAACCGATGTTCTCCGCAGATATTTTAGAATTAATTTCTTGCTAGTTAGGGTGAGTCAGAAAGGTAGGGAAGGATGATGCAATGATTATAATTCCCAGTAAAACTAATCTTTTAGGGAAACTGTGGGAAACACCAGGAATAGAGGAAGAAAACTAGGAGAGAGTACAGGCAGAATCACAGAAAAGCTTGCATGAGGTAGAACGAGCCAGGCAAGAACATGGAAGGAAGGTAACCAAATAGAGTCCAACATTCATTATCTCCTTCTACCGTGACGCGGGACTACCTTATCTGTAATGGGTAGGGGCATTATAATGGGGCAAGGCATTAGGAAAAGGAAAAACATTTTTCACTTTTAAGGGAACTCGATACGTAAAGGAGGAAACAGCGGTAAGAAGTCTATTGAGTGGCCACATACTCGTCCAGTTGGCCTGACCTCGGAGGATGGTCTTGGCAAGTGTGTGGGAGAAACCATATTTCAGAAAATAGTATTATAATGGAGGGAAATGCCATTTCGGGACAAACTAGCTTCTCGTTTCAGCTGACCTATTTTCTCCAGCCTCTTGTCAAGTCACTGTAATGTTAGATCATATATCCATGTGTGTATATCCACATTTTCCGTTCCAATCTGCTTATCAGGCAGAGGACTAGAAGGAATGAGGCACTGGGAAAATGTGGAAGCCCATTCACCAGATGAGCCTGGGTCTTGAGGAAGCTGGGAGCCCAATCCACGACTTAGATGCTCTCTCAGTTCTTAAGCTTGCTCTGGCCGAGCCCACCAGGAGCGGACTGGATCAGAGGCTTAGCAGGGAGACATGGGCATTCCTGAGATTTTCACTTATGGTCTGCATTAGAGGTCTCCAGAGAAACAGGAACAATAGGATGGGTGTATATATATATATATATATATTGTATATACCCATCATATTGTATATATATATAGAAAGAGACTTACGTGAGTACAAAATCCAATGGGATGGGTGAGCATTCTGAAGACACAGGGAAGAATTGAAGTTTGAATCTAAAGATTCTCTGCTTGTAGAGTTCTCTCCCGATCCGGCAGGTGGGGGTGAGGGCGGGGCGGGGTCAGTTTTTGCTCAGTCCATTCACGGTTTGGGTGAAGTCCATCACATCTGCTTTACTCACAGTCAGCTGATTTAAATGTTCATCTCCTCCGAAAAACAGAAATATATGAAATAATGTGTGACCAAATATCTGGGTACCACGGCCCACTCAAGTTGATACATAAAAATAACCACCATGTTGCCTGTAGGAACTATGGGTGTTTTCAGTAGAATGAGGTGGAAAGAGATATAAACCTGCTTTAAGGGTTCTCAAGTAGAAGATTTACTGTATGTATGGAGAAACACAATAAAACTTAACTCGAATTCAGATTGCTAAATAAACTCTTTGTATGGATACATGGGTATATATTTGACCATATATACTTGTCTGTTACAGTGGACTAATTTGGGATCCATTCAGATCTTTAAAGTGTTTTCATGAAATGTATTTTGTAAAACACTACTATCATTTCTTAAATGAATAGACATCGAAATCCAAATAAACTCGTAGCTACTGGCAAAATATCAGAAATAATTTAAGCCCTGTTTTTGTCACCACTTTCGCAAGGAATTTCAAGGAGGATTTTATTTTTGGGTTTAGTAAAATGCTCATCAGTTATTTTGATATTAGTTTTACCAGGGTGAATTTTTAAACCTCCAATTATTTTTTTTTCTTTTTCTCCACAAGGAATTCTGCAATTCCCATAAGTAGGAGCACTGTTTTTCTTTGCAGAGTTTCCCAGGCGTTTGGAAAGTGTTCAGTGACCCTTCATTTGTTGAACACATATTCTCTGCAGCCATCTTCATGGGCAGAATATCTATTTTATGCACATCAGTATGTGTTATTAGCAGCACAAATGAAAAGTGCAACATCCTGTTACAAGCCTAATAAAAGCAAAACGAAATTATCTCTCTTGACTTTTACCCTTGCCTTGAAAACAAAGTAGGCATTAGGCTTTCAGATTCCATCAGAAAGGAGAGTATGTAAATGAAAGCTTTTGTCATAAAGCACAGTTTGCCCCTTCATTCGAATTTAGAGCAGGACACACTGGCTGGAGGAGCAGGTGATATGCCGTCAGCTCTGGGTGACCACAGCGGCTGGAGGGAAAGGTCTGCTCTGGACGGATCGTGTGTCACACAGTGGTGCGGACGAGTCACCTAGTGTTGTAAAGTCATCGTCCCTGGCTGTCTCTACTGTACTTGAAGTATCCAGCTTCTTTTATGCAAATACCATCCTGACTGCCTCCAGAAATCGTTCCACATGGTAAAGGGAGCCCTTTTCAAGATCCAGGAAATCTGGTGTTAGTGCAACTCTGAGGTTTGCTCACAAGCGAGGAGCCGAGGAGGGAAGACTGACTCGGTTTTCTGACTGCGAGTCTGCTGTTCTCTCTACTGGTGTCTGTTGTTAGACTCACGAGCTTAGGTAAGAGCCATTTCGAATCTTTCTAGATATTAAGTGCTCCTTAGGTATGAAACACAAAATACATAGGAAGTATGATTAGGACTTTAGAAATTAAAAAGCTTTGAGAAAAGCTGAGCGAGACTACGGAAAACAGTATGTGTGCGTCCTAAGGGGTTAAATGTACACACGGCGCATCCGTCCTACACCCAGTATTTACAGGACTCCTGGAGAGGTGACCGAAGCTGTCATGTCTCAACTCCAGTCTCTCACGAGGGGTTCCATGTCAGGGCCGGTCTCTACTTGAATGTGTGTTATTTATATTAACTCATCCAGGCATGGCCTGATAGAACTCCTTCCTGGATCGGGTCTTCTAAAATGGCAAAACTATACAACAGGATTCTTGTGACAAAAAGATAGCCTGTTTGAAACACGTATAGAAAACACGCCGTTAGTGTTCACTACTCCTTAGTGCTTCCTACTTTGTCTTTGTACTGAAACGTTCTGCTGTTTCCCTTGGCCATACAATTTCTGTTGCTGGCCTCAGAGTCTTAGTCATCACCAAATGTCATTAGTGTTCAAGGCTATTTCCTAAATTGCAAAGATTCATGCATTTATTTCTCCTTATATTTGTTTCTCCCGTTGGCTTTTTCCCTCTTATCCATTTTGCGTGTTTATCCGTGGCTCCCTCTACTGTGCCGCTGAGCCGGGAGACAAGGCTCTCCTGTTTCCTTGCATGGTTGGCATGTGTTGTAAACCTGAGCCCCATTGTTTTCAAGTGCCTCACCTCACTTCTGTGTTGCTAGAAGCCTTTTTATTGATCTCTGTCTTGTTATGGTCAGCCCCTTGCACCCCACTCCACAAAAGGTGATGGTATTTGTGCAGTGCCTGTAAGTCCTGGGACAAAATACCTTCTCCTTGTACGTACTGACCTCCTGACTCCAGCTAACAACTTCAAAGAGGAGGTTCTACAGGATGCGTTCCGGCGGTAACTCTGGCATCACCGATTTTCAGGCCCCAGTTATTCAGCTCGTGTCTACTCTGCACGGTGGTCAGAGCCATGCCTCCTGCCTCTACAAGTCACAGAAGGAGGAGTTTTATGTCAAAGCTGGCCAGAAATTAGTTTCCAACTAAGAAATAAAAGATGAGTTTCTTTGTGGTGTTTCATGGTTCCCTTTCAAAATGGTTACCTTTCTCCCACATTGATAGGTAAAGAGACGATATGATTGTACTGAATAAGCAAAAGCCAAAGCCAGTATTTAGATATCTGTTATCAAAATAGAAAAATCCTCTTTAAAACATAAAAAATGAACCCCTTCTTGTCTGTGCATATATAACTCCATATTTTTAGAAAGGTGGAGACGGAAATGTGTCCCAGAAATAAGAAAATCATTTTCATTTTCCCTGGGTATGATAGCTAGGCTTTGGGTCTTCTGGTTTGTAGGGACACAATTATATTCACGGAGCTTTGCTCGCTACTCACGCAGTGAACGCGGTCTCTGGTGCTGTGCCTGGCAACTTGCTTACCCTTTGGTTCAGGAATTTAGGAATACCTGCAAATATTTGCAGTGTACAAGTGAAAAACTCACAAGGTATGAGCCATCCTTCTCAATAACTGAGACAATACACCACCCCACTCCCACCCCCAGGTAACAAACGTGTGCTTTTCTGGAACGAGGGAGTAAACGCATGAAACAGAAAAGGTGAATGCATTGTCCTTCTCCCTGGACTTAAGATCTTTGTGATCCAAGACTAATGTCACAACGGAGTCTAGAGAAAGGGGAAAAAGAAACCACCATGAGCAGAAAGGGTCTGTTTTCACGGTAACATTTGAAGTAGCGCCAGAGTCTCCTTTTTCTGTTCTCAGAAGAGGTTTACTAGAATTAGGTGGTTTGCTTCCAAAACGCCCCTGCCCCCCATCAGCTCTAGAAGCTCTCTTCCCTTCGTTTGGCTAGCGACAGAGGATGTGTGTGTTGGTAAGGTCCTCCAGGTGATTCTGAGAACCCCACCCCCTTCACTCCTCTCTCCCAGACCCAGCCTTCAAATCGCTGTCCTGGAATAATATTGAACCTCTCTTCCTACTTCAACATGGAGCTGAGCAATTCCCCAAAGAGTTGACATTTTCTCATGGCCTCTATTAACTAATTTTTTTGATACTGTGTAAACACAAGTATTTGCTGTTTTCTCATTATACGTCAGGGACTTGCGTTAGGCAAGTATTTTCAGACATGAACAAATCCCCAATACTTTCTTCCATAGAGTTCCAAAACTCGTGGGCTCTTAACAAGTAACTTCCCTATAAAGCATGTATTTCTGATAGACCTTTCTGGAGAAGAAGCATCACCTTTATCATTTTTTTTTACAAAATTGATAAGAAAAATGAAATTTGTTATACAACACTTTCCTGAATACCTTAAAAGGTTGTATATCCATCGAAACCAGGTTAGATCGACTGATGTCTACCTAAGGGATAGACATCTGTCTGTCTAAAGGGATGCCGGGTGGTTACATGCTCTTACCAGCCCTTTTTTGTTTCTAGCCTCCACTTCTTCCACACACATCTCTCCACCCCTTCATCATAAGGTGTTTCTACACAGTCGTGAAATTCCAACATCTCTTTTCCCCGGAATGGTCCCCACCTCCAGTTCTTGGACATTTTACGGCAGTGAAGAGTTACAGTGTTTCCATTACGTATTTTAGAAGAGTCCTTAGCACTTAAACATATACATTAAATATTTATGAGTGAAATTCCATAACGTCTAGAACTTGCTTCAAAATAAACCATTGGGTAGAGAAGAAAGTTAGTTGGGATTGTGAAATCAGATCTTCTATGCGTTGGCAACTGGTGAAACCAGTTGGACAGATTCGTGTTACACTATTTTATTGTGTATATGTTTGAAATTTCCCGTAACCAAAAGTTGAAAAGGTGTCTTGGTGCATGGGGGTTTTCCCCTCATGTTTATTCCTTCATTTACATTTTGTTAGCTAGTATGATGGTTAGTTTTATGTGTGAACGTGGCTAGACCACAGTACCCAGGAGTCATTTTATTGCATACCTAGTTGTTGCTATGAAGGCATTTAATAGATCTAGCATCGATTTTACTTGAGAGAGTTTTCAGCTTGCCAGGCTGACCTACAAATCTCAGACTTGCCAGTCTTCACAAGGAGGCGAGCCAATTCCTTGAAATAAATTGCCATACATATATACATAAAACTATGTATATACCTAAAGAATGAGTCTCTAATGGTAGAAAGCTGAGGACAACGGTAGGTTTTCAGATGAGAGGTGAGCTTCTCACATTGCTTGCCAAAGACATATGTCTATGCTACATGGGAAAGCTTATTCCGATATTCCAAATTAAAAATTTTAAATTATGGGAAAGCCAATTTAGTATGTTAAACCATTACAGACCCCCCCTTATTTATATATAAACCAGCTTTCTTGTGATCTAGATACAGCGTAACTTGATAGTTGACACAGTGGATTGTACCTTTCTTGGTATCTTCAAAACTCATCTAATACAAAAATCATGAAATTAAACAAGAATATTCCATTGCCAGAAAACTTTTCTGGTATACCACAAGACCTTTAGTGTGCTGGAGAACTTATGATTTGAAGTCAAGTAACCACAATACAAGATATTATCCACAGATGAAGGCACTAATACTCAGAGAGGTTAACTGTGTGCCTGCGATCCATAGCATAAGTGTTATTTTTCTGTGATGTTTCTTAAATTGTTGTAAACATTGATACCACTTGGGAGAGCATCTTCAAAATATGTAATCCTAGCTCTCCCCGGCCCAACTAACTGAATCAAACAGCAATCCAGGCTTACATGCCTTGAAAATTTTTCATCCATCTTTTGGATATGCTCGTTAAGGATTACTGCATTACCTGCAGATATCCTAAACCATCCATCAGTGCTATTTTCTATAGTCTCTTTCCATTCCTAGATTGAAGTCCTTGGAGAAGCATTCATGGTCAGTAGGCCAGATGGCTCAGAAGAGGGATTTCTCAGTTTTCTTATTGATCATTATGGAACCCCAGTGTCTGCCACTGCTTTCCATGAACTTGATGTATACAAGGCTGTTAAGATATTTGCCCTGGGGGCACAGTTATGTCCTGCCATATTTGTTCTTTAAATGTGGTCGTCCTTTATTTAAAGGAAAACGTTGTATTGTTTTTATGTCACACACACGCATCTTGTAAGTGAGTTGGTATGTACATTATGTGTTTCGGGGTGTCTCAGACAGACCTTCAGGAAGTAAGTACAATAGGGACAGCCACACGTGTGTGTGGACTCCTCACCTGTCTGGCCATGCCTTGTTGCTGGGCTGGCTTCAGAGAGAGCTTTTAAAAGGGCCTTTGTTTCCCCTGCTTTCTCTTTCTCATCTTTCTGTCCTGCGGCTCCTGACTTAAACAACAACGGACAACAAGATTAATAAAGCACAGGCTTTTTAATGAAATCAGGTTTGGTACCAAAGCCTTTAACTTTCTCATCTGTTTTCAGCAGCTGTAAGTGCTGCAAAATCACTTCCCGCATCTCTCCAGAGAGCACAGAAAGACATTCCTTCTGTCTTTGATCTGTTGCTTGTCACTGGAAATTATCTGCAAGAATGCTCCACCAGAATTTCTTTCTGCTAGTGCCATTATGGCGCTGAGAATTAAAGTCCTTCTAGATCCTTTGTTTCGAATCAGCATGCACTTGATATACTCCATCCTCAGCATTTAAGCAGCATCTAATGATGCAAAGACCTGGCCCAGTATAAATAATCCACAAAAATCCCAGAGCTGGGGTCTGCGCTGTTGGCTCTTATACTTAAGATGGATGGCACTACCATAGATCAAGAGGGACAAAAGAACTTAGTCACTGAGGTAGTAATGAGAAAGTTTGTCACCTCACACATAGTTTAAAATGCCTTTTAAGGATGGATAAACCCAGAGGGTTGAATGGCCCTGTAGAAGAGGAAGGCATTATGCATTTCTTTCCCCCTGGTGATTGCCAAGTCGCAATGATGGAAGCCTAACATTGCTCTATGTACTTGTCATGTATGTCTCTGGAGGTGGGAGGTCTCGCTGCTTTTATCTGTCTCTTCTTTCATCCCAAAGCACCTGCATCCTCATGACAACTGAAGCAGTGGTTTCATAGGGATGGTCAGCCCTCCCTTATCATTGTGGCCTCACCACTGTGAAACTCACAGGGCTCCTGATAATCTCACTGGAGCCGTAATCTTATCAGGTGCAGGGAGAACTAAGTTCACCGTGGATGTGAGGCTGGCCCCGTGCACAGTCAAGCTGTAAACCAACAACCAGAATGAACTGGTATTCCTGCCGAACTGCTGACTCACTGGGTGTTTTCCTACTGCACAAACACAATGCTCAGAACTGCTGAAGGTTTGAAGAATATATCAGACACAGTCCCTGCCCTCAAGGAGCTTAGAACGTAATAAAGACACACAAAAGAGCTCAGGAGCAGAGGCCCACTTTAGTTGAAAATCAGTGTTCTAGGAAATCACAGGACAGAGAAAAATCTTAATGTGGGCGAAGGACAAGAAGAGAGAAAGAGCACATCCTACGTTGTATTTTTGGGCCGATTTACACATATCAGTACTTTTTACATCTCTTCTCATAGTAGATACACGTTTCCACACTTCACAAGAAAGGCACCGAGGATCGGAAATGTTATATCACTTCGTCAAGCCATAGTTGGGTTGAACTCCGGGTCTGTTGGGTTTTTCTTATTACACTAGATCTTACGAAGACTTCACGAAGACATTGGAATTGAGGAAGCCTAAGAAAACAGGCATTTGCACCAGCAGAAAACATTGTCGCCAGTGAAAAGGGATGAGCAAGAATAACAGAGATTAAAACACATATGCAGTTTTAAAGAAAATGGCGAATAAACAACCTTCTCAAACAGTGCTCTCTTTCTGATGCCAACAGTAAAATAAAAACGTTCACTATTATTTGCCTAGAGTTTCAACAGTTATAGAGGAGTTTTACATGTATTAACTTGTCTGAGGTTCTTGGTAACTGTGTGAGTTGGGTAGGAGGGATGTTTTTAATAACATCCTCTATTTCATGGCTAAGAAGTGTGAGGCAGAGTTTGTGCTGTGGACCTAAGATCTTAAAATTAGTAGTGAGCCACGATGGAACAGTCTACGTGTTTTGAGTCTAAAGTGCATACATTTTTCAGGTTACTTGTGAAATATCCATGTATTTTGGGGTGGAAAAGAGATGTGAACCTCAACCAAGGAAGTCACAGAGGTAATTTTGTCTAAGAGTAAGTGGTCAAATAACCTGATCTGGGACCCCTCTAAGACTTTGTTGCTGCTATGTACGCTTCGTTGTAACCAAACCAGTTTCTCACTGTTTCGGAAGACTGCTCATGTTTTCAAACCCAGTTAACAACTTAGGTGACATTTTCCTCCTTGTTGTGTATCTTTCCACACGAAGCACAGTGCCGACCACCTAAAAGTTGTATGGTAAAGAATAATGACACTCTCAGGGTGCCTGGATAGCTCATCAGTTGGGCGTCTGACTTCGGCTCAGGTCACGATCTCACAGTTCGTGGGTTCGAGCCCTGTGTCGGGCTCTGCTGACAGCTCAGAGCCTGAAACCTGCTTCAGATTCTGTGTCTCCGCCTCCCTCTCTGCCCCTCCTCTGCCTTCTTTCTCTCTCTGAAAAATAAATAAAGATTAAAAAAATTTTTTAAATAATGACTCTATCTAACCACAAACATCGAGTGTAATTACCATAATCATTGCCACTTTATATTTGAGATTTACAGAACTTGAGTGGTGTGCTCCATCCTGGACCTGGTGAGTGGTGTACCTAGTTGAATGCAGATTTGAATGACTCTGACTCCAAACCTTAGCCTATTATTATTATTATTATTATTATTATTATTATTATTATTATTATTTTAATTCAGGGTAGTTAACATCCAACATTCCATTAGTTTTTGGTGTACAATACAATGATTTGGCACCTCCATACATCACCCAGTGCTCATCACAAGTGCACTCCTTAATTCCATCAACTTTCCCCCCACTTCTACCTCCCCTCTAATAACCATGAGTTTTTTCTCTGCAGTTAAGAGTCTGTTGGTTTGCCTATCTTTCTCTGTCTTCTTTTTTCCTTTGTTCATTTGTTTGGTTTCTTAAATTCCACATATGAGTAAAATTATATGATATTTGTCTTTCTTTGACTGACTTACTTAGCATAATACACTCTAGTTCCATCCACATCATTGCAAATGGCAAGATTTCATTCTTTTTGATGGCCGAGTAATATTCCATTGTGTATATATACCACATCTTTATTCATCAATCGATGGGTGCTTGGGTTGCTTCCACAATTTGGCTATTGAAATCAAAGCTGCAATAAACATAAGGGTACGTCTATTTTGCATTGGCGTTTTTGTATTCTTCGGGGAAATACCCAGTAATTTGATTGCTGGATCCTAGGGTAGTTCTATTTTCAACTTTTTGACAAGCCTCAGTTTTTAATCTTAATGGAATTAATATAACAATAAGTGAGTGCCAGGTAATGGACTCCTACATGAGGACTTGAAGACTGTAGTTTTATCCTGTAGCCCATACTGGCAATCACCAAATATCTCTTCAGTCTGTGGTTTCTGTGGGTGTGGCTAATGCCCTAGCTCTTGGGTGGGGATCTTGAAATCCTATTCTCTGTAGAGACAGAGCTGCTGCTCACCTAGTCTAATGGTCTAATGTGGCTGGCCCAATTCCTAGCCCAGGACTTTGCAGGCCTTTGAGGCACGATGAATCTGCTGCCTGATAGCTAGGCAGAGCCGAGCCGTCCTTCCGTCTGGAGTCACAGATTGGTAGCAGTCAGTGCTTAGCTCTGTCAGACCTGGTCAGAGGCTCCCACTGTGGCAGCTGCCTCAGGAGCGGTTTGGTGTCGGCCACTTACAGACCTAGAGTCCATGTGTGTATTCTCCTCGGGGATCCACACCACCATGAATTACATGCGGGTTTTGTTTTTTTCTTTTTTTTCTGATTTGTCTCTCAAAGATGAAAGAGTCTTAATCGTACCCATCTTCTCTGCGAATGGTGGTGAGGCGATAGCCATTCACCTGCCCCTTAGCTGTGGTGGTTTCATCGAACCTCTGCATCTCTCCTGCCCGCCCCCTCACCACCACTTCCATGGAGAGATTCCTTTGGTGGCTTAGAGGTGACGTCTGAGCACTAGACACCAGCTTAGTAAATTGCCCATTGGACTTCAGACTGGAAACACTGAAATTTTGGGGTGAGGACTGAGGGTGTAACAAACGATTTTTCTGGGACATCCACCTCCACTCTCCCCGAAGATGTTTCTTGCTGTTTTCCTGTTAGCTTCTCTCCAGAACGTTGGGGAAATGGGCGGTCTTCAAGGCAGATGTACCAGAATTTCTGCTCAGGACCGGATCCTCGAGATAAATAACTTCTGTATATTGACATGGAGTACTGCTGAACATGTGTCACTTCCCCAGGAGTCCTCAAAGGCAGTGCAGTCAGGCCAGCATTTTTAGCGAATTTCACACTATTTGTTCATGATGGTAACTCTTCACAGAGACTCTGTGAACTTCACACACACCACATGGGCTCACGTTTTTCAAAATGTGTTGAAAGACATATTGAAAGTTTCTGAAGGGCAGAGGCCAAGCTATATTAATCATTGTGTCAACAATGTCTAACCCAGATTCTAGAACACATACCTAAAACAGATGTCTGCCAGATAAGTGCTACTTCATACACCTATAGCTGTTCAGTACCAACCAAGAGAAATAATTATTCTGTTCTGAACCGAAGATCGAGTTCTGAATCATTTAAAGGACACATGGATGCACTCCTAAACATACTCCCGTTGTTTGCGATGTAAATTTGTGCCTTCATGTCCAAGAGAACGTTATCTGAAATATGACTAGAATTTTATACATGGGAGTCTTTGGTTTTAAATAAATGCTCAAGTTTAAAATCTCTAGAATATGCAAGTGACAGACACCTGTAAGGTGTAAAACAACTTAGATCCATGTGAAATTTAATTACAGTTCAGTTAAAGAGACTTTTGGATTATAAATATTGGTAACATCAAATGACCTCTTCGTTGGCCCCCAAAAAATCGTATTATGTACAGGACTTCAGTCCCTCAGAAATATATAAGCTTTTGAAGCAAAACTGCTCTTAAGAAAGCTATTTGGTATAAAATATTATTAAAAAGTACCATCTGGTTCTTACATATTAAATTATGCTTAGAGAGCCCAAGTAATAGTTATCGGGTGACCTTGAGGAGGTAAACTCTCTGTGTCTCAGATTTGTATCCCTGAGATAAAGATCCAGCGTAGCCGTGGGTCAGCTCTAAGAAGTATATCATACTACATGCGTGGTCCACGCCTGATGCGTGGTCAACTTTCAATAAACTATAGAGTATTCTGCTTTTACAGTCAGGATTTCAAAAACTCCAATAAACATTAAACTTCTGGAACTCCATATTGGTTCATTATATCAGTAAATTCCCTATCTGCTTTTCTTTTCCCCTACCTCTCCAGTATTCGAGAAGAATTTCATTAACCATTAGTCAAGGTTATTATATTTTTTCCAGGAGGCATATGCCAATGATTTCACCTCCAGAGGAAAGGGGAAGAAATTGAAGATGGTAAGAAGAGTCACCAGGTGCTACTTGAAAAAAAGAACACATTAGGAATTAATATAACTTTGCGGGCTGACGGAAGTTTTTAGGCCCATTAGGCTTGAGAATTACTTGCAAAAATAATCTGGTTCGTTTCCAACTCTTTAAAAATATGTAAATTTAAAATCTGTCTGTGCTTTCGTTATGGCAGTGCTATCCACTTGCCCTCAAATAGTCATCCCAAAGTAGTTAATAGAGAGGACAACACATTGTGGAAATAATTCACGGGGAGGCAGCTTTCTGGCAAACGCTCCTTCTCTTGACCTTGAAAAGATTGTTTCTCCAAGACTAAACCTGAAGGTGACTGCATCTTCCAGCCAGCCTTTGGATGTTGTAGGGATAAAATGCCTTGCAAATTTCGTGAGTGACCTAGAGATCGAGGCTACATAAAAAGCAAACCATGTTGAACAATTTTCTAGCACTCATGTTTTTCTACCCACTTCCTCATCTGTGTGTGTGGCGGGGACAAAACGAGAGTGGAGTTACTGGGGGATTGGATACTGGTGCAATTGTGCCGAATCCAGTGTTTTCCTAGTTAGCCTGGGCAGGCGTAGTCTGTAGCCAGCGCAGAACTGGTGGCAGGGATCAAAGGGAATAAGAGGGATATTGATCTGGAAAAAACACATACCCGCACTCAAACACACACACACACACACACACACACATACCTGAAACTTGAGAAATTAAGACAATGATAGCAGAGCCTACAAAATCTTAACTTACTGATAGCGTGAGTACAGGAAATACCACCCATTACCTTTTATAGTATGTTAAGCCATCAGATATTTACATTTTTAAAAATTTTTTTAATAACTCTTTATTTTTTAGAGAGAGAGAGACACACAGAGTGTAAGTGGGGGAGAAGCAGAGAGAGAGAGAGAGAGAGACACAGAATCCAAAGCAGGGTCCAGGCTCCGAGCTGTCAGCACAGAGTCCCACACGGGGCTCAAACCCACTGAGATCATGACACCAGCAGAAGTCAAACACTTAAATGACAGCCACGTAGGGGCCTTAAACCACCAGATCTTTTAAAAAGTCCTCGCCCAAAGTGTATGCCACCATAACCAACATCAGCATGAAACTGGTAAGTCCTCTGTTGAAATGAGTGTCCATGAATCCAGCTAGTCAAAGGGAGAATTATAGATAACAATCCTTGCTGGAAAAACAAAGTATACACTAAATATAGAAACTTACAAACAATTGCCTTCAAATATCTAATCTTAACTCACAGTATTCATACTCTGTGTTAATCTTTTGTTTTTCCTATTTTTTCTTAAAATCAGCGAGCCATTTCAAGCCACAATGTCTTCCTTTTGAGCCATGGGAGACACTGTATGTATGGATATCTTTGTTGTACATACACATGTTGTCCGCTATATTATTGTGTTATAATTACACAAGGTAGCAATTCTGTAGTCTTTGGTCCCTTAATTTCATCATCTAAATTATTTTATGTGTATATAATATAAATGTACTAAAATAGATTGATAAGTGGATGTTGGTCTTTAGTTTACTGACAGCTTTTCCTCACACATAATGCATATTATCTTACAATTTAGTAAATACTTCTTAGATCAGGATATCCTTAGTAACTACATAGTAAATGGAGTTGTTAGAGTTTCGAGGCATTGTTGCTAGAGAAACAGTTTTAGAGAGAATGAGTTGGCTGCAGTTGATAACAAAGAGAAGCTTCAGATTCACAGGCATGCGGCCATCACTCGACCCTCAACACCTTTACCGGGGAAAATAATTGGGTTACTTCTCTTCTTCCAGAGAAACCCTTCACATGTAATAGTGTGACTTTATAATTCCATTTCTCCCTCAGGGCTGCAACAATGCACATTTTACCTCCTGTCACCTGAAGATGAATGGCATACGTATAAAGACTTGGAAGGGGTTTTATCTAAGTGTGATTTGTGTTCGGCTTTGCCATGAACTAAATATTTGTGTCCTCCTCTAATTTCTACGTTGAGACCTAATCCCAAGTGTGATGGTGTTTGGAGGTGAGGCCTTTGGGAGTCCATCAGGTCACGAGTGTAGAGCCATCGGGAATGGGATCAGTGCCCTTATAAGTGAGACCCCAGAGATCTCCTTCATTCCTTCTGCCTGGTGAGCCAGGAAGTAAGTCCTTACTGGATATAGAATCTACCAGTGCCATGATCTTGAACTTCTCGACCTACAAACTGAGAAAGAAATGTTTGCTCTTTGTAAACTACTCAGTTCTTGGTATTTTTATTATAGCGGCCAGGCAGACTAAGACAGGTCTTCGATGATGGTCGGGGAATCCTAAGCAGACATCTTTCAATGGTGCCTATTGAAAACATGACATGGGGAAAGTGCTGGCAAGTACAATTAGTACCTGAATGTTCTGGAAACCAAGACACCCTATCGAAATTCTTTTATTCTTTTATTTTGGTAAATTGTTCATGTTTCTCATTTTTACATCTTTTTAGCAAATGTTTATGAGGTATGTGTATGTATATAGGTATCCTATCCCTGATGCGCGCACACGTGCGTGCGTGTGTGTGTGATATACACATGCACCTATACACTACATGTATACACACACACATGCAAACCTTCTGATATATATTCATGGCATAAATATCTATTTAATTTTAGATAAAAACTTTAAAATACCTTTCAAAAGAACACCATAGGTATTACAAAATTAGGGTTAGAATTACCTTGATGAAAACAAAATTGTAAGGCAAAGATACCAATACAAGTTTCCATGTTCAATATTCAGCATATGAATTTAGTCTGTGATCAGTATTGCAATGACTACTTGCTGCATTTTAAAGTCTTTATATATTGTGCACTGAAAAATGTGTGATTATTCATGTTTTAAGGTGTACATTTTCAACATAAGCCATACGCATCTGATTCATCGAAGTTTTATATGTCTGGAGAAAAGACAATCCAAGAATCAACCTTTCAGTTTGATCTGCTGATCTCAAAATCTCTTTTTCTCTGTTTCCTTACATATTTTCAATTATAGATTTTGTCAAAGCTCTTTCTTTTTGAAAATCTTCATGTTTAATATTTTATTTATGAAAACAAATGATATAATCCTAAGCACTAATAATGTCATTTTTAAAGAGTGATTATTTTAAAAAGTAAGTGCCATGCACTTTGCTGTGTAGACTTGTCTAGAAATATCTGCCAGATTGTGGAGCAAACAAAAGAAAGCCTCCAAGGAGTCTCAGGAAGTTTTGAAGAGATAGAAACCCTACATAATTCAGGAAAAGAATATCACAGAGAGGTGTCTGTCGAACCATATCAACAATCACATAAAATAGGTCATACTCTCTGAAATCTCTGGTTTTCCTTCCCAGAATAGGTACAATGTTTGTCAGGTACTGAAACAATTAATTAATTTATTAGGTGAAAGGAAATACCAAAGGGGGTATTATTTTGAGTGTAATCCATGGTTGGCTTAGTCTGGAACATTTCAGCTGTTGCTGTGGCCTCTGGCATTTGTAGACAAGACTTTATTTATTGTTTCTTTGATTCCTTTGTTCATTTGCAGATACAGGCTGATTAACTTTTTACTTGTTATTGACATCCATCCATATCCGTTGTTATATTACGACTGCGTAAGATGTGTTGGAAAACAGACATATTGTAAATGTTAGAAAAGACTGAAAATGGGGAAACTGGTTTTGTGAATTTTGAGCGGTAAAAACTGAGACTTAGACCCTATTTTATAGAGCAGCTTTTCAGATAGAAGCACCTTACATTGTTTCTATGTAAACTCACACTCAACTTTCTGGTGTCTCTCCTATTTGGAGAGACCCATTCTCTTCCATTTAATAAATATGTAAAACTTGTGATTTTTCCAGGCCATCATAGTAGTTTTTAGTGAACTATTTTGTAAATAGATACTTGATGTTTCCACGATGTTCTTGTATTTTTAAACCAAAAAGGATTATTTGTGACTCTTAGAAAGGACCTCTGTCATCATTATTAATTCCTTATTTATGAGGAAATTAAGATATCTTTTTCTTTACCTTTCTGTTTTACGAAATCATTAATTGCTTAACTAACATAACAAATGGTATACTGAATTAAAATAATCTCATTCCTTTTGATACTTACTCTATGTCCTGGTCTTTTAAATGAGTTCAGGGGCACCTGAGTGGCTCAGTTGGTTAGGAGGCTGACTTCAGCTCAGGTCATGATCTCATGGGTCTGTGGGTTTGAGCCCCGCATCGGGCTCTGTGCTAACAGCTCAGATCCTGGAGACTGCCTCAGATTCTGTGTCTCCCTCTCTCTCTGCCCTTCCCCTGCTTGTGCTCTGTCTCTCTGTCTCTCAAAAATAAATAAATGTTTAAAAAAAAGTTTAAAAAAATAAATAAAAAATAAATGAGTTTAGTATTCTCTTTGCGAAACTTCTAATCTGCACGAGATTCTGAAAGGGGTCAGCCTGGGTTCAGGCAAAACCAGTAGAGGAACAGACGCTACCTTTACGTTTGGTAACACAATCATCTGAGCTGATAAAAAGTGATTGTCGCCATTGTCTCTACACACGGAGCATACGTTCCACAACCTTAGTTGAAAAGGAAGTTCTACTAGCTGTAATATCTACAGTCTTATTTTAAGGTAGATAAACACCATATATATAGAGAGATACAGATCTCTCTCTCTCTCTCTTTTTTTATTATTCTCATTTATCAAGTCTTCTTTCTTTTTGCTTTTGCTCGAAGTTGGCAGGAAGACCAGAACCCTGGGGTAGGACGTGGGTGCTTTCATTGATCCCCCTTGTGTGGATGAAGAAATGGTAGGCTGTGTATCACCGGCAGGTTACTGGACCTCTGTGGCACTTCTTTCCAGCTTACCATGTTTTAGTCAACTTACATAAGCAAAGCAAAAATTAAAGAGCAGTTTAAAAAAGGCTAAGGTGACAGTACGAAGTGCTGTTTCATTTGTCACGATGATTTTCTTTTATACTTTAGGGACGTTTTGCTCTTAAGGGTCCAGGTCAAGAAAAAAGTGCCAGCTGACTGGACCTTGCCAGATTCTGAAACGTTGTTCACAAAAATCTCATTTCATTCTCCACAGGGTCTGATGACTTTTTTTTTCTATTTCTTTTAAATTTGCCTTCTTTGGCAGGAATTTTATTAAAGTTCTTCAAAAATTGAGATAAAATATTGACTAGTTCTTTCAATAATCTGATGGCACTGACATAGTTAGTCATTGTTATACTGGAGATTGAGAAGCGAGTAAGGAAGAAATTTGTGGTTATTTAACAAATGTGTGCAATTTACTAGATACCTCATTTCAACAAAGATTAAAATTTGTCTTTAAGGATATTTGCAATCAGTCCTTGGAGAAGGAGGCATCCCTCTCTGTGACAAACCATATGCAATTATAATTGAAAGTCCTATTTCCAAGTGTGTGAATTTCAGTGAAATTCTTTTCTGTTTTTCTCAAGAGCTGACACAATTTTCTTCAAATACAGGATCTCTATCATCATATTAAAAGCATATGGAAATTCTGACTTCTGCTCTAGCCAAGACGAACTAATAAGGACTGCATTCATTCTCCCTTCTCGAACTACCCCCAGAAAGACCCAGAAAATACAGGAAACAATATTTGAGACACACTGCCAAAGATCAGTGATGGGCAGTGACCTCGAGAGATGAGAAACAAGGAGGGTAAGGCCTGTGGTTGCCTCAGTCAACTGCCCTGAAAGAGTTTCCAGGCCACAGCGCAGGGAGGAGGGGCCCAGGTGGAGCCAGCCAAGCTCTCTGAGTTGAAAGATGGGGCTGACCATCAAGTGACAAAGGACAGAACCTTGGAGGAGAGATACGCATGGAAACGGAACTAAAGACCTGAATAATTTCTTACTTGAGTATTCAGCTGAGTACGAGTCCACATTTGTATGAAAAGAAACTACAGGGTGCCAGGAACAAACCACTGGAAAGAATGACAAGGTACACTTTCCATTTCTCACAGAAGGCTAGAAAGATCATCTGCATGCTGAGCCTTTCTGGACAACCTCGTCGTCTGCAGTACATGGGGTAGAGCACGCAGAGGGGCTTTGCTCCCCTGATGTGGAAGAAATAGCCCTACAATTACCCTACAGACAGTAGAATTAGCAAAGATACTAAAATAGGTGTTATAACTGTATTCCACACAGAGATTGATGGAACTAAATATAGAGTCTATAAATAGATTTACACGATATGCTACTTTTTATCAAGGATGGAAAAGCAATTCTGTACAGAAATAATAAATTTTTAAAAAAATGGTCATGCACCAATTGCATATCCTTCGGCAAACAAATGAACCTTGACCTAAACCTCACACTTGGTACAAAAATTATCTCAAAATGGTCCATAGATCTAAAGGTGAAATATTAAGCTATAAAACTTAGAGTAAAAAAAATAAGAGAAAATATTCATGATCTGAGGCTATCCAAATAGTTTTTAGATATGAAATCAATATATGATTTGTAAAAAAAGAAACGATAAATTTGATTTCATCAAAATTATTTTTTTTCCTCTGGAAAAGTCACTGCTACAGAACTAAAAAACAAAACCAACAACAACCAGCAGCAGTGCACTGGGTGAATGGCAAAATGTATTTGCAGACACATATTTAGGATAGGACTACCTCCTCCAGCTGTAAAGAATTACCAAAACTCAACAAGAAGAAACAACCCAATGGCGAAGACACTTTACCAGAGAGAACACAGAGATGGCAAATAAATACATAAAAATATGTTCAGCTTCGATAACCAAGAGTTTCCAAATTGAAATTCTGATTCGATACCACTGAACATCTATGGAGTATTTTAGCTAATTGATCCAACAATATGTTAAGCGGATAATACATCATGGCCTACTGGGATATACCAATTGAAGATTACTCAGTCACTGTGATTAACCACATTAAAAAAATAAAAAGAAACCTATCATTATCTCAATAGATAGAGAAAAAAATACAAAATCCGGTATCATTTCTGGTAAAAATTCTCACAAAATAGGAATGCAAGTGAGCCTCCTCCACCTGTTGACAGACATTGTACTTAATGTCCATAGACTGAATGTTTACCAGCTAAGACTGGCAAAGGGCAAGGATGTGGTTTCTCATCACTCTTGTTTATACTTTAGTAGATGTTTTAGTCAGGGGACTGTAGCAAGACAGGTCAGAGGGGAGTAGATGAGAATCCAGTTTGGAAAGTAATAAGTAAAACCACAGTAGTTTGCCTTGTGGCATGATTATCTATGTAGAAAATCCAATGGAATCTTCAGGAAAGCTCCTGGAACTAATAGCTATAACTAATAACTGATAAGACCCTACAAGGATCTCAGCAGATAACATGAGTATAAAAACAAAATCAATTATATTTCGATACACTAGCAATAGACAATCAGAAAGTAAAATTACTAAAGCAATACCTTTTCCAGTAGCATTGAAATGTATAAAATATTTAAGGATGAATTTGACAAATTCATGAAGGACCTGTACACTGAAATCTGTACAAACTTGATGAGAAAAAATAAAGAAGTATTCAATTAATGGAGATATGTACCACGTTGATAGGTTAAAAGGCTTAAATATTGTTAGGATGTCAATTCTCTCCAAATTTATGTATGTAATCAAGATAATCCCATGTAAAATCACAGCAGGATTTTTTTTTTTATAGAAATTGGCACACTGGCTTAAAGTTCATGGAGAAATACAAAAGAACCTAAGACAGCCAAAACCCATTGGAAAAAAGGAGAACAGTTTTAGAAGACTAATATTACGTTTTATCAAGAATTAGTAAAAGGTGCAGTTTCCCAAACAGTGTGGCAGTGTCATCAAGATAGATAAATATATCAGTGGAACAGGAAAGAGAGCCAAGAAATATATTCTCACAGGAGAAGATAGTCTTTTGAATAAATAGTGCTTGAGTCATTCGATATCTATGTCTGTGGCTGTGTGTCTCTCTCTCTATCTCTCTCTCTACCTCTGTATCACTGTCTCTATAAAACTTTATACCTCACCTCTCTTAATTACCCAAATTTGATCGTATACATAAATCATAACACCTAAAGTATAAAATAATGGAAGCCAACATAGGCAAAGATTTCTTACAACACCAAAAGCATGATCCATAAAAATTTTTTTTAATGATAAACTGAATTTGCTAAAATTTAAAACTCCTGCTCTTTGAAAGTCACTGGCAAGAGAATGAAAAGAGAAACCATAGACTAGAAGAAAAGGTTTTTGCAGATAACATAACTGATAAAGGATAAATCTCTGGCAAAGATGTAGAGAAGCTGAAACTCTCATCCACTGTCGGTGGAAATGTGAAATAGCGTCATCAATTTGGAAAACCAATTCTTTTAAAAAGGCAGTTTCCTAAAAAGCTAATTAATTATATACCTACCATATGATTCAGCCATTCCACTTTTCTGGATTAGCCGTAGAGATGCAAATTTGTGCATACAATGACTTGCATACAAATGTTTAAGAAGCTTTGTTTGCATCGCCTGCAAGGTGAGAGCAGCTCAGACGTCTCTCAGCGTGTGAACAGGGGACCGCGTTGTGAAGTGTCTGTACAATGGAATATGACACGGCGGTAAGAAGTAATGAACTACTGACATATGCAGAGACCCGGGCGCATCTCACAATAAATAGACAAAGCGGAAGAAGCAAGGCGAAAAAGCACAAACTCTGAGATTCTTAACATAACATTCTGGAAGATGTAATGTAATCTGTAGTGACGTAAAGTAAGCTATAGTTGCCCAGTGATCAAAGGAGAGGGATGGATAGGGAGGGAGAGAGAGCAGATTACAAAGAGGTGAGAGATGACTTTGGGTAAGACACACAGGGGCTGGTGATTGTGGGATAATTTCCCAGGAACACACCTAAGTCGAGAGGATCCAATTATACATCTTAAATACATGCGGTTAATTATACATTGATTATATATCAATAAGCATGTTAAATTAAAAACTCAATAAAAGTATAAAGAGAAGTAGTGAAAGCATATGGAAATTCAAAGCGGATTGATAAACATTTTGTAGAGAATAATAATGTACCTGTCCTCTTACTGTTTTGTTCTAATTCTTTCTACAATCATAATTTTTTAAACTTAATTTAATATGGTTCCACTCTATCTTTTTAAATTCAAGAGAGAAATACATTGTTTGTGTTTGAAAATCCCACGCTCCTTGAATGTTCTGCCCCACCACGGTCGGAGCGGTTCAAAAATAGTTTGTTGCGTGAATAAATAAGATCTCTAGGCCGAAAATCAAGAGATCCAGTTAGAGATACCAACTCTATCACTGCCTAGTTATGCCAATTCAGGGACTATACATAAATCCTTAATAGATGTCTATGGTCTTTTAAAAATAAGAGAATTCTACAGAAACAGCATTATTCAAGCTATAGATTCCAGTTTATTGTAGGTTGTGAAACCAACTTATATGGCCAAAAATGGAGGAAAAATATAACAGAGCAGGATAAATAGTGCATTGCTTGTAAAAAAAAAATTAAAAAAATTTAAAAAAAAGATACCTGTTGTTTATAATGCTCTAATTTCAGTTTTGAATGTGAATGCATTTGTAAAATGGGATGCAGTGTAACATATATTTTTTTTCTTAAGTTTTTTAATGTTTATTTTTGAAAGAGAGACACAGTGCAAGCCGGGGAGGGGCAGAGAGAGAAGTAGACACACAGAATCTGAACCAGGCTCCAGGTTCTGTGCTGTCAGCATAGAGCCTGACACAGAGCTTGAACTCACGAATCATGAGATCATGACCTGAGCTGAAGTTGGATGCTCACCCAACTGAGCCACCCAGGCGCCCCATGTATTTCTTTTTTTTTATGATTATTTATTTTTGAGAGAGAGCACGAGCTAGAGCAAGCGGGGGAAGAGCAGAGAGAGAGTAAGAGAGAGAACCCCAAGCAGACTCCATGTAGCCAGTGCAGAGCCAGACACAGGGCTCAAAGTCATGAACTGTTGAGATCATGACCTGAGCCAACATCAAGAGTCAGACACTCAACCAACTGAGCCATTCAGGCACCCCTGTAAAATAGAGTTTTTACAGTTTTTCTTAATGTTGATCAGCGTTCAAAAGGTTGAACGGCAACACCTAAGTAATCTGTGACCCTCACGTCATCCTGTAATACTGTCATGTGTAAAAGTTATTTAAACAAGATGTATAGAATGGGATTCAGAGAAGACGACTGATCTGAACTTTCCTACCTCATAATTACTCATGTCAGAAAATTAGTCAAAACCATCCTTTTAGAAATGCATAGTGTTTGAAAAATACTCTCTACTCAATGAAAGTATCTTCTGATAGGTTTCTGAGCAATGATTCAGAGACCAATTGAAAAAATGCTGAAAAGGGTACCAGAGGGGAATAAAGAGATCTTAAAAGTGGCTTTGTTTCATAATGAAGAAATGTGTCGTCCCCCTTTAAGAGATTTGCTAGTGCACCCACGTTTAACCCTGTAAGGAGATTTTCTGCCTGAAAAAGAAATATCCAGGTCAATGAATAGAAATGATGAAATATTCCTGTTTTTATGTATAATTAACAAATATAAGAAAATAAATAAATATTTCTGAAAAATGTAAGAAATATTACTATTTTTTATTTAAAACTACTAAGAATGGATTAAACCCAGTATACTCAATTTTACAAATAATTATTGCCTGAAGAATTATTAAAGTAATATTTTACAAATTAGGTGTAAAAAATGCTGAAAATAATCAGGAAGAAAAAAATTATAACTGTTATACAACTAGTAAAAAATATTTCTTTTTTTTTTTTTTTTTGATAGAGAGAGCAAGCAAGAAGTGGGGAAGGGCAGAGAGGGAGACCGAGAAAACATAGGCGGCTCTGCACTGTCAGTACAGAGACCGACACAGGGCTCGAACTCACGTCCTTGAGATCATGACCTGAGCCCAAATCAAAAGTCAGATGCTTACCCGACTGAGCCACCCAGGTACCCCAAAATCTTTCACTTTTCATGAAGCCATTAGGTTGGGAGTGAAAACCTTACTTCTGCTTGAGCGAAGAGTGAAACAGGAATTCCCCGCCCTGGTGGACCACCGTTTTTGCCAAGCCAGGCAGCTCATGGGCCAGCACCACACTGTGGAGCTGTGGTGGCTGGAGGGAATCCGGAGGGTCTACATGAAAGACAAGAGTGTGTTGGTGGCGACTCAGGGTGTGGGCTGGTGGTCAAATATGCGGACAGCAAGGAGAGGCCTGGAGTGAAGAAGAGACAGACAGACCGACAGACAGACAGAGGTACCTCTTGCAGCAGTGCATAGAGGAATGTCCCCCACAGGCGGGCCAGGCCTCCACTTAGCTCAGTGAGGAGGAGGCCGGGCTCAGACGGAGGGTCTGCAGCTGACCTCATGTCCTGCAGCTGCCAGGAGAGAGGCCTGTGGTCCTGTCGGACCGCCCCGGTGGCCGTGGTGTCACCGAGGGAAGGCTGGTGGGGGTGGGGGGTAGTAATTATGCCAGAGGCAGCGCATTAGCCGCTGGGGGAGTCCAATGAGCTGCCACGTTTCAGGCCGCGGGATTCCTCCCTCGGTGAGGACGAGGCCAGGCTACAGGTGGTCCCCAGGAGACCCCCAGGATTGCAGATCACGCCGAGGCTGCCCTGTGCCCAGCAGGAGAGGCCTCCGGGCGCTTGAGGGAGAGGGCGGATGGGCCTGGAGACATCGCTTCACTCCCAAGTACTTCTCCCCCTGCTCCCGCTTCGGAGAGGACGCCTGGCCCTAGGGCTATGCTATCATTCATCCTTTGGGATGTTTGTGCCTGGATGCAAGACGTGGGCACAGAAGTAACAGTGTTCTCACAGTCTGCGCGGGCAGGAGCTTTCTCTTTCTCTCTCCCCTGGGGTGGGGCCTGGCCCAAGATAAACGCCAGAAACCCAGGGCTCCGGGAGCCGCTAGGGACATCAGCAGTGTTGGAACAGTCATCTGTGATACCGTTGGTTAATTTTATAATCCTATACTTCCATGGAATATGCTTATGTGAACTATGGAATAGAATTATACTTATAGGGAATAACGGTTAGGAAAATGGGCTTTGGCACCAGACGACTCGAGTTTCCAGTTCTGTATTTTCTCTTAACTCTGTAATCTTTATGATGCTGCTTAATATAAAAATGGCAAAACACCTCACAATGCTGCTTCAAGGATTTACTAGAATAACGCCTGTAACAATAGTTTACATGAAAAATATAGGGGCTGACTGCATTAAAACTTGGACTACATTATGAGTGCCAGAATCTTATCTTTGCTAAAACACTAAATAATTAGTCTGATTCCATCATATTTAAAACAACCATCCAATAATGCCACAGATGTTGCCATTCAGACGCAGCCTAAAAATGGATTTATATTAGCCTGTAAGAGGTTACTGAATGTAATCTCCTAAAGTGTGGAGTGGCTTGCTCATTTACCCAGAGATGCATGATTTATTTTTTTTTAATTTTTTTTCAATGTTTATGTATTTTTGAGAGAGAGAGTGAGAGAGAGCACGAGCAGGGGAGGGACAGAGAGAGAGAAGAAGACGCAGAATCCAAAGCAGGCTCCAGGCTCTGAGCTGTCAGCACAGAGTCTGATGTGGGGCTCAAACCCACGAACTGTGAGATTATGACCTGAACTGAAGTCAGAGGCTTTACCAACTGAGCCACCCAGGCACCCCTATTTTTAATTTTTAAAATGTATTTATTTTTAGTGGTTTGTGATCTTGAGTGTAGCAAGAAGAAGACATTCAGCATGTAAGCACAGACTAACAGTAAGTACCCCGAGTTAACATATCTTCCTTGTTCAACGTCTATGAGAATATGATGGGGCCCTTTGAAAAAATACTAAACCCAAAGAGAAGTGTTTCATGGAAGGTAGAATAATCACAATTCTGTGGATTAAAAGTACGTTGAAATCCATAAGACCATCTTTGTAGTGTTGATTTGATATTTGTGTGGATTGTGAATGATCCCCACAGTAAGTTTAGCTAATATCCATCACCTCAAATAGTCAACATTTTTTTCCTCGTGAAAAGAACTTTTAATATCTTCTCTCAGCAGCTTGCAGGTATACAACACAGTATTAGTAACTGCAGTCACCGTGCTGGGTACTTACGTCCAAGAAGTCATTCATGTGGTAACCAACGCCTGTACCCTTTTCCCACCCCCACAGCATCATACGTTGTGACGCCATAAAGACACTCTACCTCATCTAGAGTGACGGATGATTCTCGAAACTCAGCAGGGCCATAAGATGAACTCCGAACTCTCCTTCACTCTGGATTCTTATGATCCCAAAGCGTGAGATCACCCGGCAGAGAGGAACCAAGAGTGAGGCTTCTGAGTACATGGTCAAGGGTGGGCCGCATTTCTGTTTGACTCTCACAGTAAGGGCAAGAGGTGCCTGATGAAGGGAAGGGGGGACAGAAGCTAAATGTCACTCTACAAAATCATGTCTAAAGCTGGCCGACAGGGCTCGCCCTCCTGGGATGAAAAGCCCAGAATTAGCCTCAGGGACGACTAATCCCCACTTTGAATGTGGAGACCCACGTATGAGTGCAGTCTCTGTCCTCTGCTATCTATCTTTCTGTCTGTCTGTCTGTCTATCTATCTATCTATCTATCTGTCTATCTATCTATCTATCTATTTTTAACATTTATTTATTTTGGGGAGAGAGAGAGAGATAAAGAGAGAGAGAGAACGCATAAGCAGGGAAGGGGCAAAGAAGAGGGAGAGATTGAATCCCAAGCAGGCTCCACGCTGTCAGCACAGAGCCTGACATGGAGCTCAATCTCATGAACCTTGAGATTGTGACCTGAGCCAAAATTGAGAGTCAGACACTTAACCGACTGAGTCACCCAGGCACCCCTGCCCTCTGCCGTTTATGCCATGCTGCTTAGTTCCTGTGAGTCTTGATGTTTCCATTAGGAAATCTAAGGATAATATATGTTCGGTCAACTCACAGGATTGACATGATTTATGCCGATCACATTATGTTACCACAGTCCGACCAGGATATATAAACTCTTCTGGAAGGGAAATAAGATACTGACAACACAAGAGGAACTGCTATGAAAGCAGCAAGCTGTGAAGAAGAAGAAGAAGAAGCAAGCTGTGAAGCCACCTAACGCTGCCTTCATGATGTGAGAAAGGAAGTAAGCCTACTTTACCTGGAAGTTGAGGACAGCCTCTTAAGAGAATGAGGGAAGACCACTTCCGCTTAAGGGAATAGGTTGAGTTGGGTTCACAACGTAAGGACTTCAAGACAACACTGAGACCGGGTATTGTCACGATACGCAGTCAGATTCTTGAGTGCCTACCGTGTCCTCAAGGGGTGGCTCTCCCAGCACAGGACAGTGAATCCGAAGGGTATGGAAGAGGACCTCCGTGTCCTGGCAGAAAACCCACTGGGAGTTCGTGGCCGGTCTGCTTTTTACACCAGGCATTGCCCCTCCCATCGCCCCACCTGCTGAATCTTGCATCTGTAACTTTATAACAGCTACAACAAACTGTTCATGTGTTGAGGAGGAGAAATTTTCATACGTCCTTCCAGATTCTTCTGGCTATTCTAAGAAATTGACATGAATCAGATTAACAGGAGAAAATCAAAATTCATTACATATGCATAAACATGAGAGCTTCCAAAAACAGGCAAAAGGAGGTATACATGTCATTCTGCACTGAGGAGAAGAGGGTAGACAGCTGGGGCTTTAAAGGAAGGAAGGCAAGGGGCACCTGAGTGGCTCAGTTGGTTAAGCATCCGACTTGGGCTCAGGTCATGATCTCACGGTTTCTGAGTTCAAGCCCCACATCACACTCTGTGCTGACAGCTCAGAGCCTGGAGCCTGCTTTGGATTCTGTATCTCATTTTCTCTCTGCCCCTCTCCCACTTGTATGCTCTCTCTCTTTCTCTCTCTCTCTCCGTCTTTCAAGAATAAATAAATGTAAAAAAAATTTTTTTTAATGGAAGAAAGGCAATTCACAGGAAAAAACAGAAATAATAAATGTTTGGTAAACATACGTTTGCTGGGTTTCACTCAGAAACGATGGGACAAAGAGAGAACTTTGATGCAGGTCTTGCTAGGTGCCTGCCTGTCCACCATCCCCGATTATATCATATCATAGTTCTCTGTGGTGACAGCTCTCTTCCTGGAACACGTCCTCTAGACAAATTCTTTGAGGCAGTCATGGAGGAGACGAGGAAGAAAAACTTCTAGAGTCTTCCATTTTATAAAAAATAAATACCCTAAGATACTCCACATGCCAACAGAATGCATTTTAGGGTGGCGAATTTTGCTCCCCTACAATGGCATCCTGATTCCTGCCACCTCCCTTAGTTTTAAGCTAAAATTTTAATTTATTTTTTTATTGTTGTAAGATATGCATACCGTACAATTTACCATGTTCACTGCTTGGAAGTGTATGCTTCATGACATTTAGCGCCTGCACATTTTTGTGCTGCCCTCCCCGCTCCCTCTTCCAGAATGCGGGTCCCACTCCCAAAGTAGGTGCCTACCCTATCAAGCAGCCAATCCCTGTCCTTTGTCCCCCTCAGCCCTTGGTAACCGCTAATCTATTTTCTGGCTCTGTGGGTCTATATATTCTGGATATTTCATGCAAATGAGATCGTAGAGTCTGTGGCCTTTTGTGTCTGGCTTCTTCACTTAGTCCAATGTTCTGCTTCTTTGCGGATAGGTCACGTTTGTTCACTCGCTAATCAATCGAGGGACATTGTGTTATTTCTGCCCTTTGGCTGTTGTGAGTAATGCTGCTCCGAACATTCATCTACAAGTTTTTATTTAATAAAAATTAAAACTGTAACAGCTTTAATCCCCCTCCTCACCTTCTGCACCAATACCAAGCTCCCCTGTGAGTGTGGTGTTTGGAGTTGCTGGGCTCTGCTTGCCTCTCCAGATTTTTCTCTCACCGCTCCCCCTTTTGTGAAAAGATTCCCTCCCCACTCTCACGCACACCCCATGACCACGCCTGACACACCCTCCTGTGACTTTGCTCTTGCTTTGCCACCGTCCAAAATGCCCTCGCCGGCCTGTTGAACCCCTACTCACTCTCTGGCATTTTCAAGAAGCACTTCACATACCACCTCCTGCGGGAAGCCTCTCCAGATCTCCTTCTTTGCTCGTTCCTGCTCGTGTAACTCGTGCATACATTACTCACGAGGCTAAAGACTTTCTCTTTACACCCATTTATGTGGATTTAGGGCTCTCCGCTACCCCACGGGCTCCAGGGAGGCATAGGCTATGTCTGATTCGTCCCTGAATGTCAGCAGAGGGTTTGCCATTGTAGTAGATGCCCTGTAAAAGTTTTTGAAATAGATAAATGTGTAAATGAACAAATACTCTGAATTCTGTGGAGCAGGGGAGACGTGAGCTCTTTACAGTGTTTGTCCTGTTTTAAGCAGCATCGTGTTTCATCTCCGCCATGCCTCCTACCTCAGCCAATTAATCTCTCATGCTCACCTTCTAGAAAATCCCTATAGCGAAAGACTAAGACCTAGCGAAGAACAGTGGCTACGGTCAGGAAAGATAAGGACTATTTATGGCACTTTCATCCTTATCTCTGCGGATCCAGAGCGATTCCCGTTGCTTGCTGATTGCCTAATGGAGACCAAAATAGACTCGATACAATATGGAAAGACTCAGCTCGTATGCCTCTCCATCTCCCAGATGCTGGCCGGCCACGCAGTCTGCAGCTACGTATTTATTTTGACTCTGTAATTTAAAATATGCAATGCAGTAGGTTGTGAAGAAGTTTTTTTTCCTTTCCCACATGGATTAAAACATATTCAAAATGCATTCAATCCATCATCAGCCCTTAATTGGCTATGCTAATAAGGGACAACACTGTATATTTTATTTCAAGTGGAAAACCCTAGCAATGTCCTCATCCAACCAAATTGTATGTTTTAGACAGGATAGAGCACAAACACCTTTTTCTGCAAACTGTTTCCAGCCATTCCGGTCTAATTTCAATGCCCATTTCTCTGCCCTCGGTGTGCCTTTCACTGTTCTCTCCCCTAGCACCTGCCACAGTCCTGTAAGCACACTTAACGTTTGTCTCTATCCTCATAGATGTCACAAGTTCTACAATGGCAGAAGCCATGTTTTATCTACAGCGATCAGCACACTGTCTTATGCATAGACGGTGTTCAAGAAATGTTTGTTGAATGAGTGGCGTACTTATTTCATCAAGTTTGATAAAGATCTGATGTTACTAGATAATGATGAGCCAAGTCAAGTAGATAGTAATGAGCACTAAACTTAATGCACCTTGCGGACAATAACTCAGGAGGCCAGAACGACATTTTGCCGTTAAAGTATGACTTGGAATAAGATTTTAATCATCATGAGCTCAGCTTAGGTTGGGGTTTGAGAAGGGCTGTCTTTTCAAGATGAGATATAGCATCCCATGGAAAGGAATCTTGACCACTTTCCAGCTTTTTTGATCTAGTACTTGTCATAAAATTACTTCTCATAGTTAAATAACAATTTTAACTTTTAAAT
The DNA here is from genome assembly GCA_030068075.1 of Paguma larvata. NCBI lineage: Eukaryota > Metazoa > Chordata > Mammalia > Carnivora > Viverridae > Paguma > Paguma larvata. Next base: position 30,289,888 of record CM057831.1, read on the forward strand.
AACAGGCAGTGTCTTTTTTTTTTTTTTTGCAGTCCTTTGTAATTAAAACAGTACTATAATCAAAACTGATGGGATCAAAAGCAAATATTTTTCAAAACCTTCCTCCCTAATCAGAAGAGCCCCGTAGACTTAGTAAAGAAAGTAAGAGTAGCCATTGCACAATTCGAATGACCTCTCTCCGGTACCTTACGTATTAGAGAAACTAGAAGTGTGTCTACATGATGGATGATGATTAGCAGTATATTGGATTTCTATAGGATTTTTCTTGACCATGAAGTTCAGGGTAATTTTGCATGTTGTCATCTATTTCTAAAGTGTCTCTGAGTAGCAATGTATTACTCTCCCCATCCTAAACTCCCTTTGCGTCCTGTACCATTTTAATCACTGAACTGCACTTTCCACATTATGATAAAACTATCTGTTTCTTTATCAGTTCGCTTCACTAGACCAAAAAACCCCCCAGGACAGGCATGGTGTGTCTCCATCTCTCTCTGCGTCAGTACCTTGGACGTAAACCTGCGTATATTTTGACAAAGGATCCAAGCAAAGCCGTGGTAGTGGGGCCAGTGTTAGAATCCACTAAGCTGAATGATTTTCAAAGATACTCAGAACTATACATAATCTAGAATGTGCTCCAGAGGGTTCATTTCTGCCATATTGAAGAGTAAGTTTTGATGGGTTTTCAACATGTCTCTATTCCGAGTGGAAAATCATCCTTTCAATGATTATTGCTGAAACCATGATATTGGAAGATTTATCAAATTTGTCTTCTTTGGAAGACAGGACATAAGAAGATTGCTCCAAAGATGCTCAACTCTTCGTCTCTCAGTGGAACCACTAGCATATGGAAATAAAGGGAGTAAATAAATAGTATGTGTAAACAGTAGTAGTTCAAAAGACATCTTTTCCCAAATATCCTCCCACTTTGACTTACCACATTCTTGAAGCTATCACCCTATGTCAGAAATGTTTATCAGTCGTTTATCGGGTTATCTCCTGCTGAGGAAAAGAGCCACAGGTATGTTTTGATAGGGGCCTCAGAGATGCAGAGAGAGGGGTGACTGCAGATCGGTCATGGTGTGGGGAGCTCGAGGAGGAGGGGGGCCTTGAATCACTAGCACAGAGAAAATGAGAAGTGTACCCTGTAGCATTTTAATCGCTGCACCACACGGCATAAGGTTCCACCAAGAGATTCAGTAAGTCTGAGGCAACCGGCAAGGGATTTCAAAGGGATGAGAGGTGGCATTAATACTGGTGAAGATCCAGCAGTTTCTGTATTCTAAGTGGCTAAATTAAATGGCAGCATGATTTTGGGAGGGAAAGATTATTATGTCTAACGGGATAGAATCTTCTGATTGGTCATAAATTTTGAATTTGCATCATGATCCTTTTCATAATACACTTACAATTCTATAAAACAAACCAAGAAGATATCATAAACTCAGAAACTACAAGGACTGCACAAATTGCCAGTAAATATAATGCAAAAAGTATTAAATAGAAGCTTTATCAACCTGCTGTAGTCATAAGATGTCTGCTTACTTAGAAAGCGCTGAAGGAACATTCTTGTTCCAAGATTCTTAGGGACAGGAGCAAAAGATGGGAGGTTACTTTCAAATTGTCTCCGGTGAGTTGGTTGTCAGTGGAACGAAGAGTCATGAACTAGCTAGAATAATGTGTAGGGAAGGAAAAGCACTGCGGAAGGTAATTATTTGATAATGGTATTTTCGTCATAACCTTAAATTTGAGAGGCTTTTCTTTTTGGTCATCTTAATTGTCAAAATACTTGGCATAGGAACAAAAGGATCGCAGAAGTTTAATTTCTTTTGTTTCTGCGTCCATGAAAAGTGTCTATAACCGTGATCTGTGTCAGTATTAAGACTCATTTTTGTGATCACAGACCTTCTAAGTTTGGCCCGGGTTACTTATTTATTTGCTCTTTTGAGAGTTATTCCTGTATAAAGGAAGATCCCAAATTCTCTGTCTCGGCTTTGCAGCCTGAATTTGGTTTTACTGAAGCACGGCGTATTTACACATTAGCTTCACAACATTATGATGTGAAAGTCACACTTTGCTAATTCTCACTTATCCGTAATATATCCTTTGCTTTGTTCTTAAATATAATATGTCACATTTACATAGCGTTTCAGGGTTATTTATTCCACTTGCTTTCCCTGCCGGCCTTCAGATATGTTAATGAAGCCCGCTACTGATTCCATATAAATCACCTTTGGTTTCTAGGAAAAGCATGACTATTAATTGTATCCAGTCCTCCCCTCCCGAGAGGGCGGACAAAATTCAAAATTCACGCTTAAGTTCAGAGAGTATTGACTGCTCCTCCCTGAGTGATACTCTTACGGATGTATGGTTTAGCACTCGTGACCATTTTGGCTAGTGGCACGTGGTGATATGTGCATGGTAGTCGGAGAAGGGAGGGGTCGGCATAGGCATAAATTTCCCTGGAGCAGGATAGACGTCTTGAAGATCTGGCAGGGCACAAAGAGTCTCGGTAAACAAAATGAGGAAAAATAAAAGTTGCAGTTCTTAAAGTCCACCGGGTTCGATGTCACAGAGCTCCTGCTAGCCTCTTGCTCACTCAGGCCCGCCGCTGTCTCTGGACAGAGCGAGCGAATGTGCCAGTCCTCACATCTAGAACACTTTCCCTGTTCATCTGGAGAGCTCGCTGCACGGGACTCGTCTTTAGTATTACTTCCTTAAAGAAGACTTCTCTTAAGAGTGCTCGTTCCAAAATTACATTCTCAAAACATGTGTCATTTTTCAGAAATAGCATCATACACCTTACGACTATATATTTATCCGTGTGACAATTTGTTTACCACCTATTCTCACTCAACCCAACCCCTGGTGAGATCAAGGATTCTGTCTGTGGCATTCACTTGCGTTCATTACCCGGAGCACTCAGAACAGTGCCTGGAATTGGAGGCATTCGATATTTTATGAATGAGTAAACGGGACAAAAGAAAGTTATTAAGAGTACAGCGATAGACCACGTTGGTCTTACCAAACACACTACAGCATCACAGACAGACAGACCGTGAGTTCGGAGCAGCCCGTCTTTGATCTAGATTCTTGCTCTGCTATGTGCTAACTGTGTGGCCGTGCTGACTCTTGTCTGAGCTTCAGTGTCCTCACAGGTACATTGGTCATGGTGACCCTACCTCGTAGGTTTGTTATATGTAGGGAAGGAAACAATGGGGCTGAAATGCCCAGCACGTTGCCTGGCACACAGTCAGGGTTTCATTAATCATACCGTGATATGTTGGCAATACTTGGTGATAATGATACTTTGAAGTGGTTAAATTTAAAATGTAATACAGCACACCCACATGATTTATTAAGCATTTAGTGTTCATGTGAAATTAAGTTTCCCCAAATCCTTTTCAAAACTCAGAAAGGCTGGATTGCCTGCTTGGCTAGTATGTGGTAGAAAGACTGTAAGGGAACAGCAAGGTGTGTGTGTGTGTGTGTGTGTGTGTGCATGCGCGTGCATGTGTGTGTGCGTGCGTGTGTGCACGTGTACACATGTACTCACACATGAGAGCGATCCTAAAAAAAAATGAATCACTGGAATCTGTGGAGAAAATATAAGAATGAATGATTGGGTCAAGTCAGCCCGTTGTGAGGTCTATTGGCTCAGGATTCTCAGACAAGGGAGCTCTTATACTATTAGCTGTCACAATTCCTTCCCCTGTATATATTAGGGAGATGTTCATAACCCCTTCGTTGGGTCCACCTTTTTGCACAAAAAAACACTTTTATGTAGAGCAATAATAAATATCTTGCATTTTTCATGTAACTTAGAGAGAATAACATCCATTTAAATCACCTAATTTTCTTCATTGCTTCTATTCAGTGAAATTACATCATATTTTGTTCAGAATAAATGTACAATAAAGTTTTACCTACTTCAGCAACTTTTCATTAAACAAAATAAATTTAAAACCACTGAGGAGGTAGATGTTGATGTGGTACCAATATATGAAGAAAATTCTGCAGGTTTAAAAATATTTCCCCACATTTATAAGTGACAGAGAATATTCATCCAAATCTACAATTACTTTTGGATCCTAAATTAGTATTAAGATGAATGGGAAAATACTTCTATAGTTGAAAATAGTTTATTTAAAATAGTTTATTTAAATTAGTTTATTGCCCAAATCCTCCATCTGGCAGCTCTTTGACAGAAATATTAATTTTTCCTATTTAGAGTGAAAGTGACTGCTCACAGATATGGGATATCTTACATTTTAAACCTTTGATTTATCTCAAATGTGGCTTTTTTGAGAAGCCACTGCAAAACCTCATCGGACCTTCACTTTCTTCACTCACACTTCAGCCTCATTAAAACCATATCACCTCCAACTCTGGCTTATGATGGCACGATCATTTTTGAATTTTCTTCTTCAATGCAAAGAGCCGTTATTATTAAGACAATGGTCATGGAAACTTGACTAAGATGAAAACTTTGAAATATGAAACAAATAAGAGTTACCAAATGAGCAATAATGTATTAAATATATATATAATCCCAAATCACAAATGATGAATACAACGGTGATTTCAGTTAGTAAGTTTGAAGATGGAGACCAAATGTGGTTCTTTTTTTACATTATTATTTTATACTCTTCATCCAGATTGATATACGGCTCAGGCAAAAGTCTTCCACATATAGGTGGCAATACTGATACGGTGCTCTTTGTCTGCTAGTCTTTCACTTAACTCAGGTAAAGCACCCAAGTAAAGTGTAGAAATGGAAAGGTTTAGAAATCAACAAGGAGAAAATATGATTTATTAAAAATGTATACGAAACATTATTTTTCAAGTATTGCAATGCCGCATATCTATCTAAGACTTAACTATGCTTGAAAATACTTGGAAATCTTAGCAAGCTCCATGAATTAAGTACAGATTATAAAATCTCTTACTGCTTCCTGAGCAGTGTATTTTCTGTTTTTTTTATTCTGTATATAGAGAAGATTTTTTTTTTTTCCTATTCCATGTGTGAGATGCCAGTTTGTGCACGCTCAGTGAGAATTCAGAATCTACTCCTGTGGCAAAGTTTTAGTTTCTAGGTACTAAGCTAGTCAAGCTCTCCAGGTCACATATACTTTGGTAGACATATTCCAAAGCTTCAAACAGTATACATTGATCCCATTATTGCAAATATTTCTCTATGCTAATGCTCACTAAACTAAAACTGAAGAGATCCGGGAGGTGATAAAAAATAGAGAAAGATATCTATGTTTTAATTATCAAAAAATAAAGTGACAGAATTTGTCGAAGGTCCAACAGCATACACTTGTTTATGCAGTATGCCCAAAGCCTCCATTTTCAAACCTAACGGAAATTGGGCAAGCTGTTAATTATTGGCCTCCTTCCTAAGGCTGGGATTGTTTCTTCTGTTAACCTGGCTTTTCATATGGGACAGGCATGAAGCTACAGTCCCTGCTCTACTGTTGGGACCTTGGTTTACCCATGCATTGTTTACGGTTAGGCTAGAAAGAAATTTTCCAATCCAAACGTTCCCTCTGAGTCAAGTAAAAGATGGCTTTTTTTCCCATTTACCAAGAGTTTGTTGCACGAATCCTAAAAATGTCTGATATAACAAAGAAGGGTAGAGATTGATTTCCAGGATCCAAAAGGACAATCTGACAGAGAACTGTATTTCTAAGAAATATATTTTCAGTAAAATACCTCCATTTTAAAAGTAGAAACATCAGACGGCAAAATTTAAGACAACAATTCAAGGCCACACAAAATATATAGAAAATTCAATGAAAAATTATAGGTTTCTATGAAAATTTAAATTATTTTAAACCATTACTGAGGAAAACAAGAGAAGACTTGAATAAAGGCCAGGATAGGAAGACTATTTTTAAATGGCACTTCTCCCTAGTTTAATTTATAGTTTAAAAACAAGTTTGTAAATTATTTCAGAGTTTTCTTCCTCTTTTTCTTATTTTTAATTGAAAAATCTTAGAATGTCTAGAATTATTGTTTCTAAATAATAGGTAAGAATGTCTTGCCCTTCCAGGTACTAAACCATATTGTAAAGTTACAATAATAAAATCATTGTATTTATCAAATGGTGAAAATTTTCAAAAAAAATTGTAACTTTAAATATATGAATGAATTTCTGACTTGGCGACATATATATATTTTTTTAATATCTTTAAAAGTAACCATAGAGGCCCGTGAGTGGCTTAGTTGGTTGAGTGTCCGACTTCGGCTCAGGTCATGATCTCGTGGTTCGTGAGTTCGAGCTCCTCATCAGGTTCTGTGCTGACGGCTGAGAGCCTGGAGCCTGCTTCGGATTCTGTGTCTCCTTCTCTCTCTCTGCTTCTCACCTGCTTGCGCTCTGTCTGTCTGTCTCTCTCAAAGATAAGTAACCATTAAAAAAAATTTGTTTTAAGTAACCATAAATAAAAAGTTCAGAGAAATATGGTAATGTGTGTGCAAGTTAGTATGTGTGCTGGTTAATGTGCAGAATATGGTATAAACAACACTGAAGACTCCTTTCAAATCATTAAGAACTTACGAATACCCAAAAGGAGAATTGCCAATGTGCATCAGTAGTTAATCCACAGAAAAAATGCAAATAGCCAATTAGGTTATAAAACATTCAGCCTCACTAGTCATCAAAGCAAGTTTTGCATAGTCATGATGAGTTTTCATTTTTGTCCATCAAATTAGCAAAGATTAAAAATTTAATTCAGCTTTTGCAAGAATTAGAGAAAATGAGCACTCTATATATGTCTGATAAGAATATAAATTTGGCGAACAATGTAGAGTAATATATTTCCATTTCTATCCCTGTTTCCATTTATGGATAGGTTCTTGGGGGTAGGGTCTTAAAAGTGGCCATAGTCTATGACCTAGTGTTTCTATATTTTGGAATTAATCTGTAGGAAATAACCAGAAATATAAACAAAGTACTATGGAACACAGAGGTCATCACAATGTTATTAATTTACCCCAAATTGAAATCAACATAAATGTTCAGTAATGGCTCATAACATGATATTACTGCACAATGAAATACTCATTGAAATAGTTTCAGGGATGCCTGGTTGGCTTAGTGGATTACGCATCCGACTCTTGATTTCGACTTAGTTCATGATCTCATGGTCATGGGCTCAAGCCCCACGTTGGGTTCTGGGCTCTGCATGGAGTCTGTTTAAGATTCTCTCTCCCCTCTTTGCTTCTTCCCCCCTCACAAGCACATGCACACACACATTCTTCCCTCTGAAAAAAAAATAATAATAAAGATTAGTCCAAACACGATAAATTGTTAATGATGTTATACAAGGAAGTTAAGCTACTATATTTTATATATATATTAGTATAATAATTTTTTGAACATTATAGAATAAAAATAACAAGGATCTATACTCACTTCTTAATAATTACTGGTACAAAGTTTGTGTGATTTTCATTTTCCTTTTTACAATTTTATGCAATTAAAAAGCAGAGATTTTCATATTGAATTAAATATTTTTTAGAAGAAACTCAAAGATTACATTACACGGTCTCAATACTTATTTAAAAGTACTGTAATCAAGTGAGTATGATATTAACATCAGGATAAACATCTAGGTCAATGCGAGAGAGAAACCAGAAAACAGATGCACATATGCGTGGTTAATTGATTTTCAGTAGTAATTGTACAGTAATTCAATGAGACAGGGATTGTTTTTTTTTTTTCAGTAAATAGTGCCACAACAATTTGACATTCATGTGCCAAGAAATAATAACCTCACTCATACTTCACACCGAATACAAAATGGCATTTGAAAATGGATCATATCCTTAAAGATACCGAGAACAAAAGGTCACATACTCATGAATCCATTCGTATGGAATTCTAGAAAAAGCAAAATTACGGAAACAGGAATCAACTAGGTTGTTGGCCGTAGAGAGATGTCGTCAGGAGACAGCCTGCATGCAAGACGCCGTAACATACTTCCTTCTGTGGCTGATGGAAATATCCCATATCACAGTCATGTCAGTCGGTACACAACTGTACACATCTCTCAATTTCATCACAATCTACATAGAAAAAGGGTGAATTGTATATTAAACCCAGTTAATCTGACTTGGAAAGATAAATTTAGTTTTTTATAATAACCGCTAATAGTAATGTTGACAGAGTAGTGTTGAGCACATATCACATTACAATGTACAAATACACTTTCACATATTCACCGTGCTAGATATTATCACTGTGATGGAGGTAGTGTTGATCCCATCATTTCTAGAAACACGGACATTCAGCGTTAGAACTTTAAAGTGGTTTTTGCTGTAGTTGTTGTTTTTGTTTTGTTATCTGTTTGTTTCCTCGAAGCATAATGATGGCCGTGTGGAATGGCTGGGCCTCAGAGGCAGCCCTTCTGAGATTTGTCCAGAAAAATAAAGTGCAAGGAGTTTTAATTGTCGAATCATAAGTATATGAGTTTAAGGTCTGTGCTTCTAAAATATATTTTAAGCTTTTTCTGAGCCTTGCTAGCTTAAAATTTAATCATCAGAATTAAAAGGTAACCTTTACAAACTATCTAGTACAACATCTAACAGTTACCACTGTTGACCAGACCGTATCTCTCTTAGTAGCCCTACCCACTCCCAAGTCCTCTGGGGCAAGAGTCGGGGACACAGTCTCTACCTCCTACCCTCCACTACTGTGCATTTGGTAGCGAGCCTTGCAGCTGTCTCTGAAACACGTCTTGGGTTCCTCCAGCCTTACCCTTAGTCTGCACAACTGGCTTATTAGACCTCTCTTTTATTTTTCTTTTAGAAGTCTGAAACTGCTCACTAGCTAGTCACCCACACTCCTGTTTGTTGTCTACATCAGGGTGGGTGTGAGCATCCTGACACACAGGTCCGACCATCGCTGTCTTACTCGGCGTCCCCTGTCGGTGTGTCCCCTACTGGCCCTGAGAATGGTGAACCCAGTAGAGCTGCAGATGCATCTCTTGCTGATGCGATCTCAGTCCTTCCTCCAGGCTTCACCCCCAACCCCACCGCTCCAAAACCCAGTTCTACAACTTGTAATTTACCACAGGGATACGTGCTCTTCCCAAGGCTGTCTTTACGTTGAGAAACTCCCTCCTCCTCTCTGTCCCGACTGAAATCATTCGGCTCTTCATTTTCAAGTATTTTCTCCTCCAGAAGATCTTCTCTGGCTAAACAAAACTATGTCAATTTGCCCTTTTTCAGGGTTCATACAGCCTGCTGTGCACAATGTTATGGAATTTATGACCCTGTGTTAACATTATTCGTTTTCACGTTTATCTGTGCCCCTGGCTGATGAATGCCTTGACATGAGAAACAAAGTTTTTCTCATGGTTATAACCTCATCTCCCAGCAAAATACATGAGGCAAGTTTGTATCGAATGAATAAAGTAGGATATGGCATTCTTTCCGCCATCTCCAAGTTTGTTTCACAAAATTGAAGCTCGCGCATCCCTTTTCTCCATATCGTCTATTTTTTCAACAGTTTGGGAAGCACCGTGATGGTATTTTCCTATATTTCCGAGTGTCCAAATGAATACTCTGGTAATATGCAGTTTCCAAGAAAGGGGGCCTAGACCTAGACCTCTATATATACCTCTATATATATCTATATATATATAGATAGAGATATATAGATATGTACATGAACTTGATGTCAGAAGAGCTATTCCTACTTCCAGCTCTGTGAAGTACTAAGTATCTGAGTACTTCTGATAGTTTCTCTTCTGTTTCACTGATCTCGTGAACTAAGGGACCATCTCTGACCTGTATTCTAATTCCAAAGTGTGGTCATCCCCTCTATACGTCTTTGTCATAAAACTAACATTCTCTAAGACACAGTTTTAACTTCTCTGTTTTTGTTTTGTTTTGTTTTGTTTTTTGTAGCTTACACAATCTTTCTAGAATTCCCAGTTACCTAAGTTATAAAACACAGTAATTTACTCTTTGTTGGCTTTCTACATTCTGGTTCCTTCTCTCCCCAGAACTCTAACACACTATTGCTAAATCATTTTTTATACCCGTCTCTTGAAGCTGTCATCTGTCTATTTCAGTGGGTCTCCTTTGCCCTCAGATCAAACACCACCTTCTGAAAGTTTCCTTCCAAATGCTGGTCCTACACCTGCTCTCCCTCCCTGGCCTTGTCTCCTCTGAACCTTATTCCTTGCCTGCTTCTCTGGCGAATGCCCACTCCCACCGAGCAGTCTCCCGCCCACGTTGCCCAGTTCACCACTTTTTCATCTTTCTGTTCCGTGAGGTAGGAGTTCAAGATCAACTCCTTCAAACACCTGTCCTCAATTAACCCTGTTTTTTCTCTCATCTCACTGAGCTCTCAAGGAATCTTCTTAACCCAGGGCACCATGTCATGAATAACCTGGCTAACCCTCATATAATCTCAAGTTCATGACACAAAATACAGTCATTCGAAGAAGAAAACTGGTTATGAAATAAATTAGGAAACACCGTGGTCTTAGTTTCGGCGTTCTCCCAGATGTGTTGGTGCTGCTCCTCCAATACCCCTTTAGGAGAGCCAACGGCTTACCTAAGGGACACGCGACGGGCCCCCCCAGCCAGTTAGCTGTCTCAAGATGCTAGCAGGTGGAATCTTTCCAGTGCACAAACTGTCTAATGAAAGTTCTGATTGGATTTGGATGATCTGTATTTTCTAATCAAAATATGTACAAATTCCAGTTCTCTAATAGTTTCGTAGGAACCTAAAAAAAATCAACAAATATGAACGCTTTGGTAATTTTGTCCCAATATAGTCACAGCATGTTAACAGTTGAAAAGGACTTTATATGCTGTACAGTTTAAACTCATTACTTAAAAGATGAAAAAATGGAGACCCACTAAACATGAGAACACTTAATGAAGGACCGACTGCTTTTATGTGCGAGGCCAATGTTAGGGTGTCATTCTCCCAAGTTCAAATGCACCTTCTTCTTTATTTTCCATCCTTTAATATACTCTTGAGACATAGGAATAACCATGTTAGCACTCTGTTCTGAAGCTGCATCTAAATATAGTCCTTAACTGTTTTTCAAAAAAAAAAAAATAATGTTTATTTATTTATTTTGAGAGAGAGAGACAGCAGGGGCAGAGAGAGAGAGGCGGAGACAGAGGATTCAAAGCAGGCTCAGCGCCAAAGCAGAGACCACGATGTAGGGCTCAAACTCATGAACTGCAAGATCATGACCTCAGCCGAAGCGGGGCACTTAACAAATTGAGCCACCCAGACACCCCATAAATGTTGACTTGTACTTGTTAACTGGAAAAAAAGTTTTAGATTATGTTATATATTTATAGTTTTATTATAACTAGATAATAGTTGTCCTACAGTACAAGGAACACTTCAGCATATCCATATTGTAACAGGATAGAATTTATATTAACATATTCTTCTCAGTAATTTTCGGCTTTTTTTTTTAAGATTTTTTTTATCTTTGTGATAAGATATCACTTCACTGTTAAGATTACATGGTAACAGCTTCCTTGCACACAGGTAAACTTTGAGCTTGAATTCTTAAGATCAATATGAACAAGAGATTCTTCTTAGGGAAATTGTTTAGAGGTAGTTATAGTTCATTAGGAACAGGTAAGTTTTGAGTTACAATTATTCCTCATAGCTATTTCTGTAGAGACACACCCTTATTGAATGTTGATTAAATAATGCAGTGCAGTAGTTTGAGGACACACTTCTAATTCAATTGTTAATTATGGAGATAAAGTGCATAGCATAAATAATTGCTTTTCTGTTTTATAGCAGCAGGGGCGCCTGGGTGGCTCAGTCGGTAAAGCGTTGACTTTGGCTCAGGACATGATCTCACAGTTCGTGGGTTCAAGCCCTGTGTTGGGCTCTCTCCTGAGAGCTCAGAGACTGGAGCCTGCTTCAGATTCTGTGTCTCCCTCTCTCTCTGCCCCTCCCCTGCTCATGCTTTGTCTCTTTCTGTGTCTCAAAAATAAATAAACGTTAAAAAAAATATATTTTACAGATGCATATACTAGTGATAAAATTTACTGTGTCTTTTTCTAATATGTCATCTTTAAAAAATATATCTGCAAGGGACGCCTGGGTGGCCCAGTCAGTTAAGTGTCTGACTTCGGTTCAGGTCATGATATCATGGTTCATGAGTTCAAGCCCCACATCAGGCTCCGTGCTGACAGCTCAGAGCCTGGAACCTGCTTCAGATTCTGTGTCTCTCTCTATCTCTGCCCCTCCCCTCTCTTTCCCTCTCTCTCTCAAAAATAAACACTAAAAAATTTTTTTAAGTAAAAAATATATCCACTTAGTTCTTCCTTTTTTAAAATCCCTGGTATTTATAAAATGAAGAAAGCAGAAACGTGGGAATTAATTACATTTTTAACTGAATTTACACTTTTGACTTACAGTTGTGGCTACTCCTCATTGACTGGTTACTGCCAGGCACTTACCAGTTCCTGTTGAGGTGTTTAATCCCTGAAATGATGTAAATCTTCATTGTGTAGATTAAGAAATTAACAACTAGTACTCAACAGCTAGTAATATACTGGCTCGTAAATACTCACACAATTAGTATTTTTATTTCATGACCCATTTGCTGCTCACTCCAAAACCCGCGATCTGGAAAATAAAAGTCATGCTAATTTAGATGCCTGACACCAGTGCTAGCTGGAAGGAACGCAGACCCGAACTTCATAGTCTTGGCCTTTGCCAAGTTACTCCAGATGTAAGCATCTGTCTGAAGAACCTGTTAAGTTTTAAAACTGTGAAAAGTGGGTGTCTGGGCGGCTCAGTCAATTGAGCCTCCAACTCTTGATTTCAGCCCAGGTCATGATGTCAGGGTCATGGGATTGAGCCCCGCATCAGGCTCTGTGCTGAGTGTGGAGCTGCTTAAGATTCTCCACTCTCTCTCTCTCTCTCTCTCTCTCTCTCTCTCTCTCTCTCCCTGTTCCCCTCTCCCCAGCTTATTCTCTCTCTCTCTCTCTCTAAAAATAACAAAATAAAAATGTGAAGAGACACTATAATTCAGACTTCTTATCATCCTAAAAAAATAATCAGACTTAGCCAGTAATGTTTATGTTCAAAAATGTTTACTTTAGCATTATTTTAAATGGTAAAATATTTTAAAGAAAATAAGGAAAAAATATGTATCCATAAATATAAAACAGCATTCCACCATTAAATGATACTATAAAAGAATATTTTTTTACTAAGGGCATAGTTTTTTAATTCTCAAAATATTTCTTATTGCGCTCGGTCCATATATATTGTGCTTGGCAGGATTCAAGATACCGAGTTACAAACCGTCAACAAGAGCGGGCTCTTGTGAAGTTTACATTTTCATGGTGAGAACATGTAACAGAGATAAGCCAATACAGTGGCAAATATCGGGTAGGTGACAAACAAGGTACGGGGACAGAGACGGCAGGGATGCTGCTATTTAAATATGTTCAGGAAAGATAGAGTCAGCCACATCAACATCAGAACGTTTCAGACCCAGGAAATAACACCGTGCAGGGATCGGAATTGACATTGACTGAGGTTGGCATTCAAAATGAATGGATGAATAAATTAACGGCATGATTCACTCACGCTCTGATGTTTGGAGTTGCTGAATTTTATCCATCATCTGTACAGGGACTGTGTATTATGAATTACAGCTAGCCCCAGGCTTAAATTAATTAGCTGAGTGCCTGTCTTATACCTTACCTTTCCTAAATTCTTTTAAATTCTTCTCACAAATGTACAAATTAGATATTACTCATCTCCTTTTATTGGCAAGGGATTTGAGGAGTAGGAAGGCTTAGATTCTACTAGCAGAGGTACAAATCCCAGATTCGAAGTTAGGTCACATGCGTTTCTGAGATAAAACTCACTCTGCCTCAATCTTTCATGTTTAATGAGGATGTGAACATTTGCATGTTTGAATTAAATAAAAAGAAAGATTTATCCCAGGTACGGGTTTGTCAAGCGAGATCATACGTGATCTTTTGCTACAGAAACAAAATAATTTATTAGAAATTTGATATATGTAATTTATCACATAGAATGTGCTTGCTCTCAAACATGCCATTTCTAACATAGATGTCTAAAACTACATTCCGTTCCCTAAAGGGCTGCAGCAGCTGGGTTTACTGCTTACTTTTCTATTTTTGTATAGAAGATCACTTTACAAAACAGTCTGAAAGAATATAGAAATTTGAGACTTTATAAAGGCAGGTAACAGCTTTTTAAAACAATTTGGCAAATTCACATTTAATTATGAATTACATAAAATGTTTAATATATGGAGGCACCTGGGTGGCTCAGCCAGCTAAGCATTGACTCCTGATTTTGGCTCAGGTCATGATCTTGTGGTTTCGTGGGATCGAGCCCCATGTCGGGCTCTGCGCTAGCAGCATGAAGCCTGCTTGGTATTCTCTCTCTGCTCCTCCCTACTCCCGCTCTCTCAGTCTCTCTCAGAATAAATAAATAAACTTAAAAAAATTTTTAATGTATGAATACATGTGTGTGTGCAGAGGTATAGAGAAGACCCAGAACTTCTTTCAGTGTAAGTATTTATATCTCCCAAACATGCGGCTACTCGCATACCAGAGAAGTTGAATAAAATAGTAAACCTGCTTGACGGTATTCTTGGTGACGGCAAGGCAGTAAGGACACAGGTGAAGTCCTGGGGAAAAGATGAAGGCAGAGATGAGACTGACATTCAGCCTCACCTTTCCCAGCAGGGCACCTCAGAGGTCACGTAGCCAAGCCGACCTGGGGCAGCTTCCGGTTGCTCGGGGACCATCTTGAGCCCTTCTTATTCCTTTAAGTAAACACATATTTTCATCCACGATCACTTCTATTGGGGTGACTTTTAAAAACATTTCTCGGGGCACCTGGGTGGCTCAGTCAGTTGAGTGTCCGGCTCTCGCCTTGGACTCAGGTCATGATCTCGTGGTCCGTGCTTTGGAGCCCTGCGTTAGGCTGCGTACTGACAGTGAGGTCCTGCTTGGTACTCTGTCTCTCCCTCCCTCTCTCTCTATCCCTCCTCCCCACGCTCTTTCTCTCTTTCAAAACAAATAAACTTTTAAAAATGTATCGAAAAACACATTTCTTACAGTGTAGCTGTGATGAATTCCATCAAGTTTTTCACGTCTGAAAACATTTGTATTTCACCTGTGTCTCTGAAAGATCCCGTCACGGAAGTCTAGCAGGACAGTACTTTCCCCTGTCACTCTAACGGTGAACTGTCACCGTCTTCTCTTCTGCCTTCTCCTGTCGGAGATCAGCTCCTGTCACCAGCTTTGTTTTCCTATCCATAATATGTTCTTTTTTCTTCTGGATGCTTTTAAGAAAGAATTTCCTCTTTGTCACTGGTTTTGAACAATTCGACTAGGATGTACCTTGGTGTCATTTTATGTATGTTCTTTGTGCCTGAGTGTCGAATTTCTTGGATCTGTGGAGCCCTATGTGTGTGTGTATATGTATACACACACATACATATGTGCATACATACATATTCATGTATATATACATATATATATTTCTATGGAATATTTTGGCCTTTATTTGTTCCAGTATTTTTTTCTGCCCTCCCCTCTCTTTTAGGGCTCACAGCTACACATATATCAGCTCGCTCAAAGTTGTCCTAAACTTCTCTGATGCTCTGTTTATTATTCTTAGTTTTTTGTTTTGTTTTCTTTATGTTTCATGTTAGGTAGGCTACATCGCTATGCCTTCATGTTTACTAATCTTTTCTTACGTAGAGTCTCACGTGTAGTCATCTCAGTCTTGGGACTTTGCAGCTCTCACGTTAGTTTCCATCTATAGAAACCCACCCTGGCCTTTTTTTTTTTTTTTATCTTCCATGTCTGTATGTACATTTTCGAACATACAGAATCCAGTCCTGAGAACTCTTTTACTATGTGTTTCTTCTAATGTAACCTCTGTGTCAGCTCAGGTTTGGTTTTAATTGAGAGACTTTCTCCTTTTTATGGCTCATATGATCCTACTTCTTTGCAAGTCAGGTATTTTTTTTTTTATTGTTGCTGGGCATTGTGGATTTTACTTTGGTAATGGATATTTTTATATTAAATATTTGGAATTAAAGTATTTTCTATTTCTTAGAGTGTAAGTACATATATTCTATGTGTAGAATAAGTATATATGTCCTGTATGTATATATTCATAAGTATACATATATTATATATGCACATATTTGTAAGAATACATATATTCTAGATGTAGAATAAGTAGAACATATTCTATATGTATATATTCTACTCAAGTGTACCTGTTCTTGACCTTTGTTATATAATGCAGTTAAGTTACTTAGAGATAAATTGATCTGATCAGGTCTTTTTTTATTATTTGAGAGAGAGAGAGAGAGAGAGAGAGAGAATCCCAGGCAGGCTCCATGCTGTCTGCACACAGGGCTCACATTCACCAACTGTGAGATCATAACCTGAGCTGAAATCAAGAGTTAACAGCTCAACAGACCGAGCCACCCAGGCGCCGCTGGTGGGTCATACTTTTAAGATTCGTAGGGGAGTACGAGCAGTGCTGAGTCAAAGCTAGTAATTCCCCACTACTTAGAAAAGATCCTCGGCATGCCCTGTCAGGCCCTGTGAGTCAGGAGGTTTCCGGTACAGGGCACTCGGCAGCACCCCGGGCCTTCGGTGGGTGCCGGGCGCGCCTCTCTCTGGTTCTTCCAGGCGCCATGTCTATTTCCCCGGCCCGGTCGTTTCCCCACACGCCTCTCCAGTCGCTGGTGCGCATGCGCGTCACGTGGCTGGGCGGTGGGGCGGAAGTCTCTGTGCATCCCCGGAGCTCTTCCGTGTGAAGCGCTCGCGTCTCTGACAGTTTCTAGCACCGCGGTCGGCCCGGACTTCACGTCTTCCGTTTGGGAAGCTCAGTAAGAGATGCCTGGCACCCGCCTGCGAGCTCCGCTGCCTGGAAGCTTCTCGAGTGCAGTAAGCCGAGGCAAAGACCTGACCTCTGTCGTTCCCAAACTCATCTTCATCCCCCGAAGCCCAGTGTCTTATAAACCCTCCTTTAATATATTTTACATATATTTCATTGTTTTGGGGAAGGGTGAGTACAGCTGTTGTTTATTCCACCTTGATCGGAAGTATGTCTTGAGGTAGGAATTCCGGGCGAGATTTGGCTACGTCAACCAAGAGCCACCATTTTCCGAATCTGGCCCTGATTCCTCTTCCTGCGAAGAGGAGCCTCTTCACTGTGCGTTCAGACGCCTTCGTACGCTCCCCGGGGGTCGTTCCGACGCAGCTTCGCGCGGTTTCCCGACCTCGGAACGTGCGGCGTCCACCCCACCCAGCCTTACTGGCTCTCCTGTCTCTCCTTTTAAGTTGTTAAAATGTTAGTCACTAACCAGGACCTGGGGCTGCTTTGCCTCTCAGCGCGTCAGGGGGAAATATCTCCTCCACAGGACAAGAAGCAAGTTTGTAGTTTGCTCCCGAAACTGGTGAGCCTTTTACTGGAACTCTGAGTTTCTAGGCTTTATTCAGTGGTCTGATGCCCTCTTGCTTGTTTGAGTGCCCTAAGCTCTGCCTGTGCACGCACGTGTGTGTGCGGGTGTGCGTGAGGGTTAAAAGTGTTAAGTCACTCATTTCTGAAACTGTTTTCTGTGTCATCATTCACTCTCACTAAACCCTTTTTTTACTTTTGTCTGGCATGTCTAGGCTTTTTATAGTTGGAAGCTGTTTCCAATTAATTTAATTTGCTTCTGAAATAAGAAACCCTTTATATTTTCACATATAGATGGCTTAATTTTCTACTGAATACAAAGCATCAATACTTAAGAAGTATTCCCACAACAACAAAATTTTAAGACATTCTGAAATAATAGTGACCCAAAGTCTATTGCCTAAGTAGTTTATAAGCAGACAAGTGTGGCTCCTTGATTTATGTGTATGTACGCGTGTAAGTGTGTGATCTGCGAACTGATGCTTTCTTTTGAAATTTTAATTAAGAAGAATAGGGAAAAATAAAATCCAATAAGAAGTCATAGGTGTAAGTTAAGGAAGAAAAAGATTGAACTCATTTTAATGATCTAGCCAAGGTTTAGTTTTTAGCCTCAGCTTAGCAAAGGCCACAGAATACAATTAACTAAGGATGTTTAATATATTAAGCAAATGATGTACATAATTTCTAAATAGAAGCTGGAGAAATAGGAACTAAAGTCCCAATAAAATAGATTCTAACCTTAGAAAAATACAATCTAATGAATAGTAGAAGAGATATGATTTGAACTAGATATGAAATATAGTAAAACTGGAAAAACACCATATCTGATGATAATAGACCACCAGAAAAAAAAAACTGGACAAAAGATATTTGATCAATTTTATCTAGTGATTTAAAAAGACATAACATGAGACGTTTCTAAAAGTGGGTAATAAACCATTCGGTATCTTACAGTTGAACAATGCAGTTTTGATAAATAAGAGAATTGTACATTGATCACATTTTTATAAACGGTATAGATGTTATTGTAATTAGAAAGATAAAACTTGAATTTCAGGTTTAAAAATACATTTCAAATTGATATGTTCATTGCTTCTACATGTAATATGTCCACATAGATATATTTTTCCTGTAATTCTTTACATGTAAAGGTAATGTATGCAGGATTCTGAGCGATTTTGTTTTCTCTAAAAAAAAGTCATTGAGGAAAGTTTTCCATATAATTGAGATTATTATATGTGTAATCACTTGTGACTTCCAGGCTGTTTTATGGCTCCCCTAGAACTGGGTACAAAGTCATTCCGACACAAGACTTAATACCTCAGATGACATTTGCTTTACCATTTCTGATGGAATTTGATATCACACAAGTACTACTAACATTTCTGAACAAAATCAAGCAGATACACAAATTTATTAAAAATGAAACAAATAAAAACAATTATATAAAAACATTATCCTTCAGTAATGACATGGAAAATAAGAATGTGCGTGCTGAACATAAATATGTACAGTTCTTGTTTTGAGCTGAAACTTACGGCTACCATGCAAGCCCTCTTTAACATCCGCCTGAGTCTTTACAGTCCATATTTTGACAAAGCAAGTTCACTTCCCAGAATGTGCTTTAGGAAATTAAGCGACAGGGGCGCCTGGGTGGCTCAGCTGGTTAAGCGGCCGACCTCAGCTCAGGTCATGATCTCACGGTCTGTGAGTTCGAGTCCCACATCGGGCTCTGTGCTGATGGCTCATCAGAGCCTGGAGCCTGCTTCGGATTCTGTATCTCCCTCTCTCTCTGCCCTTCCCGGGCTCACGTTCTGTCTCCATGTCTCTCAAAAAGAAATAAACGTTAAAAAATTTAAAAAAAAAAAGAAACTAAGCGACAGTGATGGCACGATCTGTGTGAGATGATACTCCCTTTCATACACTAATATTTATAATAGCAGTTTTGAAAGAATCTCAGTATTAGAAACGTCAAGTGATTGAAAATGGCAGTGACAGAAGGGCACTTCAGGGGGAATGGGAAGCACCCAGGCAAGATGTCAGAGCAGGACGGACAGCCCGTTAGAGGCCAGCCCCAGGCCAGGAGGGCGTCCGGACAGGCAGTGACCCGGAGCCACTGGGAGTTAGGCTACACAGAAGCCCTGGCCCTGCGCACGCATCTCAGAGGCCTGTGGGGTGTCTTCCTTCACAGCGCCATCTAGACAGGGCGCTCCAGTCCTAGATACGGCCCCATTCAGGCCCGTCCCTTTCCTCCCCTTGGGGATATTCTCTAACCTTCTGCTCCTCCATAATCTCACATGAGATGGACCAGAAGCCCCCAGTGCCAGACTCATGCCTGTGGGGTTGTTTGTTCCTGGACCCTCTGGATTTTCCGTGGTTTCAAGAGAGCAGTAGGTAAGAGGATTGCTTCCATAGGGCCATATTTCTTCCATGGAATGGGGGAGATTCATGCGTGGGAGAGATGCTGACGTGCAGAGATCTGTGTTTGGGACCAAGCAGAGTTCGGGGCTCTGGGCCTCTGGTGGTTCGCTGGCTTCGGCCGGATGTGTGGCCAGTATACTGGTTCTTCCCTTTTGCCGTCTGATCTCTGTGCTGCCCCTGATCTATGGCACTCGAGGGCTGCAGAGAGGCTACCACCACTGGTTTCATTCTGCAGGTTCCTCATCACCTATCAGGGATTCCTCCGGGAAAGTCTCAACCTGTGTCCTTCCAAAAGCATTCGTGATCAGCCAGTCTTTCCAATCCGTGTTCTCTCTTACTGTTAAACGATGAAATGCCATGCTTTTCCTGGTCTGTCTTACGACACACAAGGTGAGAGACAGACATTCCTTGTCTGAATGGGACCATTCTTCTTGCTAGGTCCAAGACACCTCACCTACCCTCCCTATGGTGATATTGTGCGGAAGGAAGGCAGGGAATGTGGTAACAATGAGAGGGATTTTATTCTAGAATAGCAGTGATTATAGCCTACGGAGTTCAAAATAAAGATATGTTTTTCTATATTATTACTAGAAAATTCTGTATGGTAAATTTTATATGACCATAAAATGAATCATCGTTTCTATTTTTCCTGCACATTCTGGGTAAGACTAGCATTTATGGGTACTTTTAATGAAACACAGTAACAAACTTAGAGACAGTCATTGGAAACCAATATTCATGAGGGGCAGGATGGAGGATACAGTGTCATGAGAAATTATGGAATCGGCAATAGATAACTTACTAAAGCACTGCAGAAATGAAGATGTATATTGCTTTAATATCAACAGGTTCAGAAGTTCCTGTTGTAAGTAATAATAACATTGTTCCTTGCTCCTGGGAGACAGGAAATTAACCAAGATTGGTGCATTTGATAATAAACAACAGGCAAAGCGGTTCTTGGACATGAACGGAGTAGACAGTGTGAAGAGTATCTGCATGCATTGGTTGAACAATGAACAATATGTATGTGCCTCTACCCCTTTTTCTAAGTCTTCATTGATATGTCTCTATCATACGTGAACCCAGGAATTTTCTACACAATTTAAATCATATTATTTATAAATGCAGGACGCCCACGTGAATATTTTTCTGGGGTACCACAAAACCTATCGGTGGCCTTGTGGCTACACACAGAGGGCTAAGCAAATAAATTCCACCGAGTGCAATGGAATCCAGGCTTCTTATTCTTACTTCTTACTCTTGGAAAAGGGTGTTCAAAATATGGAAAGAGGCAAATCTAGAATGAACCCTGTGATGTCGTGTTAGAATTTGTGGTGCCAGATAACCTCATGGAATTCAATGTATAAAGAGAACTATGAATTGGGTAGGGTGGTAGATGTTTACAATGGACGTGAATGTGTGTGTATTACAGTTCTGTACGTCGTGAAGTCCTCTGAAAAATAACATACCAGTAGCAATGAGCATGCATGCCTAAGGCATAGATCTCGGTTGCTAATTATGTTCTGCAGTTAAATAATCTAGAGCTTCCTGAGAAAAAAAATGGCTGATTCAGACATGGGGAAGAGAACATTCCAGATGAACATAGAGCATCTGGTTGTGCCCAAAGTAAGAAGGCAAGCACTCAGAAATGATGAGGACATGACAGAAAGATACAGGAGTTAGATTAAAGGTGCTCCTAGTAGCCAAATGCGAAACAATTTGAGCAGGAAATGTGTAAGGACAGTAATGGATTATAACACATTGAATAAATTAGGTATGTAAGTAAGTGAATAACTAGAAGAGGCTGCTGTTTCTTATACTAAGAGGCTGTAAATGTAGAAAGAATGTTGGAATCAGACAATCACTATGTGGTGATCATTATAGTAAAATTTTAGGCAAGATAAAACCGTCAGTGGAGGCGGAAATACTGGAGAGTGTGGGATGAGGAACAGCATTTTACGTAGTCTCACAATATTTCCTCATAAAATATTTATTATTTACAGAGGGAAAACATGTAACTTTACAGTGAAGATACTGATAGAGTCTCTCTTCTCTGAGTGACTCCAGTAAGGGTGTCAGCAATGGGACAAATGAGCGCTGTTGCCACAGTGGAGGGAGGCAGTGAAAGTGTGTTCATCAGTCCTGTGATGTTCTAGACGAAAGTGCGTGACGTGGGGCCAGTCATGAGGAAACATTGAACAAAACCACTGGTTGACTGGAACCTAATGGGAGATTGTTCTTGAAGTCAGATTGCGAGTTATGTGAAGTTATACTCTCTATAAAGAAAAACAGAAAAAAGGGATACGAGTCCATGGTGTGACTTTTGCTGTTAACTTTGATTTTTCTTTTATGCTTTGACTTTTTTGTATGTGGATAGTCTTTCTCTTAGAGCTAACCTCTTTTGTTAATTTAGTCATCTTTTTCTTTTTCAAGTCTAATGTCACTACATTGTAGTATCCTGTTGTGAGTCGGTAAATAGTCTCCTATCCAGCTAAGCATTGTCTGCAATGATCATTCTTCAGTTTTGATCTGACTGGATGACACCTGATAGAAACATCTGGCAGATCCAACTCAGGTACTACTAAGTCGGAATGGGAGTTCAAGATTCTGTCTCCTACTGAAGAGGAAGCAGGAGTGAACACCACATAGAGGACCAGAGATCTTTCCCAGGAAATGGCAAAGACCGAGAACGTTGCCCATGTTAGGAGGATCAAAGTAGGATGGACCAGATAATTCTACGGCATTGTCTCTCTAGTCTAACATGGCAAAGGTTCATCATCGAAGTGCGTGATAACAATGCACCTTCACTGGGCCCCACCTCCAGAGATGTTGATCCCGTAGGCATTGTCTGGGACTCAGAAAAGTGTCCTTATTATCAAGCTCGTAGGTGATGTTTTTTCCCACATTAAGTTATAGACCAATGTCATAATAACATCTTGTAAAACCCATCCAGCCATTGTTAATATTGCCAACTTGCCTTGCCTTTGTAATTTCTGGGAAGACTCTCTGGGAACCTCTGCATAGTTTCCACTCAACTGAATACTCTGCTTCCCCACCAGTAAGAGAAAGGGCTGTGTGTGCAGGTCATGGGCCACACTTTTTTTTTTTTTAATGTTTATTTATTTTTGAGACAGAGCATGAGTGGGGGAGGGGCAGAGAGAGAGGGAGACACAGAATATGAAGCAGGCTCCAGGCTCCGAGCCATCAGCACAGAGCCCGATGCGGGGCTCGAACTCACAGACTGCAAGATCATGACCTGAGCCGAAGTCGGACACTCAACCGACTGAGCCACGCGGGCGCCCTGGGCCACACTTTAAAAAGCTGTTAGTTGGGCCCACTTTACAGTAGGTGTTACGAGCAATGAATAGACGAGATCAAAAGCAAATTCTCTGTGTGGCCTCCTACTGGTGTGACTCCTCCCATCTAGTCCCGGGTAAACCATTTCTGAGAAAGTCCCGCTTCCCAAGGCTCCTTGCCCCGCCCTTGGATGTTTCATGACCCTTTTCACCTAGTTTCTAGCACACCAGGCTTTACTCCAGTGCTTCACAAAATTGGGAGTCTTCACCTCTGGGACAGCAGGACTGGGACGGTGCCCGAGGTGTACCAGAGGCCCTCACATTACATGGTAAACTGTAAGAACCATTCCTGGGCCCTTGTACCTGTTTTATATCATTGCATAACAAATCACACACAGTTAGCCTAGAATAAAACACAGTTTCCATGGGAAACTGCATAATTTAGGTGGCCCTCTGCTCAAGGTCTCGTAAAGCTGAAGTCATGATGTTGCCTGAGCGTGTCCTTATCTGGAAATTCAACTGGGGAAAATGAAACTGTCTTAACTAGTTGGGAAATTCATTTCCTTGCAGTTGTAGGACTGAGGTCCTTGTACTGCATGTCTTGCTGTATGTTGGTCAAGATCTGCACTCAGTTGTTGGAGGCCAGTCTCTGTTCTTGTCACACGGTCCCCTCCATCAGCCTTTCTCTTATGCAGGTACACCCCAGAAATATTGCAGGTTCAGTTTGAGATCACCACAATAAAGCAAAGCAAAGTAGCTCAGTAAAGTGAGTGAAGCGAAGGCTCTGATTTTCCAGTACACACAAGAGTTATGCTTACACTACACTGCAGTCGATTCCATGTTCAATACCATCATGTTTCATTTTTTAATTAAAAAAATATTTAACATTTATTCATTTTTTAGAGACAGAGAGAGACAGAGCATGAGTGGGGGAGGGGCACTGAGAGAGAGAGAGAGAGAGAGAGAGAGAGAGAGAATATGAAGCAGGTTCCAAGCTGTCAGCACAGAGCCCAATACAGGGCTTGAACTTGCAAACTGTGAGATCATGACCTGAGCTGAAGTGGGACGCTTAACCGGCTGAGCCACCCAGGCCCCCACAATAGCATTATGTTAAAAAAAAAAAGTGTACCTTAATTAAAAAATACTTCATTACCAAAAAATGCTAACCATCATTTGAGCTTTCAGCGAGTCAATCAGTGATCACTGATCATCAAAAAATACAATAATGATGAGGGGCCTTGGTGGCTCAGTCAGTTGAGTGTCCAGCTTTGGATTTCAGCTCAGGTCATGATCTCATGGTTCATGGGATCAAGTCCTGTGTCAGGTTCCAAGCTGACCGTGCGGGACCTACTTACAGTTCTCTCTCTCCCTCCTTCTTTTTTCCCCTCCTTTACTCTCTCTCTCTCAAAATGAGTAAATAGACTTAAAAATTTTTTAGAAAGAAATATACTAATAATGAAAAATTTTGACATATTGGGAGAATTGCCAAAATGTAACTGATGCCCGACATTTGCCCTTCCCTTTACTTGTATAGATGAAATCACCTGACTCAGAATGAGTGCTTATGCTAGTATATACATCGTGTGATCCCATCTTAAACAAATCACATGAACCTTAGTATTACTATCCCCATCATACCAAAGATGAAATATAAGCTCAGAGAAGTAGATATAAGATATTTATTTTGATTCTTTTCCAATATATACCTATTCTTTAAAAACTACATGTATATAGCAGACTCATTTTGAATTTAGTTTCTATCCATATATCTATTCTTTATTACCTTTCTTGATCTTTCCAGAACTCACATTTGAGGTTGTGTGTTAAGGGGATTGAAATAAAGATTATTTTCTTACTGCGTTTGCCCATAAATCCATGTTTTGAAATGGACTATTTTATCAGTTCTGGCAGTATACAATTGAAGGTGAACTTTGTAAAAGAATAAAGACATCGTTTTGTTTGTAAGGCACAGTAATGTATTCACTATGACAGAAAAGAAATCATATTCACTGACCACCTTTAAATTCTCAGAGAGGTGTTTAAAGCCCAGATTAATTGGACAAGTTAATAATGTTTCCTTAAATTGAAACACTAAATTTTGAGTGTATATAATTAGCTATACATAATTAGTTTTCAAAAGTAAGCAATTGAATTCTGCTTTTATAGGTGTGCTTCTTAGTACAAGTATAGAAAAATTGTTTTTAATACATATAAATATGCACATGAAAGTAATTTTTCTTAGGTTGTATATTAGGATAAATAGGCATATAAGCGAATGATTTTATTCTACATATAAGAAATTGTAAAGTACAAAATATTACTGGGCAAAATAAATATGTGAAATTTAGTGAGAAATACTTTGTACTTAATGTGCATAGAAAAGACTTCACATGAACTAGTTCCCCATGACTCAGTAAAAATAGATCAATATATGAATTGGGACCCCGTTCCCCTTCCTGTTATAAACTTAAGTTTATAACTTAATCTTTTACAAACTTACATAAGATAAGATTTCTTTTTCAATGTTGCCAATATCAGTAGAGGAGAGCATACAAATGTTTTGGCTAAACCTTTATTCCTTTAATGACTACAACATAAATGGAAATAGAATCTAAATTCCAGAAATTTCAGTAAAAGTTTACTGAAATGAATTTGTGAACTAAAATAACCAAAGGTGACCAAAGTGTACACAAAGCATAAACTATAGTCTTTTAATTAAAAGGTGATTATTTTTGGATACCCAGATCATGACATTTTGTTCCTCCTGAAATTTTAATAAACAAATTCTGATTTGTTCTGTTTACCATAGCATATATGTAATTTTTGTTAAGCATGATAATAAGTAGGCCAATTTTTGCTGATGTCTGCTCTTTCAGCAACTCTTCACGATTTCTTATAACTCCAAAACGTATTTCTCTGATTAAATGAGCAAGTTTCAGTTACCCTGAGATAGATTTTGGGGGCCTAGGGATGTGAACTAAGTGTGGTATATTGCCTAATGCTCTGTGTAATGCTTAGTCTACATTCTCTATTTGTTTATTCAACAAATGTGGACAAAGGTGCTACATTATGGAACGTGCTAAAACCATAAAAAACAGCTTGCTTCTTGTCGCCAAGACTTTAGGTTTTGATGGTCTACAGGTTTCAGTTACAAATATCATTACACCAGGTGGAGAAATGCTTCCGCCAGGTGACATAATGATTCCCCTGAAGTGAAAGTAGACTGCCACTCAGCCACTTTGGGCTCCTTGTGACACTGATTAAACAGGCCAGGCAGGGATCTTGGAAAATCAACCTGATCAAACTGAAACAGTTGACTACATGATGGGGTGAGAAGGAGTAGGTTGGAATTCAGGAGATCATTCAACATGTGCTTTCTTCATCCCATATCTTGTAGTTCGAGTCGATAGAAGGGTAAATAACACTAACCTAAACACATCTAAGCAATTCAGGCAGGACAGCTGGTGGCCCAGAATCTTCGGGAATGAAGGGTTGGTTCACCTCACTAGGCAAAGAACCACTGTAAAACCTTAGCTACTCTGTAAGGGCTAAAGGAACATGAAACGAGTTGTTGAGAAAGGTAGTTAAAAAATAGCTACAATTATGTGACTGGTTACAGAAATGAGAACTATAATAATTATGATTATCTCTTCTTTATTTTGATATGATTATGTTTGTGTATATCAATTTTTTGTGTATACTATCACTCTTTTTATCATTTGATGTAATAGTGCATGTATATATCTGTATATATTTAAGTGACAAAGTAGAACAGGGAGAATATGAATCAATAAGAGAAAGAACTATCATCACTCAAAGACAAAAGAGGGATTTTTTTTTTTTTATACTTTTCTGGGGAACTAGTTAGGACGGTTTGCCTTTCTACACTGGAATTAATTAATTTCTCTCTTCCATGCTATCAAATTCCTTATTTTTCTTTAGCTCTATCAGAGCAGTCTTTACAATCTACCTTAGAATTTCTCATGCACACATCTGTCTCCTCAGTATCCGTTGTGTCCCGGGATTACTGGAGCTACATCTTACTTAGCTTTGTTTTCCTCCCAGTGGTTGGCATAGTTTCATCTAGAGTTGGTGTTTAATTACCGTTTGTTATATGGAAACTTTTAACATTTAAATTTTCAGCATTTATATATTTCATTAATTTAAATTAATCTAATCCCTGACTTTTGTATTCCAGTATTGGTTTTTTACTGTTTAATTGCATTATGTCATCACCATTATTAAATGATGATCGGATTCTAGAATTTGAACATTAGAACAAATATAAAGCTTCTATAACATAAGAATTAATTTATGAACAAATGCTGAGTTTTGTCTGTATTTTAAATTAAGTTTTCTGCTTACATGACAGGAATATGGTTGAAGATATTAAACTTAAATGATTATTTTCATTGACTACTAGCACTATATGGGGATTTAAAATAAATCCTTAAAAGATAGAGTTATTGATCATTGAGAAATTCTCCTGGAATATGATTAGTAAGCTAGAGCTGCACTATACACAGAATTGTTTTGAGCAAGAGGGGTGAGATAGGACACTTAAAGCCATTGTGAGCCAGTGGTCTTCACTAAACCCTTATCTGGCCTCATCCCTGTTTGGGGATATCCAATATCCTGGAAAGTTTTATAACCAGGACTCATGGCCAAATAAAATGAGTTTACTCGAAAATAATCATCAATGGGTAAATTAATTAAGTGATTTGGATTAGTAAGTTCAGTACACCCCTCATTCACAAGTTCTTCTCTGCAAATTGGAAAAATCCCTTACCCAACTGAGAGACCCAATATCCTTGAGTGCCGAAATCATGTTGCCTTATCCACTCTGATGTAATAGGGGTCGCCTTAGATAAGATTCCCTAGATGTGGGGTGTGAGCAGAGTTTTGGGTCCGTGTAATTTACTGGAGGGGTGGGCTCAGGAAAAAGGGAATGGAAAAAGCATGGTAGAGCAAGGGAAACAGATCAGCAAGGACGTGGGCTCAGCCGGAGTCTGGAGTGTAAACAGAACCATTTAATGTTGGGGGGACCACCGCCAGTGTGCCCCTCCCTTCTGGGTTTCACTGACTGTGGACTGTCCAGGGGCTGCTGTCAGGAAGCTATTGAATGGGCTGAAAAGCTGGGTTGGTTCCTATCCTCTAGGAATCGGACACCAAGATGGGATTGGCCATGCAAGATAAATACTGGGGGAACATCCGTGAGGGGAGAATGAGGAGTCCTGACCTTTGTGAAAACAGAGGACAGGACGGGAGATTGGGAGGCACAACAGCTAAACACAGCGCTCACTGAGGCAGAGAAAGGCCATTAGGTTAAAAACTTAAGTGTAATTAGTTCTCTATGGCTGCTGTAACAAATGACCGTAAACTTGGCAGCTTAAAATAGCACACATTTATTTTTCTCACTGTTCTGTCATTCAGATGTCCAAAGTGAGCCTCACCGAACTCAAATCAAGGTGTTGGCAGGAGAATCCATTCGCTAACCCTTTCGAGGCTTCAGAGATTGCTTCCAAAGCCAGAGGGCGTGTGTTGGTGCTCACATTGTATCTGATTGCTTCTGCTGCTTTCCCCTTCCACATTTAAGGGATCTCATAACTACACTGAGCTCACCAGGAAATCCAGAATATCTCTATTCTAAGGTCAGCTGATTAGCAATCTCAATTCCTTCTGCAACCTGAATTCCTGTTTGCCATATAACCTAATATATGCACAGTTGGCTGGGGCTGGGGCGTGTACCTCCTTGGGGGACATCAGTCTGCCTACAACAGTCAGAGAGAGATCTAAAAAAGTATAGAATTCTTTTGATAATAATGTATCAATATTGATTCATTAATTGTGACAAATATACCCTACAAATTCAAGACGTTAATAATAGTGGAGGCTACGCGCTGGATAATAGGAATTCTCTGTACAATTCCCCACTTTTCTGGATATCTAAAAAATTATTCTAAGATAAAAGTCTTTACTTTTTAAAAGGAAGACATTAAAAATAATATTTTTTTAACTTTTAGTTTTTATTTTACCAAATTAGGTGATATTTTTTGTTTGTTTCACTTGTATTGTCAAAGCCTAACGAAGTTTAAGAAGAGTGTTTGCAGTCGGGATTATTAAAGGAAATACCCAGGTGGTGAATATGTAGCAATGGTGTCATATAAGGACTCGCGAAGCAATTGGTGTAAGTGGCATTTTTTAGCCTAGAAAGAAAGGGAAAAATATTATAATCATTAGAATTGACATTTAGTCTGTACGGAGCACTTTTTACAACACTAAATTCCATTTGTAAGAATATTTAGATAGGATATTCTGACATTAAATGGACAGTTGAATATACTGCCTTCTGTGGTCAAACTTAATATTATTTTTATTTTTTAAATATGTTAGGAGAAGATAAATTGTAATATGTCACTAACTTTAAGGAAAAAAAAACCATATTCTTTAGAAATATATTTGCAAGCCTATACAATACCCAATGACAGCGTGACAGAAAAATGGATTTTGGACTTCCCCACAGTGTGTCACTCTCAGTTACATCCAAGCAAACAGAAGCATCTGCCTGTGATGTAAACACTCTGTTAAGAGAGGGTTCATCTTGCACCATCAGAGCGTAATAGTTAATATTCATTAGGGACATGCAAATTGTAAGGTTTTGCTTTCTTATTATTCTCAGAGGTACTAATTATATAGTAAAAGTTGAATGATTCTAGTTTCCAGTTTCGCAAATTAGAAGCTGCCACATGTGTTCTTATTCAGAATTTGTTTGAAATCTAGTAAACCAATGGTACCATCCCACCTTTCACTCGAATAATAACAAGGATTGCAACACATGTGTACATACACACACACAACGTATTAGATGCTAATAGAATATAATCCCAGAGCCTGGTAACTGCAAGTCTTTTCTTAGATGAAAAGAAGTAGAAAGGTTCAATTCCAGAATCTGAGGGCAAAGCGGGATAAGAAAGGTTGGACAGGTTCTGGAGAGCCTGAATCCACTCAGTGGAGCAAAGGCATCATATCCTATTCAGCAGAATCAGAATGCCATCAGAAAGACACCGAGTGTTGTGAAGGTCTTGGACAAGATCACATTAGATTGGAGGACCATTCTGCTCAGAACCATTGGCCATGCTTTTCAGAGCATTCTAGCACACAGCAGCGTAAGGGGCAGGGAACTAACTCGAATGGGTCACCAAGGAAGCAAAGTCTGCATATCAATGAAGCAGTAAATTGTAGTAGGACCCATACGTCCATCATCTGCCTTCAGCAGGGCAATGATTAGGTAGGTGATTTTTTTTACTGTGAAACGATTTGTGTTTTATTAGATCAAATCAAAAATATTAATGATTTTTTTAAGTAAGCAAGGGTGCAAAAGAAGCTTCTGTTGAGCAGTAAGTTCTTCCTTTCATCGCTACGCTAATTTACTCTCTTTGCCCAGTTATATGAGGTCTGTGGAGTCATAGTCTGTATTATTTACTTTACACCTAAATGCATGTAAATGCTCAGTAAATTCTTAAATTAGACAGTGATTTAACAATTGCTTTTGTATGAACCAGGATTAATTAATGCTCTATAATTCTGATGCCTTCGCTTTCCAGAACCTCTCTAGTTGCCAAGTTCATAAGAATATGCATCCCCTACCCCTGCTTGCTGCCAGCCTTTGGTATGCTTAATCAAGAGTCATATCAGCTCTCTACATCCGTGGAGTTATTAGGAAACAAATACTGAAGGCTGTCTTCCCTAATGTCCTCAGCAGGTCTTCCCCTGCTCCCCTCGTGACCAACAGACCCACTGAGCTTTTCGCTTAGATGACATGGACCCACGCTCCCAAGTGCTCTTCAGTCATATCTGATACCTTCTCTTGTTCCCTCTAACATTTCAAACTCTCATGTTGCTACAAATTTTCATCATCCTGGGTTTCCTACCTTAGCCATTGAATAACACCATTTACAAATCGCCTAAGTAAGAAAGCTCAGTTCCATGCCTCTGTTCTTTCTCCCTAAATTCTGACAGTCCACACAGAATCAAGAAGAAAAATCAATGACATTTGGTGGCAGCATTAGGAGCCTAAGAAGCAGTCAATAAATGTTTAAGTGCTAGCCATCAGAAACGGATGCTGGTAAGATACGTACAGTAGTTATAATCAGGAAAGTAGTCTAAAATGTGAAGAGAACAAGGGTGCTGAGGGAGGTCAGGTGACGTCTCTAAGTGACTGCTTTTAATGGCGTCGTTACAATGCCCCTGTCCTCTAGTCCCGATTTCCACTTTAGGAATGCGTACCGTTGACAGCATCTGTGATAGGTAATCGCTGCGGCTTAAGGGCTTCTGCTGTGGGGGAAGCTGTTGTTTCGAGCCAGCTTATTTATTATTTTGATATTCTCCACTCTCTTCTAATTCATTTTCTGGTTTATATTTCATTTTGGGATTAAAAGCCCGGTATGGGATTTGGACTTATCTTTAAGTGACATATGGGAGGCTAGAAATTAAATCCTCAAAAGAAGAGGGAGAGCCCTGACTGTGGTTGAGAAGACCACTCTGCAAGCTTTTATACAATTAATGACTGACTCACAGAAACAAACAAAACCAGCAAACAAGCCTAGATTTTGAATTTCCCAGTAGGTGGAGAAAGGATCGTGGATCCATACAGACCATGGATGGCATTTGCCACCTCCCACCTTGTGCTTCGCGATAGCCTCCGGTCATCATGGTGGTGGTGGTTCGCTACTCACAGTGTGCTTACTTGGCTCACTTCTTTTTTAGCATCTCATTCACTTTGGATGGAAAGCGTTGTGATGTTTCACAGACCTTCCCCCACGCCATGCTGTGAGCTGACCAGTGTTTGCATGAGCCCATGCCTGTTGTGGGGAGAGTTCACAGGCAGGAGACATTCAGCTTACATTCCATTTCTTCAGTGACTTTTCGTTGGTGGGAAATTAGAAAGAGTGCTCATGCTTGGACTTGTTGTTATTGGCAGATATTATCAAATGCCTGAACAGAAGCTATTAGACAGCTGTTGGATGTCCTGCAGAGAATCGATGAAAACATTTATTCTACTTGACATAATTCCTTGCTTCTTCTCTTGCAAGCAATAGCATTGCATCTGATTAGTCCTCATTGTATCCACAGTGCCATGTTTATGTATTCTTTTTGTAATGGAAATAGCTTTTTTTTCCCTTTAAAATGAGTAAGGAGATCAAGTCTGCCTTCATTTTTTCCTAAAATATAAAAAGAACAAAACATATCCATTTCCCTATTTAATCTCTGGATGTTCTCCTTTCTTCTTCTAGATATTTTTGCTTGAAAGACTAGCAACATTTTCCATGGACAAAAATACTGATTTATACCATATTACTGTACGCGTTGGGAGGTATGGAGTTTACAGAGGGCAACAGAATTCTTCATACAATAGATATGTCTGAAGTGCTTCTAATGCTTGTCTCTGCTTCACTTTACTCTGAACTCAGGCCAGGAGAGGGTGACCATTATTTAAAACCGCTACACACCAAACTAACCACCCATAGATTCTTGGGGCTAAAGGTTACAGTTGGAATATACAATAGAACCCCTGAAACCAGCAAGTAAATGTTGAAGAGAGTTTCTCTGAATACTTTGGACTTTCAAAAACACCCAGGTATGTTGGAGAATTTGAAAGGACGTGTGCATGCTAAGAAACAAAGTGAGAAGAGTCTTACCTTTCACCTCAGGCTGACCCCTAGCTTCAGGGCCTGGGTCAGCAATGAATGAACTTCCTGACAGTGAGCCAACATGCATAGACTGCCAGAAGTGTGTGTTTCTTCAGCTGTAACTTATTTTTCTAGTCTTTGAAATTCAAGAGAAAGTCTGAAAATACTAGCTGAACACAAGCTAAAGAACACAGACTTCAGTAACCGCTTGTAAGAAAGCAAAAAAAAAAAAAAAAAAGTTTTTGAAAGTCACTAAACCAATGGAAAACTATAGCTATCAATAATTAGAAAAAAAATAAACTCTAGGAAATGTGGAAAATCCTATTTCGATAGTTACCACTCTAGTATTCAATTTAAAAAAAAAAATCAAAGCCTACAAAATACAGGAAAGTATGACCATTCAAAGGAAAAAAAAAATGACAAAAACCATCCCTGACAAAGTCAGATTTACAAGACAAAAACTTTGAACCAGCCAGTCTTAAATATAATCGAGGAACTAAAGGAAAACATGAAAAAAGAACTAAAGGAAACAATGTATGAAAATATCGACGAAGAGATTGAAATTATTTTAAAAGGGCCAAATGATATTCATGTAGCTGAAGTAATTTCTATGAAAAAAAATCACTCGAGGGGCGTGGCCTCAGATTGAAGCAGGCAGAAGAAAGAATCCAAAGAGCACCGGCAGGGAAGCAGGGGAAGATTGAAGAAAAGGGAACACAGCCTAATGAACCTGCCAAACACCATCCAATGGACTAGCATAAAAATTATGGGAACCCCAGGAAGAAAAGAGAGGGAAAAAGAGAAGAAAAAATACTTGAAGAAATAATAGCTGAAAATATCTCAATCTGGTTTGAGGACAGAATCTCCAAATTCCAAAAACTCAAAAAACTGCAGTAGAATAAACTCTAATAGACCTGAATGTGGCAAGAGACACAACTCTCAAGTACAAGGGACCCGCAGTGTGATGAGTGGCCAGGTCCTCCTCAGGAACCATGGATGTCAGAAGGCAGTGAGCTGACATATTTTAGGCGTTGAGAGAAAAAAACTATCAAGAATTCTGTTTTGGGCAAACATGTTCTCCTAAAAGGAGGGAGAAATTAATCTATTTCCAGGTAAATAAAGGCTGATGGAGTTTACTACTAGACCTGCTCTTTAAGTTTTGCTGTAAGGTGTCCTTTAGCATAAAATAAGAGGACAATCGTGATTCGAAGCTGTATTAGTCAAGTAAAGCTATGTGGCAAGGAGGAATACCTAACCAAATAGAAAATTCAGTGTGATGATAATTTTAGTTTTTAATTTCACTTTTTATTTCCTACAGGACAAATTTGTAAAAAAAAGATTATACATCTTTGTTATTGGGCAATATATAAAGATGTAATACGTGATAGTATAAGGCAGGGCTGAGACAAAGGGGTAAAGGAGCAAGAGATCTGATAGTCAATGGCAGTTAAGTTACTATCATTTCGAACCATAATTTTAGGATGCTTAATGTCATCCCAATAGGAACCACAAAGAAAACGTCTTTTAAAAAAAAGGAAAAAGGAAATGTCGGTGTGTAAAAAATTAGGTATGTAAAACATAAATAGAAAAAATAAAAATAAATAAATAAATAAATGTAGGTATGTAAAATTAGGTATGTAAAAAATAAATAGCTACTTAGCAGAAGATATTCCTTTTAGGTAACTACTTTAATGTGAATGGACTAAACGTTCCATAAGAAACCAGAGACTGAAAGAATGGATAAAACAAAAACAACACAACAACACAATCCTACCATACACTGCCTACATGATGCTTACTTTAGATCCAGAGACACAAATAGTTTAAAAGTGAAAGGATGGAAAAAAAGTCTAGACATTTAGTAACCAAAAGAGAGCTGGGGTGACAAAATATCAGACAGAATAGATTTTCAGTCAGAAGCTGTTACAAAAGATAAAAAAAAAAAAACAGCATTATCGATAAAAGGGTCAAATTATGACAACATTATAACCATAGGTACCTTAGAGAATGGAGCCCCAAAATATCTGAGCCCATCATTGGTAGAATTCAAGGAAGAAACAGCTCGAGAACAATGCATTGTTGTCTGTAATGAACAAAACATCTAGACAGAAAATCCGCCGAGGACTCGAATGCTACTAGATATATGTAGACATAAGTAGACATGGAGAAGTAATATGTTCACATATATAAATGTATGTACGAACTAATAAACATATAGAACATTTCACCCACAATAGAATAATATGAATTATTTTCAAAGGCACATAGAACATTCTCCAAGATAGAACGTAGGTTATTCCACAAAACAAGTCTCAGTAGATTTTAAAAGATTGAGCGCATACAAATTATCCTCCGTGACAACAGTGGAATGTAGGTGAAGTCAGTAACAGAAAACTGTCAAATATACAAATATGAAAATCAAAAGACACACTTTTAAGCATCCCATAAGTTAAAGATAACACAAAGTCTAAGTAGGAAATACTTAGAGATAACTTAAAACAAGAACATAACATACCAAAAAGTGATGGAATTGGGCAAAGGCAGTGCTTGGAGGGAAGTTTATAGCTGTAAATGCCTTTGTTAAACAAGAAGAAAGATCTAGAATCAGTAACCTAACTTTAGACCTTGAGGAATCAGGTAAAAAGCAAACTAAATCCAAAGCTAGAAGAAGGGAGGAAATAATAATGATTAGAACAGAGAAATATAAGGAATAGAAAAGCAACAGAGAGCATCAATGAAACCAAAAGCTGGCTTCAAGAAAAAAGGTAAAACTTTAGCTAGACTGATGAAGGAAGGAAGGAAGGAAGGAAAGAAAGAGAGAGAGAGAGAGAGAGAAAAGAAAGAAAGGAGGAAAGGAAGAAACACACATAACGAAAAGAGAAATTCAAATAAAAACATCACTACTGCTTTTATCTATAATAAAAACATTATAATATAATAGCATGAAGAAATACATGACAACAAATTATTTAATCTAGACAAAATGTACAAATTCCTCAAAACACACGAATTACCCAAACTGGCTGTGATGGCTATTTTTATCTGTCAACTCTGCTAGATTATGCTGACCATTTGTTTTGCGGAACACATGCCTTGATTAGTTGCTGTTAAAATATTTTTTGGATGGGATTAACCTTTTAAATCCATTGGTTTTAAGTAAAGCTGATTAACCTCCACCACGTGTATTGGCCTTATCCAATCAGTAGAAGGATTTAAGATTGAAGAATGTGGTCTCCAAAGAATTTGCCTTCAGACTGCAACAGAGAAATTCTGCCAGTTTCCTGCTTTCCAGCTTCTCTACCACATCCCCTCCTACCTGAATCACCAGCTCTCCAGTCTGTAGCTTACCCTACAGACTTCAAGTTTTCCATTCCCCCCAACAAATCCCCAAATTGCGTAAGCCAATTCATTGAAAGGACTCTCTCTCACTTGCAAATTCTCTGTCTCTGTATATATCTAGCCATACACACACACCTATATATATACACACACACACGTACACATATACACCCATGTAGTATGTGTATGTATGATACACATACACACACACACACACACACACTATTGGTTCTGTTTCTCTGGAAAATTGATTAATACAGATTTTGGTACTGAGAGTGGTTCCATAGGAATAGAAATCTCAAGAATGAGTTTTGTGAATTTGTTCTGAAATTTCTGGATTTGTTTCTATAATACGATTAGTTTTAACTCGATGACTGACTCTATTTCCAGCAGTGAAGAGAGCATTGGTAGCCCATGATATGATGTGGCAAAGGAGATACATAAAATAATACCCCTGGATAACTGTAATTAAATACTTATG
Organism: Paguma larvata; assembly: GCA_030068075.1. Lineage (NCBI taxonomy): Eukaryota > Metazoa > Chordata > Mammalia > Carnivora > Viverridae > Paguma > Paguma larvata. The sequence continues at coordinate 30,326,593 of CM057831.1, forward strand.
AGAAGCAAGGTTTGGATGACCATGTATTTGCTGCCTTAGAGTATGTTCATCTAAGTAGCAGGGGGAGTGAGATCGGCCGCTCCTGATCGCACCGCCAAGTGGGAAAAGAGAAGGATTCACCCATGGCTACTCCAGCGCTGCATAAATGATCTGAAAGTTTCTGTCTTTCTGAAAAGAAACCTTTATCTCCTGTAGCCACAGAACTGAGATTTCGGAAAACCAAACCCAGAGTCTCATTCCGCAAGTGGCCGAATGACAACACAAATCGAATTTCCAACCTTGCCGTCTTTTAAAGCGAGAGCATTGACTGGGAAGGAATAGGGCCCTGAAAATTGTAACACAGACGTATGCGGAGACCTTGATGAAGCTGCCTCGTTGAACTCTCAAATTTGGCTCCATGATCTCACCTGAGATTAAACTTGCTTTGCCTGGAGGAGAAAAAAACACCCACAAATCCATAATGGTGCTCCCTGAGGTGGTGCTTGATTCTTTTTAGGACGGCCCTTCATCTTTTTCTTCTACACGTGAATTTCTGCGCGGAGCCACAGAACTCACCAAGAGTTCTGCAGTCACTTTGCCGGTAGCCAGAAGTGCAGGGGTGGTGGCAGGAACCAGGAGGCAGCATGGCAAGGAGGCCCTGGTGACGCTAAGGGACAGCAGAGTCAAAGCAGTAAGGGACAGTCTAACCTGACTCAGAACTGACACTAATTCCGGGAGACTTACATTATCCCTGTGATACACCAGTTGGAGTAGGGACTTACAGAGGTTAGGTAATTGATGGAGTAATTTTAGCTCAGCTTTGCCTCAGCTGTTGTAATTTTTCCTCTATGTATTTGACAGCCTATGTTTATGCTATATTTATGAATGTTTATTTGGACATGGTTTTATTTTATTTTTTTCTGTTCGGCACTTTAAAGACACCTTTTATATGACTTTTTGTTTTTATAAGTCAGAAAAATTTTCAGTTATCTTTTGAAGATTTTGTTTGTCATGATTACTCATATTTTTGTTTTATTTTATTTCTGTAAAATCCTACGTTGACATTTGTATCTTCTGTTCAATGTTTTCCAGCATCTTTTTCAACATAGCAGCCTCCATGTTTGCAAGTACAGAATTATGGGTGAATTTCAGGACTTTCTTGAAATAATTATTCTTCCTTAATGGAAAGTCTATAATTTATCTATCTTCATTTTCTCTTGAGGATATTGTTTTTCATTTCTATTATTTATAAATAGTTATTTTGATCTCCAGCTATATTTTTATCATTATTTTCTTTTTCCCTTTGTAATGTTTTATTCGTTTCTCTGGATATCATTCTTCCCTTTATCTCTGTAACACTGCCATATATGCTTTCTAAAGCTGTCTTTCCTCAGTAGTAAATTTCTTCATTATTTGAAGATCTAAAGTGGCAAATTCCTCTCTTTGTTGAGTGAATTATCTTTCTTAATTTTCTTCTTTGCACTTTGACTTTATAATTTGGGGGCGGATGTCTTTTTTTTTTTTTTCCCTAAATCTTTCCTTTCTCATTCATCCCTGATGGACAGCTTTTGATTGCTTCCCCCAGACGCATGGAACCACCCGTTTCAGAACCAGGTCCTTTATGTAATGACAGTTCAAACACAGGCCATGTAGATTGGTTGACTTTCATTGATCTTGTCCCGCTGGGCAAAAACTCAGCCAGCCACAGTCCTGTCAGTTTTCATGGATTATGTTCTGATTGGTCTACGGTTTATAAAATGATTAGGTTCTTTTCTTCCTTTACAGTTTGAATTCCTGGATGCTCTCCTACTTTCTTCCCTAGAGACCTCTGTTCCATTTAGGATCAACAAATATGTCTAACTTGTTTTTGAGTGGTTCAAGGCTTTTCAAGCTATTTTTGATAGTTTTCTATGTTTAGAGGTGAATAAAGGTGACCAAATATGGGAAGTCATGTTTCCATTATAGATCAGATGTTTATTGTTGTTTCTAGAAACCAGGCAATAAAAGAATTTTGAATGGTTAAATCTGAGTTCTCTTCACAAAACCCACTGTCAAATTATAAGGTCTAATTCAATAATGTTGGAAATTCAATGTTTAATATTTTTGTACGTTATATTAAAAGTGACAGCAACTTCAGAATATAGGTTATATTTCAGTTTCCTGTCAAGTTGATTCTTAACCTAGGGCTATCAGTGTAATCATTTTGAGTTCTCGTCTAAGAGATAGGACAGTTTTGTGAATGTCTATTCTAATTATACAATGAGTGCAAACACAAATAGTTTCTAACATTTTAAGCTGAGAAAAAAATCATCTTGACTCATTCTCCAACTGACTAGATTCAACAATATTAACTTGAACAGGAATAAATAAAAATCTCAAATTTTGTTTAATAAAGTTATACATATAGAGGAAAAGTAGATCTGCTTTAACACAAACACAAATTTAAATGCAGAAGTCCTCTGGAATTCCATTCAGGCACTATAAAAATAGAAGAACTTTCTTTGTGTTGAATACTACAGATTCTGGTGACTTCATCCTTGGCAGATAGACCCCTGCCTTCTCTTTGTGTACATGCTCTCCTGGTGTCTCCTCCTCTCCTGCTACAGATATCTCCTGCTGGACTAGGACCACAGCCTTATGGCCTGATTTAATCTTAAGTACCTCGTTAGAGGCCCTATCTTCAGATAAAATCATGAGCATTAGGACTTCAATTTATGACTTTTAGTAGACACCACATAGTCCATAACAAACAATGCCACGCTAAAAACGATGAGAAAGAATTATCTTTTCCCTATAGTTCAGTAAAGCATTTAAAATTTTTTTAAATGTTTATTTATTTTTGAGAGAGAGAGAGAGAGACATAGCACAAGTAGGGGAGGGACAGAGGGAGAGGGAGACACAGAATCTGAAGCAGGCTCCAGGCTCAGAGCTGTCAGCACAGAGCCCGACGCAGGGCTCGAACTCACAAACTGTGAGATCATGACCTGAGCCGAAGTCAGACACCCAACCAACTGAGCCACCTAGGCGCCCCCAATAAAACATGTTTAAGATCAATATTTAAAAACTATAGAGAAAGAAAATTTGCTTTTCTATGCAGAATTTTCTATCAATATCCAACAGTGGGGTTTTTTTTTATATTCCACATGATTTTCCATAGAAAATCTGATGCCTTATTAATGGAATCCTTTAAGTAGAGGTTGCTAATCAAGAATTCATGCTCCTATCATTGGAGTTCTTGTACACAACATGGGTCTCTGAATAACATCAAATATTTCTTCCCACATCTTACCTTTTAGTTATATCCCCAAACAGACTTCTTATAGGAGCAATGTTATTAAGAATGACTAGGCTCTGCTTGTTTTATACCGGTTAGAAAACAAAGCAAAACAAAAACAAAAAGAACAAAGAAAACGTGGAATTCTCAATCAGAAGAGTTTTAATTCTGTTCTTGTTATGCGTAGGTGAATGAGTTCCAGCAGCTCATTTCGAAGGTAACATACTTAAAATGTCCATATCAAACAACTCCGGAGCTTGTGTGGATCAATAAGATAGCTCAACTCTCTGACAAGGATTACACATGGAAGACTATAGAAGAAAATCTTACAGGGTGTATTTCGTAGAGAAGGGTTGGGGACAATATTTTAAATGTTTACAAAAGTACCAAAAGCCAACTTCCTGCAATGACGGAGGAATGACACACTGCTGAGAACCTCTGCAGATATCTCTGAAATGCTGGACTAAAAATATGAAGATGTAAAGAAAATGAGAAAAGCATCCAAAAGTAGACAGTAACCGGAAATATGAAGCTTGAGAAATCTGGAACAGGTAACAGTTGAGAGTTTAGGGCTTCCTGCCCCAACAACACTGCTCAGTGACCCCAGCTCAGTCCGTGAAAAGCCCCACTCTCATGGATAGCCATGATAGAGATCAGAATTCAGGGGAAATCTTGGCAGCATGACAACCTCAGAGAAAGACCCAAAATCAGAACGTAAATTGCTCAAATCCTAGCTGACTGCTAAGATATGTAACACATCATGGAAGCACCAGGTGTCCAATTTGAAAAGACAGTGAACATTGAAGAGAATCTCCTGAAAAAAAAAGTCAGAAGGAGGCATTGACTTTGAAACATCTGTGTGTCATTCAGATGGTGGAAATCTGAGCCTAGACAGCTTGTTGTGTTAACCAGTATGGGTCCGAGCCTGAAGGGTACTTGGAATGTAAGGAGGTAAATACCTCCTTTCGTTGCTGTGTGGAGAGACCCTTGGGACCTAGGCTCTAACCAGTGTCTCAGAGGATCCGGTGAGCCCCTGTCGCCCTTACTGGTAACCTGCTAACTAGTTAGCTTCTTTCTTTTGGCTGCACTTCTTTTCTTTTCTTTTCCTCTCTTTTTTAAGTTTATTATATATTTTGAAAGAGACAGAGAGTGACCAGGGGAGAGGGAGAGAGAGAATCCCAAGCAGGCTCCTCAGTGTCAGCTCAGAGCCCAACACAGGGCTCAAACTCTTGAACCGTGAGATCATGACTTGAGCCAAGATCAAGAGTCAGACACTTAACTGACTGAGCCACCCAGGTATCCCTTTGGCCTATTTTCTTATCCATTTTCTCAAAAGGCTTCCAGGAATTAGCTTGCAAAGAAAATATTTGCATTCTAATGCCTTCTTTTGCCCCTGATGTTGGGGGAGAAAACAAACAGATAAAAATCGCACAAATCACAGTTATTAATGAAAGAAAAGTATATGGTAAATTATACACATTTTCCTAGCCCCATTTAAGCATAATTATGAGTTCTGTTTGTTACAATAAACATATTCATGTTATTTACTTTCATTGACAGTTATGCCAAATTAGAGGATATTTCTTGAATCTTTGTAATTCTTAAGTAGTTTTCGATTTTTGATTTGAGAAACTATGGCTGACAGTAGCAGCTTGAATTTTCAGTTTTAAATAAATGTCTAGATGCATAAATTTAAATTTATGAATTGTAACTAACAACTTAAATAATATACCAAATAGTGTATTCGAATAATATAAAAATCTCAAATATTGTCATGAGGGTGGAGTGATGAATTAGCAGGAAAACACCTCCTTCGCCAGCACGTAATGTACATTCCCATAGTCCATTCTGGGAGTGTTTTAGAATGTTCTGGCAGTTCTAGAAAATAACATACGTAGTCTTTGGGTTGGTCCAGGAAATATCACTGCTCCCACCTTGCTGAGGACATTCCAGAAGCACATTCAGACACACCCCATGCTTCCAGACATCTGGCCAAAGCATCGTGTATATCTTTGCCTTTATCAATCAGCTGTGCATCAATAATCCAACCTGACCGTGACCACATTTTAAAGCCTAATGCCCTAAGTTTGAAAAACGTTCTTTCAGTTCTTCACTTAAGTCCAAATCTCTACTTCTTATGATAAGTCATTGAGATATTCATGAAGTTCAGCCTTGGCTGTTCTCTTGTTCGGGGACTCGGCTGCACCATTTTAGTGAAGTCTGTGTCCCCTTCAGTGTGAGGCCGTCGACGTCCCTCGGAAGGTGCAGCGGAGCACAGTCACCCTGCAGTGACGAGTTTCTGCAGGGTGGGACTGAGTGATCTCATTCCCTGATGTCTTGATCAGGCTGTCTGCCTGTGCTGGTAGCACTCCGGCTTTTAGCCTCCATCAATTGCAGGCCGATCACTATGTTGGTTTCAAGGATACTGTGAGTTACAAGTTCCTTCTACAGACTGATCCGACTTTGCTCCAATGCTGAGCTAGTTTTTGAGGTGAGTCTTAGAGGTTTATTCTAACCACACAACAGGTCTTTTTAGCTGTCTCTCTATCTGGTCCTCTGCTACTGTTCCTGGACTAAATTTTAGTGTAGTGTTCCTGCTGCTAACTAATGAAATCACTTTGGTTTCTGAGCAAATTTCATTTTTGAGATGAAATCGATTTCTTTAGTTAGAGCTTTGGAACTTTCTGTTTTTACGCATTGTCTCTCTATCAGGGCAAGACATCTGAGCCTCTGCTCTGGATCCAGAGACGGGGAGACTGGGCTGATCCTGTGACGGTGACAGCCCTGGTGCACAGACAGAGATGGCAGCCTGGTCTCCGTGCCTTGCCTCTCCAGCCTTGCTCTCATGCCCTGCGAGCGGGCTGCAGGAAGGGCGATGGTCTCCTCATATCCTCGGCCTGCCGAGCCTGAGGTGCCTGGGCTGGAGCCTCCAATCTCTCAGTGGGGGGTTGAGAAGAGGAAAGGACACCTTAATTTCTCGGCTTCAAATGGTAGGAATTTAGCCCCTGCACCTTGCAGCTGTTTGGCATGAGAAATGCCAGCTTCTGTGCTTCCTGGTGAGGGAGCATGACCCAGCGGGAGGAGAGGACACCCTCCTGGGGCGTCCTCCTGGCACACACTCCCTGGATGAAAGATTCTGTAAGAACACTGAGGCGAGGAGAGGAGAGGGAGAATGCAGGTCATGCAAAAGTTGCACAGATTCTGGCTGTTGGCATCGCAATTACAAGGCGATTAGAAACGTTTCCTTGTTAGCTATATGCCCCAGGACCATTTCCAGAGACTTGAATTTTTTTTTAATGCTTTAAATTTATTTATTTTGAGAGATATGAGACAGCATAAATGGGAGAGGGCAGAGAGAGAGAATCCCAAGCAGACTCCGAGCTGTCAGCACAGAGCCCAACGCAGGGCTCGAACTCATGAAGCCATGAGATCATGACCTGAGCCGAAGTCGGCCGCTTAACCGACTGAGCCACCCAGGCGCCCCTGAAGGCTTTTTAAAACAGAGCCAGAGCAGCCACTGCAGGGAAACGGTCTTTGTTCGAACTGGGCCATGACCTTCGGACTGGACAGAACCACAGTTGTTGTGGGCCATTGCTGGAGAAGTCAGCGGGAAAATGGACATCCTGATCACAAGCCTGATGGTCGTGGACTTTCTGAAGATACAATCGACAAATAAGCCAGGGTAGCTCTAGCCTTTCCCCCTCTCTTCTCAAGTGATGTCATTGTCTCCTTTCCCTTACCTTCTAAAAACTCCCCGCTTTCACCACATAAGCAGGACACTATTTGGGCTTCTAGCTGAATCTGCATTCCCCAAATTGCAATTCGTTGATTCCCCAAATAAATGCTAAATGGCCCCTCTTTGTGGCTCTTATTTTCAGATTACGATATATATTTGTCCACTGTAACATCACATTTTATAATCACATATAATAAACCCAGAGTTCTCATTTTTTTTACAGTGTACAGTCTGCTGTTAGGACCCCAAAATGTACACCCTTCTGTATGGCTGTGTGTGGGACGCAAGATACTGTTGGGGTTTTTTTAAGAATATCATGCTAACGTTCTGGTTTTTAATGCATTTGTCTCTCTTGAAGCCTGTCATTTCTTGTGTAGCCAGCTTTGCCCTTCACTTCTGTAATTCGATATGTACTCGTTTGTGTCCAAGTGCATTTTGTGATCTTTTGTGACTGAGAACGTGAGTGTTTTCAGTCATAGACAATTTAAGGAGGCAAGATGATAATGAAGCCAGCTTATTGCAAAACATGTAACAGTTGAAGCAAAATATGGTGTATTTTAAGTTAGTATTTGAAAGCTAGTTACTCCATTTTCTGTCTCCATTTTAAAAATGGTGTAAAATAAAATACTAACGTTCCTGCCAAGTTTCTCAAGTGTAGTTTCCTATAATTAATTGGAATCAGAATATGTTTTGATAGAAACATTCTCACAGTACCAGAGAGAAGTGATGGATACCATCCAGGAATAGCACGTCTTTTGCTAGTTTTCTGAAAATAATATTCTTCTTGATGGATGGGTCAGAGTTGCATTTATTGCTTCTGAGATGTGAATTTGATAGGAATAATAGTCTTTTTTATTTTGACTATATTGATCATAATTAAATGTTCTTTTAGGAAAGACTATAAAATTCCAGGAATTTTATCTGACCTGTTCAAGTTCTGGACCTGATGAGAATAATTTTATTGTACTCTGTATGTTTCGTCGTATAGTTTTGGTGTGTCTGTAGCATGCACCCACTGCGAAGTCTGGAATTTAAGGCAGCATCCCACCTGCCCAGGTCTGAGGACAGCAAAATGTGTTATGTGTGACATTTAAATTCTAAAAGTATTCTTTCACTTTTAATTTTTTTAATGTTTATTTATTTTTGAGAGAGAGACAGAGGCAGAGCGTGAGTGGGGGAGGGGCAGAAGGAGATAGGGAGACACAGAATCCAAAGCAGGCTCCAGGCTCTGAGCTGTCACCACAGAGCCCGATATGGGGTTCGAACTCATGAACCACCAGGTCATGACCTGAGCTGAAGTTGGACACCTAACCGGCTGAGCCACCCAGGTGCCCCCAGAGATATTCTCAATTTATTTATTTCGGTCATTTTGCGGAAACGAGACCTTCTGTAGGGAAGATTACAAGGACTGCCCTCCCGAAATATTTAAAATGGAGACTCTGTGGCTCTTGTCTTTTATTTTCACCCCTGTGAGTTTCCCCACTTTTCGCGAACACCCCCAGAATAACGAACAACGAGCAGAGAGGTATCTGATTCACTGGTGTCAATGACACACTTCTAGAAGCTTGCTTCCGGAGCTTCTGTTAAGAGTCAGGTTTAACTAAGAGGATGAATGGCAACATAAAAAAACCTCAGGTCGTCCCCGATTTAAACAACCAGAATAGATTTCTGGAAATCCGTAGCCTGTTCATGCCAGGGCTGGAGGGTGCAAGTCCCAGAGCCCCGAGCAGAGGTGTCAGCTGAACTACGATTTGCTCCAAGCAGCTGGTGTTCAGCATTCCAAGCGAGTCAAGCACCTCGTCTAGAAAAGGGAGATCAGGAGAAGGATCCAAAGCTAGACTTGACCTTGATGAATAACAGGTGTTTTCGCCGCTGGACCGCAAAAGGTTCAGTTTTTGCTAAGGGGTTCAGTTTCTGCTAAGATTACTGAAAGTCGGCAGTAAGTGCATCCCTCTCTCCCATTCTCCCCTGAGTCCTTGAGAACATGCACAAATAGACCCAGCAGAGCCCAGAGCAGGTGTTCAGTGCGACAGACAGCAGCCAAGATTGGAAAGAAAATCATGGTGGAATAACCGGGAGCCCACCCAGCTCCGAAATGCCATCTGAAAATCACCAGGTGCTGGGAGAAAGGCCAGGACAGCAAAAGTGGGACGCGGGTACAGAGAACCCCTGAGGGGCTGGGAGAGCACCCCGGCGTGGCCTCCTCGACTAGGGCGTGGGGGAAATATGGAGAATACGCCCGCCCACCTGGGAGGTGGGACCTAGCGGGCACGGCACACTGACATTTATACAGACGAGGCGATGGGACAGTACCACGTGCTCACGGTGAGGGACCCTGCTGGATCTGTTAGGAGGAGCCCCAGTGGGGTAGTCGGACAACCTCAGAGTGCTTTCACGATGGAGGCGGATGTGAGTTTGAGGAACGTCACTCACTAAGTGATGTCTTTACTCAAAAGATGCTCTTGAAAATTTCCCCCAACATCCCTAGCGATCTCTGTGGAGTTTGGCTCTTCCTTGAAACACTTTCCAGGCTTCTCCTCGTTTACAAGTCAGTTCCTGGTCTTTCTCCCACTTTCAGGCTTCTGTTCGGATTCATTTTTCTTCTTCCAAGTCTTTTACCAGGTATTTCCACCAAATCTTTTTACATCTTTTAATTCTCAAATCTTTCATTTCTACTCTTTAGCCTCTGACCTATATTACTGCGAGTGTGTGTATAGACTGTCCATGTCTTTCTTTGGTTCCTATCGGTTAATATGGGTTTGTTTTCGTTTTTGTTTTTGATACAACAGTAACTACCTCTGTATGAATTAAGCATGAAAAAGTGTATTAAATAATTCTGGGGAATGCTATACAGGTTGGCTTAGAAAGTAAACAGTCAGGTGCAAATCTACTCAGGTGCCCTGGAAATGGTCTCATGGAAACACCAGCACAGATGCTGGTTACTCTGCCGTCACAAATCGCATGAAGTCTGCCTCTGAAAACTGGCGTAAGCACCGCTCTAGTGACCACACAAAACACGAGTCTGTACCCTCCTTGCTCCTCAGTACTTCAGTACTAGCTTTTTATTTTAGAGTCTGTTTTATTTTTTTTTTGGGGGGGGGGCTTCATCATGCATGTGGATTCTAGCTGCAAGAACGCCTCAGAAAATATTTCCCTGACATCATTTTGTTTCTAGAGTAAGAAACTACACCATAAGGTGAAGGGACGCCTCAAACATAGGGCGGTCAAATGCAGAAAAGCAATGGTTTCATTCCTAAATTTTCTTTCATTTTTTCTTCAGATTTTATGTTTAAGTAATCTCTGAACTCAATGTGGGGCTCGAACCCACAACTTTGAGATCAAGAGCCTCACATTGTACTCACTGAGCCAGCTGGGTGGCCCTCCTTCCTAAATTTTCTCAAAAGAGCTACTTGAATTCAAACAGTAGGTTGACTGTCTTCAGGTTTATCCCTCTAAGAACATACGATACTAAACTTCTCTAAATAATGCATTACCCGGTGGCCTTCGAACTAAACAATCATGATTTCTTCTTTACTCAGTCCCTTCTGTCTCACGACTATCTTACACATACTCCATTTGACCCATGAGATACCTGCAAGGCTCTCTCCTACCTGTCTTTCTTGGTGTGGCTACTTGGATCTTACCTCCTTAATAATCCCTGATACAACTTCTTTGAAACTGTTGCTGCTACTTCTTTTTTGTACTCCTGATCGCCCATAAACTGTCTCCTTTTTCTTTTTTATTAAGTCTCACCAGCCTCTGCTAAACTATGATTTGTTTATTTTAGTGTGTCCACCGTTTGTTACATGTTACTCTTTGGAATAATATAAATTCCATGAGAACAAGGATCTTTACTAATTTGTTAAAATCGTGTACTGTTGACCCTTGAACAATACACGTTTGAGCTGTGTGGGTCTGCTCATACATGATTTTTTTTTCAGTAAATAATGTACGGAACTCTGTATATTTTTCTCTTCCTTATAATTTTCTTAGCAAGTTTCTTTTCCCTAGCTTACTTTAAGAATACAATATAAGGGCACCTGGGTGGCTCAGTTGGTTAAGTGTCTGACTCTCCGTTTCAGCTCAGGTCATGATCTCATGGTTTCATGAATTCCAGCCTCACATCAGGCTCTGTGCTGACAGCGTGGAGACTGCTTGGGATTCTCTGTCTTCCTCTCTTTCTGCTCCCCCCATACTCATGCCGTCTCTGTCTCACTCAAAATAAATTAAAAAAAATTATAAAGCAAAAAAGAATACAGGACAAAATACATACGACATACAAAGTATGTGTTCATTGACTATGTTATTAGTAAGGGTTCCCAGTCAACAGCAGGCCATTAGTAGTTAAGTTTTGGGGGAGTCAGGAGTGGATTTTTAACCGTGTTAGGGGTTGGCGGCTCTAACCCCTGCATTGGTCAAGAGTCACTGTACCTGAAGGGGCAAGAGCAGCTTCCATACAGGAGACGCTTAGCACGTTTTTGCTGAATAACTGTATCATTCAATCATCTCAGAAAAGGAAATGATAAAATTAAAGTGGCACGTGGGAATCTTCATTTGGATCAACCAAAATATTTTTTTATACAGGGCAACACAGGATTAAGTGGGGACAAAGGGTGAGTATCAGAGACAGTTTCAGAGAAATATATGATATTAATATATATGCATATATATGAGTAGCTTCAGAGTGAAAAACCTAAAAGTCTAGAGAAAATAAGATATTAAGGACTTTGCGTTCTATGAAAGAAGACCAGTGCGTTTGAGATTAAGCTCAAGAGCCTGTGGCCAGAGGCAACAACCAGTAAACCCGACAGAAACTTTCTGTTAATACCTAAGTATATCCTATTACAAATATCCATTTTTAAATATTATTTTAATTCCAGTATAATTAACATATACCGTTATGTTTCAGGTGTACAATATAGTGATTGAACAGTTCTATGTATTACTAAGTGCTCATTACAACAAGTGTACTCTTGGGGCGCCTGGGTGCCTCAGTCGGTTAAGCATTCAACTTCAGCTCAGTTCATGATCTTGCTGTTTGTGAGCTTGACCCCACGTCGGGCTCTGCGCTGACAGCTCAGAGCCTGGAGCCTGCTTCAGGTTCTGTGTCTCCCCCTCTCTCTGCCCTTCTCATGGTCATGCTCTGTCTCTCTATAATAAATAAAAATGTCGAAAAACTTAAAAAATAACAATAAGTATACTCTTAATCCCCAACCTCCACCCACCTCCCCTCTGGTGCCCATCAGTTTGTTCTCTACAGTTAAGAATCTGTTTTTTTGGTTTCTCTCTTTTTTTCTTGTTTGTCTGGTTTCTTAAATTCCACATGTGAGTAAAATCATATGGTGTGTGTCTTTCTCTGATTGACTTGTTTTGCTTACCATTATACTCTCTAGCTCCATCCTCATCATTACAAATGGCAAAATTTCATTGTTATGGCTGAGTAGCAGTATTCTATTGCATATATAGACTACATCTTCCTTACCCATTCATCAGTTGTTGGACACTTAGGCTACTTCCACAGTTTGGCTATTGTAAATAACGCTACAATAAACATACAGGTGTGTGTGTCTTTTCTAATTGGTGTTTTCATATTATTTGGGCAAACACCCAATAGTGGAATTACTGGAACATATGGTAATTCCACTTTTTATTTTTTGAGGGACCTCTGTGCTATACTGTTCTCCACAGTGGCTGCACCAGTTTGCATTCCCAGCAGTGCATGGGGTTCCCTTTTCTCCACGCCCTCACCAACACTTGTTGCTTTTGCGTTTTTGACTTCAATCATTCTGACAGGTGTGATGTGATGCTGCACTGCAGTTTTGATTTGAATTTCCCTGATGATGAGCATTGTTGAGCATCTTTTCATGTGTCTGTTGAATATCTGTATGTCTTCTTTGAAAAATATCTATTCATGTCTTCTGCCCATTTTTTAACTGGATTATTTTGGGGTTTTGAGTGTTGAGTTGTAGAAGTTATTTCTATATTTGGATACTAATCCTTTATCAGAGATTTCATTTACAAATGCCTTCTCCCATTCAGCGGGTTGTCTTTTAGTTTTGTTGATTGTTTCCTTCACTGTGTAAAGGCTTTTTATTTTGGTGAGGTCCCAATAGTTCATTTTCACTTTTGTTTCTCTTACCTCAGGAGACTTATCTAGAAAAACGTTGCTATGGCCATTGTCAAGAAACTACTGCCTATGCTGTCTTCTAGCAATTTTATGGTATCAGGTCTCACTGTTAGGTCCTTAATTCATTTGAGCTAGTTTTGTGTATGGTGAAGGAAAGTGGTCCAGAGTCTTCTTCTGCATGTAGCTGTCCATGTGTTGGAAACATCATTTGTGCATATTCTTGCCTCTTGTGTTGAAGATTAATTGACTTATTCATTGCGGGTTTATTTTGGGACTCTCTATTCACTTTCATTCATCAATGCGTCTATTTGGGGGGCCAGTACCATACTGTTTTTATTTCTAGAGCTTTGTGTATATCTTGAAATCTGGGATTGTGATGTCTCCAGTTTGGTTCTTCCTTTTCAAATTGCTTTGGCTATTTAGGGTCTTTTGTGGTTCCATACATATTTTAATATTTGTTTGATATTTCTTCTCGTTTTGTGGAAAATGCTGTAGGTGTTTTGACAGAAGTTGCATTAAATCTGTATATTGCTTTGAGTAGTATGGACTTTTTTTTTTTTTAAGTATTATGGACATCTTAACAATATTCATTTTTCTAATCTATGTGCATTTAATATCTTTCCATTTGTTTGTGTCATCTTCAGTTTCTTTTATCACCATTTTATAGTTTTCAGAGTACAGGTCTTTCACCTCCTTGGTTAAGTTACTCCTAGCTATTTTATTATTTGGGACAAAATTATAAATGGGATTGTTTTCCAAATTTCTCTTTCTGCTATTTCATTGTTAATGAACAGAAAGATAACAGATTTCTGTATATTGACTTTGTATCCTGTAACCTTACTGAATTCATGTATTAGTTTTAATAGTTTTTTGGTGGAGTCTTCAGGGTTTTTTATATATAGTATCATATGATCTCCAAAAAGTGAAAGTTTTACTTCTTTCTTACCAATTTGGATCGTTTTTATTTTTTTTTTCTTGTAACTACTGTGGCTAGGACTTCCAGTATTACGTTGAATGAAAGTGGTGAGAGTAGACATCCTTTTCTTGTGTCTGATCTTAGGGGGAAAACTCTGTTTTTCCCATTGAGTATGATGTTCACCGTGGGTTTGTCATGTAAGGCCTTTATTATGTTGAGCTATGTTCCCTCTAAACTTACTTTGTTGAGGGTTTTTATCATGAATATACTCTGCCAAATCCTTTTCTGCATCTATTGAAATGGTCTATGGTTTTTAATCATTTTTTGTTGACGTGATGTATCACAGTGATTGATTTGCAAATCTTGAACCATCGCATTTCAGGAATAAATTCCACTTGATCCTGGTGAATATTTTTTTAGTGTATTATTGGATTCAGTTTGCTAATATTTTGTTGAGGATTTTTGCATCTATGTTCATTGGAGATATGGGCCTGTGGTTCCCTCTTTTCATCATATTTTTATCTGGTTTTGGTATCAAGGAAATGCACCTCATAAAACAAATTTGGAAGCTTTCCTTCCTCTTCTATTTTTTTTTTTAATTTTCAAGAAGATAGGCATTAATCCTTCTTTAAGTGTTTGGTGGAATTTCCTCTGACACCATCTGGTCTTGGACTTTTTTGTTTTTTGGGAGTTTTTTGTTTAGTGACTCAATTTCATTGCTGTTAATTGCTCTGTTCAAATTTCCTATTTTTTCTTCATTTAGTTTTGAGACATTATATGTTTCCAGGAATTTACCCATTTGCCAATTTTCCAATTTGTTAACATATGATTTATCATAATATTTTCTTATAAAATGTTGTATTTTTATGATGTCAGGTGTTATATCTTCTCTTTCATTTCTGATTTTGTTTATTTAAGTCCTTTCTCTCTCTCTCTCTCTCTCTCTCTCTCTCTCTCTCTCTTTATGAGTCTGGCTAAATGTTTATCAATTTTGTTTACCTTTTCAAAGAATCTGCTTCTGATTTCATTGATCTCTTCTATTGGGTTCTGTTTGTTTTGGTTTCTCTTTTGTTTATTTCTGCTCTAATTTTTATTTTTTCCCTCCTTCTACTGGTTTTGGGATTTTTGTTGTTTTTATTTTTCTAGCTCCTTTAGGCATAAGGTTATATCATTAATTTGAGATTTTTTTTTCTTTCTTGTTGATGTAGGGCTCTGTTGCCGTAAACTTTCCCCTAGAACAGCTTTTGCTGCATTACAAAGATTTTGGACCATAATGTTTTCATTTTCATTTATCTCAATATATTTTTTTATTTCCTCTTTAATTTTTCTATTGACCCATTCATTGTTTAGTTGATGTTATTTAACCTGCATACATTTGCGTCCCCACCAGTCCCCCCCCACACCCCGTGGTTGATTTCTAGTTCATAGCATTGTGGTTAGAAAAGGTATATATGACTTCAGTCGTTTTGAATTTGTTAAGACTTGTTTTGCGGCATAATATGTGATCAATTCCAAAGAATGTTCCATATGCACTTGAAGAGAATGTGCATTGTGCTGTTTCTGAATGAAATGTTCTAAATATATCTGTTAAATTAATCTGGCCCAATATGTCATTCAAAGCCACTGTTTCCTTGGCCATTTTCTGATGTAAGTGGGGTGTTAAAGTCCCCTACTAGTATTATATTACTACTGATTACTTTCTTTCTCTTGTTACTAGATGCTTTATGTATTTGGGTGCTTTTATGTTGGGGGCATAAATATGAACAATTGTTATATATTCTTATTGGATTGTTTCCTTTATGATTATATAATGCCCTTCTTTGTCTCTTGTTCTGCCTTTGTTTTAAAGTCTATTTTGTCCAGTATGACTATTTATATCCTGAGTTTCTTTGTACTTCCATATCTAGGATAAATGCTGATCCATTCCTTCACTTTTAATGTTCATGTGTCTTTAGGTCTAAAGTGAGTCTCTTGTAGGCAGCAGATAGATAAGTCTTGTTTTTTTTTATCCATTCTTTCACCCTATGTCTTTTTTTTGGGGGCGGGGGTATTTACTTTTGACAGAGAGACAGAGTGTGAGCAGGGGAGTGGCAGAGAAAGAGAGAAACATAGAATCCAAGGCAGGCTCCGGGCTCTGAGCTCTCAGCACAGAGCCCGACATAGGGCTCGAACTCCCAAACTGTGAGATTGTGACCTGAGCCGAAGTCGGTGCTTAACCACCCAGGTGCCCCACACCATATGTGTTTTGATTGGAGCATTTAGTCTGTTTATATTGAAACTAATTATTGATAGGTATATACTTACTGCCATTTTGCAACTTGTTTTATGGTTGTTTTTGTAGCTTTTCTCTCTTCCTTTCTTCTCTTGTTCTCTCATAGTTTGCCAGCTTTCTTTAGTGATGTACTTGGATTTCTTTCTCTTTATTTTTACATGTCTATTACCAGTTTTTGATTTCTGGTTACCACTAAGTTGTATGTAACATCTTATGCATATAGAAGTCTATATTAAGTTGATGGTTGCTTACGTTTGATCCCATTCTAAAAACTTAAATTTTTACTCCTCTCCTCCCCATGTTTTAGGTACACGGTGTCATATTTGCATCCAATATTTTGTAAATCCCTTGACTGATTTTTATAGATATACTCAATTTTACTGCTTCGTGTCTTCTTACTTTTCTTACTCCTGCTTATGGTTTTTCCTTTACTCAGAGAGTCCTTTTTAATGTTTCTTGTAGGGCTGACTCAGTGGCGATGAATTCCTTTAACTTTTATTTGTCTGGAAAACTCTTTATCTCTCCTTCTATCCTGAATGATAGCCTTGCTGGACAGAGTATTCTTGGCTGCAGTTTTTTTTTTTTTTTCTTTCTACATTTTGAATATATCTTGCCATTCTCCTCTGAACTGCAAGTTTCTGTTGAAAAATCAGCTGATAGACTTAAGGGATTTCTCTTGTATATAAATGTTTTCTTTTCTCTTACTGCTTTTAAAATTCTCTCTTTATCACTACCTTTTGCTATTTTAACTATTATGTGTCTTGGTGTCAACCTCCTTGAGTTGATTTTGTTGGGGGCTCTCTTTGCCTCCTGGATCTAGATTCTGTTTCCTTCCTCATATTAGGGAAGTTTTCAGTTATTATTTCTTCAAATAAATTTTCCATCCCCTTTTCTCTCTCTTCTCCTTCTGGAATCTTTACAATGCAAATGTTACTATGCTTGTTGGTGTCTTGAATTCCATTAATCTCTTCTCATTTTTTTATTATTCTTTTTTCTCTCTTGTGTTCAGTCTGATTGCTTTCCATTATTCTGTCGCTGAGGTCACTCATCCATTCTTCTGCTTTCCTCTAGTATTCCCTCTCATGCGTTTTTACTTTCAGTTGTTCTTTATCTCTTTTTTGTGATCTCTTTATCTCTTTTTTTATCTCTTTTATGTTCTTTTTTGTGTTTTCTGTTTACTGAGGGTCTCACTGAGATCCTCCACTCTTTTCTCAAGTCCAGTGAGTGTCTTTATGACCATTACTTTAAATTTTCTATCAAACGTATTATTTATCTCTGTTTTGCTTAGATCTCTTGCTGTGATTTTGTCCTGTTCCTTCGTCTGGGACATACACCTCTGTCTCCTCATTTTGTCTAACTCTTTGTGTCTGTTTCTGTGTGTTAGGAAAGTCAGCTGTGTCTCTTGCTCTTGAAAGTACTGGCTTTATGAAGAGGTCCTGGAGTGTCACAGTGCAGGGTTCCATGTTTCCCAGGACCTGGTATGTCCTGTGTGTGATGTGTGTGCCCTGCTATTGTGGCTGAGCCACTTTTGCCTTAAGTCCGGTTATCTGCAATGGCTTTTTTTGTCTGTTGTGAGCAGGGTTTGGTCCTTGTGTTCTTTGCAGGTCAGTCTGGGACTACCTTGGTCATAAGAGGCATTAGACCAGGCATTGGTTGGAGCTGTGGCCACACTTAACTCCAGGACACTCCCTCTCTTGTCCCTTGAGAAGATTTCATTGGTGGTGGGTCTAAAGTCAGACCAGATGTCTGCCTCCTGCCCACTGCTGATGGTGCAGTCTGACCAATATATGTGGTTATCTTTCTCTTCTCTCCAGGAAAGGAGGTATTTGGAGTGGTGCTGGCCCTTGCCATGGCTGCTCGCACATGGCCTTGCTTGTGGTACCACTTTGGATGGACTTCTATGGAGAGTGTGTTGAATACAGCAGGTCTGCAGGAGGACATGTGGCTGCGGCTCACTGTTAGGAAGCTAGGAGAACATTCACACGGGTTCCTGCAGGTGTCCCATGTATCTAGGCTGGGGTGGTGGTGGAGGGAAATGGCGTCATTAGCTCTTTTGTTCTTGGAGAATTCGTTGAATTCTGCCCCCGCTCCTCACCCCATTCTGTGATAGGCAAACAAATCTCCTTCTTTTATTCTCCATGCATCTTTCAAACCATTGCTTCTGTGCTGTATTTTGGGGCTGTTTGTTATGCTGTCTCATTTTTCTCTCTCCTTCCAGCTATCTCAGAGCTGAGTAGACTGATTTTTAAAGTTCCAGGTGTTAAAACCCACTGTAAGAACTTGTGAAGTTAAGCCCGTCTGGTTTTCAAAACGAAATGTTATGGAGATTCATCTTTCCAGTGTGAGTCCTCTGCGCCTGGGGTGTCTGGGGTGCCTGGGGTGGGGTCTGCTCTTCTCCCTTTGTGCCTCCAGACTGTCTTAGGGTCGGGGTGGTTCTCAACCTCGTCTCTGAACTTCCTACCCTTTTCAGTGCCATCTCATCTCTACATTTAGCTGTGAAGAGTCTGTTCTTCCAGTCTTCGTGTTGTTTTCTGGGTTATTTACACCTGTGTGAGTGTTATCTAGGTATTTGTGTAAGACAAGGTGAGTTTAGGATCCTCCTCCTCCACCATCTTCCCTGGAAGTCCAAATATATCAGTATTCAACCTTCAAAAAGTCTATCCTTGAGCTAGCTCAGTGAATATAAGCCCTCAACATCTCATAGTTCTTCTATATAAATAATAATGATTTTTTCTTTATCTTTGATGTCTAACTTTTCATTTGAACTCTGTTTCCAAATTCTTAAAGCTATTTCCCTTTCTATTACCTGTTGGTGCTTCCTTTTCACCGCTAAGAAGTCAATGCCACCAACCCAGTTACCATTTTAAAAGGTCCCTTCTTAATCACTGATGTAAAAGTACCAGAAAATCTGGAGCCAATGAAGCCAATGTTTTCTGTATAGCTTCCTCTTTCAACTTTTAGGTAAGCCCTGTTACTTCTTCCTATGTGTCCTTATATCACAATAATTAGTGTTGCTATTCAGCTATTTATGCATCCCATCATTTATTCATTTAATAATGAAATATTTATATCGCACACATTTTTAGCTTATTTAGCAAAAAAATAACTGCGTACCTACTATGACAAAGACATTCTATGGGACATAATTCCACAGAAAAAAATTCCTAATATTCAATTTGGAGACACAGAATTCACGAAAACCGAAAGGAGAATATAATTTTGGTTCATGATATTAAGAAATATAATGAAATGTGTGTGGTGGGCTGATACTATTGAATATTATTCAAATTTTCTAAAAGTACTAAGTGTTTCATTTTATAATTAATTTTTTATCACTATGAGTGTCTTTCTGATACCAACCATTTGTATCATGACAAAAGTCCTTGTCTGTGGACCAAGAGAATCGAGACATAAACAAGCTTACCCTTAGCCAAAAGGTCCATCACTGCCTAGAAAAGGAACTATATTTAGATATACATATATATATATATATATATATATATATTCTACATATGTATTCCTGTGGGATCACTATATATATATTCCTGTGGAATCACTATATATATTCCTGTGGAATCACAAAAATGTAAGCAATGAAGTGGAATCCTGGGTAAAATGCCATAAGAAATAGGAATTTTGTATTATTTTATTCTGTTTTGTTAACAACCTCTGAGGAAAAGTATTATTTGGGAGTGTGTTAATGTAACCTATTGTATACTCCTGAGAGAGGACAGGCAGCTAGCTTCTGTTCTGTGCTTGCGAAATGCATCTGTCTACTGCATGGTGCTTCGAGCAGTGACTAATATGTTTTTCTCACTTCAGTAAAATGTACTTACTCTCCAGAATGGCTTTTCAAGCCCACTTATTTTCTCTTGCATCCAATATTTAAAGCTATAGATTGAGAATTCAGACCTTAGTGGTTTTCAAATTCTAATCGGCAATGTCAAGTTGTGGTTCAGTTTTCACTGACCTGCAGCCTCGCTGTCTATCAATCAGCTCTGAGAGGACACAAGTCCCTGCACCAAATGGTCTTTTCACAGAGCTCGACAGCTCAGTTGAGAGTCAGGTGTATAAGAATTCAGAGGAAGTATATGACATCCTTGCCAGGAGTTTTTGTGGTTGCTGTTGTTGTCTTTGATGTAGATAAGCTATGCTATGGATGAGCCCAAAATGACCAATCTAAGACTGCATGGAAGACTTGGCTCTAAAATAAAAATGACTTAACTGAAAAAAATCTTGGAAAACGAATTTCATGAGCATAGCGCACTAGAAATTTACTGCTGCACACTGAGGACAGTTATACATGGCGTGTGGCATCTCTGTCCCAGAGACTCCATCCAGGAAAAAGTCATCAGTGAAAACTTAAAAGAAATGAAAAGTGCCAGTTCTTGAGGTAGTCACTTAAATCAACCTGTGTCAACGATAATTCAAGGGAGCATATTAAGTAAGAAAGAAATAGTAGAAGAAACCTCATATGCCTCAATCAATAAATAATATGTCTTTTGGTCAGAAAATTAAAAAATGTGTTTTGAATATCTTTATGCTTTGGGTCATAAGAAATATAAAAGCATAGCAAAGAAAAGCCTTCGATATAGTTCCCTTTCTGCCAAGACATATTTAAAATGTAGTACACAGCATGATTAAGCAGTTAAGTTTAATAGAGTGTAAGTTTCTGCCCCCATAAAATAATTTCTCTTTGCTTGTATTGATGCATTAACACCTTATTGAGTGGAATGCATGTTTTGTGGGGTGTTTTTGGTAGGCTTATTGATTCACTGAAAGTCGAGAGGATAGGAAGCATAGAAATGGTTTGGATATCATTTTTCATTAAAAAGTCAGTTGTGATCCAACTCAGAACTCAAAGGTAAGCTCGGTCCATAAACTATGCCCCTTTAAAAACGTTTTCCCTGTGAGTCCAAAGGAAGCTAATTAGATATCAAGCTTCATTAATGGGAAGGAAGAAAGCTCAAGGTCTCTTTTTGTTTGGAGCTGCTGAGACCAAACCTACAGAAGTGTATTCAAATCTGGGTGATAAACTTCAAGGGGGAAATAGAGAGAAACTGAAAATACAATAACAATAGTGTGACCAAAATACTGAGGAGACGGAATGTCCGGTAAATGAGAATATGTTTGTGTTCGTTGTTGTTGCTGTTGTGTCTTGTTTTTGTATGATTAGTGTCTTTGTGCGTTCGGAAGATTTCCATGAACAAGAGGGATTCTACTTCAGCAACTCTGAGTGTAATCTGGACACTGATTCTGAACCAACAGAAGGAAGTGTATTGTCAGTACTTAGAAAAATAGGCTGAACACACAGAGACGCGGACCCTTTTCACGAGCTGTGCGAAAGCAGGACGTCTAGCTAGGAAGGAGTGTATCATAGAGAGGACTCTAGTGGACATGAGCATCAGATTAGAATCTAAACTGTACGAACTTTTATTTTCACCTAAACCAGAGAATCTATAATGTCACGAAAGTTGATATATGTTTATGGTTAGTATTCCTGAAAAGACATGAACGATCCTTAATTTAAAATTAAATAGTTTCTGTTTTCATTAGAAAGAATGATTCCATTTTGAAAGCTTCTAGATAAAACAATGAAAATAGAAAAAGGAAAAAAATTTTCCAATCTCTCTGCTCGTACAATGTTAGTATGCTCATGCATTAGTGCATTTCTCCATTTTATCGCTATTTTTAAATCTTTATTTATTTATTTATTTATTTATTTATTTATTTATTTATTTAATTCCAGGATAGTGAACACACAGTGTAATATTAGTTTCAGATGTACAATATAGTGATTCAGTACTTCCCTACAAGATCCACTGCTCATCACAGCAAGTACCCTCCTTAATCCCCATCGCCTTTTTCACCCATCCATCCACCCACCTTCCCTTTGTCCACTGCCAGTGTTCTCTAAGGTTATGAGTTTTTTTATTTGGAGCACCTGAGTGGCTCAGTCTGTTTAGCATCTGACTCCTGTTTTGGCTCAGGTCATAATCTTATGATGTGTGAGGTCCAATTCTGTGAGGTCGAGCCCTGTGTTGGGTTCCGTGCTGACAGCACCGCCTTCTTGGGATTCTTTCTCTCTCTCTCTCTCTCTCTCTCTTCTCTGCCCTGCCCTCCCCCCCAAAAAATAAGTAAACTTTTTTTAAAAAGATTTTTCTGTTTGTTTTTATGACTCTTTATTTCTTTTATGTTATTATAATAATTTTGTAAGTATAGCATCTTGAATTTAATATAAAACCTTTTTGTATTATACTACATAGTTTAATGATGTAAAATATCTTACAAATGATATATAATAATTTATCACTAATTCCCTTATTGCTGTATATTTAGTGTAAATTGGAAGCTTAATATTACAAATAATACTGCAATAAAAATATTGATGCATATAGATTCTCCCTTATATTGGATTATTTTGCAAAAAGTATTTTCTATAATAAACAAGGATGAAAATACACAATGTGATTTTTCTTTAGGGAAATATAAATTAAAGCCAAAATGAGACACCACCACACATTACTTGAAAGGCTAAAATTCAAAATATAAAACACATGTAAGTGCTGAAAAGGAAGAACTGGAACTTTTATACCTTACTGACGAAAATATAAAATGGGGCGCTTGGGTGGCTCAGTCAGTTAAGCATCCAACTCTTAATATTAGCTCAGGTCTTGATCTAAGGGTTGTGAGTTCAAGCCCTGCATTTGGTTCCATGCCCAGTATTAAGGAAAAAAAAAGTAAGAAAAAATAAACAAGAAAAAAGTAAAAAAAAACAGAAAGAAGGAAAGGAAAAAAAAGAAAATGTAAAATTGCACAATGTAGCAAGAGTTTGGCTAACTCTTGCTGACATAGCCAAACATGCACTACTGTATCAACAAAGCAAATCATTCAATAGAAATCAACCTCAAGATCACATAGATGTTGCATTTAGCAGACGAAACCTTTAAAGCAAGTAACAAATGAACAAAGGAAAACATATTCCAAATAATGAAGTAAAATATTATCATAGTCAGTAAAGATAGGATATATCAGTGTTTAAAAAGTGTTTAGAGTGTCCAAATTAAAAGGAAAATTTCCCTAAAATAACTCAGTAGAAGTTTGAAGATGATAGAAAATTAATGTCAGTGAAATAGAAGGCAGAAAAATGGAAATCATCCAATCTGAGGAATAGACATTAAAGAATAAGATCTTGGGTACCTGGGCGGCTCAGTGGGTTGAGTGTCCGACTTCAGCTCAGGTCATGATCTCACGGTTCATGAGTTTGACAGCTCATGAGCTCTCATTGAGCTGACAGCTCAGAGCCTGGAGCCTGCTTCGGATTCTGTGTCTCCTTCTCTCTTCTCCCCTCCCCCCATTCGCACTCTTTCTCTCTCAAAAATAAACGAACATTAAAAAAAAAAAGTTTAAAGAATAAGATCAGAGAACACCAGACTCTCAGGCACCTGTGAGAAATGATTAAAAGGATTAATGTAATTAAGATACCCAGAAGGAGAAAATAATGAGGATGAGGCCAAAAATGAAATTATAAATAGATAAAGTACGGTAGTCCTAAGTTTGGTTTAAAAAAATCAACTTAACTCATTCAACAAACTCATGAACCACAAGTAGGTTGATGAGAAACACAACCTCTTATATAGACGTGTAATTGTGAAACGTCGAAACATTTAGAGAAAGTAATGAAAATGCCAATCTTTTATTTCTAACATAACATATCCTTTGTTTTTTAATTTTTATTTTTTATTTTTAATGTTTATTTATTTTTAATATAATTTGTTGTCAAATTGGTTTCCTTTAAATAAGATTTTGATATAGAGACTTTTTCAGATTAATGAAAGCTTAAGGGATCTGCCACCAATAAGCCTGCACCGCAGAAGGAAGGCATTCCTCAGGCTTAAGGAAGATGATACCAAACAAAAGCTTGTAACTATTAGAAGGAGTAAAGAGCTTCAGAGATAATTAAAAATTGTGTTTTGCTTTTTGTCATTTCTTTATAAGTAGTAACTGTTTAAGAAAAAATAACCATGCTAGGTGGAGATTACTGCAATGGAAGGTATATGAAAAAAAAAAAAAGTGCAAAAGAGGAGGTTGGGTAAATGGAATCGAGCTGTTGTGAGTTATATTTTTTTAAACAATTTTTTTAAATGTTTCTTTATTTTGGAAAGAGAGAGGATGAGTGGAGGAGGGTCAGAGAGAGAGGGAGAGAGAGAATCCCAAGCAGGCTTCACACTGTCATGCAGAGCCTGATGTGGGGCTTGATCTCGCCAACCATGGGCTCAGGTCCTGAGCTGAAATTAAGAGCCAGTCGCTCAACCAACTGAGCCACCAGGTGCCCCGGTAATGTTATAGTTCTGAAAAAGCAAGCAAAAAGTATAAAAGGTAAATATGCCTTTAGCAATGTTAAAAATACACTTTTCAAAAAAATACCATGAAGGGACATGAAAACGGAAGCCATAGACTGGTAAAAGCATTCAATACAGATCTCTGCAAGGATTCGAAAGCAGAATTTAAAAGTAGCTTGATTGTAACAAACAACCCAATCGAAGAAACTCACAGAATGCTGGTGCTATTTGATAGGGATTGCATTGAATGTGTAGATTGCTTTGGGTAGTATGGACATTTTAACAATATTTGTTTTTCCAATCATGACCATGGAATAATTTTTTGTTTCTTGGTGTCTTCTTCAGTTTCTTCCACAAAGTTTCTCTCCTTTTCAGCATACAGATCCTTTACCTCTTAGGTTAGGCTTTTTTCCTAGGTATTTCATGGTTCTTGGTGTAATTACAAATCAGATAGGTTTCTTGATTTCTCTTTCTCTTGCTTTATTATTGGTGTACAGAAATGCAGCTGATTTCTGTACATTGAATTTGTATCTGGAGACTTTGCTGAATTCATGCATCAGCTCTAGCAGTTTTTTGGTGGAGTCTTTCAGGTTTTCCATGTAGAGTATCATGTCATGTGCAAAGAGTGAAAGTTTGACTTCTTCTTTGCCAATTCGGATGGCTTTTATTTCATTTTGTCATCTGATTCCTGATGCTGGGACTTCCAACACTATGTTAAAGAACAGTGGTGAGGGTGGACATCCCTGTCGTGTTCCTGATCTCAGGGAAAAGGCTCTCAGTTTTTCCCCGTTGAGGATGATATTAGCTGTGGGCCTATCATATATGACTTTTATGATGTTAAGGTATGTTCCCTCTATCCCACTTTCTTGTGGGTTTTTATTAAGAAAGGATGCTGTATTTTGTCAAATGCTTTTTCCACATCTGCTGACAGGATCATATGGTTCTTATCCTTTCTTCTATTAATGTGATGTATCACATTGATTGATTTGTGAATATTAAACCAGCCCTGCAGCCCAGGAATAAATCCCACTTGATCATGATGAATAATTTTTTTATATGCTGTTGAATTTGATTTGCTAGTATCTTGTTGAGAATTTTTGCATCCATGTGCATCAGGGATACTGACCTGTAATTCTCGTTTTTAGTGGGGTTTTTGTCTGCTTTGGGAATCAAGGTAATGCTGACTTCATAGAATGAGTCTGGAAGATTCACTCCATTTCTATCCTTTGGAACAGCTTGAGAAGGATAGGTATTAACTCTGCTCGAAGTGTCTGGTAGAATTCCCCTGGAAGCCATCTAGTTCAGGACTCCTATTTGTTGGGAGATTTTTGGTAACCAATTCAATATCTTTGCTGGTCATGGGTCCTTTCAGTTTTCAATTTCTTCCCATTTGAGTTTTACTAGTGCGTGCGTATCTAGAAATTTGTCCATTTCTTCCAGATTATCCAGTTTGTTGGCATATAATTTTTCATAGTATTATCTAATAATCGTTTGTATTTCTGTGGTGTTTGTTGTTATCTCTTCTCTTTCACTCATGATTTTGTCTGTTCGAGTCCCCTTTATTTTCTTTTTGAGAAGTCTGGCTAGGTATTTATCAATTTTGTTTATTCTTTCAAAAACCCAGCTCTTAGATTCATTGATCTGTTCCACTATTTTTTTTATTCTATTTAGTTTATTTCTGTTGTAATCTTTACTATTTCTCTTATTCTGCTGGATTTGGGCTTCCTTTGCTGCTGCTTTTGTGCTTCCTTTAGGTGTGAGGTTAGGTTATATATTTGAGACCTTTCTTGCTTCTTGAGATAGGCCGGAATCCCAATAAAAATAACACCAGCATTCTTCACAAACCTAGAACAAACAATCCTAAAATTTGTATGGAATGACAAAAGATCTCAAATAGCCAAAGTAATGTTTAAAAATAAACCAAAGCTGGAGACATCACAATCCCAGACTTTAGCCTGTATTAAAAAATTGTAATCATCAAGACAGTATGGTATGGGCAGAAAAACAAACACATAGACCAATGGAACAGAATAGAGAACCAGAAATGGATCCACAAGTATATGGCCACCCAATCTTTGACAAAACAGGAAAGACTATCTAATTGAAAAAAGATGGCCTCTTTAGCAAATGGTGCTAGGAAAACTGGACACCAACATGCAGAAGAATGAAAGTGGACCACTTTCTTACACCATACACAAAAATAAATTCAAAGTGGATGAAACACCTAAATGTGAGACAGAAAATCATCAAAATCCTAGAGGAGAAAACAGGCAGCAACCTCTTTGGTCTCAGCTGCATCAACTTCTTACTAGACATGTCTCCAACGGCAAGGGAAATAAAAGCCAAAATGAACTATTAGACCTCATTAAGGTAAAAAGCTTTTTCACTGCATAGGAAACAATCAACAAAACTAAAAGGCAACCAATGGAATGGGAAAAGATATTTGCAAATGGCATATCGGATAAAGGGTTAGTATCCAAAATCTGTGAAGACCTTACCAAACTCAACATCCCAAAAACAAATAATCCAGAAAAAATGGGAAGAAGACATGAAAAGACACTTTTCCAAAGAGGACATCCAGATGGCAAACAGACACATGAAAAGATGCTCAATATCACTCATCATCAGGGAAATACAAATCAAAACCACACTGACATACCACCTCATACAGGTCAGAGTGGCTAAAATTAACAACTCAGGAAACAACAGATGAGATGCTGGCAAGGATGTGGAGAAAGGGGAACCCTCTTGCACCATTGGTGGGGATGCAAACTGGTGCAGCCACTCAGGAAAACAGTGTGGAGGTTCTTCAAAGAATTAAAAATAGAACTACCCTAAAACCCAGCAGCTGCACTACTAGGAATTTATCCAAGGGACACAGGTGTGCTGTTTCGAAGGGGTGCATGCACCCCTATGTTTATAGCAGCACTATCAACAATAGCCAAAGGATGGAAAGAACCCAAATGTCCATCACCTGATGAACTGACAAAGAAGATGTGGTGTATATATATACAATGGAATACTACTTGACAATGAAAAAGAATGAAATCTTGCCATTTTCAACAACATTGTTGGAACTGGAGGGTATTAGGCTAAGAGAAATAAGTCAGTCAGAGAAAGACAGATATCATATGATTTCACTCATATGTGGAACTTGAGAAACTTAACAGAAGGCCATAGGGGAAGGAAAGGAAAATAATACACAAATGGAGAGTGAGGCAAACTATAAAAGACTCATAGATACAGAGAATAAACTGAGGGTTGATAGGGGTTGGGGTTTGGGAGGGTGGGGAAAATGGGTGATGGGCATTGAGGAGGGCACTTGTTGGGTTGAGCACTGGGTGTTGCATGTAAGTGACGAATCACGAGAATCTACTCCTGAAACCAAGACTACACTGTAGGTTAGCTACCTTAACAATAAACAAATTTTAAGAAAGAGAAAGAAACTTTCTCCAAGCAGCTTTACAAAAGAAGACTCATAAATGATCAACAAACAGGAAAAGATCCTCTGTATCTTTAATTATCAGGAAATTCCGAATTAACGTCCCAGATTCGATGCCACTGCACTCCGAATAGAATTTCTAAATTAAAAAAAAAAAAAAAAAAAAAAAGCCAGTTCCAAATGCAGGTGAGGATACAGTATAACTGGAATCCTAGGATGAATGCAGGGGTGTGTGACCACTACACAGTTAAATACCCACTTTCCATATGACCCGTCACCAATCTTGGGCATTCACCCAAGAGAAATGAATACATGTCCACGAAAGACTTATGTAAGGTTGCCCAAGGCAGCTTTATTCCTAAACTTCAAGATTTGGGGGGCGGGGGGAACAAAACCTGTCCACCAACAAGTGAACTGGCAAATATATACAATGGAATGTACATAATTCCATTTATGCGATGGAATATTAACAGGCAACAACAATGAACCAACCACAGATCAGGCAACAACACGCCTGGATCTCAAAAACACGATGTTGAGCAAAAGGAACCCGATGCAAATTATTATGTAGCGTATAATTCCTTTATATAAATCTCGGAAGTGATACACGTATGATAAAACTTGCCAGATCAGCCGTAAGTCTGAAGGCCATGTTTCATAGGTAGTCATGGCTCCCTCGTGTTTTTTTTATGCAAGTGCGATTTTCAACACTCAGGGGAACTTTTAACTAAGGTGTGTGAATATGTGTGAGCAGAAAAGATGAGACTTAAGTGTCACCCTGATAAGCTGGGAAGGAACTATGACAACGCTGATGCAGTGTGAGAGTTCAGACAGTTTGCCGAGTGCCTTTGCTTTGTTTACGAGTGTCTGCCAGACAGGCGTACAGAACACGAATCGTGCGCTATAAGCGGATGTCGGTGCAACAAAGCAGAAGAGTGAATCAGGAGTGTGCTTCGTATATGCTCTCTGGAAACAAAAGTGCCTCCAGGAAGTCACTCTAGACTTATTTACAAAGGTGCAGCTCCCACTTTAGCCCAGAAATGAAACTCAGAGGGTAAATTCATTCAAACTTAATGCAGTCACAAGGCTGTTACACCTGCTAATAAGAAAATAGGTTTACCATCTTTGATGTCATCCATCTGGTCTTTCTGAAGACTTTCCTACAGAGTTTCATCAGATTTGGAGAGAGAAACACCTCTCCTTTTACATCTGAACTAACAGCATAGTAACTGTTCCATCTAACCTTTTTGTTTCAACCATTGATTTTTAGACAAGGTGCATTTGAATATTATTATATATTAATGTGTAGAAGAGTTTGTCCTCAGAGGCTCCTCTATCAAAGAAAAATAAAAACGTATGACTAACATGAAGATGCTATGTGTTTGGAGCTGAGAGGTGGGTGAGGTGAGGACCAGCAAAGCAGGTTGTGCTGAAGCGAGCCCTCCGTAGTTTCACAGGAGGGCCGGCACTGGACACCGTATCACAGAAGGCCGTGAACATGACCTGATTTTCAAATCCGTGAGGCAAGGAGGGAAGATAATCGTGTCCTCAGGTTCCTGAGGCAAAAATCACGTCGCTGTCCACTAAATGCCTAGTATAAAATAATTTCAAAGTCATAATATTAAGGTCAATCACATGATTGTATACATAGAACTATATTGAGTATTAAAAGTTATACTTCTAATCAGCAACGTATTTTTCCTCATTTTTTCCTAATCTGGATATAATATGATGTACTCATGTGACAGTCTTTGGTGTGCTCATAACAGCATTAGGTTACATATTTTCGTGTAAAGAAAAACAGAGAAATAAATGAATTTAAATGTTAGCACTTTAATACCATCTATTGTTTGTTCCCCATTCTTGGTTCTAAGTTTTGAAGAAATAAAAGCCCAGAGATGGGGCACCTGGGTGGCTCAGTCAGTTAAGCGTCCAACTTTGGCTCAGGTCATGATTTCACAGTTCATGGGTTTGAGCCCCATTTTGGGCTCTGTGCTGATAGCTCAGAGTCTGAAACCTGCTTTGGATTCTGTGTCTCCCTCTCTACTCCTTGTCCGCTCACACTCTGTCTCTCTCTGTCTCTCAAAAATAAACATTAAAAAGACTGTTTAAAAAAAGAAATAAAGAAATAAAAATCCAGAGAAATGTATATAGTCGAGATTGCCAAAATTTCCAGACGAGATCTCTTCCAAATATACCAGTAGACAAGGAGGGAGGCAGTGAGGCCTTAGAAACGGCGAGCTCCAAGCATTTTCCTCGTCTCAGACAACTGTTTAACAAGAGACAGCGCAAACTGATAAAATCGTACAGCATCACGTAGAGTGAAATCAGGCGTGGATTAAAGCATGTCCACATAAGGGGCGCCTGGGTGGCTCAGGTGGTTAAGCCGCCGACTTCGGCTCAGGTCATGATCTCACGGTCTATGAGTTCGAGCCCCACATCGGGCTCTGTGCTGATGGCTCAGAGCCTGGAGCCTGCTTTGGATTCTGTGTCTCCCTCTCTCTCTGCCCTTCCCTTGCTCATACTCTGTCTCTATGTCTCTCAAAAATAAATAAACGTTAAAAATTTTAAAAAAAGATAAAAAATAAAAAATAAAGCATGTCCACATTTAAATCAGCTCAGAAGGATTCTGGTTACTGTGCCTTAGAGTCGTTGGGCACTTGCTGTAAGTCCTGGATAGAAGTGGACTCCAAACTGATAGGCTAAATCAGCTGTCCAGATGTTTTATGGAATCAGATTTTTGTTCTTAGCTTATCATAGCTGTAAAAGAGAGATCCTGTAGTTATTCCCGGGAGTGGTGCAGGGCTGAGCACCAAAGGTGCCGTGTGTGAAGGAGACACTACACACTGGATGCTCAGAGACGGTGATGGCGAGCAGGGGAGGAAGTCAGGTACGCTGGCCACTGAAGAGATAGAGATGGATTTTTTAAAAATGTATTTATTTATTTTTGAGAGAGAGAGAGAGAGAGAGCAGGGGAGGGACGGAGAGAAAGGGAGAGAATACCAAGCAGACTCCGCACTGTCAGCACAGAGCCCAGCGCGGGACTCGGTCTCATGAACCGTGAGATCATGACCTGAGCCAAAATCAAGAGTCAGAAGTTTAACGGACTGAGCCCCGCAGGCACCCTCAAAGATAAATGGAACTTTTAAATCATTTTAGAAAATAGCGTTCCATATGTTTGAGTTCCACTTCAGGAAGAAATATTCTAATTAAATTCTCTGCAGATAATTGAGCAAGTACTCTGTATAATATCCTATAGTTACCTCCCTCTAGGTCTTTAACTCAAGTGTGTTTATTTTGTTTCATTTGCCCCATGGAGAGTCCTTAGATATCTATGCAAATTGTGTCGACATTAGCCTGTGGGAATTCACCTGCAAACCCCAAGGCTTTCTGGGAAAGAACTCATACACAAAAATGAGTTATGCTTCAGATTGTGAAGGGATATTCTTCCATTATTCATGGTTTCCATTAACTACAACAACCCACAGGACTGCAGGGCAATGAACATTAGCCTTTTTCTTGTTTTGCACGGAGGAAACATTCTTCGATTGACTAGGTGAAACACTCTGCTTCTCATTCGTATGTCCAGATTCTTCATCTCAGATGTATACGTGTACATCAAATCTTGAGGATTTCATTTACATTAAAATCTGTTATAGATGTTGTCTCCTTCAGTAATTGACATCAACCCTCAGAACTCTCTAAACTCAAATTTAAATTCCAGCCAACTAAACATTTCACTCTGTTTCTTTTAGAAGTAGGCGTTTTATGTGTCACATGAAAATGTGGGCTATCGTTCTAAAATAGATGTTTTAGAAAATCGAGGCAGCCATCAGAACCTCTCCCACAGAGGAGGAAATGAGACCAATTAAACCTTCATCGAGATGAAATCCTAGAGATTTAAGCTGTCTACAAAGGCCACATAGAAGTATAAGAGATTTATGAGGAAATCTGTTATATTAATACTAGGGAAACACATTGGGGACTCCCTTATTGATCTGGTTTTTAATCCTTCCAGATTTGTGCCAGGATTTTTTTTTCTACCAATGTAACAAAATGATGTCCCCATACAATCATAATTCAGGAAAAAGTCAGCCTTGACATTCCTGTTTTCCAAGCATTGGGGTGTTGCGAGGAATGAAAATATTACACACTTACAAAGGTTACGCTCTGTGCTCACCGGATGCGTTCTCCTTAGCACGGGAAGAAACCAGTCAGTATCCGCATGCCTGATGTTGTCAACCTTTCTCTACCGTCCTGTACAGACTGTGCAGTTTTTTGACAGTGTTTACTTTTGTCTTTTTAAAAATTCTTATTTAATGTTTATTTATTTTTGAGAAAGAGGGACAGAGTGTGAGTGGGGGAGGGCCAGAGAGAGAAGGAGACACAGAATCCGAAGCAGGCTCCAGGCTCTGAGCTGTCAGTACAGAACCCTATGTGGGGCTCGAACCACAGGATCATGACCTGAACCGAAGTCAGATGCTTAAACGACTGAGCTCCCCAGGTGGTCTTCCTTTTGCCCTTGAATCCATTGCTGTGTCCCTGTGTAAGGACTGGTTTGGTCAAGATTGGAGCTAAAGGGAGTACTCATAATAGGAATCCTAATTCAGGACTGCCTTAGGAGAAAACGCAAGGAAATATCCCTAAGCTCATGTTCGAGGAATTCTCAGAAGCCAGTTTTGCCCGAAGTAGGAATTGATCGAAATGCCATCGAAGGGTTGTGCAATGTTGGGATTTCTGTACAGAGAACCACGAGTATTTAAATTCTGCCCTGATTCCACCAGCTGCTCTACTGGCCAGGTGTTCAGAAGAAATATTTATGTATAAGAAGTTACGGAGCGCAGAATAAAGTAAACCTCTCCCTTCATTAGTGATTGGGCCACAAAACCCACTATAGAGCTCTTGGATGCTGTATTTTTTTTTTCCTCTACTAACGCTCAAATATAGTCAGCAAAAATGCCCGCTGTTTCATGCTTCCTTAACGTGCGGGTGGAAACCTCATAGCTCGTCATTCTGGCTAATGGAGAGTCAGTCCAACAAAAGTCAATGTACACCAATGGGTACGTGTGTGAGTGCGCCCACGGCACGTGCGAACACATCCACGTGCACACGTACACATGCACACGCACGCACGTGCTCAAGAAAGCAATAAAGAGAGTATCTTTTCTCTGTCCGCGCCACAGACTCCGCTTTCTCAGACCGGAACAAACAAGAGGCCTGGGTTTAGACATTGTCTGCATGGCGGCGGGAGGAAATTCAAAGCCGGAAGGCAGGTGTCTGGCTCCGTCATCTTTCGATACAGTCTCGCCCATGCTTAGCCACGTTTGTTGCAACAAGAGATAGCAGTATTGATTTGAAGAGAGCTCCGAAGTCCTTCCTCTGGGCAATTTGTATCCCACTCACTGTCACTTCCTACTTCAGCTCAAGCGGGTTTGGCCCTTGGAAGCTAATACCCCAACAGATAAACGTGGAATTTGCTCTCAAGTTTTCTCTGGGTGAACACAATACACGGAATATCAAATGTTCTCACAGAGACACTGGGATGGGCCTATTGGCAAGGCCAAGGTCAATGAGCTGGCCTCTTCAGGCTGACTGAAGGTCTGTCAGAGTAAGTGTAACAAGATGGAGGGCAAGAGTGTTAGGACATGTGGGGCAGACATGACGAGAGGGGACAGCGCTCTTGCTCTCTCTTCTCCCTTCTTCTCCGTTGTCTTTGGCGACCCGCCTACCCTCTCCCACAGAAAGGGATAAGAACCTTGTGCTTAAGTTCTTAAGAACCTGGTGCTAATTATTTCCTTCCCAATCAATAACTTTCAAGGAATCGCAATGGCCGTGGTCGTGAAATAATACGATGTGAAACATTTGCGAAGGAATGATTCTACGGTGAGAAGTGAACCTAATCAGGTCTCAGAGCTTCTGCACACAAGCAATAGATGAGTTTTTTTTTTCTTATGTTTGTTCATTCCTCTACTAAATATATATTGAGCACCTACTTAGGGTCTGACACATTGAATGATGCCTTTCTCTCTAGTATAACTGAAATAATCAATACAGTGGAAATTACAAGATTCCAAGAGTCAGGAATGAGTCCATTACAATGCTAGGGCAGGAAATTCCCTTGCTGCACTTGACATATGTTAATTTATTTAATCTTCTCTCTCTCACACATGTCCATAAAATCGGTTCTATTATTTACTCCACTTTGTAGAGCCAGAAATGGGGGTCCATAAATCACCTGCCCAGTGTCACCCAGCTAGTACGTGGTGAAGCCATGAGGTGAGCAGCCTCCAGTGTCCGGGCACTTGGTCCTCCTGCTGCGTTCGATGGATATTCATGCATCAGCGTAAGAACGATTTTTACTTAATAATATAATACTGAGTACAAGAAAAATATGTAAGTAACCAAGATAGAGGGGAGGGCAGGGGGAGGGAGAGGGAGAAACAAAGGGAGAACTCCAAATACTTGAGTCACTGTTGAGATGGCATTTCCTGTTGCGACTCCCCGCCTGAGTGGGTATCCTGTCCCTCTTCACTCGTGGAGAACCAAAAACCCAGACAGCTTCGGACCTGCAAGTTTAGTCAGGCCTTCACATCTTTTCATCCCCAGTGTTTTAATATTAAATTCCTTTGAAATTGAAACAGTGTCAATATTAGGTCCACAGAAGATAAGAACAATCTTGCAGAGAGAATTTAAATGGAAAAAAAAAATCTTAAGAGATAGCTGTTTCTTGACTGTGAAACCATATCTCCTTCAGCCTAACTAGATAGTATCTTTCAGTGATGACACAGTAAGTTTATCTTTGCTCCAAAACCTGCCGAGCACTTTCTGTGCAGGAGCCCTGGTTTGGGAAAGTTCATTTCCTCTTGTAAAAAAACAAAAACAAAAAAACAAACGCAAAACTTGGTTTCCACTTTCTCAATTCTTATCAAGACTTATCTTTTTGACTCAGCCTGTCCTAATAAGCAGCCCGAGATAATTTCCCAAACCTTACTCTGTATTAATATGGTGAATTTTAGGTTTTATTGGTGTCATTTTCCAAACCCCACGTTAAATCTCTTTAGATTTGACGTTATGAGAGGCATTTTAAATGAAAATCAACCTATGGAGATTTTCCATTGTAATTTTTAAATGGTCTCTCACAATTCAGAAGAGAGTAGCATCTGTTATGATTAGAGATGTATTTGGTGATTCTCAAAAGATTTGCCTTCCAGAGGAGCAGGTATTGAAAATCATTCAATTAAAACAGAATCTGGGGAAGTGAAAATTCTTGAGCCTTCAATGATACCTAGAATGTTACACAAATGGTTGATTTCTCCAAAAAAAAGCTTTATGAAATAATATTTTATTATTATTTTTATTTAGTTAGTGCATTTGTTGCTGAATTTGAGTTGCTACATATTGGAGCAATATTTTAGAAAACAATAAGTTAACTGTACACATTATTAATTTTTTTATTTTTATTTACCCCAGACTTCCATTGAAAATCAAATGCTATCCTATTGACTCAGTCATCTTTTCTAACACATCGTAAAATTTTGTGTCTCCGTACTACTGTTCCGCCATTCCATAACTGGGATTATTGCAATATAGACACGTGGTAGTCCACCCAGATCTCCGTCACCTGCTGGTGCAGCCCCCACCCACTTTTCCTAGACCTGAAACTAATGGCTTGCATCTGGGGAGTCACCCTGGCTATCAAGAGATGCCTGGAGTCTTTCCACTCCAGAGTTCCCCATGGATAAGCCAAGGCCAGTCATCACTGGAGACCACATCCCGAGGGGCTTCTTCCCCTTCCCTGTTCTTCTCCCCTTACTGTCTTACAGAATTTCCCAGAGAAGGACTCCTTTAACAAGTCACAGGTACCTCGATATTTGCCTTATGCTCGACTTTCAGGGAACTTGACCTGTGAAATTACCATTCCCACTCTTTTCCACCATATAAATTACTCGTATTCCCAAGGGTCCAGCTCAAATGTGTTTCCTCTGAAATCTTTGAGTATATTCCCTCTACCTTGATATCACTGCAAAACAAATGTGTTTTTTCTGCATTGTAAGGAAATATAATACATTTATATTAATTGAATTCATTATATGTGTATTCATCCAAAAACCATTTGGTGAATACTCACTACACACCCAATACTATTTTAGGCATTAGCACTACAGAAGTGGGTGGAATACACAAGGTCCTCCTCTCATGAAACTTATATTCCAGTGAAGGGAGACATGATCAATACAAGAAGACAAATTAGTAGATAAATTTAGACAGACATGAATATAATAATAATAATTAAAGCTTAGTAGTGGAATGAAAATGAAACTTTCTCTAGACTGAGTGCTCAGGGAAATGCTATCTGAAGAGCTAAACCATGTGGTGTTCTTCCATTAAGCTAAGAACTTATCAAGGGTGTAGACCATGCATGTTTTGCATAATGACATGCATAGCACATTAAAAAAATGACTGACATGAATTAGAATAGTCTACTAGTAATTGAATAGAATTCCTGAAAATTGTGTTCAGACTTTTTCTTTGAAACATTATTCTTTAGTTCAATGATCCTCAATGGTAATTTGAGAGTTCCTATTTCAAATGGTGTTTAATTAAAAAGACCTAAATTATCCTCACTTAATTTTCATTGAAATATCCATGAAGACTGAACAAGAAAGAAATAGAAAGCCAAGTCTTCCAGGCACAAAATTAGCAACCTCTGATTTAAATTTTGTAAAAATAGTCCATAGAACTGGGTAAAGAAATATTTGGAGGCCATACACATATTCTAACTCATAAAGTAGAGCACTCCTACCCAGTCACTAGGGAGATTTCTGGTTAGTGCTCCTGGTTGGCCCTGGCTCAGAGATCTAAGATTTGCACCAACCAGAAGAGGGAGTTGCCATCCTACCCACAGGCAGGTTTGTTTCTTGAAGACTCAGTTACCCAGCTTTCATCTGCTGACCTCGAACTTACTCAGTTCTCAGACTTACTCATATCCTGGAGAAAAGTGGCCATATGAGAAATAAATTTTTAAAATGTAACTTTCTTAAAGCCAACAATAACCTGTTAAAAGACAGTGTAAGAATGATTGTATTCACAGCAGTAGCAGAAACAGAAAAATAGGTAAGAAATTTTAGAAGTATCTATTTTTAAAAAATCTACAAAGTGTGCTATTAGAGTAAATATATATACACAGAGTTTCTAGGTCAGAAAATGGAATGCTGTAAGATGTCTCTTTTCCTAAATTTACCTACATTTTAAAGTAATGTTACTCTCTTTCAAAGAGGAAACTGAGATGTTTTCTGATAAGCAAAAGCTGAAATAATTCATCATCAACAAACTTGCACTTTAAGAGGTATCAAAGTTCCTCAGGAAGAAGAAAAATGA
The DNA here is from genome assembly GCA_030068075.1 of Paguma larvata. Classification (NCBI taxonomy): domain Eukaryota; kingdom Metazoa; phylum Chordata; class Mammalia; order Carnivora; family Viverridae; genus Paguma; species Paguma larvata. Next base: position 30,364,059 of record CM057831.1, read on the forward strand.
TAGTAGAAGGAATTTAGTAGAAGTAGAAGTATAAATAGAAGAAGATATGAGGTCTGGAAATTGTAAACGTGAGAGTGCACTTCAAAAGATTTTGTTATTGGGGCACCGTGGACGGCTCAGTTGATCTCAGCTCAGGTGTTGATCTCAGGGGCATTAGTTCAAGCTCCATGTTGGGCTCCACACTTGGGTGAAGCCTACTAAAAAGAATTTTTTTTTACTCTTTTAAAGCTTTTTAAATAGTCTTGAGTATTTAGTACAAATATAACAGCAATGTGTTTTGGAATTTATAACATAAGCAGAGGAAAGAAAATGTATGACCACAGTGGCATGAAGAATGGTGAGGAAATTGAAATACCCTGTGGTAAAGTTTTTGTATTACATATGAAGTGTTACATTATTTGAAAGTAGACCGTGATAAGCTAAAGGTGAATATTGTAACCAACAAAGTATTGTAAGCAACAAAGAAAATGAAATGTAATCATAAAAAATCCACAGTCCATAAGATCATAGAAAAAATATTTAAAGGACCAGCTGGTAACAAATGGAAAAAATTTAAAGATGGTAGGCTTAAAATCCATCCTATCAATAATTCCATTAAATGTAAATTATCTAAACTCTCCAAATAAAAGGCACAGATTATGATTGACTAAGAAAGCAAGACTCTACTATGTGCTGCCTATAAGAAATCCACTGTAAATATAAAGACACAGAGAAGTTAAAAGTAAAAGGATTTTTAGAAAAGATTTACTGTAAAAAAAATTTACTGTGAAAATAAAACTCAAAAGAGTCACTATATTAATATTAGAAAAAGTAGATCACAGAACAGGAGATATTCCCAAGGACAAAAAAGGGAATTTGACTAAGATAAAAGGGTCAATTTATCAGGAGGACATAATAATTCCAAGTATGTATGGACCCCATAACAGAATTTCCAAATACGTGAAGCAAAATTTCATGAGAGCTAGACAAATCCTTAATTATCACTGGAGGTTCCCACACTTCTGTCTCCGTTCTTGTTAAAGAACTAGCCAGGGAATCAGGAAGGGTATATAAGACTCGAAAAATACTATCAATCAACTTGCATGTTCATAGATACTCCACCCTCCCCCCCCCAAAAAAAAAACATATTAAATATGCATTCTTTTCAAGTTAAAGGGAACGTTCATGAGGCTGGAACACACTCTGAAGCACAAGCCAAATCTCAGTAAATTTAAATGGACGGAACTTGTATGAAACGTGTTTTCTGACCAAGTGAAATTATACAAGAAATAAAAGATGAGATCTAAAAAACCTCTGCATATTTGGAAATTAATACAACATGGGTTACTAATGATTCATGAACTGAAGAAAAAAGTATAAATAACACTAAAAAATACTCTAAATCTAATGGAAATCAAAACATAGGACATCAGTATTTATGGGATCCAGCTAGGCAGTTCTTAAAAGGAAAACAAATTATCATTTTAAATGCCTATGTTGGAAAAGAAGAAAGATCTCCTTTCAATAATCTCATCTTCCACCTTAGGAAACTGGGGGGTAAAAGTCAAACACGAAGTAAGGAATAAGAAATGATGATTTCAAAACAAAACAAAATGAAAGAATGAAATCAAAGCAGAAACAACAGGAAAGAAAGCCAATAAAACCATAAGCTGGTTCTTTGTAAAGATGATTAAAATTTATAGTCTTTTAAGTTTTACTGACCAAGACAGAAAATAGACACAAATTACAAATACGACAAACATCACTACAGATTCTACAAGCATCAAAAGATAAACATAGAACATTATCAACAATCGTACACCAATAAATCAACAATGAAATGTACAAGTCACTTAAAAGACACAAACTGCCAAAGCTCATACAAGGAGAAAAAAATAATAACTTGGATAACCTCTTATCTATTAGATAAATTGAATCTATCTTTAAAAATTATCCCCAATAAAAATTCTAGGCTGAGATGAGTCCACTGTGGATTATTCTGCCAAACGCTTGTGAAAGAAATCATGTCGATTTTACACATTTCTTCAGAAAACTGTCTCCCCATCTTACTTTATGAGGTCGGCAATGTCCTGATAGAAAAATCCAGACAAAGACATTGCAAGAAAAGAGAACTAGAATTCACAATCTCTTGCTAACTTAGATGCAGATATCTTTAATAAAACTTAAGAAAATAAAATCATATATATATATATTGAGGATCATTACCAGGTGTGGCTTATCTCAGGCTACATGGCTATCTCAACATTTGAAAGTTGAACAATGTAATCAACTATATTAATAAACTTAAAAGGAAATATTTATGTATGCATATATATTTATCTCAATAGAGGTAAAAGATAATTTTGCAAAATTCATACCCATTCATGATTAAAAAGATAGAAAAACTAACAGCAAACTGGAAATAAGGGAACTCCCTCACCCTAATCAAAAGTAGTATGAAAACCCTGCAGCTAACATCAATGCTTAAACCTGAATGCATTTCAGACTGAAAACATTACAGGATATCTGCTCATATCACTTTTTTCCACTTTGAAATAGAGGGCTTAGTTAATGCAATAAGCACGTAAAGGCAATAAAAGGCATACACAGATTGGAGAGGAAGAGATAAACTGTTTAATCACTAGGACATGATTGATTATGAAGGAAATTCTAATATATATATATATATGAGAAATTCTAATATATATATATATATATATATATGAGAAAGCAGCTAGAATTAACAAGTTTAGCATTGTTACAGCATGGGAGTTCAATATACAAAATTCAATGGTGTTTCTATATCTGAACAGTGAAGAACAGAAATTGGAGTTAGAAAAAACCTACTATTTACCATTACAAATGAAAATAGGAAACATTTAGGAATGAATTTAACAATGCATTAAGATCTATACAACGAAAACCACAAACAGTGCAAATAAATAAGGATGAAATACAGAGGTTCTATAGACCGTGTTGATCTGGAAATGGAGCATTGTAAGATAGAAACTCCCCAAAGTGAACTATAGACTCAGTGTAATCTCTGTCAAAGTTTGTAGAAATTGAAAAGCCCTTCGTTAAAATGTATGAGCAAACAGCTGAGCCAAAATAATTTTGTAAAAGCAGAGCAAAGCTGCAGCCCTTGCATGTCTCATTTCAAGAGATATTATATATTAATGCCACCACGAGTGTGCTGTGGATATAAGGAAAGACATACAGATCAATGGAAAAAGAACACAGAGTTTAGAAATAGAGACAGACATTCGGTCAATTGATTTTCGACCAAGGAGTCAAAGTAATTTGATGGGAAAGGATAGTTTTCAATAAATGGGTCTGGTACAATTGGATATCCGTGTGCAAAAAAATTAAATTTTACCCATCTCTTGTACCATATATAAAAATTAATTGGTAAGAGATGGTAGACCTAACTCTAGTAAAGAGAAGCATACAACTTCATGTAGAAAACAAACAAAAATACCTGTGACCTTAAGTTTAGCAAAGGTTTTTCTTAATGAAGATCACAGACCATGAAGAAAAGAATGGAAAATCGTATTGCATCAAAATTAAAAATGCTTCTTACCCAAAGATACCATTATGGAAATGAAGAGCCATGCCGTGCAGTAGGAGAAAGTACTTGCCGAATCTGTATCTGATGAAGGGCATATATCCAGAATAAAGAACTCTTACAACTCAAGAAAGAAAGAAAAAAAGAAAGAGAGAAAGGGAGGGAGGAAAGGAAGGAGGGAAGAAGGGAGGAAGGAAAAAGAAAAAGAGCAAGGGCAGAAGATTTGAAGAGGAACTTCTGTTGTGAAGGTCCATGCTGAAACATGGCTGGAGCTCAATGCCATTACGCTAAATGGAAGAAGCCGGTCGGAAAAAAACACATTTCATGATGTCATTTATATGAAATGTCCAGAATAGGTGTATCTGTAGAGACAGAAAAAGAATTAGTGGTTGCCCACTTCGGGGATGATAAAAAAATATTCTAAAATTAGATTATGGAAACATTTGCATAACTGCATAACTACAGTGAAATCCATTGAATCGTATGCTCCCAGTTGGGTGGCTTTTAAAGTACATAAATTATATCTCAATAGATGTGTTAATTAAAAACCCTACAAAATGATAACTAATGATACAAAAAGACGCTTAACATTATAATTAGGAAAAATTCACAATAAGAAATCTCTAAACATCTAAAATGTCTTAAAATTAAAATTTGGATAATACTGGGCACCTGGGTGGCTCAGTTGGTTGAGCATCTGACTCTTGATTTTGGCTCTGGTCATGGTATCACGGTTCGTGAGTTCGAGCCCTGTGACCAGCTCTACACTCAGTGCAGTCTGTTTGGAATTCTCCCTCTCTCTCCTTTTTTCACTGTGCCCCTCTCTGACGCATGTGCTCGCTCTCTCGCTCTCTCTCTCAAATAAATAAACTTAAAAATTTTGGGGGTAATACCAAATATTGGAGAAACTGTCCTCAGTTTTGCACGCTCTGTGTAAGGATACAAAATGGCACATGGTTTCGCAAAGCCCTTTGGCAGTTGTACGTAAGTTGAGTACATACTTCCCATATGACCAAGGAATCTCACTCCTAGTCATTTATAAAAAGAAAAAACAAAAACAACTATGCCCATACAAACACTTGTACTCGAAGGTTCAAAGCAGCTTTATTTATAATTGTCAAATACTGGTATACCCCGATTGTCTCTCCAGTTGTGAGCGGATAAAGTAATTGAAGTATGCTTTTATGATGGACGACTACTCAGCAGTGAAAAGAAACAAATTCCTGACACGTACAGCAAAAGAGACAAATGTACACAGCGTTATGGTAAGGGAAAGAAGCCAGGCATGAAGAATTATATACACTACATAATTCCATTTATATCAAACTCTAGAAAAGGAAAAACTATAGACATAACATATTAGTAGTTGCCAGCGGTGAGGAGTTAGGAAAGGTGATTGCATACAAAGGCACCTGAATTTTTCAGGTAGTAGAACTATTCTATGTATGATATATGGCTATATGTAGGTTTAAAAATTATTTTAACACGAGCAGGGGAGGGGCAGGTAGAGAGGGAGACACAGAAACTGAAGCAGGTTCCAGGCTCTGAGCTGTCAGCACAGAATCTCATGAGCCGTGAGATCATGACCTGAGCTGAAGTCGGATGCTTATTAGGCGCCCAGGCGCCCCTATATGTGTTTTTAATATGTACTTTTGAATACTCACTGAGTTACACATTTAAAATTAGTAAATATAGTATTTATAAATTCTGCCTCAAGAAAGTTTATTTTTTAAATATCATTTATTTTTTTTAATATTTATTCTTTTCTTGAGAGAGAGAGAGAGAGAGAGCGCATTAGCAGGGGAGGGGCAGAGAGAGAGGGAGACAAAGAAACCGAGACAGGCTCCAGGCTTTGAGCTGTCAGCACAGAGCCCCACACAGGGCTCAAACTTGTAAACTGTGAGATAATGAACTGAGCCAAAGCCAGACATTTAACTGACCAAGCCACCTAGGCACCCCTAAGTATCATTTAAATAATTACCCTCACTTTTGCCTATAACATAACCCGTTACTAGTGTCATTATCAAAACCAAATGACACTTTCATGCTATTAAATAATTTTGTTATTTTTGTCCTTCTGGCCCTCTGAGTAAAATAACTGTTTTTCCTACTTTGGCATTTTTGAATTAGAAAAAGGATGCGTGTCTTTCTCCACCACAGTGATGATAGCTTTTCATATTCCATCATCTTCAAGGAGTCATTTTTGTGATTAAATGTGTTTACACCTGTGAATTATTAGGAATTTTTCCGTAGTGCTCTTGTGTCCCAGCTCTGACACAGAATGTCTCTGTCCTTTTACTTTCTGCCTGGTCTCAACAACCCGTCGAGTCTCTTCCTTGGTTTGATGAAGAAAAGAACAATATTCATTTCATTATCCTGGAGATAAAATGAGGTAGAACAATGCCTAGTGTATAATAAGTACCTAGTAAACACCAGCTTATTTAAATGTTAACATGACAAATATAACTAAATGTAGGTTCTGTTCCCTGAGCATTCTGTCTTTGCAGACCTGCACTCTGCTCTCGAGACCCCTGACATACAGGGAATCTCATGCTCAAGCAGCTGCATTTCTTGCGGCCATGGATCAGACTCTTTATTTTACATTGCCAAAAACACAGGTGTTCTTGTAACATGATGAGCTGAACAGATAACTGTAATTCCTGGACTGTGGTAAGATAGAAGGATTCTAAAAGGCAAGAGGAAATTCTTGACTTCATGAGGTAGGCATGCCCACGTTTCTAACATTTACTGATCTCTCTCCAAGTAACAAGATAGTAGGAGAAGATCCAAGATTATGTCTTTGCTATTCTAACAAGTGGGCGAGAGAGCATTTAATTTTAGTAGAGAAAGCTTATCCATTTACGTGCCTTCAATTACTTATTACAAATAATTAATCAAATGATGTACTATACGAATAGAGTCTCATTTTTCTCATCCTTATAAGTTAATGAAAAATACACAAATGAAAACACCTCTGTTAGCATAATAGATTCGCTGAGAAATCAAAGCTTTCAAATCCACACATGCACGCAAAAAAGTCCGGAAAAACATAGTGGTTCACAGGTAGAGTCAATGCTTGTAGAGTAAATACAGGATTTATCTTTAAGAGTCTAGGAGGAAAAAAAAATTAGTCACCATATTCACGTATCAAACCCAACTTTGTTCAAATGGACCAGGAATAAGATGACTGCTCTCGGAAGTGAAATCTACATTTATGAAGACCTAGATGGGGTCCCAGCACACTGAAGTGATTTCAGGCCATTCCCTGCCCAGCTTTGCTGGCTGAGCAGAAAACATGCAAATGAAGGCTTGTTACACCTTATGTGTGAAGAGCTCAGTATTCGGGAGGGTGGATTTCTATCTTTGTCACTATTCCTGCTAGTGAGCTAATTTTCTAGAAGATGATATGGGAGTAATAATAATGGCTTAACTTTACAGTTATTATTATTGGCACACATACCAACCGATAACCACCCTCGATTCTGAGGAAACTGAGGCACAGAGATATTAAGAGGCATGCCCAAGACTACATGGTTTTAAGTAGCTAGAAATGAATTAATAAGAAGTGAAAAAAACAGTCTAACTCTGAAATCTAACCATTTTACAATGTGACCTCCTCAGTCATGCATACTTTCATTAATGTCTGTCTTTTATATTGGCCCAAATCTCTGCTCACTTCAACCATGGCAGTTGATATGTGATCCGTGACTCATTGGAGTAATTCTACCGCGTTGTGGTCCCACCAATTTTTATTAAATACAGCTACATAATGCCAAATTTCAGGTGAAAAAATTTTCAATGGCTCCCCATGTCACAATCCCTAATAAAATCGTATCATGGCTAGAATCCAGCCGTTTCCCAGAAACACCCCCACTTTCTCAGTTTCTCACTTTGCTCCTATTGTTTCCTCTGCCCGCGGTGGAGCTGAACTTAAGCTAACATTCCACAGTTTCCTCCTCCCGACTTCTTATTCCAATATTTATAGAAATGTAGGAAAAGTCAAAGGATCTACAACAACCATCAAACCTAATAAAAACAAGAGGATATTAATCAAGTTTTGGAAGCAATTTCCAATAATATCAAGACAGATTGAGAAATTAAATCCTAAAGTAAAGTCTCCTGTCAGTGATATAGAAGAATACAGCAGCCGGTCCCCCTGATCCGCTTTCTGGGATTTCAGTTACCTGAGGTCAGTCGCTACTTGGAAGGAGATGGCCCTCCCTCTGACATGTCGTCTGTAGGTCAGTAGTGGCCTAAGGCTAGCTTACAGTGTCCCATTATTCACCTTGCTTCGTCTTCACATAGGTATTTTATTATGTCATGTCATGTTATATCATACATATGTCATATCAATCATATCATCACAAGAAGAAGAAGGATGAGTACGTACAATAAGATATTTTGGGGGAGAGAGAGACATCCACCCAACTTTTACTGTAGTATATTGTTAATTGTTCTATTTTGTTATTAGTTATTGCTGTTAATCTCTTACATGCCTAATTTATAAATTAAACTTGATCATAGGGATGTATGTGGAGGAAAAAACATAGTACGTATAGGGTCGGGGACTATCCATGGTCTTGGGATCCCCTAGGGGTGTTGGAGATAAGGGGAGATTTCTACCACCGACAGAGAGGCATCCAGGGGAATGTCGGCCTCTCCCCGACTCTATATCCTTCCGTTGAAGAACAGAAACCCTGCAGAATATCAGACACTACTGTCAGACTTTCCTCCTCAACATACCGCCTCAGGGTCTTTCTAAATCCATTGAAAGGCTACCACTTCAATTAAAAGGCATGACAGGAAATAGAAGGTTTACTTCTGCATGTTGTATGCGGGACTTGTGATTTTCATCATAGCACATAATTCATTTAATGGAGGAAGACCACAGACGGCCTTGTACTGTTCTACCGTCCGTAACCAGAGAACTTGTGAGGCGCGAAAGACAAGTGGCCAAGAGGCATTTGGCTGTGCGGGAAGCAGTAGATGAATGCCAGTCGGGGGTTGGAGGCAGGGCCAGGAACTGAACTCGTTCTCTTCCTCTCCAGTTCCACCTAGGTGCAGTGGTTGAAAATCCATTCCAACACAGTCTTTGTGGATAGAGATAGTTGTGATAAAGAAATAACCAGAGTTCAAAAGGAAGGATATTGCGTAGAGCCTGAGACAAAGAACAGACTTCTAGAAATGAAGGAAAAGAAGAAAATATTAGAAAATGTCTACTTATTTGCAAAGGTGTAAAAAGTAGCAGTTCTGTGGAACAGTATACTAAATTTTGGGTTACTCTAGAAATCACTTATTATGGTATGGCCTCAAATAATTGGGATTTTTGTATAATGAAACCAAAAGAAATCACCCAGGTCTATTCATCTGTTATTTTAAAACATTATTCAGTGTCTACTACATACATGAGCAAGGTCTGCAAGGCAAAAAGAAAAAACCTTGAGCCCGTTTGTTTGAATGTGTTCATCTTATCAGGCAATATACTAAATCAATATAATTAATATATCAGGGAAACAAATAGAAGCACAGAAGTACAAAAAAAGTATGCTATCCTCAGATGTAGATGCATTTTTATTCATGCAAGAGCTGAGAAATCATACTATTGATACCCCATTAATAAAAGATAGCTTAGGGACACATTTTAATCAAAACGTAACATGTAATCTTAGGGTTGTAATGACATGAAAGTTTAAGATATGAAAAACATTGAAATATCTCAAATACAGAGCTAAATTAAAATAATTGCTATAAATTTCTTTGAAGATCAATTGCAAATGGAAATACTGCTACAAGGATATAAAGTAAAAAGTAAATTAGGAAATTTTATGTAAAGTACAAAGTCCATTTACATAAATAGATGTATCAGTAGATGGATAGAGAGATGTTATTGATTAAATAGATTTCAGGTGATTTTATTTCATTTCTCTCAATTTTCTACTTTCTCCTTGATGTTATTTAATATGTTGGTAGCCAGAAAATCTTATTAAACTAATTGTAATATAATAAAATAAAATCTATAAAGCAATCCTCTGAACATAGGGCTTGGGACTCAAATCTTTTATAGGTAACCTTTTCAAATGTACACATTTCTGACTTCCCTAACATAACAAAAAAAAGGAAAAAAAGGTTCCAAAGTGAAGGAATAGGTAAAACGCTAAATAATTCATGTTCTGAGTATGCTATCATGTTGATATCAAAATCTAAAATAATAGCCATAAAATAAATATTTTCATTTTATGAGCAGAGATGAAAAGCTAATAAATGAGAGAATTAGAGAGATGAAATTAACATAATAATTTATAGTTACTGACTTTGATTTATCTTAGAAATGAATAGATATTTTAATATTATGAAATATATTAATGTGGAATATCACAACAAAGGAGTCACAAGAAAAAATATGTTAAATATTTTTTTAAAGTTAATTATTGAGGTTGAATTAACATACAATATTAATTTCAGGTGTATAACAAATTAAACAATTCTATGCATTACTCAGCGGTCATCACAATAAGTGTAGTCATCATCTATTACAGTTTACAACATTATTGCAATCTTATTGACTATATTCCCTATGCTGTACTTTTCATCTATGTCATTTATTTATTTTACAACTGGAAGTCTGTACCTCTTTTTATTTTTTTTAATTTTATAATAGTTTATTTTCAAATTGGTTTACATATAACACCCAGTGTTCATCCCAACATGTGCCCTTTTTAATGCCCATTGTCCCCTCTCCCCCCTCCCTCATCCCCCTTACCCTCAGTTTTTTCTTAGTCTTTGAGAGTCTCATGTTTTATCTCCCTCCCTCTCTGTGTCTTTTTTTCCTTTCCCCTCTTCCCCTCCCCCTGGTTTTTGCTTAGTCTCACAAAGTCCACCTATTCGTGGAAACATATGGTATCTGTCTTTTTCTGACTGACTTATTTCACTTAACATAATACCCTCCAGTTCCATCCATGTTGCTACACATGGCCAGATTTCATTTTTTCTCACTGCCACGTAGTAGTCCATTGTATATAAGTACCATAACTTCTTCATCCATTCGTCAGTTGATGGGCACTTGGTCTCTTTCCATGATTTGGTTATTGTCAAAAGTGCTGCTATGAACATTGGGGTACACGTGCTCCTATGCATCAGCATTCCTGTGTCTCTTGGGTAGATTCCTAGCAGGGCTATTGCTGGATCATAGGGTAGCTCTATTTTCATTTTTTTGAGGAACCTCCACACCGTTTTCCAGAGTGGCTGCACCAGTTTGCATTCCCACCAACAGTGTAGGAGGGTGCCTACTTCTCCACATCCTCGCCAGCATCTATAGTTTCCTGATTTGTTCATTTTAGCCACTCTGACTGGTGTGAGGTGGTATCTCAGTGAGGTTTTGATTTGTATTTCCCTGATGATGAGTGACATTGAGCATCGTTTCATGTGTCTATTGGCCATCTGAATGTCCTCTTTGACATGAGAAGTGTCTATTCATATCTTCCACCCATTTCTTCACTGGGTTGTTTGTTTTTCGGGTATGGAGTTTGGTAAGTTCTTTATAAATTTTAGATATTAGTCCTTTATCCGATATGTCATTTGCAATGATCTTTTCCCATTCCGTTGGTTGCCTATTCATTTTGTTGGTTGTTTCTTTTGCTGTGCAGAAGCTTTTTATCTTGATGAGGTCCCAATAGTTCATCTTTGCTTTTAATTCCCTTGCCTTTGGAGATGTGTCGAGTAAGAAATTGGTGCGTCTTAGGTCAAAGAGGCTTTTTCCTCCTTTCTCCTCTAGGATTCTGATGGTTTCCTGTCTCACATTCAGATCTTTTATCCATTTAGAATTTATTTTTGTGAGTGGTGTAAGAAAGTGGTCTAGTTTCATTCTTTTGCATGTTGCTGTCCAATTCTCCCAGCACCATTTGTTAAAGAGGCTGTCTTTTTTCCATTGGATACATTTTCCCGCTTTGTCAAAGATTAGTTGGCCATATACTTGTGGGTCCATTTCTGAGTTTTCTATTCTATTCCACTGGTCTATGTGTCTCTTTTTGTGCCATGCTAAATATTTTTAACACAGTAAGCTTAATTATAACTCATTACCTCTTATAGTTACAAAGGAATTTTTTTCTTATAATGCGAACTTCTAGGATCTACTCTTGTATAACTTTCAAATACAGTATACAGCAGTGTTAACTACAGTCATCACGTAACTCCTAGTAGAACACATAGGTAAAAGCCTCTATACATGGGTCTTGGCAATGAATTTTTTAGATATAGCATATAAGCACAAGCAACAAAACAAAAAATAAACAAGTGGGACTACTAAAAACTATCAAACTAGAGCTTTAGCACAGCAAGGTAATCATCAACAAAATGCAAAAGCAACCTACTCAGTGGGACAAAATATTTGCAGGTCATGTATCTGGTAAGTGCTTAATATCCAAAATATGTAAAGAACTCATTGAACTCAACAGAAAAACAAATAATCCAATTAGAAAATGAGCCAAGGATGTGAATAGACATTTTCCAAAAAAGATATTCAAATAACCAATAGGCACATGAAAACATGTTCAATATCGCTAATCGTTAGGTAAATGCAAACCAAAATCACAATAAGATAGATATCACATCACGGTTTCTAGAATGTCTGTCATCAACAAGAGATAACAAATGCTGGAGAAGTAGAGAAGAGGGAACCCCCTGTACTGTTACTGGGAATGCCAATTGGTGCAGCCACTATGGAAAACAGTACAAAGATTCCTCAAAAAATTAAAAACAGAACTACTGTATGATGGAGCATCTCTACTCCTGGGTGTACGTCTAAAGGAAGCAAAATTAGTACGTCATGTTTATTGCAGCATTATTTACCCTAGCCAAGACATAAAAACAACCTAAGTGCCCATCGACAGATGATGGATAAAGAAACTGTATGTAAGTTTGTGTGTATACACAATAAAATACTATTCAAGGAGCGACTGCGTGGCCCAGTCGGTTGAGCATCCGACTTCAGTTTGGGTTATGATCTCGTGGTCTGTGGGTTCAAGCCCTGCGTCAGGTTCTGTGCTGACAGCTCAGAGCCTGAGCCTGCTTCAGATTCTGTGCCTCCCTCGCTCTCTCTTCCCCTCCCCCTCACACACTCTGTCTCTCTTCTCTCAAAAATAAATAAACATTAAAAAACATTTTAAAAAATACTATTCAACTATAAAAACTAGGAAATCCTGGCAAACGTCATGGCATGGGTATACTTGAGGGCTCTGTGCTAAGTGAAATGAGTTAGAAAAAGAAAGATAAATATTGTGTGATCTAATAGTGGAAATAAAAAGAAAAGAAAAAAGTAAACTCAGAAAGAGATCAGATTGGTGGTCGGGATATGGGGGAGGGGAGTGAAGGTGGTCAAAAAGTACAAACTTCAAGCTACAAGATAAATACTCATAGTAGTGATAGACTACTTAGTTAAACCAATAGCCAACAGCATTCTTACCACTGAAGTCCCAATGGCTTTCTCACTGAAATCACAAACAAAAGAAGACTTCCTGTCATCACGATTTTTCAAAGGTTATTCAGGAATTACAGGTCAATGCAATAAAGCAATGACAAAATGAGAGGAAGAAGAAATCGTTTTTAGAAGGAAAAGACATTACACATCTTAAAAACTAAGATAATTAGTTCGACTAATTACAATCACTAAGTTTATGAGCTAAAGAATAAATATGCAACATTCAGAAACTTTCCTTTATGCCATCAGTAATCATTTGGGGGAAATACGCTGAAGAAATATTTCAACTACAGTACCATCAAAATACGTGAGATACTAATGTATTTGTAATGACCAGGGTAAATGTAAAGAAACCAAGATCCCAGCGTGAGCTCTTCAAACAAAGACTAAAGCTAACCTATGTGTTTTTACGATGAACTTGGATGGAGAGACTCAACAAATTACAAAGCCCAAACGATGTAGTAAGTTTGGTTTTGGCGTGTAGCTGACAATAATATAATTGGAACAGAATGGGCAGGCTAGACGTAGACCTGAGCGTATGCGTCCTCAAGGAGAAATCACGAAGTAAAAGAGACAAGGGAGTTATTTGACAAATGATGGTTAATTATCTGTTGTTCTTTAATAAAGCAGAAAGATCAAAGAATAAAATAGTTCAAGAAATTATTTCAAAAATAAAATGAATTTTGTACTTTGTAGTTGATTGTTGGATATTGAAGGGATCCGACAGCTTCAGAGAAATGGAAGAAACTAAACATCAAAGGGCTGGTCGAGGTGATTTATTCCATTTTAAATAATCTGATGGCCATAAACAGTATGATCAGAAACATATTTCAAGGAAATGTTACCAAGGATTACTATTTTTATCTGTAATGAAATCATATGATAAGAAATTAGACTCCAGTGTACAGATATAAACCCCAATATAAGTGTATTAAACAGAAGATCTAAAGGAGGAAATGCAGATAGCTAACAAATTATTAGAAAAGTGCTTAATGTTTCAAATTGATGAAATTCATCATTTTAAAATACAAGGTAATTTTTTTCTCATTCCAAGCATGAAATATTCATAACCAAAGTAAAAATGTCAGACAAAATAAGAGTATATCGAAGCAGGCACTCTCACAAGCAAATAGTATTATATACTGTTCACAATCTATTCAGAAAGCTATTTTGTGATGTTTATCAGAAGCTTTCAAATTGTGCGTCTCGAAATCAGAAACTGATTTGACAAGACTTTGGGGCATTATTTACAATAAAGAATTTTAGAAACATCAAAATGTGATAACAATAAGGGATTATGTAGCAATGTGTAGGTAAAATATAAATTTTCCATATGAAGGAAAATTGTGTGGGCAGAAAATACTGCTCTCTCTGACTGGGGGAAATGCTTCAGACTTAATATCGAGTAGTAAAATTAAGTTAGGTAGCATAAATATGGTAAAATCCGTCTTTAACAAGCAATATGAAAGAAAGGAAGGCAAGCGTGGTTACCATGGTTATTTCACTCTTGTGACATAATGAACTGTTTTCATTCTTCTCTCATTCTCTTTATGATCTGAGCTTTATAAGGCTAGGAAATCAAACAATCAACAATATTTACTTTTGAATAGTTTTAACTGCGGTTCCCTGTGGAACCCAAATTCCCTCCTCCGAAAGGCTTTCTTGGGTGGAATCCATGATCTCTTTGCCCACAGTCATTTCACAGTTCTCTAAAACCTAAGATGTTTTGCTTATAAATTTTGTATTCTACTGATTGCATACTTCTGTCTTGTATTATATACGGGTGAATTTGTTCTTTTCATTAAACTATCAACAACCTAAAGACACACTTGTTACGGTTTATCCGTTCGTTTTCTCCACCGAAGTTAGCAATTCAATAGAGACCCTTCGATCGAGAGATACGCCTTATCACATTATATCTGGTCACACACGGTCGATGATCTCCGGTGCCTGGCACATCCACGGCCAAAATACGGGGTCAGCTGTGCACTTCACCTTTCGCTTGCAGGGAGGAGGAGGCAGACAGGACATCATGCTTCCGTCCTTGCGATTCCAAAGTAGTAACACAAGCCGGTCTCTGTACTGTAGTCCACATTTCCGACATGACCTTGGAGGTTCGTCAGTAGCTCTCCTCACACCTTAAGACACCAAATCTACCCAATCATGTTCTCAGTCTTATCCCTTCCATTTTTTCACAAGTAGTATACCAGCCCTTCTACTCAATCTGCCAAATTTCAGAGTGTCATACCAATGTACTAACTTCATCCCCCTTTATTCACTAGCATCTCCGTCTATCCATTTACACAGGGAAAAGTTTCTGCTTAATCTTTCTGCCTTTACTTAGGACCAGGCCCCCCCTACTCCAATTTTGTGAGTTTTCATTATCTTCCTGACTGCGAAGTTCCCCATCCCGAATTTCCTCTTCCTGTCAACCCCAGACAAATCCTCTAATGTATTCCTCGGATAGTGACCTGCCTGTTCTCCAGCAGCATTTAATTGTTCCAAGAATTAGCCACATTTCGTCTCCTTAAATAGCTGTCTAACCCCTCTACAATTTCACATCAATTATCATCTTATCACTCCCTGTGCTAAAAATGAGCAAAGATGCGTTTCTCAAAGATTAACTGTTCTCTTAACTATACATGGAATTTATTTTCACAGGGAACGAGGACTTACCATATTTCACTGAAATACACGGTTTCACATTTTCACATCGTTGAAATCATGATGTATCTTACGATTAATGGCACCTAACATTTTTTTTCCTTTTAAATCACATATAAAATAATGTTGCCTCCTAAAGAGATAGCATCGTAAATTTGTTGAAATACGGTATCTTTTTGGGTCCTCACCATATATAACGATGATTTTCAAATAGTAAATGTTCAAACATTGCTTGAGATACAAATATATGTTAAGAAACAAGTCTCATGTTGAAACTCAAGGAATTAGCCCTGTATGTTGGTTAGTTTTGCTGCACCTGTTACAGCAGTAATTTAAAACGCAACAGTTACAAACATCAGAGTGAGATGGGAAATAAAAACAAATATACACATTTAACAAGATGGGTGAACGTGCTAGTGCAGACAGAGTAGAAAATTGCACTAAGCACAATAATACCAAATCGAAGTGATGACTTTACGATCAACTATTCTTTCACATACTGCATATTTTAGAAAATATCTCATCACTTTTCTAAGCTGACATTCTCTCTGACATTTATCTTACCCAGGTCTTCACACTAATTTCAAAGTGTGCTATTTTTACACGGAAAAAAAAGTACTTAATTACCCGAAGCCAACAAGAACTATTGCCTTTCATAACATGAACTGTGCTTCCAAAACCTGGGTGTCTGAGCAGTTGGGTAAAAAGAAGTTAATTCGTTATAAGATATTTGCTTGGTGCCTTTAATCTCTGAAGAAGTTAAAGATTGCATCATTTACTCCCCCAGCAAAGTGAGACAACATCTTTTGCTCTGGAATATAAGTAACGATCACATTCAAGTTCGCCACACTGAATATATAAGGTTCTATTTAAACTAATGAAGCATATGAAACCTTTGAACAATTTATCAATTTTACAAACATTCTGGCTTCACACTATCTAAATCAAAGGCAAGGCATTCATCCACAGTTGAGCAGGTATGTTCCAAGTAATGGGGCGCCTGGGTGGCTCAGTGGGTTAAGCATCTGACTTTGGCTCTGGTCATGATCTCGAGGTTCATGGGTTCGAGCCTTACATCAGACTCTGTACTGACAGCTCAGAGCCTGGACCCTGTTTCAGATTCTGTGTCTCCCTCTCTCTCTTTCGTGCTCCCACTCATGCTCTCTCGCGTGCACACACTCTCAGAAATAAACAAACATTTTAAAAAATTAAGTAGCACGGACATTGTTCTGATTTATCAAAGAGAGCATCTAATCTATTCTTATGGTGCAATACATGCTCACTGTAGATTAAAATTCTCTAACATCCCTTGACCTCTTTGTTAATATTCATCCGATCATTTAATCATGGATTTAGCCTGCCTTATAGTCCCTTTCAAAATTCAAAGCATCTTGGGAAGGAGAGCAATCATGCCTCACCACCTTGGCATGAATCTGGTGTGATGAGGCTTTCGGAGGTGTTCGGAACAACAGGGAAAGACGGTACCTGTGGGGTGAGCCGCAGGGAGGTCATAGCCCTGGGGTCATGGTGCAGACCCGTGGTGGCCTCGTCCAGGCCTGCGGAGGCTGAGAAGTCATGGTCCGTAACACGGGCTTCCGCGTCAGCTAGAGCCGGTTTGTATTTCTGACTTTGTCTTCTGGAAGCTCTGTGACACTGGGCGAGGGTGCAACTTCTCTTGGCCTCAGCTTCCTCATCTAGAAAGAGCTGATACTAACTTTGACCTCATATGCCTGTATGAGGGGATGTCTATACATTACTCAGCCTACGGAATTGCATTGATATGGCAACTACTTTCACTTTTCCTATGAGTATTTGGTGAAGAGACTGCAATTATTCTTAAAATAGCACGGCTACTTTTCTTAAAAGAAAGCAGACAGATTGATGAGATTATACTTTGCATAATGTCACCGTATGCTCAAAATATACTATTTCACCTTCACCCCTCTTTTCATTTTTCTTTCTTTTTCTTTTGTTGTTCATCTCTGTTTTTGATTTTTTCTTTTTTTTAAGCACTGAGGCTGCAGGAACTTAGGGCCCTGTAGAAAGAAGGAAAATGTTCACATGATAAGAGATAGCGGAGGTAGAAAGTGTGTTTAAAAATTCCACAGATGCTATTTTGGCCACTCAGAGGAGAAAGATATTACAACATGCTTCCGGGAAGGTGTAGAGGTTCGCAGAGAGATAAGAGAAAGTTTTGTGGACAAAGGAGATGCTCGGACTGTAGGACCCGAACATGAAATGAAAGGAGAAGGGTTGGGGTCGGGAGGGGTTGCTGGAAGGATCCTCATACGCAAAAGGTCAGTGGTGTGACAAATACAGGCACGATGGTGTTTTGCTCTGGCCGTAATGGCGAATCTGAGAAAGAGTAGATGGACAGAACACGGATGCTGCCAAGGGGATGGGAAGCTAAGTTTGTGGCCCACCTCCCTAGAAGTACGTGGACACAGGGACAACGTCCATCCCGTTGGCAGAATGTAGCAGCAGGTGTGTGCGGATTAAATAAGTTATCTTCAGCTCGCAGGACACAGAGCTTCTCCTTTCTCTCCATAGGCGATGGGGGGCCCCTCACGTGTCCGAGGAGGAGAGTGAGCTGGCCAGAGCTGTGCCTCCAGACAGATAAACAGGCAGCCACCTTCCACGTAGCGCTGTGGGACAGAGAGAAAGAGAGAAGGTGTGTGTGTGTGTTTAATACAGTGCGATCCACTTCCGTCTTAGGACCTGCCTTAAACTATTGTAAGCCGAGATTGCACTCGGTTCATTTCTCTGAAAAATTTCTCAGCATGTTACGTAAGACTCACAAGTACAAGGTTCCCAAGAAGAATCTTTAAAAAGAACGTGTGACCTGGTGTAGACCGGAACACTTACTTAGTATTTTAGCACAGGATGGAAAAATTTAGGGACAACGGAAGTGTAAGGCTCGCAGCTAAAACCGAAAACGTACCTTTAGACAGATGGAAGGCCTTTCGCAGAGGGCCGGAGCCGTGCTGGGACGCGTCAGTGGCAGACAGGTCCCCTTCGCTCCTGCCAGGGGGTGACAGGGTTGCTCGTTTGGAACGGGGTTCAAACCAGGGAAAATGTAAGGAGGGTCCAGAAAGAAATCTGAAAATGGTGTGTTCTGTGATGATTCTGATGCCGTGGTGTTTCTGTGTAGTTAGGAAGACAAGACGTGTGGGCAAGAGTCCAGGAAAAAGAAGACAAAAGTAATCATGGGGAGTATCATTTGATTAATTCCCAGGGAGCAAATTGTGTAGACCTAGTTTCACCTGCTTTCGTTCACTGTTTCTCTTCTAGTGCTTAGACAGACCCCTACCCATAGAGCCCAGAAAATCTCCCTGCAAAACAGTTTGGGGGTTTTCTCAGCCAATGGAGCCACGATGCTGCCCTTCACTGAGCCTTATTATACTTTTAATCCTACCTACTAAAGAGGATTCTATGCTCCAGGACAACTACCCACACCAGATTTGGATCAGACCTTCCTTTTTTTAAAGACATGCTGGTAATTTTATTCAAAATAGGGAAAAAGTCATAGTGACACATTGGAAGAATCTTCTTGTCTGTTGGAAACGTAGCAATACGTTCCCTGCGGAACTGATCAGATCTGGATGTGGGCACAGTCATAGATACAGATCTTACTGGTCTTAAAATCCCTTTCAAAGTTGTTGAAATGTTTCCCTGTAAACTTTCCAAAATGTCACATTATGTGATGTATTTTTTCCCTTTTTCAACAGAAATTCAGAGTTTAAAGGTAACATAGGTTTTAATAGATGAATTAAAATGGCAGCCAAACTTCCAAAACTAATTGAAAATGTTTCCTCTACTTGTCAATTCCTTCATCTCCTCCTCCTAGATTTAGTGAAGCGAAGACTCTAAGCGGGGAAAAGTGTATCTGTTTGGAGTTCAAGAACTCATCAAAACCTCATGACTTTGAACAAGTTACTTATCTTTCTAAACATCAGTTCTTCCAAGCTGAGACGGTACTATTTACCTTAAATGGCTTTTCCCACGATTGAGTGAAATAGCAGTGAAATAACCCTGTTTTTATTACCTTTTTCCCTCATGATTGAGAAATTAAATTCTGTGATGTCTTATTAGATACTTGATAAGCTCACGAAATGAAACACGCTGCTCTTCTTCTCGGATTGACTCCATCTGCTCAGAAAGCCCTCACTGGCCTCTGCCTGGAACAGAAATGCAACAGGACCGAGGCCTCTCAAGTAGCTAAAGAAGCCTTAGAAGACAGTCCCTCCGCAGAGAGAGGGACATGAGGAGACACAAATGATAACCCAAGTGGTGATTAGTCAACCCACAGGTGAGTCCTTCTCAATCTTACTTATCATGTCGACACATAAACAAAATTATTTTTCTTCTTGAAAGCTTCTCTCCTTGCTCCCTCTTTGCTCTGAACTCCCACTGTTAATACGTTTCAGGGTCAAATAGCTCAAAACATGCCACAAGAAAGCTTTTCATACTGTCCCTGATTGTTGTTGAAGTCCTGTGTCCCTGTGTGCTCCACCGCGTTTGTATACGTATCACCTCCCTGCCAGACACATTCTCCCTTCCTCGGATGAACACTCAAATTTATTAACTGGTTATTCAACAAATGAATAGAGAAGGGTAGGCTAGTGCTCAAGAATACAAATTGGGTCCAAATTTCAGCTCAACGTTTTGCCCCAACGCTCCGATAATATTTCTCAACCTCGCCACGATTTAAATGTCTTTATTTGGAAAAGCGGGACCCATAACAATGGCCACCTCAGAGGAATGATAGTCTTAAATTCCTGGTCCGAATCAATAAGTTGTTGCCATTGTAATGGGAAGTCTTTGTATCCCTACTAAGGGTAAGATGCGAGTCGGACCTTATGTATGCAGTAAATCAAGTTCTTTAAGTTCTCTTCTTATCATCCACTTACCGATAAGAACATGGAGGATCAGGCTATGGCCGCTGACCAGCGTGCAGTAGCTCAGCTGAGATTTGGAACTCTGAGTCTCTGGTACACAATCTTCTCCCAGTTCGTCTGCTGAGCCATGGATGTCCTGCTTAGTGTCCGCGAACAATTACTGATCACTTAATACGTGCCAGACGTTGTTCCAAGTGTTCTATCTACATTTTCTCTTTTAAAATTCTCACCCACACCATGAGATGGGTCCAGTCAGTCTCAGTTAAAAATAAAATAAATAACAACAGCAAAAGTCATTAACGTGGCCAAGGTCACAAAGGTGGTAAGCAGGAAAGCCAGGACCTCAGAGCCCTCCTCGCCTCCCTCACACACCATTGATGGACGCCTTTTACTGAGCACATACTGTAGGCTGGACTGGAATCTGGAAACAAGAGACGCAGCTGCGGACTAAACAGGTAAAACCCTGACTGTTCTGGAGCTTAATGCCGCCAGGAGGAGACAGACCAACAAGTGTACTATCACATGTCACGCGATCTTCGGCACTTTGGAGAACTTTTGAGCCAGGTGAAAGTGATTGTCGGGGTCGAGGAACAGCTCAGGGCTTTCTGTACAGTCGCCAGGGATGGCTCATGGATTCAATGGTTTTCAAAAAAGACTGAAACTGAGCTCTCATGGTATCAGGGGAACAGCGTGCCAGACGGGGGAACAGCAGTGCATAAAACCCGGACGAAGGACTAAGCTTGGCAGGTCTGAAGAGCCACAAGTGGCCCGACGTGTCTGCAGCAGAGTCGAGGGAAGAGAGTGGGAGCCAGTGGTGTCAGCATGAAGGGTGATGCGGTCCTCTGGGCAGTGGTAAAAATATTGTATATGAACAAAACGGACACTCGGCAGAGACAGCTGAGGGGTACAGATCCCTCCCACTGCAGGATATGTAACAGAGTATAGGATCTTCTTCCCAGCAGAGACAGAGCCTAGTCGGATAACTGCAGTTTGTGCCAGTGAAGGTGCTGCCTGCTTGTGTTAGAGGGGAGATGGTAACAAACGCACAAACAGAGAAAGCCGTATATCCATCGATGGAGTGACAGGATATTTTTAAGTTCCCAGGATCTGCCAGTGGACGGAAACGGGACTGTGACTTAAGAGAGAAGTCAGCGTCCCATCGTCACGAGGGAAGAGGTTACCAATTAGGGAGATCAAGAAAACTGAGGGAGGAAAAGCTTTGGAGGGAAACCATGGGGGGTTTATTGGACGCAGGTAAAATACCCACACGCAGCCGTTTAACAAAGAGCAAGTGCGTGAGTTCTGGGGGAAAGGAGTTTGTAGCAGACAAAACGCTTACGCAGGTGTTAAGAAGCGCTTCGAATCTCAGTAAACACATTTTTACTTACTACATGGCCACCGTGGGGCTTCTGCGGCTCTGCTCCAAGTAGCCTTCATCCTGAGAGCCAGGCTGACACAGCAGATGTGGTAACCCTTTGCCAGTCTCCCGGCAAAAGGAAAAGGCGTGATGAATCATGCGCCGGCTCATAAAGCTTCTCCTTGGAGGTGACCAACATAATCTCCATCCGCATTCCATTGGCCAGAGCAAGTCACACGGTCGGGTCTGCCGTTCATGGAGTGGAGATCTGTAATTCTCGTCTAGAGGCGACAGGAGTAATAATTCAATCCACCTCAGGGATAAAGCGTATAAATATGGGCCATGTCTGCACAAGGAAGTTAGTTGAAGCCTAAGTCTGGGTATCGCCAAGACGGTGATGGTAAGAAAGCGTAGAAATCTGACACGTGGGGCGCTCCAGGTTTCGGAGGTCCAGACGAATCAGACAAATCAGAAAAAGAGTTTGCAGTGAAGCTGTCAATAATGGAGGAGGAGAACAGACACCGGTGTCCTGGATGCCAAGTGAAATAAATGCTTCGAGAATGAAAGATTGATCAACAGCGTGCCGATCAAACACACTGAGGACTGGGAATTGGCGGTTGTATTTAGCAAAGTGCAGGTTATCTGTCGGCTTGGAAATAACAGCCTCTCTAGAAGGATGGGGATGAAAGCCTGGTTCAAGTGGGTTCAAGAGTGAATGGGAGAGGAGGAAATGGAGCCACAGACCACTCGCTCGAGGCGTTTGGCTGTATGTAACCCAGTACAATGTCATCAATAAATGCTCCCCCCCTCCACGGGGGGAGAAGCGCTGCAATCAAACAGCAACCCAGAGTAACCGAAGCCTCTAGTTCTTAAAAAAAAGAGGACAGATGTCACAAAAACATCAGTGGCCATTCATTCTGTGAACTCTCGGAAGACAGAAGAAATAACCAGAATAACACTTGGGAGAGAACACTTTTCATCTTACAAATAAAAAGTGTTATCTGTGTGTTCATTTCAATTCATTCATATTGACACCAGACGGTGTTATAATAAATCCTTCCTTTGCTTCCCTGGACAACAATCTGCTTTCTTCTCTGGTCCTTCCTGAGACTTCATTTTTCCTTCGGAAAGAGTACGAATTGTTATTGTTTGCCAGTTCAATTGTAGATAAGCCCTAGATGACAGGGATTGAGGCACTGACTCTTTGTCATTGCGGTACACTTACGATCGCATGTCCCATATGAAATATTGGTCGCGGATGCTAAGTGAACATGTTAAATCAACTCATCTTTCAAGTCCTGTGGACGTTTCTAGTCTCCATTCTTCTGTCTATACAACCTGTGACCATATTCTGGATTTGGGTTGTCACAAGTATGACGACTTTCTGCACAACGGGACAGCTCACACCTCACAGCAGGGGTCAGGCTTGGTGACATCAGCACCCATACATTATCATGCAATTACTAAATGTTTAAGTACTGAAGAGATAATTTGTTATCCATCATTGACTTACCAGGGGACCTCTCTCATTTTTGTTCTCATATTTTCTTTTTCTCTCTAAATAATGATGATGATGATGATAAGAGAAAGTAGTTCCTGAAATATTTGAAAAAATATTTTCTGTGCATATGAATTAGGTATTATCGTGCAGGTAATTGACTCTTGATTGTCAGGCATACAAACAGTCATAACATCGGTGCACTGGGGCTCCAAATCGAAGGTGAAGTGTACTCTGCTGTTGTCAATCCCAAACGTGCGAAGGTTTGCCAGAAATCAGAGATGAAGTAGCCATATGTGTTTATTATTTATTTCAGAAATGACTCTGTGGATCATAAAACTAAAGCGATCAAAATAAGTAGACTTAGTATTGATATTATAGAAATGATTTGATAATTAAAAATCACTTAGTTGGATTAACGATGTAGCAGTTTGATCATGTTTCAGCGGGCAGAGGTTCTGAAGACCAAAAAAATGAAGTAATTAGACTTTAATAAATTCAGTCATGGTCTAAACCATTACCAGGATGTGCCAAACACAAATGTTTTGTTAATGTGAATATATGGCTGAGTTTCCCATGTAATCTATTTAATAGCGATGAAACATCTAAGAAAAATGTGAAACTGTAAAACCATGTATTATGGTCTTCTCTTTCTAGATGTAGGATAGAAGGTTGTGTTTTAGCGCATATACTGCTGAACTCTTCACAAGTCATTATTTTATCTCTCTTGGGACTTCAGTATTTTGACCCAAGAACTGTGGACTGCTCCTTCTTTTAAGGACCAAATGCTACACACTTGAGACTAAATGGCTTCTGTCTTCCACATTCTCTGACCACTCTTCAGAATGAGAACGGATGAGCAGCAGCCAGTCCTGCTTTCCTTTTCAACGCTCAGGCTGAATTCTAGGAAGACTTTCAAGGGAAGATGGTGGACTCAAGCCCTTATAATACCGACGTGGGTTTAAAGTAGCTGCCGTCAGTGTTTAAATGTTTCCCTTCCAGGAACCGAGCGCCAGAGTCCAACTCCACGCCCTTCAGAGAAACACATTTATCAGCATAAACCCTTAGCTTTGCCACTACTGGATTTCAGTGCATTAAATAAACATCATGGTTAGATGCTCCTCACAAGGAAATGTATAGGGCAAGAAGAAAAAGTAAGCATTTTGTATGACCCATGAACATTTATGAAATCTGTGATTTATATGAAATAAATAGCAACGACAACATAAAATGAGCGTGCAGGCTTAAAGTGTGCAAGTGTATGTAGGGTTAGGGTGATGGCAATAATTATTAACACCTTTTACTGAATATTTATTTTTCTGAAGTCGAACACATATACATATTTACTTTCTCTCAATCGTTACAGAGCCATATCGACACTGGATAGTCTTAATTTTTCAAGGAACTGAAAATCGACATGAAAGAAGATTTTCTCTTGGTACAAAGGATACTGCTTTATGATGAAGCGGACAAATGCTTGACTTGTAGATCTTTTATGCTTGGCCAAATCCTGTAAGTGAAAAGAACAGCCTCCAATAACAGGGATATTAGAAATGTGATTTTTACAAATGTTTATTATTGAAGTGTAGATGAGATGTAGTTTCAGGTGTACAACATAGGGATTCAACAGTCGTGTACGTTATGCATTGCCCATCACTCTCTGCCACCACACAAAACAGTGTTCCGGTATCATGAACTATCTTCCTTACGCTGTACTTTTCATTCCTGTGACTTATTTTTTTATTTAAATTTTTTATGTTTTTTTATTTGGGAGAGAATGAAAGGGTGTGAGCAGGGTAGGGGCAGAGAGAGAGGGAGACACAGAATCTGAAGCAGGCTCCAGGCTCTGAGCCGTCAGCACAGAGCCCAACATGGGCTAACTGCAAGATCTTACTAACTATAAGATCATGACCTGAGCTGAAGTCAGATGCTCAACTGACTGAGCCACCCAGATGCCCCTGTTTTGTTTTATTTTTTAATTTTTTTAACCTTTATTTAATTTTTAGAAACAGAGACAGAGTGTGAGCAGAGGAGGGGCGGAGAGAGAGGGAGACACAGAATCTGAAGTAGGCTCCGGGCTCCAAAGTGTCAGCACAGAGCCCAGCATAGGGCTTGAACTCAGGAACAGTGAGATCATGACCTGAGCTGAAGTCAGACTGCTTAAGTGACCGACACACCCAGGTGCCTCTTAAGTTTATTAATTTTTTTTTAGAGAGAAAGAGCATGCACCTGTGAGCAGGGACAGGGCGGAGAGAGAGAGGGAGAGAAAATCCCAGGCAGGCTCTGAGCTGTCAGCACAGAGCCTGACAGGGGACTCGAACTCAAAAACCATGAGATCATGACCTGAGCAGAAGCTGGACGCTTACGGGACTGAGCCCCCCAGGTGCCCCGCATTCCTGTGACTTCCATACTTTATCACTGGAAGTTTGTGCCCCTTCCCCAACCTGCTATCTGGCAACCACCAGTTTGTTCTCTGTACTTATGAGACTGCTTCTGTCTTTTCATTGTTTGTTTTGTTTTGATTTTTTAGATTCCACATGTAAGTGAAATCATATGTATTTCTCTGACTTCAGATATCAGATTTTTATTGAAATGAAACCCGCGGCAAACACACGTTCCACAAACTCAAAATAGAGCCACCGCCTAGAGAATTCTGGGCAAGACTGCAGCTAGGAAGACCCCGGCCTCACCTGGCCCACCACGTCTGCACCTGTCGGAGGGCAGCCGTCCTGAAGGACCGAGGGCTGCCGCGGCAGTGGAGAGAGAGGGCAGGAGACAGCAGACCCTGTAACAAAGGGGGGCCCAGCCCCAGGCGGGGGGCCGCCCCTGCAAGGGGGTACTGAGGCTCTGGGTGCACACTGGCCCGCCCTGGGGCGCAGAGAAAATCTGTGGTTTAAAGGAGCCACTAGAAACTAAAGGAATCAGCCCCGGAAGGAACTCTGCCGGAGGGAGCAGCTGGAAGTCTTTCGGGTCCAAGGGGCTGCTCGGGGCCGAAGCTCACACCCTGCACCTGGCCAGAGCTTCTGGCACCCGCCTGCACCTGGCCGGAGCCGACGCAACAGGTCCGGACGTCCGGGTCCTGCGGCCTCAGCGAGCCCGGGGCCCCTCGCACACACCTGCCTAGTGAGCCCCCAGGCCACCCCAGGGCAGCGCTCGCTACAGCTCCAGCCCTCTCACCAAGGTGACACAGGTGCACAGCACCCCGGAAGGTTCCAGGCCCGTACCCCCTCGGCTCCGGACGCCTGGGTAGAGGGCTTTCTGTGCACAGAATGCTCCGGAACCTCCTGGCTCCTGCCTGCTTTAAACAGCACCCTCTCCTTTTTCATTGAGGTGTCTTCTGGGCAGCACTGGAGAGAGAATTTTCAAGAGCGAGAGAGCCTGATTTGGGAGTGAGTCATGAAGGGACATTGGGTCAGATGTCCGGCTTAGTTTGTCAGAAATTAGCCTGGACTTTTTAAAGCATCTCTAGGCATGAGCAAAAAGGAATGCAAGAGTCACCTGCTGCCAGCGCGCGGGCCGACACTGAGGCGACCAGCTACGTCTCTGCAAGACCGGTGTGCGACCAGGTATAAGGTCGCTCAGACCGTAGACTGCACGAGAAGACTTTTTCACAATCCTTTTTCTGTTTCATTTTATACCTTGATTTGAGCAAGGGGTTTAGCTTCTCTGAGCTCCACGTTTTCAATTGGTAAAACCTCCCGCACAAGGCTGTCGCGAGGATTAGCTGAGAAAAACGCATGGAAAGCACTTCTCCCAACGGCTGGTCTGATGGCACGTCCAAAGGGCGAGTCCTAAAAACAGCTTCCGAACGAAAGAAGGGAGTGGCGTCTCAGGAAGGCCCTGGGACACGCTGACGCAGATCTTCCCCGCCCGCCTTGGAGCTGCGCAGACCGCAGCCTGGATCTAGGCATCAGCCCCTTGGGTGTTGCAGCCCATCCCAGCTTCCCTCTTGCCCAGTACAGCGCCGGAGATCAGCTCTTCAGTAGAAAACTCGTCTCTGCGAGTGAACAGAAGAATGAGATGGTTCCCACACTGCGGTTACAGGTAAGAAGCTCCTACTCGGTGGCAAGTCTCAGTTCTACACACGGTAAGAGGCAGACGAGGGCACCAATCTTTCTGTGGCTAGGACTTTACCGTGCATGACCAAAATGCGTCCCAAATACAGACAGAGATACACGCAGATAGAAGACATTCATAAGAGAATCAATCCTTTTTCTAAAACTGTATAAAAATGGCCTTTAAGAAATGCGGGAGAGCTAGAATGTTTTTTCACCCTATAACTATACCTTATCCGATTTTTAAAAGGGCAAGTATGACAGAAATTCAAAACATAAATGGATGTTTTTAATTACTTATGAGAAGATAGAGGTATATAAAGAAATTACTCTAAGCTTGGAAATTTCTAATATTCATTTGCAAACCCGCACTTATACATGACTAAATTTAAGGTAATAGATACACCGCATGCGTTACTGTAATTACGATGTTCTTCAGGGAAGCCTTAAACCTCGGTCTAACGCTTTATAGTGCACAGCGTTTTCTAAGAGTTTGAAAATGCACTCATAAATGCAAATTCAGAAGTTCTGGGCTGTTCTGTACTTATTTTTTATCTTTACAGGCAGGTAAGTTCAAAAGTAAGAAGGAATAGCAAGTAAATGCAGTTTTCTCGTAGAAACGCCTTGACTGTTACATGGTGCTTTATACTAAAAGCTTCGGAGAGGTAGTATTGTAGCATTTTATGTTTCTGGCATTAATTGCTGCTTCTTTGCCCTGTAACACTCTTAAGTAGGTTTGTGATTTATTTTTTTAAAAAAGAATTTATTTTGAAATGAGATTTGAAAGTTACATATTATGAAAATCAATATTACTTTCTGCCAGCTTTTTAAAAGATGAATTCCTGGACAATCTCATTTTTGCTGGTAAATGATAACATTGTAGGGGGGAAGCTAATTTCTCACAAAAACATGTTTTCTATTGACTAAATTCCTTTTTAACTAGAAAAAAATAGGATGAATACCACACCCACTGATGATCTGAAAAGTCCTTTGGTTAAGGATTTTTATAGTGTCGAGTTAAGCAGCAGTGACAGATCTGGTCCACTCGCAAAACACAGCTCAGGGCTAAGCATGCAGTCCCAGGGACGCTAGAAATGAAAGATGCTAGGAATAATAAGATGTCCATAAGGTCACCTGCACCATCTCGTCAAAGTTTGCATTACAATAAAATAATTTCGCTCCTGGTTTTAAATTAAACATAAAGAGCAACACAGGACCGTGTTTTTGCCAGTTAGGAATTGCGAATTTGAAGTCAACGTAACACCTGTTTCCCTGGTTTGGTTGAGTGTAAGTTTCTATACTCTTTACCCTGCCTTCCTGTAAGAGTCAGAATAAAACTGAGACTTGAGTTGTCCCAGATCCTTTACTGTATGAGCAGGTGGGGATGTGGTATGGACGTGAGAAAAAATAACCACAAATTATCCAGAGGCCTTTACCAAACCACAAACTCTGGCAAAAGGAAATGACAGAGCTTAACTTTTTAACAAGGCTATAGTTTAGGGACTGCCTGGATGGCTCAGCTGGAAAAGCATGAGACTCTGGATCTCAGGCTTGCGAGTTCAAGTCCCACATTGAGTGTAGAGACTACTTTAAAAAACAAAACTAACAAATAAAACCTTGCAAAGAAATGGTGCAGGTAAAGGTTGTTTGCGAATCGTTTTGTTTTGCAAGTCTGTTTCGGATATTTTAAAGGCACCTCCTTTCTACTCCTGGACGCTGTAACCCTAGGGCATGATACTGCTTTTATTTCCTGGGATTATGGTGGCAGTGGTACTCGTTTAGATCTTGACTTTCTCTGAATGCACTTCACTTGGCTTCCAAGGCCCACTTGTGTGCTGAATGCCGAGTGGTGTTAGAACCCCAGTCTTATCCCCTCACATAACTAGACAATTTTCAAGACCTTTACCTGAAATTCTCACAGTAAATTAAAATGCACAGAAATGAACGTACTATCTCCCTCCCACCTATAAAACTTACGTGATTAAAGGTCACCAGTACCCATCAGATGACCTGAAATAAATCACTCTCTTTCCTAAGAAAGGAAATCTGCTCAAATGACCAGTCCACTCCAGTCCTACAGGCAGCTCTTATTCTCTTCAGTCACGGCACCCCTGGCGGGCTCCGGGCTAGGTATCTGATCAAATGACTGCACCTCCTCCACCCCCTGCCCACATCCCCCCATCCCCGGCGAAAGTGCACTTGTCTATGGAGGTGGGCGTTCAGGGTGGAGGGTAAGAGGTCAGAAACACCTCTGGGACTTTCCTGGAAGTTTGGGAAACAGAACCTTTCTCTTCTGAGATGGGCACGGAAGCCTGCAGTGGCCGACCGGCAAAGGAAGTGGAACCGTGGGGAAGTGAGGGAGGGCTCAGCATCCTAATCACACATTTCAGCCTCCTCGATGTCCGTGTGCATGAGCCAGATGTGTCCCTGAATTCCGTCAATTACAGGAGCCCTTCTGTGACTTAAACTATCCCAAGTGTTTTGTCACTGCAGTGAAGGAAGACCACCCCCCACACACCGCAACACAGTCGTTTCTTTCTTTTCTCTCCTTCACTTTCCTGGAGAACATGGACTTCAGGTGACCCGTGGGCGGGGCTTCCTCACCTTCGTATTTATAGTCCTTAGCCAACTCTGTCCCTCCAAGGTGCTCAAGTTTTGCTGATGGAAAGAGTGAATGAACTAAATTCCTTTAAAGAATTAAGTTCAGAGAGAGGGAGATGAAATGAGACAAGACCATGTGGTCTCTTAATGCTAGAGAATAATTTTCTTCTTGAGTCTCATACTATATTTTACTAACGTATGAAAACTCACGTTTCACCTCTGAGTAATAAAGGTGTGAGTTTGACCCGAGAACTAGCGCATGGCAACATGGCGGTGCATCTCAGAAAATAGGATTCTGATCAGACGCGCCATTTAAAATCCCACTCAGTGAAAGTCATCGCGGGTATGGGGGCACCTGGTTGGCTCAGTCGGTTAAGAATCCAGCTCGATTTCAGCTCAGGTCATTATCCCAGGGTCGTGGGATCCACACCGGGCCCAGAGCCTGCTTGGGATTCTCTCTCTCTCTCCCTCTCTCCCTCTCTCCCTCTCTCCCTCTCCCTCTCTCAAATAACTAAATAAATGAATAAACAAAAAAAAAATGCTATGAAGATCTTGGGAAATAGATCTATTAGTCCTGTCAGAACCTCAAATAAATTAGGAAAGAAAAGGCTGTTAGTTACTTCTGGGTCTGTTGCTATAGATACAATTATAACTGTGTCTATACAGTTATATGTATATGACTGTCAGTCTTCAGGGACTCTGGAGATTGGGGATAAAATCCATGTTAGGAAGTTACTATCTCTCAATGCTCTTTATGCTTCAGTCCCCTTAGCCGTGTTTAGAAATTCCAAAGGATGAATTTCTTGTAAAAACTTTAAAGGTACACTTGGACATATTTAGGTTTTATCGTACAATTTATCATCTAAACCTGTACATCTCTGTTAGTGAAAGGAGATAATAATTATTTTAGAGCTGCGGGTGCAAACTGGGACTGATCGGAGCAAAGGAAAATATATGGTCATCCATTTTTAGTTCATCTGGACTGATATTTGTGAAAGAGAGGGATCAAAATAAAGTTCTCCCCCATAGGCAATTCTCCCATCTGATTTGCTCAATCTCCTGTTTCTTCAGCGACCTCAGTAACACTATATCGTATATGAAGTTCCATGTCTGGGCTTTTTCTCATGCCTTACTCTTTTGTCTATCCATAGTCTTAATTATTGTACCTTTGTAAGGAGTCGGTATGTAGGAGGAGAATCTCTTGATTTATTACCTTTTTTTTTTTTTCTAGAAAAGTTTTGGCTAATCTTAAGTCTTCTCTTTTCCATGTAAAGTTTAGATCTAGCTGGCCAAATTGCACATAGAAGTAAAAAGATTCCATTGGGATTTGTTTGGAATGACATAAATGTGTAAAAAATATGAGAAGAATTAAAGCCCAGAAACTTTTCCTCTGCATAAAATGCTGCATCTCTCTATTTAGGTCTCATTGGATGAGTTTCAGTATGTTTATACATTTCTCCATAACGATCTGCACATTTTTTTGCTACACACTTAGAACTAGGTACTGAAGCACTTTTGTTGATTTATTTTTTGTCATTTCTCTTACTAAGTTGTAAGTTAATTTTCAAAACGTTGGTTTCTAAAACTTAGGGATAAAATTGAATTTGGCAAATTAGTCATATCTATAGAACACTGGCTGAATTCTTATAAACACATTGTCTCATGAGATTGTGAGTATTCTTTATATATTCTGTGTATGGGTCCTTTATCAGATATATGTTTCACAGATATTTTTTCCCAATCTTTATTTGGATTTTATTTCCTAACAGTATTTTTCAAAGAGCAAAGTTTTTATTTTTTATAAAATTGATGCTTTTTGTCTTTAATTTTTGATAAAATCATGCTTTTTGTGTTTAATAAATCTTTGCCTAACCCAAAGTTCTACGTTTTTGTGTTTGTTTGTTTGTTTGTTTGTTTGTTTGTTTTTGGTCTACGAACATATATCCTTACAGATTTGGCTCTTACATTTAAGTTTATGAACGATTGAGAGTTCAGTTTTTTTCTATCTTCTTTTTCTACTGAAGTCATATCATTGAACACATATCATTGTTTATATACCATTTCTTCTGTTTATTAACTATATGGTTTTGGACAAATGAGGAAGACAAAGCCAAACCTCAGCTATTAACAGTGATAAAATGAGCTAATGCTTTGGAAAGTCAGTCCGTCACTAGGCACACAGTAAGTGCTCAGTAACCAGTTGCTACATGGTTACTTGTAGATGAGTTTGTAGAACATAATATTCAAAACGTACTGAGCATACTGAAGCTAAAGGTGTATCGGTGCATCTTATATGCAGCTTAATCCATGTAGTTACTCACGTCCATGATTTATATATTCTGTAACTTAATACTGTTTTTCAGTAAAACATAGTCTTAAAAGGAGCATCTCTTCACCAGCATCCATTTTGAATGACAAAGTGTCCAAAAATCAGTTTTCTGAGTCCGTATCTGTAGGAAACTGCTATTTTGCTATATGCCGTGATACAGCATCAACCTAGTGCAAAAAATGGCAAGGGGTGGGAAAGCAAGTCTAAAAAGAAATGCAGGTTAGAAGCTCTGGACTGTATTGTGCTTTGGTCATAAAAGCTGTTAAAAAGACAACATTTGCATCCATGGTACTTGGAGGCCTTTGAGAACTGGGTATTGAGGGGGTGCCTGGGTGGCTCAGTCGGTTGAGCATCCGACTTTGGCTCAGGTCATGATCTCATGGTTGGGGGGTTTGAGCCCCACATCGGGCTCTGTGCTGATGGCTCAGAGCCTGGAGCCTGCTTCAGATTCTGTGTCTCCCTCTCTCTCTCTACCCCTAGGTCATTCATGCTCTGTCTTTCTCTGTCTCTCAAAAATAAATGAAAATGTTAAAAAAAAAAAAGAAGAAGAAGAATTGGGTGTTGGGGCACCTGGGTGGCCCAGTCGGTTGAGCGTCCAACTCTTGATTTTGGCTCAGGACCCGATCTCAGGGCTTGTGAGTTCAAGCCCTGCATTGAGCTCTGCCTGACAACATTGGAGCCTGCTTGGGATTCATTCTCTCTCTGTGTGTCTCTCTGTCTCTCTCTCTCTCTCTCTTTTCTCTCAAAATAGTTAAATAAACTTAAAAAAAAGAATTGGGTGTTAGGAGTCACTAACCAGCTAAAAATAAATCATGATAGTGTATGTAGTACTTACATTCTCCTTTTTCGCTCATACAATAGACACTGGAGCTATCTGGAAGCCATGAGGGAGATAACAAAGGAATTTAAAAATTTGAAACACACAATACTGAAATGAACATTATACTATGTTTGCTAAATATTTATTATAAAAAGTGAAAACGCAACAAGAAACTAAGAGGAATAGTATTCATCACAGATTCTCCTGTTAGCTTGAAGGTGATGAACCTTTCCGTGGGCGGGTTGCATTGGTAAGAACTAGGACTTGTGGCGTGTAACCCAGCACCAAGCGGAAAGCACCCATTTGTGGCTTTCCTAAGAATCTTTTAATACTACTTATTATATCCACATTGATTGAGATCAGCGTTGGCCACTCAGCT
The DNA here is from genome assembly GCA_030068075.1 of Paguma larvata. Taxonomy (NCBI): domain Eukaryota; kingdom Metazoa; phylum Chordata; class Mammalia; order Carnivora; family Viverridae; genus Paguma; species Paguma larvata. The sequence goes on from CM057831.1 coordinate 30,397,676, forward strand.
CTGGCAAACAGTTACCATCCTAAATGTCTGAGAGTAACTCTGTGAACAAGGGTGGCCTTTGCCAAGGTGGGGGGGGCAGTGTAAAGTCACTGACCTCACAATTGCCCAAGGTTCCCAGGACCTCCCCTAGTTCCCTCTGTGGGTAAACATTCTGTGGTACCTGTTCCCCTACACTTCCTACAATTTACTCCACTCCAAAAAACGCTTAATTCTCCTTATGGCCAAGACCCAGGAGGAGGTGGGGGTGGAGGACTGAATTAAATACGTGATGCGTAGGCTTGTTTCAAAGCTGTCTTCTGACCTGTAAACTCAGGGGAGCTATTTAAATTCTGCCTCTGTGTTTCTAAGTGCAGGGTCAGAATAGTTCTCCCCTCCTCAGGTTACTCCAAAGGTGAGATGAGATCAAGTGTATAAGGTGGGCGGCACCCCGTTCGTGCTCATTTGCCCAACGCACTTAGGAAAGGGACTTGCATCTTCTGTGGTCTGTCGGGGATACCTAACCTCCTCGTCCTTACCTGCTGCTGCTTCAGAATTCTCAGGAAAGAAGTTGATGTTCAAGGTCTGTATCTATAGAGATTATAGTTGGACGCCAAGTGTCTTGTTTTTGTTCTGTAGTATATGAAAGCATGATGAAATTTCTCTAAATATAATGACTGAATTGATTAAAAAGTGTTCTGAAATTTATCTTGGAATAGCACAAGGTACGTGGGTCTATTTATTTTAAAATGGAGCTTGGAGAAGGTGTTTGTCATTTTGTAGAGACATATGGATAAAGAGGAATATGGAGCCTCCGTTGACAACTCATCCTTTTGAAATATTGACACAATTACTTCCCAACCACCCCCGCAGCCCCCTGACAAAAAAATGTACATTCTTCTGTACTTCTGCACATTACGGGCTGGCCCTGAGCAATTTAAAGAAGCTTTCCTAGGAAGTCAAGAGTGAACTATAGCTTGAAATGATAGAAAGCCTCTTGTTCTTCCAACTCCCTAAATTTGTAAAGAAAAGCACCCCAAACGAGGAACACAGATACAAATTTCAGAGTGGTTTTTGCTACTAGATCAAAGTGATATTTATTTTCTCCTTGGTTTGTACTTATAGCATTTGTAAGCAATATATTTGGCTGCTTTCTCTCCCATAGCATTGTTCAAGAGAAAGGTTTTCTTTCAACAAAAACCGCTTTTGATACAAATGTCTTATGTATACCTATAGCAAATTAACACAAATTTCCTAGTGCCTGATGAGGTACAATCGTCAGCATAAGTATATTGAGTAAGAAAGATACTTATGCAAGTATATATGCAAGTAAGAGACTTGCATCTTCTGTGGTCTGTCGGTACACAGGTGAAATGTTTTTGAAGGATACAGGCAAATGGAAAGCTTTATGTGGAATTAGTATATTTCCCATTTTCCTTGAATCCCTGTTAAATTTTAAATCTTAAAATTTGGGGGCACCTGAAGGCTCAGTAAGTTAAGCAACCGACGTTAGCTCAGGTCATGATCTCACAGTCTGTGAGTTTGAGTCCCGCGTCAGGCTCTGTGCTGACAGCTCAGAGCCTGGAGCCTGCTTTGGATTCTGTCTCCCTCTCTCTCTGCCCCTCCCCTGCTCATTCTCATTCTCTTTCTCTCAAAACTGAAAAAAATATTTAAAAAGATATTTTTAAATAAATAAATCTTAAATTTTGGCAGCAGACTGTTTAAAAGAGTAGACGTTTATAAGGTCTCTACCCACATTAAAAATAAAAATTATGGAGCCGCCTGGCTGGCTCAGTCGTTTAAGTCTGACTTCGGCTCAGGTTGTGATCTCATGGTTCATGAGTTCGAGGCCTGCATCAGGCTGTCCGCTGTCAGCACAGAAGCTTTCATAGGAATTAGGGTTCTCTCTCTTCCTCTCTCTCTCTCTCTCAAAAATAATCATTTAAAAAAACAAAAAATAAATAAAAATTATGTATGAAGCAACTCCACTTCCAGCTCTCTGCAGAGAAAGTGACTCGTAACTATACCCACAATTATTACTTGCTTCCAGCCGCAGACGTTGAGATGATCTGTCCTATCGGATCAAGATCAGCCCCTTCCCTGTGCCTTTGATTTCATCTGTCCTCTCCTGGGATGTTTTGCCGGTAAAAAACCATCTCCTTTCTTTCACGGTAAATATTTCCCTGTGTATTGACTTCTTTCTCTAAGGCCATGGACATGGCCAGTTCTGTCATTCTTAAAAATAATTCACATGGCAGGGGCGCCTGGCTGACTTGTCGGTTGAGCGTCTGACTTCGGCTCAGGTCACGATCTCACGGTCTGTGAGTTCGAGCCCCGCCTTGGGCTCTGTGCTGACAGTTCGGAGCCTGGAGCCTGCTTCAGATTCTGCCTCTCCCTCTCTCTCTGCCCCTCCCCTGCTCACAATCTGTCTCTCTCTTTCAAAAATAAACACTTAAAAAATTTAAAGTTTAAAAAAAATAAAAGTTCTCATGGTTAATCAAAGCTCCATTTCTTTCCTTTCTCTCCTGGCCACTTAACAAAGCTTCTTTAAAGAAAGGACTTATGTCATCTTCTCAAGTTCCTCGTTTCTCTTTTGTCTCTCGGGGCAAAGCAGTCAGGTCCTGGACTGTAGCATCCTCTCTCGGCCCCCTCCAAGAGGACCCTGAATGGTCTCGGTGTGTCGGCCACGGGAAAAGCTCACGTCGCGGCTCCGTCTGCTGCATCCCCTTTGTCAGCATCCTGCCTGTCTGTGGACCTTAATCACGTCCCGTGTGCTGGTGACTCACAGGTCTACACATCACAGCGGACTTTTGAGCTCTGAGGACATCGTCCTAATGTGGACACGTTCCCAGTCACCTGAAAGCACATACTGTCAATTCCTAACTGATCATGTTTCCTCGTAAACCTGTCCTGCCGCCTGCATCGCACAGCTCCGTGAAGAAATCACCGTCGCCCATCCCACAAATGTCAAGTCAGAAACCTAGCAGATATCCGGCGACTTTTACGACACTCCTCAACTGAGTGAGGACCAAATCCCGCTCCTTCGATTCTGCAAAATTTTCTGAATCCTACCAGCATTCATCCCCTTTCGTGTTACTATTCGGGTCTTCATCAGTATTTTTTATTCTGTGTTTCTCCCTTGATATTTCTTGGAAATATACCTGAGGACCTCCAGGGTAAGTAGTGCATGCAGCGATAGCTCACAGACGAATATTATCTCATTTCTAGTATAGATTTTTCTGCAAACCCCGTGAGTTATTTAAAAACTGTTTTCTAATTTCTAGACATTTAGCATTTCTTTTCTTTTTCAGTTGCGTGTGTGGATTTAAACTTAATTATGTCTTAGAAAATGTAGCTTGCAATGGATTTGTTAATTAATTAATTAATGAAAGAAAATGTAGCCTGTATGATTTCAATCCTTCGAAAGTAGTGAGGCTAATTTAAAGGCCAGACTATGGACTGGTTTTCAACCTAGGTTAGTCTAAAAATAATATGTGTATTCCAATTACTAGGTTTCATTTTCTAGACGTGTCCACCATGCAGGAACTCATCATTGTTGAAAATTTTCTCTCTCCTGGATAATAGATTATGCGATTTCTCTGTCATTGGTTCAGGTCGTGAAAGTACTTCTCCATAACGATGCTTTTGTCCAGCTTTCCTAGTGGCTCCGTCGAATTTGATTTTATATATCTTGAAGGTATATAATTGTATTTAGGAGAATATGCTTTATTTTTTTATTTTATTTATATCTGTCAGATTTAACTTTTTACCATTTTATGGAACTCTGCTTTATTTCTGGGACTGCTGTTGGCCGTATTGCCCATTTTGTCTGATATTAATGCATTCCTACCATCTTCCTGAAAATTGCTTTTTCCTAGTGTATTTTTTTCTACTCTTCGACTTTGATTCTCTTTCTTTATATCTTTACTATATTGCAGTAAATACCAAATAGCTGCATATTCCAAACATTCGTAAGGTTCCCAGCAATCTGTCTTTTGTATTTTGAGACTTTAGTCTGTATACATTAATTATGGTTACTGATATATTTGGATTTATTCTTATCTTGTGTATCTCCTTTTTGTCCTTCTTTTTCAATTTTGTTTTCTTTCTTTTTTTTTTTTTTGTCTTACCTTCTTTGGCAGTTATTGCGTTTGTAGTTTGATTTCTTTCTCTAATTTTCCCTCTATTTTTCAAGAAGTTTCGTGTGCTATGGCTCTTGTTAGTGATATGTAATTTACAAACATTGAATAGGTCAGGACTTTCATGTACAGTTTGATCATTTTGAAAATGCACCTATACAGTCTATATTCCATCAACGTATAGAACACTTCCATCACTCTAGAAAGCTAGTTCACCTCCCCCGCCCCACGAAATGACCATACACCTGACTTATGTCATTGCATTGACTAGTTTTTTGTGTTATAGAACTTTGTACAAATTAAATCATACCGTCTTTCGTATTGGACTTTTTTTTTTTTTCACTCGGTATGTTTTTGGAAGCCACGCATGTCACGTCCAGCTGACGTTTTTGGTTTCTTTTGAGTTGATGAGAAGTATTCCATTGTATAATTTTGCGTGTTTTGTTTTGTTTTATTAAAATCAATTCTGTGACTCACGGCTTTCTGTGCTACTTCTAGTTTTTGGCTTTTGTGAATAAAATCGCTATGAATGTTTGTATTCAAGGCTTTTTGGAGGGTGAAGGTAGATGTTTCCATTTCCTTTAGAAAAATAATGAATAGTGGAATTACTTGGCCACGGGATAGATGCATGTTTAACTTTTTAAGAAACTGACTATAGTTTTCCAACACTTTCAGCTATAATCAGCCTTCTCCCTACTTACATACTTTGTGGTTTGGTCTTTAATTTTCATTCTTTTCCTCCTGAAATTGATCAGCCTTGCTATTTTTCCACACAAAATTTGCTTCAATGCGAGTGCCATTGTTCTGTATTTATTCTGACATCGTCAACCAGGTCTCATACAGGATGACCTCCTTTCTTCCTCAGTTCCCGCCCTGGCATGTCCTTCTGCAGGTGTGGCTCGCAGTACGCTCTCACGTATCGTCCTTATGGTATCAGTATTTTGTCCTCATTCTTTGAGAGACAGCTTCTCTCAGGATTCAGTTCTCGATTGCGATTTACTCTCAGAATCTGGAAGCCCCTCCAGTCTCCCGGCTTCCATTGGTCCTGGCAGGGAGGAGCCATCAAAGCAATGATGACGGTTGATTTGCCTGTGCTCCCTGGCCACTTTTAGGACAGACTTTTTCTTCCTGCCCAGCCGCGTCAGTATCCCAGGATTTCGGATTATTGTTTCACTTCTTCAGGCGTTGCTTTTCCCCATCCATACTCTTGTCTCACCCTGGGACTCTGAAAAGACTTACGTTTCATCTTCTTCATCTTCCCTGACTTTTAAACACTCTGTCATATCTTCATCTCTCTGCATTCTGGGTAATTTTTAAAACATATTTTCCTGTCTTCAAATTCTCTATCAACTGCTATTTAATTCATACACTGAGTTTTAAAATTCAATTAGACATGTGATATATTGTGTATATTGATACACACACACACACACACACACACACACTATTTCTATGAGTCTTATTTCATTATATTTAACTCTATTCATTTGTAGGTTTTTGGTCCTTGCTTTTATTTTTATTATGTGTTTCATCTCCTTACATGCATTTAACATACTTATATTATTTGTCCAATAATTCCAATATCCGAAATCTTTGTGTGACTCATTACATTTTCTGATATTTCTTGAGTCTCTTTCCAGGGGGATTGTTTCAATACATACCGTGTGACATTTTCTTGTTAGCAGCCTAACCTCAGTGGAATTACATCAATGGGAAATGTTTAGGCTTTGGTTAATGTCATCATTTGATTTAAAGGACTTTTATCTAGGGGATATTTGAAATTATCTGCTTGATATTTTTCAGACCAAACAAGTCCTTTGAATTCAGACGTAAACCGGGAGTTGACTGACTTGTAAAAATTCTCCAGATAGATTATTTCCTTCTACCCACCTAGTATCAATAACAGGTCAAATTTACTGTTCCCTCTGGACAGGAATTTATTTAGTATTTATTTATTTCATTTTTCCACTGACACTGGTCCCTTGAGGTCCCAACTTTCTAGAAAGGTCTTTTCTAAGACTTTGCATCTTCCGCACAGAGTAAACTTCGCTGCTTTTCCCTGAAGCTCAGGGTTTCTACAGTGTAACAAAACCCCTCACCTGAAGAGATGGCTTTAAATGCATTAATAGTATTTCAGCTTTTACTTTATGAATAACAGGGAATTCTTCCCTTTAGTGTCAGATCAGAAATTCATCTAGAAGATATTTTTAGGGGTGCCTGGGTGGTGCAGTGGGTTGAGCGCCCGACTCTTAGTTTCAGCTCAGGTCATGATCTCACAGTTCGTGAGTTCGAGCCCCGCATTGGGCTCCACACTGTGGAGCCTACTTTGGATTCCCTGTCTCCCTCTCTCTCTGCTCCTCCCCAGCTTGCGCTCTCTCTGTCTCTCTCTCTCTCTCTCAAAAATAAATAAACAAACCTTAAAAAAAATAAAAAGATGTTTTTAGGATCTTATCAAACAATTTAGTTGTTTCCCTGGAAGAGCCTTAGCTAGTTTGCCGCATTGCTGGAGATGAAAGGTGTTAGCTCCCGCACAAGCTAAGTCTTTCTCCTGTTTCGAGACTCAGTTCAGACATCACCCTCCTTCCAGGAACCTTTCCTCTCAGTCCAGATTATGAACAGTCCTGTGCTCCAAAAGTGTCTTACAGATGGCCATTTTATATTTAAATTATCTCTTTATGTAGCCTCTGCCACCATCAGACCGTTGACCTTCTTGGGAGGGAACCGTGACATGTATTTGTATCTTCGAGAGCATGGCATGTCATGGTAGGGGCTCGTCAATGTTGCTAACTACTTGACCATCCCCCTTCCAAAGTTCCGACTGTTTTCTAGTTCCCTGGTTTCCCTTTGAAGCTTAAAAGTACCTCTTCTCATGCAGCTGTTTGATACCACGTTCTAGTGCCTTCAGGCCCCCCCCCCAGGTTTCCATTTTACATAGTTACCATTAGTGTGTGTGTATGCGAGCGCATGTTTGTACATGTATGTATGTAGTGAGAACACTTAAGATCTTGTCTCAAAGCAAATTTAAAGTAGGCACCAAATTTCTAATTAACGTATCATACATTAGATTCCAGAATTTATTCATCTTATAACTGAGAGGTTTTTCCCTTTGACCAACGTCTTCCTATTTCTCCCCCACCTCTGCAGCCCCTGAAAACCACCATTCTCCTAGTTCGACTTTTTAAGATTCCACATATAAGTGAGATCATACTGTATTTGTCCTTCTCTGTCTGTCTTAGTTCACGTGGCATAATGCCCTCTAGTTTCATCTGTGTTATCACAACTGGAAGAATTTTCTTCTTTTTTATCTTTGAATAACATTCTATACACCATATTTTCTTCCTTTTTTAAAGTTTATTTATTTATTTTGAGAGAGAGAGACAGAGAGAGAGAGAGGACAAGCAGGGAAGAGACAGAGAGAGAGAGAGAGGACAAACAGGGAAGAGGCAGAGAGAGAGGGAGAGAGGAAGGATCCCAAGGATCCCACCATCACTGACAGCGCAGAGCCCGATGCGGGGCTTGAAGTCACAAACTGTGAAATCATGACCTGAGTGGAAGCCAAGAGTCAGACGCTTAACCAACTGAACCACCTGGGCGCCCCTCCTCATCTTTTCCTCTGTCCACAAAGACTTGGTTGTCGCCATATCTTGGCTATCGTTAATAATGTTGCAGTGAACATGGAACTACAGATATCTCTTCACAATATCAATTTTATTTCCTCTGGATATAAACTCAGAAATGGGATTGCTGGATCATTTTATAGTTCTATTTTTTATTTTTCGAGTAAGCCCTATCCTGTTATCCGTAGTGGCTATGCTAGTGTACACTCCCACCAACACAGAATGAGAGAAAATATTTGCAAACCATATGTCTGACAAGAGGTTCAATTCCAAAATATGTAAGGAACTCATATAACTCAGTAGTGACCAATCAGTAACCCAATTATAAAACAAAACAAAACAAAACACGGGGCACCTGCATGGCTTACTTGGTTAAGCATCCAGATTTGGCTCAGGTCATGATCTCATCATGGTTTGTGAGTTCCAGCCCTGCGCTGGGCTCTGTGCTGGTGGCTCAGAGCCTGGATCCTGCTTTCAATTCTGTGTCTCCCTCTCTCTCTGCCCCTCCCTCACTCACAGTCCGTCTCTCTCTCTCAAAAATAAATAAACGTTAGAAAAAAATATTTAAGAACACACAGGTAAAGAATCTAAAGAGGCATTTTGCCCAAGAATATATGTAAGTGATTAACAGTTATACGAAAGTGCCCAACATCACTAATTATGAGGGGAAAGAAATCAAAACTCCAATGAGGTACCACTTCACATCTGTTAGGATGACCATCCTCAGAAAGACAAGAAATAACAAATGTTGGTGAGGATGTGGAGAAAAGGGACCCTTATGCTCTGGTGTTGGAAAGTAGTTAATGTCTTTACCTTTTAATCTGAAATGTTTGTTTGTGGTTCTTTTGATTTGAAATTATAGCAGCCTATTTTGGAAACATCTGGACAACTTTCTTACTTAATCTAGTCTTGACCCTGGTCTTGATTCCAGTCTTACTTTTAGTCAAGGTCCTTATTACCATTCATTGCTTCCTGTTATTTTTATTCTCTCGAAGTCTCAAACCTAATTTGGCAGGAGGACTTGTAACACTGACCCATTAATGTTTGGGAACTTATATTTTCTGGAAACATTTGCCAGATTGCCAGTCATAGAGTTTGGGGTAGGATTAGAATGGATAAAACAGGGGCGCCTGGGTGGCTCAGTCACTTAAGGGTCCGACTTCAGCTCAGGTCATGATCTCCCCGGTCCCGAGTTGGAGCCCCATGGAGGGCTCTCTGCTGACAGCTCAGAGCCTGGAGCCTGTTTCAGATTCTGTGTCTCCCTCTCTGTCTGTGCCCCTCCCCCGTTCATGCTCTGTCTGTCTGTCTGTCTCTCTCTCTCTTAAAAATAAATAAACATTAAAAAAAATTTATAGAATGGATAAAACAAGAAAAGCCCATACTAGAATCCCTGGCAAATAAAACATGTGCAACACAAAAGAAGGCTATTGTTATTCTTATTATTAGGGATATATTAAATTTAAAAAGGATCCTTACTGCAACTGTTACTATTTTATTAGGGAATCATCAGGGCTGAGCCTTCAGGGAGATCTTTTATCCGCTTAGGAAGGTCGACATTAGGAAATTTGATATTATCTTGTTGAAACGAATTAATCTTAAAAACTTCGAGTCAGGAACAAAGCTAAACAAAAATGTAATGTGGGGGAAAATGGTTTTCATGCCCTTGACTCCCTTCTTCTCTCGCATCAAACACGGAAGCACATTTTCCCTTCACAGATGCCCTCTGCTACCTCGTCGGGTACCGAGCCCATGCTTTCTGAATTGAAAATAAATGAGGCATTTAAGTAAACTACAGAAGTGTGGAATTTTGATATTACCCCATGACTTAGAGTTTTCTTCATAGCAAAAGAACCAAAGGTAAGGACATTCCTTAACCCAGTGGAATAAATCCATATTTTCATATTGTAAGCCCCGGCTTTGGCCCAAGGATATTTGTAACTTAAGCCACAACTCTTCTTTGGACTAAGAGTGACCTTGGGCAAGATTCTTCATCTCTGAGCTTCAGAAGGTGCATCTGTGAATTGGAGAAGTAATGCCTCAGTGAGAGGGTTGGTGAGAGAATTTAAATGGACAAAATGAGGGGCGCCTGGCTGGCTCAGTCAGTAGAGCCCATGAGTCTTTATCTTGGGGTCATGAGTTCAAGCCCCACGTGGGGCCTGAGGCCTACTGAAAAAAAAGAAAAATCCTTTTGGGGCACCTGGGTAGCTCATTCACCTAAGCATCTGACTCTTGATTTAGCTCAGGTCATGACCTCACCCTTGTCAGGCTCTGTGCTGACAGCGCGGAGCCTGCTTGGTGTTCTCTCTCTCCTCCTCTATGCCCCTCCCCTCTTGCTCACTCTCTCTCTCTCTCAAACTAAATAAATACACTTAAAAAAAAATAAGTGGTCAAAATGAGCAAAGCACATATTAAATCCCTGGCATATACTAAATGCCCAACATAAAATAGGGGCTGTTGCTAATATTATGATTACTATGGACATAGTTAATAAATGACTACTCTTCCAACTATGATTGTATTTTAGAGAAAAATCTTAGGACTTGCTCTCCGGCACGGCACCAGGTTTACACAACCCGGACATGGGACTCCCCCAGTGCTCTCCTTCCGGGGGTGATCCCAGGATAAGCTCCCATCAGAATCGTTACGGGTCAGCCAGGTGTCCATGTCACAGCCATAATTCCATTACCCGGGATTTATTAAAGACAGTGAACTTAGCAAAAAATAAAAACACCTAAAAGGGGCTAGAGCTAGAGGAAAATTGATTTAATAAACAAAATTGATTTGTAATGAAACGACTCTTCCAGCCAAAACCCAAGATGTGTGTGTGGGAGGGGCGAGACGGGGGGGAATTAGAGCGTTCTGAAGTTGGAGGTCTCTCAGTTGGTCAGCCGCACCTCAGCAGGTGAAGCAGGGACAGCTCCTTCCTCAGCTTTAGCTTGAGCCACAGAGCTGGCTTCCAGCCTCTTCGCTGCTTTCAGCAGTCTTCCTTGATTCAGGACTTGCCTCCCCCTGGTCGCTCCTCTTCCTTGGCCACCTCAGCAAAGACCCTGGGTACCTTGGACTCATCCATGTCTGTTTGCCTCTGTCTCCATTGCTTTTCCTTCAGTTACAGGACAGAAGCTCTATGAGCCTTTGGTGGAATTGTTTCCTCTTTCTTTGTTTCTCTTACAGGCACTGTCTCCATCTCTGTGCTAAAACCAACCTCTTGGCTTTGCCCCTGCCTCCCCAGGAACCTCGGCTTACCCACAGCCTCCACGCACACAATGGCCAAACCTGCTTCCCCACACCCGTTCTTGACTCTGACTTTAGTTATTCAGCTCCACCCACGCCCTGGTTTCATGTCAAAACCAATATTACCTTTGAAACCTGATGTTATAGTATTTAACTCCAGGTCCATTTCCCTCCAAAACACTATTTCAGGATGCGGTGTGAGAGTTATTACGGCACATACTGGGGGAAAAGGCACCGGCATTTATCAGCCTTGTCACTGGATAGGGTCTGATTTACTGTAATTAATGTTGGACTGTATTGAAAATGTATTTTTTAAATATAGGGGATCTACTTAACTCCACTATTAATCCCAACACCCAGAACGCGGAGGCACAGTCATCGATGTGAATTTAGGTGTTTTAAGCTACTGTGACTATAAAACTGGAAGAGATTTATGGGCAATAAAAGGAAATGTGCTCATAATTCACAACTGGCCTGGGAGACCCGGGCTTCGCTGTGGAGCCACCAAGACAGTTCATTCGTTTCACAAGACAGCCCTGGAATTGAAACAGAATGGTCAGGCACCACTAATGTGATTAAGGTTCTTGGTTTCATGGTTTAAAAAAAAACATATATTAGTTAACTCAGCTGTGATTTCCGAACTTTTCTTGTGTATACGTCAGGGGTCAGTAACCAGCTGTGGACAAGAGATAGGATAACCTCGAGATGTTGGCCCGGGACTAAGGTTAGAACTCCAAAGGAGGTTTCGTGTGCTTATTTTTCCTCAACACAGGAAATCAGGGTCCCACCGGCACATTCAAAACAGTTGTCTGAAATGATGAAATAACTCTTCATTTGGTAAAGGCAACTGACGTTCGTTTTCTCACAGTGAATCACCGTCTCCTCTGCCTGTCGTCCGAATGTTTGATGAGGCATCCAGATGCAATTTAATGAACTTGCTGAGGTTCAATTTTCTCCCATGCTTTCTTTGCAACACTAAAACATGTTTAACACATGAAAAACAATCGGAATTTTTTACTGAAAATCCTTGGGTTTTTTTTTTTTTTTGAACTAAGCACAATAGTTCATTTCTGTAAATTTATGCTCATCTATTTTCCGTTAATTTTCAGTCACCAGGATTGTCGGGGTCATGGTTGCAACGTGTTCATCCTTGGTATTTATTATTTGGCCCCTTTCCAGGATATAAGATTAGATTTATACAGGTTACTCAAAAATATAACCGATACTGTGGCCTGGGGATTCTCCCTGCTTTCCTTCTCCGCACCAGAATCTGTCCTGGAGGGAAGATGTGAACGACCTTGACCTCCTAGAATTTGAGCAGCGATGCGCAGACCACTTACAGGCTGTGCAGGGTGTTCTGATAGGTTCTCAGAGAGCGAGTTTCTTCTCCAACCCCAGGGAAAGACTCCTTCTGTTTTAATTTGTTCCTGGATGCATTTGCTATGATGTGAATATAAATGACAAAAATCACAAATTCGCTTTAAATTCCAGCAAAAAGCATACCTGATCTGATGTAGGGGTACAGAGGGGCCAGGCGGAGTGAGCAGTGGTGGCTCGCATCACGGTTGCTGCCGGAGGTGGGGCTGGAACCCGTGACTCCCTCATCTGGTCCAGTCCGTTTTAACCACAGCTCACAGATCCTTTTTCGTCCCCTAGAGTCTTTTCTAGTGGACCTTTGCCATTCACCTGTTTCATATTAGCTCTTTTGATCCTTGGAAAGCAACTGCAATGTGCGGCAATTCTGTGTTTTGCTTTCTGTTTGAGGAAGAATTTGAGTTGGCCCTGGGTGATGTCTCTGTCCATCAGTGGACACCCACTGGCACGCGGGCTAGGGAAGACTCCAGTATGGGCCTCTCCGTATGGTTTTTAGTCTATTTCTCATTAGCTACCTTCAGAAGACAGCTCGTTTCTACTTCCTATCACTGGATTCTAAAAGAAGCACGAAACGGTAGAGCTAATGAAGTTAGAGCAATGCAAAGCGAGGGAAATTCTGCAAACTGCAAATATAATTTGGAATTGATTAAGAATTTAATGTGAATCAATTATACATTGCCACTGGAAATGTGCATTGAAACAGCGACTTTGGGAACCTTGCAGCTCTTATAACACTAAACCTGAGAGACCACATTGCCTGGCACTTACCTCGGGGCCAGGGGCTTATCCCAGAGACACGAAACCTTGGGTTCACACAGAAACCTGTCCACAAATGTTCATTTTAGTTTAATTTGTAATAGTCAAAAACCGAAAGAGCCAGATGTCCTTCAACAGATGAATGACACACGCAGACCACAGAATACTACTCAGCTATAAAAAGGAATGAGTTATTGATACACACGGCAATGTAAATGCATCTCCAGAGACCTGTGCTGAGTGAAAAAAAGCCAGTCTTCAAAGGTTTCATTCTGTAAGATGCCACCTAGGTTGCATTTTTGAAATGATGGAACTTTAGAAGTGACTATAGTTGTTGCCGGTTTCAGCAGGGGTCGTGAGAGGGGCAGGCAGAGGGGATGGGTGTGTCTGCACAAGGGTACCTGGGGGGTCCTTGTACTGATGAAGCTGTCAGCGTCATGACTGGGTGGTGGGGACCCGCAACTACCGTATGATAAAAATGATGTCGAACAAATATGTACACATACGCACACTCAGTACGAGTAAAACTGGGCAAATGTGAATGAGATCAGTGGGCAACATCAATGTCAACACACAGGCAGGTCGTGGGGCGCCTGGACGGCTCAGTTGGTTAAAGGTCGAGTTCTTGGTTTCGGCTTAGGTCATGATCTCGCAGTTCGTGAGATTTAGCCCTGAGTCAGGCTCTGAGCTGAGAGTGTAGAATCTGCATGGGATCCTCTCCCTCTCTGTCTGCCCCTCCCTGGCTATGACTCTCTCTCTCTCTCTCTCTCTCTCTCTCTCTCTCTCTCTCTCTCTCTCAAAATAAATAAACCTAAAACAAAATTTTTTTTAAACATAGGTAGGTTGTGATATTGCATTATAGTTCTGCAAAATCATACCATTGGGGGAAATTAGATAAACTCTACATGGGATCTCTGTATTATTTCTTATAACTGTGTGACAAACCAAAATGATCTCAACAAAAACACTGTATGTCCACTTAAATTTAAATTAATTTTTTCCTTTAAAACCATTTTAAATGGAAACGTTGATTTCATTGAAACTATTAGTGACTCATGTATAAGCAAGGTACACGAAATGCTGTCTAAGTAAGTAATATAAAGGCCGTCTCTCAAACTGGCCTAATGAGAACTCTATGGAGGACAAACATTATTCAGCAGGTAAGAGCTAAAATATTAATTATATTTAAAAGTCAGTTAATACGGTCTTGAGTGTATGCATAATGAAGTTGATTTTCTCTCCTACCAGCGCTTATTTTGAGAGAAAGGCAGAAAACTGTACAAATAATACCAAATTCGAGAGTAAGAATTAGTGACGGTTTCAGGAGGCATTCCTCACAAATACTTAACAACTATGGTTCAGGTCCTGATTGTTCAAAGTGGTGGAGTATTCAGTTTAAATTGAAAAAATGACTTTTTCCTTCTTTCTCGCTTATTCTGGGCTTACTTTTCTCTTCTTCAATAGTTACTTGAATTAGCAACATAGATTATTGATTTGAGAACTTTCCTTTTATGTAACATAAGCTTTTAAGAGCTAGGCATTTCTCTCTCCCACCTATCAATATATCATTATTCTCTTCCAGTTCTGTGTATTTTTTATTTCCTCAAGTTTTTCTTTTTTATGCATGGACTATTTGGGAATGTAGGGTTTAATTTCCACACATAGATTTTCTTGTTTCCTTACTTAATTAAATTTGAGTTTGATCTGGTTATGGTCAGGGAATATGTTCTGCATTATGTCGATTCTTCCAAATGTTTCCATGTTTCTTTTATGGCTAAACATTTGGTCTTCTTGGTGAGTGTTTGATGGGCATTTGAAAAAGAAATGTTCATTTTCCTGATATTGGGTGGCGTGTTAATTTATGCCACTTAGATCGTGTTGAGGGTTTGGATTCAAATTATCCACATGCTTGCTGATTTTCCATCTGTGGTTCTGTCGGTTCTGAGAGGGAGATTCTGAAGTTTCCAACCACAACTGCAGATTTGTACATTTCTCCTTTTGGATCTATCAGTTTTTGCCTGATGTACTTTGAGACTCATATACACATTTAGAATTGTTACGTTTTCTGGCCTTGATTAATGTAATTCTTTATCCTAGTAACTGGATTTTTTTTTTTTGCTCAGAAATCTATATTATCATGTATTAATATAACCACTAATTTTTTTTAGTTTTATTTATTTATTTTGAGAGAGAGAGAGAGAGAGAGAGAGAGCACATGAAGCAGGGGAGGGGTAGAGAGAGAGACGGAGACAGAGAATCCCAAACTTCATGGTGTGAGCTCAGAGCCCGATGCAAGGCTCAATCCCACAAATCCACGGGATCATAATCTGAGGCAACATCGACTGAGCCTCCCAGGCGCCCCATCCACTACTAATTTTTTAAAGTTAATGTTTGCATGGCACATTTTCTGATTTATTTACTCTCAGCTTGTCTGTGTCATCGAATTTAAATCATGTTTGTTATAAGAATAATATAGTTGCCTCATATCTGTATCTTCTCCAATCTGTGCCTTTGCTGTATTTAAACCATTTACAATCAAAGCAGTTATTGATAAATGTGTCTATTTCTCCTTTATTTCTTTCACCCCAATAGAGGTATTGAAGGGCAGTTCTTTGTCGGCACTGGGAAAATACCGTGCCATTTCCCTGTAGGACTTCGAAGGACTTAGATAAGAAACCTGCTGTCATTTGAATCGGTGTTCTCCTTGGGGTGGGTGAGGAGTCGCTACTCCCTGGCTGCTTTCGAAGTGTAATTATGATGTGTCTTGGGGTGGATTCCGGGGGGAGGGGGGTTGAGCATATTTGGATTTTCTGTTTCTTAAATCTCTGGGTTTATGTCTTTTCCCAAATGTGGAAATTTTCATCCATTTTTCTGAATACCCATTCGGTCTCACACTTTATTTTTTCCTTATAGGATCCCACGATATGAATGTTGGATCTTTTGTTATTATCAGGGATCCGTTAATTTATTTTTGGGTTCAAACTGGGTAAATTCATTGACCTGTCCTCCAGTTCACTTATTCTCTCCTCTGTCACTTAACTATTGGGCTCATCTAGCAAATTTTTATTAATTTTGTTATTATACATTTTTACTTCTATAATTTCTGATTGGTTGTTTATTATAGCTTTTGTGTATTTGCTGAAATTTTCTATTTTTTCCATGTGTTTAATAAGAAGTTTTAACTACTTGGATTATTTTTTATGACAGTTACTTCTTTTCACAGAATTCCCACAACCCAGTGTTTGCATCAGTAATTGTCTTTTCTCATACAAGTTGGGATTTCAGTGGTCCTTGGTACGATGAGTATTCTGCGGGGTGCCGGGGGGGGGGAATTTTGGCTATTACGTTAGCAAACCCTGAGTTCTGTTTAATTTGTCATTGTTATTTTAGCAGCCAGTCACCCTGTAACACATAGGTCTTGGCTTGACTTTGTGGGCTGTGTTTCCTATGAAAATCTACTTTTCAGAGCCTTTGTGCTCTTATGTTGCTGTTCTTCGTTTCTCTCATGCTAGTGGGGTTCCCCTTGGCTCCTCCTTGCTGGAGGGGTAAAAAGAGTTTCCCAGGCTGAGCGGCTGATGATGGGGAAATGGAGTCTCCAGCCCATGAACATGAACTGTTTCCCAGGACAGTGTGCAGCAAGCCACCAGTGTTTGGGTGGAGTCAGGTGACCTCAGGCCGACAGGGACAAAGAAGCTTTCCACACTGAGTGCTTTTTGTATTGGAACCCCCCTCCTTGCCTCTCTCCCCTAGGTGTCTGGCGATTTGAGGGGGGAAGAGAGTCTCAGGGCCAGCAGGAGAGGATAGCATTTCCGGGCTGCAGTCTCTACTGCCAGTCTGCCCAGCCACGCTGTATGTTTGAGTCAGGGAGGCAAGTTGTCTTCAGTTTTGCAGTAAGAACTAGGAATCATCTGTTTCTTACCATAGAATACACTTAATTTTTCATATAACACAAGATAGTTTAAGTAAAATCTCTAAGTCGTTGTTGCTAAAACTTTTAAATGGGGAATACATTTTGTCTCCTATAGCAATAATCTACAGTGTTTCTCTCATGCCCAGGGAATCAAATAATTCTCATTTTATAATTAAATCTGTGCCACACATATTCCATTTTTAGCTAGCATGCTGAAGTTCATAGAATTCCTTATTGGGCCTCTGAAACATACATTCAAGTTCTTACTGGCATTGTTTGGGGAAAGATAAATTCATGGTATGCTTTAAAAATAGGTACCACAGCCGGTGCATTCTGTGTATGTTAGATAACTTACGTTTGACAAACTTCTCTGCCTTTCGAAAATTAAAGTAGACTGGGTTTTTCCATCACTTTTAGGGTATACCTAGGCCAAAAAAGAGCTGACTGTGTGGAGCCAATATTCTAGACAGCTCAGTAGCAAAAGGAGGTACTCATGGGGACAAAAACTGTAGCCCACTTCTTGTAGGTACTACTGTAGATTGTGATCTAGCCCAGTGACTGAAGATTTTGTCATAAAACCTATACAGTTGAATTACAATTATTAGTTTTTTAGCATTAGAGCTATCTTTCTGACACAGGATCTGTCCGATAACTTGACGGAGAACTCATATTTTGCTGGTAGCATATTATATTTTGCTACGTAAGATAGGGTAAGAGTAGTGTATGAACAAGCTAGTTATTCTCAAAACATACATGAAAAATAAAATATATATATATAAATACTTCTCGGATGAAAAGACAAATGTAATATATATGTACAATGGCAGCCAAATTTGAAAGCAAAGAAATGTCATTTCTTAATACTTTTGTCAATCTTACAGTAGCAAATCTAGTGATATCTTCAATTTGGTAAAATAAGACATAGCATAATATGTCTCAAATTTTAAATGCCATTTCCAAACACTGCTAAAATTTTCATAAATGAACAGTGGAAGCATCTGTTTCAAGAGATGCTGATTGCTTACTGATGAATATAAAAATGTTTTGAGACCGTATTTCCAAATATTATTACTTCCGTTTCTGTAAAAATGCATCAAGCACCTAACGTGACCCACACTGAACATATTTTCCTTTATTGGATGTACTTAAATTGATGTAACATCCATTTAAGATAAACACGGTTTGTTAAGTTTAAGGATAAGGAATTTGACATGGAGAAAACAATCTGACTCTTGCAAAGAGTTCCTTTTCCCTAAAGGCATGAGTAAAACCATAAACAGGATATCGTATTAGGTCTATCATTCATTAAACTGAGTCAGACACTCGTCTAAGTAAATAAAGCAAATCAAGTTTCCTTCTCTTGTGAAGTTTACAAATCTGCTAAAGGGGAATACAGATGTTAAAAAGCAAAAGGAGATGGGGCAGTGATAAATGTAGAAGTGAAAATAAATGTGGGCAATGTCCTAAGACAGACTCAGGATGGGGAGCTCTCATGGTGGTCAGAAAAGGGCAGGACCTAACGCTGAAGTGTTATTTTGCCCAGGTCTAAAGGTAGATGTTTCAGGTAATTGATTAAACTCCTCTTCGTTTTATCATTCCTATCTGGAGGAAGAACCTTTGCTTAACCTTGCTTGGTTATCAAAAGGATAAAACACAAGTCATATAAAGAGGCTGGATTCTCACTGAGTAAGAGGCACTATGATATCATTGTTGAGATTAGTTACTTAAATTATTTTCTTTAAGTTTTTATTTTAATTCCAGTTAGTAAGCATGCAGTGTTGTGTTCATTTCGGGCATACAGTATAATTATTCAGCACTTCCACACATCCACCGGTGCTCATCACAAGTGCCCTCCTTAATCGCCATGAACTGTTTAACTCACGCCCCACCCACCTCCTCTCTGCTAACCATCAGTTGTCTATACTTAAGAGTCTTTCTAGGTTTGCTTCTCTCTCATTCCCCCTTTGCTCTTTTGTTTTGTGTCTTAAATTCCACATATGAGTGAAATCATATGTTATTTGTCTTTCTCTGCCTGACTTACTTTGCTTAGCATTATACTCTTTCACTCCATCCATGTCTTTGCAAATGGCGAGATTCCATTGTTTTTTATGGTTGACTAATATTCCATTGTATATATACAAATCTTCCTTATTCATTCACCTGCTGATGGACACTTGGGCTGCTTCCATATCTTGGCTTTTGTAAATAATGCTGCCATAAACATTAGGGGTGCAGGTAGCACTTTGCATTACTGCTTTTGTATTTTGGGGGTAAATTCCTAGCAGTGCAATTGCTGGGTCGTAGGGTAGTTCTATTTTTAATTTTTTGAGGAAACTCCGTACTGTTTTCCAGAGCGGCTGCACCTGTTTGCATTCCCACCAATAGTGAACAAGGGTTCCTTTTTCTTCACATCCTCGCCAGCATCTACTGTTACTTGAGTTATTGATTTTAGCCATTTTGACTGGTGTGAGGTAGTATCTCATTGTAGTTTTGATTTGCATTTTCCTTATGATGAGTGATGTTGGGCACCTTTTCATGTGTCTCTTGGCCATCTATATGTCTTCTTTGAAGGAATATCTATTTATGTCTTCTTCCCATTTTTTAATTGGATTAGTTTTTTGGGTGTTGAGTTTTATAAGTACTTTATATATGCATCTGATATGCCATTCGCAATGTCTTCTCTCATTTCATAGGTTTCTTTTCAGTCTTGGTGATTATTTTCTTACCTGCGCAGAAGCTTTTTATCTTGATGAAGTCCCAATAGTTTGTTTTTGCTTTTGTTTCCCTTGCCTCAGGAGACAGTAGCTAGAAAAAAGTTGCTATGGCTGATGTCAAAGAGTTTACTGCCTGTGTTCTCTTCTAGAATTTTTACGGCTTCAGGTCTCACATTTAGGCCTTTAATCCAATTTGTATTTATTTCTATGTATGGTATAAGAAAGTGGGCCTGTTTCATTCTTTTGCATCTCCCTTTCCAGTTTTCTAAACATTATTTGTTGAAGAGACTGTCGTATTCCCATTGGATATTCCTTCCTACTTTGCCAAAGATTGATTGATAATATAGGCGTGGGTTTATTTCTATGTTTTCTATTCCGTTCAATTGACCTATGTGTCTGTTTTTGTTCCAGTAGCATACTCTTTTGATTACTGCAGCTTAGTAATATAACTTGAAGTCCAGAACTGTGATGCCTCCAGATTTGTTTTTCTTTTTCAAGACTGCTTTGTCTATTCAGAGTCTTTTGTGGTTCCTTACAAATTTTAGAATTGTTTCTAAACAATACAACTAGAGGTCTATGAAAAAATACTGTTGGTATTTTGTTAGGAATTACATTAAAGGTATAGATTGATTTGGGTACTATAGACATTTTAACGATATTCGTTTATCCGATCCATAAGCATGGAAAGCATTTCCACTTCTTTATGTCTTCTTCAATTTCTTGTTTTATAGTTTTCTGAGTACATGTCTTTGACATCTTAGGTTAGGTTTATTCCTAGATATCTTACTATTTTTGGTGCACTTGTAAATAGGATTGTTTTCTTTATTTCTCTTTCAAGTGCTTTTTTATTGGCGTATACAAATGCAGCAGATTTCTCTACACCGATTTTTGTATCCTCCATACTGAATTTATCATTTCTAACAGGTTTTTGGTAGAGTCTTTTGAGTTTTTCATATATAATATCATATCTTCTGCAAATAGTGAATGATTTTTGTTCTTTCTTCCCCACCAATTTGAATGCCTTTTATTTCTTTTTGCTGTCTCATTGCTGTGGCCAGGACTTTCAGTACTGGGTCACATAAAAGTGGTAAGAGTGGACATCCCTGTCTTGCTCTTGACCTTAAGGGAAAGGCTTTCAGTATTTTTCCCATTAAGGATGATGTTAGCTTTGAGGTTTTAGAACATGGCCTTTATTATGTTGAAGTATTTTCCCACTAGACCTATTTTGTTGAGGGTTTTTATCATGAATGGGTGTTGTACTTTGCAAATGCTTTTTCTGCATCTATTGAAATGATCATATTGTTCTTATCCTTTCTTTTATTTTATGTGATATATCACATTGATGGATTTGCAAATATTGAACCATCCTTGCAACCCAGGAATAAATCCCACTTGCTCATGGTGAATGACTTTTTTTAATTTGTTGTTGGATTCAGGTTGCTAGTATTTTGTTGAGGATTTGTGCATCTATGTTCATCAGAGATACTGGCCTGCAGTTTTCCTTTTTAGTGCTGTCTTTATCAGGTAATGATAAATGATTTTGGTATCAGGGTAATGTTGGCCTCATAAAATGAATTTGGAAGTCTTCCTTCCTCTTCTACTTTTGGAATAGTTTGAGAAGAATAGACTTTAACTCTTTTTTAAATGTTAGATACAATTTGCCCTTGAAGCCATCTGGTCCTAGACTTTTGTTTGTTGGGAGTTTTTTGATTATTGATTCAATTTCTTTCTTGGCAATTAGACTATTCAAATTTTCTATTTTCTCTTGTTTTAGTTTTGGTAGTTTATATATTTCTAGAAATTTATCTATTTCTTCTATGTTGTCCAATTTGTTGGTATGTAGTATTTCATACTATTCTCTTGGAATTGTTTGCCTTTCTGTAGTGTCAGTGTTATTTCTCCTCTCTCATTCGTGAATGTATTTATTTCTGTCTTTTCTCTTTTTTATTGGTAAGTCAAGAGGTTTATCAAGTCTATTGATTTTTTTTCAAAGAAACATCCAGTGGTTTCATTAATCTGCTCTGTTGTTTTCTTAGTTTCTATATCATTTATTTCTGCAGTAATCTTTATGATTTCCTTCCATCTGTTGGTTTAGGTTTTGTTTGTTGCTCTTTTTCGAGCTCCTTTAGGTGTAAGGTTGGGTTGTTTATTTGAGGTTTTTCTTGCTTCTTGAGTTAGCTCTGTATTACTATAAATTTCCTCTTAGAACCACTTTTGCTTGGTCTCAAAAGTTTTGGGTCCTTGTGTTTTCACTTTCATTTGTTTCCACGTAGTTTTTTTTATTTATTATTTTATTTCCTTGTTGACTCATTCATTGCTGAGTAGCATGTTGTTTAACCTCCAGGTGTTTGTGGTCTTACCAGATTTTTTCTTTTGATTGACTTCTACTTTTACAGTGTTGGGGCCAGAAAGGATGCATGGTATGACTTTGATCTTCTTGAATTTATTGCACCTTGTTTTTTGCCCTAATATGTGATCTATTCTGAAGAATGTTTAACGTGCACTTGAAAACAACATGTATTCTGGTGTTTTAGGACAGAAAATTCTGAATATATTGCTAAATCCGTCTGTCCCAGTGTGTCATTCAAAACCATTGTTTCCCTGTTTATTTTCTGTTTAGATGATCTGTCCATTGATGTAAGTGGGTGTTCAAGTACCCTACTGTCATTGTACTATTATTAATTATTTCCTTTGTATTTGTTATTAAGTGTCTTATATATTTGGGCGTCGTGTTAGGTGCATAAATATTGCCAGTTGTTATATCTTCTTGTTGGATTATCCCTTTATTGTTATGTAGTGACCTTCTTTGTCTCTTCTTACAGTCTTCATTTTAAAGTCTATCGTGTCCGATATAAGTATTACTACTCTGTTTTGTTTTGCCATCCATTTTCATAATAGATGTTCTCCATTCCTCACTTTTAATCTACAGATGTCTTTAGGTCTGAAATGAGTCTCCAGGAGATAGCATATACATGAGCCTTGTTTTTTATCCATTCTGTAACTCTCTGTCTTTTGATTGGGACATTTATTCTATTTACATTCAAAGTAATTATTGATAGATATGTATTTATTGTTCTCTTATTATTTGTTTTGTGATTGTTTCTCAAGATTTTCTCTGATACTTGTCTTTCTCTCTCTCATGGTTTTTTCTCTTTAATATATTTAGATTTCTTTCTCTTTATCCTTTATATATTTATTAGTGAGTTTTGATGTGGTTACCGTTAGGCTTGTTTATAATGTCTTCTGCATATAGCTGTCTATATTAAGTTGATGGTCATTGTTACTTCTCTCCACATTTTAGTTATATGTTGTTGTATTTAAATCATTTTATTGTGTGATTTCCTTGACTAATTTTTACAGAAGTATTCATTTTTTACTGCTTTTGTGTTTCCTACCTTTATACTGTCACTTTTGGTCTCTCCTTTCTGCGCAAAGAGTTGCCTTTAATATTTCTTGCAGGGCTGACTTAGTGATCATAAACTCCTTTAGTTTTTGTTTGTATGGGAAACCCATTATCTCTTTTTCTATTTTGAGTGATAGCCTTGCAGAATAGAGTATTCTTGGCTGCAGATTTTTCCCATTCAGTACATTGAATATATAATGACTTCACTTGTGGCTTACAAAGTTTCTGCTGAAAAACTTCCTGCTAGACTTATGGGTTTTCCTTTGTAAGTTACTGTCATTTTGTCTTACTACTTTAAATTTTTTTTCTTTATCACTATATTTTGCCAATTTAATTACAATATGTCTTGTTGTGCACCTGGTTTTGTTGATTTCAGTGGTGCCTCCTGGACCTGGGCATCTGTCTCCTTCCTTAGGTTAGGGAAGTCTTCAGCTCTTACTTCTTCAGATACCCTTTCTGCCCCCTTTCCTCTCTTCTTCTCCTAGAACTCCTATAATACAAATGTTACTACATTTGATGGAATCACCAAGTTGCCAAGTTTATTCTTGTTTTGCGTTATTCTTATCTCGCTCTCTGTTCAGCTTTATTACTTTCCAGTACTCTGTCTTCTGTATCATTAACTCATTTCTCGGCTTCTTCCATCCCACTGTCCACTTCATCATGCATGTTCTCTATTTCATTTATGGAGCGCTTTGTCTCTGCTATGTTGCTCCTTACCTCTGTGTTGAGCGTCTCACTCATGTCTTCCACTCTTTTCTCAAGTTCAGTCAGTATCCTTATGATTATTGCTTTAAGTTCTCTACCACACATGTTACTTATATCTGTTTCACTTAAATCTCTGGCTATAGCCTTTACTCTTTCATTTAGGATAAATTTCTCCTTCTCCTCATTTTATCTGTCTCCTTGTGTCTGTTTATGCATGTTAAGAAAGTCAGATACATCTCATATTCTTGAGAGTGATGGCCTTATGAAGAAGTCCTGTAGTAACCTGACGTATGGCGTCCCCTGTTCCCCAGGGCCTGGTGCTTCCAGATGTCTCCAATGTGTGCTTCACATGCTCTGCTATTTTTTTCCTGGCCACTCTGTCCTTCAGGCCAGTCATTTGCAGAAGCTCTCTTTGCCTGTTTTGGAGAGTGGTCCCTGGCCTGGATGTGGCACAATTCAACTAGGTGTGCTCTGGTCTGTTTGTGAAATGAGACCTGTTATCACTGCCGCAGGAACTGAGGCTCCACAGACTCCCGCATCAGGAGATGTAGTGTGAGCAGGGATGTGAGCTGATCTTCAGGGTGAGGATGCCAGCCATGCTGGGACTGAGCAAGTATTACTGAGAGTAGCAGTTATTTCTCTTTTGATACCAGCTCTTTATCTCCAAAATAGCATCAGTTGGGAATGTGATTAATTGTGCATTTAACTTTAAAGCAAACTCGATTACATTCTGTACTGCATTTAGAGCATGATCACAACACAAGATGTTTTTGCCATTATTCTCATGGACTAATGAGTAAGAAAAAACTATCCACATGATACATTTATGCATTTATGAATACATATCAGCATACATTTTGTTGCAAGAATTTATTGAGTGCCATCTATCTCCAAAACACCTTACTTGGCAAGATTTATCCATTCATGGGTTTTCCGTGGTTAGTAAAAGTTCTCCTTTTAAGGACACTTTTTAAGAATGTTTTGTTGGTTTGTTTGTTTTCAAGAAAAAAAAGATATGTAGACCAAGCTTTGCTGGTAATTCGTGCAGCCCTTCTATAAACTGTTACTTCTGTAACATGGCTAAAGTAATAAGCCTAAACATCTAAGGCTCTTATGAAGAATAGTGAAGACTGAAATGAAAAGGAGAAAGAAGCTCCAAAGTAGTATGTACCTTAACAGAAGGAAAGATGAAGGAAATTGCCTTAGCCCCTTTTCTGTAAGAAGGAGCTAGAAACAATAGCAGCTTCAATGTCTTGACATTTTAGTTGTGCATGATCTGTGATCCTCATAAGAAATTTAAATTTTAGAGTTAATGATAGTTATAAAAGTAATCAGTAAATGCATTCACCTTTTCAAAAATAAAACACAAATGCATCTAAATCACCTTTGAATCCTTTTCTCCCACCCCAGCTCCCCTTTTCTTGTGCCCCAGCTCCCTGGATATAACTCCCACTCTCAAGTTAACTATGTGTCTCTCTAGATTTTTTTATATATAAACATATGTATAAGCCCAAAGAAAATGAATAATAATGTTTTCTTAATTTTTGTAAAAATTTTTCTACAGAGCTTTTGTTTCTTTTTTTGGGGGGGGCAGTATAGGGTAGTTGCTAGGATTTAAAGAAACTTAAAATAGTTACTCTAAAAGGAAATTAATCTCATTAACTTATTATTGCATGTCATATATGACAATACAGAAAAATAATGATGATTTTTTATTTGTAAATTTTCACTTGGGATAAAAAAAAAAAAGTTAAACATCATGATGTACATTGTCTATAGAAGCTCTGTTATCTCCTTGCCCAGTGTGATAGTGAAACTCAGTCTGGTTATGATAATTACTGATGTTAAAACAGTATCATCTAATAAAAAATGCAATTGTGTAGTTACATTATTATAAATGAGATATGTTAGTTGGACATTTTATAATAAATGTACTTGGTAGCTTGTTTTACTTAATTACCAGTTAATGATATATCCTCAGAAAGTATTTTGAATATTGTATGTAAGCAGAGGAATTTGTCATTAGAGGGTTCCTTCATTCATTTAAAAACACTGCCCGACCCCTACTTTGTCACTGTTATTAATAAACAGTAACACGTATACCATACCTGACAATATTTTAAAGCTCTCTGAAGATATTTACTTCTTCATAAGTCTTATTTCTGGCGAAAGGATCGGGTGGGCCATAATGGCAGTAATTGAAAAGCCAACTTTTTTTCACTGTATTTCATAGACGACCTATTTAAAACAACATGTTA
Source organism: Paguma larvata (assembly GCA_030068075.1). Taxonomy (NCBI): domain Eukaryota; kingdom Metazoa; phylum Chordata; class Mammalia; order Carnivora; family Viverridae; genus Paguma; species Paguma larvata. Next base: position 30,423,759 of record CM057831.1, read on the forward strand.
ACAAAAACCATGCCAGTGCACCTGTGATTCTGAAAAATATCCTAAACTTATTTAGTGCCAGTAATTATACAATACTTTTTCATTATGGAAATCTTATCCCGTACTTTATTTAATTTATTAGCACCTCCCAAAATAAGGAGTGACTCATGAATCTGGAAAAGGGAGATAAAGACAGTAACCCCAGTTTAAGATAATAATACCCCTGACTTAGATGAATTACACACATGTTTTATTTTGTGTAATCCTCACTACCATCTCATGAAGTAAATGACTTCATTGAAATTTGGAAAGCCTGTTAGATGTTAAGTAATTTGCTGTTGTCAGAGCTTTGATTCAGGCCCATAAGTGTCTGATCTTAAAGCCAATGCTTTTTTCACTTCTCTGCCATTGTTCCCAGGCTACCTAGATGTATCTTTTAATCTCTCAGAGACTCCTTTACCCCATCCATCTAAAGACTCCAGTAATCTTTGCTTTCCCCAGAGTTTTTGTGAAACTGGAGAGAGTAATATCTTTTCCTGCCCCATGGGAAGTACTATTAGGCTTTACAGTGCAAACATAATAGAAAACATTGCAAGGAGGAAGCATCCCAGATTCTGGACACTTTTTTTTTTTTCCTGGATCCTGCCCATTTTGCAAGGCAGAGTTTGGTAAAAGTTTGACAGAAAGCCTATGGACAGTCTGCAAAGGATTGGACAGTCAGCAATAAAGTAAAATACAATTCAGCAGTCATTACCAAACACGTTATGGAAAATCACAAAGCCAGAGCAAACCGGTGCTTCCTGGGCTCAGACATGGTGAGCGGATAACATAAACCTGAGAGAGGATGTTGGAAGAAATATGGGAAGCTCTGTATAAATTACCTGAGTCTATGCACACCAGCATTATACACCCTGGCAGTTGGAATTGATAAAAATATAAACTACTAGTAGCTATCTCTGTTTAATTTCTTACCTTGATAAAATGTCATTTTGACCCTGAGATCATACAACATAGTGATACCTTCTGGACTGAATCAATATTAAATTAACTCTGGCTGTTAGGTGAGTTGAATTAAACTATTTTTTTGAAAATTAAAATTTCAAATAATCTCAGTTTATTTGAGACAGATTGTTCAAAGCATTTAATGCATACTTTCAAAGTATAAATAACAATTCTTTTTGAAGCATGTCACAGACTACTACATACAGACAATCAAAGGAGGCTCTCCTTGAATACTGAAATACCATACAGGTCAACAGATTTGAGAGATGACGTTAAGCACATGACAAAGAGAGAGGACAAACGGGCAAATTAATTAGAGCATAAATTGGTCATTATTAAATTATAGAAGTGCTTAAGTAGATAATTATTGTGATAATTAGATCAGCTATATTTATCAAACACTTGCTCCTTCTGACAACATTGATTTTTGTGATACGACTTTCCCCTGGTTTTCTTCCTCCATTTCCGGCACAGCTTCTCGGTTTGGCTGTGCGTGGCAGTCCCTCTAAGCGTGGGACGCCGAGTGTATGCGTGGAGACCTCCCTCGAGCGGAAGTGAAATTACCCAGTTCCACCGCGGCACGACCGCCTCTCAGGAGCCAGTGCGAGCCGGCTCCTGCCCCCTCTGCTGTCACCTGCCCCCTGGGTCACTCACAGCGGTCTCTGGTCTTACCCACTGCCCATGTTTTCTCTAAGACGCAGTAAGAATGACCCTTTAGCGTGCAAATATAATATCATTTTTCTGCTTAAAATCTTTAATGTTTTGCTCCGCCATCAGAAAACAACCCAAACCCCCTCGCACGTCTTGTAAAACTCTCCGCGATCCGCCCTCCGCGGCCTTCCCTGCCCCTGCGCTCCCAGCACCCCCGCGCGCATCCGCAGGGACCAGGCCCCAGGCCCGGGGCGCGCGGCCTCGCTGCCCTGAGAAGCCACCTTGCACCTCCCTCCCCGTGCCTGGACAGCTTCCGCGGGCTTTCTCCCCTGAATTCTAATTCTCTTCCAGGTCTGCACAGCCCCGCTTCCGCTCAGATGCCCGTAATCCACCTGGACTCAGTCCTTTCCCACCTTTGCCTGCTCTGCCTCTTTTCATGCCCTTCTGGGAAAACCTGTGTTGCTGTAGAACTTGTGAGAATTTCATTTTGAATGTCATTGTGCTATCTTGTGTATTATGTATAGTCATTATGTAGGCATCGTATCTGTTTTTCACTTCATCGAACACTCAGTGCCCCCACACGCTGTCTGACAAATAGCAGGCGATCAATACCATTTGTGGAACAAGTTAATAAATCCGTGAATTATCAGGACACCTAAAAACTGCAAGTTTCTTTTATATACATGTTTAGTTAACCTTCGTTATCACCTTGTATCACAACTATTGTTTAATTCTCAGATATTTCCTGTTTCCTCAAATTCTCTTCTGTTACTGACTTCTAATTTAATTAATTCCATTTTGGTCGGAGAAGATACTTTGCATGATTTCAGTCTTTCAGAACTTTTTGACACTTGTTTTATGGCCTAACATATTTATTCTGGAGCATGTTCCGTGTGCCCTTGAGAAAAGTAAATTCTGCAGTGGTTGAGTGAAATGTTCTATAAAAGTAAATAAATTAGGTCAAGTTATTTAATAGTATCGTTCAAGTCTTCCATATCCTTGCTTATTTTCTTATTGTTCTATCTGTTATTGAGAGTTAGGGTATTGACGTCTGCAACTACTATTGATGAATCGTGTATTTCTCCTTTCAATTCCACCAATTTTTGTTTCACGTATTTTGGGACTCTGTTGTCAAGCCCATATATGTTTATTCTATCTTCAAGATGAACTGATCCACTCATCATTATAAAATTTCTGTCTTTGTTTTCAGAATCCCCTTTTGGTCTTAAAATCTCGTTTTTCCAATGTTAGTGTAGCCACTTGAGCTCTTGTGCTTTTTGTTTGCATGACATGTTTTCTCATGTTTTTATTTGGAAGCTATTTATTTTCCTTGACTCTAAAGTCTGTCTCTAATCAAGTCTGGTAATCTCTGGTAATCTGTTTCATCCAGTCTGGTAATCTTTGCAATTTGGTTTCAGCGTTTAATCATTTTATATTTGACATAAACAGTGAGATGGTTAGATTTACATCTCCATCTTTCTATGTATTTTTTGTCTTGTGTCATTTTTGTTTCCCCTTCCTTCCTCCACTGCCTTGTCTTGTATTACATGATATTTCCTACTGTGTCATTTTAATTGCTTTTAAAATAAATTTTTTTCTGAGTTATTTTCTCTGCCATTAGCCTCTCTTAGGTTGCTCTGAAAATTGCACAATGCAATGTTAATTTAAAATAATCTACTTCTAGGGCACCTGAGTGGCTCAGTTGGTTGAGTGTCTGACTTCAGCTCAGGTCATGATCTCACAGCTTGTGGGTTCATGCCTTGCGTCAGGCTCTGTCTGGAGCCTGCTTCAGATTCCGTGTCTCCCTCTCTGTTCCTTGCCCACTTGCATTCTGTGACTCTCAAAAATAAATAAACATTAAAAATAATAATAATAAAATAAAATAGATAGAAAATTTGCTCCCTTCTCTGCCTCTCCTTTGTGATACAAATAATAATTTTACATGCCTCGCTCCCAACAGTACATGCTACAGTGTTTTGTGCAGTTGCCTTTTGAATCAATTAAGACAGGAGTAAATACATACATACACACACTGTCTCTTTTGTTTATCTTTGTAATTACCTTTATCAGTACTTTATTTCTTTGTGTTGATTGGAGCTACTTCTTATCAGCCTGATGAACCTCCTTTAGTTTATTTTGTAAGAAAGTCTTCAAGCAACCAACTTTCTTAATCATCGTTTATTTGGGAATATCTTTATTTTGGTAGGTAGGAACCGTTTCTGTTTTTCTCCCACCTCTTCGCAGCACTTTAAGTATATCGTCATAGCGGTTCTGGTGCCAGTGTGTCTGAGGAGAAAGCAGGCATCTGTCAGTCTTTTTGAGGTTCCTTTTTTTTTCCTGCTTCAGTCAAGATTTCTTGTTCTTTGTCTTTTTAGTTTGACTATGTTGGGTTTTGTCGTGGAGCTCTTAGCATTTATCGTACTTGGATTTTGTTGAGCTTCTTAGATATATGTTTTTCTTCAAATTTCAGATGATTTTGGTCATTATTTTTCTCTCTCTCTCTCACACACACACACACACACACATATATATAGATCGATAGATATACACACACACGTATACATATTTGCTCATTTCTCTCCTGTCTTTCTGGAATCCCTATTATATGTATTATATATAATAATGGACACACGTCTCTCAGGATGCATTCATTTTTTTTCATTCATTATTCCTTCTGTTCTTCAGACTGGATAATCTCTATTGGCTTATCTTTACATGTAATGATTCTTTTTTCTGCTGACTTAAATATGCAGTCAAGGAATTTTAGTGAACTTTTCATTTTCAGTTACTATTCTTTTTAACCTCAGAATTTTTTATAATTTATTTATGTATTCATATGCTCTACTTGGTGTTTGGTGTCAGGAGTGTCTTTATTTAAATTTATTTTCCTTTTGTTCTTAGAATATTTTTGTAATAGTTGACTTAAAGTTGGAGGCAGTTTCTACGGGTCGCTTTCTTTCTCCATTTGGACCAGTTTCCTGTTTTTTGGTGTGTCTCATAATTTTCAGTGAAGATTGGACGTTTTGGGTAAATTATGGTAGCAAATCCGGATTCTGATGTCCCCCGGTTGTTGTTTGTTTGTTGGTTACTTGCCTCAACTAATTCTGTGAAGACTGTCTTCCCTACAGTATTCAAACCCTAAAATCTCTGAATAGTGTCTAAAATTCATTTTTACAATTACTTTTAACCAGTCTCCTAGGCAGAGTGTAGTGGTCACCTAGTGATAGGGCAAAAGCAATTTGTTTGTTCACATTGTCTTCCGCCATTTGCTCAGGAATCTGTGCGTGCACTGTGGCACACATTCAGAGTTCAGGTGATTTACGTGTTTACTCAGACTTTCACCTTCTTTTCATAAAGGGTCCCACGGTCTGCTAGCTATGAGTGACTAACGAGTCATCCCAATTATTTCCCGAGCGTGCGTGCAGCCCTGCGCCTGCCCACAGCATTGTAGACTCCCAAGCTTTTCAAAGCCCACCTAGATCTCCCTTTTGAGTTTTTGGGCAGCCTCTGGCCCGCTGCAGGCAGCATCACAGCATCGGTCAGCTGAAATATTGCCTTTCCCTCTTTGCCACAGTTGCTGCTTCCTTTGACAGTGACCTTGGGTGCGAGTCTTCACAGAGCCTCCGACGAGATGCGCTCTAATGGAACCATGTAGACACAGATGAAAGCACCACACACTCTCCCGTCATTACCAAGATTCAGGCTATTTCTGTGAATTGGGGGTGCTACTGTTGCTCTCCAGAGGAGATTTGCCAAGGTCCTCGTTCCACCATCCCAGAAGGCCCATAGTTGCACTGAATTTTAAAACATGGGTGACAGGTTTCTAGGCAAATATTAAGAGAAAAATCATCCGAGACAGTGAGAACAAGTAAAGAGATGCATGAAATTTTATGGTGGGTTTAGGTAGCTACAAACCGTTGATTGACAGCGGGGAATAGTGAAAGGAAAGGCTGAACACGTACATGAGCTGTTACCTCTCATGGTAAGGAAGTAAATATCATTCTGTAGGCATTAGGGTGTGAGTAAAGAATTTTGAGCGGGAGAATAAAAGTTATTCAGGAAAGTCACTGCACTCAGGTGTATTGGAAAGTGATAAGGTGGAAGAAAGGGGGACTGTATTCTGGCTGAGGAAGGATGAAGATTTAAACTGGGACTGGGGCAGCACGGAGGTGGATAAACGTGAAAAACATTTAAACGTTTACAGCGTAGTGTTAAGAGAATTATCTACAAGTAGAAGGTAAGTTCTAGCAATAAAACGAACCTAGGATTCCAAGGTACCGTTCAGGTTTCAGTCGTGAAAAAACCGGATGATGCTCTCATTCTCTTATATTAATAAGCATTTTAGAAAAATGTTTATTTTTCTAAATTGTTTCTTTTTCTTGATTGGTACACAGTTGGTTATAAATACGTGTTGTCACTGAGCCCACGTTCATTTTGCTCATGAATATCCAGCCTCTCCTAGTTACTTTATAATAATAAATGTGTTATTAAAATCATCAGAGGTGAAATACAATAATTTTAAACCTGAGTGTAAAGATCATGTCAGTCAGTAATGGATTCGTTCGTTCAGTCAGTCAACAGGCATTCGAATACAGATTCAATATGGATAAATTAATAAATGAATGTATCTGTATGATGTTCTTGAATATGTAATTTTAATATAAAGCAGATGAAGGTATATCTGAGAAGTCATCAAATTTTGGTTAAATATTCTATTGTATGAAAAAGGAGAGAGAGAGAGATTAAGGAGATAAATTCCTAAGAACAAAGGAATAAAAGTCTAATTTTTTTTAATACTAGAAATGTGCTCTATCCTAGCACAGCCTCTATAAGCAATCTGTAATGATGAAATTTAAAGGAATGGGATGTCTTAAACAGCAAGTTTAAGAAACTTACTCTCAGAATAGCCAACAAATAGGTAACCCCAGCTGAAAATCAGGTAAGACAAATTCCATCCAGTTGCATGAAGCCTCTTTTCTATCAGCATAAATATAATTAAATTATGGAAATCAGTAACTGTCTGGTTGTGGAGAATAAATACTAGATGATGCAAAATTCTGAAGTATCCGTTTTACAGGAACATGCAGACACTAACAAAGAGAAAAAAATTGAATTAAGTGTTGTTTTTGCGTTCTTTTCTCTGTGTGAAAATTTCTGGCTAGTGAACCAGGCCTAATTTTTAGATAAGAAGCGTTTAGCGATTTTTGATAACAAGGACAATAGAAATTTTGTTTTAACAGGTGAAAAACAGTACTTATCACTACAAGTAAGTCCAAACTACAGTGTTGTCAACTAAATAAATTCTAGATAGGCTAATTCTTTCAACTGCAGAGTAAGACACAAGTTTCCTCTTTTCCTAATTAATGGTGCTAATTCCAAGTTCATTTAGACCGTGCTTCTGCACCCCGAAAGATTTAGTCGATATCAGCAGTTAATGGTTGGTTTGCTCTTCAGGCCTGTGATGATGCTCAAAGGAAATGAACAGTTTAAAAGACTGCAAGCTGGTTATGTTAATAAGTGATTTGGAAGGATTGGTACCAAGAAAAATTGGGAATATATGTTTAATGACTAAAATCGTCTTTTCAGTTACGCTTCAGTTTCTATGGAGGGTGTGTAAGGGCAGGGAGGGGGCAGAACTGAATGGTTTTCATGGTATTTATTGTAGACCTACCACACTACTTCGAATCTCGGTCAGTTTTTCCATCCTGTTTCTGAAAACTGTTGGCAATTGCTCCATATACCGTGGACACTGAAACCGTCCTGATGTCTTAAGTCAACAGAAGCAGCAGGCCCAATGCGTATGGCCTGATGACTGTCAACACAAGCCCATTCATCCGGGATCGCTCTCAGACCCTTCAGGAGAGCATTTAGATATTGGAGGACTCAATCCAGAAAGATATAATCGTACAATAAATTCATTTCTTTTCTTTGACAGACTTACCAAAGAATATTTTATTTCACAGGAAAAAAAATGCCAACATAATTTCCAAGAAGGGCTTCACACAGAACGATAGATTTGTAAATATAGCATCATGAAATATAGATTCAACTCTTAGCATAGAAAAAGCAAACTGGCCGAACCTCACACTTGACGGGATTTCGAAGGCACATTTCGCCATTTCTGTTTTGTAAATAGTGTAAACAGAGGAATAGAAGTGATGCAAATTTCAGTCCCATTTCCTAGATCTTGGTTTGCAGATAAATCACGTGTGAGACCCAAGTATGAATTCTCGGTTTCTAGTCTGCGTCTCCCCACTGATTTGCTAGGTGTTTCTGAAATTGTGTCTTCATTAGTACAGTTAGCTTCTGGACAAGAACAATTCTAAATTTACCTCCTTCTCCTGGTCTGAAAAGCCCCAGGCCTATCACTCTGCCATCTCAACTTTTATCGAAAACTGAAAATCTCAAAAGTCGAAAAGTGATCATACTTTCCGATAATATATGGTTATCCCTTATTTCTACCCAACGTTCAAAAAAAAAGGAGGGTTATTTATATGCCTTAGCGTGATAATCTTGTGTATGAAGGCTGAATTACATAAGCCAGGTGCCAGCTCAAGGTGGCTCAAATCCCAGCTACCCCTTGACGGCTGTGATAGCTTGCTTCAGCTAATTGCATCTCCTCTTTGAACCCGACAAGTGAGATTTTATGAGAGGTAACCATATTGCTTACCAGTTACTTTTTTCATTTTAATATTCACAATAGGTCACTTTGAATTATATCGAAATTGGTTTGGTTTTTAACCAACTGGATTGGTTTTTAAATAAAATAATTTCTTGTGTTCAAAAATTGTATCTTAATTATAAACGAAAGAATTATAAATCTAAAAGAGACACAGCTGAATGCTTACATACCAAATTCACTGTAATCTTAAGACAGTTGTATATGTGGTGACGGGACTATGGTGAAAGATTTCGTTATAGAGACAAATGAGCAGTTCCAGAGCCTTCAGACAAATATTTGTCTCGGTGGTTCCTACTGTCGAGTAAGATGAAATTCAAAAATGATTGAATCTGACCTTGTTTCACCCGCTCATCCGTTCAATTCTCAATGACTGGAAAGAACAAATAGAAGAATGCCTGTATTAAAAAATTTCTTGAAAATATTCATTTTGAAAAAGACATCTTAAAATAGACGAAGAGGAAAAACGGAAGAGGTGGGGAGCAGTTCAGAGAGTCAGAACTCAGTGTCCTCGTTCACATCCGGCCCTAGCAGGTGCGAGGTGGGCACTCACTCGGCAGGGGAGCTCCCCCTGGGAGCTTCAGGACAGGGGTGCCACTCCCAGACGCTCCCCAGTTAGCCTGCTGACAGCTCCTGTTTCACGTGTTCAGCAGCTGTGCGTTCCTGCACCTTCCGTGACCCAAGCATCATTCAACTTAACAGCGATGCGGCCGTTCCCCTCAGAACTTCTCATATCAAGAAATGGTGATACGAATTTTAATGCCAATATTTTCACTTATTTTTTAGTGGCCTCTCCATCTCTTTTTTTAAACATTTGTAGAAATGTTTGGCATGTTTCCTTTATCCCTGGTTTTCAGATAGTTTAATATAATACATTTAAATGTAAGATTGTGTGTGTGTGTGTGTGTGTGTGTGTGTGTGTGTGTGTTCCTCCTGCTGCAGGGTGTCCAGTGAACCCTTTCAAGCTTTGATGTCTCCTTGATGAGTTCACTGATTGTTTTATCTTCTCCATTTTTCTCTTTTGTACTCTTGGAATTTCTACTGTTAGCTAAGTGGGGCCCCTCCTGTATTTGAGCCTGTCTATCAGATATCAGCAAACATTTCCTGTTAAGGGACAGATAGGAAACACTACACTTGGGGGAGGTGTCAGAAATCTTTCCTCCTTCTTGTCCTCCTCTTTCTCATTTTTTTTTTGCCAATTCTTTAAAAATATATTTTTAAAATTCTCATCTCAAGGGCTATACAATAAACAAAGCATGGGCAATGGTTTGCTGACTCCTATTCTAGTACTCAGCTTAGTTTCTTATATTTTGCGTTTGTTTATTTTGCTGAAATATTTTAATTACCCTTCTTTTTGGAGACTTTATACCTAATTAGGGACCAAATTGGGAAGTCATTTAATTTCTCTCTGTCTCATTGTCTCATCTGTCACTGAGGACAATAACAGTTGTTGACAGTTAAATGAGATGATCCATGGCTTGCTTTTAGCACGGGGTCTGGCCCATAATGTGCCCACCAAGTGAATGTCATCCATCGCTCTCATGGATGCAGCATATCCTTATAAGCTCTCCAGAGGCACTAAAAAAATAAAAAATAATTTTTTCTATTTTATTTTAAGTTGGTTTGTTTATTTATTTATTTATTGAGAGGGAGAGAGAGAGAGAGAGAGAGAGAGGGAAAGACAGGGAATCCCAAGCAGGTTGCACACTCTCAGGGCAGAGCCTCATGCGGGACTCCTAATCCCAAACAGTGAGATCATGACTTGAGCTGAAATCAAGAATTGGATGCTTACTGACTGAGCCCCCCAGGCACCCCTAAAATTAATTTTTCAAGTCCTTCTCTGTAAATTAACTTCGTATCCTCTAGCATAAGTTGTTCCACGTTTTAATATTAGAACTTCTCACTGTGCAGCCAAATTGTCTGAAACGTGTCGTAAGCTTGGTTGTCCGTTTGTTTTTGCGCGAGGATCAAAGTAGGCTGACACGGGTAGGTGTCCTGGAGTTTCTGCACTCACCCCTGTTCCTCTTTCCCTCAGAGGCGCCCGCCTTGAACTCGGTGGCCGACCGGCAGCTGTGTGCACCTGGGCGGGGCGTGTGAGTGGGTGGGCTTTTTCTGTTTGCGCGAATGGGGAGGACGCAGAGTCTAGGAGGGGCCGACTCTGGGATCTCAGTCTCCTTTCTAGGGGACTCGAGGTCCCCCCGAGTAGACTGTTCAGCTTCTTGCACCACATCTTCTTGCTCTCATCCTGAAGGCAGTTACATGGCTGTCTGGGGAGTGTGAGGAGAAAGGAGGGCGCCTTACTTATGCTGTCCGTGAAAAGGTAGGCGCTCAGTCAAATGCTGTACCCCGGCCGACTCCTTGTAACTTACTTACTCAGAGCCTAGAAGCTTCCTGATACTGCGTTCCTAGGGAGGAATGCTACCGTCTACACCACATCTTTTCTGTGCATACCCTGCACCTCACTGGTTTTAGGCATCCGTAAAATTTCACCACCTTCCATATGCAGAGGTGTATGACAATTTATGGCACCCCATTAGCCAACCGTGACCCCCACTTCTTTCCACCCATTCTAGTCCTTCTGTAAGTATTTTCTTTTTCCTATTTCTTTACTGTTATTTCAGTGAGATTTGCTCGTTCCAGCAGCCTACTGTAGGTTTACCATGATTATAATGCTTAAATTTTCACGTTTTCAGTGATGTAATCTAGCCTGCCACAAAACATAGATCCAAAATTATATTTACAATAGATTTTTGAAATTGGCAAGTGAAAGTCATAGTTAATTACATGGTATTTAGTTTGTATGAATCTCTTAAAATAAATAATTATGATTCACTTATACATCTTTTCTGGATGGATGTTAATTCTTAGCTTCTCTCTATTAAGCCTTGTATTTTGTAGCATACTACAGTGGTTAAGAGTTTATTATAATCTAGGGGCACCAGAGAGGCTCAGTCGGTTAAGCGTCTGACTTCAGCTTGGGTCTTGATCTCATGGTTTGTGGGTTAGAGCCCCATGTGGGGCTCTCTGCTGATGGCTCAGAGCCTACTTTGGATCCTCTGTCTCCCTCTCTCTTTGCCCCTCCCCCATTCATGCGTGCATGTACACACGCGCACTCTCTCTCTCTCTCTTCTCTCTTCTCTCTCCCTCTCTCCCTCCCTCAAAAATGAGTAAATATTTTTAAAAAAGAGAAAAAAAGGTTTATAATCTAGAGTCATACAGACCTGAGTTCAGATCTTCCTCTGTCTCTTACTAACTTTTTGAACTTGAAAAAGTTATTTACCTTTTCAGGGCATTTTTCTGTGATGTAAACTATTTCTTTGTTCCTTCCACAAACATTTTCTACGTAGTTTGCTAGTTCTCTGTAAAAATTAGTAGAAGAATAGAAATAATCCGATTAAGTTAATACACCATTGATAAACATTTGTTGTTATTGGGATTTTTTCAACTGTCTTCTGTATTTTAAAGCAAAGAAAGAATTGAACACAAGACAGTATTGTCAATCTTTCTTCATTATGCAGTGTACCACTGCTAGAAGACAGACAACACATGCATAATATGATTTCAAGGTTCTGACATTGACCTTGGTCAGAAAAGAGATTGCTCAGAGAGTTACCAACCAAGGATAGAGGTGAGAACACACGGGGAAAACTGCCTGAACTCTTCCACGCCCTTCAAAAGCCCTTCGAAGCAAATATTTAAATTGAATCCCAAAAAGAAATACATAGAATGATTTCATGTCCAAACAAAGTCTCCCATTTTATCTCTCAAGGTCACCTTTCTGAGATTAACTCCCAGAAGTGTGCACGGCTTCCTCTGTTGACCAAAGAGAAGGACGAGATCATGCAGCTTGGCTTGCTCTTCGTAGCCGGAAACTCCGCGTCCCTGAGCGGGACCCCGGGCTGGTTCGCCTCGAGCACTTGGGCTGCCTTTGGCCTTCTGACCGCCAGGCTGTGAGCTTACCTTCCCCAGGGGGCCTCTGATCTCCTTTTCCGGGTAATTACTATCAGCACTGACTTGGCAATGAGGGAGATGCTTATTTTCCTCAAGGAAACAGAAACAGGTTGGCTGAAGAGCTGAGGGGAAAGGTAGGGTTACTTTCTTTTCTAAATGATCTCTCCTGTCACCAAATGAAGACGCTCAAAGAGGGACTCCCATGACCCTTTGTGGTTCAAACATCCCCAAAGGGGGTGTCACACAGAGACCAGCCTCACCCATGGTAGCCAGCCTGTCGGTTTGCTGAGGCTGCCCTGACGAAGTGCCACAGACCCGCAGAAACTTACTTCCTCACAGTTCTGGGAGTCGGAAGTCCAGGATGAAAATATGAGCAGGGCTCAGGTCTTTCCTGTCGCTGTCCTTGCCTGGAAGGTGGCCGTCTGCAGGCTGGTGACCTTCGGGCCCCCTTCAGTGACCTTGCTTAACTGTAATGACCACCTTCAAGGCTCTATTTCCAAATATAGTCACATTCTTTATTACTAGGGGGTCAGGACTTCCACATGCAAGTTTGGGAGATGAGTGAGACACAGTTGAGCACGTAACACCTGATGACTCCACCCCACCTATCATCTAACTATTTGCAAATTTCTCAAAAGCTGCCTGAGTCAGGCGTCCCAGATGGGAGTTAACTTTTTTTTTCACAATTAACATTTTTCCAAAAAAAATTATCTGGGGCACCTGGGTGGCTCAGTCGGTTAGGCATCCCTCTTCAGGTCAGGTCATAACCTCACGGTTTGTGGGTTTAAGCCCCACATTGGGCTCTGTGCTGACAGCTCAGAGCCTGGAGCCTGCTTCGGATTCTGTCTCCATCTCTCTGCCCGTTTCCTGCTCGCACTGTCTCTCTCTCTCTCATATATATACATATATATATTAAAAAACATCTAACTTACCGTTTGGTAAATGATCACCAAGTGTTTATAACAAAGGAAATAAATGTTCTGGGATGAGAAAGGCAATAACAATCAAATATTTACTCCTCAGGAACCAGTAGTGCAGAAGGCTGGTTCAGATCCTCCCCAGAGTGAGGCGGTCATGATAGAACAGATGCTTCAGCCTGCATTAAATAAGCAACACCGTCAGAAGAAAAGACCGGGGGACGGGAGGAACAGCGCTGACAGTTTCGAGAGAAGGAGGGTATCCTACGCAGAAAGCCCTGCCTTTGTCCTGGAAGGAGCCTGGACAGTCAGTGCGACTTAAAAACCAGGGACTAAGAGAGCATTAGATCACATTGCATTTCCCCTGACACTGGCTTGGTCACAGGACTCAGTCTGTCAACACAGAGTCACTTTTCCGGCCCTCTCTGGTCACATGAAAAATCAGTTAAATCTCAAGAGACACTTTTCGCTGTTGTAAATTACAGGATTTTAAACATCTTTTGTGTATCATACAGATTCATTTAAAATTTTATCTAAAAGCGGTTGGTTAGGGGTGCTTCAGACCAAACAAACAAACAAACAAACAAAAGTCCTTACCTTAGTGGGAACAGTGTGTCAGGTTGGTTCCAAATACTTGTTTCTGTCACCATTTCTCAGAAGGTATACATAATTTCACACAGGAGGTTTCAATGCTGCTTAAAATCGTGAAGACTGAACTTGGCCTGTTAGTGGCGGAAAGGATAAATTAGGCGTCAAGGACACTTTAGCCCCCAACCCTGCCAAGAACTGGATAAGAGAACGTGGTCAGGAGTTTTGGTCTTGGTTTGGGGAGCCGTCTCCACCTCAACTCCCCGCAACTACTTTCCTCATAAATAACAAAGGGCCTAATATCCGGCCATCGGTTCCAGCCACACTATTATTAGCCATACCATTATTATTATTTTTTAACTTTTTTTAATGTTTATTTATTTTTGAGAGACATAGAGACAGAGCGTGAGCAGGGGCAAGGGCAGAGAGAGGGAGATACAGAATCTGAAGCAAGCTCCAGGCTCCGAGCCATCAGCACAGAGCCCATCTCGGGGCTGGAACTCACAGACTGCGAGATCATGACCTGAGCTGAAGTCGGCCGCTTAACCAGCTGAGCCCCCCAGGCGCCCCCCATTATTATTAGAATATTGCCAAGTTGTTATTACCTTTCTCCCTAGATCCTGGCTCTTAAGAATCAACTGATTTCAAATAAATCTTCATCGTTTCTGTTCATACACTTCATCTTTTCTGCCTACTTTTTATCTGTAAACGGGGGACACAAATTTTACCTAAACCATCAGCTGGTCTGGAGCAAATGAGATAATGCTGATAAAGAATTGGACACTTTGGCACGTACGGAGCGCTCAGATTTGGCATCTGACTTGTACCGTTGTACGTTGGGATCGACGTTGCCTGTTTCTCACACTGCATTTCGTCCCAGGCCGTAGGCGTGTCACAGAACTCAAATGGCAGCTGGTGTGGATTGGGGAGCATGTGCGTGGGGGAGAGAAGGCAGACCCTGGGCACTGGCTCGCTAGTACCCTGCGTACCACCAGCAGGTGCTGGGGAGACATTGAGAATCTACGCATGCAAAGCGGCTCAGTGGACTAATGGTCACTGGCCAAGACTTAATGTTCTAAACTGTGTAATTTGTCACTCTTGGGTAGACGGAGAGCAGTGCTTGTGATTGGGCCGTCATCTGGGAGGCTCGTCCCTACAGTCTCAGACACTAGGAATGAACAAGCCATCTGGCCCCCGGCAGGAACTTGCAAGAGCAAATCAGGATAGGGGAATGAATGAAAGTCTGTTTCTGGCAATGGGGGCTTATGGCCTTGGGGCAGTAAGCATTCTTGAAGTAGGCGATAACTGAATGGTGAGCTCTAGGCCAGAGCTCACAGAGCTCGCAGAGAGGATCTGGAGAGCCAATTTAATACCGAACTTTCACGGGGCACCTGCGTGGCTCAGTTGGTTAAGCCTCCAACTTCAGCTCAGGTTATGATCTTGTGGTTCATGGGTTCAAGCCCCGCATCAGGGTCTGTGCTAACAGCTCAGAGCCTGGAGCCTGCTTCACATTCTCTCTCCCTCTCTGCCCTTCCCTGCTCCTCCCTGCTCACACTATCTCTCTCTCTCTCTCTCTCTCTCAAAAATAAATAAAGATTTAAAATGTTAATATTAAACTTTCATGCTTGGTATTTAAAATTCCTGCCCTGTAAGATTATTTTAAGAATAGGATGGAACCGAGTTCAGTGGGGATGAAGGGAATGAGCACCCAACAGTGAGTTTCTGGAAAAGCGTCAGATATATATGGCTACCACTACCTACCTATAAAGTCTTCTGTTTTCTCTTCATACTCATCATCAGTCCAGAAATTCACGTCCACACGCTGGTTTCAAGTAGCAATGTCTTTTAACAAGAGAGTATCCCAGGAATATTTTCATCTTTATTCTAAAAGCTGTGGCTGCCTAAACAGTTTCTATAGTAGTGGAAAGAATATTTGAAATGTGGATTGTAGGACGCCTGCATGAAATAAAGACTCAGTTAAGTGTCTGACTCTTTATTTCAGCTCAGGTCATGATCTTAACGGTCCATGAGATGGAGCCCCAGGTCGGGCTCTGCGCTGACAGCACAGAGCCTGTTTGCAATTCTCTCTCCCTCTCTCTGCCCCTCCTCCCCCTCAAAAATAAATTAATAAACACTAGAAAAAAAGAAATCTGAGTTCTTCCCTTCAGCTTACCATTGACGATCTCCGTGATATTGGGGAAATAGTACACATCTGGTCCGTTTTCTCATTTGCACATTGAGTTGGACCTTCTTTCTTTTTTCTTTTTTTCCAGTTTTATTAAGACAAATGTTGCAAAATGATTGCCACAGTAAGGTTAGTTAACACATCCATCACCTTGCATAGTTGTTGTTTATTTCTTGTCATGAGAACATTTAATATCAACTCTCGTAGCAACTTTCAAGTCTCTAATACAGTACCGTTAACTACAGCCACCATGCTGCACGTGAGGTCCCCAAATTTATCCTCTTACAAGGGGGGGTTTGTGCCCTTTGACCACCATCTTCCTGTCTCCCTCACCCCCGTGCCCCTGTTTACCATCGCTCTGAGTGCTCTCTGTTTCTCTGAGTTAGGCTTTTTCAGATTTCACATAAGCGAGACCATGTAGCGTGTCTTTCTTTGTCTGACTTTCACTCAGCAGAAGGCCCTCGAACTTCATTTATATTTCTGTATGTTGGCTCTTGTGAATAATGTCGCGGTGAACAGGGGGGTGTAGATACCTCTTCGAGAAATCCTATTTTTATTTAAAAAAAACCTCCATAGTGGTAGTACCAATTTCCATCGCCACTGACCGCAAGCAGACGACACTTGTCTCCAGATCCTCAGTTGCACTCGTCATGTCTTATGTTTCTGATACCAGCCGTTCTGACAGGGGCGGCGTGAGCGCTCACTGTGATGACTTACGCTTTGGACCTGGTTACTGTCCCGGTTTTTGTCCAACCTGTTTATCATGCTGGTGTTAATTATATCTCTTATCATGGGGGGATCACTGAAAAAGCAAAGGTATTCTACACATCTTGCTGAGACTTAAGGGTGTTTATTTGTTCATTAAATATTTATTCATTGCCTATCATGTGCCAGACACTGGTCTATGCCCTGAAAGGTATAACGATGAACAAGATGGGTGAAATCAGTATTTTCATGGCATTTTATGTTCCAGTGGGCACAATAAAAATAACATGACAAGCGATTGATATAAAAATATATTTGTATGTGTATCTTACTTCTTTGGTGGAGAAGAGCGCTGAAGAGAGATAAATCAAGGATGAAGTTGGAGTTGGGCTGGAGTGGGGAGGTGTCTTGAGTATGGTGGTTGAGAGAAGCCCTCTCTGCCGGCGACACTTAGGGAAAGCCTTGAATAGACTGTAGGATGAGGCACATGATTTCAGGGAAGAGCCATTCACAGGAAGAAGAAATGAGACAATAGTCCTTGAGAAAAAAACACATTTGGCAGGTTTTGAAAACACAAGGTCTGGTATGGCTAGAGGAGAATAAGTACGAAAATAATTGTAGGCTCTGTGAGATCTGAAGGTAACCAGGACTAGATGATACGGAACCATCGCAGACGGTGACAGGCCAGCCACTGGGGATTCAGGGCAGGGTGCTGACATGGCCTAGGTTACATTCCAGAAATATTCCTGGCGCCTGGGTGCCTCAGTCTATTAAGTGTCCAACTCTGGGTTTCATCTCAGGTCATTATCTCCTGGGTCGTGAGTTCAAGCCCCACATCAGACTCTAAGAGTCAGCTTGATATTCTCTCTCTCTTCCTCTCTCTCTGCCCCTCCCCTGTTCATGCTGTCTCTCTCTCTCAAAATAAAAATAAATAAATAAATAAATGAGTAATTCCTCCTGCCGCGTCGAGAGACCCGGAAAGCAGTAGACCGGGAGGAAGAATCACAATTCTCAGTTACACAATTACAAACCTGAAGTGGTTTCTTTGGCAAAATAGAATGGTAGTTTGGATTAGTGCCCTAGCATTGGATGCAGTGATAAATGGTCGAAAATATGATACACTGTTTTGGAGGCAGATTCCTGATATGTCAGTGGCTGGGAGAAGAAAGAGGTTAGGAACCACCGGGTCAATAATCTACACATCTAATTGCAGAACTAATGGTCTGTGACCTCACCTTTGGTGTCTGCTTAGAGTAAGAAAAGTTTTACCTGAACCAGTTGCCTTCATTAACTACTGCGCAGCCTGGGCCCTTCCATGGGTCACTTAACACTTGTGCTCATCAACTTCCACACTATAAATGCAAGAAGTAAGGCGTCTCAGGATTTCTCGTGTAGAGGTACCGTGGTGGTATAAAAGTGCATATGGGCCTGCGTGATCCTGCTTCTAACTACTCATGAGCTGTGACCTTGGACAAGTTACATAATTTCTCCCAATTCAAGATGCTAGAAAGATAAAAATACCTTCCTTTATAGCTGATGAGAGGTTAAATAAAATCTCTCCTTCAGTAACTCTGTCTTGTTTATTGTCTACATAATGGTGGACTGGAACATTGGCATGAAGGCGTTGGATGAGGAAGACACAGTTCTCCTGGAAATATTCTTTCTTGTGTTTCAGAATGCCAAGCACCGGGCCCGACCCGTAGCAGAAACACACTGGGAGCTCGTTTTCTGTCTTCCAAATCCAAAATTACATGCTTCTGCCAGAACATAGGGTACACACTTAAAGACGACATAGCTGTGTTTTCAGTGTGCCCTTCTGGAACCCATATTCTAATCCAAATGAGTGGCTCTCCAATGTGACTTCTGGGTAATGAGCAGGATAATAAAGGAGATCATTTTGGAGAAGCAGACATCTTGCCCTCCCTCAGATAATCATTTTCCTGTACATTCACTCATTTTTTAAAGTACTGAGTTGCATTTGAAATTGGAGAGAAGGCGCAGATGAATAACTTCCAGTGTCTTATTTATTTTTCTTTGTCAGGGAAATGATCCCACCCTGAGAATTTTGAATCTATTCTCAGAGATATTTTTTATTACCTATAAATTTATTTTGTAACTTAGCAGAAAATTCACAGCCTTTTCACCTCGCGGTAGGCACTGCAGTATTTTTAATAGCATTTTATAGGAATGTCATATTCAATTAGTAATTTCCCCATGCCACCTCAACAATTAGTGAACTAATACAGGAAGTGCCAATAAACATCACATCAGGTGATAGTTTCCTCAGCCATTTGCAAGTTATTAATATGCTGTCAAGTCTAGAACTCAAGCTGAATTCCTATCAGAGTCCCTGGTCTTCACATTTGCTCGGTGATATCGTGGACGAGTGACACAGAGGCGAGACTTTCCAGTTTCTTACTCCTTTTTCTCTAACTCACAATCTCTCCATTTCCCTGTTTGTCTCTTCTGCCCCTCCTACAAGCATGAGTCCTGTTCGCACTGAACTAAATCTCCCAGTCAACTCATCTGCCTGTTTCTCTTTTTCAGTCAGGAGATGATGGGTTTGGCTGAACTTTCGAAGATGGAATATGCCGTTAACATTGATTTTTTTTTTAGCAAAATCTGTAATAGAGTATTATGTTGGCATCCCTTCATCGAAATTCTAAGTTTGAAGATTAATCACAAAAGCACATTCTTCAGAAATACTGAAGTTACAATATCCATATGGTTTTGTATATCAAAACTGCATTTGTGCTGTGTTCTTTTTTTTCTCCCTTTTTTCCTCTTGAAATATACTAAATTTCAAGAGGCATTTTCCGATTGTTGCTTTTCATACATTTCAGGAGAAAATAAACAACTTACTTTCCTAGGGCACTGTTTCAGAACACTTGCATGGTTTTAGATATGTCCCCTCCACCCGGCCATAAATTAAACTATTTATTAACCAACTAATATTTTTAAATGTCTACTTTAAGAACACCTGAGGAGAATATGAAAAGATGCCAACATTTTGTCCTCAAGGAGCTTATAACTTAGTTTAGAATAAAATGCTCAGTCAAATGAAAAATCAATTAATAATGAGTTAAATTGGAATGCAGTGCTGGTTCAAAGGGTGTCGTTACATATTATCTGACTGTTAAGTGAATGGTACAGATAATATTTCTGTGGTCCAGTGGACCTTCAAAGTACTTTAGGTAGGCCTTGAAGGACAGCCTTAAAATGTAGAGAATTTTGTAAAGAATCCAGTCCTGCGGTTCAGTATCAGCACATACGAAAACTCAATTCTCTCTTGGGACCATTTCACTTCACCTTGGCCTTACTCACCATTCCAGGCCTTGACTACCTCTAGGGAAGATGGGCAGTCCCGAATCCTGCTGTACCCGAGATGAGCTGTTGTGTTGAATCACTGACCTACTTTCGCCCGCGATGGTTCAATTTCAATTAGGCAATGGCTCTCTGTCAAAATTTGTGGTGGGTGCCTCAGGGAATATAAAAATGAGTATAATATGGTTGTTATTTATATTCTCATGCCTCGTGGGAGAGAAAGATATATAGGTAAAAACATTCCAAACCAAATAGAGTATGATGAGAGCTGAAACAGAGGTAGAAATCCAGCTGTACCTGAACCAGACTTTAATCCAATCTAGTAAGCTTAGTTCGATATAAAAATATAGACAGTCTGCCCAAATAAACCCTCCGATCCTTTAAGAAAGGTGATTAGTCTCTCAAATTTCCCCTGCCTCCTGCTCCTTTCTAAAATGGCATTTGACTACATGGTAGCGAACAGACGGTTTAATTGATTTTGTGAATTTACAGAAGTCAGTGCTGTTACCACAATGATCTGCAGGAAACAAACAGCTTCTGGCATTCGAGTCGTTTATCTTATCTAAACAGTGAACAAGGGACCTGATGGGCTGCACCTGCTTCTACCTGGCTCTTTTGGTTGCTGACATGTGACATGCGTGTGTCCACTGCTGCCGTCCATGGCCGCGGTCCTTCTTGCCTGGTCTTGAAGTTAAAACTTTCAACAGCTACTCATCCTGCTCCAGGTTTTGGCCTTTACGTCTGGGCCCTCAAGGCAGCCCAGCGTTTGTGGGGTCCCTGCACACCGCATAACCGCCAGGGGCACCCACGATCCCTCTCTGGATGCCTGCTGTCCGTGAGTCTGTACCGTCTTAGGGATGCAGCTTTTGGGCACTTCCTCAGAAGCTTACAGACCCTTGCTGGCACCCCAATGGAAGCAGGATCTGAGCTCTTTTGTCCTGAGCTAACCCCCCCTCACTGAATATTCCCAAAGCATCAGTCGGTTTCCAAGCAGCAGAACGTTTCAGGGTCAGGCATGGAGAGGCACACTTAAGTCTCGTTCTTCCTCCACCATATATTCCTACCACCTTTCGGCAGCCAGCTTCGTACCTGTCACAGAGCGGAGGGATGTCTTCTCTACACCTGCAGAAGAAATTCTGTCATCAAAGTCTTTAGACTTGATTATTATTTTAAAGGAATTTGGAAAATTATTTCGTTTCTTGTCCATATCTAATGTTAAAGCCTGGGGCTTTGGTCCACAATCTTAATTGTCAGATGTTTACTATTCTGTTCGTATTACTTTTGAAATTATCCCAATTAATATGCATTTATTCACTCATGCATAGAGCTCAAGGTGGTCGCATATAAAGTAAAAAAATGCAGAAACATAAACAGGAAAATAAAAGCTACATTTCAAAAAATGTATTTCTCCGGTTAGGTTCTGGCAAAAAGAGATAAGATCTGTATCAATCAGAGTTTTGCCAGAGAAAGAGAACCATTAGGATTTGTATGATTAGAATGATTATAGGGGCATCTCGGTGGCTCAGTCAGTTAAGCATCTGACTCTCTATTTTGGGTTAGGTCATGATCTCTTGGTTCATGAGTTTGAGCCCCACATTGGGCCTCACACTGATAGTGCAGAGCAGAGCCTGCTTGGGACTTTCTCTCCATTCTCTCTGTTCTTCTCTCTGTCTCCATCTCTCTCTCTCTGTCTCTCTAAATAAACCTAAAATTGAATAAATATATATATTTTATATAAATACAGGTATTTCTATAAATGTAAATATAGAGAGAGACAGAGACAGACTCAGACAGACACACAATGAGAGATAAGTGTTTGGCAGACGAGAAACTCAAGTAGGAGCTGCTACTGTATCAGTAGAATTTCTTGTCAAGGCCTTTCCACTGATTGGATAATCTCATTTACTTAATGTCAGCTGATTATGGATATAAATACATAATATGTATAAAACAGTGCCTAGACTAGTGTTTGAGTAAATGGCTCCTGTAGCTTAGCTTCATTAAACAAACTATCACATTGCCAAAATTCATGGGAATATAAAGGATCAACTATGAAGGCTCAAGCAACTAACTAGACAAAACAGACAAAGGCATTGGATCACTTAAGATAACTTGAATGGTTTTACTTTAGTAAGTGAGAAAGTGGTATACCTGTAACAAAACCATGAGGAGCTGATTTGAAGAAGAGGCTGATTCGTCCAGGTGTAAATGTTGAGGGATATGAGTTAAATGGCCATTTATTGCAGGTGATTAGTTCAACCAAGGTACTTTAATTGATATCAAAAGTCTAGCTGTATACTTTCACTTCCCTGCCCTGGACACAGCTGAATGGACCAGTAGTACACTCTTGACCCAATCTAAAGACTAAGGTTGTTCATATTTAAATACCATACATGCAAGCTAGTCAGATGGTCATGGGTCCTATAACCAAGTATGGAGTTGCAAGTGTATGCAGCCTAGCCCAGTCCAGGCAGAGAAGAACCACAGAAAAGCATAGATGAGTGAGATTAGGCAACGTTTCAAGACAGGGAATGTGACTTTAGTTCCTATCTTTATAAGCATTGTTTTGTGATTTCTGCTTTACTTCCTTTTTTTCTAAGTTTTATTATTATTGCAATTTTCATTTTATAAATATATTTGAATATATTTGAGTAATATAAAATATATGAATGAGTGGTTTTCTGTTCTTGTGTCCAGGAAAAAAAATCAAGTGCTATAAGGAAATTTAGTTGTAATATCATAATTATCTATTTTTAAATATTTTGCTACCTCAACAGTTAATTGGTATGCTTGATAGTGATAAAAGAACAAAGAGAGAATTTTAAAACTGAGGCCAATATGAGTCTTAATATAGCTGAACTGGAAAACAGTGGACTCCAAAATTAGTTGTATTTGGTTCAACATGGTTCTTGCAGGGTCAAAACCAAACATTTGTATAAAAACGCCTTCTACTGTCTTGAATGCGGTAAGTATTCACCAGCCCCTGGAGTTCAAATCCACCGACTCCACCATATTTGCATTGCTCACGTGCTCATCTCCCCACAAGGCCCACCTTAAGCCCTCGATCCATAACCATCGCTGTTCTGACATAGTCCCTGATTCCCATGCTTTTTTTTTTATTTGCTACTCTCATCTGGTAAAATCCCAACCACAGCTAATCCCACTTCCGCCTGCTCCATACCTCCTACGTCCATAACATCATTGGAAAAATATACCCAGTCATGTGTCTAAATTGAAATTGACGACCATTAACTCCAAATGCCCTATTCATGCAAACCAACGATGATACTACATTTTTAAATTCAGTCATACTTGTTTTTCTGGAAAATGATTTTATACTTTCTCCTATTACTATGCAACCCCCATGCTTCTTTCTTCCTCTTTTATTCTTATTTTTATGATGATAATCCTGCTTTCTACTTTACTGAGAATATAGAGCCACTCAACTACATAAACCCATTGCCTCCTTTCCTTGCCGACCAGATAGGTTGTGTCCCTTCCCCAGAAATCCTTCTTTGTCCCTTCTGCATATCAATACTTCCTCTTCTACTATTTGATTTCTGTCAGCAACTACACCTCTCTTTCACTGACGTGGGACTGTAAAATAATACCAATTTGGAAACCTATTTGGCAGTTTTTTATAAATTTCAATATTGCCTCCCTAAGACTCAATATTTCCATTTCCTATTTTTTATATAAGAGAAATAAAAAGATATATTCACAAAAAGACTAGGACAAGAATGTTCAGAGCCCCAGGCTGCAAATATTTCAATTGTATATAATTATGAGTAATCTTAAAATATTTTGGTATATTTCCCCATTCCAATACTACTCAGCAATTAATATTAATTAACAACTGACATATACAGCAAACTGAATGAAATTAAAAAGTTACATAAAAAGAAGCCATACACAGAATAGTATATTCATATGATTTGATTTGTATAAATATCAAGAAAAGGCAAAGAAAACCTGTGACAATAAAAATTAAAACAATGGATGTCTCTTCATGCAGAGTCATTGACTATAAAGGGTTATAGGAAACTATCTAGGGTGAGGAAAAGTTCTAAATCTTGATCGTGGTATTACAAAAGTTTATGTATCTGTCAAATAAATTGTAGAGAAAAAAATCTGTGCATTTCTCTATATGTAAATTGTAACTCCTAAAAACACAAAAAGAGACTTAAAGTTGACATGTCTCGGTAGGCTTACTTATCAGGTGGCAGTCAGAGGAAGCTGTCATTAGATGCTAGAAAGATATAGATGCATGTTGTTGCAATAGGTAAACATGTTGTAAGATTGTTTCCTTTGCAAATCTGGATAGTGCAGAGGAAAAGTCTAAATAGAATATTAGTGATCTGTGTTCTTTATAAAGTGATGCTTATAACAAGGCATAACAAAAAAGAGATGAGCAGAGGGGGATTCAGAACAGAAGAATTAAAAAATCTGGATCTTGCAGGTTTGGAAATGCCAACTCTTCTAGACCCCAAACTAGAAACGTCACCTGAAGATCTTTTAGTTAAACAAGATTTAAGTCTTGGCAGGAAGGGGTTGAACAGTGGTGAGATTGACTCACAGGGTTCAAATCATATAGTCTCAACATAAATGTCAGTTTCAGAGGGAGAGCTGGGAAGTCAAGGAGGCAAGACATAAATGAGTGAATTATGCTAGATAATTTCATTTAGAGAAGAAGTTGAATGTGATTACACATATGCGGTACTAACTAAGGTAACTAATTTCATTTTTGCAAGAATTGCATTGCGAATATTCAGAAAATCTCATCCTAAAACAGCAGAATGCACATTCTTTTACAGTGCACATGGAACATTCTCCAGAAAAGATAATATATTAGGCCACAAAACAATCCTAAACAAATTTTAAAAGATCAAAGTCATACCATACATCTTTTCTGACCAGAACATTATGAAAGTAGAAGTCAACCACAAGAAAAAATCTGGAAAGACCACAAATACATGGAGGTTAAATAACATGCTACTGAACAATGAAAGGGCCAACCATAAAATAAAAGAAGAAATAAAAAAAAAATACATGAAAAAAAATGAAAATGAAAACACAATGATCCAAAACCTTTGGAATGCAGCAAAAGTGTCCAGAAGAGAGAAGTATATAGCAATACAGGCCTACCTCAAAACATGAAAAATCTCGACCTAACCTTATACCTAAAGGAGCTAGGAAATGAAGGAGAAGAAGAACAACAACAACAATAAAAGCCCTAAAACCAACAGAAGGAAGGAAACAGCAAAGATTAGAACAGAAATAAATAATAAACCTAAAAAACAAAACAACAACAACAATAGAACAGATTGATGAAAACAGGAGCTGGTTCTTTGAAAGAAAATCAATAAAGGTGATAAACCTATAGCCAGACTTATCAAGAAAAAGGAGAAAAAACTCAAATAAAATCACAAATGAGAGAGAAGAAATAAAAACCAAAACCACATAAATACAAACAATTATAAGAGAATATTATGAAAACCTATATGCCAACAAATTGAACACCTATAAGAAAAGGATGAATTCCTAGAACCATATAAACTACCAAAACTGAAACAAGAAAAAATAGAAAATTTGAGTAGGCTGATAACCAGCAAATAAATGGAGTTAGTAATCAAAACAAAAGCAAAACAGAAAAATGAAAAACTGCGAACAAAAAAAAAACAAAACAAAACAAAAAACAAAACAAAACCACAGCTTCACGGGCGAATTCTACCAAACATTTAAAGAAGAGTTAATACCTATTTTTCTCTAACAATTCCAAAAGATAGAAAAGGAAGGAGAACTTCCAAATTCATTCTAGGAGGCCAGCATTATCCTGATACCAAAACTAGATAAAGACACCACTAAAAAAGAGAAATATAGGCTAGTATCTCTGATGAACATATTTGCACAAATCCTCAACAAAATTCTAGCAAACAGAATCCAACAGTACATTGAAAGAATCAGTGACCAAAGGCACGTGGGATTTATTCCTGGGTTGCCAGGGTGGTTCAATATCCACAAATCAATCAACATGATTCAACACATTAATAAAAGAAAGTATAAGAACCATATGATCATTGCAGAAAAGGCACTTGACTAAGTACGACATCCATTCATGAAAAAACCCTTCAACAGAGTGGGTCTAGAGGGAACATACCTCAACATAGTAAAGGCCATCTATGAAAATCCTGTGGCTAATATTATTCTAAATGGGGAGAAAGAGAGCTTTTCCTATATGTCAGGAACAAGACAGGGATATCCGTTCGCACCACTTTTATTCAGCATAGTACTGGAAGTCTTAGTCCCAACAATTAGACAACAAAAATAAAAGGCATCCAAATTGGCAAGGAAGAAGTCAAATTTTCACTATTTGCAGATGACATGATATTATATATGGAAAACCTCAAAGACTCCACCAAAAAAACTGCTAGAACTGATAAATTCAGCAAAGTCACAGTATACAAAATCTTTGTAATGTGTTAAATTTCTATATTCCAATAATGAAGCAGCAGAAAGAGAAGTTAAGAAAACTATCCCACTTACAATTGCATGAAAAATACAAAGGTAACTAGGAATACACCTAACCGAAGAGGTGAAAGTCTTGTACTCTGAAAACTACACAATACTGATGAAAGAAATTGAAGATGACACAAAAGGATAGAAAGAGGTTTCATGTTCATGGATTGGAAGAACATATATTGTTAAAATGTCTCTACTACCCAAAGCAATTCACACATTCAATGCAGTTTCTATCAAAATACCAAAAGCATTTTTCACAGAACTAGAAGAAACAATCCTACAACTTGTATGGCACTACAAAAGACCCTGAATAGACAAAGCAATCTTGAAAAACAAAGCTGGAGGCATCATGATTCCAGATTTCAAATTATATTACAAAGTTGTAGTAATTAAAATAGTGGGGTACTGGCACAAAAATAGACACATGGATCAATGGAACAGAATAAAAACCCAGAAATAAACCCACAACTTTGTGGTCAATTGATCTTTGACAAAGCAGGAAAGAAGATCCAGTGGGGAAAAAAGATCGTCTTTTCAACAAACCAGACACCAACAAGCAGAATAATTAACTTGGACCATTTTCTTATACCATACACAAAAATAAATTCAAAATGGATTAAACACCTGAATGTGAGTTCTGAAGCCCAAAAAATCTTAGAGAAGGACACAAGTGTAACTTCTTTGACACTGGCTGAAGCCACTTTTTCTAGGTATGTCTCTTGATGCAAGGGAAACAAAAGCAAAAGTAAAATGTTGGGACTACATAAAATAAAAGCCTTGTCCACAGTGAAGGAAACAGTCAACAAAACTAAAAGACAAACTGTGGAATGGGAGAAGGTATGTACAAATGGCATATCCATGGGGTGCCTGGATGGCTCAGTCAGTTGAGTGTCCGAGTCTTGATTTCAGCTAGGGTCATTATCCCAGGGTCGTGGCATTGAGGCCCCATATCAGGCACCGTAGTGACCATGGAATGCACTTAAAATTCTCTTTCTCTCCACATTTTCCCCTCTCCCCTGCTTGTGCTCTCTCTCTCTCTCTCTCAAATAAATTTTTTAAGAAAAATAATTTTACATCTCAACACCCAAAAAACAAATAATCCAATTCAAATTCAGGCAGAAGACATGAATAGACATTTCTCCAAAGAAGACATACAGATGGCCGACAGACATGAAAAGATGTTCAACATCACTCATCATCTGGGAAATGCAATCAAAACTACGAAGTATTTCCTCACGCCTGTCAGAATGGCTAAAATCAAAAACACAAGAAACAATGGGCGTTGGTGAAGATGTGGAGAAAAAGGAACCCTCTTTCACTCTTGGTGAGAATGCAAACTGGTGCAGCCACTGTGGAAGACACTATGAAGGTTCCTCAAAAAATTAAAAATACAGCTACCCTACAATCCAGAAATCTCACTTCTGGGTATTTAGCCCAAAAATACAAAAATACCAATTCAAAGGGATACCTGCACCTCAGTGCTTATAGCACCATTATCTACAACAGCCAAATTGTGGAAACAGCCCAAGTGTGCACTGATAAATGAATGAATAAAGATGTCGTATATATACAATGGAATGTTACTCGGCCATGAAAGAGAATGAGATCTTACCATTTGCAAAGACATGGATGGAGCTAGAAAGTATTTATTGTGCTAAATGAAATAAGTCAGCCGGAGAAAGACAAATACGATATGATTTCACTCGTATGTGGGATATAAGAAAAGGGACAAAAAAGAGAGAAATAAGAAACAGACTCTTCACTACAAAGAACACATTGATGGTCACCAGAAGGGAGGTGGGTGGGGGAATGGGGGAAATAGGTGATGGGGGTTAAGGCATGCACCTGTCCTAATGAGCACTGGGGGGGGGGGGGGGTTGCCTGGGTGGCTCAGTCAGTTAAGCAGCCAACTTCAGCTCAGGTCATGATCTCATGGTCTGTGAGTTTAAGCCCCGTGTCGGACTCTGTGCTGATGGCTCAGAGCCTGGAGCCTGCTTCGGATTCTGTATCTTCCTCTCTCTCTGCCCTTCTCTTGCTCACTCTCTGTCTCTATGTCTCTCAAAAATAAAATTAAAAAAAAAAATCTAATGAGCACTGGGTATTATATAAAATCGTTGTATTACTACATTGTACACCTGTATGTTAAGTAATTGGAATTAAAATTACAACTTAAAATAGATAGTTGTGAGGGCGCCTGGGTGGTTCAGTCAGTTAAGCATCTGACTTCAGCCCAGGCCATGATTTCCCTGTTCTTGGGTTCAAGCCAGGAGGCAGGCTCTGTGCTGACAGCTCAGAGCCTGGAGCCTGCTTTGTATTCTGTCTCCTTCTCTCTCTCTGCCTCTCTCCAACTCCTGATCACTCTCGCTCTCTATCTCTCAAAAGAGAGAGAGAGAGAGAGAGAATTGTGTTACCAAATAAACTACAAGGGTGTCCTAACAGTACCTGTAAATTTGTACTTGGTGGGTGTGGCTCTAGAGTGTGAATTCCCTAAGGAGGGTGTACTCTGTGTTGCCCATTACAAATGTAACCATAGACTACAAGGGGGTAAAAAATGGACAAAGGATTTATC
The DNA here is from genome assembly GCA_030068075.1 of Paguma larvata. Lineage (NCBI taxonomy): Eukaryota > Metazoa > Chordata > Mammalia > Carnivora > Viverridae > Paguma > Paguma larvata. Next base: position 30,452,828 of record CM057831.1, read on the forward strand.
CCCAGAAAACAGTCAGGGTCTCCCGAATTAATTTTTTTCACTACCAGAGCAGAGTCTTTATGAAGCCAGTTCCATAAGACTTCATCATTGCTGTGGATTCTCCCATCCTTCCATCTCCTAAATGAGACTTCAATGCAGTTTAGTTATCCCATTTCTGCTACAGAACAGAGCCGATGCCTTGTCTTTTGTCCATCGATTGTGATACCTGGTGAAGACGATTGTACAAGACCCCACATCTCTTCTGGAGTTCGAGCTACATGCATTACCTGGATGGGGGGTAGTATGTAACGCGGCTCGAGAGGCAGGCCGTGCAGGGATTCGTAAGCTGAATTAATGAGTATAACTTAGGAACAATGGTCGCCATTGGCTTTAGTTTACTTGGGGCATGGCCTGATGCATGTTTTGAGAATGCTCTTTAGGTCTGTGTGTTAAGTAGATTGGAAGTGGATCGGGGGAGTAACAGACAGTAAATTAGGTTTTACAACGATTAAGGCAAGATGGTAGCTGGTGTCAGAGGGGGTCTAGGATATCGCATCAGTATGAGAAATATTTAAAAGTAAAGTTAACTGAACTTGGTGATGCATTAGAAATAGGTGAGAGAAATTGGGGATGGCAAGACAGTCTTGAAACTTGGGCATAAAAGTTGAGGTGGATGATGATGTTACCTGCTGAGGAAACAGCTTGAAAATAACTAGGTTTGGAAGAAGTAGCTTGAAATTGGACCAGTCGGATATGAGGTATTGGCAGTAACTTGGAGACATCTGATGTCTTGAATTCAGAAGAGATGTCTTCCCGGACAATTCATTTAAGTATAATTAGGATATAAATAATGATTGAGGCTTTGGACTTGAATTAGTCTAGAAAGAGACTATAGAAATAAAAAGAGAAAAAAAAAAAAACCCAGGAGAAAACGTTGGTAAATGGAAGAGGCAGCTCTATAAAATAATTGTGTCTAATGCCAGCTCCCTAGCACCAGATTGAGTTCAAATTGAATTCCAGCCATATATCGTGTTACCCGGCCCTTAGAGGAATATGATATGGTATAAGAATTCGAGCTCTTAAGTCAAAATATTATTTTCTATATAACAGCTATTGACCTTAGACTAATTTATTCAACCCATCTGGGCTTCTCTTTTTCCCATGAGAAAAAAATGAAGAGAAGACTGAGTTTATGAGCTATTTTGAAGGATTATATTTGTTAAAAAATAGCTAAAACGTTTGACGTGTAAGAGGAGTGCAGAAAAGTAGCTCTTTTATTATCAATTCTGTGACCTTAGAGATACTGGAAAAAATATGTACCTGTTTAAAATTTTAAATGTTTTTTCTTTTTTTCTTTTACTTTTTAAAAAATGTTTTTTGGGTTTTTTTTTTGTTTTTTTTTTAACGTTTATTTATTTTTGAGAGACATAGAGACAGAGTATGAGCAGGGGAAGAGCAGAGAGAGAGGGAGACACAGAATCCGAAGCAGGCTCCAGGCTCTGAGCCGTCAGCACAGAGCCCGACGCGGGGCTCGAACTCACAGACCGAGAGATCATGACCTGAGCCGAAGTCGGCTGCTTAACCAACTGAGCCACCAGGCGCCTCTAAAAAACGTTTTAATGTTTACTTTTGAGAGAGAGAGAGAGAGAGAAAGAGAGAGAGGAGGGGAGAAGAGCAGAGAGAGGGGAGGGGAGACACAGAGTCTGAAGCAGGTCCCGGCTCTGAGCTGTCTGCACAGAACCCGACACACGCTTGAACTCGTGAACAGTGATCTTGAACTCAGGAACAGTGAGATCAGGACCTGAGCTGAAGTCGGACGCTTAATCAATTGAGCCACCCAGGTGCCCCTAAAGGTTAATCCTTTCAACAGCAAATGTACTTAAAAACTCTGACAGTCTCGTTATTCAAAATCTTTTAAGATAATATTCCAGATTGTTTATAGTCACTGCAGATTAAAAGGATGCTTTAACATTTTACCTGCAGAAAACATTATTTTCTTAAGGGCTAACATATAAAGAAAAAAGCACATGAGTTTGCTGTTGTATAATTGGACAACTATAATACTAAGCTGACTTTTTTCCAGCAATTATCAGTGTCGCGATCCTGTCCCATTATTTTCAACATCAGAGAAAACTCGCAACTCTTGGCTACAGTTACCCTGCAAGATTTCATTAATGTGGCTCCTGTTATTTGTACACTTGAGCATACTCCTTTCTTCCCTCTTGAGAAAGTCAATTAATGTATTAGCTGGGAGAGGACTTGACATGCCAAATACCTGCAAGGAGAAAATACTTCTGTATTCCCTTTCTATGTCTTCATTCTATTGCCACATTAGGAAATAAAGTCTTTAAGGGCGTAGAATGTCTTATTTTGTTACCAAGGTTTTATCTCCAGACAGATCATCCTTCCCACAAAGGCCTCTACATCGGTCAATACCTAACAAAGACTCCTGATTAAAACCAGGAGGGGGGATTTAAGAGCACGGTCTCTTAGACACTTGCCCACTTTATTTTCTCAGTATCTTATCCATCCGTCATCTACATGTTGTGTGTAAGAAATTCGGTTCTGCAGAATTTCCCCCAGGTGGCATGTGGTGTGGAGGTAAGGGGCAGGGGCAGAGGCTGGAAACAGACTTGAGAAAACGTGGTGTGCTATCCACTGTTGGAGAGCAGCCTGTGGAAAACACAGCGTTGTCGTCAGAGCAGGGGTGAGGGCAGGAGAAAGCTACTGGGAGCAAAACTTCAGGCCACCTGTGAAAAGAGAGACACCAGTCAGCCTTGTCCAACAAGCAGCTGTGGTCACCACGTATGACCAACTCGAAAAGGAGAGGCAAGACCATTGGAGCTCGCCTCCTCCGAAGATTCGCTTCCCCTTCCCTACGCAGCAGGCACGTCAGGCTCAGCTCAGAACTGTGGTGCATTAGCTTTACTTTGAAATCCCCAAGGATTTCCAACCTGATTCTGTTACTTACCGCTCCTACATTTCCTAAACTGGCTACATACTGAGGCATGGATTACTTTTTTCCAACGGGAACAAAGCAGTTTTGTGTGGATTCTATCTGGTCAGAGAACGGCCACCAAATGAGTGGCATTTAGGATGCTTTGGGGTGCCAAAGCACTCATTTATTCAGTAATGGACCTCTGTCTCATTTGCATTCTTACAGAAAAGAAAGCCAACAGAAAGGTTAGCATAGCTGCCATTTTTCCTGATGTTAATAACATATCTTATGTTTCTTTGCTCAATTTAGATTTATTGCCTTAAATTTTTTAGACTTTTGTTTAAATTTTAATATGGGGATTGGAGGGCTTTCATGTTACCCATTTTTGTGGAGTTTTATTGTCCTTTCCTTTTTTCCTCCTTTCAAATTTTAAATTCTGTTTAAACTGTGTTAGGTGTCTAATTAGGCATCCACTTTTTTTGTTTGGCTTTGTTGTCCTGATGTTAGGATAACTGGTTAAGAGCAATGAGACTATTCATTCGTACTTTTTTTCCTGAGTGACTCCACTGTAGAAAGGGGGTAAATTTGACTCCTAAGACTGTAAGACTGAAGCCAACCTTTTGCTTCTTTGTTTTCAGTCCCCTGCTCCGGCGCACCACAGGGGACTTCCAGTGTTCATCAAGGCTGGCCGAACCCAGCTGGCAGTGCTGAGCTTCGAGAGCAACAGAGACATTGGGGACAATCTGGCTCATTTGCGAGTTTCTGACTTTTTGGCCCAAAGAACAAAATCTTATAAACAGCACTTACAAAAGGCTCAGTATTACAGGATGTCAAGTTTCATGACAGCCTTCCTCTTGGCAAAGATATAATGTTTTTCCCTTAGTCTAGCTCGTTATTATACTGACATTTCTTTTGGGAAAGAATAGCTGTGGTATTTAATTAAAAACAAAAATTAGTAGCAACCCCCCCCCCACCAAAAACCCTAAGCAATCTGAATGGGACTGACGGTAGAGCTAAATCAGCAAATCACTCAAATAATCTCACCAACATTTATTTCCCAAACCGCATTTTCTAAAGTAAATTTTATGTGATCTATGGATGTTTAGAGAGCTTGGATCCCAGTCCCATTAAAGTCATTTTTCAAAAATATAACTCAATATATCCATTGCTTTAAACTTCAGGTTTAAACTTGAGGTTGACAAGAGGTCTTTGTGTTAGCAGAAGACTCCAATGACTCAAATACAGAAGGCGTTCTCCCCCAAATTTGCACACAATTACTTTATCAATAAGCTAGCATTAAGCAACTTAATAGCTTTTAGATCCTGTACTCTACACCAGTGATAGTTTCTTTCTTTATTATTACAAGGGCGAAACATAGGTGAAGTGGCCGAAATAAAGATAGTACAGTGGTTTTTATCTGAAACTTATCCACGGTAATGGTCGTTTAAAAGCTCCAAGGTGAGCATAGCAGGAGAGAATTTAAAGGCCTGAGAGAACAGCACTGACTCACCAGCAAATAGAGCAATGTGGCCTGGAAGCATCCAGGGTCGAACCAAAGTTCAATAGCAGATATGGAAGAGAGGACAGAAAGTCCGGCGGGAAAGATGGCAGAAGTGTAGGCTTAAGTAATGAAATCAGTAACTGGAAAGGGAAATGGGGTGGCAAAAGACGAGGTCCTGCCAAACAATGTCACTAGATTTTAATAGACATAGCTCTGTCTCAGAGCTGCTATCTGTGTACTGGGTCTTACCCTTAAAGACGAATGGTTGAGACTTAAGGCCCCAAAACACATTCTCCTGAATTAATGATCCTGAAGACTTAGTAGCCACTAAATTAATTTCTCTACCTGAGTGCTATGTATATGTAATACAGGATGGTGGGGTGTTTTTTTTTTCTTTAATATTATTGAGTTTTTTTCTGTTTTCTGTATTCTACCACTAGAATGTAGTAAGAATAGCATCCTTTTCTATCGTGTTCATGACTGTATTTCTTAGCAAATTGGCCGAGACTGGCATATATCAATTGCTTTAAAAATATTGGTAAATGGACCAATCAAATGCCATGTCTCTTTTACATTTGTAAAATTACAAACTATGTCTCCTGACATTTTTATATAATTTCAATCTGTTTTACTACATATGAAAATTGAACATCTTTACTATAGATAGATTAGCACTGCTCAGTAGCAACAGTAGTTAATGCCAAATACCATTTTTTTATTGGAAACACATCCAAAACCCTAGGAGCTTATAACGATGAAACAGTGACATATGGTGTGATTGCATTAAAGAGGACAGAGTATAAATTTACAGCATCATCTCTTTAAAAAAAAAGAACAATATTTTGAAAAGAAATATTGTATCATAAAACATCACGAATGTGTAATTTTAATAATACTAGTTGGCAATATAATTTTTAAGAATTTCTGTAAATCATGAAAACCAGTGTTTTTAACCTATACAGGCCTTGTAATTTCTAGACTACTATATATTTTTAAAAACCTGTTATATAACGAGCAAATAATATTACAGATATGAAATTTACTATTCACTATTGTTTTGGTCTCATATTAACTCGCTCTAAAGGAAATAACTCCTTCGATTAGATAGCCAAGGTAGATGCCGCATGCCAGTGTCAGGGCCAATTCTGAAATCTGGCTTTGAGATAGAATCTGAATCAGTCCAATTGTATGTTGTCAAATACTAGATCCTGTGATAGAAAACACAGCGGAGGAATCACTGCCAGCCCCAGCAAGTCTGAGTGGAGCAGTTCACTTACCACAGGCAGACAGTGGGCAGTCCCCACCGACGGCTCTACCATCCAAGGAAAAGTTGGATGGAACTCAAGAATTCCCCTTAAAGTACTCCCCTGTTTACTGTTGGAGTTTTCTGAAGTCAATAAATAACTTCTCTATTTTCTTAGCAAATATAAAAATAATGGATAGATAGACTCAGGAGTCACACAAATGGAAACCAGAATGACAGCTTCATAACACGTCATACTGTTTGAGAAGCTCGGCTTAGCTTTCTGGCAACAGTGGCTTTCTTAGTGCTGTACTCCAGACTGAAATTTATCCATTCTAGTCATTAACTGTGGTGAAACACCCAAGCGCTTCTCCAAATGGGATGTGCCTCTGAAATTTAGGGCACCTCAGGGCACCTGGGTGGCCCAGTAGGGGAAGCGTCCAACTTTGGCTCAGGTCATGATCTCATGGTTCATGGGTTTGAGCAGCTCAGAGCCTGGAACCTGCTTCCGATTCTGTGTGTGTGTCTCTCTCTCTGCTCCTACCCCGCTTGCACTCTGCCTCTTTCTCTCTCTCAAAAACAAACATTAAAAAGTAATTAAAACTTAGGGCACATAGGAGCAGAGATAACCCAATGTCAATGGGCAAAAATATTTTTTTAAATTCATCCCCAAAAAGTCACAGGGAGATAGGTCAGGATTCCCCTAGGAAATCCTTCCCCATGGGAATCAAGGAGGTGGGTCTAAGAGTTAACCTTAGACATCATTGTGCTCTGGTCTCCCTTGTTACTTTTCTTAATAGATAGTTGTGAAAAGTTATAGATTGTTTCTTCCCTTTTTTTGCTTCTTTACTCTTTTCCTGCTATTTTATTCCATGTTTTTCTTATTTTTATAATATAAGCTTCATTATTAAATAACAAATATTCAATAAATATTTGTAGTATTCAATAGTATTCAATAAATATTTGTTTTTATTATAATATTGAGTAATAAGTTCAAAAGCAGATCTGCTCTGTATGGAAAGATATCAAGGTACTGAAAACAACAGCAAGTCCCCATGACAAATGTCTCGATCAGAACAAAATTGGTCAAAAAGCAAAATCCACTGTGGGTTAGTAAAAGCAGAAGGATTCCATTGAATGTCACTTGCAGTGCATTGTTAGGGAAGGCAGAAGCCCATGAAGAACCACGGAGAGTTACCAGGGAAAACAGAAGCTGAGTAAACACTGAGAGGAAGATCTTGCATCCAATCCCTGTCTTGGTATTCCAGCCAGGAACATAAAAAAATGTTTGCTCAAGAGTAATGAGGGTTTTTTCATGCTTAAGTGTAATGAGATATTTCAGAAAATGTACTGGTTCACTCTTAAGACAGAGTATTTGCAACTAGTATGAAGCATTGAACGTAGAAATCTTGTAGCTTTGTAACATTTTGTTAGCAAAGGTTGCAAATAAAATCTTTAAAACATATTAAAGTCGATTTATGGAGTCAGAGAAATCTTAACATGTCAAGAAAAAAATCTAGTCTACTCTAAAAGACCATTTCATCCCCTACACATTTATTACATGTTAAGATTTTAAATAATCATTAAAATTAATGCTCTTTTGTCCACCGTTTATATAAAGAGTACCTTTGATTACCAACAATATAACACATACACATATGGGCCTTTGAAGGCCCAGCCATCAGATAGTGAACAAAGTCTACCCTAACCCAACTGCGTGACACAATAATGTAAAGTTGTGTATTAAAATAAACGCCCTTGAAGGTTCTTCACCCCAGTTCAGAAGTAGCAAGAGTCATTTCTCGTGTTTGATGTAAACATAAAAATCCAATCTCACTTTTATATCCAAGACCTGAAGAACAAATGAATAAAGCCAGTCAGGAGGGGTCAAGCTGGGCAAAGGCTCGGATTTCGCTTAGAGCAACCCACTAAGGGGTAAGGACTACGACAGGTCAAGAACATCCAGGCTTCTGGACCTCAGGTCCCACAAATGGAGATTATACGATTTCTGTTCCGACCAAATGGGCGAAAGCACAGATAATCAAAGTAGTGATTTAGAACGAGAGAGCAGAGAAGGTCAAGGCAGACAGATGTCAGTGGACGTAAGATATCCCAAGCAAGCTGAACTCTCACGGTGGCCGAGTCTAGATCTAGATTACTTTTGCTTTGAATATTTTAATACATTTTGTCTAGCATAGGACTCCATGACTCATAAATAACTGTAGGAAATAGTTACAGTCAAAGGAAAAGTCAGAAATCCCACAGAAACCATCTGTCCAAGTCTTTCCCTTTAAACAACCAACAGACACACAGACACACCTGTGCCTACCTCTCCATTTTTGTCTCAGAAAAAAAAAATAGAATATTCAATTTTAATACCTGTGCTCCTTTTCTCAATGTGTTGCGTTGCATTTGTGGCCCGCAGATCTTCAACCTTCGATTCCATTTTTGCTTTTGAGACTTGAAAATAGAAGCCAGCTTGCATAGATTCAGTCCTTGTAGCTATATTAGTTCGTTAGGAGTTCCGTAACCAAGGACCACAAACTGGTGGCTTAGGTAACAGAAATGTATTATCCCACAGTTCCGGAGGCTGGAAGCCTGAGATCAAGGTGTGGGCGGGGCTGGTTCATGCTGAGGGCTGTGAGGGAGAATCTGTTTCATGTTGTTCTTCACCAGCTTCTTCTTTGCTTTGGCACTTCACTGGCCTTCCTTGACTTGTGGATGCAACACCCCGTCCCTGCTTCGTGTTTAATGGACTTCTTCCTATGCGTGTGTCTGGGTCTCAGCTTCATCTTTTTATAAGGATGCCATTCCTTATAGGTTAGGGGTCTGCCCTACGCCAGTATGGCCCCATGTTAACTAATTACATCAGCAGCAACTCTGTCCCTCAAATTTTGAAGGGACACCAGAAACCCATAACAGTGCTTCCAATCTCATGGTTTGCACACAAACCTGATGCGTGAATCTTGTTTTAGACCCAGTCATTCAAAGAGCTGAGTGTGGTTGGTGCAGCCACTATGGAAAATAGTGTAGAAGTCCTCAAACAATTAAAAGTTCCCCTACCATATATATGATCCAGCAATTCCACTTCTAGGTATATACCTGAAGAAAATGAAATCCCTCTCTCAACGACGTACCTGTAACCCCACATTCACTGCAGCATTATTACAGAGCCAAGCCATAGAAACAACCTACTGTGTCCGTTGATGGATGAATGGATGAGGAAAACTTGGTACATATTTATAGAGCAGTACTGTCGAGCCATAGAATGGAAGGAAATGCCGCTATTTGGGACAACACAGATGGACCTGGAGCACATTATGCTGAGTGAAATAAGCCAGACAAAGAAAGACAAATATTGTCTGATCTTACTGTAGGTGGAAACTAAAAATACTCAAAAACATAGAATGGTAGTTTGGGAGGTGAGAGGAGTGGAGAGATATTGGTCAAAGGAGAGAAATGGAATTCGTTCTTTTAATACTCTTTTTTTAAAGTTTATTTTATTTATTTTGAGAAGGAGGAGTGGGAAAGAGAGAGAGAGAATCCCAAGTAGGCTCCACACTGTCAGCACAGAGTCCGATTGTGGGACTCAAACCCACAAACCCTGAAGTCATGACCTGAGGCAGAATCAAGAGTCAGGTTCTCAGTCAACTGAGCTACCTGGGCGCTCCAATATGGCATTATTAAACTATAGTAATCATGGTCTACATTGAATCTGTAGGCATGTATCCTACACACCTGCACTTTCGACCAATTCTCATGTCCTCCAACTACCTCCCTGTCTCCGGTAGCCACTCTTGTACTCGGTGTCTAGGTATTCAGCTTTTTTAAGATTACACATAGAAGTAATCTGTGTTTGGTTTATGTCACTTAGTATCCTTCTTAATGGTATTCCCATACTTTCCTTTTTTTTTTTTCTAATTTCAGTTTCTCCCACACTTCTTTGACAAATTTTTACTTCAAAATAAGAACTTCAGTGTTACTCCTTATCTAATGAGCGATAAGAATACATTCCCCAGGGCAAGGTCTTTGATTTTCCATCACCTCTACTCCTCACTGTTTCCACACAGGTGCTCTAAGATCAAGATCAAGTGTTCTCCATTGCCTAAAGCTTTCCTGTTTCTGTGGTTTTGCTACTGCCATTCACTTTCCCTGGAATATCCTTTGTACATAGTATATTTGCCTGTGTGTCAATGAAATTACCTTTAAATGTGTTATCAGTTATTTTACCTATTTTCCGACCATTTTGTTTCACAGAAGTAAAGTAATTTATTTTATTCTAGAATTTCTTAGATTTCAGTAATTCTTACTATTATTTAGAAGTGATAGTATTACTTAGATTTCTCAGAAGTTCAGTGGTGGTTTGTTCATTTCATACATGTATAGAACTTTACCTGTAAAGGCTACAGAATACTATAACATAAAAAAAAAAAAAACACTTATAATTCTAACTTATCTGGATTTTGCTGGTTGTAGGCAAAGAAGAACTAATGTATTTAGGGTTAGTAAATTATAAACAAATTGTTTATTCAAAGGTAAAATTGTTTAGATGACAAACATAAAGGCATATAAGAAATTAAAAATCTTTTAGTTATTAGAATGTTTAGGCATAGAAGAAGCTAGAATTTTAAATAGAAGAGCAGGGCATGGGTTGGGATGAGCACTGGGTTGTATGGAAACCAATTTGACAATAAAAAAATTAAATAAATAAATAAATAAATAAACAGAAGGAAATTCACATTCTTCATAAGTTTCTGCCCTTTCTTTCCTTCTTTTCAAAATGACCTATTTCTATGATGGCACTGTCACTGTTCTTGGTTACACTGAGAATATTGAAAACTCTTTTACATAAAGCATATTGTTACTTGTCCTTGGAAGAAGACTGGAAAAGGTCTGGAGAAAAATATTTATAACAACAAAATTGATGAAAATTTAAAGGCTTTTCATTCAAGTTGTTTTAAATCATTGTTATATTTTCTCTCACATGTTCTGTATTTTAAGTATTCCCTGAATACAAGATATCAACCACCCGATGCAAATCTTCATAAAGCAAACAGGAATTGAGTTTTACATTAATTTAAGTAGCGTGGACTTTGCCATAATCAGAAAGTCATAGAAAATTTTACATAAACTTTATTTTTATTTTATAACAGTTTTAGATTTATAGTAAAACTGATAAAACAGTACAGAGTTCCATATTCCCCGCACCCAACATCCCCGTAAGTAATAGTATGACATTAGCATATTATATTTGTTAAAAGCAGCAGACCTCACGTCATTTTTCTTTTCCAAGATACCACATTACATTTTGTCATATCATCCTGTGCTCCTCTTGACTGACAGTTTCTCAGACCGGCCTTGTTTTTAATGATCTGGACGGTTCTGAGGTGTCCTGAACAAGTACTTTGGAAAATGTCTCCAACTGATAGTTGTCCGATAGTTTTCTGATGACTCAGCAGACGTTATGGGTCTGCGTAGGAGGATTACAGATGTCCTGTTTTCACTACGTCATATCAAGATACATCCTAACCATGTGACTTAAAACTGTCAATGCTGACCTTGTTCACCTAAGCGAGGGTGAACCAGTTTCTCAAGTTTCTCTAGTCCCGCCCCCAGTCCCCCACCATACACACACACACACACACACACACACACAAACACACACACACAGACACGCACACACGTCCCTGCTTTTCCAGGCATATTCTTTGGAGGAAGGTCTCTTTGCACAGCCCGCAGTAAGGAATGGGGAGTTAGGCCCTACCTGTTTGAGGGTAGCATATGTACGTAAATAATTTAAAATTTTTCCTCATGGGAGTTGACTCTTCTTCATTTGATTTATTTATACACTCATTTATTCTATCAGTATGTACTTATGGACATTTAGTTTTTACTTTAGATTATGATCCATATTTATTTTGTTGCTCAGAATGTTTCAGCTTGGACCTTTGGGTGATTTCAGTCGACTCCTATGTACCTTTAACACACCCTTAAAATTGTTGTTATTGTTGGGGTTTTTTTTAGTATTTATCTACTTCCTGGCATGCTCCAAAATCATGTTTTCTATTTTCTGTCCCAGTCCTAGAATGAGTCGCTTTTTCCAAGGGACCTTGATTCCCTTTACTGGAGAACGATGTTAGAAACCGAGACCCAGGTAGTAGGTGTGCTCATTGCTTCTGGGGCGTTATCGCTTCTAGGATCTCTCATCCGGCAAAGCAAGATTTCGTTTGTGTATATACTAACCTCTGTATGTATCCGTGTCTCTTAAATATTTCTGTATGTAAACAGTTGTATCTATTCTAAACTAATCAGGGGTTCATACTGGTGTGTTCCACTCTAATCTACTTCCGCATGGACCCTACTCGTCTCCTCCTGCTTTTCTGAAATCCCCCAATCCGACAGTGAGGGATCTGGCTCCCACCGTCTGCCATTCATTGACCTCATTGTTCAGTGCCAGCATACACTGTAGGGCAGTATCAGCATCTTAAACCTGTACCCCCTTGAGAAATTTAGGAGATAACTTTATCAGACCAGAGTGCAGTGCTTTGTATGGTTTACTTTGCCTATAGTTTGGTAGAGTCCAGTCATTTCCAAAGTTACTTAGGTCATTAGCTTTTCATTCTACCCATCTTCACTGATGTTGGTTCATACGTTTGTAATTCAGCTAGGTTCTCTTGTAGAGCCTTCATTCTATCTTAGGATCCCTCAACACCCGAGTGATTTTTATAAATTTGCATATGTTCAGGCTAACTCTTTGTACTGTAAAGTGCTATGGGTTTTTACAAATGTATAGCATTATGGGGCACCTGGGTGGCTCAGTCAATTAAGCATCTAACTTTGGCAAAGGTCATGATCTCATGGTTTAGGACTTCGAGCCCCGCGTCGGGCTCTGTGCTGACAGCTCAGAGCCTGGAGCCTGCTTCAGATTTTGTGTTACCCTCTCTCTGCCGTTTTCCCTCCTCACACTCTCTCTCTCTCTCTCTCTAAAATAAAAATACTCATTAAAAAACCCAAGTGTATAGCATTATGTATTCACCATTATAACATTATACAGAATAGTTCGATTACTATAAAAAAATACCCCGTGTTTCATTTAACCCTTCCTCCCCCGCACCCCCCAAGCCCCAGGCAACCATAGATCTTTTAGTTTTGCCTTTTTCAGAATGTCATAAACCTGAAATCCTACAAGATGTAGCCTTTAAACTGGCTTTTGTTATTTAGCAATATGCGTTTCAGTTTCCTCGATGTTTTTCCAGAGATAAATATATCCCATTGTGCAGATGTTATAAAGTGTCTATCTATTCTCTATATGAGCACAAATTGGTTGCTCCCAGTTTTGGGCAATTATGAATAAAGCTTCCATGATCTTTTGTGTGGACATAAATTTTAAAATTAGTTGGGGAAATGCCAAGGAATACAATTGCTGGATCCTCTGGTAAAGGCTATATTTAGCTTCATAAGAAACTGCCAACTGTTTTCACAGTGGCCATTATCACTGCGCCTTCCCACCAATGAGTGGTATCTCCCTATTACTTGAATTTGCAATTATCTGATGATAAATAATGTTGAGGATCTGTCGCACACTTACTTGTTATCTCTAGGTCTTTTTTGGTGAGATGTCTGTTTAGATTTTTTGCCCATCTTTAAGTTGGGTTGTTTGTTTTCTTATTCCAGAGTGTTAAGTGTCCTTTGTATCCTTTGGATGTGAGTCCTTTATCAGATGTGTGCTTTGTAGATATTTTCTTTGCATATATGATATTCCACTTTCTTAATAGTGTTTTTTACAGAAGTTTGTAATTGTAATAAATCCAAAATGCTGGTTTTCTTTCATGGGTTATGCTTTGGGTTTTGTATGGAAAAACTCACTACCAACTCAAGATCACATAGGTTTCCCCTCATGTTTTCTTCTAGAACTTTTATAGTTTTGTATTTTGCATCTAGGTCTATATTTAGGTCCATAGGCCATTTCAAGTAATTTTTGTAAAAGGCGTAAGATTTGTGTCTAGGTTCATTTTTTGCTTGTTTTTGTGTATGGAGTCCAATTGTTTCTCTCGCATTTGTTGAAAAGACTGTCCTTTCCTCGTTGAATAATCTTTGCTCCTTTATCAAATATCGTTTTACAAACTGGATCTACTTTTAGGTTCTCTATTCTGGTATGCCCTGATTATCATGGGTCGAGAATACGTCTTAAGAGCTGTTAGGTAATCATCCAGCTTTGTTCCTCCTCAGCTTTGTATTAGCTCTCCTAGGATTCGGCCTTCTTAGAGAGATTTGGAATCAGTATTTTGATATCTAAAAACAGCTTGGCAGGATTTTTGTGGAATTGAATTGAAATTCTAGAACAAGTTAGGAAAAACTGACATTTAAAAATCTTATGTCTTTAAACCTGTGAACACAGATTATCTCACCATTTGTTTCGATCTCTAATTTCTTTCATCAGAGTTCTGTAGTTTCCCTCTCCCTCTCTATATACGTATACATGCAGGTGTATATAGCCTATACAGACTTGATTTGATTTATGCCTACATATATTATTTTTGATCCTATTTAAATTTTTTTTCATTTCAAATGCCAATTGTTTATTACTAATATATAGGAAAGTACTTGGCTCCCAAATATTAACCTTGGGTGTCCTGCAACTTTGTTCCAGTCATTTATAAGTTGCGAGACTTTTGTCAGTTCTTCGGGGTTTTCTACTTGGACAATCATGTCATCTGCAACTAAAGACAGTATTACTTCTTCTGGCATATGTGTATACACCTTACTTCCCTTTATTGTGTTAGTTTTTTCCAGCTTTAATGAGGTATAATTGATAGGTTAAAATTTTATGTAGTTAAAGTGTATAACATGATGTCTTGATACATGTATACAATGTGAAATGATTAACACAGTCAAGCTAAACAGCACATTGATCAGCTCATATATTACCTTCTGCGTGGTGGGGGATGTGGGGGGCACAACCTAAGAACACTTGAGATCTAATGCTTAGCAAATTGCAAGCTCACAATGCATTATTTACTTTAGTTACCATGCTGTGGGTTAGATCTCCAGAACTTACATGGTCTTATATCTTTCCCCCACCCCTCAGCCTCTACTAACCACCACTCTTCTCTCTGTTAACATGTGTTCAACTTAATTTTTTTAAGATTCTGCATATAACTGACATCACGCAGTATGTCTTTCTGTGTTTGGCTTATTTCACTTTGCTTAATATCACCAGGTTCATCCATGTTATCACAAATGGCAGAATTCATTTTTGAGGCTGAATAATATTCCATTAAAAAGATAGTTACTAAATTCTTACTCATTCTCACTAAACATGCTCCTGGTGTGAATGACTGAGCATCTTGTGCTTACAGATATTGATTAACATTTGTTGACGAGACAACAGAAGGCAGGAGGGTTTTATTTTTATTTTTTTTTAATATTTATTTTTTGAGAGAGACTGAGTATGAGCAGGGGAGGGGCAGAGAGAGAGGGAGACACAGAATCCGAAGCATCCTCCAGGCTCCGAGCTGTCAGCACAGAACCCGACGCAGGGCTTGAACTCACAAACCGTGAGATCATGACCTGAGCTGAAGTCGAGTACTTGACCGACGTAGCCACCCATGTGCCCCAAATACAGAAGGTTTTTATTTGAAGATTTAAGTCATCTGTACTTCTAATACCTAAAAAATCCTGTCTTCCAAAATATGTTTCATTATCATGAAACTTGGGTTTCATTCTTATTTTTTCTGATACATCAAATTACAAGTTCATATACTAACTTTAGGGTCATGTTTGTCTGTAACTAGTTTGACTACTTTAAAGTTTAGAAAACCTTCTCATATCAAAGGGTTAGTTTGATGAATATTAATTCCTAATTTCAAGCATTTTAATTGTTTGATTTTTTTTAACATTTAACTTTTAATCCAGGTGGAATTTCTATATAGTATGAGGTTGAGAGAGTCAATACTCATTGGTTTTTAAATTTTTCTAGTAATATACTCTATTCTTAGTTTCCCCAATATAAAACTCTACATTTGAATATTTGATATTTTTATTCTTTCTGAGAAAGAAAAGTAATTGCTATTTAAGTCAGGAAGATTTCAGCTTACTGCTAGAAAGTATTTCTTTCATTTTTTCCCATTCATTTTAAAAAGAGAGCCATAAATCATCTTGGCAGCCAATCATTGGTTCTGTCATCACAAAGAAATCCACAGAGGGTTGTCCCCAGTTGTTTTAGTTAACCGTAAGACCTCTTTATAAATTCAATCCCACACTAATGAGATTAGGTGAGCAATTATAAATATAGGTCCTGGAATACTGAAGGGAAAAGAGTCTCTTTCTATTTAAGCTATTAGAAATTATTCAAGGTCCTACATTTGTCGAGGGAGTGAAGTAGAAAAAGGAATTTTTACATTGAGGTGAGAATGCAGTAGAAGCATACTTCGTAGGATGTGGAAGTAAAAATGTATGAAAAATATAAAGGTAAGGTGAGCACCCATGTCACTCTGTTCCACCTACATTTGAGGTCCGTAAATGGACTTTAATTTGGGGGATATCTCTTCCCCTTAAGGATTTTTCTCTTTAGGTTAATGTAAAATGGAGGATTTTCATGAAGATTAAAGGTATATGTTCAGCCCAAAGGTATATGTTTAAATGAATTTTTGTTCTTATTCTTAAGCTTTGTCTCTAAATTATGGGCCAGTATTTGAAGAACTGGTTTTATAGAGAAGTTAAGTAAAGCTGTTGGCAACTTTGTGCCTAGGGAAGGATCTTACTATATATTTTAGAAATGTAGGGGTGCCTGGGTGGCTCAGTCGGTTAAGCACCGACTTCGGCTCAGGTCATGATCTCACAGTCTGTGAGTCTGAGCCCTGCGTCGGGCTCTGTGCTGATGGCTCAGAGGCTGGAGCCTGCTTCAGATTCTGTGTCTCCCTCTCTCTCTGCCCTTGCCCTGCTCACACTCTGTCTCTACGTCTCTTAAAAATAAATAAAATTGTTTTTAAAATTTTTAGAAATGTGAATTATTACATATGCATTAAGCCTTTTCTGAGGGGATATTCTTCAATATGTGTAACTAAGATCTGAATAACTATGAGATCATGCTTTCTAGTTGGCCATTGTTATCTGAAAGGCAAATCAATTTCATTTTTTCTAAAGTACCCAGGCTCCCATAGCTGAAGATATCATTTGAGATACATAATACAGAGCAACAGTTCTGACTGGATAAGCTGAAGGAACATGTGTTTCATGTTCTTTCTTGAGAGGGACATTTTATCTTTGTATTAATTAAAGAAAAGTGATTTATAGATGATAAAAGAAATCGATAATGGGTCTTAAAATGGACGACACTCAGGCTAAATATACAAACAGATTTGTTATCCTAACACCGCAAAAATAGTATCAGTCCCCAAAGAAATGTTCAAGGTATTTTAAGGCATAGTAAGGTTAGAAGAGGGTCACTACTCGCATTCAAGTGAGTGACGTACAAGGTAGAAAATTGACAGCCCTGGAGATCTTTGCTGGGCATCTCACAGGGGTCAGAGACAGACCGCACTACATCGTACGAACGCGAGACCACACGTTCGATCCTTTCTATCAGAGAGCCCTCTAAGGTTTGCAGAGGCTGTGGCAACGGTACAAATGGAGCCCATTTACCATATCTCGGAGTATTTAAAATTTGTAAATCAGTTCTTTGATTTGCTAAAATATCTAAAACATTTATTAAATAAAGTGTGTTCTAATCTCCAGTCCTGACAAATATAACTTTATAACGATCCGCAACACGTTGATCTTGGGAGAACCGGCTTCACCAGCCCCTGGGGTGTGGTGATGCCACCCCCCACCCCCACCCCCTTACAAGAGACCTCGTCTACACCCGTGGGCACCCTGCCCTGGTTTCATGTTCCCCTCCAGAGCCACCCTTTGGCCCTCTCTCCCTGCAAGCTCACGACTGGACACAGTGGCTTTACGGTCTGTTCTGAAGAGGATAAGCCAGGAAGAGTCCCAGACAGGTTCTAGAAGGAGCTTGGGGCCGTTCAAACAGGGGACCCCGTGCTCCCAGGCACCCAGAACATTGTGTCAAGAGGAAAGACGGCATGCCTCCACCTCTTGGTCCCATGAACCCCTAGCTATGGCCTGGGAAACTGCAAGATCATGACCCGAAAAAGCCATTTAAGACAGGAGGCTCACCGCAGGGACCTCTCCTGTCTGTCACAGTCCGTGTGAGAAGTACTGTTCTCCATTGTCAACCAGGCAGGCCTTTTGAATAAATACTTAAAAACCGTACAGTGTTACTTTTGCCAAAAGTGAACAGAATCTGGGAATGTCAAAATACCATGTCAGTTACATTTTCAATGTAAAATACCTATGAATTTTAGATGATGCCAGCATCTTCTAGCTTTAGGAATACCAAAATGCATGTAAAGTCTGTTCTAGTTTCCTAGAATTGTCTTTTCTATCACTTCCGGTATGGGCCAAACACTGTGTATATAAAATTGAACAAGACAGTAACAACCTCAACAAGTTGAGAGGGGAAAAGATAATTAGTAGGTAATAAGCATTCTGATGACATGGAGGCCCTCTGAGGCAATCGATGTGGGCAGGAGGGCTCAGAAAAATCTTCCTGGAGAAAATGATTTTAAGCTGGGATTGTAGGGTAAATAAGGATTAGCCAGACAAACAGAACAGCCTCTGGGAAACCATGAGGTTTAGAGGCGGAAAGACAACTTCCAAGGAGTACAAGAAATCCATGGTTCTGTGTAATGTGAGGAAGGAGATGATGATTGGAAGAGGTAACCTCTCCTTACCATGTCGACGCCAGGGTGGACCGGAGCCTACAGGAAGTAACGCACGCCTCAGAGGTTTTCGGCCAGGGACATGCCCAATCAGGTCGGGTTCCTTCTCTCGCTCTTTTGTTCTGAGGCCTTACTTTAGCTCCCAGATAGGAAAATGGGTATGATTGGAGCAAGACTGAAGGCAGGGGTCCCGGTGGGAGAGTCAGCAGACTGCAGAGTGTCCGTGAGGCTAAGAGAAAGGGGTAGAGACGCAGAGGGCACCCAAAGGGCGTAACTGACAGGAATTGTGGAAGCCGTGACTATGAGGAACGAGGGAAGGAAGGCATCCAAGATGGCAGGTTGAAGGCAGACTCCGCCAGTGCTGTGCACTGAGGCCAGATGTAAGAGGAATAAACAATCCTGGCAGCCATGTGTGAGGAGGCTCTTGTCCCTCACATTTGTAGGAGTGGTACAAAACGACAAATGAGTCACCCTTACACGTATCTGCGTGAATGCAAGTTATGAAGCAAGCAACAACTGGTTACATAAAAGGCGTTCTAACACGTACCACGCAGGTGCAGGGGTCAGCGTGCCCGCAGCTGACACGCGAGGTCACGAGGACTTCCGTGCAGGCCCAGGAGGGAAGCACAAGGTTCTGGGATGGGAAGCGTGGTCCAGAAGTGAGGACCAGGTGCACCCGTGGGCGCACCCCTACTCCTGCCACCCGCTCGTGCTGTGAAGAGGCGGCCGAAGGAGTCCTGTGACGTCCGGGCCCGGCGCGTTCTTTCCTGTGTGTCTCTTGGAGACAGAGGTGAGCGCTGGATGCAGAAGTACTGAGCTCCGTCCGGAACTGACTGAAACTGCCACAACATGGCGTCCGACAACCGCTGGAAACGCAGAGACGCGTTCTCGGAAAACTAGTGCGCTGGTCGGCCGGGGCTGCCGTAGCAAAACCCTATGGGTCAACTAAGGCCACAGAGACTTACGTTCTCATTTCCGGAGGCTCGGCGTCCGGACTCAAGATGCCAGCAGGCTTGCTTTCTTCTTCGTATGGTGGGCGGCCACTCTCTTGCAGCGTCCTCAGGTAACCGCCCCTTTGGGGACAGCACCGCCCGATACATCTCCGTGCAGCCAAACTCCCTCTTACGGGGACTTCAGTCAGCCGAGATTGAGGCCCAACCTATCAGCTTCACTTTAAATTTAACCTCCATTACCTTTTCCAAGGCCCTATCCCCAAATCCAGTCAGTGCTTCTGCACAGGAATTTGGAGGGAGATACGGTCAGATCAGAGTGGCCGCCCTGGCCCACAAGTAGACGTAGGTGACGTCACATGGAACGGACTGAATTGTGTCATCGTCAGACGTGTAGATTAAAGTCCTTACTCCCAACGCGATCGAGTTGGAGTGGAGCCTTGGGGAGGCGACGAGGCTTAGACGAGCCCACCAGGACGGAGCCTTCCAGACGGGCTGAACGCCCTCACAAGCAGCCACCGCGGAGACCTCACTCTCTCAGCCACGTGAGGGCACAGCCACACAGCAGCCATCTGCCAGTCAGGGTGGGAGGTCTCGCCAGAAGCTCACCCTTGACCTCGGGCGTCCAGAACCTAGGGCTGTGAGAAAACACGTTTCCATTGTGAAAGCGCCCAATCTATCTATTTTGTTATGGCAGCCTGAGAAAACAAGAGCGTCGGTAAACAGAGTGACTCCAGCCGTATGAATAATGAGGTCCCCTGGGAAAGACCGTCCAGGGAAGGACCCTGAGGAATGGCACCGCTTCAAGCACAGGCAGAGGGGCCTGTCAGGGAAACAAGGAAAGAAAAAAGCTGCAGAGGGAGAAAGTTACTTTGGTCAATGAGACTGGCTTCCAGAATCGTGAATGAAAAAGCGTGAATCTAAACAGATGAAAGGAACCCGCGACGGTCAGTTTTATGTGCTACCTGGGCTGGCCCGTGAGGCGCCTAGATATTTTTCAAACACTTCTCTGGGTGTGTCTGTGCAGGTGTTTCTGGGGGAGAGTAAGGCTCGAATAAAGCAGATTGCCCTTCCACTGCGGGTGAGCCTCTCCTAATCAGTTGAAGGCCTGAGTAGAACAAAAAGGTTGTCCTTCCTGTGATTAAGAGAGAATCACTCAGGCGCTTGGGTGGCTCAGTCAGTTAAGCATCCGACTGCAGCTCAGGTCATGATCTTGCAGTTTGCGAGTTTGAGCCCTGTGTCGGGCCCGCTGCTGTCAGCACAGAGCCTACTTTGAATCATCTGTTCCCTCTTTTGCTGCCCCTCCCCCCACTCATGTTCTCTCTCTCTCTCAAAAAAAAAAAAAAAGGATTAAACATTAAAAAAGAAAAAGAGACTTCCCTGATTGTTTTGAGCTGGGACATGGGATTTTGCTTTTTTGTTGTTTTTGCTTTGTTTTATGTTTTGCTTTTGGACTTCATCTGAAACATCAGCATTTCCTGGGTCTTGAGCCTGCCAACTTTGGTGCTGAAACAATGTTCCTGGCTCTTTCCCAGATCTCTGGCTTGCAGCCTGCAGGTCCTGCACTGGTGAGCTTCCATAGTTACGTAAGTTCTTAAAATGCTTTACAGTAATCAGTCTCTCAGTGTCCCTCTCTCTCTCTTTCTCACTCTTATATATCATTGATCTAAATATATTTTGGCTCATATACTTATATCCTTGGTTCTGTTTCTCTGGAGAACAGTGAGTAACGCAGATATAAGTTAATATTACCCAGACATTCCTAAACAGCAGGCAATTCTGGTAACAATTTGCCAAATGCATCCATTTTGTAGATATCAGAAAGGTAGTCATAAATCTGTAGAAGTTGTATTACGGAAGAGAAAAAATATCCAGGAAAAAGTACAAAGCAAATATGCAAATACGTTCCCTGTTTTAGAAGATACATCATAAGTGAGGAGACCACTCTCCTGTTTAAAAATAGCTGTAAATTAAACTTACCAATGAATAGTTCTGACCCAATGAGTTTACTCTAAGGTATATGAAAAAATGAGAAAAAGACATTTCTTAAATTTTGTCTTTAAACACAAATAGAGTAAAAGTGACAGACTGTGCCTCGTTGAGTATTGATGACTGAGCCCTGTTCTGAGCCAGGCATTGTGTTCGTTGTGGCTACAGAGATGCATGACATGCGCAGCGAAGGGAGAGAAGAAACATGCGTGTATTATTATAGCGACACATCCTACTCTTATAGACAACTCTCGAGCTCTTATTCTGTACCTCCCCTTGTATCTTTATACCTATACCTATAATCTTATACATATAATATTATTTTTAGCAATTAATGGGCTTGCAGAAAGAATAAAGTGTTAATCTGTATTTAGTATTTGTAAACATTTAATGAAAAATTACAGTTACCAAAAAGAAAAATATTAGCTTTTTTGTTGCCATGACTGGTTTTCTTATTCCATTTTTATATGATTAGTTTCCTGTTGTTGTTTTGAGGGGGCGGGGGAGGGAGAGAGAGAATCTCAAGCAGGCTCTATGCTCAGCATGGAGACCACAGCAGAGCTCAAAATGGGACTCAATCCCACCATCCTGGGATCGTAACCTGAGTAGAAATCAAGAGTTGGACGCTCAGCCGAATGAGTCACCCAGATACCCCTGTTTGGGTCTCTTAAAAATACATGCTAGGGGCATCTGAGTGTCTTAGTCATTTATGTGTTCCCCTTTTGATTTCGGCTCAGGTCACTATCTTGCAGTTGGTTAGATCAAGTCCCACATTGGCTTCTGTGCTGGCAGCATAGAGCCTGCTTGGGATTCTCTCTTTGCTCTCTCTGCCCCTCCCCACTCATGCTCTCTCTCTCAAATAAACATGGATATATATATATATATACACACACATATATGTGCACGAACAATTTCCCCATAGACATATACCATGGTGATGACTGGCCATTACCTTCCTAATCATTCCTGCAACGCTGAAGGTTGCAATTTTCATTTCTAAGCCTGTCCTCTGTGTTAATTAATAACCGTGCCATTAATGTGGGGAAAAAGAGCTGGGAGAAGTGACGACTTAAGAAGTCTTAACGTCTCATCCAAAGACATTGACATTCAGGTTTGTTTATTTCACACAAAGCACGCAACTTTTATACTTAATGCGTTTTTCTATTAAAAGTAGGTAGTTCCCTCTGTTCCCTTCACGTCACAATCACATACAACTAAGAAACTGCTTTTGCTCCTGATCACTGGATCGGTTAGACAGCTCAGAGAGCTTGACCAATACATACTGGCTCTCAGCCTTGATGAGTCCTTTCTGCTTTCCCCTCCCTTCAGAGCCAGAAATAATAATCTGCCCAAATTCTAAGTCTCAGAACAGAAAATACAATTGGCCCAGCTCAAGCAAAACAATTGCAATTCAATCCATGGACCTGAGAATATAGGTTTTCATAGTAATATAAATAAATTGTGTGGGGGAGACTTCCCTGTTGAGGCAGTACTTTTAGGAAAAGAAGTAATTGTGACCTAAGAGTATATAAGCAGTGAGACCGGAACAAGTAATCACCCAGAATCCTGTTCTCCAATACCCCGTCCTGAGGAACTGGTTTTCTTCTCCTTTGTAGCCAAAAGGGACCAGTGTGCAGTACATTTTTTATATTTCCACAATTTAAGTAATAAATATTTAATTAGCATTTTCTTGAGCATCTGTTTTGTACCTAGTACTATGAAGTCAAAGTACTCAGTAGAAGGGGTCAATACTTTGCAAATATTTAAAAATTTTATTTTAACAAAATACAGTGTCTCATAAAAGACATAATACTATAAAAATTCTTTATAATTTGCTGATTCCCCCACCCAAAAAAAACAAAACAAAACAAAACAAAAAACCTAGTAAAGTGTTTCATCAAAGCACTGTAAGTGCTGATGGTAGCTCATTGTTCAAGTGCATTCACTCCCTCCCGGAGCAGACTGTCACCCTCCCCTTTTCACGGACGGGAAAGTCGGCACAGAGTGTATACAGAATGTCTCCAACCAGAGTGTAGTGAAGAGATTTGAACTCAGTCGATTTTTTGCCTGAGCTTGCTCTCTGAAACACACTTCATGTAACTATGAAATTTAAAATGAATCACTGTATTACTGAGACAATTAGTCACTCTTAAAATATTCTCAGTGTTTCTCACTGCAAGGGTAAAATACATCTCAAAAAGATCAGAAAGTTAAATTTTATGAAAACACATGTGAAAATCCAGCCCTGGGTATGTATTATGGAGATAATATGAAAATGTAAACAGTCATCACACCTGTGAGGAAGGGTTACGTTTCCACATTTAGAACCAAAGGACACTTTAAAAAGGACAGGAGGAACAGATGTCATCATCATAAATGATGAAAATCTTCTATAGTAGACAATAAACATGATGTTTCAATGCACAGAAACGAGCTAGGAATAGTTTTGCAATGAATGCGAAAATCAAATGTTATCATGAGCACATAAAGAATTTTCATAGATTCAATTCATTGGTCCAAATGATTACTAATTTTATCTATCAAAGCAGGAACAGATAGAGAATACAGATTATTAGAGAAATACTCAAATTCCAAAGTAGAAGCGAACAACAGGAACAGATTCAAAGTTCATGAAAAGATAATACATACATTTAAAGTTATAGAAAAATATTCATTCCTTTCGATGATACCAGCATTTTGAAATTTAAATATCAATCTATTATTTTCACCATTTGTATCTGGAAATAGTTCTCAGACATCCAACACTGCTAAAATGATAATTAAAAACATACTCTCATGTATTTCCCATAGAAATATAAATGTAATGTCAGACGTTATGAATAGCCTTATAATATTCACAAGCTATCATATAGAAATTTCCATTTGTGGGAATAGTCCCTAAGAAGTCATTAGAAATAGAAACTATATATATATATGTGTGTGTATATATGTATAATGAAATGCTAAAAATAATTTTGATATCCAAACTTTGGTGGAATGTTAAGAAATCTAGATTGTGCCAATCCAGAGGAATCTTAGATATTTCATTTTTTATATACAGTAATGGAGAGGATTTGTTGACAATAGTGCCTACAGAGAACAGGACATAGCATCGTGCAGTTTGTATAAAAATACTCATGATCTTATTTATAATGTATCGACAGTTATATATGAGGATATAATTGTAAATATGGGTATAAGTGTGTGAGTGTATGTGTACAGAGACAAAGAGAACCTAAAATGAACTTGACCAAAGTACTAGCTAATTTGAGCAAGTGACTTTTTTTGGAGTTTCCAAAACACTTTTATTAAACATGGATTACTTTTAGAGTGAGAGAGAAAAAGTTAATAGCATAACAGAAATAGGGGCGCCTGGGTGGCTCAGTCGGTTGAGTGTCTGACTTTGGCTCAGGTCATGATCTCACGGTCCGTGGGTTCGGGCCCCGTGTCCGGCTCTGTGCCGACAGCTCAGAGGCAGGAGCCTGTCTTGGATTCTGTGTCCCCATCTCTTTCTGCCCCTCCCCTGCTCATGCTGTCTCTCTCTCTCTCTCAAAAATAGACATTAAAAAATAAAAAAAATAATAACATATGAATAAGGCAATATAATGGTTTCTTAAAAATCTTCCCAATGAAAACATATCAGCATTAAAAATATATGCTATTATTTTCTCTCATACTTCGTTACTCGTATGTGGAGTATTCAGAGCACGAGCTTTGGGAAATGCCCGCATACAGCTACAACTATTTTTCATCATTTAGAAGTGTACTTGCCAGACAATCCAGGGAGAGACCCAATTTTTAGTTTGCTTTTATGAACTGCTGCCTTAAACGGAGACACACTCTTCAGGTTACAATTCAGAGATAAAAACCTGAGGATAGTCTCCTGAGCTGAAAATTAAGTCCTAGGAGACCATTAGGGAATAAAGTCGTCCAACCGCTCAGGAAATTCTACTCTTTCCTTGCATTCTTGGCCCCCCTGGCCATTTCAGAGTTATCCTTGTGGGGAGAGAAATGACGGTCATAATTGCCCCCATTACAGGACAGCCTGTTTCTCGGAGGTCGGGAGCAATGTAACAGGCTGTTGAAAACAATTGCCTTCTCTCGAGTCAAGAGGATAGCCAGTGAATTCCAGGGGACCTGCAAGATAATGGAATTTTTTTCTCAAGTAGACATCTGTATTCTTCTACACTATGCTATATTGAAGGAGTAATTCTGACAGTATCGTAACGTCTACATGTGTTTTTCTCTTGCCCTAGAATTTATAAAATAAAAAAGCTGGTCTACCAGAAATGTCACTGTCCGTGTGTTTTCTAGTGTTAAGTGATTTTACTAACGTAGTCTTGCTCAAGAAGCTAAGGTACATTTATTTTACAAGGCACAATTCAGTAGTCTGTCAGTATGTATCCTCTATTCTATGGAGGAGTAAAATTAAATTTAAAGTATCATGTTTGTAGGAACAGGAAGAAGTTAAAAAATAAAATTTTAGCATGAAAGGCAAAGCAAAGGTCATTCTTTCCTTTATAGGGTATTTTAGAAAATTCTTATTTTGTAATGTCTTAACCTATTTTTTGTCTTTTAAAGACTTTGGTGAACCTCCTTTTCTTTTCTCCTGTCCATTTCTAATCGATCATATCTCCTCGTTCCCATTACTTTTATTAAATGGCGTAACTGATCCGTGGTCTCATCCATTATCCCCATAACCACTAATTTCAGAGTCTTAGGCCACAGCCAGGACAAACTTAGCCTATTCTCATCCGACTCCTGAAAGTCTGTTCTGCCACACAAATTCTCTGAAAGCTGAAAGAATATTTAATGTTTTTTTCTTTCATTTTTATCTGTTCTTTTGTATTCGTTAAGTACAACTCTGTTGAATAGGTTAAGTTTAAAAAAATACATATCACTGTAGTTGTTTTGTATCATAGAAGGTAAAATAAATATATCTTTTAGTGATACTTAGAGTTACTGTATTAACTAACTTCCGTTAACGGCCACTGTGAGTTAGCATCAGGTACTAACGTATATATTCAATGTGTATTGAAAACTACGTTAAAACTGTTTCTGTTGTCACATTGCTATAAAGTCATTTCAAAACCCCATAATCACTTTCAAGAGTTTTAAATATAGTATCCAAATGGGAAATTAATATCTGTTCAGCAAAAAATTATGCCAACTTGAATCTACTTCCATTGGCTTTAAAATATAATGAAAAACAGGAGCGCCTGGGTGGCTCAGTCAGTTAAGTGTTGGACTTCAGCTCAGGTCATGATCTCAGGGTTCGCGGGTTCTAGCCCTATGTGGAGCTCTGTGCTGAAGCTCGGAGCCTAGAGCCTGCTTTGGATTCCGTGTCTTCCTCTCTCTCTCTGCCCCTCCCCTGCTTGCTCTCTGTCTCTGCCTCTCTCTCTCTCTCTCTCAAAAACAAATAAACATTAAAAAAAATTTAATATATGAAAAGTAGCCATCGCCATTACTATATGTTAAGGTCAAAATTGTACACTACTTCTATTTAATGTATAGGAGTGAGTTTTTCCTAAACATCACCACTATATTTCAGTAGATATAAAACACGGGAGGAGGAAAGAAGAGTGATATTGAGAGTATCAATGTCATTTTGGATTCAAGTTTGAGATGCTCTCAGCTAAGTGAAGAGGACAGATCTATAAAGGGACGGATCTAGAACTCAGGAAGAGACTCAGACGAGGTTGAAAGATGTATCAGCGAGACGAGATAGATACATCAGCCAGAGAACGGTGGTCAGGTCTGGGATACGGAGGAACGTGCACGGAAGTTACACAGATCTGAGAACGGATCTTTTTAGCCCAGCACATCCTGAAAGGACAACAGAGAGCAGTCCGTGAAAAAAACAGAGTGGTTTTTGAGGTGGAAGGGGCACCAATGGTTAGGTGTCACCACAGCCAAAGGATGGGAGACTTCAAAGGAGAGTGTCTCCTGAAGATCAGAGAGGCTGAAATGAAATAAGAAGTGGAGATTTTCCCATTGCATTTGATATTAGGAGGTCATTAGAAGCGTTATCCTAATAAATTTAAGTGGATTAACAAAAGCAGAAAATTGATTGGAATGGATTGAGAAAGGGATAGAGGAAAAAAAATTTAAAAATTTTTAAAAAGTAGAGCTGACGAAGTTCCGGACTGATCAGTCAAGAACCATACAGTCTTAGGTGGGGAAACAGAGTTGAGAGAGGGCTTTTTCCCTTCCCCTTTATAGGTAGTGAAGACCCGATCTGTTCTATGCTCCCAGATAAAGGAGCCACCAGAAAAGAGGTGGAGTCGAGGGTTGAGAGCGTCCTGGCATTAGAGTACATATAGGCAACAGACATCACTGTTGGCCCAGAGGCTGGGGGCAGAGAAACCCAACAGACGTCACTGTTGGCCCAGAGGCTGGGGGCAGAGAAACCCAACAGACATCGCTGTTGGCCCAGAGGCTGGGGGCAGAGAAAACCAACAGACGTCACTGTTGGCCCAGAGGCTGGGGACAGAGAAACCCAAGGTTAAACTGCAATGTTCAATAGGCACAAAATCACACAGCGTGTGCTCTCCGCTAACTCGAGAAGAAACATTACTAAACCCAACAATACATCTAAACCTTGACCAAAAATTCTTCCAAAGGCTGACTGTTGGAATACGTTGCATAATATTTTGTGGACAGAAATTGTTTACAAGGAAGCATTACTTAAATAAAACTCTGTGCCAACCTGGACCATACTGGATAACGTTTGTGATAAAGCCCCTCCCTCTTGTTTAAAATTCCGCAGCATGCTTCTGCAAACTATGCTATTTCTTCTATCTTTTATTCTTCTAAGTTTTTAAGTTTAATGGTCACATCTTTTCATTACTCTTTCCTTGCCTTTTAGAGGTCTGCTCCTCACTAAGGTCTACAATGATGTCCCACTGGCTAAAATCCCTCCGTTTTATTTCTCATGCCAGTAATTATACTTATGTCATTCTTGTCAACACACACACAATAGCTTACACATTTAAGTCTTTCCAAAACTTGATGAGGTAGTGTTGTGTTTTGAATTACTGCCTCCATCACTTTCTTTTCTTCCAGCAGCCAAAATGGAAGTATCTCCCCAACCTCAGACTTTGAGTTGGACCGTCTAACTTACCTTAATCAGCAAGAGTCCGTGTGTCAGCTGTGAACAGAGGCTTTCAGAGCTCTGCCTGTTCCAGCGTCTCTCCTTACACTTCAGACAGCAATGCCTCCCTCTGCTACCTTCCAGAAGGAGACGGTGCCTGTCATGGCATCAAGCCCTACCAATCTCACATAAGCCTAGAAAAGTCTCGATTCCTTTGCTTGAGCCGAGATAGCAGGATTGTTTGTTGATTCAGAGAAATCTATATAATGCAAATATATATTTTTAACAGGAAAAAAAAAGCCTCAGAGTTTAATGAACTAGTAAATCACCATTTACTGTGTGATCAAACCTTAGGTCTAAGGAAGAATAGACATATTCTTTTTACTCAACATCACAGTGACATCTCAACTAAAGAAGTGTAATTCCTTGAAGAAGTCATTCCTAAATATACTTGAAAAAAAGACCGTTTTTCCTTCAAGAGGTTTCCTCTTTTCCAAAACCCAACAAGAACAGAAAAACCTCTCCATTTATTTTCCCACAAATACATTTATCTCATTGATGTCCACAGTGTAGATGCTCTGATTCTTCCGTGACTTTAGTTTATGTAGATGAAACACTTATTAATCCTTTCATCTCAGTTTCTGTCCTGGCTGGAGATTAATTTCAGTACAACTGATATGATTATAGCAGTGGTTTATAAATTAGTCAGAAGAGGGAATATGCTAAGTTTGGTAGAACCATTATTTTTATAGGCAGACACATAGTCCTTTCTAAATCAAGCTTAGATATCCCTTCCTAACATAAAACCAATAGCCTTGTTATGAAATAGGAGATCTGGAGGTGAGAGTCATTATATCCTACCACTGATCAAAAAGAGTCCATGCAAAAACATTTTAAAAGTTGAGAAAATAGACAGACCAAGATGGCGGAGGAGTAGGGAGGACCAAAGTTTCCCTTGTTTTTTTGAATTGAGAGGGACCAAAACAGAGAGATTCTCAACTCCAAGAACCTGGCAGAAAAGGTGTAGCAGCTTACAAGGAACGCAAGAAACATAGACAACGCCCTAAGACCGTGAGTCTAACCGAGAACGGACAAAACGAACTCGGGAAACTGAGCTGGGGGAGGGTGAGCCGGGGACAGCGGGGAAAGTGTCCAACATCCGAAGGAGAGCTACAGAGAGGGGGAGTCCACCAACATCCAGCCCCTAAAGACAGGGCTTAGGAGGAGAAGCTCTGTGTCTAACAGCAGAACCCAGCAGAACTCTCCTTGTGCTGGACCGTGGACGGAGGCACAGTCAGCCCGCCCGGCCCAGAGTCGCTTAGCCGCCAGCAGCGTGAGGAGGGAGCAATAGCGGGACCTCTGCCGCTGCTATCGCTGGAGCGGGGAGTGCGCGCCAGGCACCGCTGCTGCCTCCCGCCCCCTGAGCGAACAACCGCGGGATCGCGGGCTGCTGCCGGCGGAGCGGGGAGTGCGCGCTAGTCGCTGCTGCGCCCCGTGGGGAGCGAAAAACCGCTGGGACAGACACGCGGCTGCCGGCGGAGCGGGGAGTGCGCGCTAGTCGCCGCTGGGGCGCCCGGTGGAAAGCGAAAAACTGCTGGGACCGCTGCATCGCTGGGACCACCTCAACAGGGATTGTGCGCCAGTCGCGCCACCATCCCCTGGAGAGCCGGCGACCGGGGACCATTGCCGCTGCCCGCCGGAGCCCAGATCAGGCGCTAGTCTCCGCGGAGGGCCCTGTGGGATGCAATCAAACGCTGGGACTGCCGCTACCACGGTCGCCTGAGTGGGGAGTGCGCATAAGTCGCCCCGGCCAGGCAAGCGGGGAGCCCTCAGCGCGACCGGCTGCCGGGGGTGCCCTCAGTCGCCTGTGGAGCACCTCTAACCCTGACACATTTGCAGAAGGTTGGGGGGTGGCAAGCAGGCAGGCGCCCACCTTCCAGTGGACCGCACTGCGCCGGTGCCCATAGCGGAGTAAGGACACAAACAAGGGGGCGAGTGGAAGCCCTGGGACTGGGAACAAAGGACGGAAGGGAGGCCATTGTTGTCTTACGGGCCCACAAGCACCAGCCCCAGGAAGTCACTCCCAGAGCCATCCCTGCCTCAGTGGAGAACTCCCGCCTACACTAAACCACGCCCATCTGCGCAGGAGTGACACTTCTCCGCGGGAGCTACAGAGGCCAAGTCCAGACCGCTGCCTGGAGTAACTCCAGGTCATTTCTTTTTAAAATAGATGCTCCCCGTTATTCTTCTTACTGATCCCCACTCCTGAGCTGACTATCCAGAGGCCTGGCTGACTTAAACAAAATCTTATTCCACTCTCTAAAGGCATGTTTTTCATCTCCTTCTGTACTTCCCTTATTCTCTCTCTGGAATAACCAGGCCACGTAATCTCACCCGAGCAATTTCTGTCTTCATTCCTTTTTCCCTGTAACCGTCCTTATTCTGATTTCTCTCAGTCTGGATTAACCTCTTTAGTCACTCTACCCGGGCAAAGACCATTTCCTTCTTTCCCCCGGAACTGTCATTATTCTCTCTGTAGACGCTCTGCCACCAGCACTGTACACACCCTGTCCTTACCGTGTAGCTGGTATTTCAGGACATTGTCCTCAGAGTGTCATTTGTTATTCTTTTTGCTGTTGTGAACCGCTTGTCTGTATCATTTGTTAGTACGTTTGAGTATTTCTGTTTTCTGTTTGTCTGTCAGTCTGTTTTCCTGTCCAGGGCAACTTCAAGAAACAACCCAAAACACATCCAGCCAAAATGACGAGACGGAAGAATTCTCCTCAAAAGAATCCACAAGAAGCAGTGACAGCTCAAGAATTAATGAAAACAGATATAAGCAACATAACAGAACATGAATATAGAATGACAATCATAAAACTAATCGCTGGCCTTGAAAAAAGCTTAGAAGAATGCAAGGGGTCCCGCGCGGCAGAGTTCAAGGACCTTAAAAACGGGCAGGAAGAATTAAAGAAGAAATTAGAAGAAATACAGGGGAAACTGGAAGCAGCCACAGCACGGATTGAAGAGGTAGAGGAAAGAGTTAGTGCCTTAGAAGACAAAATCATTGAAAAAGAGGAAGCAGATAAAAAGAGAGAGAAGCTGATCCAGGAACAGGAAAGGAGAATTCGAGAGCTGAGCGATGAACTCAAAAGAAACAATATCCGTATCATAGGAGTTCCAGAGGAAGAAGAGAGAGAGAAAGGAGTCGAAGGGGTTCTTGAACAAATCATTGCTGAGAACTTCCTCAACATGAGAAAGGAAACGGGCATGGAAATCCAAGAGGCACAGAGAACTCCCCTCAGACGTAACTTGAATAGACCTTCTGCACGGCACATCATAGTGAAGCTGGCAAAATACAAAGATAGGGAGAGAATCCTGAAAGCAGCTAGGGACAAAAGAACCCTAACATACAAAGGGAGACCTATAAGGGTAGTAGCAGACTTATCTACAGAAACTTGGCAAGCCAGAAAGAAATGGCAGGATATCTTCAATGTGATGAGCAAGAAGGACCTGCAACCAAGAATTCTGTATCCGGCTAGCCTGTCATTCAGAATAGAAGGAGAGATCAAGGTTTTTCCCAACAAACAAAAACTGAAAGAATTTACCACAAATAAGCCGGCACTGCAAGAGATCCTGAGGGGCATTCTATGAAGGCAAACCTGCAAAGAACACAAACTGCCAGGGACAGCCTTACAATCATGAAACCTACAGATAATACAGTGACTGTAAGCCCATATTTTTCAATATTAACACTGAATGTAAATGGACTAAATGCGCCAATCAAAAGACACAGGATAACAGAATGGATTAAAAAACAAGACCCATCTATTTGCTGTCTTCAAGAAACTCATCTTAAACCTGAAGACACCTTCAGATTGAAAGTGAGGGGATGGAAAACTATCTACCATGCTACTGGAAGTCAGAAGAAAGCCGGAGTAGCCACACTTATATCAGACAAATTAGACTTTAAAATGAACGATGTAATAAGAGATGAAGAAGGACATTATATAATAGTCTCAGGGACCATCCTGCAGGAAGAGCTAACAATTGTAAATATCTACACACCGAATTCGGGGGCACCCAAATTTGTAAAACAACTAATTACAAACATTAGCAACCTCATCGATAAAAATGTCCTAATAGTAGGGATCTCAACACTCCACTCTCAGCATTGGATAGATCCACAAATCAGAAAATCTCCGCAGAAACAATGGCCCTGAATGACACATTAGAACAGATGGGCCTCACAGACATCTTTAGGGTCCTTCATCCAGAAGCAAAGGAATTTACATTCTTCTCAACTGCACACGGTACATTTTCCAAGATAGATCACATTCTGGGGCACAGGGAAGCTCTGAATAAATATAAAAGAATTGAGATCATACCGTGTACACTGTCAGACCACAATGCTTTGAAACTTGAAATCAACCACAGGAGAAAGCCTGGAAAATATCCAAGAACATGGCGGCTAAGAAATAACCTACTAAAAGATGACTGGGTCAACCAAGCCATCAGAGAAGAAATTAAAAAATACATGGAAACAAATGAAAATGAAAATACAACAATCCAAACGCTCTGGGACGCAGCAAAAGCAGTCCTGAGAGGGAAATATATTGCAATCCAGGCCCATCTCAAGAAACAAGAAAAATCAATAACACAAATTCTAACAGCGCGCCTAAAGGAACTAGAAGCAGAACAAATAAAACAACCCAAGCCCAGCAGAAAGAGAGAAATAACTAAGATCAGAGCACAAATTAACCATATGGAGACAGAAAAGGTAGTGGAACAGATCAATGAAACCAAAAGCTGGTTCTTTGAAAAAATAAACAAAATAGACAAACCTCTAGCCAGGCTTCTCAAAAAGAAAAGAGAGAGAACTCAAATAGATAAAATCGTGAATGAAAAGGGAGAAATTACAACCAATCCCTCAGAGATACAAGCAATCATCAGAGAATACTATGAAAAATTATATGCCACCAAACTTGGCAATCTGGAAGAAATGGACAGCTTCCTAAATAGCCACACGCTACCAAAACTCAAACGGGAAGAAATAGACAAATTGAACAGACCCATAACTAGTGAAGAAATAGAATCAGTTATTAAAAATCTCCCAGCAAATAAAAGCCCTGGACCAGACGGCTTTCCTGCGGAATTTTACCAGACATTTAAAACAGAGTTAATTCCTATCCTCCTCAAGCTGTTCCAAAAAATTGAAACAGAAGGAAAACTCCCGGACTCATTCTATGAAGCCAGCATCACTTTGATTCCCAAACCAGATAGAGATCCAGCAAAGAAGGAGAATTACAGGCCAATATCCCTGATGAATATGGATGCAAAAATTTTCAATAAGATACTAGCAAATCGAATCCAACAACACATAAAGAGAATTATCCACCATGATCAAGTAGGATTCATCCCTGGGTTGCAGGGCTGGTTCAATATTCGCAAATCAATCAACGTGATACATCACATCAACAAAAGAAAAGATAAGAACCATATGATCCTGTCAATAGATGCAGAAAAAGCATTTGACAAAATACAGCACCCTTTCTTAATAAAAACTCTCGAGAAAGTCGGGATAGAAGGAACATACTTAAACATCATAAAAGCCATTTATGAAAAGCCCACAGCTAATATCATCCTCAATGGGGAAAAACTGAAAGCCTTCCCCCTGAGATCAGGAACACGACAGGGGTGTCCACTCTCGCCACTGCTGTTTAACATAGTGTTGGAAGTCTTAGCATCAGCAATCAGACAACAAAACAAAATAAAAGGCATCAAGATTGCAAGGAGGAAGTCAAACTTTCACTTTTTGCAGATGACATGATTCTTTACATGAAAAACCCGACGGAATCTACCAAAAGCCTACTAGAACTGATCCGTGATTTCAGCAAAGTTGCAGGATACAAAATCAATGTACAGAAATCGGTGGCATTTCTATACACCAACAATGAAGCAGCAGAAAGAGAAATAAAGAAGCTAATCCCTTTCACAATTGCACCAAAAACCATAAAATACCTAGGAATAAACCTAACCAAAGATGTGAAAGACCTCTACACTGAAAACTATAAAAAACTTATGAAGGAAATTGAGGAAGACACAAGGAAATGGAAAAACATCCCATGCTCATGGATTGGAAGAATAAATATCGTTAAAATGGCAATACTACCCAAAGCAATCTACACATTCAATGCAATCCCAATCAAAATTGCACCAGCATTCTTCTCAAAGCTAGAGCAAACAATCCTAAAATTTGTATGGAACCACAAAAGACCTCGAATAGCCAAAATAATACTGAAGAATAAAACCAAGGCGGGAGGCATCACAATCCCAGACTTTAACCTCTACTACAAAGCGGTGGTCATCAAGACTGTATGGTATTGGCACAAAAACAGACGCATAGACCAATGGAATAGAATAGAAAACTCAGAAATGGACCCGCAAGTATATGGACAACTAATCTTTGATAAAGCGGGAAAATGTATTCAATGGAAAAAAGACAGCCTCTTTAGTAAATGGTGCTGGGAGAATTGGACAGCAACTTGCAAAAGAATGAAACTAGACCACTTTCTTACACCACTCACAAAAATAAATTCTAAATGGATAAAAGATATGAATGTGAGACAGGAAACCGTCAAAATCCTAGAGGAAAAAGCAGGGAAAAGCCTCTATGACCTAAGACGCACCAATTTCTTACTTGACACGTCTCCAAAGGCAAGGGAATTAAAAGCAAAGATGAACTATTGGGACTTCATCAAGATAAAAAGCTTCTGCACAGCAAAAGAAACAACCAACAAAACGAATAGGCAACCAACGGAATGGGAAAAGATCATCGCAAATGACATATCAGATAAAGGACTAATATCTAAAATCTATAAAGAACTTACCAAACTCCAAACCCGAAAAACAAACAACCCAGTGAAGAAATGGGCGGAAGATATGAATAGACACTTCTCCAAAGAGGACATTCAGATGGCAAATAGACACTTGAAACGATGTTCAATGTCACTCATCATCAGGGAAATACAAATCAAAACCACAGTGCGATACCACCTCACACCAGTCAGAGTGGCTAAAATAAACAAATCAGGAAACTATAGATGCTGGCGAGGATGTGGAGAAGCAGGCACCCTCCTACACTGTTGGTGGGAATGCAAACTGGTGCAGCCACTCTGGAAAACGGTGTGGAGGTTCCTCAAAAAAATGAAAATAGAGCTACCCTATGATCCAGCAATAGCCCTGCTAGGAATCTACCCAAGAGACACAGGAATGCTGATGCATAGGAGCACGTGTACCCCAATGTTCATAGCAGCACTTTCGACAATAGCCAAAACATGGAAAGAAACTAAGTGCCCATCAACTGATGAGTGGATAAAGAAGATGTGGTACATATATACAATGGACTACTATGTGGCAATGAGAAAAAATGAAATCTGGCCATGTGTAGCAACATGGATGGAACTGGAGGGTATTATGTTAAGTGAAATAAGTCAGTCAGAAAAAGACAGATACCATATGTTTCCACGAATAGGTGGACTTGGTGAGACTAAGCAAAAACCAGGGGGAGGGGAAGAGGGGAAAGAAAAAAAAGACACAGAGAGGGAGGGAGATAAAACATAAGAGACTCTCAAAGACTAAGAACAAACTGAGGGTGAGGGAGATGTGGGGGGGAGAGGGAGTGATGGGCATTAAAAAAGGGCACATGTTGGGATGAACACTGGGTGTTTTATGTAAACCAATTTGAAAATAAACTATTTTAGATTAAAAAAAAAAAGTTGAGAAAATATAATAATCGACAGGCTTCGAGTTACCAGCCCAACTAAGACACTAAAGTGTCCTGGGATCCTAAGATAAATATCATCAAGTAATGTCTCAGTCCTTCATTTGTTTGTTTAGTGATTTAATCAGTCAGCTGAGATTGCCATAACAAAGCACCGTAGACAGGGTGGCTTACACAGCAGAAATTCATTTTCTCACCAGTCTGGAGGCTAGAGATCTAAATCCAACAGCATACACCTGTTCTGGCCAGAGCCCTCTTGTGGGCTGTAGAATGAAGATGTCTCCCTTTGTCTTCCCATGGCAGAGAGAGAGAAACAGAGACTGAGAGACAGAGTGTGGCAGAGACCAGGTTCTCTGGCATCTCTTTCTACAGGCACATTTATCCCATTAGGAAGGCCCCACCCTCAGGACTTCATCTAAACCTGACTGTCTCCCCCCCTAAGGCCCCACCTCCAAGTACCATCACACTGGGGGCGACGGCTCCAACATGAATCTGAGTGCTATCAGCGAATTGCTATCAACAATATTAGTATGGTCGTATTGCTATAAGTACACAGCAAACATGTATTGATCATTTCTGCACCAGATACTTTGCTCCCCCTGGGTGTTATTGGTGAACACAAAAGAGAGAAAAGAGATAAAAATATTGACTTTATGAAAGGGGGGTCATGAACTTGGAAGAGAGAGAAGCTTTAACATATGTCTAATAAGAGTTTCCATGAGATAACATAGAAATAATGAAGGAAAAATAATACTTTTATTTTTCAGTTTTATTTAAATCCAAGTTAGTTAACGTATAGTGTAAAAATAATTTCATGAGTAGAATTTAGTGAATGACCACTCACATATAACACCCAGTGCTCATCCCAACAAGTGCATTCCTTAATGTGCATCCCCCATTTATCCCATCTCCCCCACACCCTTCTCCCAGCAACCCTCAGTTTGTTTTCTGTATTTACAAGTCTCTTATGGTTTGCCTCCCTCTCTGTTTTTATCTTATTTTCCCTTCCATTCTCCTATCTTCATCTGTTGTGTTTCTTAAATTGCACATATGAATGAAATAATATATTTATCCTTCTCTGACTTATTTCACTTAGCATAATATACTCTAGTTCCATCCATGTTGTTGCAAATGGCAGGATTCCATTCTTTTTGATCCCTGAGTAATATTCCATTGTATGTATAAATCACATCTTTTTATCCATTCATCGGTCAATGGACATTTGGGCTCTTTCCATACTTGGCTATTTTCAATAGCGCTACTGGGATGCATGTGCCCTTTTGAATCAGCATTTTGCATTCTTTGGGCAAATAGTAGTGTAGTTGCTGGCTCGTAGGGTAGTTCTATTTTTAATTTTTGAGGAGCCACCATCTTGCTCTCCAGAGCGGCTGCGTCAGCTTGCGTTCCCTCCAGCAGTGCCGGAGGGTTCCCCTTTCTCCGCATCCTCGCCAGCATCTGGTGTTGCCTGAGTTGTTGGTGTTAGCCATTCTGACAGGTGTGAGGTGGTGAGAGGAGGGCGCTGTGATACTCCTGATGTCACCAATAATAGATCAACCTAATTTCACTGGCGAATCTCGTGGAGGAAAACTAGCGTAGCAGGAGAAAATGCCTTTAGAAGTCATCTAGAAGGCAGAGGGCTATTAAAACAGTAAATAATGAGGTCAAGGGAGAGGTTTTGGGCTTCTGAGAATGAACTCTGCATTTTGAAATGCCTTTCTCTGGGGATGTTTGACGCAGACTGAGCAGGACTTTTGACAGGCTCTTAGATTCTTGGCAGCAGCACTTTGAACGTAGATACTGGTGAGGCCAGGAGCACGACCCTCTTGCCATATGCAGTCTTCCTACCAGGACTGCATGCTGGAAGCAAGGATCAATTAGATGTAAATCAGCATTGGCTCACCCTTTATGCAAATGAATACATTTTTGACTGTCCCAGAAATTCTCACTGGCTTCTTTTGGTTGGAAAGCACTGCTCTGTATGCGAAGCAAAGCAAAACAGAACAGAAAAAAAAACAACAAAAAAAAAAACAAGTATATGCAAAAATGAGTACGTGAAGAAGAAATGTGCTCTATGCCATACCGTGAATAAATGAATGGTTCCAGACTGAGAGCACGAGGGAGCTCTGGGGTAATTTTCTATTTAGATACTGGTTACAGAAAAAATTCATAAATCTAGGTGTTCGTATCTCGCTCATTTGTATACCTGTGTATATTATGAGAAAATAGTTTAAAAATACAGTGCCTCAATCCTAACTGAGTTCTTTTTATTTTGCATACCCAATAATGGGTGGTTTTCTGCCTTAACATGGACAGTGACCTTATACGTCAATATCATTTATGTGTTTGTTGAAAACAAACGCACAAAAATTCACCATAAGAAAATGTGCCCAGACAACCCAGTCATACTTTGAGCACTTGTGTGTGTACGCACTTTCACAAAAACTTAACTGGAAAATGAAGTAAATGTTTTCTTTCGTGGTCCTTCATGCCACGGTTCCTCCCCAGACAGCACTGGTGGCTCCATGCATGGACCGCCGCCATGGGGTCGGGACTTCCCATGTGTTGTTTTATTACATACTACAGTGAAAGGAGTGGTATTCCCAGTTTGGAAATAAAAGTACAGAGGTTGAGAAACTGCACGATGTCCTGAACATAGTCAGTGACAAACTGAGGATTGGAAATCAAGTCTAACTAATTTCAAGTTCATGGTGTTTCTCCACAATCTCCTGTGGTCACCTCGTAACAGAGGCGGAGACTAGTACCTTTCCTGGCAGAGGTGCAAAGTTACTAAATCTACCTGAAATGAGACTGCGGAGGAGACACGTAAGTCCTCAGACTCGTCCGATGGCGTCTTAAATGTCATCTCATCAGACCACTTTGAATTCCCTTTGAAATCACCTTCAGAGTCTGAGAACTCGGCTTCTCATGAGCCAGCCCTTCTTGTTACAACTCTCTGTATTAGAAAAACTTTTCTTATTGAGGCCAAATACATTTTTTTCACTGTGCATTATGCCTAATCGTTCCAATTCTTCCTTTTATGGGCATATTAAGAAAAAAAAAACTTGAGAGAACATCAAATATCCAAAGAAAACCACTTTTAAAAAAATCTCTTGAGTTGACTCTCTCCTCGTTTCCTCCAACGGCTTTAATGTGACCTGATTTTTGAGTCACTTCATTGTCCAAATCGTTGCCCCTTGACTGCGTCAATTTGTTTATATCTCCTTTTAAAGAATGTTCCTGCTAGGTGCTTCCTAAAAAGCGAAGCAGAGCAGGAATACTTAATGTATCTTTTTGCAAACCTCAAGTTCCTTTCATTACACCAGGGGTATCCAAGAAATAGAAGGAAATTACCTTTTGTTTGTTTGTTTGTTTGTTTAAGATAGGCTTCATTCAGATCAGGTTCTTGCGAAAGCTTAGGCAGGGGCGAGATTGCAGCAATTAGGATGACAGAGGGCGGAAATAGCTAATCTTCAGTTGTGCAAAGCCGGTGTTCTCGGAATTAAAGGGGATAATCCAAGATAACCGATAGTAGAGTCCCGACCAGAATTCCTGACAGCTAATGTGTGCGGACGTCCCAGCTCTGAACCAGAGACAGGGGTGGCCCTCTTCAAGCCTCCGCCTCCTCACTAAAACACTGGGCGAGTGGATTCAGCCAAATAACATTAGGGAAGTTAAGGCTGGGGCATATGATAGTTTCATCCTCCCCTTCCACAGGTCCCCATAAGACACAGAAATATGAGGCTAGTTTATTCAAATAGCAAACATCCTCACCGTCACCGCCGTCACAACCGTCATCGTTACCAACAGCCCCGCCGTCATCGTCATTATCGCAGACGTTTGTCATGGTGGCTCTCTGTATGGACGTGTAGTAGCCCGTGTGGTCGCTTCATGTATTCAATCCATTTTCCATAAGTGGAAATGAAGGCACAGAAAGGTTAATAACTCCCCATGTCCTTGTTGACACAGTAGATGATGAGGGATAGTCATACGGCATAGTTTCTAAGACCCTTACAAAAAAAAGAAAGCTCTAAATAGGTGCTTTATTTATCGTTCATACAGCTGGGCATTCATGGTTGCATTTAACCAGAGAGTTGTGGAGCGCTTTACTTGGGCTCCGTACTTGAATGAATAAGTAAATTTGACTAAGACATAATATGTTCTTCCATGGAGCTTACCTTCCAAAGATTACAGCGATAATGTCAGTTGAGCCCATAAGACAAAGAAAAACTGTACTGTGCGGTGATAGAGTCTGTAGACTAATGGAGAGCTCATCGAAGGCCCAGGAGTAAAATCTAAGAAACAAAAACATGAAATGCAAACATCCAGAATCTAGCAAAAGAACTCTCTGATTTTAGGTAAGTTTTAAGTTAGCTTTGTGTTGAAAACAAACAAACAAAAAAAACATGGAGTGAAAACAGGGGCCTCTCCTGTGATGAGTCTGGAAAGGTAGCTGAGGGCCAGCCGTAGACCAGGCGCTCCTGAGTTCTGAACTTTACCCTGAAATGATGCAGAGCTGCGGGGTTTCCCTCAGGGGAACAAGGCGAGGCATGTGAGGCTTGACATCGGTCAGGCAGTGCTGGAGACACAGAAGACAAAGGAGAGCGAAAAGCATGGCGGGAGTTGGCGTCGGGGAGGAGGACTGGCCGCCTGGGGAATTTCTGCAAATGAACCAGCAGGACTGGGTGAGAAAAGGGACAGGGAAGCTAGAGAGAAGGGACAGGCTTGAGTGACAAGAGCGAACACGGTGGCTGGAAGGGCGTGTGGTGAGGAGGCCCAAAGAGGAAAACACCAAGCTGAGTCCCATTTTGCTAAAGTCCGTCTCCCTCAACGGTGCCCATGACCTCACGGTCCTCCGTAAGCAGGAGCAAGCCTGGTCTTATTTTCACCTACCTCTGCTTTTTTTCTCCTCCCAGCGTTTAAACCCTATTTTCCCAACCCGAGTTTCAACATATCCCCAATTTTCAGAATAAACCAAATGAGAGGAAGGAAATACACAAGGAAATTTAAGACTTAGAAGTCACTGCCCCCCACACGCAGAACGCAGGTCGATTTAAAACCCCTCTTAGGGGCAGATCTTCCATTTTTCTGACCTGAACCCTGTCCCGCCAGCTCCGGAGGCCCAGGACTCACGGCTCGCTCTCCTCGGGAGCAAGGGCACACTGACCGATGGTGTCTCCCGGGCCACACTGTTTATCTCCCCTCTCTCCACTCACGTAATGGGCTTTTGCGCCCTAGGATCCGGAGCTTACGTCCACATCCAGGTCTTCGGCTTTGTTTTTTTGGCCTTGTTTTCCCGGCATGCTTGTTTTTATAACCTGCTCAGGATTTCCGAGCTCTCGGAAGAGAACCACACTTTGGGCAGGTCCACAGCCCGGGAACTGAAACACTTAGGGCAGCTCTCGTCCCAGGGCAAGGAAGGAGTTACCTAGTCGTCCCGTGTCCCCAGAACTACCTGCAGAGTTCTGAATATCTTCTCATTGCCTTTTCATGTGTCGTTCACCTCTGTGGGAACATCTTGACATGTTTTCGCTTACAAATGCTGATCATATATCTGAGAAATAATTTGAGGATAGAATCCTCCAGCGAGACCGTCCATTTGCAGCCGATCCTCCCCTGCCTGCTCAGTCCTTCCCTAAGATTGAGCCCTTGGTCCCAACCTTGTTGTATTTCATCTCTTTGTGACTGCACAGTCACGCCCCGTCAGTTCCCTCTGAGACGTGGGTGTCATCTACAAACTGTCCGCTCCCCGGGACGGGATATCAGACACATAAAATATCTCTGAATTTTTTTTTTAAAAGCCCTAAAGTGTTGTTCTGAATATATCGCAGAGAAAACATATGCTATGATAAGAATCAGTAATAACATGCCTTGCCTCTCTGTACTTACCTTAAAGGGGACCAGCTTTGTAACCAGCTACAGTAAAGAATGTGCGTTTGCAAAATAGTTCATCTTAAATTTCTGTAAATTTGAATTCCACTCTCATACGTTCTGAAAAAACAAACAAACCAAAAAAACGTGCTATCTCCCGTCTCTTCCAAAACACATCCATCGATTAGTCCAAAAGCTTCACTAGTGTTGGCACGGATGCGGACATTGGAACCCTCAGATGTCGCTGGTGGGCATAGACGCGGTGCAGCTGCTTTGGAAGATGATTTGGCAGTGTCTCCAGCAGTTAAACACAGAATTTCCATACGATCCAGCAATTCCACTCCCGTAAAACACATGTTTACACAAAAAAACTTGTATGTAAGTCTTCATAGCAGCATTATTTAGAACAGCTGAAAAGCAGAGGCAATGCAGGCATCTGTCAACGGGTGCATGAGTGAGTGCATGAACGCAGTGTGCCATGTCCATGCAGTGGAATATGATTCATCAACAAAGGACTACGTTACTCCCCTGTGCTACAACGTGGATAAACCTCGAGGACGTCATGCTACGCGAAAGAAGCCAGACCAAAAAAAAAAAAAAAAAAGGGCCCAGTATCTATGATTCCATTTACATGAAATGTGCATAATAAGTGAATCCACAGAAACAGAAAGCAGATTACTTTTTACCGGGGGAGGGGGGTGGGGATGGGTCTAGCAGGGATGGGGGAGAAGACCCATGGGCATGAGGTGTCACTTTGGGTTTATGAAAATATTCTGGAATTAATGGTGATGATTGCAAAACCTTGTAAATATGCTAAAAACCACTGAATTCGACACTTTAAAAAGGTGAAGTACATTTCAAAAAAAAACAAAACACCCCAGTAGGAACAGGGCGCGATGCAGTAAATGAAGTATTTGGAAATATCATGAAGAAATTCACTAGATGAGAGAGTTTGAAAGATCAGATACAAATCGAACCCTAAAGCCTTAAATCACAATGCACTAGACTTCCGTAATATCCTTTTTTTTTTTTTTTTTTTAGGATCATGTTATTTCCTGAAATCTAAAAGCGGTTCTGGCTTCCTAGGGATTTCTGGAGTATTTCAGGACTCCCTCATCTGATACATAATTTAAAAATGTCAAGACCACCGTGGTTCCATTTATTCCTGCTGTACTTTTTTCTTGCTGGATCTGAATTACCACTTCAATCTATAGGAAGAAAATTATCTAAATCCATCAATTTTCAGGGTGAAAAAAATAAAAGCTCAAAATTTAAAATAATCTCCTTTTTCTAAAGGTAGCGACCCTGAGGTCTGAGTATGTTAGCAGGGCTTCTGTCCATCAGTTTAAAAGTTAGCTTGTGGTAAGTGAGAGTATCTGGGAAGAGGGTTCTCATTCAGTCCTAATGAATTATTATTTTGTCCGTCAGAATGGAGGGAATCTCTCCTATCTTTTGGAATGTGACCATTTCCTAATTATATTATAAAGCGCCCTTATCCTAGCTGTTAATTGAATATAATAGCTAGTCCAGATACACGAGGGTGGAGTCGGGGTGGACTCAGGCCTCTGTCTCTCTCTGGCATACAGTGTAATACTGGTTTCAGGAGTAGAACCCAGTGATTCATCTCTTACGTACGACACCCAGTGCTCATCCCAACAAGTGCCCTCGTTCATGTGCTGTTCATCTGGTGTCCGAGCATGCTCAGCCTTAGAGACTCTGTGTGTAACATTCCCTCCACCTGGAAAGTTCAGCGTCTAGAATTGGATGTGGCGCGTTTATTCCTAGGCCCACTCATAGGACTTCCCTGACCTCGTAACTAAACCTCAGTCCCTTGCTATCCCAACCCCTTTCTTGTGCCCCTTTTTTTTCTCCTTTGCCCTGAAATAGAACTTACCATTTTCGGGACTTTTTTTTTAACTCGTAAATTATTTTCTTTATTGTTTTTTTCTCTCACTAGGAGATAAATTCCCTTAAAGTAAGGATGTCCCGTCTTCACCACTATACCTCCAGTGCTAGGACGGTGCCTGGCGCGTTTCAGACCTTACTATATGTGTATCGAATACCTGAAGGAACTAGTCACTCTTATAAATAGAAGATTGAGATTTTTGAAACTTATTTTCTGACAAAGGATGCTTATTTTGCATTACAAATTTAGTTAGTTGTTTCCACCTCAAAGGACAAGAAAAAGCCAGGTTCTTAGGTTAAGAGTCAAGAGATTTCTATTGATCAGACTCCAAAATCACTAAAGCCAGAAGTGGTTACTGAGAACCGTGGTGGACTCCCTATCTGTGCAAATATTCATGCATAAATCAGAAATCTGCCTGTATGCTTCTTAGTAGCTGGTAAGATGATAGTTTCAAAGTCCTGTGACATGCTGTTCACTTGGCGTATGTATTTTGACTCTTTGCACTAATGTGGTAGACCACGAAGATACTAGATCCACAAACAGAGCTTGACGGTTTCAAACAAGAGTAAACCAAAAGTCATCTTATTAAAGCGTTGTTCTTCTCAGCGTTTTCCATAATGCAGAGATGTCAGAATGCTAATTAGAGCTACTGTTTTCTGACTTTTACTTGTCCCAGCCACGGTAATTTCACCGCTCACATGCTGGCGGCAGGCTGGACGAGCTTTCTGTCAATTGTTTTTACAATTAGTGGCAAATTGGATTATTTTGGGGTTGGAATTAATTTGTTTCCTATTCTGTTCCAACTGGACATGTTTTATATAAATATGCAGCATCAATTATGTATCAGAAACAGATTGCGTTGCCCTGCAAACTTAGCCCTGAAATATCCCTTCAAAAACTGAGGTGCTGATCAAAACCTCAATGTTGACCATA
The DNA here is from genome assembly GCA_030068075.1 of Paguma larvata. Taxonomy (NCBI): domain Eukaryota; kingdom Metazoa; phylum Chordata; class Mammalia; order Carnivora; family Viverridae; genus Paguma; species Paguma larvata. The sequence goes on from CM057831.1 coordinate 30,497,793, forward strand.
AATTGTGACTTGAATTAATTGAAGAATACCAGGAATGTCTCTCCCAAAAGAGCGTCCTGACAATCCGCTGATGTTGATGATTCTTAAAAAATAATGTTTTCCTGGGACTCCTGGGTGGCCTTAACTCTTGGTTTCGGCTCAGGTCGTGATCTCGCCATTTGTGAGTTTGAGCCCTGTGTTGGGCTCTGTACAGACAGCATGGAGCCTGCCTGGGATTCTTTCTCTCCCTCTCTCTGCCTCTCCCTTGATTGTGCATGTGCTCTCTCTTTCTCAAAAATTAATAATTTTTTAAAAGTGATAATAATGTTTTCCCAATGATCTTTTTTAAAATGCAAAATTTCCTCAAATAGGTTCCATCTTGGTATAAATTTGTAGCTTACAGAACATTTAACTGAAATGAGAGTTTTAGGTTGCATGAATCATTGGGTAGCGGTGGGAAAGATAGTCACTGTGAGCTTAGAAGTGGAAGCATTGATACTACAATGCTGGTTGGCTAGAGCTTTCAACACAGAGCACTCAAACCAGGTAGCTAGAAAAACAGGAATCTATCTTCTCACAGTTCTGAAGACTAAACATCCAAAATCAAGGTATTGGCAGGACTGGCTATTTCTGAGCCTTTGGTGGAAGAATGGATTCTGGACCCCTCTCTCTGGCTTGTAGATGGTTATCTTTTCTCCATATCGCCTTCTCTCTGTGTGTGTCTTTCTCCAAAGTTCTCCTTTCTATAAGGACTTTGGTCCTATTGGATTAGGGACCTACCTAATTTAGTATGACCCCATCTTAACTAACTGCATCTGTAATAATCCTATTTCCAAATAAAGTCACATTCTGGGGTCCTGGGGGTTAAGGATTCAACATATGAATTTATGAATTGTGGGGTGCACAATTGGACCCATAACAACTAATAATAATCTTTTCTATGTTTAATATTATGTTGAATCCTTTATGAGATATCTAATATCATTCCCATTTTGCAGATGAGGCTAAAAGAGTGCTTTTCTAGAGTTTATTACCTACTGAGATTAGAGTTACTTCTGACTCCAAACTCATTGCTGGCTTTCTGTTATTCCACTGGGTGCTTGGACTCAATTTCAGTCGGACCACCATTTTGACCAGGGCCCATACTCGAACAACTTAAATACAGTCTAAAAACCAAACAGTGAGTCCATGCTGTATTGAATTATTTACTTTTAGAATTGTCAGTTATCTGTTTCTGTGTAACTGCTGTACCTCTAGAGGCTGAGAACAACGCCCTGAGAGATGACACGAGTTACCCAAGATCATCTCTGCTCTAGAGAATAGACCTCATAACTCCTAGGTTGACTCCTAATCCGCTCATGCTGCTCCTTCTGCCTCTCTAGTAGATTTTGCAGCAACGTGACCTAATAGCGTGGTTACGTATGGACTCAGGAGCCCAGGCGCTTAGGCTCATCATCCTGGTTGTGATTATTGGACAGTTACCTTAGTTCTCTGTGCCTCAGTTTCTTCATTATTACATAAGGTTAATATTAGTCGTATTTAAAAGAAGAGGTGAGAATTTAAATTTAGTACATAAAAAGAACTTAAAGTAAGGCCCAGGGCATGCTAAGTGCTATATAAATACTACAATCACAAAAATATATATATAATCATTGACACACTTTAATAAAAACAGCTTTCTTTTCTCCTTTATTTGATCTTAGAAAAAGCTTGCCATTTGAAATTACTAAATAATATTAATTATACAACTTCAGTATGAAATGTGGTATATATACACCATTCATTTGGAATATCTTATATAAAATCTATAATATAGACATGGACTTTAATTCTAAAACAACTTTTTTTTTAAATTCTAGGCAAACTCTTCCTGAATTCTTATTTTACATATAAGGAAAATGATGTCCCCAAAGGGTACGTAATGCATCCAAGTCTACACTGTGCAAGTAAGAAAAAATATCCATTTCTCTTAATAAATCAGTGGTATTTTATCCCTAAGTATATCTCAAATTCAAGATTAAGCCGTAACTTCCTCAATTTGCATTTAAGTGGAAACTTGCCTATCAAAATCTATTGCTTGATTTTCATGGTTATACTGAAATGCATAATATCTTGAGTAATTGGTAGAACACGTGTTCCCGTGGGAGCACCAGCGAGCGAAAAGACAGTCTACATTATACGTGTGGGATACGTTGAAAGATGCCTGCCAGAGCAAGTGAGAGTTGAGTATATGATGCTGCCGCGTCTTGTGCGAAACTAGCGTCTAACATATGTGCTCACCGAGACTGTTGACTGGTATGGTGTCGCTAGAAGGATGTAGTATGAGAATGTTTTGTCTTTCTCAAACTCATGCTGTGGAAACGAGAATTCTTGAACTTCAAAAGCCAATTGTTGAGTGAAATAATTGCTGAGAAACCGGAGCTGTTGGGAGAGCAGCAGTTCATTAAGGCACACGTCTTGCAGACTGAGACAGCGTGGATGCAGTGGGTGAGGTTTATGCAGCCAGACAGTAGAATCCGTATGCTGGAATCACTTTCTGCCTCTCAAGGAAGTGGGATCCCCAATGTTCAATGACAGACCATTAGCCATCGCCCACTGTGCGTGTGGCCCCAGGGGGCTGGCTCCTCCCTGAAGCTGTTTGTGTTCCTGGCTGGGTAGGAAGGATCCATCTACCTTACAGGGACGTGTTGTCTTTACATCTGCATTGGCTCTAGAAAATACGCCGGTCTATCAATGAAAGAATAATTTCTGTCTGAAGCCCTTCAAGGTCTTCCAATTGGCCCTTCTCCCTTTCAGTCTTACCAGCCTCTCCAGTCTTACCTTGACCCCCTCTCTGTCTCCTCACTTGTACCCACCTCAGCCACCCCGGGCTGTTTCTTCAAATATCCCGCATCCTCCTCATTCTCCACCTTCACATGTCCTAGGCCTTTTGCCTGGAATGCTCTTTGATTATGCTAATTCTCATGTATTCTTTTTTTTTAATGTTTATTTATTTTTGAGAGAGAAAGAGCTTGAGTGGGAGAGGGGAAGAGAGAGAGGGAGACACAGAATCCAAAGCAGGCTCTAGGCTCTGCTCTGCTTTGTCAGTACAGAGCCGAATGTGGGGCTAGAACCCATGAACTGTGAGATCATGACCTGAGCTGAAGTCGGAAGCTTAACCAACTGAGCTACCCAGGCGCCCCTCTCATGCATTCTTTAGCGCTGAGCCCACTTCTTCGGAAGGCCTTCCCTCCGTTCCAAAATTAGGGAAATCTCCTGTGTTACCTGTTCTTGTGGTTCGCTGTACCCTACAATTACTTGCTGAGCCTGTATCTTTTACCCGAGTCTCTTAGCTACACAAGAACATAAACCATACCTCTATGTTCTGTGCCATGAGCCAAGCACCCAGCCCACTGTGTACAGAGATTAAAGCCATTAGGCTGCCAAAAAAATCTTTTGTAGTAAAAAAAACTCTACTGAAACCTATCGTAATTTATGTAAAAGTGAATGAAATCAAATACTCACCTTAAAAAAATTTTTTTTAATCTTTATTTTTGAGACAGAGAGAGAGACACACAGAGTGTGAGCAGGGGAGGGGCAGAGAGAGAGGGAGAGGCAGAAGCTGAAGCAGGCTCCAGGCTCTGAGCTGTCTACACAGAGCCTGATGCGGGGCTCGAACTCACAGACTGTGAGATCATGACTGAGCCACCCAGGCACCCCTAAATACTCACCTTAAAGGTGACTCAGTTGTCACCAACTAAGGTGACCAGAAACCATGTGATTTGTTCAGTCTTCATTCATTCATTCACTGCTTATTCATTCACTGCACATTCAGTACCTAGTCCGCCTGACACAACAGTTGTGCAAGAAGTAGAGGCCGAATGACAGCGCTCAATACATTAGAAAAATCACCGTGGTAAAAAGATGAATTGTTATCTGACGCAGTAGATTCCTACTAGTAAATATATACAGTAAAATACAAAAGTAAACCAAAATCTTCTCTAATTCCTTGACCAGGGGTAACTACAGACTATTGACAATAACTAAATATATTTCCTTCAAGTCATTTTTCTCTGTGAATAAGCATTTCTCTTCTCTTCCCTCCTACATTCCTTCCCTCCTCCTCCTTCTTTCCTTCCTTCCTACCTTCCTTCCTTCCTTCCTTCCTTTTCTTTCCTTCCTTTCTTTCTTTTATTTACTTCCTTTTCTTTTCTTTTCTTTTCTTTCTTTCTTTCTTTCTTTCTTTCTCTCTTTCTTTCTTTTTCTTTCAGCTAGGATGATAGCATATACAGTTTTACAACAGCCTTTATCAATTCACATTACATTATGAATACTTCTTTTTTGTTACAAAGCCTTAATTGTTGAAAAAAAATTTAGGTTGGATAATAGTATTTTGTTTATATTTTTAAAAGAGTATCTTTAGAGATACATACTGATATATTATGGATGCAATGATGTGAGTCTGAGATTTGCTTAAGGGAGGAGTGCTCGGTGGATATCGATGAAGAACGATTGGCCATAAATAGATTCTGAATGGTTCGTTATACTACTTCCTGTAATTTTCTCTATGTATGTGATTTTTCATTTAAAAGCTTTAAGAAATCTTCATTAAAAAAGAAAAAAAGATGTACCGGGTTGAAGATCCCAGTCTGACTCCCATCCCTATAATTATGACCACAGACAAGTTGCTTAACTTCTTCAGTTTTCCGTCTCCATTTCTATAAAATGAGAGAGGGAGGGAAATAGTACCTTCCTCATAGGGATCAGATGGGGAGAAACATTGCTGGTACGTTTTGAACATTTAGCACAGAAGACAGAATAGTTCACCTCAGCCTACAAAACTCCTCTGCTTCGCTGCTGCCATGTGAAAGAGGAAGCAAAATTATTCCATTGAAAAACTCCAGCGATGAAATTAAAAAATGTTGATTTGGATTCAATATAAAGAAGATAGTTCTAATAATTACTTTTGACCCCTGGAGGTCAAAAAAAGGAGATCATGTCCCACTTGGCCAGTGAGAGAATGGATAATTAAAAAAAGGAAATTCCTGGTGCGCCTGGGCACCTCAGTGGGTTAAGCATCCAACTTCGGCTCAGATCATAATCTCGCAGTCTGTGGGTTCGAGCCCCGTGTTGGACTCTATGCTGATGGCTCAGAGCCTGGAGCCTCCTTCGGATTCTGTTTCCCTCTCTCTCTGTCTCTCTCTCAAAAATAAATAAACATTCAAAAAAATTTTAAAGGTAAAAAAGAAAATTCTTACCTTGTAAAGCACATAAGACAGGTTATTTCTAATCCGAGGATTATATTAATGTAATTGTTCCTGATGGATTTCTTTTGTCTCTTTTTCTGGATGTTGATCATTTGACATATTGAGCTGATTGCACTAAGTACATTAAAGTAAACCCATATGATTTTCTCTGGGCCGCAGTTGGCCGTAAGGCAGAACTTTCACTCACTAGCATTTACATCCTGAATGACCACAAGGCCTTCACTCAAAGCCACTCGACTTGTAAGGTGGAGTTCTGAAATGTGTTTTCTTGTCTGTTGCCATCTCTTGTCAGGATGCCCAAGAGATCTATTGTTAACCAGAATGTTAATTCGTAATTACGCAATGCAGTGATTACAGCGAGCTTATCAATTAAGTCCTTAACATTGAAAAGTGTGCTAAGATTATGAGCAATATTATGAGTATGTCAGTATGATTCGTCAGTGTGATGCTCAACGTATCATTTGGGTTTGAAATAAGAATATGGGGTTACCACACACATAAAACACTTGCTGTAAGGTTGTGATTTTTATTGTGATATTTAAGATTTTGTGGTATTTAGAGTTAAATTCTTCACTCTACAGCATGAAAAGAATCAAGAGTAAACAGTAAGGAACAAGGTTTCTCAATATTTGTTCCAGACAAAACCACACCATCAACATCAGAGTCATACGGAGTGCTTAATGAAATTTCAAACCTCTCGGTCTCCCCCGAAAACTGTCGGACAAGAACTCTTTGGTAGAGATGAGGGACTTACGTTTATACAGACGCCACTCATGGATCCTACAAAAATCAAAGTTTTGAAATTCACCGTAATAAAATTTGGCCGTGGACAACATTTAAGAGCAAACGCGAACAGATCGTTTTATACCACCGTTCACATGGCCCTGTTTCTAAAGCAATGTAAATAACTAAAATAGTTTTATTAGTGATTCTGTGCTGAAAATATTATTTTGAAGAGATTTGCTCCTGTGGCAGAAGCGCAGTAGGCTTTCCTCCGAGCAAGGGGACCATGACGCGGGAGGGGGGGCTTTCCCTGGAGGGACTGGGAGACGATGAGTTAGTAGCAGGATAATGAAGAAGCAGAGTGCCCGCAGTTTGCCTCTTCTGAGAGCCCCGAGGTTTAAACTGGAATTAAGCATTTTCGAATATTTAGCATATAGTTGTTAAAATGCTGCCTTAACACAAGTACACAATCCCAGGACTGTGAGAGACCTCACAAGTCACCACGTTCAACCCTTTATTGTTTTGGAATCAGCATCACAGCCTCGTCGTATTAAAGTCTATCTGTTTAGAAATTGAAAATTTCCCCAGCTCAACTCCATGTCAATAGTTTAGTGTGTTTTATACAAGTATGGGGAGTGGGGGGAGGAAGAGAGGAGGCAGGGAGAGGGAGGGAGAAGGAGAGAGGGAGAGAGAGAGAGGGTGGAAGGGAAGGAAGAGGGAGGCAGTGGGAGAGCCAGAGGGAGGGAGGGGGGAGAGGGGGAGGGAGGGAAGAAGGAGGGAGATGGTGGGAGGAGAGGAAGCAGAGAGAGAGGAAGGAAAGGAGGGGCAGGGAGATGGAGGGAGGAGGAGGGAGGGAGAGAGATGGGAAGGGGGGAAAGAGGAGAGCAAGGCAGGCCTAATTTTCTTTGGGTGTTGCTATCTATAAAACCCTTTCTCTGCTTTGTAAATGCATATAGAAAATGATGAATTTTATAGAAAACCGGGAGTCACATCTGGCCAGCTATTTCTGATTTACCGAGCTAGGAATAGCTGCAAAAACACTTCCTCTTACAGACTCGTATAATCAATCATTCGTTGCTTTCCCTCGCACATCAGCTTTCGTTTTACATTACTAAGCTTTTTTCCCCCATTTTCCAGCATTAAAGGAGGTCACAGAGAAATTCAGTTCAATTTTAAATTCAATAAAATGAAGAACGTATTTATTGAGCAGTACTTCTGTGCCGACCCGCTCCGGGGAGGTGCAGCAAAGCCAAAGGCTTTAACCCCCCACAAGCTTCTCGTTTTACCCGGAATCTCCCCCCCAGCCAGCTACATAGGAAACGATGGAATAACAGAACAGACTGCTGCAGAGTTCAGGCTGAAGAGTTCAGAGTTGGCAGGGCCGCTCAGTATTAGTAAGATCCAGAGGAAGCTTGCTGGCAGAGACGGACTCTTGAGCTGCCTGAAGAATGGATAGGCATTCAGTAATTCTTCACCATTTCCAGGGGCGGGGAAAAAAAGAGTTGGAAAATTGAGAGAGACACACGTGTGCTGGGAACATCAAAGGGATAGCTTATTAGCTAGAGAGGCCTTGAACGTAGGTTTTCCTAGGTGCCAGCTCCCCAGGAGGAACGTGAGCCTGTCAACAGCAGGGCTGCAAAGCTCCATCTGAGGATGGAAAGATGGCAGCATTTAGAGTCAGCGAAACTTCGCTCTCAGTCTTGCCCTTGCAGTAGGGGGTGGGGGGAGGAAGACAGGAGGCAGGGAGTTGTTTCACCATTATGTGAAAACTTTACCTGCATTCTTTGAGATTTGGTTTCTTTATAATGTTGGGAATGTACAAGGAACCCTTTCTGGGAAGGCAGTAGTGAAGACGTAGAGAGACTGAGAGAGTGTGCAGCAATTAATAAGCAGTAAAAAAATAGCAACTTTCTTGGAGCCAAGTATATACTCTGCACATGATAAAGGTTGAATATGTGTGATGTGGTTGATAGGGGGACGATACTGTGAATAGTGGGACATCGTTACGTATTTTTTCAAACATGTTAGGTACTTGAAAACCATGAAAATGGATAACACTATGCAAAGGGAATAGGTAGGTAGATACCAGATTAAGGCTAGCAGGCATCACATGTATACAGTAGGGAGAGGAAGAGAGTCTCACCAAGAAAGCAGATAGTAAGTGCTCAGAAGTATAGAACCATATGCCCAAAAGGGCAAAGGAATATTGAAAGCAAGGGAATAGAAAATACCAGACAATATAGAGTCATCAACAGAGTCTAATGGTAGAGGAACCCGAAATGACAAATAGTGACGAATTTCCATTGGCTGGAGACCACCGCTGGGCGTTGTAGGTGCAGCCTCACCGTGCCTGGCCGAGGAGATGGGTCAGACCACAGGGGGCTGAGGAGGTGGAGACAGTGAGTCCCCACTGCCCTTTTAGACTCTGGGGGGCACCGGAAGAAAGGACAGGGCAGGCTAGTCAGAAGGGAAGCTGTGTTCCAGGTGGTCTCAGAGTCAGGAGGTTCGAACAGGGTGTGGACCAGAGATAGGTCTGCATAGGGCCCCTGGGCAGCCCGGTGGGTTGAGTGTCCAACTTTGGCTCAGGTCATGATCTCGCAGTTCTGTGAGTTCGAGTCCCATGTCGGGCTCTGTGCGGATAGCTCAGAGCCTGCTTGGGATTCCCTCTCCCTGTCTCTTTCTGCCCCTCTTCTGCTCTCTGTCTCAAAATAAATAAACAAAACGTAAAAAACAAAACCAAAAGCAGGTCTTCCTGGAAAGAACTGAGAATGTTTACAGGGATTGGCCTGGAGGGTGAACTGGAATACTTCTGATCCGCGTTAAGTTCCGTGACGGGAAGAATGTAGGGTCTTTACCACCAGCCACAGGAAACAGCAGTTTTCTTGGGTACGTCACAGCAGGGGGGGCACATAGGAAGAGGAACAGGGAGGAGGCGAGCGAGGGAGCAGGCGTTCTTTGCTGGAATAAGTCTCAGCACAAAGAATGCGATAGACGCAGAGATCAGTTGTAAATATAAACTCTTTTAAAATCATTTGGGGGGCGCCTGGGTGGCTCAGTCGGTTAAGCGGCCGACTTCGGCTCAGGTCACGATCTCACAGTCTGTGAGTTCGAGCCCCACATCGGGCTCTGTGCTGATGGCTCATCAGAGCCTGGAGCCTGCTTCGGATTCTGTGTCTCCCTCTCTCTCTGCCCTTCCCCTGCTCATGCTCTATCTCTATGTCTCTCAAAAATAAATAAACGTTAAAAAAAAATTTAAAAAAAAAAAAAAAAAAAAAAAAAAAAAAAAATAAAATAAAATCATTTGGTGCCTACGTCGCATCCGCAGGAAAATTAAGAAACAGAAAGGGAGAGAGGGAGGTATTTAAGTTTAAATGAACTGTAAATTTTGTTTTAATGTTCCAACATATTTTTTTTCCTTTTTGACTCAACTCACGTAATAAAACAAACAGTCATCCAGGGAAGAACTATTATACCATTGCTCTGGGAAAAAAATAAGTTTGGGCACAGTGCCCATCCAATAATATATTATCTAAGAGAAGTTACAAAGAGCTTGAAACAGAAGAGAAATCTATAGTCCGAATACCGAAACACACACACACGCACACACACACAAATAAAACAAGAGACCAAAGTAAAATAGATATCGCGTCTCTAACATCTGTCATAACAAATTGCAAAACAACACTTCTAGCCATCCGTTCTCATTAACGGCCCGACTTCTTTTTTCAGAAGCAGTTCTGACACGGGGCCTCCGGCAGGATTCCACTTGGTTCATCGCAGCTGCTCCTCCATTCACTAACTTACATTCAAATTTCCTCACTTCCTGGCATACCATGTTTTGCATTATGTTGATGTTCTCTTGGAAATAGTTGTTTTCCTAGATTCTAATGATGTCTGTGCCAGCAGCTGGAAGCTTACTGAGAATACAGCAAATGTGTGTGCATAGTACACAATTCTTCCAATTAGGGTTTGCTGCTTCATTGGCAAGATGGCTGTCAAGGAGCGTGACCACTACGTTCCGTTCGAGTCTGAATCCCACGGAAATGTGGAGATTTAGGAGCTTCCTGGAGAATTTGCGTGGGGGTTGAAAGGGAAAATAGTTGTCGTGTTTTAGGGAAGCAAATCTGTCTGGATTTTAATATTATTTCCTTAAACTACTTGAGCAGTGTAGGAAACTAGTTAAGAGCGTCAGAGAAGAATTGTAGCATCTTAGCAAGCTGTGTGAGCTTAGACAAGATTCTGAAGCCATCTGAGCCTTGGTCTTTCTACACGTGAAATGGGGATAAAGTATATATCTCATGTACTTCACTTACAGCTTAAGTGAATGGCAAATGTCAGTCAGCATAGTGACTGCGAGATCACAGTTTCTCCATGAGTTGTAGCTACTGTAATTACCCAGTCCAGGACAGGAAAGATGCTGGAGATTTCCTGGGTCAATGCTGTACATTATAGACTCAATAAATATTATTAAATTTAAAATTTTCCTCTGTTACAGTTTATGTCAGTGGATTGGAATACTGACTTGGAACAAAACATGTGTTTTTGGAACTTCTGTGCACATATCGTGTGCCTGGCTTCAGAATCTCTTTGTTCCATCACAGATATAACTTGTGGTTCTCTCTCTTCTTCCTTCCATACTGACGCCTCTCTTGGGCCTTTGCAGATGTGATGGAGGTCAGGTTTTGAAGTGGGAGCATCCACAACGTTGCCTCCTACAATGGGATAATGAACAGTTTTTCTCATTAGTTATGAGGAAGGACCATCTGTCATAAAGCGGCCTAGGTCTGATTTTACTTTACTAGTCTAATCAAGCTCTCAGAGCCTACATTGGCTCCTTCCCTCACCAGGAGCTTAGATGTTAAGATGATTCGCTAATCTTCACACAGACAGTAGGGAGATGTGATGACAGTTACTAGTCATCCTCTGACAGGGTGTTATGTTTGTTTCATCCAGCTATCCAGGCGTGCTGACCATGTTACCCCTGGGATTTTCTGGTGAGCACTCTCCCAATTGTCTCCAAACTCTACATGTGCAAATTCTCAACAGCCACCCCCCCCACCACCACACACACACCCCAACACCACTACCACAGACTGCTACCACTCCCACTGTGGCAAGATAGAAAGGCAGAAATTCAAGCAGCTTTGGATGATGGTTCTCATTGGCCCATCCGTCAATGGGATGAAAACCCGTATCATTTACTGATACAGATCCATTCAAGTCATTCAGAAAGACCAGCCCCCACAGGTTAGTGCAAAACTCGGCAGTTTCTCAGGAGGGTTTCCTGTTATGTCTCCTGGACCGAGAACCGTTCCCATCATCACACTTGGTACTGACCTCCAAAGAAATCAGGAAGACCGAGAAGCCATTTTCAGTGTGCACCACAGAGCACCCTCTCTCCCCATTCTAATATAAAGAAGAGCAGGTGTGTATCATGTGATGTAGATCCAAGATTTCTTTCTTCCATAAGGATTTTTTGGTCCTTTCTTACCTAAAACTATGAAGAGAACTAAATGAGGTTTTAAAAACTCTATATTCAGATGAAGGTAAAAGAGTTACTAACTGGATCCCAAGTCAGAGTGTTGGAGTAATTGTCCAAATGGAATAATTGGCTGAGGGATTACTGTGCTGCTTTTCTCTGTTGACCGAGTATTCCCAAGACTTTGCTTCCCTTCAAGAATTTAAGAATGTTTATCTTCTCTGTGAAACTCAATGTCACAGACGACTAGAAGAAAAAGATTGAGTGGAAAAGACATACATTGGATTTAGATCCGATGGATACAATAATAGATACATCATATGAGATACCGCTCTTCCCCTGTCAGAATGGCTGGAATAAAAAAGACAAGAAATAACACGTGTTGGTGAGGATGTGGAGAAAAGGGAGTCCTCGACACTGTTGTTCGGAATGACGATTCATGCAGCCACTGTGGAAAACAGTATGAAGGGTTCTCAGAAAGTTAACAATAGAAGTACCACGCGATCCGGTAATCCCACTCCTGGGAATTTACCCAAAGAAAACAACAATTCTGATTTGAAAAGTTTCGTGAGCCCCTATGTTTATTGCAGCATTATTTACAATAGCCAAGGTATGAAAGCGACCCAGTGTCCATCAATTGATGAAGAGGGAAGGAAGATGCGGTGGTGTGTATATGCATGACAGAATATTACTCAGCCAAATAAGAGATTTTGCAATTGTAACAATATCAATGGACCCAGGGTGTATTACACATGCAAGAAATAAGTCAGACAAAGGAAGACAAACACCAAATGATTTCATTTATATGTGGAATCTTGAAAAACAAAATAAATGAACAAACAGGAAAAAAAAGAATTTCTAAAACATAAATTTTCATGTTGGGTATAATTATTATTATTTTTTCCAAGTCAAATGACACTACACTGTTTTTTTTTTTGTTTTTTTTTTTTGGCATTTATTTATTTTGAGAAAGAGAAAGGCAGAGCATGAGCAGGGGAGGAGCAGAGACAGAGGGAGACACAGAATCTGAAGCACGCTCCAGGCTCTGAGCCGTCAGCACAGACCCTGACGCGGGGCCAGAACCCATGAGCGAGATCATGACCTGAGCCAAAGTCGGACGCTCAACCGACTGAGCCACCCAGGAGCCCCTGCACTGTTCTTGAATAAGCTTTTAAACCTTTAAAAAAAAAAAGTTTTTTAAGTTAGTCGTGACTTACCTGATCTCTCAGCCTTCCCACAACATTACTGCAGCTGTCACCAGATAACATTATGAATAATCATGCAAGTCCCATGCTTCAGAGAACGCTCTGGACTAGTATGGATACTCTAACATGGTTCTGTCTTGATAACATGTGATAATGGGCCTTCGGTGATCGTACTGTTAGCCTTCAGGGAGTTTGGATGATTTATATAGTTTCCTAATGTTGTAATGTAAAGTCTTAGTACACACGATATCATCATAATAATACACATGATATCAAAATAAATCAATTTGGGGGGGAACATAATTAGTTAAGACTTTTTCTCAAAGAAATTTCTCCCTTTTGGGCAGTCGACACTGCAGACCTTCTAGAGTTCAGCCTCTGGCTTACCTGCCACAAATCCGTGTTTTCCCTCAGCTCGCTGACATCATCCACGTGTTCTCCAATGATCCACCCTCTTCTCCATGTGAGTTCGGATTCTGTTTAATACAATAGACAGCGGGAGCGCCCGAGCGGCTCGGAAGATTGAGTGTCCAACTTCGACTCAGGTCATGATCTCAGAGTTCGTGGGTTTGAGTCCCATGTAGGGCTCTATGCTGACAGCTCAGAGCCCGGAGCCTGCTTCAGACTCTGTGTCTCCCTCTCTCTCTCTCTCTCTCTCTCTCTCTCTCTCTCTGCCCCTCCCCCACTCACACTCTGTCTTTCTCTGTCTCTCAAAAATTAGTAAACATAAAAAAAATAAATAAAACAGCCAGAGGATCATGAGCCTAAGGCCATCACGGAGATCCATTAAACGATTTAGGCTTGGGTATGTGATTCTGACCAATGAGAAATAAGGACAAAGCTGATAGGAAATTGCTTAAAGGAGTCCCTCACTCTTAATAAAGAGAAAGAGGAGGAGACAACCCTCCTTTGTACTTTGGCTGTTGTCTCATTTAGAGCTGAGACCTACACCTGCTGAAATCTGTGAAGACTGAAGTCATCCACTAGAGGAGGGTAGATCTCCCCCCACATGTGGGACCCAGGACCTGGACAACCTTTATGCATTTTCTTGTACAGGGTAAAAAAATTTCTGCGTTATTTAAACCGATTTCAGATGGGCTTTTATTATCCTTTAAAAATCCAATTCTTTGGCCTTTATAATTGAGTGGAAAGGCTACCCAAATCACCAGCCCTCAAGAGATTACATTTAGTTTACCCGCCACGGAAAACAAATTGGACGATGCAAATGTACATTGGGTATAATTAGGTACTCAGAGCACACTTGGCAGATTCAATAACGGTAACAATTCTGAGTGTGTACGTCGCTGTGGTTTCAGGTTGAAAGTTGACTACCTATATTGTAGGCATTGGTAATAAATTCTTTATTTCTGTTTGTTAAACCAGGGTGCATTGTAACCCACCTCTAATTCAATAGAGTGTATCAGAGATTAATGATTTCATTCTCATGTGGAATTTGAGAAACAAAGCAGATGAACATAGGGGAAGGGAAGGAAAAATAACATAAAAATAGAGGAGGCAAACCACAAGAGACTCTTAAGTACAGAGAACGAACTGAGGGTTGCTGGAGGGAAGGTGGGTGGGGGATGGGCAAGACGGGGGATGGGCAGTAAGGAGGACATTTGTTGGGATGAGCACTGGATGTTGTGTGTAAGCGATGAATCACTGCGTTCTACTCCTGAAACCAATACTATACTGTAGTATTAACTTGAACTTAAATAAATAAATTTTCTTTTAAAAAACTAGGATTCAGCACTGTGAATTTGGACAATAGGTTTCAAACATTCAGGAGCTAAAAGTCCAGCTGGAAGGCGTAGGAGCCTTTCGCGGGACACAGTCATCACTCAGGTGTGTGGACGCCCACAAACCCCACAGCAGTACAGCGGTATCGGTGAGAAATGCAGAGTCTGTGAAGGGGCCACGGAGGGGCCGGGGAGGAGGCCGTGGGAAGTGGAGAGCTGTCCTTTGTAGTGTGTGAGCCGGAGCTGGAAATCTCAGAGGCTGTAAAGGACAGTATCTCATGGTGCAGGAGCTCTTCCCCCGTCACACAGATGGGACTCACCCCCCGCCTCGGTCTTCTGAAGTCAGTTGACCGAATTTTGTCACCTCTGCCTCCACCTGTCTTTTTCTCTCACCCTTTGTTTCCAGTGCAGAAACTTCGTACCTAGACTTGCTGCCTCCCGTCAGAGTGGCTTTCGGTCCTTCTGCTAATCCTCATGGCAATGTTTTCTAAATACGTATTTCAGTTGCTTTGGGTCCTCCTCAAAACCTCCTCCTGCCTGTAGGAAAGGACATAGAGATGAAAAGCCTCTATCAAGTCTGGGAGGAAATTACAAACACCAAACACCAAAAAAATCACAGTCTGGGAGGAAATTACAAACACCAAACACCAAAAAAATCACAGTCTGGGAGGAAATTACAAACACCAAACACCAAAAAAACCCACACATGTAGGTGTAAGAAGTTCTTGAAGGGTTTAGGATGGACGTTGGCTCCAAGTAGAAAGTCGCTTTGTGATTGACCAATATAAATTCTTTATCCATTAACTCTAATGAACTCTTTATTCCTTAATGGTCTCTCCCCAAAGTACCCTACGCTTTACCACCTCCCCTTTCCATAGGACACTTCTCTGGAAAGTTCCCTCCACCCAATTCGCTCATTAATCTTTACTTATTCCTCAAGCCTTGCTTGCAGTTTATACACAAACTCATAAGCTCTTATAACATTCTTAAAATAGACTCAACAAGCCTCTTCTAGCTGTCCTTGGACTAGAGAGCCCTTTAGAGAACAGTGTGCTGTTTTTGTAAACCCTTTGAACTCTCAGCCCTGGACTTGTTTACACGGTACCAAAATTGACTTTTCTCTGTTAGTTTAAGTTGGATTGCATAAGGCACCATTGAATCATTTTTCTTGTGTACAACGGTCATTTGCACATTTGAGAATATTATGACTCCCCTGTACGCTCTCCGTTCTAGGCCAGCTGTCAGTCACAAATTTGTTTGTTTCTCAAAAGGCCTTCCTTCTAGACTCTACAACATTTCATTGTTGTTACTGTAGGAATTCATTCTGCAATTGGTAACATTGTTTTCTTGTTTTTTTAATGTTTATTTTTGAGAGAGAGTGCAAGTGAGGAAGGAGCAGGGAGAGAGGGAGGCACAGAATCTGAAGCGGGCTCTGTGCTGACAGCAGCGAGCCCAATGTGGGGTTGAACCTTTAAAACATTTTTCTAAGTGAAAGAGAGCAGTCACTAAACACAGCATATTGTTTGAGTCCATTTATATGAAATTCCTGGAATAGGTGATAGAGACCAAAAATAGATTACCCCTTGTTTGGGTTTGGGTAGGTGGGTCTCTGGAGTCATTGCTAATCGGCACAGGTTTCTTTTTTTTTTTTTTTTAATGTTTTAATGTTTGTTTATTTTTGAGACAGAGAGAGAAAGAGAGAGAGAATGCATGAGTGAGTGGGGGAGGGGCAGAGAAAGAGGGAGACAGAATTTGAAGCAGCATCCAGGCTCTGAGCTGTCAGCACACAGACCCTGACGCGGGGCTCAAACTCACAAACCACTAGATCATGACCTAGCTAAAATTGCACATTCACCCGACTGAGCCACCCGGGTGCCCCAGCACAGGCTTCTTTTGGGGAGATTAAAAATGTCCTATAAATAGACTGGGTGATAGTGAGACAATTCAGTGAATACAGCACCCAACTGTATATGTTAAATTTATGAACTTCATGGTAATTGAATTATATTTTGACACAGCTATTAAATCCAAAAATAGAATGTAGAAGAGACAGGACAAATTAAAAACAAATAACAAGATGGAATATTTGAATATAAACACATCAACAGTTATATTAACTATAAATTTGCTAAATAATTCAATTACCAGAGATTTTCAGACTGAATAATGAAGACAAGAAATAACTTTTAATACAAGGTTTTTAGAAAACATTGAAATGAAAAAGTGGAAAAAGATACAGTGTGTTGCAAACACAAATTTAAAGAAAGTCAGGATTGATATGCTAAGAGCAATTTAAATACAAATTAAGGCATGAGGCATTTCTTGACATGAATAACGTTCAGTACAAAGAAAAAGACAACGTGTATAATTGTTCGCGATTCTATTATCTTACCCTGAAAATACATGGAACAAAAATTGTAGTACTAAAAGGAGAAATCACTTACTTAGAGTCATCCCTGGGTATTGTGGCATGCAGTCCTCAGTGGCTGATACATCAACGTCAAGTACACACGCAAAAGAAAAATCAGCAAGAATCTGAAATACAACATGACTACACAATGTAACATGATTGACAGGTATAAAATACTACAGAAATCAACTACACACCGCACTATTTGTTCAGGTACACATAGAAAATTTGTAACAAATTACTGAAGGCTGCCATAAAACGTCTCAGTGAATATGATGAAATGGCATAGAATGTGTTCTTTCACCACAGAAGAATTATTCTAGAAATCAATAACAAAACTTAAATACCTGTTTAAAACTATAAACACTAACTTCCCTTTCTTTCCTTCTTTCTCTTTCTTTCTTCTTTTCTTTCTTTCTTTCTTTCTTTCTTTCTTCTTTCTTTCTTTCTTTCTTTCTTTCTTTCTTTCTTCTTTCTCTTTCTTCCTTTCTTCTTTCTTCCTTTCTTCTTTCTTTCCTTCTTTTAATTTACATCCAAGTTAGCATATAGTGCCACAATGATTTCAGAGTAGATTCCTTAATGCCCCTGACCCATTTAGCCCATCCCCCCACTCACTACCCCTCCAGCAACCCTCAGTTTGTTCTCCATATTTAAGAGTCTCTTATGTTTTGTCCCCCTCCCTGTTTTTATATTATTTTTGTTTCCCTCCCTTATGTTTATCTGTTTTGTATCTTAAAGTCCTCATATGAGTGAAGTCATATGATATTTGTCTTCCTCTGACTAATTTCGCTTAGCATAATACCCTCCAGTTTCATCCATGTAATTGCAAATGGCAGGATTTCTTTCTTTTTTATTGCTGAGCAATATACACACACACCACATCTTCTTATCCATTCATCTATCAATGGACATTTGGGCTCTTTCTATACTTTGTTGTCCATAGCGCTGCTATAAACATTGGGGTGCATGTGGCCCTTTGAAACAGCATACCTGAGTCTCTTGGATAAATACCTATTAGTGCAATTGCTGGGTCATAGGGTAGTTCTATTTTTCTTTTTTTGAGGAACCTCTACACCATTTTCTAGAGCGGCTGCACCAGTTTGCATTCCCACCAGCAGTGCAAAAGAGATCCTCTTTCTCTGCATCCCTGCCAACATCTGTTGTTAATGTTAGCCATTCCGTCAGGTATGAGGTGGTATCTCATTGTGGTTTTGATTTGTATTTCCCTGATGATGAGTGACATTGAGCATCATTTCATGTGTCTATTTGCCATCTGGATGTCTTCTTTGGAGAAGTGTCTGTTCATGTCTTTCGCCCATTTCTTCACTGGAGTATTCATTTTTTGGGTGTTGAGTTTGATAAGTTCTTTATAGCAGTAACTTCTAAATAGCTCATGAATCAAATAAGAAATCATAATGAAATACAGTAAATATTTTGAGTTGGCTGAATAAAAATGCAATGTATTTAAACTCCTAGGATGTAGCTAAAACTCTTCATGGAGGAATGTATTTCTGCCTCAGATTTTATACTTTAAAAAATCCTGAAAATAAGCAAAATCATTTCCATTTTAAGAAGTTAAGAACAGAGCAGTAAATTTAACTCAAAGTCACTAATGACACAAACCAAATGTAAAAGAAGCAGCAAACCACAATATTGTCCTTGGAAAAGATTATTAAAGTTGATGAACTCCTGACACAGTAATCCAAAAAAAAATGAGAAAGAATAAATTGTGTATATGTATATGTATAAGAGAATACTATAAACAAATGCACGTTAAAATTTGAAAATAGAAATGAAATGAACAACTTTTTTGGGTAACTTTACTTACAAAGACTAACACAATCACTGAAAAACATTTGAAGTGAAGTCTTAATTCCATTAAGGGATGAAATCTGCAGTTTCAACCTTCTCATAAAGAAAACTTCACATCTAGATGACATTAATCATTAATTCTTCCACACATTGATAGGAATCAATATTTACAGGAGGAATATTAGCCACACTCTTCCAGAGAATGAAAAGACCGAGTAATCCCTCTGTCATTTTATGTGGACCCCATAGTTGGATCCAAATCTGCTAAGAACTTAGGGTGTCTCTCTCACAGGGTTGTTATCATCCTAAACAATAGACTAGCAACCCAAATTCAGCAGAGCATAAAATGGGTAACGTGTCACATCTAAGGTAGATATGTTTCAGAAATACAGTCTATTAGAAAAATATCTGTGCAAATGACCACACACACTCACTGAACACAATAGAAAAATAAAATTATTTCACTAGCTGCAGAAAAGCATTTAATAAATTCTATCACTCCTTCATTATTTCTAGGAAACTCTTTGTAAAATTGAAATAGAAGAAAAATGTTTCTTTCTCTTAAAAGGAACCTACAGCGATTATTATATTTTCGATGATGAAATATCGAAAGCTTCCAATTATAGATCAGGAAAAAGATAATATCCGCTACCACAATGTGTCCTCATTGTCACCCGGGAGGTCCCTAGACAGTGAAATAAGGGGACAGAAAACGCAAAGAGATGTAGATATAAGAAAAGAAGAAATAAAATCCACATTATTCACAATCTGATTTTAAGCGTAGAAAATCCAAATCTCTAAATAAACTAGAATAAGTAAGCAAATACAGCAAGTGTATTGCACACAGGGACAATATATATTTAAGTATTCAGTTTTATTTATATATACCAACTACATATTTTTAAACTATATATTTTTTAGTATTTTAACAACTAAAGCACTGAAAACAGAAAATTTTCTAAGTTTTTATTTAGGGGCTCAGTTGGTTAAGGGTCTGACTCTTGATTTCAGCTCCGGTCATGAGCTCACAGTTTGTGCTGATAGCACAGAGCCTCCTTGGGATCTTCCCTCTCTCTTTCTGTTACTCCCCCATTCTCACTTTCTCACTCTCTCTCTCAAAATAAATAAACTATAAAAACGAACAAACAAATAAGTAAGTTCCAGTTAGTACCCAGTGTAATATCACCTTCATGTGTGAATTATGGCGATTCAGCATTTCACCACAACACCCGGTGCTCATCCCGAAAAGTGCATCCTTAATCCCCAACACGTATTTAGCCGAGCCCCCCACCCTCTTCCCTTCCCGTGACCATCACTGTGTTCTCTATAGTTAAGAGTCAAAAACAGCAAATATGTAAGAAAAAATATAAGAAAAGATGACCCAAGGAACAGTAAAACTCAAAGTATTATATTTTCTAAATCAGTGAACCGCCTCCAGTCAACCATGTGTATCAACTGGAACAAGCAATATTCTAAAAAATTCTCCCAAACGTGCCTCAGTTCAAACCAGTCACAGTCAGATTCCTCGGCAACTTGTGTGTGAGGTATATGTGAATACTGACAAAATAATTTTAAATTTGATTTGGAAAATATAAAGTCTAAGAGTAGTAAAAAAATTCTTAGAAAAAAATGGAGACCGGCAATACTGAACCTCAGCATTCCCAGTAAGAGGACAGTAATTAAAATAGTATGGTATGAATACACGGAGAGACAAAGAAACCAGTGAAACAGGAGAAAATTCAGAAACCCACAGCAGTAGGGATGCATGCCTACAGACACTGCACACGGGACAAAAATGTCACTCTTGAGCGGTGATTAAGGGTCAGTCTCCAAGGTAAATTGTGTGGGGTTAATGTGCTACCTGTGTTGAAAAACATTAATCTTTTTCCAATATTTCACGCTCCACGGAAAAGTCAATTCTAGGTGAATTGCAGATCTAAATGTCAAGGGTGAGTTAATCTTTTGGAAGATAAAATAGGAAAACACACTCAGTTTTTCAAATTGGGCACACATTTCTTCAGCAGGACTAGGAAACACGAACCCTGAAGAAAATGTTTGGTAAACTGAGCCACGCTAAGAACTTGCACGACAGAGAGGAAGGCCACAGAAGGGGAAAAGATGTTTGCCATTTGTAGAACGAAGAACCCTTCCCGAGTAGATAATTTTAAAAACTCATCTAAATTAGTTTAAAAGAACAACAACAAAACCTTCAGAAAGATGGACAAAAGACTTCATACCCACAAAAAAAATTTCCAATGGTTCAGGAACCCCTGCATTTCAGCTTCCCCGAGACAGTGCTGGTGCAGGTTTCCGGGCATCACTTGCGGTTAGTGACCCTTTCATTCTCAAAAGTGTCCTGATTCAGGTAATAAATTACAGCATCACTCTGGTAGATTTAAAAAAAGAAAGAAAAAAAAAAACACCCACACTGCTTTCAGCAGTCCTTCTGAGCCCCCCCCCCCCACCCCGCCCTGACGTGTGTGACTCTGCCTTCCTCTCCAGAGGCCCTATCTGTTTCTCACATCCTGAGCCCCTTGTGACCGGGGCTGACAGATAAAAGGTAAAGACGCCAAGTCAGAGGCGTTCTAGGAGAAGCCCCCGCCAGCTCCTCCCAGGATGAGATGCGGCGAGAGACAGGCCCCACTGCCTGAGACCCTCCAGCCCTAGCCAACCCATCTCCTCATTAGAGCCTCAGCCCCGGACCGGGCCGCCGACTTGGCTGCCGGCTCCCTAGCTCTCCTCATCTTGTGAAAATCAATTCAGCTTCACCCAATAGGGGTCATTTTTTTCTGTGGATGTCATACTTCAATAAGAGTTTATTTTTGTAAATGTCATCCTGGAGCCTTAGACTTCTCTTAAGGTCTAACCGTTCGACCGTGACTGTTATTTCCGTCATTTTGAAGCTGTCCTCATGTTATCCACACTAAAATTTATTTTATTTTTAAGTTTTTTTATTTTGGGAGAGAGCGAGAGAGCATGAGTGAGCAGGGAAGGGGCAGAGAGAAACAGAGAGAAAGAATCCCAAGCAGGCTCCACGCTGTCAGCACAGAGTCCCATGTGAAGCTCGATCTCCTGAACCGTAAGATCCTGACCTGAGTTGAAATCAGGAGTTGGAAACCTAATGCACTGAGCCCCCCAGGCGCCCCTCAAAATGTCCCTGATTTTAAACAGCCAACCCATCACATCAGACTTTGCGAGTACTTTATGAGGCTTAAATTTTCCCTGAGCCGCAACGTAATGACAGTTTCATCTTCCATGTGGGAAAGCTTTTCCTTTCAGGCCCAAGTGTAATCTATCCATAGTAATAATCATTTGCTTACTTGTATTCTTTGGGCATTATTTTAACCTCCTGAGATAGATTTTAATTTTTGTTTATCCTCAAAAATCAATCATCTCTGTTTTCCTTGCGTTAGTAATTCTGCGAATCTATTAGCTGTGTCTCTCACGTCCGGGTAATGTGGAGACCTCTTGCTATTCATATGCCGAATGAAATGTTAGGTGATCAATACGTGTTTGTGCATTTATTGATAAATTTAAATTTTTATAATCTTAGGCCTTGATCTATACACATACAATTATAGGGAATGAACCGGTTACAAGCGCTCCCTCGAGCATGAGATAATTCTCTCTCTTGCCATTCCAAGTGAACGGCAATGACGAGCTTTCGATTTGCCGCCGGACCGAGGTGACTGAAAGCCTCCCTCCCCCACTGGCTCCCTGTGGGACTCTGGCCAAGTTACTTAACCTCTCTGTGCCGAGGTGACTTCCTCTGTAAAAAAGGGGATGATGATGGCACCTAGTTCACACTGCTGTTGTGAAGATTAATAGTGTGACCTCCAGATCACTCGGAGTGTGACGGTGCGTTCCCACACTTCAGCCTTACATGCAGCAGATGCTTAGTAAATGCTAGGTCATATGGTGAACTCACCGGATCAACGCAGAGCTCCCGAAACCAAGAGATTCAACAATAATGGTGTCTTAAAAACATTAAACTGAATTCTCTTTCATACATTTTTTCTCCGAGTGGTTCAATCTGGTCAGAATATTCAGGGACCCAGGTACGTTTCGCCATATTGCTCTGCCACCTAGTGCCTTATTTTTGTCATCAAGGTCAAACAAGGTCGCAAGCATGGCCATGCCCCAGCCGACTGGAAACAAGAGCACATGGACGACTACATGCCTTAGAGCTTAGAATTGTTAGCCTTATATTATTTGCTTCCATAATTTGTTGGTCAGAAAATGTAGTTACGTCGCCACGTCTAGCTTTGGAGGACGCTGGTATACTTGGTTTATTAATCTCTCCCTCTGGAAGAAGGGAGAGGGAATCCCGGGGAGTTAAGGCAGCGTGGGTCATACTTGCTATGTGCAGTGTAAGTTTCTCGCCCTGAGGAGTGATAATAGGTAGCATCAATCAGGTAAGAAAACGCCTCTCTAAATGAGTGTTTCCCGGATCACTAATGTTAAGAATGCTTCATATACACAAAAGGGATATTAGGAGAGATGCATCCAAGGTCAAATGCAATTCGCATCAATCTATACACAGTAGGATTCTAAAAATTAAGAAAAAAAAAGTTTTTGCCATATTGAAAGATCTTACGTAACAGGTATTTAAGTAACAGTTTAAACACAGTTTCCTATAATTGATGTCACACGAGGCCTTTCTCCAAAATTTATTAACAAGCTCCTAAAGTGGGACTTGGTATACTTCGGGGAATATTTCTCTCGTTTCTCCTGTGCTCCCATCCCCAATCCTTTTTGTTTTTTTAATTTTCAGTTTGTTTAGGTATACTCTACAGGATTTTGTTAATAGGGATTTTTTAATTTATTGAAATACATTTGATATGCAGCCGTGTGTAAATTTAAGGTGTACAACGTGTTATGCTGATGCACTTATCTATTATATAATATGATTGCCATTATTAAAAATGCGTGTATGCAATGTATACATTTCGATGAGTTTGGGCATATGCATACACCCCTACCATCACCAGAATCCAGGTAATCAACAAATCTGTCACCTCTCTCTCCTTCAGAAGACCTCTTGTGTCCCCTTGGAATTTTTGTTGTTGTTGTCGAGAACACTTAGTATGAGATTTACCCTCTTAAGGTTTCTGGCATGCACTGTTTTATTGTTGGCTGCAGCACAGTGTCATGAGGCAGAGCTCTAGAATGTATTAATGTCCGGAAACTGTACTTCTGTATCGCTTGAACAACTGCTCCTCAGTCCTTCGGATTTGCTGCATTCTAGAATTTTCCAGCCGGAAACTCTCCGAAGGGAACCCCGCACTTTGTCAAGCCTGCTGCTGGGGGATTGTGCTTGATTGCATCTCACCCGTCATCAGAGCAAGAGTGCATTTATTTCCGCTGCGTTACCAGAGAACGTTGTTTCCAGCAGTTTTAAGCCAGATCTCGGCTACTGGCGACCGCCCTCCATTGCAGCCTAGAAGTTCCCTGCTACCCTGCGTCACTTCGGGGAACGTAGGCTACTTTGGGAGCAGAGGGCACTGTGGAGTCCAATGGTGTCTCCGGCCGGTGCGCCTTCTCCATCTCATGTCTTCTCTGCCCACTGCGCTCCCATGAGAAAAGTCTAGAATCACGCTATTTACAACAGACAGCTCAACTCTTCCTTCCAATCTGAGTGCTCTGGATCAGAATTTGCTTTTTACAGGGTACGAGGTTTCTACAGATACTTAAATCTTAATTTAAACTGTATAACCTATTTCTAAGAAGCTTTATAAAAAGCCATACCATATGTCTACACCTGTGTTCAGAGACCGTCTTCACATCAGCCCATATTTAATAGGAATGTATCCAAAATAACGTCATCCGTTGCAGGACGTTTTCTAAAAATGTTGAAATTTGTTTTTGTTTTGAGACTATGAAATCTGTAAATTGGGAGTTTTGCTAAAATTTTCTCCTTATGATAACATTTTCATAGATAAAAAGAAAGACGCTGGAATGTTAGCTATTAAGGCGTGTGGCTGTTTTGACCTTTCATTTCCAAGTATGATGCAACACAGACCATTATTTTATTCTGCCCTGAAAAGATCCAGTATTTTATCCCCCTCCTTAGAAAACATCTTAATATGCGCAGTTGAGGTAGTTAATTGATGATAAACAGCATCTAACCTAAGTCGTGTTGGTGATTACCAGACTAAACTGGTTTTTTATTCCAAGTGAATAAAAATAGACGAACGTGGACAGAAACTAGTGCAGGGCTGTGAACGGGCCGCCAAGCTGGGGAATTTCCCGTTTCTGACTTTCTGAAGTTATATTTGGAACTCGAATGTGCACAGTGACCTCAAAAAGTTCAGCAGCCCTGGACGACGGTGAGAGGGAAGGAAGCTGATGTCCTGGCTCCCTCCCGGCGACGCTGAAATCAGTTGAAGTGTGGCAACTGGAAGTCGTGGAGTTGGTAGTAAAGAAAGAGCCCGCCGAGGCAGCTCCCGCCGGGGAGGTGAGGGGCACGGCCGGCCCAGAGCCCCAGCCAGCGGCCTGGCGAGGAAGCCGCCGGAAGGGAGCGCCCACGAACGGCAGCGTCGCGTTCGCCTCACACGGCCGCCACCGTCTCTTTGTAAGCGGCACACTTTCCTGGGCCGCGCGGCTTGGGATATGAGTTTATATAACCGGTGACCTCGCGGGAAATCTGGCACCCCACAGGCGAACTCTCAGGACCAGGCTCCTGTCCGGGCTCACGTGCAGTCTTGCAGGGGGGATGTCTGGAAACCCGGACCCTCTCTCTCCTGCATGTGAGCCTTACTCACGCTTTCCGGAAATGCCTCGGGAGTTGAGAAGCTGAGCTCTTGAAAACTGGGCTCTCGTGGTGGTTGATCAACTCTGCAAAGCAATTAATTGATCTCGAATAAACAGATACCGTGAGCGGGTTTAGAGCTTCCCACCCCACCAGGGGTCTCTGGATGTCCGGACTGGGGATTTTCCAGAGACGCAACGGAGGAGGAGGTTGCTTCCTTTCTTTCTTTTTTTTTTTTCTCATAGCTCCCCGGTCTCCAAAACTTGAGGAACAACTTGGGTGATCAGATGAGCACAAATTTCGCAGAAAACTTTCACCTTCATTGTGGTTGGGAGACCTGGAGGATACACCACCCAGGGATAGGAACTCCCCGAAGAGGAAACACGGCAGAGTCCACTTCTACTTCTACCGTTTTTTTCCCCTCAGCGCTCTTGTGGTGGGGGAGGGGGTCATCCCTTTCCTAGAATCTCAGGAAAATTTATTAGGTGGAATGCACACAAAAGGGAAAATAATTACAATAACAACCTAGTCTTGCTAGGACATAAATGTCCTAAAATTAGATTCCAGGTATCTATGTGTGTTTTTGAAATTATGTATTAATCTTTTTAAGTGTTGCTTACTTTTCAAGTGATGTTTACAAAACTTTTAGTTAAATAAATAAATGATTTCTTAAGAGGCAAATGTGCCAACAAGTTAGGGAGGTTAATTATTGTACTTAAATATAATGACTCGTATTACACCAAAGGCTTTCTCTGATTGTTGTAGGAAAGTTTATTTATTTTTTAAAAATTTTTTAATGTTTATTTATTTTTGAGAGAGAGATACACAGAGCACGAGCTGGGGAGGGGCCGAGAGAGAGGGAGACACAGAATCCAAAGCAGGCTCCAGGCTCCGAGCTGTCATCACAGAGCCCACCTGGGGTCTTGAACCCATGAACTGCAAGATTGTGACCTGAGCTGAAGGCAGACACCCAACCGACTGAGCGACCCAGGCGCCCCTGTTTCTTGAGACTTTCTATGCCTGTCACCTGGTTGGGGAGACGCAGCTGAAGATCAGATGAAAATCTTAGTTTAAAATTTAGAGTGGACAGCACCAGTGCAGTGCACTATCCTACCCGCTGTCCTCTGTTAAGAGCCACTGGCTAAGAATGACTTGAGGCCTTGAAGTTATTAAAACTTGGCAGTGAATTCCCCTGGGGCATTTTCCTCATAAGGCCTAGTGAGTCTTCAGGATCACCCTCAATGAGGGTACGCTCCAGGGTAGCCCCACAGAAAAGCCTGAGCTGAGCTCCCGTAAGGGATAGCAGGTGCAGGCAGGCATTTCAGGCCCTTACCACATTTGTGTGAGACACGGATCCGGTACTCTTACGAACAGTGTCCATTGGGTATGGTGGTTTAGTCCCTCATAATATTCTCACTAAGCAAAAAGGATTCAGAATGATACAAATGTCATTTTTTTTCTTCCATGCTTAAAGTCATGCACCACTCACTCACTGCAGTGTTTTATAAAGTTTGAAAGCACTTGGGGCGCCTGGGTGGCTCAGTTGGTTGAGCGTCCAGCTCTTTTTGGTTTTTTTCCTTTTTAATGCTTACTTATGTTTTGAGAGTAGGGGAGAGGCAGAGAGAGAGGGAGACCCAGAATCGGAAGCAGGCTCCAGGCTCTGAGCCGTCAGCATAGAGCCCAACATGGGGTTCAGACCCACGAAATATGAGATCATGAGCTGAGCCAAAGTCAGATACCCAACTGACTGAGCAAACCAGGCGCGCCAAGCATCTGATTCAGGTCATGATCTCAGGGTCACGGGATGGAGCCCAGCGTTGGGCTGAGACTTGCTTGGGTTTCGCTCTCTCTCTCCCTCTGCTACTCTCCCCTGCTTGCTCTCTCTCCCTCTCTCTAAAATAAAATTTAAACAAAAATTTCCCAAGAACTTAAGCGTTTAGTAACTATGTTTGAGGTTTATTCCTTAATAGTGAAAGGAGAAAAGCCACATGCCATTAGAGAGAGACTCTTTTGCCTGCCGAAGTAAAAATGGCTGAGTGAAGGGACTGAAAACATAGTGCCTTCCTTTCTCAGCCAAGAGCGTCAGAAATCCCATAGAAAATATTATTCAGAGTGTGAAAAACAAGCATTAGAAAAAACATGCCACGTGAAATCTTTTAAAATTTTTATTGTTTGTTTATTTCTGAGAGAGAGACAGAGCATGAGTGGGGGAGGGGCAGAGAAAGAGGGAGACACAGAATCCAAAGCAGGCTCCAGACTCCGAGCTGTCAGCACAGAGCCCGACGCAGGGCTCGAACCCACGAGCCATGAGATCATGACCTGTGCTGAAATCAAGACTTGGCCACTTAACTAGCTGAGCCCCCAGGTGCCCCAGGAGCAGCGTTCACTCTGTACTCCTGTCATAGAGCTGGGACAAACCGATGTTCCGAGGAACTGGTTACCGAGTGTATGACTCAAGGTAAAAACTGACATCAGGTCTGGAAAGAGTAGTTTAAGCAAGTGGTATTGCATTAAAATGGCATTCTCCTATGAGTCTTTGTTTTTTCTTTTTGTACTCCTCTTTACCTGAAATAGTACAGTAGGTAAACACAGATCTATTTACATAAATAAGTGATTATAAATGTGATGATAGATGGGGCGGTAGGAAGGTCGGGAGATAGATAGATAGATAGGGAGATAATACAGACACAGAGAGAAAGTTCCTGTCTGTTTTTCCTGTGAGAATGTTCTGTCTTCCGAATGAACGGTAAGTGAAGAGAGGTCCGTGGGACTTCAGTGATTTGATAATGACTCATGAATAACAACCAATCTTTTTCCATGGAATCAAAGGAAATGTGAGGAGTAAAATCTCTATAAGAATAAAAGAAAGATTACCAGTGAATAAAATGTGACAGAAGTTACTGAGAAAATATAATATTCTTAAACATCGATAAAAATAGCTCTTCGATTAAGTCTGGATTATTAAAAAATAACCACCTTGACTCAGTCTGAGGGTAACTATATAATTTCCTCAATACTGCTGCTTAGAATAAATGTCTAGTGAGTATATTAAATATATATGGACGTAAAATACTTCAGGATTCAAAATTTATACTGTCTTTAAAATACATCATGTTTATGACAGAATGTCATTCAAAGTATTCTATTTCCAGTGAGGTTTCTGGAATCCTTGATACAAATACTCAGAGTTTGATCCTAATGAGTTATTTTTATAACATTAAAATACTAAATTATAGAAACACTATATGAATATATAATACATATATATGTGTGTGTGTTTATAAAACTATGCACAGTTATAATGCATAGTTTTATATGTATTTATATATTTTATATAATACATGTTTGTATGTATAATAAAATACGTACATAAACCTGCAATATTTTTCTTAAGAAATCTTTATTCTTCTCTCTCCTACCTTTGGGCTCTAGGTTATTACATAAAAGCAGGAACAATCATAATTAACTATTTAATGTTTATTGACTCAGCGGTTGCCGTATGCGAGAAACTGGTCTATTCCCTTTAAATAAGTTCCAGCCTAAAGTCTTCGACAGTTACTCTTATTCATGTTGGTTACGTACTTCGCCCCTGAGTACACTGTAGGAATGGGAGCTGAGATTGTAAACCACAGAGTCCAGTCCCAGGTTTTGTGCTCTGGCAAATAAGCGATCAAACAAGAGAGATTTTAATAAAGAGCAAAATATTTAAAGAAAGCTAATGATAATAGTGTGGCATCCAGCCAGTAGATTACTGTTTTTTCAGACCCGCATAAGTGTATACAGATTTTTATGAGTTATTGGTGGTACAAAAATACGATCTGTATCACCTGGAAATGGGGTTGCTAAGAAGAGACGTGTGTATTTCTAAATCAGTCTCCATTCCCTCTTTTCTGAATGCATTTTATTACAACAAAATAATTTTTATTTCATTACGTGTAATATTAATATAGTCTTTAATAGCATAATTGCATTGCTGCTTGGTCACATCATAAGTTGTCAAACTTTTTATTTTTTAAAGAATATGATACAAGATAAAATGTCAATTTTTGTTAGATCTAATATGGAATGATCAAAATTAGCTCTTAAATATCCAACTTATTATACCTGATTTCCGTTATATGCATATAAGCCTTTTCTGAAATCCATGATTTATTTTGAATGCAAAAGTTCGGTAGCATTCTTTAAGGAAAATTCTTCTAAAGAAAATAAGCTAAATAAAAGTAGAAAAATTATTTTTTCCTAATTATGTTTTATTTAGTCCTTATTCTTTTAATACCATACAGTATCTTTTTTTACTTTTCCCCAAGAAAGAAAAAGAAATTCTAACAAATAAATATTTCTATGTGAAATTGTACTTTTCAAAACTGATTAAGAGATTTTGACAAAACACAAAGAAAATTTTATAGCAAATTCTTCGATGTTATATTAATATGGAATTATTTTATTTTGTGTTTAAAAATTAACACACAAAGACAGAGATTTCCTATCCAGAAAAGTTCTAAATATGTATCCTCTGCCCTCCAGAAGGTGGAACATAAAACCCCACTTCTTTAGAGTGGGCCGTGCATAGAGAATTCCTTCCAAAGAGTACAACTGTGGAAAGATGGGGTTGAGGGCAAGTAACGTTGTAGGAGAAACCTGGCAAATACGACTGGCTTCCCCAGGGAATCAAGGTGAACATCAAAAGATAGAAATCATATTGATAGCACATACCGTTGATAGTATATACCCTAATTTAAAAAAAAAATAGACAAATCTCATTTGAGAACATTCTACAAAATTTTTGACCAGTACTTCTGAAACTTGTCGAGGTCACCCAAAACAAAGTCTGAAAAATTGTCACGGCTAAGAGGAGCCTTAGGAGAAATGGATGCTGTAACACCCTGAAACAGGAAATGTTAGGAGAAAAAAAGCTAATAATATCTGAATGTAGACGTAAGTTAATGATAACGTATCGATATGGGTTCATTATTGTAATAAATGTAGCTTAGTAACGTAAGGCACTGGTAATAGGGTAATTTGTGTGCAGGACACGTGGAAATGTTCTGTACACTCTTTGTGGTTTTTCTGTAAATTTAAACTGCTCTAAACATTGAAAGTTAAGTATTTCCCTCACGTTGTTTTATTTATAAATTTCGATCTCCAAACAATACGTACTGCTGCTTGAACATGTTACTTTTGCACTTAACCTTGTATTGTGAGTATTTTATCATGCCGTCACATAGCCTCTAAGACATAATCTTAGTAACTGCATAACATTGAATTAGGTTCATGGATCATAGTTAGTTTATTTTTTATATATCAATTTATTGTCAAATTGGTTTCCATACAACACCCAGTGCTCATGCCAACAAGTGCCCTCCTCAATGCCCATCACCCACTCTCCCCTCTCCCATATCCCCATCAACCCTCAGTTTCTTCTTAGTATTTAAGAGTTTCTTAGGCTTTGTCTCCCTCCCTCTGTGGCTTTTTTTCCCCTTTCCCCCTCCCCCATGGTTGTTTGCTAAGTCTCTAAAAATCCATCTATGCCTCGAAACACATGGTATCCGTCTTTCTCTGACTGACTTATTTCACTTGGCATAATACCCTCCAGTTCCATCCACATTGCCACGCATGGCCAGATTTCATTCTTCCTCATTGCTGCGTAGTAGTCCATTGTATGTATGTATATATATATGTATATATATGCGCCACATCTTCTTTATCCATTCCTCACTTGATGGAAATTTAGTTTCTTTCCATGATTTGGCTATTGTTGAAAGTGCTGCTATACACTTGGGGTACACGTGCCCCCATGCATCAGCACTCCTGTATCTCTTGGGTAAATTCCTAGCAGTGCTATTGCTGGGTCATAGGGTATTTCTATTTCCATTTTTTTGAGGAACCTCCGCAGAATTCTCCAGAGCAGCTGCACCAGTTTGCATTCCCACCAACAGTGCAAGAGGGTGCCTGTTTCTCCTCCTACTTGCCAGCATCTATAGTTTCCTGATTTGTTCATTTTAGCTGCTCTGACCAGTGTGAGGTGGTATCTCAGTGTGGTTTTGATTTGTATTTCTCTGATGATGAATGATGTTGAGCATCGTTTCGTGTATCTGTTGGTCATCTGGATGTCATCTTTGGAGAAGTGTCTGTTCACATCTTCCGACCATTTCTTCACTGGATTGTTCGTTTTTCGGGTGTGGAGTTTGGTAAGTTCTTTCTAGATTTTAGATACTACTCCTTTATCCGATATGTCATTTGT
The DNA here is from genome assembly GCA_030068075.1 of Paguma larvata. Lineage (NCBI taxonomy): Eukaryota > Metazoa > Chordata > Mammalia > Carnivora > Viverridae > Paguma > Paguma larvata. The sequence goes on from CM057831.1 coordinate 30,529,378, forward strand.
AACTATCTTTTCTCCTTCCATCAGTTGCCTATTAGTTTTGTTGGTTGTTTCCTTTGCATTGCAGAAGCTTTTTATCTTGGTGAGGTCCCAATAGTTCATTCTTGCTTTTAATTCCCTTGCCTTTGGAGATGTGTTGTGTGTGTGTCCAGTTTTCCCAGCACCATTTGTTAAAGAGGCTGTCTTTTTTCCTTTGGATACTCTTTCCTGCTTTGTCAAAGATTAGTTGGCCGTATGCTTGTGGGTCCATGTCTGGGTTCTGTATTCTATTCCATTGGTCTATTGTGTCTGTTTTTGTGCCAATACCATCCTGTCTTGATGACTACCACTTTGTAGTAGAGGTTAAAGTCTGGAATTGTGATGCCTCCCACCTTGGTTTTCTTTTTCAACATTACTTTGACTATTCAGGGTCTTTTGTGGCTTCATACAAATTTTAGGATTGTTTGCTCTAGCTTTGAGAAGAATGCTGGTGCAATTTTGATTGGGATTGCATTGAATGTGTAGATTGCTTTGGGTAGTATTGTCATTTAATGATATTTATTCTTCCAATCCATGAGCATGGGATGTTTTTCCATTTCCTTGTGTCTTCTTCAATTTCCTTCATAAGTTTTTTATAGTTTTCAGCATAGAAATCTTTTATATCTTTGGTTAGGTTTATTCCTAGGTATTTTATGATTTTTGGTGCAATCGTGAATGGGATTAGCTTCATTATTTCTCTTTCTGTTGCTTTATTGTTGGCGTAAAGGAATGCAACCGATTTCTGTACATTGATTTTATATCCTGCAACTTTGCTGAATTCATGGATCAGTTCTAGCAGGCTTTTGGTGGATTCTGTTGGGTTCTCCATGTGGAGTATCATGTCATCTGTGAAGAGTGGTAGTTTGACTTCATCCTTGCCAATCCTGATGCCTTTTATTTTGCTTTGTTGTCTGATTGCTGATGCTAGGACTTCCAACACTATGTTAAATAGTAGTGGCGAGAATGGACACCCCTGTCGTGTTCCTGATCTCAGGGGGAAGACTCTCAGATTTTCCCCATTCAGGATGATATTAGCTGTGGGCTTTTCATAAATGGCTTTTATGATGCTTAAGTATGTCCCTTCTATCCCGACTTTCTCAAGAGTTTTTATTAAGAAGGGATGCTGTATTTTGTCAAATGCTTTCTCTGCATCAATTGACAGGATCATATGGTTCTTATCTTTTCTTTTGTTAATGTGATGTATCATGTTGATTGATGTGTGAATATCGAACCAGCCCTACAACCCAGGGATGAATCCTACTTGATCATGGTGAATAATTCTTTTCATATGCTGTCGAATTCGATTTGCTAGTATCTTGTTGAGAATTTTTACATCCATATTCATGAGGGATATCGGCCCGTAGTTCTCTTTTTTTGCTGGGTCTCTATCTGGTTTGGGAATCAAAGTGATGCTGGCTTCATAGAATGAGTCCAGGAGTTTTCTATCCATCTCAATTTTTTGGAACAGCTTGAGGAGGATAGGTATTAACCCTGTTTTAAATGTCTGGTAAAATTCCCTTGGGAAACCATCTGGTCCAGGGTTTTTATTTGTTGGGAGATTTTTGATAACTGATTCAATTTCTTCACTAGTTATGAGTCTGTTCAAGTTTTCTATTTCTTCTCGTTTAAGTTTTGGTAGTGTGTGGCTGTTTAGGAATTTGTCCATTTCTTCAGGTTGTCCAATTTGATGGCATATAATTTTTCATAGTATTCCCTGATAGTTGCTTGTATTTCTGAGAGATTGGTTGTAATCACTCCCTTTACATTTGTGATTTTATCTATTTGGGTTCTCTCTCTTTTCTTTTTGAGAAGCCTGGCTAGAGGTTTATCAATTTTGTTTATTTTTTCAAAGAACCAGCTCTTAGTTTCATTGATCTGTTCCACTACTTTTTCGGATTCCGTATTATTAGTTTCTGCCCTATTTTTGTTATTTCTCTCTTTCTGCTGGACTTGGGGTGTCTTAGCTGTTTTGCTTCTAGTTCCTTTAGGCATGCTGTTAGATTTTGAGTGTTTCTTGTGATAGGCCTGGATTGCAATATATTTTCCTCTCAGGACTGCCTTTGCCACATCCCAAAGCGTTTGGATTGTTGTATTTCCATTTTCATATGTTTCCATGTATTTTTTAAATTCTTCTCTGATTGTTTGGTTGACCCATTCATTCAGTAGGTTGTTCTTTAGCCTCCATGTTTTTGGAAGTTTTCCAATCTTTTTTCTGTGGTTGATTTCAAGTTTCATAGCATCGTGGTCTGAAAAATGTGCATGGTATGATCTTAATTCTTTTTTATTTTTGAAGAGCTTCCTTGTTCCCCAGAATGTGGTCTATCTTGGAAAACGTACCATGTGCATTTGAGAAGAATATAAATTCCTTTGATTCTGGGTGAAGGACCCCGAAGATGTCAGGTTATACCCATCTGTTCCAATGTGTCGTTTAGGGTCATTGTTTCTTCGGTGATTCTCTGTTTCCTTGATCTATCCAATGCTTCGAGTGGAGTGTTAAAGTCCCCTGCAATGAGCACATTTTTATCAATAAGATTGCTTATGTTTGTAATTAGTTGTTTTACAAATTTGGGCGCCCCCGAATTCGGCACGTAGATATTTATAATTGTTAGCTCTTCCTGCTGGGTGGTCCCTATGATTATTATATAATGTCCTTCTTCATCTCATATTACATCATTCATTTTAAAGTCTAGTTTGTCTGATATAAGTGTGGCTACTCCAGCTTTCTTCTGACTTCCAGTAGCATGGTATATAGTTCTCCATCCCCTCACTTTCAATCTGAAGGTGCCTTCAGGTCTAAAATGAGTCTCTTGAAGACAGCAAATAGATGAGTCTTGTTTTTTAATCCATTCTGTTTCCCTATGTCTTTTTATTGGGCATTTAGTCTATTTACATTTAATGTTAATATTGAAAAATAAGGGTTTAGAGTCATTGTGTTATCTGTAAGTTTCATGCTTGTAAGGATGTCTCTGGTACCTTGTGTTCTTTGCAACCTTTCCTTCATAGAGTCGCCCTCAGGATCTCTTGTAAGGCTGGTTTATTTGTAATGAATTCCTTCAGTTTTTGTTTGTTTGGGAAGACCTTTATCTCTCTGAATGACAGGCTGGCCGGGTAAAGGATTCTTGACTGCATATCTTTCTTGTTCATCACATTGAAGATTTCCTGCCATTCCTTTCTGGCCTGCCAAGTTTCTGTAGATAAGTCTGCTACCTTTGTATGTTAAGGCCCGTTTTTCCCTAGCTGCTTTCAGAATTCTCTCTCTGTCCTTGTATTTTGCCATTTTCACTATGATGTGTTGTGCAGAAGGTCTATTCAAGTTACGTCTGAGGGGAGTTCTCTGTGCCTCTTGGATTTCCATGCCTGTTCCCTTCCTCATGTTGGGGATGTTCTCAGCAATGATTTGTTCAAGTACCCCTTTGCCTCCTTTCTCTCTCTCCTTCTTCTTCAGGAATTCCTATGACACGGATATTGTTCTGTTTGAATGCATCGCTCAACTCTCGAATTTTCCTTTCCTGTTCCTGAATCACCTTCTCTCTCTTTTTCTCTGCTTCCTCTTTTTCCATAATTTTATTTTCTAATTCACCTATTCTCTCTTCTGCCTCTTCAATATGTGCTGTGGCCCCGTCTAATTTGCTTTGCACATCATTTAAAGCATTTTTTAATTCCTCCTCATGGTTTTTAATGTCCTTAATCTCTGCAGCGAGGGACCCCCTGCATTCTTCTATGCTTTTTTCCAAGCCCAGCGGATAGTTTTATGATTGTCATTCTATATTCTTGTTCTGTTATGTTGCTTATATCCGTTTTCATCAATTCTTGAGTTGTCACTACTTCTTGTAATTTTTCTGAGGAGTATTCTTCTGTTTCATCATTTTGGCTAGGTGTGTTTTGGTTTGTTTCCTGAGGTAGCCCTGGAAAGGAAAACAGACATACAGACAAATGGGAAACAAAAACACACAGACGTACCGACAAATAATACAGACAAGCATATCACAACAGAAAAAAGAATAACGAATGACACTCTGAGGGCCTGCGACCTGAAGTACCAGCTATACGTTAAGGACAGGGTGTGCGCTGTGTTGATTGCAGAGCGTATACAGAAAGAGTAATGACAGATGCAGGATGGAGAAGAAAATGAACTTGGGCCAGGTTTAGAGACTGAAAGGGTTAATCCAGAAAGAGAGAAATCAGAATAAGGAAAGAGGAAAGGAAAAAGAAATGAAGATAGATGTTTCCCAGATGAACTATGTGACCTGTTTATTCCAGAGAGCGAGATAGGAAAGTACATAAGGAGGTGTAGAACATGCATTGAGAGAGTGTGTTAAATGTCTGTTTAAGCCAGCCAATACCCTAGGCAACCGGCTCAGGGGTGGGGAGAGATAAGAAGAAGAAAAGGGACAATATATCTAAAAAGAATTGACCCGGAGTTACTGCAGGCAGCAGTCTGGTCTCTATTTCTATTGCTCCTGCAGGAAGGCGTCTCTCCTGTGGGGAGGGGCATGGTTTGGTGTAGGTGGGTCCTGCCTCCACTGCTGGCCGGAAGATGGAATCCTAGGGTCTGGATTTGTAGATATGCGAGACAACAATGGCGTCCCCCCAGTCCCTTCTTCACGGACCCGGAGTGTCAAGTTACCCCTTTGTTTCCGTCCTCATTCTGCCCGGAACGCATGCATAGTGCAATTTGTTGGGCAGCCATATGCCCCATGCTTATCTAAGTTTTTTGGCTCTTCTCTGACCACTATGCCCATTTTCCCTTATGTAAATTGTGTCCGTGGCTTAGCACGGATCAGGACGTGGCTCCGCACCTCTCTGTCATGTGGGCTGGCTGGGCTGCTGGGCCGCCGCTGCAGCCCCAGTGCCAAGAGAGTGCTTCCGTTAACAACGGAACTTCTCTTCAAAAGCCCTGCGGTTAGGGAATGGATGATAGGCTCCCTCTCCGTCCCTGTTTGAGGTTTTTCTCTCGTTCGGATACCAAGAGCCCTAAACTTTCCCAGCTGCTCTTTCTCTTCCCTTTGTCTTTCTGCAGAAGGCTCTCCCTCCCCTCCACTCCATACCCCACAGTTCGTTTTATCTCCCCCAGATCGCACTCACACACTCATTTAGATGCTTTCTGATTTTGCATTCTCTTCCTTATAGACTCCAACTCCTTTTCTCCCAGACTCTTGGGGTTGAGAGTCCTTTGGTTTCAGTCCTTCTTTGTTTGAAAGACACAGGGAATACCAGGTCCCCCTACTCCTCCGCCATGTTTGCCCCTGAAGAGCTTTTCCTCAAACTATGGAGAGCACAGTCCCAACAATCAATGTATCCATCACTGATAATCTTGATGCCTCCTCAAATTCTGGCAGAGTCACCCTGAATATTCTATTACCTGGCCTCCGCACAGCGTCCTCAATGCCCACGCGTGGCCCTCAGTCTCTAATTTATTTTTTAAAATGCTATCAAACGAGAGAGTTTTCTAATTTTGATTATCTTTAAGAGAAGATTATTATTCTAGTCCATAGATGCTTACCTAATCTACCATTATTTCTTCAGTACAGATTATGACAGTGGGTTCCTATATCGAAAAGTAAGAACAGTACTTAGATGTGGGACAGCCATTGCCAAATTGCTCTCCAGAAGGTTTATTTCTCCATTTTCTCTTGCAGTGTATGAGCTTTGTGTCATTATTTTTCTTTCATTTTTTTTTCCCTAATGGGATAGTTAAGTAATGGCATTGCATAGGTTTGCTCTTTATTTCTTTGATCGTTAGTAATGATACTGTTTCTTTCCTGCATATATATTTTTGTACTTCCCCCATGGAAATTACCTAGACGGGTCCTTTGTCTTTTGTTTTGTATTGTTTTTAACTGGAAATGGACATTTTTCTTTTAGTTTCAATAATGTTTGTATTAGGGACCTTAACTCCTTGAAATTCATGTTTATTTCTAACATTCTACAGAAATATTTTTTTACCAAACTTATTTAGTATATGTGCATAAGTAGTCAAATCTTACAGTGTTTTTCACTGTTACCATACCCACTAATTTTGTGTTGACTGAGTTGATATCTTGTTCAAAATTGTCACAAATACGCCGTTAGAGTTTTCTGTTTCATCTATTCTGTGTTTGTCGTTTTTTTCTTTTTCTTTTCTGCTGGTTGATTTGGCTCCTTGATAGCTCTAAATTACATTTAGCTTTACTAAATACCGTGAGAGTAGAGACTAATGTTTTATGTAGCTTTATTTCCCTTTGCTCAGAGGATCCATAACAAGCTAAGCATGAAACAGTTTTTCTAACAGCTTGAATTAATGCTGAGTGGAGGAAAAGGTTAAGGGGGGAAATGGTAACCTTTCATGGACAACTTTCTTTGGGCTATCAGTCAAAATAATGAAACTATTTTGGGGCGGGAGAAGTCTGTGAAGTTCAAGAATTGAGATTATAGTTGTGAGAGAAGCAAAGGACTGAGGGATGTGAAGTGAGAGATTGGGAATGCTACCTCATCTAGAACTGGGAAATTCCCTGATGTTGGTGAAGGGCCGAGTCTTGCCTCAAGAATTTGCATCAAATTCTCCATTGGCTCTTTTCCCTGTGTACTTATTAGATTTAGCCCTTTCATCCAATAGCTCTTCCATGACAGAATGGGTAGAAAGGTCCCCAGCACCATAAACTTCAAGTTCTTCTTTATATGATTTTCAACCACTGACCTAAAACTCTAAAACTAGATTTCAAACTTGGAGGATCCTTCCAGCATTAAACATTGCTTCCTGGGACCTTCTCATATAGCGTTCATCTCCTTGACTTCATCCTCCTCCTGCAGAACTAGTAGCCTAGTCCTAGGAACCAGAATGTCTGCATGTTCAGGCACAGGCTCCAATTTTATCATCTTCCTGTTAGAACATACCATCCTAACTGAGGATCTCATCTGTACTCTGATTAGCGGGAATTCTATTTGGTTTTGGTAAATGACACATTGCCATAAAATCTGATGTAGCATTACATTCACTTGATCTCCTTCTTCCCTTACTTTTATTAACTTTTAATCAGGAGAGAAATGAGAGAAAATCATGTAAACTCGACTCGGAAGTCCATATCAAATTTTGAAAATATTTGAAACAAACTTACACAAGAAATTCTGTGCATATAAATGGAACTGATAGCATATTTATGCTCTTTTTTTAATGAATTAGAGTATTCTTGAATACAACTTCTAAACTGACAAAAACTTTCATGCTCCCTGATATTTTCTATGACACTGAATATTCCATGTTGTCTAATCAAGGAAGTGAGAAAATATTCCTTATTAATTCCTCCTCAGAAGAGTCACTTTCAGAGAAAAGAAAAACAAATCTTTGAGTATGTACTTGATCTATATTTCTTATATTGATCTATGCTATTCTTAAGATGAACAGTTGTCTACCCAGGTAACCTTGTATAACCTGATTCTTTCCCATCACTATTTTATTACCAGCTGGCCTTTGTATAGAATGACTCTTTCTTTCAGCTTTGAAAGCTCTGAATATTAAACATGTGTATGAACATCAGTTTTGTTGGCAGAAATGCCATTCTTACCACTCACCCTGTAATAAACTTCCAATTTACTTTTAAAATTCAACCTAAGAGTCATCTCTTCTGGAAAATTCCCTGCTCATGTCTTCCTAACACATTTAATCACTTTCCTTCCTTACCGCGTTCGTGTTATAGATGCATCCAATATTGTATTCATCAGGCTGTGCTGTATTTTATAACTTTATGCATCTGTATCCTCACTGAGAACACAGGGACCTTCCATATTATGTCATTTTCCTCTACGTATCCCTGATGGTTAACCTGCATTCTGTAAGAACGCTGGTGAGTAAGGCATCTTAGTATAAGAAATGGTAAATCAAAAGGTTATGTCTCGATGAAAGAGGAAAAGCTAGCCTGTCCTCAAGAGAGATACTCCTGTCTCAACCCTTGAGCTGGTCATCCAGAATCAGAAAATGTTCTCCGAAGTGTGTTGAATAAATTCGTACAGTTCCTAGTCCAGTAGGGCATAAATTTCAAGACATTTTCCTGATCCCTTCAGTAGGTTAACCAATTATTACCTAAACAATTTATTTACAATTTAACTTACACATTAATAGTGCTTTATTTCTGTACATGTTCTATTCCATTTCTTTGCACATGGTAATTCTATTTGATTAAGAAATTTTCTATTTGGATTAGACCAATAAAAATTTTAGTCTTCAAATTCAAAATACAAATCATGTTGTTCTTGATGATGAGTGATGTTGAGCATCTTTTCACGTGTCTGTTAGCCACCTAATAGACACATGGATGTCTTCTTTGGAAACATGTCTATTCATGTCTTCTGCACATTTCTTCACTGGATTATTTGTTTTTTAGATGTTTAGTTTGATAAGTTCTTTAAAGAGTTTGGGTACTAATTCTTTATGTGATAGGCCATTTGCCAATATCTTCTCCCATTCCATCAGTTGCCTTTTACTCTTGTTGATTGTTTCCTTCACTGTGCCGAAACTTTTTACCTTGATGAGGTAAGGGAAATACAAATAAAAATCACAGTGAGATAGCACTTCACATGTGTCAGACGTCAGTTGTTAAAATCAACAATTCAGGCAACAACGGATGTTGGTGAGGATGCAACGAATGGGAAGTACTTCTGTACTGCTGGTGGGAATGCAAAGTGGTGCAGTCACTCTGGAAAATGGTCTGGAGATCCCTCAAAACATTAAAAATAGAATTACCCCGTGACTTAGCAATTGCATTACTAGGCATATTTATCTAAAGGACATAAAAATGCTGGATCGAAGGGGCACGTGCACCCCAATGTTTGTACCAGCGCTACATCAGCAATAGGCAAGAATGAAAAGAGCCCAAATGTCCATTGATGGATGAATGGATAAAGAAGATGGGTATATATATACTATGGAGTATTGCTTGGCAATCGAAAAGAATGAAATCTCGCCATTTGCAACTACGCGGATGGAACTAGAGGATATTATGGTAATCAAAATTAGCCAGTCAGAGAAAGACAAATATATGACTTCACTCATATGATGAATTTAAGATAAAAACCAGGTGAACATAAGGGAAGGGAAGCAAAAATAAGAAAAAGAGATAGCGAGGCAAACCAAAAGAGACATTTAAATACAGAGAACAAACTGAGGGTTGCTGGAGGGGTGTTGGGCGGAGGATGGGCCAGATGAGTGATGGGTGTTAAGGAGGGCACTTGTTGGGATGAGCGCTGGGTGTCATATGTAAGAGAGGAGTCACTGGGTTCTACTCCTGAGGCCAATTCTACACTGTGTGTTAACCAAGTTGAATTTGAAATAATTTTTTAATGTCTGTTTATTTTTGAGAGAGAGAGAGAGACACAGACAGACAGAGCATGAGTGGGGGAGGGGCAGGGAGAGGGAGATGTAGAATCTGAAACTGACTCCAGGCTCTGAGCTGTCAGCACAGAACTGATGCCAGGCTCGAACTCAGGAATGGCGAGATCATGACCAAGGCCTCATGACACTTAACCAACTGAGCCATCCAGATGCCCCAACTAATTTGAATTTAAATAAATTAATTAAAAAAAAAGAAATGAGTTTGTTCTTTTTTAAAAACTTTTAATAAAGGTTTATTTATTTTAGAGAGAGAGAGAGAACATGAGCGGGAGAGGGTCAGAGAGAGAGGAAAACAGAGGATCTGAGGCGAGCTGACAGCAGTAGCCCAATGTGGGACTTGAACTCACAAACTGTGAGATCATGACCTGAGCCGAAGTCGGACCCTCAACCGACTGAGCTGCTCAGGCACCCCAGAAATTGCCTTGTTCTTAATGGTGGCTTCTTATCACATATAAACCTGGTACAAGGTGTCTGTTGATATTGTGAGGTTTATTTCTGATTGAGAAGTAATGGTAATGGAATGTTGCAAAAGACTTACAGATTTAAAGACTCAGAAAAAAGTAAACACCCGTAACTTCATCACATAGACCAACCTCTTTTAGCACTTTGGCTTCATTTCTGAACCCATTTTTTATGCACTTTATTTTTATTTGTGACCTATCAAACTCTCTTTTCAAAAAAACCCTATATTATATCATAAATCTTTCTAAAGATGTTCACAAATATAATTTCAAAGGCTTCTAACATTGGCTGGAACTGACATTTAATGATTTCCCTAACTATTAAACATTTGGGTGATTTTTTCCAATATTTTTATCACAAGTAAAACAAAAAAGCACTTTCACATGTAAGTTATATTGACTTTGTGATTATTTATCTACTATACATGGGAAATAGATCACACAAGCAATTTCCAACTTAATTCTGGCTACATTCCCTCTTATGATACTTTTATCTCTTCATAAAATCACTTGTATTGAATATTAAATTTAAAAGGTGTGCTAATTTTATGACTATGAAAACAATTGTGTGAGTTTGATTTGCATTTATTTTATGACTAGTGAAATGAAACTTTTAAATATGTATTTGTATATACTCTTATGTTAAAAACACACACACACACTATTGGTGCAATATAGTTTTAGTATCTCTATAGGTTCTCTGTTTCAATTTCCAATCCTAGAGTTTGCAAACATTTACCCCAGAGGAACTATTTCTTAAGAAGATTGCTTTTATGTAATTAATTGATCTCATCTCTATTATGCTGATGATACAGAGATGATGTTCTTCCATAATTTATGCAGTGGTATTTCCTGAACATACTTCCAAAATGAAATAGCACTGTTAGGAAATGGTTTATAGTATGCTAAGAATTAACTATAATAGACTCCTAATAAATATTTGACTGACTTATTGAAACATCACAATGCTTGTCTTTGCAATTTAATGAAATCATATGCCTTTATTACAATCAGACTCTAACACTGCCTTACATATATGTCACAACAAAGGGGCCGCAATCACTGCAATGTATATCCCTTACTAGCAACATAAGACAAATTTATTAATTACATTTTCCAATAAATTGCACTAGGCTAATATCTATAAGCTAACATGAGTAATAAGAACAAAGTATTAGAATGACATAAATATGTGTCAGTGGACTATCTGTGGGTGACAATTTTTGCCCATAGCCTGTGACACCAAGGGTATATACTATGCTTCTTCTAATCCTATATGTAAACATGGTATACAACATATATAAATATATGTAAATGTAGTATGCAGATATGTAACTATGGTATACCACGTCAAATGAGCTTGGAAGTGTATCTTCCTCCCCAGTTTTTTGGATGAGTCTGAGAAGAACTGATGAATTCTTCTTTAAATGTTTGGTAGAATTCACATGTGAAGTGATGTAGTCCTAGATTTTTTTTGTTGTTGTTTTGGGGAAGTGTTTGACTACTGACTCAATTTCCTTGCTCATTATTGGTATGTTTCAGATTTTCTATTATGTCATGTTACAGTCTTGGTGAGTTATGTTTTTTGGAATTTATCAATTTCTAAGTCATCTAATTAGTTTAGAATAATAATCTCTAATCCTTTGGATTTCTGTTATCAGTTGTAACCTCTGCTCATTTGTTTACAATTTTAATTATTTGAGTCCTCTCTCTTTGTCACTCTCTCTCTCTCTCTCCCTCTCTCTCTCTCTCTTTTTGGTCTAGCTAAAGATTTGTCAATTTTGTTTCTTATCGAAAGAATAGCTCTCACTTTTGTTGATCTTTTCTATTGTTTTTCTGGTGTCCATTTATTTCTGTACTAATCTATGACTTCCTTGCTTCTGCAAACTAATTCCTTGAGGTGTAAAGGTATAAGTTATTTATTGATATGTTAATTTTTTCTAAATGAAGGCATTTGTTAAAACTTCCTTCTTAGAACTGATTTTGTTGCATCCCTTAAGTTTTGATATGTTGTGTTTTCATTTTGTCTCAGATTTTTTTTTAATTTCCCTTATGTTTTCTTCTGTGATCTGTTGATTGTTTAGAAGCATGTTGTTTATTTATATATATTTATGAATTTTCCAGCTTTCTTCGTGTTATTGATTTCAGACAATTGTGATTCGAAAAGACACTTGATATGATTTCAGTTCCTCATACTTGTTAAGACGTGTTGTGTAATGTAGATATATCCCAGAGAATAGTCCATGTGCACTTGAGAAGAATGTATATTCTGTTGCTTTTGGCTGGAACTTTCTGTATGTGCCATTTATGTGCATTAGGTCTAAAGTGTAGTTCAAGTCCATTATTTCCTTTTTGATTTTCTGTTTGAATAATCCATCCATTGTTAACAGTAGGTATCGATGTCTCCTAATATTACTGCATTACTGTCTATTTCTGATCTCAGATATACTCATTTTTGGAAGCCAGCATACCCTGATAGTAAAACCAGACAAGAATACTACAAGAAAAAAACAATTATGGGCCAATGTCTCTGATGAACACAGATGCAAATCTCCTTAACGAAATACTAGTAGATTGCATTTAAGAGGACGTTAAAAGGATAATATGCAATGATCGTGTGGGATTCCCGACTACGGTGCAGGGTTAGTCAATATATGCAAATCAATCAATGTGATACACCACGTTAACAAGATGGAAGATGAAAATCATCATCGCCACGCCTGGGTGGCTCAGTCAGTTAAGTGGCCGACTTTGGGTCAGGTCATGATTTCACAGTTCATGAGTTTGAGCCCCACATCGGGCTCTTTGCTGACAGCTCAGAGCATGGAGCCTGCTTCAGATTCTGGGTCTCTCTCTCTCTCTCTCTCTCTGCCCCTCCCCCAACTCATGCTCTGTCTCTCTCTCTTTCCAAAATAATCATTAAAAAAATAATTTTAAAAATCATCATCTCAATAGATGGAGAAAAAGCATTTGACAAAATGGAACATTCTTTCATGATCAACAACAAACAAAAACAACAAATTTGTTAAAAAGGAATGTACCTCAACATAATAAGGGTCATAAATGGCCAACCCATAGCGAACATGCTATTCAGCAGTGAAAACTTAAAAGCTTTTCCTCTGAGAAAGAACAAGATAAGGATGCTCACCATTTCTATTGAACATAGTACTGGAAGTCCTATCCATAGCAATAAGGAAAGGTAAGTAAGTAAGTAAGTAAATAAATAAAGAATGAATGAATGAATGAATGAATGAATGAATAAATAAATAAATAAAATGTATCCAAACTGGAAAGGAAGAAGTAAAACTATCTCTGTTTGCAGATGACATATTCTTCTATACAGAAAACTCTAAAATCTCCAACAAAAATCTTTTAAAACTAATAAATTAATTCAATAAAATTTCAAGATACAAAACAACATACACAAATCAGTTTGTTCCTACAGACTCACAAAGAACTATCTTAAAGAAAAATTAAGAAAGTACTCCCATTTCTAATTACATCAAAAACAGAGAAATGTTCAGGAATATTTTTATCCAGTGAAAGACCTATACACTGAAAACTGTAAGACATCAAGAAGTTGTAGAAGACATAAATAAATGAAAACATATCCCATGTTCTTGGAGTGAAACAAAGACTGTGAAAATGTTCATACTACCCAAAGCAATCTACGCATTCAGTGCAATCGCTATCAAAATTTGAATAGAATTTTTTCACAAAAAATCAAAAAAGAAAAAACAACTCTAAAATTTGTGTGGAACCACAAAAGACCCTGAATAGCCAAAGCAATCATGAGAAAGAATAAGAAAGCTCAAGGCCTCACACTTTATGATTTTAAGCTATATAACAAGGTTTATAGCAATTAAAACTGTATATTATTATTAAAAACAGACCAGTGGAACAGAATACAGAGACCAGATATAAATCCCAAGCATGTACAGTCAATCTGTTTTTGACAAAGATTCCAAGAACCCAAATGGAGAAAGGATAATCTCTTCAATAAATGGTGCTGGGAAAACTGGAGATCTGTATATGAATGAAATTGGACTGCTACATTACACCACTTATAAAAATGAATTTGAAATGGATCAAGGACTTAAATGTAAGACGTGACACTGTAAAAGTCCTGGAAGAGAACTTAGAGAAATAGCTCCTTGACGTTGGTCTTGGCAATGATTTCTGGATAAGACACAAAAGTATAGGCGGCAAAAGCTAAAATAAAGAAATGGGACCATATCAAGCTAAAAAGCTTCTGTACTGCAAAGGAAACAACCAGTAAACAGAAAAGACAACCTACAAAATGGGAGAAAACATTTGCAAACCATATGCCTGACATATATATCATATATACATAATACAAGTCAATAGCAAAAAGAAAATAATACAATTAAAAATGGGCGAAGGATAGACATTTTTCCAAAGGAGACATACGAATAGACAATAGCTATATGAAATGGTCCTCAGCGTCAGTAATCATTAGGAAAATGTAAATCAAAGTCACAATAAGAGATCTCCTGTCACCTGGTAGGATGGCTGTCATCAAAAATACAAAAGATAACAAATGTTAGTGAGCATGTGGAGAGAGGGAAGCCTTATAAACTGTTGGTGGGAATATAAGTTGGCACAGACATTATGAAAAACAAAATGGCAGTTCCTCAAAAAAATTAAAATAGAAATACCATGTAATCCAGCAACCCTACCTCTGGGTATATAGAGGACGGAAATGAAATCACTGTTTTGAGATATTTGCACACCCATGTTCAGTGCAGGGTTATTCATCCTAACCAAGGTATGGACTTAATTGTCCTTCAACAGATGAATGGGAAAAGACAATGGGGTATATAATTGAAAAAAAGGAAATTCAGCCATTTGTGATAGCATGAATGAACTTGGGAGGTATTATACTAAGTGAAATAAGCCAGACAGAGTAAGACCAATACAGTATGGTGTCACTTATATATAAAATGTAAAAAAAAACCCAAAAACAAACAAACAAAAGATTTTGTAGAAAACAAAGAGCATGGTGGTTTCCAAGGGCAGGGAAGGGAGAAACGGGAAGGTATAGGGCAAATGGTACACACTTTCATTTATAAGAAGAACGAATTCAAATAATCCAAGGTACAGCATGGAGGATGTAATACAGTTACTAATACATTACTGTGTATAGGACACTTGCTGAGAGGCAATCTCCAGCATAGGTTAACTTTGTGAGGTGATTATTTTGATTTGCATTTTGATTTGCATTAATTATTTTGATAATGCATTGTATACATAAAGTTATATCAGTCAATTATTCCTCAGTAAAGTTGGATAAAGTATACCATATACAATAAAAGTTTATATATATGAACATTTATTTTTTTAATGTTTATTTTATTTTGAGAGAGAGAGAAAGTATGAACAGGGAAGGGCAGACAAGCAGGGAGAGAGAATCCCAAGCAGGCTCCTCACTCAGCGCAGAGCCCAGTGCAGGGCTGGATCTCACAACCTGAGCAGAAATCAGGAGCTGGACGCTTAACTCACTGAGCCACTCAGGTGCCCCTATATATGAACATTTAAATTAATTGTTAAACCTTGTGGTTCCTCTTAGTGATCATCTCTCATGTTTATTCAGTGATTCTCAAATGTTAGACCTGTCCACTTTTTATTGAATTATTTGAATTTTTTGAGTTGTATAAGTTCTTTCTATAATTTGAATACAAATCCCTTATCAGACTTATCATTTGCAAAAATCTTTTTCCATTCAGTAGATTATCTTTTAGTTTTGTTGACTGCTTCTTTTGTAGTACGGAAGCTTTTTAGTTTGACATACTCCCAATAGTTTATTTTTGCTTTTGTTTCTTTTGCCTCAGGAGACATATCAAGAAAAACGTTGTTACGACTCATGTCAAGAGAAATTGCTACCTGTGCTCTCTTCATAGATTTTTATGATTTCAGCTCTCACATTTAGGTCCTTACTCTATTTTGAGTTTATTTTTGTGTATAGTGTGAGAAAGTGGTCCAGCTTCTGTTTTTTACATGTAGCCGTCCAGTTTCCCCAAACAAGTTGTCGAAGTGACTTCCTCCCAGTGCATTGCTTGCTTCCTTTGTTGAAGATTAAATGACTTTATAATTGTGGATTTGTTTCTAGGCTCTCTCTTCAGTTCCTTGGATCTATGTGTTTGTTTTTGTGCCAGTACCATATTGTTTTGATTACTGCAGTTTGGTAAGATAACTTGAAATCTGGAATTGTGATACCTCTAGTTTTGTTCTTCTTTTTCAAAGTCACTTTGGCTATTCACAGTCTTTTGTGGTGGCATACAAATTTTAGGATTGTTTTTTCTAGCTGTGAAAAATTCTGTTGGTATTTTGATAGGTATTGCATTAAATCTATAGGTTATTTTGGGCACTATAGATTTTTTTTTAATTTATGCTTATTTATTTGTGAGAGAGAGAGACAAAGTGTGAGCAGGGAAGGTGCAGAGAGAGAGGGAGACACAGAATCTGAAGCAGGCTCCAGACTCTGAGCTGTCAGCACGGAGCCCAACGTGGGGCTTGAACTCATGACCCACAAGATCATGACCTGAGCTGAAGTTGGACACTCAACCAACTGAGTCATTCAGGTGTCCCGGGTAGTATAGACGTTTTAACATTTTTTCTTCTAATCCATGACCATGGAATATCTTTCCATTTCTTTGAGTGGTCTTCAGTTTCTTTCATCAGTATTTCAGTTTGCACAGTACGAGATTTAACCTTCTTACTTAAGTTTATTCCTAGGTATTTTATTATTTTTGGTGAAATTGTAAACGGGATTGTTTTTTTTTATTTTATTTCTACTCCTTCATTATTAATGTATAGAAATGCAATGGATTTTTGTTTATTGATTTTGTATCCTGTAACTTTACTGAATTCATTCATCAGTGCTAGTAGTTTCTGGGTGGAGTCGTTAGGGTCTTCTATTTAGACTGTCACATCATCTGCAAAAAGTGGAAGTTTTACTTCTTCCTTACCAGTCTGGATGCCTTTTATTTATTTTTCTTGTCTAATTGCTGTGTCTAGGACTTCCAGTACTATGCTGGATAGAAGTGTTGAGAGTGGACATCCGTGTCTTTTTTCCTGATCTTAGTGGTAAAGGTCTTAGTTTCTCACCATTGAGTATTAGGTTATCGATGGGTTTTTCATAATGGTTATTAATATGCTGAGGTATATTTCCTATAATCCAACTTCGTTGAGGGCTTATATCATGAATGGATGTGATACTTTGCCAAATGCTTTTTCTTTATCTATTGATATTGATCATATGGTTTTTATCATTTCTCGTGTTGATGCGATGTATCGCGTTGATTGATTTGCGAATATCGAACCACACTTGCAGTCTAGGAATAAATCCCGCTTGATTGTGGTGAATGTTTTTTAATGTGTTGTTGGATTTGGTCTGCTAACAGCTTGTTGAGGATTTTTTGCATCTGTGTTCATCACAAATATTGACATGTAATGCTCTTTTCTCGTAGTGTCTGTTTGCTTTTGATATCAGGGAATGCTTGCCTCATAAAATAAATGTAGAAATTTTCCTTCCTCTCTCATTTTTTTGGACTAGTGTTAGAAGAACAGGTATTAAGTCTTTCTTAAGTGTTGAGTAGAAGTCCCCTGTGAAGCCATCTGGTAGCTGGACGTTTGTTTGTTTGGAGTTTTTGATTACTGATTCAACTTCCTATTACTGGTAATGGGTCTGTACAAATTTTCTACTTCTTCCTGATTCAGTTTTGGGAAGCTGACGGTTTCTAGAAAGTTACCCATTTCTTTTAAGTTGTCCAATTTGTTGGCATATAGTTTTTCATAATATTCTCTTATAATCCTTTATGTTTCTGTGGTATCAGTTTTTATTTCTCCTCTTTTATTCCTGCTTTTTTTTTATTTGAGTCCCTTCTCTTTTTCCCTGTCTCTCTCTCTCCATCTCTCTTTCTCCCCCCACCCCCGCCAGGGTGGGGGGTGGAATGAGTCTGGCTAAGGGTTTATCAGTTTTGTTGATCTTTTCAAAGAACCAGTTCCTGGTTTCATTGATCAGTTCTGAATTTTGTTTGTTCTTTTTCTAGCTCCTTAAGTTAGGTTATCTGATATTTTTCTTGCTTCTTAAGGTAAACCTGTATTGCAATAAACTTTTCTCTTAGAACAGCTTTTGCTGCTTCCCAAAGAGTTTTGGACCATTGTGGTTTCATTTTCATTTGTCTCAATATTTTTCAAATTTCCTCTTTGATTAAATCTACTAAATCATCTTGACAAAATAATTATCCAGGTTATTTTCAAATATCTCAAATTATGAAAGGCAGTACTTCTCAAGGTTCTCACTTTTTCTTCGATATAGAAATGAATTTCTCTGCTCTCTGACTGTTGTCTTTTTGAAGCACTTGGTGCACTGATCATTTTCCTAGAACGTGGTGGGGACATTCAGTAAAATTTCTCTTCCCCGTGACAGCCCATCCAAATCATTTGCTTCTCCTCTTCAACAGTCCTGATTTTTCTGGACTAAACGTTACTTAGTCAGTGTCTGTTCCACATTTGCTGCTATTTATAGATAAATCGCCATTTCAGTTGCTCTCTTCTTAACACATGTAGCTTATCTACATTCTTCTTAAAATGGGAGATCCAAAACTGGAAACATTATCTCCTGTACTGCAACCACATAGGCTATTACATCCCTCAGGCAAGATACTCGGTATGGATTAAATGTTAATATCCCCCCCAAAATATATATGTTGAAGCCCAAATCTCAGTGTGACTATATTGAAGGCAGTGTCTTTATAAAAGTAATTAAGGTTAAGTGAGGTCATAAGAGGAGGGCACTGATCCAATAGGACTAGTGTCCTTAAAAGAGCAGACAGGAGAGAGCTCGCTTTCTCTCTCTCGCATATGTGAGGACATAGTAAAATGACAGTATCTGTAAGCCAGGAAGAGCCCACGCCAGGAACCAAGTGCACTGATACCTTGATACTTGAACTTCCCAGTCTCCAGAACTGTGAAAAAAATAAGTTTCTGTCATTTAAGCCACCCAGTCTATTATATTTTGTTATGACAGTTGGAGCAGGCTAAGAAATACTCTGTGTTTTGTTTCACCTAAGGGAGCTGAAGAATACCCTCAATTTTCAGTAATCACATTATACAGTAATTTTGTCAAATTAGCTCTCATGTGAAACCTTCGAGCCAGCGGCACACATGTTCCTATTAAGCTGTGTCTGCTCCATCCCGGATTGAGATTTTCAATGGGAAGCTCTGTGAGTCCTGACCTACCGCCCTGCGCGTTGGTATTTCTCGGAGCTTTATGTTATCTGCAGCTAAGGAGCATCTTTTTGCTTTTCATCCAAGTCATTGGTAAACATGTTCAATAAACTTGAGAACAGAGCTTTCTGGAATGTGAGTAAAAAGTTCCCGACATATCGGCGCCGATTAATTAACCAATTTCTTAGTGATAAGTATCAAGAAGATTTTTGTGGTCCGTAGGCCTTCAAATTTTTGTTTATTTTCAGCCAATTTTGTAGTGTTTCATCGCGGTATGGATGGAGAGAGGTGCTGTTGCTCCTGTGATGGAGACATCGCTCGTTGTAGAGTGCCCTTCCAAGGTTTCCTATGGCTGTTAAAACAACTAAAGATTAAAACCAAAATTCATTAACTCTTAAGTTTCCAGTGTCCAGAAAGTCCGTGGCATATAACGGGAACTCATTAACTGTTGTTTAAACTAAAATATGTGTTGGACCTTTCTAGTGACACTGCAATAGAGTGCTAATTGGAAGAGTCACTATTTAATGATGAAAGATGGTCAATAATTAATAATAATAATAATAAAGTAGAACAGTGGTAGAAGTGCCAATTGTAATATAAGTATTTTGAGTAAGCAACTTTATTTCCCAGTCTAGCTAATATTCTAACAAATTTTCTGACTCTTATGCTACCATGTTATTTAAAATTCAGTGAATTCATTAAAATTCTTAAATATAATTTGAATCCATTATTTTATGTCACACAATATTTGAAAAATAGGTAAGATAGCTTATAAGAATGCAAACAATTCAGAAGGACATCACGTACATTTAAATTAAGAAAAATGAGACAAGGAGGAAACAAAATATGCAAAAGGAGATGGAGCCAGGAATGAAGTCACACAAAATGCACACCTTCAGGTCGGATATACTTGCTGGAGCTGGGCCACCATCTGCCTTCAATACCAGAGCAGTCAACAGAAACAGGAAACATAATTCACAAAGCAGTTCCTAATCCCGGCCCTCCAGCGGCCCCGGGCTTGGCACCCACCGCCATCCAGGTTGACAGAACTGGCACCAGGGGTTCTTCCAGTACCTCTGTTGCAGTTTCCATATCCAGTCCATCACCTGACCGGTGACTTTGTCTTCTGCATATCAATTGCAGTAGTACCCAAGCCTAAAACTTCACTTTCTCGCTTGGACAAATTCAGTGACCTTGTAACTGCTCTCCCCCACACCCATGCTTAGATCCCAACTCTAATACATTTTTCACCTTGCAGCCACTGTGAATTGAATTCTATGAGGCCCTTGCATAATACCTTTTAGAATTCTTTGTTGACCTCAGGAGAAAGCTTCAGTGTGGCATACCAAGTCTTACATGCTTTGTCTCCCCCACACCCAAATCATTGCATTATTTGTGTGTGCGTGGGAGTGGGCTAACTAAACGGGCCTTAGTTTAGCTCTGGATTACTCCATTCTTCCCAAATCAGGCCCTTGGCCCTTGCTGTTTCCTCTGATAGACTGTTTTTTTCATTTTGTCCACATTATACATTTAGTGATGTCCAGAGTATTTCAGGTAAGCAGATATCAGAACGTTTGTACATCATAAATTAAATAAAACTTTTTAAATATGTAAGATAATTTTTAATAAATCTGGAAATGAATTATATTGACTAGTTTATTCAAATAATGCTAACTTTTCAGGGCTCTTAGTTTAACTACATTACATAACCTCAAAAATCTTTTCTTTTTTCATAGACTAAACAAAATGAATATTCTGCATTTACTATTTTTTACTTAGCGCAATAAAAAGGTCATGGTTATGTTTCACAAATATAAAATATTGAACATTTAAAATACTAGCATAGACTTAAAAATCTTAGGGACCCAAAAGCTGGTTTGGGGCATGAGGTAAATAAATCTGACATTCTGTAAAAGTGAAATTTATTTAACAAATTTTCTATTGCTTATTCTATAGAGCCATAATTTAAAGTTCCTATTTCACCTCTTCTTCTCACCTTTATGAAGTAATCATCTAAAGATGCTTTGGGGAGACAGACTGTAAAGTCTTTGAGTTTCCTCTTAAATGACTGTGTAAGGCCCAGGATAAATCTATTTCTAGTCACTAAGTTGGAAGGACATATAGGGTACAAGAGTAGGGATACGGATATACACTGTGTATTGCAGAGAATACTGTATGTTAGTAATAGTCTCCCTCCTAAAATTTTATTTCTTAAATTACTTTATAAAATGCAGTGACAGGAATAAACTACTTACAATGTTTATAACTCTTTTGGCAATTAGAGAAAAAGCACCGTATCCTGACAATATGGTGTCTTCAAAGCCCCCTACAAGTTAACATGGAAATGCCAACTTGGGTAACTTTTTTTTTTTTTAATGGAAAGGAAATGATATTTTTTAAATCACAATCAAGTGTTAAGACAGTGATTTGTATCTTATTTCTAGAGTATTATTAAGATATTTTATTCAACAGAGGAGGTTTCTTAAAACTTGGGTCCCTGGTGAACGTATGCATACCAAGTAATGTTATATCAGGCAATGTTAAACAAGGCCAGTTAAACTTATTGTAGAAAATTAAGAAAAGCACGAATAAATGTTGGAATTTGAAAGGTAAACTTATTATATAAAAGGGATGGAGGAAAGTGAAGGATATTAGTGAGCCATTAGTGCTCCTAGAAAGCATCTGTGTACAAAAGGAAGACCGCGGCAAAGGCAAAATCTACATTTTGACAGTTGGGTTATTGATCATGACATGTGGTGAATTTTTTTATATACGATTAAAAGTAATTCTTCATCAAATAGGAACTTAAGCCATCATGTAATAGTAGACACTGGGTTTGCTTTTGAAAGTGATAGGTAGACATGGTGAGAGCTATAGTTAAGAACAATGCAAACAGGGGTGCCTGGGCGGCTCAGTCAGTTGGGCATCTGACTTTGGCTCAGGTCATGATCTCATGGTTCATGAGTTTCAACCCCTTGTCAGGCTCTGTGCTCGTAGCTCAGAGCCTGGATTCTGCTTCAGATTCTGTGTCTCCATCTGTCTCTGTCCCTCCCCCACTTGAGCTCTGTCTGTCTGTCTGTCTCTCTCTCTCAAAAATATATAAACATTAAAAAAAATTTTTTAAAAGAACTATGTAAATACTCCTGTGCTCTTCCGCCATCTCCACAAGCTCCCTGAAAGTTAGCGCTCTCTAAAGTTATCGCTTAAAAATTGTATTTGTATGTCTTAATACATTTTGATAGTATGATATCTCTTTATTTTACTTAATTGTCTCATGATGATTTTTTTTAACATTGATTGGAGAAAAGCAATGGAAAATGTATAGAGCAAATGCTCTGTATGGATATGTGAGTGTCAATCACCTATTTTCCTTCATTGGAAATTGGGAGAACAGGATTGAATAAGGATCTTGGTCAGATGCGCGTACTGGCTTCCTGTACTACTGTTTGTTGTTACTATCCTCTGCCCTAAGTTCACCCTTTCTTCAGAATTCTATTACTTTGACAGGTTCAGTAGGTGTGACCAATACCAGCCCAAACAGAACTCCAAAGAAATTCAAAATAATGACAGCAGAAGATTTAAAACTGAAGGTGGTTACAGTTATTGTAGCTACACAAACATATAGAAAGATTGAAAAAATAATATAAAAGAGAGAGAAGTATTTCTCTGTCAAGATAGTAATATATGGATGGCTCTTTTCCATTTCCAAAGTAAAATAGTATAAAATTACAGTTTCAGTGTACATAAGCAAAATAACAGTGCTAATCCACAAATTTGGGTTTTCATAGAGTTTAACTGGTTTAGAGCATTTAATGTAGATATCTCTAGCATCCAGGAATCAATAAAAGTACGGAACACCTAGCAGCAGTAGTTGGTGACTTCAAAGTCTATAAATAGAAATTAGCAGATCCCATTTTAAGGACAGATAACCAAGCTGGCATAAAATGGAGAAGCTTAGTGCTTGGCATTTATAACACCTTGTCATCTTCATCCTTGATGCCTAGTGCTCTCTGCTTTATGCTGTAGGTTTATCTGTTTCTTAATTGTTCTCTACTCCACAGGGTCTCCAGGAAATGCTTGAATAATTGAAAACATTTCCCTCTCCAGCGGTTGAGCTTTGGTCACTGCGGGACTGAAACAGCTCGGTAAACCGAACTGATCATCACGTTCATGTAAAGGTGTCAGATTTTAAGATGGAATGGTGTAGCATCGGCACAGCAGCCTTCTTTCACTTAGTTAATTACTTTAAATCATTTTTATGCTGCAGTGTTTTGTCCTCCAGTGCTAGTTATGATAGCATGGGCATTAAAACCTAACATGAATCTCATCTGTTGCTGTAGTCATAATTCTTTCTACCTCTCCAAATGTGGAAACCATCGCTTTAACCCTTTAAATAAGATTATACAATTAAAGTAGAATGTTTTTTAATGTACCATTGCCAATGCATGATAATAGAGTGAAACTTTCAAGGTAGCAGATAAAGGAAATATTAGTAATCAGAATGAAGCATCCCATGATGGTGTTGGCGTGTTAGGATTGAACACAAGAGGTAAAAGTCGAGACGTAGAACAAGACCAGAACAAGAGAAATGCCCGGTCACATATATACGTGCACTTCAGCCTCAAACAGAGTGCCTTTGAGATGCTGTAGAGTCCAGTGCCCTGATGAGAGATAACAAAGCTTTCAAATATTTACCAATTTTCTCTTTGAAACAAAGTAGTATAAAATTGAAATACACCATTAAGTATGGAGTTAACTTGCTAATGGTAATGCACTTAGCTAGGAAGAACCATTTTACCTGTTTGAAACTTTAGAGAAAATATCAATTTGTCTAATTTTTCTTCCTTGATTCTTTAACATATACAGTTACTAAGGCAAAGCGTAGTAAGAAGTCTACATTATGGAAATTTCTAGTATGTTATAAGAATTAGGAACTAATTGTTTAAACCCAGAAAACCTATATTAGAATGCTTCAATGTCACTGGTTTGTGGACAGTGGAATCCAAATAGAAAGTAATTACTATTAATGGAGAACAATAACAATAATAATAGTATCATAAGGATAATAATAAATTGGCCATATAATCTAAAAATCACAACTGTTAGCTGTACTAATAGAGAATTCAAGGTGTAATCCAAAGTTGAATGGTAGTGAATTAACACAAAATGATTAAATTATAGTCTTTATATTTGTTTATTTATAATTAAAATTAAATTTTAAAAATTACAAAGTAAGATTGGTAAAGAATGTACACAATATTTGAAAACATTAGAAAAAAATTTTAATCACCTAAAATTAGACTATTTCTGAGATAAAAATCAACACTTTTCTGCACTTCGTTTCATAAATTTATGAATTATATGTAAGGCATAATATTAAGGGCATATCATATGTGCTGTTCTTATAATGGAAAATTATATTTTGCTTTTTAGCACCCTTCCTATCTCTTCCTTGTCTGCTCTGCTCGATACTTCCAACTTTCTACCCACAGGGTAACAAGGGTTAATAACCCAGTTATACACTTATGTGTATGTGTGTGTGTGTGTGTGTGTGTGTGTGTGTATACATGCACGGTATATGATATATATCCACATATATTCGCATAAATATACAAGCCTCTCTATATATCTATATATATATTTATACACATACACACACAGTCCTTTGTCAGAGTTTGTTTTCAGAATTTGTAATCCCATTTACAAAAATGGAATATTATATCTAAATGTCTCTGAATCTTGCTTTCCTCACCTTACAGAGTAGAAACCCCTCCACATCTTTCTAGTGATTGCATGATATTCCATGGTGTGGACATACCACAATTTTTGCAACTGTTCACCTTCCTTCCTTTCTTGTTTTCATTAATACTAAAAATTCTACAGTTGATACCTTTCTGTACATAGTCTGAGGTATCAATGCACTTTTTCCAGTAGGGTACTTCCATAGGGTTTGATTGCTACATCAAATTATATATCGGCTTCTAACTGATACAGATGTGGCCAGAATGCTATTGAAGATGGTTGTAGCCATACTTAAGTAAGAGGCTTGTATCGTTGTCAGTACAGAGTGTCAGTACTCCCTGATTTTTGTAGCACAAAGTGTTAGTGTTCTTTAGTATTTATGTTGACTGATAAACTTGGGAGTTTCGTGGTAAAGTGTGAAAGTGACCATCATACCTGGGGCACTTTCCCTGGGGGAAGGAAGAAACAGAAGACAGAGGCAGGCCACCCCAGATTGGTAGGGGCCCAGGTTTAATAAGTCAAGAAACTTAAGAAGCCTGTTTTGAGTGACCACTGAATGAGTGAACCTCTGCACCTGCCCGCCAGAATCTTAAAGTTTTACATCCTAGCCATAACCGAGTTCCATGCAGATGGTCTCAGCGACACCTTACTCTCTCAACACTGTGTCCTTGAAAGCAGCTCTGGCTTGGGAGTGGTGGGCGGAGTGGACCTCCCAAGAACAGAGGAGGTGAGAAGCCTCCATTGCCCAGGGCCAGCTCGAGGATCAGTCAGCACTCCTGACGGCTCCAAGAGCTCCCTAAAATTCAGTCTAACTACTAAGTATAAATCTTGTACTGTAAAGTCATTTCTGTTTGTTACTTATTTTTTAATTGAAGTATAATTAACACACAGTGTTACATTAGTTTCAGGTGTACCATATCGTGATTCAACAATCCTATACTTTACTCATCGCTCATTGTGACAGGTGTACTCTTAATCCCCCTCACCTCTTTCAGCCATCCCAGCTCCCCCTGCCTGCCTCCTGTTTGGCGATCACCAGTTTGTTCTCTGTACTTAAGAGTCTAGGTTTTTCAAACTTGTTTGTTTCTTGGTTCTTTATTCATTTGTTTTGTTTCTTAAATTCCACATATGAGTGAAATCATATCGTATCTGTCATTCTCTGTCTGACTTATTTCACTTAGCTCAATACCCTCTAGGTCCATCTATGTTGTAGCAAATGGAAAAATCTCATTTGGTTTTAAGGCTGAGTAATATATTGTATGTATGTATACCATACCTTTTTTCCTGACTCATCTTTTGATGGATAATTGGATCGCTTCCATATCTTGACGATTGTACATAATGCTGCAAGAAACATAGGGGTCCGTGTATCTTTTTGAATTACCATTTTCATTGTCTTTGAGTAAATACCCAGTAGTGAAATTACTGGATCATATGGTATTTCCATTTTAATTTTTTGAGGACACTCCATACTTTTTTCCACAGTGACTGCACTGGTTTGCATTCCCACCAAAAGCATACATTGTTCCTTTTTCTCCACATCCTCTCCTACCCTTGTTATTTCTTCTCTTTTTGATTCTAGCCATCGTGACAGGTGTGAAGTGATACCTCTTTGTGGTTTTGATTTGCGTTTCCCTGATGATGAGTGATGTTGAGCACCTTTTCATGTACCTGTGGCCATCTGCGTGCCGTCTTCGGCGAAACGTCTATTCAGGTCCTCTGCCCAGTTTTTAATTGGATTATTTGTGGAAGTTTAGTGTTGAGTTGTGTAAGTTTACACATTTTGGATCTTAACCCTTTATCAGATATATCATTTGTAAATATCTTTTCCAATTCAGCAGGTTTTCCTTTTTGTTTCGTTGGTTTCCTTTGCTGTGCAAAAGCTCTATATTTTGGGGTAGTCCTAAGAGCCCATCTTTGTTTTTATTTCCATTGCCCTAGACAACCTATCTAGAAAAATGTTTGTATGGCTGATGTCAAAGAAATTACTGCTTCTCGTTATTCTAGGAATATTTATAGTTTCAGGCCTCCCATTTGCATTTTTAATGCATTTTAAGATTATCTTGTGTATGGTGTTTAAGAGTGGTCATTTCATTCTTTACATGCTGCTGTCCAGTTTTCCCATCACCATTAGTCGAAGAGACTCTTCTCGCCCATTGTATTTACTTCCCTCATTTGTCATACGCTAATTGGCCGCATAAGTGCGGGCTTATTTCCGGGCTCTGCATTCTGTTCTCTTGATCGCGTGTCTATTTTTGTGTCAGCACCATACTGTTTGGATTCCTTCAGCTTTGTAGTACATCTTAGAATCTGGGGTGTGGCATCTCTAGCTTCCTTCTTCTTTTCCAAGATTGCTTTGAGTCTTTTGCGGTACCGTACAAATTTTAGTTTTAGCTTTTCAAAATCTGTGAAAAATGTTGTTGGTATTTTGATAAGGTTTGCATTAAATCTGTAGATTGCTCTGGATAGCATAGATATTTTAATAATGTATTTTCTTCCACTGTATCAGTATAGAATGTGTTCCCATTGGTTTGTGTGGTCTTCAATTGCTTTCATCAGTGTGATAGTTTTCATCTTTTTGGTTAAGTTTATTGCTAGGTATTTTATTATTATTATTATTTGGTGTATTTGTAGGTAGAATTATTTTCTTTGTTTCTCCTTTTGCTATTTCATTTTTGTTATAGAAATGCAACATATTTCTGTATATTTTGTATCCCGTGACTTGACTGAATTCATTTATCAGTTCTAGTAGATTTTTGGTGGACTCATTAGTTTTACGTATATATAATATCAGGTTATCTACAAATAGTGAAAGTTTTACTTCTTCCTTTCCTATTTGGAAAAGTTCTATTTGTTTTCCTTGTCTGATCACTGTGGCTATGACTTCCCACTACATTGCATAAAAGTGGTGAGAGTGAACATCCTTGCCGTCTTCCTGATCTTAGAGGGAAAATTCTCAGGTTTTCACCATTGAGTATCTTGTTACTGATGGGTTTTCCAGATATAGTCTTTTTTAATTTGATGTATGTTCCCGCTCACCCTACTTTGTTGAGGGTTTTTATCATGAATGGATGTTATACTTTGTTAGATTTCTCTGCATCCATTGGGATGATCGTATGGTTTGTATCCTTTCTCTTGTTAATGCATTGTGTTGATTGATTTGCAAGTATTGAACTACCCTTGCATCCCAGGAATCAATCCCACATGATCATGGTGAAAGCTTTTTTTAATGTAGTATTGAATTCTGTTCACTAATATTCAGAGTTTTTCATCTATGTTCATGAGAAGTATTGGCCTTTAGTTTTCTTTCTGTGTACGGTCTTTGGTTTTGGTATCAGAGTGATGCTGCACTGTAGAATGCATTTGGGATCTTTTCCTTCCTCTTCTATTTTTTGGACTTGTTTGAGAAAAATAAGTATCAAATCTTTTTACTTATTTTTATTTTTAGGTGTTCACTCTTTATTATTTATTTATTTGTTTGTTTTTAAGTTTATTTATTTATTTATTTTTGGAGAGAGAGCACGTGTGCAAGTGGAGAAGGGGTAGGGAGAGAGAGAATCCCAAGCAGGCTCTACGCCATCAGTGCAGAGCCAGATGCAGGGCTCAAACTCACAAACCACAAGATCATGACCTGAGCCAAAGTCAGATGCTTAACGGACTGAGTCACCCAGATGCCCTAGGTGCTAACTCTTTTTAAATGTTTGGTAGAATTCACCTATGAAGCCATCTGGTCCTGGACTTCTCTTTGCTGGGAGTTTTTGATTACTGATTCAGTTTCATTGCTGGTAACTGATCTGTTCAATTTTTCTATTTCTTTCTAGTTCACTTTTGGAAGGTTACATGTTTCTAGTAATTTCTGCGCATCTTTTAGGTTGTCCAATTTGTCAGCCTGCACTTTTTCATGACACTCTCTTATAATCCATTCTATTTCTGATGTGTTGGTTATTTCTCTTCCTTCATTTCTGATTTTGTTTATTTTAGTTATCTTTCTTTTTTTTTTTAGAAGTCTGGGTAAAGGTTTATCAATTTTGTTGATCTTTTCAAAGAATTAGTTCCTGGTTTCATTGATCTATTGTTTTTTCAATTTCTATATCATTTATTTCTGCTCTCATCTTTATTATTCCCTTCCTTCTTCTGGGCTGGATTTTTATTTTTTCTTCTTTTTTGAGATCCTTTGATGTAAGTTTAGACTGTTTATTTGAGATTTTTATTTTTACTTGAGTTAAGCCTGTATTGTTATTGCCTTTTCTCTTGAAACAGATTTTACTGCATCCCAAAGAGCTCGAACCATTGTGTTTTCATTTTCATTTGTGTCCACGTATTATTCTTATTTCCTCTTTGACTTATTGGTTGACCCATTTAATATTTAGTAGCATGTTATTTAGCCTCTGCATATTTGTATTCTTTGTAGATTTTTTCTTGTGATTGAATTCTAGTTTCATATCATTGTGATTGGAAATGATGCATGATATTATTCCAATCTTTCTGAATCTACTGTGACTTGTTTTGTGAACTAACATCTGATCTGTCCTGGAGAATGTTCCATGGGCACTGGAAGATAATATGTATTCTACTTTTTTTTTGATGGAATGTTTTGAATCTATTTGCAGGTCCATCCAGTCCAATGTATCACTCAAACCACTGTTTCCTCATTAATTTTCTGACTGGTTGATTTATCCATTGATGTAAGTGGGGTGCTGAAGTGCCATACTATTACTGTATCACTGTCAATTTCTGCCTTTATGTCTATCAACAGTTGCTTTATATCTCTGCGTGCTCCCATGTTGGGTACATAGATATGTCCAATCATTATATCCTCTTATTGGATTGCTCCCTTTATCATTATGGAGTGTCTTTCTTTGTGTCTTGCTACAGTCTTTGTTTTAAAGCCCATTTGTTGCACTGTAGTTCTACTACCTTCCTTTTCACTTCCATTTGCCTGGTAAATGTTTTTCAATCCCTTCATGTTCAATCTATAGGTGTCTTTAGGTCTAAAGTGAGTCTCTTGATAGCAGCATATTGATCGCTCTTGATTTTACGTTCATTCAGACATGCTATGTTGTTTGATTGGAGCATTAGTCCATTCACATTCAAAGTAATTATCTATAGATGTGTACTTCTTTCCATTTTGTTACTTTTTAATATTGGGTTTTTGGGTGGGTTTTTTTTTGTTTTTTTGTTTTTTTGTGTTTTTTTTGTAGCTCTTCTATGTTTCTTTCTTCTTCTCCTGCTCTCTTCCCTTGTACTTTGATGACTTTCCTTAGGGTTATGTTTAGATTCCTTTCTCTTTATTTTTTGCATATTTATTATAGGGTTTGGCTTGTGGTTACCAGTAGGTTCATATATAATACCTTATGTGTATAACTATCTACATTAAGTTGAATGGTCATGTCAGTTTGAACTGATCCTAAAAGCACTAAATTTTTACTATCCCTCATATTTTATGTATATGATATCATACTTTACATTATTTTATTTTATTCTTGACTGATGTTTAGAGATATAATTGACTTAATTGCTTTTGTGCTCTGACGTTTCATACTGGTTTTGTAAGTGAATCTTGTATTACCTTTATGTGGGCATTTACTGGTGATTATTTTCCTTTTATAATTTGCTTTCTTGTAGTTATGACCTTTCTGTTTTTCCTCTCAAAATATTCCCTTTATTATTTCTAATAAGGCTGGGTTGGTGGTGATGAATTCCTTTAATTTTTGTTTGTCTGAGAAACTTTGTCTCTCTTTCTAGTCTGAATGATAGCCTCGCCATGCAAAGTATTCTTGGTTGCAGGTTTTTTGGTGTTTTCTTTCAGCACTCTGAATATATCCTGCCACTCCGTCTTGGCCTGCAAACTTCCTCCCGAAGAATCAGCTGATAGCCTTATGGGGTTTCCCTCAAATGTAACTGTTTTCTTTTCTCTTGCTGCATTAAAAATTCTCTTTATGACTACTTTTTGCCATTTTAATATTATGTGGTGCAGGCTTCCTTGCATTAATTTTGTTGGGAGCTCTCTGTGTCTCCTGATTCTGGAAGTCTGTTTCCTTCCCCAGAATAAAGAAGTTTTCAGCTATTATTTCTTCAAATAAATTTTCTGCTCCTTTTCTCTCTCTTCTCTTATTGGGACCCCTGTAATATGAATGTTATGCTCAGTGATGTCACCAAGTTTCCCTAAGTTTCTCATTTCTTATCAATCTTTTTTTCTTTTTGCTGTTCAGCATCATTGCTTTCCAACACCCTGTCTTCCGTATTGTCGATCTTTTCTTCTGCCTCTTCTAATCTGCTGTTGCGTTTCTGTAGTGTATTTTTTTTAATTTCAGTTATTGAGTTCTTCATCTCTGTTTTTTTTTCTTTTTATATTTTCTGTCTCTTTGTTAAAGGTCTCACTGAGATCCTCCACTCTTTTCTCAAGTCCAGCATATTTTCGACCATTACTTTGAATTCTTTATCAGGCATATTGCCTGTCTCCATTTCACTTAGTTATTTTACTGTGACTTTGTCCTTTCCTTTCATTTGGGTCATATGGCTCTGTCTCCTCTTTTTATCTAACTCTCTGTGTCTGTTTCTATGCATTAGGAAGGTCAGCTATATCTCCTGAACTTGGTGTTAGGAAGAAGAGGTCCCGGGGTTTCCTGTAACACAGAATCCCCTGTTCAGCAGAACCAGGCACCTCACGGATGTCTCCTGTGTGGGTTGTGTGCACCCTGCTTTTGTGGCTGAGCCTCACGTGCCTTCAGTCCAGCCTACTGTAGTGACCCATTTTGCCGTCGTGGGTGAACTAGGCAGAGTTTGGCTCCTGCCATGTTACGGGGCCTTTCTGGGCCTGCGGTGGCCTTGCAGTTGGGCAGTGTCAGCGGTCAGGCCAGATGCTGCCCTCCTTCCACCTGCCAGCTGCACGGATTGGCAGCCATTTATAAGATTTGGCTGCCGGGACTGCAGGGGCACTGGTGTGTGTGGTTATCCTCCGCTCTCCCCAGGCAGGAGTCATGACGGAGTGGCGCCAGCCCCTGCTGGGGTTGCTTGCAGGGCGTGTTGGGGCAGGAGCTGCTCTGGAGGAATGCCTACTGTGTGGCGTGGGTTGGATGGAGCAGATCCGCAGGGAATGTCGGGGTGGGGCATGCGGTGTTAGCAAGATACGTGGGCATTGTTCACGCTGGTTCCCCCAAGGGTTTGAGTCTCTACGCTGCAGAACGGGAAGAGAAATGGTGCCTGTCTGCTCTTTTGTTCTTGGAGAAGTCCCCTAGAGATCTCTGCCCCTCTAGTGCATGTTCTGAGATTAATAAATAAATCTCCGGCACATGTGCCCCCGGAGCTTTTCAGACGGCTGCTTCTGTGCCACAGGTCAGTGGGGGTGTTTGCTATACTCTCTCTTTCAGGGCAGGGACTCAGCCTCCATCACCCTGAGGCTCCCCCAGGACTAAGCCTGCTGGTTTTTAAAGTATGTAGAGTTAAGCCCCACTCGTTTTCAAAGCCAGATGTTACGGGGACTTCTGTGGCCAGTTTGGCTTCCCCTTAGCTGGGGTTCCTGTTGTGTGTGGGGTCTGCTCCCCCTTCTCGGTGCGGTGGTGTCCTTCCGGTTATGGTTAGTCTCACCGGGATGTTTGGTTCCCACAGCGTGTCTGCCCCTCACCCCCTTTTCGGCGTGGCCTCCTGTCTGTGATGGACTGTGTAAAGGCTCTCCTGCCGGGCGCGGTTCTTTTCAGAGTTAACTGTACATATGTAGCAGTTATGTCAGTGGGTCTTCGGGACAAGGTGAGCTCTGCATCCTTCTCTGCCATCTTCCTAGAAGTCTGTTACTTTAATTTGTATTTCCTTCAGAAGATGACCACCTCACCATATATAATAGGGCATGTTGCTTACTCTTTTTTCATTGTTTTTTTTTTTTTTTGGCTTACTCTTTTGAGCTCTATTCTTGTCCTTTTTTGTATTGCTCTGTTAGAACTATTAATTATAAGAAGTTATTACATATTACAGATAATAATCCTTTAAATGGCACATGTAACCATTTTTCTCAGACTTACACAGTTTCACTTTGTTTATCATATTTTGCTATCATAAACTTTTGATATTTGTACAAACATATCTATCTTTTTAATATCAGCTTTAGCTCAGCTGGAAGTTCTTTCTCAGCCATGGGCGGTATGTTATTTTAAGTGATCTAAATGCACCAATTATAGATGGATTTTGTCAGAACAGATTTGAAAAGAAGAAGTAAAGACCCAGCTACATATTGTATTGTCTTCAAGAACCCACATTAAATATAAAGTCCCTGGCAGGTTAAAAATAAAGGAACAAGGGGCACCTGGGTGGCTCAGTTGGTTGAGCGGCCAACTTCAGCTCAGGTCATGATCTCCCGGTCTGTGAGTTCAAGCCCCGCGTCGGGCTCTGTGCTGATGGCTCAGAGCCTGGAGCCTTCTTCAGATTCTGTATCTCCCTCTCTCTCTGCCCTTCCCATGCTCATGCTCTCTTTCTATGTCTCTCAAAAATAAATAAAAACATTAAAAAAAATTTTTTTTAAACAAACAGCTTTAAAAAAAAAAAAAAAGAAAGAAAGAACCAAAGACATAAACCATGCTAACCCTAGCCCAAAGAAAGCAGCATTGATGTACCGCTATCAGACAAAACCGAACTCAGAACAAGGACACTTACCAGGAATCATCAGGGGAATTACATGATGAAGAAGGGGCTGATCCTGTAAACGGACGTGAAAACCCTATCTGTTCTGTGTTTAACGACAAAGTATAAAAATATACGAGGCAAAAATGTATTGAACTGGAAGGAGAAAGTGACAAATACATTATGACGTTTGGAGCCTTCACCATCTCTCTGTTGTCAACTAAAGATCCAGCAGGAATAAAATCAGTAATGATAAAGATGACTGTGATCAGCACTATCAACCAACTTGTCCTAATTGATATTCGTAAAATACTCTTTTCAGCAATAGCAGAATATACATTCTTCCCAGAAACACATGGAACATAAACCAAGATAAATCCCAACTGGCCATACTAATATGTAATAGTAATATAGGGAACTAACTGGATATGTGGAGTTTATGGGAAAAAATTGTCTATAATATGTTTGCAATTTTTCATCAGTCTAACGGTATTCTAAAATTTAAAAATTATTTTAAAATTATATATGAGAATTTAAAAGTGTATTTAAGATTTTTAATATTCACATTTAGATACATTGCACATAGAAAAATCGTACCTTTGGATTTAAAATTTCTTTAAAAATGCACAAAATATTGTTACAATTTAAATTTGTTATTTAGGAAGAAGTTTAATTAAGTTACAAGATACAAAAAATTATTCTTTTACATTAGCAAATACATCCTATAACTAGCAAAGCAGGTAAGTTAGCCGGCATCAAGTGTTAATGGTTAATTATTATCAAATACATTTCAACATTTAATCTATTCTTTAACTTTGAATGAAGTGAACAGTCTGAGAAAATATTTTTGATGCCTCTACTGCATTTCTCAATTTTCTTGTGATGTTTTTCTTTACAGAAGAATCTAAAGATTAATATCAGTGTTCACTAATAGTAGTAGACCATTTCATGAATATTGAATGGAACCATGAAGAATTATGAAGGATTTAATGTTAACTTTCAAAATGCATTCAACAAGAAAAGAGTTATTGTGTAAAATGTCAGCTAACACTTCAAATTATTATTGTCGCAAGCCATTAAGAAACCAGTCAATACACTGTTTTATAGAATGGGAATATAAATATTTCATGACAAAAGTCAGTGGTCTCCTGCTGACAAATGAGAATGTCACCAAGCCCATCCTTAGAGCTAAGTTCAAGGGAGTATATGGCTTAGAGTTTACCTGATTTGAATATGAACAGCTTTTAGTAAAGTTCAGCCCTTCACGCAGAGAGCACAAATTAGTACTACCCTTCTGCAAAAGTAATTTAACATTTAGTACTCTGGGACAATATTTTATCTTCGGATACAATGCAAGTCTACTTAGAATACCTGGAGTATGTGACTTACTGCGAAATCTCCATCCTCGCCTGTGTTTGCAATCCAGTGCAAGAATTACGAATTGTTTCATAGATCACACACAAATTATCGTTATTCCCAGAGGGTCGCCAACTTATCTGAGGCAGAGAGAAAAACACATCGTATTTTTATTTTCAGGCATTGCTTTAACTGTCATTTATCTTTCATAAAATTGTTGGCTTTTTAAAAATTTGTAAGTTGCTTTGTTAGTGCTGTGTAAAGTATGAAGCAACTGTCAAGTTTGAAACCTTGATTTTCATATCTCGTGTTTGTGACAGAGTTGATATAATTTAATTGCCGTCGATGTAAGCTAATTGGTTTTAACGGCATTGAGTTGATTCCCTCATTGTGTTCACGGCATTCCATCCCCTGCCGGACTACTCGAGGCGTGCATGTCTCCAGACGGGGCATTTTTATACATTCTGGAATCTTCCCCTCAAACACAGCATCTTGATGTTGTAGATATTTAATAATGATAAAAACTTGTACCTCTGTTTAAAGGTGGCTCTCACTCTTTCTTCTTTAGGTCTCTCTCTCCAGCCTGTGTAGAGAGGCTCCTGAATTCTCCTCCTCTCCTGTCCCCTCCTTTCCTCACCCCTCTCCTGCCCTTCCCTTCCCTCCCCTCCCGTCCATTTCCCTTTCATCTTCTAAGAATAAGACATTTTGCTCTGTGCTGCAGAGCGGAGCTCTTCCAGGAGCTCGGTGGTGCCCGGTGCACGGCCATAGATCTGTCAGAAAGCACTGACCTCAGACCTTGGGATGCACAGGCGGGGCCTAGAGCCTGCAGATACTCTTTGGCCAGTCGCTTCCAGATTAAAGCAGGCTCATCGCTGGCTTCTCTGAGGAAGGCGGGGATGAGGCGGAATTAAACTCTGCGGTCTGGTAGGAAGCGAGCACTCGCTGCTCATCTCCAAGGGGCCGAGGTGTTCTGCCACGTGGCTGGCTAGCAGCCAGCTGCACAACATACACCGTCATTACAGAAGGGGCCTGTGGAATTTCTGGAGGAATTCCTCCTCCCTGGGCCCAGGGAGCTTGCCACTCAGGCCAAGGTGCTGCTCAGCGGGGACCAGGGACCAGGGAGGCTGAGTGGGGCTCCTCACAGGTCATTCTTGAGGTGGCCGCTGCCAAGTCTTGTCTTCACATCCACTGACGCTTCTGTCCCCTGGCAGGTGGTGTGCGTCACTTGGGCTTCCCGATGCCGGTGGAAGGGATGTTCCCACAATGCATGTGTGTTCGGTAAATCAAGGACCATTGTTTTGAAGCACTTAACATGAAAAACTTTGATGTTAAACCAAAATCCATACCAATTGTTACAAAAAAGCTCAAAACAAGGTCATCAACTAAAGAAGACTTATAATTTTAAATAATTTCAACTTGGGAAATGTGTTAAATGATTATTACATAAACAGCTCCTATTTCTGTCACCAACCTTTGGAAAAAGTTTCTCATACGTAAGAACCCACAAAAATGTGAAGATATCACAGCTAAGAATTGAGAAAAATTAATTTAGCCATTCAAAGCAAAAACCCTAATTAAAAAAAATAATTCTTACAAGAAGTTCAAGTATCTCCTTAAAAACTTGAAAAAAGTAGTTTGAAGTTGGACATTAACTCATCATTTACTCTTTTCCTTACAGTTCTATAGCTATTCTTTTTTAAAAAAATGCTTATTTATTTATTTTGAGAGAGAACGTGCCTGTGCACACACGTGCACACAGGCTGAGGAGGGGCTCAGAGATCATGAGGGAGAGAATCCCAAGCAGGTTCCTCACTCAGCACAGAGCCCGACACGGGGCTCAATCCCCTGAACCATGAGATCATGACCTGAACTGAAATCAAAGTCAGACACTTAACCAACTGAGCCACCCAGGCACCCCTATAGCTAATTTTTCTTATCATATTTTTTGGTAGACTGAAGAGTTGTTTGCCCTTTCCACCAAACCCAATATGGTGGCTGGCTCTGCTTCAGTGACTCAGGATCAATCACAGATGCACCACTAGGGCTGAAAGAACTCCGCCTCCCCGAAGTTAGGTGAACATTAACCGAGATGTCTGCAGGAAAGTATGAGGCCAGAAGGACCTAGGTGCTGTGGAGATGCAGATAGTAGACCAACCGCATTCAGCTGGGAATCAGGAAAAGCTTGAGGATGAGAGGAAAGAAATGAAGGGAAAGGACAAATACCAAAGAGAAAAAATAGGCTGCTTTAAGTAGAAAGAACGGTGTGCTCACAACGACAGGGGCAGACATTAGCTCTGACCATTTCGTCGTCTTGTATTTCCCCTTACCGCCCAGCACCGGTTTGTGCCCCTCACTGATAGACTGAAAGTGCTTCTGGAAATTTATCACCAGCTTTTCATTTCTGATGCGCAACCTTCAGGCTGCATTTTGTCTGCTCTCTGGGACAGGTGACCTAGTTATTATTCTGTCTTTTCCCTTGAAATCCATGGCAGCTCCCCCACTCCCCCGCTGTCCTCCCGGTCTGTCCTCCTGGTCTGACCTCCCGGTCTGTCCTCCTGGTCTGACCTCCCGGTCTGTCCTCCTGGTCTGACCTGTCTCCTTCCTTCATGGGCTAATCTCCGCCCACTCTGTGTCTCCAGGGCAAGTGCCCGGAGGTCCCCCTCGCTGCCCGCCGTCGCTGCCCTCCTTGAGCTGCCTCGTCCCATCCACGCTGCGAATAATGGCAGGCTGCCTTCTCCGGTCCGCAGGTCTGAGCCCAGGCTCTCAGCGGACCGTCGGATCCACGTGTCCCGTCGCTGGGTGCACATCCCCTTGATGCAGCTCTCAAGGCCATCAGGCCTCAAATCCTTCCATCTCCTCATTCCCGCCGCAACACACCATCACCAGCCGCCACTACAAACCCGCCAGCCTGTCTCCTTCTCTTGATATCTAAATCATATCCCCTAGGTCCAGCCCGTCATGCATTCTTAACAGTGTCATCTCTGAATTGTCTGCTTCTCTGTGCTCCTTCTTGTTTAAATCTGAAAATGACGAAAATACAGTTTACGAAAATTCAATATGTGGACGTTTATTAGAGGGTGAGGACCCAGACATGTGTCTGTCTCTAGTACCTGGGTTTTTTCTAGAAAACAGTGGGATTTACAGAGCACCTGGGCGGATTGGTTGGTTGAGCATCTGACTCTTGATTTTGGCTCAGGGTATGATCTCACAGTCATGAGACTGAACCCCCTGTCGGGCTCTGCCCTGAGCGTGGAGCCTGCTTAAGTTCTCTCTCTCTCTCTCTCTCTCTCTCTGCCCTTCCCCAACTCCCACACGCTCTCTCTCAAATAAATAAATAAACAAACAAAAATAAATAAATAAAATAGTAGAGTTTACATCATCTCAATGGTTTCATAACGATTTCTTCTATCTTTGCTTTCCTCTCAGTATTTCTGAGAAGTTTACACCCTACAAGATGCCTTCAATGTGGTCAATTCTTCAAAAAAAATTCTTTAAATCCTAAAATATTTGCAGTTTTCTAAAATGGAAAGGGGACAGCCCATTGAAATCTTTTGTGTGACGCAAGGTTTGCATTTATCTAAAGCGAAGTACTTAAAAGCGTTGGAAAACTTTTTAAAATGCAGCGTTTCAAATTGCTGACTAATTCAGTAAATGGCAGGAGGGTGTTACCTGGCAGATTTTTTAAATATATATATTTTTAAATTTTTTTAATGTTTATTTATTTTTGAGACATAGAGCATGAACAGGGGAAAGGCAGAGACACAGAATCCAAAGCAGGCTCCAGGCTCCGAGCTGTCAGCACAGAGCCCGATGCGGGGCTCGAACTCACAGACCGTGAGATCATGACCCGAGCCAAAGTCGGCCGCTCAACCGACTGAGCCGCCCAGGAGCCCCTAAACATATTTTTGTAGCAGGTATTTAGACACAACTAATTTATCCCTTAAAAGTATAGATGACATTTTAGCACTTGAAAAATAACTGTTATTTGAACAGTTAAACGGCTCGACGTTACAGAAATACTGTTTGGAAAATGGATGTTTGAGAGTGTTTTTTGGTCCTCGTGTGGGATTTCGGCTGAAACAAACGTGCATGGCTTTCTTGTGAACCAAATCCATGCGCTTGGAAACTGGAAGACTATAATAGTCTAAATAGTCCCCACATATTCTAAACCTATTACTCAAATGAGATTTTCTGATTAAAGTATAATCTAATAGAAAGTTTCAGCACATACACTTTGAACAATTCATGGATGGGACTGAAAAGTAAGTACAGTGGCTGGATCAAAACAACACAGTAAGCTTCTTTCGTTTGGATCCGCTTATCTTTTTGGTGTATTTTCAACCCTGGTAGCCACGAAAAGCAGTAGACAAACAAACGAAAATTATAACCAAATCTGCAGACGTCTGTATCATAAAGTATTACGGCAAAATTTCAAAGCTAATAAAGCACATTGGATTACACTGCCCTCACAAAGTTATCAAGAAATAAAAATATGTGGCAATTTAAAGCATATAATGTTATTAGATTTTATTAACAGATTATAAAATAATATTTTAGGGAAAATTAAAATATCTCCTCAGAATAAAATATAGTTGAGATATTCTTTATTTCCTACTTTTAAATTCTATATTAATAAATAAAATGAAATTGAGATTTTTTTATTTCCTACTTTTTAATTTCTATATTTATAAATAGCAAAATAAAATATAGTTGAGATATTCTTTATTTCTATTTTTTTTAATTTCCATATTCGCATTGTGCAATGGCCAAATATATGCTGGGGTGATAATAACTACAAATAGTTTTTGAATTACACTAAATACATTTTGGGGCATATATTCATTTTCATTGTATGAATAGAATGGTGCAGAAGAGTCTGGATGTCAGTATCATCTCTGCGAAATGTTGGAAGTCCTTCGTAAGATAGGATGCCTTTCGGCTTCTTTCCCAATTATCTAGCTCACCGAGTCCTACCTTGCTCTCTACATACAGGATACCTCTGAATGGACATTAAGTCTACAGTTAGAACGTACAACCGCTCCTCAACACAGTTTCATACCTGGTCTGTCTGATCCTGAAGTTTCTCTCCCCATTTGATCTGTCCCTTCTCTGTCTGACCAGGGTATCACGTATTTGATACGGATTCTACTCCATCCAAGAGACTCTGCCTGCTGTGATGCTTGTGCGAGAATTGTTTGGGTTTCTTTGGTTTTATACATTTTATTTTCTCCAGTTACAAAGGAAGCTTCACTTTTCTCCACCAATCCATGTACCTTTAAATTGGGTGTTAACGTCATCTCTGTTGTATGCATACTTTTTATTTTCTCAGGGTATATTTTATCCTCACTGATTTGCGGCTTTCCAAAAAGATCTCTCAAGTAGAAGCTTACATTTATACAGATCGATCTAATATTCTACTTTTTGTGCGGTGCACATCCCTCCCCATAAAATCCCTGTGAGGACCTTAGTTATCCATTTAGTTTGTGGCCGTGCCCACTGTTTCACGCAGACAGTAAGCGGGCAGGAGACATTATCAATCTCTCTAATACCATTACATGGAAGTGCAACAAATTTAATGTTGTATTCATGTGCCACAGATTAAAATGTACTCATGTTTTTAATCTATATTCATTAGGTATTGTAAAGATTTTAAGGCCACATTTCACCTGAATGTTTTTCTCTAGAAATCATGCAGCTGAAGCCAAGCTGTTTTTCCCCCTATAATTTGAAAATGGTGTTTTCATGTTTACAAAAACAACACAGATCAGTTTTAGAAAAGTTTGAAAGTACATAAAAATATGCAAAAGAGGATGCAAATTACCTCTGATCCCACATCCTCCAATAACCACTAGTAATGTCTTATTTAATACACGTCTGATTTTACATGTAAAATTACATATACTTTCAACACCACATTTTCGTATTCTTTCCGAATAAAATAAAAACATAGAAATAATCAGATTTCAACAGTATATCTGGAAATGGTAGTAACTGAGCACCTTCATAAATAATTCATCTATAATCTCTACTTGCACCGAGAGGTGTGCTTGGCAAACACTTATTGTACGAGACTGTTATGAACGGTCGGAAAAGCGGGCAGGTTTGTGAGCAGAATCATCTTGAAAGTGAAGTCATTATGCTCCGTGTTATTTTTGTTAAAAATGCTATGCAAAATATATTCAGTCACAGCCAAGGATATTTTCAAGGGAAGACAGTTGGGTAGGGTATGACTAAATACATACAACTCAATCTTCTTAGGTGCTAAAAAAGGAAGGAAGAAAAAAAGAAAACAGAACAGGAGAGAGAATGTTCAGTTTATGACTCTAACTCAGCAAACAGGGATGCATATGGTTAATAATGAGGAAGAAGGTAATGCTAATATAAATCAAATGAGTTATTCGAAGTTCCATATGGGGCTCTATAACTGGTATCTACTTTTATTTCCTTTCCTTAGACTTTCTCTTTCCTAACCAAGCAAATACTTCTATTTTTTTATTATTTTTTCAATTATTTTTCAATTATTTTCAATATTTATTTTTGAGACAGAGAGAGACAGAGCATGAGAGGGCAACACAGAATCTGAAGCGGGCTTCAGCACAGCTGAGCTGTCAGCACAGTCTGACGCGGGGCTCGAACTCATGACCTGTGAGATTATGGCCAAAGTCAGATGCTTAACTGACTGAGCCACCCAGGCACCCCTCTTCTGTTTTTCTTTAAGTGAGAGTAATAAATGTTAGTGATCTGACTTCTGTAGCCTTTGTGTTAAATGACTCTGTCAATACTAATATTTCTACAAAAATGCAAATGTACATACTTTTTCTGTCATTAATTTTTCTTTAATTATGTTTCACCTTAGGTCAGAGCCAAGAGAAAGATCATTGCTATAAACCAATGGTTAAATCTTACCTAAGATTTAATTTTCTCATCTCTAAAACCAAGCTAGCTTTACCTAAATTGAAAGATGGTTTTAAGAACTAAAAATTACAGTGCTTCTTCTTCTTTTTTTTTTAGTCTAGTTTAGAGAGAGAGAGAGAAAGAGTGGGGGAGGGACAGAGAGGGAGACAGAGGAGCTCTGAAGCAGGCTCTGCCCGGACAGCGGGCTCAAACTCACAAACTCACGAACTCACGAACTGTGACGTCATGACCTGAGCCGAATGCAGACACCCACCTGCTGAGCCACCCAGGCGCCCCTAAAAATCACACTTCCATCAGTAGTTCCTTGGTAGAGGACAGTTACAACCATCGCTATCCAATTGCCCAAAGTAAAATTAAATTTAAAAATACCGAACATGTATTTTGTAAATGTGTCCAGTGTAGATGTTTAAACTAGAAAGCTCGGTCTGTTATTCACTTTTAAAACCCTGAATCATTTTGGAAAACTTTGGTTTTCCAAGTAACTTCACCAAGTCTCCAGCTCTGTGTAGAGTCTACTTAAGCAGAGTGGCCCGTGGCCGCATCGTTAGGAGATACACAGTCACGGCTGTTAAGAAACAAGGTAGAGGAGAAAGCCCCATTTTGAGTCACTTACCAATTTATTTTCCACAGATTTATTATTTAATATGCCAGGCTCTCTAGAATCTGGCTTTATTCAAACCTTCTGCGCCTCCCTGACTGCTAGTCCCTGTCACGACCCCTTTCTCTGGGCTTGCGTTACTCCTGATGCACTCGCACACCTTCCCTCCGTCTGGAATGCTCCTCCGTTTCGTAACGAATGAAAACCTGTCAGTGTTTGGTAGTCAAGCTCAAATGTTTACTTTTCGCGATGCTGTACGTGGTCCTTCCTAGCCTGGCATTGGTAGCAAAATGAAGGGATAACACCGGAGTGCAGCTAGATTGATGTTTAATGTAACACTAGTCCTGCCTCGAAGGAGATGACATCAGGTCTCCGCCACTACCGGGGGGTTTACAACACATATCTCTGCACTCGCTTGGGTGGGTGTATTTATGCGCAGCTGTTTCGGGGATCCTTTCATTGTAAGGAACAAACGCCATAATGGATAAAACATCCTTTCATCCCCTCCTGATACCACGATTCACAGTGAATGTTCTAGGAACACATGACGGGTGAGTGAGCGAAGGAGGAAAAGACCGCCAGGTCCTACTTGGTGACTTCTTTCAATTACATGACTCTGGAGAGGAACGAGGGACATAAAACAAGGAAAGTAATCTTTTTTGGTGTAATGAGGCTTCTGTGGTCCTGGGAGAGAGATAATTTATCAGCATTAAAGTCACGCGCAATGTCAATCAGTTTCGTGGAGAAACCATGTGAGGTGGATAGATGACAAAAGATTAATCAAGCAACTGCTATGGGGCAAGATTGGTGTGCTGATTTCAAGCAAGGTTGACAGAGAGATAAAAAGGTAACACAATGCGTTCCATGAGGCACTAGGGTACTACTACTCCTGTTGCTGGAAGGGGACTCTGGCAAAATATATGAAAATCAAAAAAACTATCAGTTAATTGGGAAAGCTATTCACACCTTGAAAAAAAGCTAAGCCCTGCCAAGGAATGATTTAGCTAATAAATACATAAATAAATTTATTAAGTTGTTGGCATTTTTCTGGATCAGCCATAAGCATAAGCCATAAGCCTATTTCTATAAAGGTCTGTGGAATTCAGTGTTTTCCAGGCATGAAGAAAACTACCAACGATAGGCGTGGCTTCTGAGTAATCACCTGTGGCTCAAAACAAAATTGAAGTATAAAAAAATTCGATTATTTTTGGAAAACTTAAGTCCAGGTTGATATTGTAAGTCAATTTTCCTGGGAGCCGGCTTTATCGGTATTGGAGAGAAACTATGAGCTGGTCGCGTGCTGTATAAAGGCAACCACTAAGGCTGCTGCTGATATTTTTTAAAATCATCATTTTGATACCATGGGTTTAACAGTGATGT
Source organism: Paguma larvata (assembly GCA_030068075.1). Classification (NCBI taxonomy): domain Eukaryota; kingdom Metazoa; phylum Chordata; class Mammalia; order Carnivora; family Viverridae; genus Paguma; species Paguma larvata. The sequence continues at coordinate 30,573,071 of CM057831.1, forward strand.
GTTATAATGCAGGCATTATCCCCTTTGATACGTACTCAAGATATGATAGAAGGTAGGTTAGAATGAACTCTATAGTGCTGGATCTGAGTTGGAGTAAATCAGTGTGAACTCATGGTTAGCTTAGTACATGTATAGACGGATAGATAAAGAAGCAATCACAGACAGATATTGATACATGGGTCCGTACACTGGCTGTGTCCTAGGTGAGAACCTGTAAGCAATGACATCCCAGTAACAATGAGCAAACTTATCAAGAGTTTGGTTCTTAACATCGTTCTCCAATTAAAGGAAGCAGGACTTCTGGAAACATGTATCATGCTATGACTGAGACAGGAAATATACAAGACGATCCCGGGTCATGTTATGTGACTCACTCCCAACGAATAGAATATGGGATGGAGAAAAGTTAACTTTACAGTGAGGAAACCTTGCGAACACACTTTAATCAACCGACGAAGGTTATCACAAGCAATATCAAAGGGAATAGTATGGATGCCCTGAAATGAGATGCTAAAGGATGCAACCTCTATGGTGTGCTTATCAAAAATCCATAACCCAGTCTAAGCATGGGAAAAGCATCAGACAAATCTAAATTGAGGGAGATTCTACAAAACGCCTGAAAGTACTCATCAGACTCTCAAGGTCATGAAAAACAAGGAAGATGAAACTCACAGAATAGACAACGAGATATGACAAACTGAATGCACTAAAGTGCACAGAATTAGATGCCAAAGCAGGAAAATACAGAAATGGAAAAACTGGTAAAAGCCAAATAAAGTCTGGGGCTTAATTAATAGGAACAGGCTAGTGCCACTCTCTTAGTTTTGATGAGTGGACCAGAGTGACACAATATGGTAACTTTAAGGAAACCCTTCTGCACATCACAAATAATTCCAAAATGAAATTTACTTTAAAAAAATTCTGTCTTGATTTCCTAATATATGGAGGGACTAATGAGTCTTCTATCTGTGGTTTTTAAATTATCATGATGATGTCATGGATTTAACAGCAATGTTATATATTGCAAGCATTACTCTTTTTGATGCCTACGTTTGTTTTCCATTTTCAGCCAATGTGAATAGCCTCCCGTTGGCTCCTGAAAAATTTTGTCACCATCTCAGTAATTAAGCTTCCTTGCTTTCTATTATGACACCGTGTTCCAGGGTCATGTCCAGTGGTTTCTTCCCGGGGCTTGGAATAAGTCGTTTTCCCCGGGAGCATGGATGTCTTTCAGTAGACAACGGTATTAGATTCTACAAACGGTGTACACAGGGGGCTGATTTGTAATAGATTAATCATTATTCTTTATTTTTTATTATTACCTTTTTTTTTTTTTTTAGAGCAAGCGGGAAGGGAGTGTCAGAGAGAGAGGGAAAAAATCCCAAGCAGGCTATGCCCTGTTCGCATGGAGCCTGATGCGGGGCTCGATGTCATGAACCGTGAGATCATGACTTGAGCCAAAATCAGGAATCAGACGCTTAACTGAATGAGCCACCCAGGTACCCGAATTAATCGTTATTTCTAATCTGTTAGTGTGTAGAACTGAAAAAATACATACTTTATAGAATATATAAAATAAATCATGACGCAACTTCCTGTTCAAATCGAGAACCACCAGGTTTGTTACTCATCCTCTGATTTGAAACAGGTATCACTTTTCTTTAGTGCTTTCCCAACTACACCAGCGTAAGCATTTATTTGCTTTATGCAACTACATGTAAATAGAATAGCAGTATGGATACTAGCTTCAACGATATGATTAGTGAAGGCAGGGTAAGCCGTTTTTTGCAATTGTTTTTGTATCTAGGAGATATCTCACTGGAGAGGATAAGCCAGAATTATCTGTTTTAAAATAAATTGAAATAATGCAACTCTGAGCAGATTTATTTACTTCTTTCTCTCCATCCTGATTTTCTGTCCCTAGAGGAAACACCCCTCCTTTTAGATAAATGCTAGCATGCCACACACTTGTCTCTATTTTGCTTTTTCTTATATAACATATCCACAGTGTTCACTCCACAGTGGTATATAAAAGTTCTCCTCTTTCCTTGAATAACTGTACAGCTCCCTATTGTATGGATATACCATAGCTTAGTACAATAGCCTCCCCTCGATAGACTTTTGGGCTGTTTGTGTTTTGCCCTGATAAACAGTACTGTAATAAGAAACTTTGTGCGTGCCACTTTTGTAATTCTGCTCATGTATATTTAGGGTAGAAAACTGAAAGTATGACTTGAGAATCACATGGTGAGTTTTACTGTTACTATTTTGTTCACATAGTCCTTTTTCGCCCAGACTTTTTCTCTAGCTCCCGCATTTGTCTCCTTGCCTCTGGCCTCCACACTAAGGAGGATTTTGTATCTAAAATGTGAATCCGGTCATTTCATCCCTTTGCTTCTAGACTTCCATGATTTCTCCATCTTGACGACATGGAGATGAACCTTTTGAGAGAGTGACCGCCATTCCTTCCTTTTTTTGCTTCCTAGGCTCGCTTCCTGTGTGTCCCTTGATATAACCTACCCAGTCACAGCAAACTTGCCAGACAGACATATGCCCTCTCGTGTGTTGCACATAATTGTTTCTCTGCCTGTTCGTTTCTCTACATCCATAAACATTCGGTTCAGATTCTGTCTCTGTGAGCTCGTCCTGAATTTCCCCCAAATCAAAGTTACATTTCCCCACTTTGCCTCCGTGGCGCTCTGTGCTTCCCTGTATTGGGACCTTGGTCACAATTTTTGGCAACTCATGATTAACTACGATTTCCCGTGTTGCGGCTGTGCCAAAACCGGGCTGAAAAGTCATGTCCCGGGTCGCGCAGCCAGGGGCAAACGCCCTGCCGTCCGAACCTAGTTATTATTCCTCAAAGAGTCTGAGGTCTTTTCCGTAGACTGAACTACTTTTCTAAATATTGGGGATTCTCCCACTTTCCCTGTCAGCCTCCGGACCTCTCCTTGTACTTTAAGCCCATTGACTCAGTAGATTTTAATGGAGACAGTGTGGTCTCCGACCTCAGACAGACCCGAGTTTCATCCCTAGCTCTTGGCTGTAGCATTTACTAAGAATAAGAATCTTTAACCTTTAGGGGCGCCTGGGTGTCTGACTCTTGGTTTTAGCCCAGGTCATGATCCCAGAGTCGTGGGATCGAAGCCTGCATCAGGCTCCACGCTGGGCTCCTCTGTCCCCCCCTCCCCTGCTTATGCTGTCTCTCTCTCAAAAAAAAAAAAAAAAAATTTAAAGAACTTATAACCTGTAGATGAGTTTCTTAGTCAATATTCCTCAAATTTTCTGTGTATCAAGTGATATATAATACATATATATGGCTGAGTTTCTTAGTCAATATTCCTCAAACTTTCTGTATATCGAGTGATATATATATATATATCACTATATACGTATAATATATATACGTATACATATTATATATAATATTATACGTATATATATCACTATAATACGTATAATATATATATATGGCTTTAGCACAATTCCTGGCATGTTACTGAGTGTTCACAAACATCAGGCGTCTTCCAGTGATAGCAGGGATTTGGCTGTGCGCCCCGGTATTTCTCAAGCACAGAGACAGTAGACACACAAGGTAGGTACTCAGTACACAACTATTTGTGTGTGAACCTTCTTGCAAAGCCCATTCCTGAGCCAGCTTGCTCTTCATCCTAAGTTTCTTTTCCCGGTTGACCACACTCCTAACCCCTGATTTCTGCCACTCCTTTTTAGAGCATTCAGGTTTCTAACTCCGGGATATCCTTGACCTTAAGTATGTGCCACACTCCCCACGTCCCCCGAGCGGATGGAGAGTGTGCCCCCCTCAGCTCCGCAGTGCTCTCTCTCCCTTGCTCATCCTCTTTCTTTCCTCCTGTCCCACTGCGGCCCCGCTCCATCTCACCCGACTTCTGGAAAGGGCAGTCTCTAAACTCGCCTCAGCTCCTACTTTTCCTGGTCTAGAGCCACAAACCGCCCCTGACTCCCACTCCCAAACACGTTCCCTTTCTGAAAGTGTCATACCTGATGATCCTATTACTGATTATACTATAGGTGATGAGTTTAAATAAATAATAAGAAAATAAAGTCATATATATATGTATATATGGGGCAGCTCCCCATGGACAGCATTCGATAACCCAAGCACCTCATTTGGTATGTCCCATACATGGTCCAACCTGACTTTGTGTTCTTATCAGCCTGTCCACTCCCAAGTTGTACCCCAAACAGCTCAACACCGTGTGCTTTATACCCTCAGATTCTTGGATGCTATCTTTTTCTACCTACTAAGCTATATCTACGTCTATAGATATACATATCTTTCTGTATTTATCTCTGCTCATTGGAAAATCTCCACAAAGCCTCCCCTGATACAGTCCTGTGCTCTCTGACTCATTGACGCTGTGTTCTCCGTGGTCATATTCTGACATTGGTGAGTGTTTTGAGTTCAGGTTGTGGCTCCTTCATCTGTGGACTGTCCACAGCACCAGGCTCTTCCCGCAGCAGAACCGCCTCCCCAAACGCTGGCTGAGTTGAGTTCACAGGGTGAGAGATTTGGGGATTTGTGAGGAATCTTGACATCTTCTGGTAGGATACCTTCATTTAACGTATTAGTGAATTGCAGCTCAGAAAATCGTGAAAATATTTACTTAAAACAGCATGAAAGCAATAAAATCGAGTGTGCATGTACGCTTTGGTTCAGTGTTCTTTGGTTTTCTCAGCTGGTAATAATCCTCGGAATTCATTCTGCTGTAGCAGATCTTTTACCTCGGCCTGTACCGACGCGCCGAAGAGGGCCTCGAGTCTGTTCCCTACAGGAGGAGCTACAGCACCTGTCATAGTTACAAAGTGGTTCAGAGGACCAGAAACTCAGGATTTAATAGTGACGGTGTGGGCTCCACTATCATTAGCCACGTTTTTATTCCTCATTGTTTTGTCTTGAGCGCTGTTGATGATCATTGCTATTTACGAAGACACACAACCTGCCGCAAACGCGATTCCTCTTCCTTGCTAACCAGCTCCAAAAGTCTCTCCTGTTTGGTGCGTCTGAAAGACAGGTAGGACACAGTGAGACGTCTATATATCCGTGTCTAGATAGAGAGACGGCTACACACAGAGATACACAGAGAAAGATAATTTAGATTTAGAAAGTAAAATAGAGGTTTTTACTAAGTGGGAAAATAGAAATTAAAAAAAAAAAAAACGTGGATTACTATCTTGGAAAAATACAATTATGGTATCTGTGGTCCTGTCATCCAAGGCTTCATTATGGTGGTTAGGTGAACAAGAAGAGTCCTCCTCCATCCATTACAGCATCAGAGAGCTCAGATCTTTCCAGTTTGAGAAGAATCAAAGTTTGCAAATTCCCAAAGTTTGCATCAAGCACAACTTCCCCAGGTACACAACTAGGTGATGAGTTTCACGACTTGGTGAGTTTTGAAATTTTAATTTAACTTCAATTCAACTTGAATTTTTTGTGGCCTATTTTATTATCACATAAGAGAAACAGAATGATACTGTTTACCGCCTTGGTTTTTACACTGACAGAAAAAAACAAAAACATTTTAACTCCCACTTGACTCGCAAGACTAAAGTCTTATAAAACGAAATGACAAATGTAGGATTTGTGTAATCCAGTGACTCACAATTGGGTTGTTTTTTGTTTTTAGTTTTCTTTTGTTGTGTTTTTTTTTTTTTTTTTGTCATACCACTGTGGTGAAAAGTAACAACAACCACAAAAAGATGTGACATTTCAGGTAAAACTCAGAACTTAAAAAAATAAATATAAATAAAACAAAACAAAACAAAATACGCACACACACACGCTGAAGAAAAGCACTCTGGGGTTTTAGAAGGAATTGCAAAATGTCCTCCACAAAGCGCAAAAAGAGGTAATTGGTGCTATCTTATAGGAGACTGGAAGGAGCAAATGTAGGCATATTAAACACAAAAACAAAACAAAACAACAACAACAACAAAACGTAACCAGGTGGGGGCCTTGCAAGAATTCCCCTTAATGAAACCCGTTTTGGTCTTTTCCCAAATGTTACCCGAGGTATACGCGGGCCGTGCTGTATTCGTTGGTGAAATGTAATAGGAAACACTCGTTGGGGCTCCCCAACGGTTAAGGAGACTCTCTCCCTGTAAGGGTGGCTCACGAGCCCGGTGCGAACTGAGGTGACCCCACTTTCCGGGCTCTGGAACTGGTCCATCCAACCAAGAGCACCCAAAGAACTGTGCAGATTTAAAATACCACTTGGCACAGGTTAATGAATTAGGGGATTGGAGCCACTGTCTGGATCAGGAGACCAGGGACCCTGCAGAGGAAATCGGACACCTGTCCTTCTTTGCCACCACAGCGCCCCCCCTTTCCTCTCCGGGGGTGCGGTGCAGACTCCATCCAACACAGCCTAGGGAAATGAAGTCTTGCAGGCGACCCTGGGGACGAAGGAACAGCAGAGCTCTATGACTTTCTAGGATGGTCAGTGTTCTTCTACCCAGTCAACCCAACCATTGACCACATCAACCCAGTGCTTGGTCTTCCGGGGTTGACGTGGAGTGGAGCGAAGATTCCAGAACCCCGGCTGAGAAATGTGCGCCCGAAGCATGCCCCACTCTTCTGCCCCGGCACCGTCCTTCCCCGGCCAGTCCGCCAGCCCCCGGACAGGGCGCCCTGCTCCCCAAGTGGGCCGCAGCGCGGAGAAGTGTCCCCCAGAACCGGCTGCCCTTAGGGAAGGGGGCGCCCCTCCCTTCCGCTGCTCTGCGCCGCCCACGGCTCTCCGTCCTGGGCCTTCCAAAGGCCAGGCTGGAGGCCCCCCCCCCACCCCCGAGCGTTCATGTCTCAGGCGCTCCCCCACCCCGTGCAGCGGCCTCGACTTTGCTATTTAAATTAACTTTTCCAGCCTCCCCGTCTCCGCGCTGGGTCTCGCCCCCAGCCCCGCCTCCTCGTCGTCCTCCCTCCCAGGTCCCGGCCTCCCCCTCCACCGGCCGTCCGGTGTCCGCCCCTCCCTCCCGCGCCCCTTCACCTCCTCCCGTCCTGGGTCGGGCTCTCCAGATTCCCGGGCCGGCGGCTGCTGAGGAAGCTCTGCTGCAGCGCGGCCCGGAGTCCCCCGCGCGCGGCCCGGCGGCGGCACAGGGCGAGGCCGCGAGCAGGGCGAGGGCTGTCGGGGAGGGAGGCCGCCCGTCCTCCCCGCGAGCCTGCGAGAATGCGGCAGGGGCCCGGGGGCCCGCGGCGCCGCTGAGCGCCGGAGCCCCCCTCCGGGCGGGCGGACCCGGGCCCGCGGGCCGCCCCCCTCCCCGCCCCCACTCCCGCCGAGCGCGGCCGAGGAGCGCCAAGAGGGGCGCAGGGGGGCGCGCATCCCCGGAGCAGGTGCTTCGGCGGGGGGGCGGGGGGAGAGGAGGGAGTGGGCGCGCGGGGCGCGGGGGGCGCGCGGGGAGGGGCGCGGGGGGGGCGCGGGGAGGGGCGCGGGCCGCGGCGCAGTGCCGCCGTGTGTGTGCGCGCGAAGGCGAGCGGCGGGCCGGGCGCGAGGGAGGCGAGGACAGGGCGCATGTCTCGTCCCCGCGAGCAGCCGCCAGACGCGCCACCACCATCTTCTGCATGTGCAACCTTAGCAGCCGGACGGGAAACCGCTCTCGGGGCTATGGAGACTGCGGGAAAAACCTGGCCGCTCGCGATGGGTTGCTGAAGGGGCGCAGTGGGGACCACCAACCGCCCGCGCCTCTCTCCTTTTTCTTCTTTTTTTTTTTTTTTTGGCCGTTTTTAATTTTAGCGCCATCGTGGTCCATGCCTGTCTGAACAGCCTTTAGGAAGAGTGCGAGAGCAAGAGAGAGCGCGCGCCGGGGAGAGGAGAAAAGAAGATGAGGATTATTTGCAGACAGATTGTCTTGTTGTTTTCCGGATTCTGGGGACTCGCCATGGGAGCCTTTCCGAGCAGCGTGCAGATAGGTGAGCCGTGCCCCGGCGGGGCGTGCATGCGGGTGCCCGCGGCGGGCATCCGAAAGTGAGTTCGGGGAGTTGCCGGGGAGCCGTTCGGGGGTTCGGGAACGTCCGCCCCTCGCCGCCGTCGCCCCGGTGCAGAAGCCTGCCTCCCGCGCCGGTGCGGGGCCCCGGGAGCGAACGCACCCCGCCCGCCCGCGCCGCCGCCCGGCTCTCCCCGCCGCCGCGGGCTCACGCCGCTTCCGCGGGCTCGGAAGAAGTTGGGGGGAAAAGCCCTCCGTGGGCTGTGATCCCATGCAGTGTGGGCTTTCTTTCCAGCCCTTTCCCTGGAGCGCGAAGGAGGTCGAGTTTGGCGGGGTGTTATCATTATTATCATGAGGATGCTGGTGCTGATGATATATTTTAAATACACTTCTTCCCTCCCTGGACCCCTCGGCTTTCCGGCTGCTCCGGGAAGACACGGTTTGGGCAGAAAGCGTCTCCACCCGCACCCGGGGCCCCCGCGCACCGCCGGTTAACCCGTTCCAAAGTTAGGTCCCTTTGCTTCCGTAGCCTTCCCTCCCTTTATTTTGTTCTCTTGAACCTTCGGCCCTCGGGCCTCCCGCTCGGCCCCGCCGCCAGGGACCCTAGCCGCGCTTGGCGCTGCGCGCTCCCCGCTCCGTGCTCCGATGGGACGCAGGCAGCTCCTGACCGGCTCCCGGCCGCGCAGCCCGCACACTGCATCACCCGGCGAGGGTGTGCGCGGAGCCAGCCCGCAGGCGGAGTCCGCGAGCCGCAGGGGGACGAAGTTCGGCGCCGCTTCCCGGCCCCGGCGGCCCTCTCTGTCCGCGTTTGGATGCGGATGCTCTCTCTTGCTCCTCTCCTGGCCTCTCGGAGGGACATGCCCCGAGCTCGGCTGGTGTGGCAGTGTGCTGGGAATCGTGGGGAGGGCATGGGTCAGAGAGGAGGACGCTCTGAGTGGGCTCAGAGGTCATCGTGCTGTGACACACTGGGGCCCGAAAGAGCCGAGCTGTCCTCGGGACCAGAATCCTAAGGGTGCGCCTTGGGGACAAAGGGCAGCCCCCAGCCCGCGAAGCTGTCTTCCTAATGGTGTGTGTGTCGCTGAATGGCCGTGGGTTTGACAGGGCTGGGGTGGGGACTGCGTGTTCGAGAGGAAACGTTGAATGTGCTTTTCCTGCTGTTTCTAATAGGTGGCCTCTTCATCCGAAACACAGATCAGGAATACACGGCCTTTCGATTAGCAATCTTTCTCCATAACACCAGCCCCAACGCGTCCGAAGCTCCTTTCAATCTGGTCCCTCATGTGGACAACATTGAGACAGCCAACAGTTTTGCGGTGACAAATGCCTGTAAGTAAAACATAAGTCGTGGATGAATGAGTAGAGAATTACAGTGAGGCCACGTGCCCCCCTCCCCTGTATCATTATGATTTTGAAAATTGTTTTTGAAGGAAACGCATGATTCCTACAGTTGGCTGTTGCCGGAGCAAAGCAGAGTCAAAAACAAGATTTAGTCTCGGGGATATTCAGCCAGTCTTTCTTTCTTCCCTTCATCCTTCCTTCCTTCTTTTTTTTTTTTTTTTTTTCATTTCTTGTCTGGATAATTCAAGTTGACTTCTCCTTCACTATTTCAGTGTTATTCCTATTACCTGAATACCCAGCAAGGGAAAATGGTACCCAATCTAGTTTTTTATTCTGTTCCTCTGTTTTTTCCTATTTGCTTTTCGCTTGAGTAAGCCCATGTCTTGATTTTAAAGAAGACACACGCTGTCTTACCCCGACGAAGGCAGAGGCAGCTTTGTTAAGAGTGAGAACGAGAGCAGCTGGGGTGTGCAGGAAATATATTCTAGACGGTCGGTTGACGCTGCGGATGGTACGGTGATGTCACTTGAGACTGCCCTGCTCTTCTGTCGTGTGCTGTAAATGTCCCTTACTATCGCGGAATGCATATATCCTGTGGCTCTACCCCCCTGAGTCCTTTCCTTGGTGCCAAATCGCGTTAGTCTACAGTCCGCCTGATTTCATGAACCAACCCAGCGTGATCTGTTAGCCCGCACGCTGAAAACTCAACGGGTGACCTCACCGAATGCTGTCCTGCAACGCTTGCTCAGTGCTCCCCCGCCAAAGTCCTGGGTAACTTGATGTAAAAAAAGATCCTCAATCGTGGGCTAATCTGAAACTCTCTAAAATACGATCAGCCACCGCAGCATTTATGTAGCATTTTCCCTCTCGAAGGAAATCCATGTTTCAAATATCTCCTCAGCTTTTACCTGCTCACTTATCCCCGTTCACAGTTTTGGGGCTTAAGATGATGGTTATAGATTACGTAAGACAGACAGGCATAGTTTCTGTGTCGTTTGCCTTGCAGTAATAAGATGTTTCATTTGAATTGTATTTTTATTATGATATTAAGTCGAGTCTATTTTAATCTCAAAAGTCCTGTCAGTGCAAGAAAGTATACTGACCAAGGAAGCAATATTGAAAACAAAGGGTTTTTAAATATTTGAAGGTTGTCTACTTCAGTAATTTCATTATTTTAATTCATATTTTTTTGCCATTAACTCATCGAACAGATACCCTGGTCGCTTTCGTTTAATTTTTGGCCTCCAACTCCTACTTTGTTTTAGAACTTGGCTTCCGAAAGAGGTCCGAGCACCTGACATTTTTGTAAACTGCCACAATTGTGTTATTTTGCTGGGATTCTGCAGTTGCTGTGAGCAGTATTTAATTAGGAAAAATCATTTGTTGTATTTAGTGATAAAAATCAATACGATAGCAGAGGAGGGGGTTCCTTGCAGCAGGAACGTATGGGAATTAGAGCCATATTTGTGGATAGTTGTTTTTGCAGATTTTTTTCAGCTATTACTTTTCTGTTTCAAGTTTTGAGAAGAATGTCCACTTTTCAAATATTTCTAGATATAAAGTGTTCTGCTCACTACGTGGATATTATTTATTTGGTAAATTATTTTTGCATGTCCGTCCAGAGATTCTATCCACAAAACATGACTAAGTTTAAAACTGAGTCGCGACCCAAATATATGTGACCGTGCTTTGCCGACAGTAAACTCCTATTTAAATATTAACCTTTATTATTAAATTTTGAAAGACTTTCTGAAAAGTGGCAGGTATATTTGTTTTACTGATACATCTATTACAAATTAAGTTCTTAAGTGTTCTAGAGTTCGTGCTGTGACTTCCGGCTCTGGAAACCATAGGGCGCTGATCCTTCCTTATCTCATATCATTTGTTAATCTCCTTCCGGATCATTTTAATTAGCATTTTTTTTTTATGTAATGAAAATGTTATAAAAAGTGTCACTGGGAAAGTACCTGCAAACATGAGAAACTGACAAGATGCTGCACACAGAATGAAAAATTGGAAGATACAAACTCTAGAAAATAAGCTATTTTTTAGCATGTTAGGATTGAGAAAACGAGGTAAACTTTAAGACTGCCGATGTTGAATCCAAGCGTAATACAGTGTTAATGATATCTTTTTTTCCATAATCACAAATAACTGATTCTGTGTATGTTTAAAATGTTTTTTTTTCAAAAACATGAATTGTAAATGAGGAAGAAACATTTTCTAGTGTAGAAAAGGACATTTTTTTTTTTGACAGATGAGTGTGCCAAAGTCCTTCAGTCCAATCTAAGCAGATTTGGGGAGGCGGGGGAATTAGTCGTCGGAGACCGTGGGTCAGGGGATTGGCGTTTGTTGAGTGGACCGAGCGAGAGTGTATGCCTGCGTGCTTTTCCAGTCTAATTAAAGGTGAAACGGAAGCAGTAGTATGAGGCAACCTCATCTGTCAAGCTCTCTGCCTTTGGGTACAGAAGGATAAAAATAGTATTCTGGAAAATTAACATGGAACTTATTCCTCAGAGTGATACAGACTGGATTTTTAAATTTTTCATGTGAGATTAAATATAAAGATGTAACCTATGACTGGCTAGGTTTCTTTTAATTGTGGTTTTCCTGCAGCGGGTCCCCGGAACACTGTAGGAGCCAGCCTGTCTGTGAATAAGGGCCATTCCACAGGATATGTGTACACGAAAGACAAAAAATGCAGGTTAAAGAGTAGAGAGTGTTGGTCATCTCCTGGACAGATGGAATTTCGTGCTGGGGCTTCTGCCTCAGAATTAGGACTTCTGAGAATACTTTGGGCAATCTAAACATTCCGTGTGCACAGTTTATCTACGATTAACTCAAACTTACCACTTCGGGTACAAACCCCAAGTTCCTGAGGGAGGAAAAACCATTTCGGCTTATGTTTTATTTTATCTTTCATGATATTTGTGTAACATTCATATTGTTTTCCTTTTAAACCTGTTCACGTTGTCAGAAAGTCACACTTGGCTCAATATAAAACTGACATTAGAGGAAATACAGATAATATAAAAATGATGACCTATTTCAATGACAATAAAAAGGAGGTGTAATAAATGGGCCAGATATTCAAATTCCAAAATGTATACCTTTCTTTGTTGTGATTTATCCAAAGTACGGGGTATAGCAAAATGGATATTTTATAAATAAATTCAATACGGCAATGCCGTCTAATAAAGTTCTGTACAGTTGACCGAAATTAGCTATCTTTACAAACAGGCATGCTCTTTAAATTGAATATGTCCTTTGCAAAACATTCGAGACCATCCGAAAGCACACTGTTTTCTTATATCATCGATAGTTCATGAACAGAGATATTTTGTTGTAGAGGATGTTGTATGTTAAACATGACCATATGTAATAACCCAAATACTAACATAGTCTATCCCCAAATTTTTAAAATATAAAAATATTTGAGCCATTATAATATTTAGTTTAATCCAGTTGCAAAGAAACCCTTCCTTTAGTAAGACAGTACCTTTGCAGCGTAATCCACAAATAGTCAGTTTCCCAAATGACTCAAATTTCAGATGGGCCATCGGAATTGCAGGATAAAAAAGATCAAGTTCCGTATTGTTACTTTGGTGAAATAATAAAATAATCATGATATAATACATATTCAGCTTTTTTAACTTGGACACGAAGGACCATTCAGTTAATACCTTTTTTTTTTTTTTCGATGAGGTATTAATCTTACTCTCTTTTTGTGTCTAAAGTCTACTTAGTGGTTTAAGAAATGGTGGGTTGGGAAGTCGTAACAATCCCGGGTAGAATGGATATTATACCCTAGTAATGGTGGAAGAGTTGTTCCTTTTAGAGTGAAATAATAGTTCTGCTTGCGACTGGTTTATTTGTCAAGTCTAAATAGCCAGGATGAGGGGTACTTGTGAAAACAGGTTTATATGTAAAATATACTCGTTTAGCGAATCTAAATATTTTGGAATTGTGACACTATACCCAGGAGACCCTTTAGGCCTTTCCACCTACATAAGGGCCTTCATAAAAACTCATTGAATTTGAGCGCACCGAATACTGTTATCTCTTCACTCTAATTCAACAATGCCTAAATAGTGTACATTTTCCATTTTAGGGGCATGAGGCCTTAAAAAGCCATTCTAAGAGTTTACTTTGGGCCGATATAATTATCTTAAACATTCTAAAAATGAAAGTCTGTTGGTTTGACCTGCGAAGTTGTTAGTAGAGAAATATAAGAATTAAATATGGTTTGACTTTTGATGATTTTTATAGAAATGAATGTGACTCTACCGTGACTGCCATTAGATTTCTTTATTTTGAGTTGATAGGAAAATTCTGTGTTGATTTGAAATAATTCTTTGATCATCTTTCTCTTTTCCTCTTAATTTTCTATCTTGACTGATGCCAAGATGGGTCCTATTCATAGAGTTTGTCTCTTTCTTGAGGGAGAGGATGGTGCATGATTTGTATTGCTGTACTTCAAAGTTCTCATGGGATTAAGCTTTCATGAAACTATTAGGAAAATTCCTTAAACTTCCTTTTTCGTCCAGATCATTCCGAATGTTGTTTATTTCCCAAAGAGGAAAATTTTTACTTTGCGGCCTTAGGAAATATGTGTATATCTTATTCACAGCGTTTTATTATTTGTTGAGGAGTTTACAATGAAGAGTAAATGCAACACACATTACATTTTATGATGACACAAAGTTTTTAAGCTGCTTTCATGTACATAATTTCGTTTGACCTCAAGCTTGGCTTAGAGAGAAACACTCGGAGAAGATAGTCATTATTTTGGTAGGTAAGCCAGCTGTGGCTCAAAGGAGTCACTGGACTTGCCAAAAACCAGGTAGCTAATGGGCTGCAAGCGAGGGTTTGGACTCTGGTTTTCTGACTGCTGTCCTAAGCTCTTTTATGACGAGCCCATTGGGTGTGAAAAATATATCTATATTGAGAGGACTCCGTTAAGAAAGAAAGAAGAATTGCCATTTATCTTTTCTTCTAATTTACTTGCAATGTTTTGAAGAAAATAGGGCAAGACATTTCTGGGCAACTTCTCCATTAATCACATGACAGCGAGTGATTTAGCAAAGGCTGAAGTCATATTATGTAATGAATTTTTCCATCCATTCACTAGATTAGGTAATGGATGTAACCATTTATTCATTAAACCTCTTTATCAAGGGCAGCTGTATTTAAGACGCCGTGCTAGCAGCGAGGGTACGAGAACGGGTAGGGATGGGCACTGCCCTCACGGAGCTGAGAGCCCCGCGGGAAGGACAGACGGGTCAGGTGTTACAGTCAGACACAGTGCCACTACGGAGGTGACCACGAGAATAGCACCCAGCTCGGTGTGGCATCTCCAGCGCGGAGTCCGCAGAGCGGGGCGTTAAAGCTCTCCCTGAGTCATTTGAAAAAGGGGAGGGAAGGGAGGCAGGCCTGGCCCCAAGGGGTAGCGCACGACAGGGCCTTCAGGTGCGGGAGGGCCAAGTGTGTTTGAGCACCGAATATGGTTTAGTCTGGCTTGTAGTGTTGAGTGTGGGGAAAGGAGAGGTTTGCGGGGGCGAAGATTTCTTGAACCGCAGAGGATCTTGTCGCCGTCATAAGGAGACTCCTCTGAATAAAAAAGGGGACCCATAAATGATTTAAACACAACAGTGACATCATCAGATGTACATTTTTCAAATAGGCTGGTCACAAGAAGGAGGATGGATTGGAAGGGAACAACATGGAAGAAAAGGCACAAGTCAGTTGAGTCTTGAAGTAACACCAGTTAGTGATGCATGCTTGAGTAAAAGTAGAAGCACTGAGGAGAGAGAAAAACACGCAGATCCAAGAATGCAGAACTGTCGGCAGAACCTAGTACTTGGTTGGGTGCCTTTGTGGGTGAGTGGAAAGGAAGAGTGCTAAGAGTTAAAGATGACTGCTTGGATTTCTAGCCGGGGCCAACAGTTCGGTTCTGGTCCCAGCGACTGGGACGGGACACATGGAGAAGGAGCAGATCCGAATGGCACAGTCAAAGTTGGCCCAAGTACCGATTTTGAGGGTTTGGGGGACGTCCAAACGGAGCTGTGCCATAGTGGCTGGACTTGCGTACTTGGAGCCGCAGGGCTCAGTGGGAGCTGAAGATAGGCATTCGGTGACGATCGAAGTCATGGAGGTGGTGACATCACCCAGAGAGAGCAAGACCGGTGAGAAGATGCTGAGGACAAAATCCTAAGAAATACGTTTACCGGAGGGGCAGGGAGAGATTGAAGGACAACGGGTCGGAAGGTTCAGAGGGAAATGAGACCAGAATAATTTCACAGGAGTCCAGAGGTGAGGAGAATTTCAAGTAAATAGTGAAAAACCTTGTCAAAGGCTGCGGAATTTAAATAATGAATTGCAAGGTTAATTGATCTTAAACATCAGGCTTTGTTTTTCTTTAGAGTGTTCTTTTCTATTTTGACTAGATTTAAAAAAGGCAGCCTTTATTAACCCCACGTGGATTCTATTAATAATAACTCTTTCATAGATAGTGGTCTAGAATATTCTTATCCTTTACTTAGAGGTAAGGAGAGAGTCTTCTCGACTTTTGAACCAGATGGCTTTGAATTTGCAATGGGCTAGTGGGTAAGTCACTTAACGCTTCGGAGCCCAGGGTCTAAATTCGATAACCTAGGGAAATAACGCCTTCCACACGTGAATTTTATGAATATTGGAAAAGTGTTTGAAAAACAAATAGCATTCAGTTATAACATGATGAAATTTAGTCGTGGGAACATTTTGGGTGTCATCTGGAGCATTTATTTCCGAGCCTGACTTCACATCGTAAGAGTTACCTTTTCTGTTGATATTTTGGGAAGCCATTTATGTTTTGAATAAATATAGTTTGTAGGTATTTCCTAGGAATATTTTTCACCTCTCACTAAATGACTAATTTTAATTTACATCTAAAAGTCTGCATACCTATGTTTCAGAATTATTTCCAGGTCCTAAGAGAGGATAATTTTATCTGGAATCCGTGGGCCATTCAGAGAGAGGATTAGTTCATGGATGAATGAAAGAGGTTGATAAATTCTCCGAAGTATATGCAACATTTTATGTTCTTAAGCACTGTATGGGTGTGTGTGTGTGTCTGTGTCTGTGTGTTTACAACAGAGACAGCAAACTTTTGGATGACTTCTCAGTGAACCCCGGTCACAAAAAAAAAAGGCCCAAGGCCACAGCCCTAAAAGAACTATGCATAAATTAGAAACTAACAAACAGTGCTTCATGCCCTACCTTCGTCAGTTTACAAGCCAGGTGGATTTTATCCTTGAAACTGACCAGGAATCTTTCCCTCAAATCCATCTCCATTAACTTCTTTCTTGACGTAGAAGATAACCAGTGTCTCCTGGCTGGAGAAAGGCTCGGTTTGGTCCCTGGCCTCTCAAACCCTCGTCCCATTATTTTTATTCCTTCTCTTACTATCAGAGGTTCTATACATTCCTCATCAGCACCTTCTATTTTTATCATGATTTATCTTTTCCCTTACCTTCTCCACTCCTGGAACACTGTGTTCTTGAAGGTCATCAGTGACTTACAAATTAGCAAATCCAATTGTTATTCCTCTTCCTCCGTCTTCGTTGTCTCTTAAGAGTCTTCAGGATTTGGCTTTGCTCAAGACTTCCTGTTCTTTGCAACTCATTCCTCCTCTGATAATAGTAGCTACTCCAGTAGGGGCCTGACGAGGTGCCGAAGGTCTTGTGTTAGTTACCTCAGTTCTTACACAACTCGAAGAAATGGGGATTATTATTTCCATCATTTTATATGTGGAGAAACGGAAAATTTGTAGTTAAGAAAATGTGCCTAACCATAATGTTTTCGGAGCATCGAAAAGTCCAGTTTAACCTGCCGTTCATACTACAGCAGCTTGGGAAGAACAGTATCTCTGAGATACCCATCACTCGGTGTGACAGCAGCTAAGTATAACTCTTAATTTTAAAAAAAAAGATGGTTTTCTTAAAGCTACCTCTTCGCTTTAACAACTTTGATTCGCCCCAGCCCATGCATGTTGCATTCTACAGTGGATGTCGATTCTTGGATGGGTTTGCCTTGCAGCCCAGAGATGAGAGAATTCTTGTTCTAATTGGTGACACTCCTGTCGCTTTATACTGACAGGTCTCTGTCACGGGTACTGCTAGGTGTAAAAATGAAAAAGTGACTCTTTTAAATGTTAGGCGGTGTCTGGTTACTTCATCAGTTGACCAACCTACAGGAAAAGCTCGGATTGCGCGTGACTCGTTCTGCAAGTGTTCCGCAAGATGAGCGAACATTTCTAATACGTTTTCACCTGATGAACGAGCGATGGCTTGTAATACGAGTAGTACGTGATGCTGAATGTCACATGATCACAAATGAGCCAGTGGTTCTTGAACTTCGCTTTGATATACAAGTGCTTTGGATTACAAGCATGTTTCCTGAATGAATATGCTCGCAAACCAAGGTTTACTGTATTTTATATTTATATTCTTTTATAGGAGTGTCATTTGATTTCAGAATAACTACTCCTCCTCAAAACATATTTTCCCAAGTGCTTCCCTTTTAGATTTGCTTAGCTCTCAGGCATTTTCTTTCAGGTTTTCTTTTAATGTTTTTATACTGCAAAGAAACATAGTGCTGAGGGTCTTAAAGAACGTCACCCAAGTCAACATGGCTGTCCGGAGAGCGCCATCACTTGTCTTAATAAAACTACTAGTATCATCCATAAGAAGTCGTCTTAGAAATGAATGGTAAATAAAATGTGAGATCTAGTACTCTCCTTGGGTAAGTGACTGTGTTTATCCACATGCAGGAGAAATCACACAACCAGCTCTAGGTAGCATCGGCTTACTTTTATTGCTTTCACGCTTCTAAATTAAGCAGTTTTTCATCAGGAACTTTACATATATTATGTCCCGTGTTCTTTCCGTTTTTCATATTATTTTTTTATGTAACATGTGCTTGTAAACATTTCAGAGAATTCAGAAATCTTAAAAAGTCAAAGTATTCTATAATCCCACCCTTAAAGGTAATCCCAGTACAGACCTAGATAGAGAGCTAGAACTAAAGGCATATGATGCTAATATGTATCTAGAAATAAAAGCATTTAATAAAAATGAAGACATTCTCTGCTTACATGTTATGGATGGTTTCACATACAATAACACGTTTTCCATGTGTCCGTAAGAGTGGCCCCATTTTCTCTTACTGCTGCACAGTATGTCTGTGCCATTACCCTGCTGCCTCGGCATTCAGGTTGTGTCCACAGTTTTGATATTACAAACAAAATACCAGAAGAACCTCTTGTGTACTGTGTGAAAATTCTTGTAGAACTAATTACTGGTAATGAAGTTTACTGTATCAAATAATGTGGATTTTCGTTTTTAATGAAGAGCGTCATTTTCTTCTCCTCAAAAACAAGCGTTACTTCAATTTATAACCGCCAAAATGTGAGAATGATTGTTTTTATGTGACCCGCCCACACTAAGCCATTAAGAATCCTGAATCTTCGCTTGTCCTGATGGGTGAAAATGACATCTAATTGCTCCTTCAATTTGCATGTTTATTATTAATAGTGAGGCCGAGAATGTTTTCTTATCTTTATCAGGTCCGTGCACTCCTCTTGCATACTGCTCCTTAGCCAACACCTGCTTCATTTGTGGGAGTGTTTTATGTACTATAGAAATTAACCCTTTGTTGTCTGTACTACAGATTAGTTTTCTACTGTGCCTTTGGTTTCCAGCTTTATTTATGATGCCTTTTATCATACAGAGACTTTAAATTTTTTTGTAGTCAGATCTGTGATTTATTTTCTTTATGGCTTCTGGTTTTTTTTTTTAGTTATTTATTTCATTTTTTTTGGCTATATGCATAAAGATATTCCTAACCTTAAACCTGTAAAAATGCTATCTCATATTTTTTCCAGTACCTTTATGATTTTAAATATTATATTCGTTAACACTATCTTTTGAAATTTTCTTTTGTATTTTAGGGACTTTTTTTTTTTTTTCGTTCTGTTTATTGAATGAGTTATTCCTTCAGGGCTGCTTTGCAGTGATGCATTTTTGCACAAGTCTCCTGCTCTTTCCCAACCGAATTCGAGCTTGGACAGGAGTTCTGGATTTTCTCGCTCCCAAAGTTCTCCTGTTTGTCATACTTCACCTTTCTGTCCTGTGGGTCCCCGGCGGTCCCACTGCTAGTTTTGATATGTTTATCATATCCTCTCTTGCTCCCGTTTCCTCCCTGTGTGTCACTCACCATCTGACCAAAGCACATCTGCAAAGTGCACTGCAGGTACCGTCGCCTTTCTCCTGTTTCTGTCCCCCCGCACTCTCCCCGTCACTGGTGCTTTTCTCATGATTTCCTAGTTAATCCCCTCCTTCTCCTGTTTGCCTGTCTCCATCCACTTTATATACTGGACCCAGTCATGGTCTTCTGGCTTTCGAAATCACAGACCGTCTCTTCCTTACTTCACACCTTGCAGAGGCTTTGTATTCTCTTAGAATAGAGTCGCCATCCTGGCCCGGTCCTGTGTGACGCGAGTCCTGCCTACGTCCTTGACTCGTCTACCGTGCTGAGTCCGCATCGTCCGTCTTCTTTTTGGTTCCCTGACATGTTTTAACCTTTTCTTTCCTCAGTCCCCCTGTGGGAATCCTCCAGTCCAGTTATTTGCTTGACCAGCTTTTTTCTGACCCTGCAGGACTCAAGTCGAAATTAGCACTTCAGAGAAGCCTTCCTCACTCACCTCTCTAGAGGAAACCCTTTCCCTCCCAAATTCCAGTTCCTCGCTGTTGCGTTACCAACCCTCTGGTCATGTTGGCTTTGATCACAATCACGGGTCATGACTGTCTCCGTTTGTTTACTTCTTTATCTTGTATATCCCTCGCTTGAAGATCAAGTACCAAAGCCCAGGGCTTCGGCTGCCTTGCTAACTGATAGATCCTCGTAACTGTGCCCGACGCCTGACACAAAGTGAGAATTCCTAGATGTCTTGAATAAATGAATGAGCAGTCTGTGATGAATGTTCCCTTCACTCATCTTTGGGGGTCCTAAGGATAGCTAGGACTATTTTGTATGTTATCTTAGAGAAAATCAAGCAGAAGATATAGAAGCAAGGAGGTATCCTAAATACATGTTATGTATTTTCTTTATCTCGAGCATGTTTTTTTTGGTTTGCTTGTTTGTTCTTTGTTTCCATTAGATTCGAGTGTGGAGTGGGCTAAGTAAGGAGGCAGGTAAGGCCTATAAGGAGGAAACAGGACATTTAGTGCAAATGAACAGACTCTTGTTGGCCTGATAAATGCACATCTGGTCGGAGGGAGCTTCTAGGCGCTCATACCGTGCAGTGTCTGCTGACAGAATAACTAGAAAATGCTGATCCCATCCACTCTCAAAGTCGAAGCAAGCCCGCGTGGGAAGCCAGGTGAACTAGGAAGCACACTCAGGAGAATCCCATCTGTTCAGACACTGCCTGCTTGTTTGCACTTCTTAAGTTTATGACACTAGAAAACTTGTAAAATCGGCGGGCCGGAGTTCACCGTACGGCGCTGTTCCTGCCCGTTCTCCATGACTCTCTTGCACCTTCAATAGTAAATTTCACAATTTGCGGGTTTCTAGCGCCCTTCACCCGTCCCGTTTTGAAAGTAGCCTCCCCTTGGCGAAATTCCTTAATTTTCAACTGCGTACACAGTCACAGCCTTTCCCGGCAGTTCTGAAAGGCTCTTCGCCACTTCTGTGATCCAGAGATTTAAAATCAAGAGATTGTTCTGAAAAACATGCGTGCTGCTCCCTGTCTTCCCGGAAAGCTTGTAAGTCAAATGATTGTGTTTTTCCTCTCGTAACCAGGGAGCTCCATTTCACTTTTGCTGTTCAGTATCCCTCCTCCCTGTTTTCAACATTTTGCTTTCTTTTTATTTCCTTGATTTTTCTAAAATCGTATATATGATATAAATAAAACATCATAGACATGTGTTAAATATGGTAGAAGCGTGTTTTAGACAAACATACCTTATCGGACTCTGCCCATCATTTTAGGAAAGAAGCATAAAGACACAGTGGCTGTCAGTTCGAAGTCTTGATTATATCCCGTTCAGCACAGGTGTTGGTCCGCTTTTGCTGCCATAGGCACGTTTCCTGTGTAGTACCTTCTGTATTTTGGGTGTGTTTTGGAAAACGATTTACAGGCGGTCAGCAGGTAGGTGGGCGGGCAGGTGGGGAGGTCAGGGGCCTGTCGGCTCGAGCAGATTGCGGTTTCCTTGAGCACAAGGATGACGGCCTATTCGTACTCTCCTCTGAGGGCGCGGCACCGTACCTGGAACACTGCTGTTCCCTGCTCAGTAACTGTTTGCTGACTAATCGTGAGAGGAGGGAGAGGAGGAGGGCTTATTTCTTGTTTGCGTATTTATAACAACTAATTCTTAGCAGAATTGAGTAACACAAGTCTAGCTTTCATATATGACTCAAACCCGTCACATTTTTAAAAAACATATCACACGTCCCCTTCATACTTTTCAAAGCTAAATATCATTTCCTTATATAGCTTGGTTTTTAAGGCCTTTAACATCTGAGTGCCGGCATTCTGGATATCCCCTGGATTTATCATAATTTCATTAAAATATATTGACCTGAATTGACCCCGTCCTCCTGTTATGATCTATCCATAATTAAACTCCACATTGTTAAAACTTTTCTTTTAATGTTTATTTATTTTAGAGAGAAAGGGAGACAGAGTTTGAGCGGGCAAGGGGTAGAGACAGAGGGAGACACAGAATCCAAAACAGGCTCCAGGCTCTGAACTGTCAGCACAGAGCCCGGCATGGGGCTCGAACCACGAGATCATGACCTGAGCCGAAGTCGGCTTAACCGACTGAGCCACCCAGGTGCCCCTAACTCCAGATTTTTGACGTTCATGGTCATGATCTGACATGAGCTGTCTATGAGAGAGTATTAATTCCAGTTATTTAGACATTTTATACATAAAGTATAGCCCCAAATGATTTGGGTTTTAGTTAGTTACAGTACTCTTCATGTTAAGTTCATGGTCAATTAAAACCTAACATTCTGCTTTTTTTTTTTTTTCTGCCTGAATTTCTATTAACCAACCTCTCTCTACAAATGCATTTTTAAAAATTCTAAGTGAAAGATTTTAGGGATCTATTCCTAAATTTCCAAACAAGTTAGGAAACATCAAGCCCATCTTGGATCTTGAATTAAGTTGCACTGAATTAGTTAATTAACCGGATTAATTAACTGAATTAGTTAGCTATAACTATTTTAAATTCTGTGTAACTCTTTACTTTATGATTACCCACATTGACGATTAAAATTAAGAGCAGGCTGTGACACAAAATAGATGTTGGCTAGTGTGGGGTCATGAACCAACACTGTTAGGTGTGCGTAGTCCAGGAAACGTGAATTCTCTTAAAATAATTCACTTAATCACATCTATCCATATTGTTCACAAATCATCATTTCACTTCACTTGTGCTTTTTAAACACTAAAATGATCACACGTTAAAACAAAAACACATGAACTATTAGGAAAATACTTGAGCTTTTGGATAAAGGATGAGCCGCGTGTACACATAGAGACAAACACGTCCTTCATTCACACTGGAAAGAATTGACAACAGATACGAAACAGATGGTACACACTGGAATAAATATACTTAGTAAACAAAATATAAAATATATTTAATCAGGAAAAAAACACATTAAAGTGAGTTATACAGTTTTACATAATAAATTACCTAATTTTGATGGTAAAGAAAAGAGTTTTAAATCATACGAGGTGGCTGGGGCATTTTAGTTTATTTTTTAATATTCATTTATTTATTTTTGAGAGAGAGAGAGAGACATGCCTGCAAGTAGGGGAGGGGTAGAGAGAGAGAGAGAGAGAGAGAGAGAATCCCAAGCAGGCTCCATTCTGTCAGCACAGAGCCCAACGTGGGTCTCGATCCCACGAACCGTGAGATCATGACCTGAACTGAAATCAACAGTTGGATGCTTAACCATCTGAGCCACCCAGGTGCCCCTCAAGGTGACTGAAGCATTTTAAATTGATATGATTTGAAAAGCAATTTGTCGCAATTTATCAAAAAACGTTAAAAATGTCGAATCATTTGAATTCATGAATATAGGAGAATCTCTAGTCCTAAATGTTCATGAAAGCATTACTTGGTGATATTTAGTGGAGAAATGGTGAAATTAATTAAAGTGCAGACAGACTG
Organism: Paguma larvata; assembly: GCA_030068075.1. Classification (NCBI taxonomy): domain Eukaryota; kingdom Metazoa; phylum Chordata; class Mammalia; order Carnivora; family Viverridae; genus Paguma; species Paguma larvata. The sequence goes on from CM057831.1 coordinate 30,596,590, forward strand.
TCTTTGGAGGAGTGTCAGTTATGAGAGTCCTCTGTTTGACCTGAGCCAAAGTTCTGAGTTCAGGAATTCCTCTCTCTATATATAGAGACTCTACTTTTCTCTCTTTACATTGCTTTGTTTTCTTACAGAAATGCCAGTGTCATAATAAGAAAAAAAAAAAAAGCATTCTAGTCAGATGTAAAAAAAAAGTGTCCTCAAAATGTGCTAACGACTTGTTTATGGAGTTGTTAGAGCTAGCTGAATGATTTTTTAAAAGCATCGGTTGTTAGAAGAGCATAGATGTACCAGTCCTGGCTGAGAGCCAGGTTAAGATAGGTACAGTGTTCACTCTGGAAGAATCTACCTCCGGACCCCGTGCAGGTATTTAGAAATTCTGGTCAGGGAATGATACGGGATATCACTGTTTTCACCTTAACCCCTGCCCTATGCCCTTCCTCTTTCCTTTCATCCTCCCAAGAACAGAATGTGTTGTGGGAAGATTCAAAAATTACGTGATAATCCAGTTGGGTCTGGAAAGATGCGTCAGATTTGCTGTACGAGAGAGACAGAAGTATGCCAGGCAGACAAAAGAGCATCACAGGAAGAAGAGTACAGGTGTCTGGACCACTTTGGGGAGTAGTAATGAGGCAGGAAAGTGGAAGCAGGGATGGGGGGTTGGGGGTGTATGGAGTGGAAGATTGAGGAGGGGTGCGCCAGCGCCGGAGATGGGGAGAAGACCCTTGCCTATTGCCTGGTAAACTAAAAGGATTTGGGTTTTTATTCTGGGCCAGAAGACAGCAAGAACCCTTTTCAGAAGTTTATAACGTAATTGTTTATGGTTTAGAAAGAAGTCTAGCCCCACTGCCGATCAGTGATGTGTATAGCAAAACACCATTGCTTTCCCGTACCGCGCACGCTAAGACCCCGTTTCCTAGACAGGAAATGCTCTATTGCTACTTGAGTTGCTGTTTGTAGCGCCCATTATTGTATGTAATTCCGCTCGCTATTTTCCATCAAGAACGGTAACTTCCAGCAAAAAAATACTCAGTTTATCATCGCAACCACATAGCCGCAGACTGCAAACCAGGTCTTTTATGATAATAGGCAGGGTGGAGAAGAGCTGGTATTTCTGGGAAGAAAAAAATGAACAAATAGGCGCCGTTTATAGTATGTATGAAGGCGACTCCGTCTCCTTAAAGATGAGGACAGTCGCTGGTGGAAAAGTACAGTTTCCATTTCTAATTAAGTTTCAGACTACCCCCCTTGTTATTGCTCTTCTTCTGTTATTGTTCTTGGTAGAAGTTTATTATTTAATTTCGTGGCACAAATAACCATGTTTACCGTGACTTGGCTTGCCGCTCAGTCGCATAATAGAAGTAGTAAGAACTGGTTTTTAAAACGTGAGTTGAGGGGCGCCTGGGGGCCTCAGTTGGTTAAGCATTGGACTTCGGCTCAGGTCACGATCTCATTGCTTGTGGGTTCAAGCCCCGCACTGGGCTCTGAGCTGACACCTCAGAGCCTGGAGCTTGCTTTGGGTTCTGTGTCTCCATCTCTCTCTGCCCTTCCCCTGATTATACTCTCTCTCTGTGTCAAAAATAAATAAACGTTAAAAAAATTTTTTTAAAAAGTGAGCTGAACAACTGTGAGACTAGAATAATAATTAGTTCGAGCGCCACCACATATGTGTGTATCCATGTGAATGAATACTCTGTATACAGACACACATACGGAGCTTACCAAAGGAAAAAAATGCAGTGAAGCAATAGTATGTATAATTTGTAAGTTCATGATTTTTTCGTTACTTCAAAATAGTGAATAATGAACTTTCAGCCCACACTCTCTCTGTCCCTCAAAAATGAATAAATGTTAAAAAAAAATAATAATAAAATACCAAGTCCGCTCAGCGTTTGCTGTGTTTGATCTCTCTGCTTACACACCGTGTGATTATTGGTCACTACAAGCATGTTTCACTGGCTATCGGAATGTGTAACTTCCCAGGTCTGACTGCGTGTATTATGTTCAATTCTGTAGACAGCCACTAGCTGCTTGTGTGAGCCGATGGCTCTCGGAGACCCGGTCACTTGCTCTGGTCGGTGTTTTCTGAGCACCCCAGGCCCGGTTGAGCCCCAATTTGCTGTGATCCCTTGGTATCCTGAGCTGACTTGCCACGTCTTATGATCCTTCTCCTTCTGGAACGTGAGCTCCTGAGTTCTGAGATGCCGGTGTACTTGCGAACAGATCCAAAGCACAGGCCTGGCACATAAAAGCCCCACGCTGATACCCACTGAGTGCACGGATATGAGAATGGAGGGGATTTTTTTTTTAATGTTAATGTCAGTGTAGTTAACACAGAATGATATGTTAGTTTCAGGTGTGCAATATAGTGATTCAACAACCCCATATACTACTCAGCTCATCAAAATAAATGTACTCTTATTTTTTTTTAATTCTAGTATAGTTTACATACAGTGTTATATTGAGAGAATAGAGGCATTTTTCGTTGATGGTTAGATGTTAGATATTAATTCAGTATTTTGAGCATCCATTTAAGGAATTACGGCAGACTCTGTCAGTAACTATGGGGACCATAAAAAGATGAAAAACAATTTCCTCATGAACTATTCCCTATGAGTGGGTAACTGGGGGAGGGTTGTAAAGATGATTGCTCATTAAAACACTTTGCCTTCAGGGACTCAAGGGTAAGAGCCTTGTAATGAGAGTCTCCAAGTGAGAATGGACGCTTGCACAAGTGGCCCTCCGTTCTCCTCCTGCGTTCATACTCCTCATGAAGATTGCTTCACCTGATTACCGATGGTGCCAGCCGCCTGCCCATGGATGGGGTATCACAGCTCGCCATGTAAAATTCCGATCCAAGCAACAGCCGTTCATTCTCATTTCTACCCCAACCTTGTTCTTTACACAGCACCTAGACCCGCTACAATCCTCTTGCTTGTACTCAGTTTCAGAAGTGATTTTTGCGTGTCTAGTGTGCTAAGCCATATTCCACTCTAGGGACACAGGCCTCTGTGGCTCTGAGTGGCACACAGCCCAGCGATGGCCCCTGAAAATCTCCGTGCAGTGCGGCAGGTGCTGCGACCCCATCGGGCCCTGCCTGCTTCCCTGTGTTTATCATGTGCCTCAAAAGGCATCTTCTCCTCTTCTCCTCACGGGCCGGAAGGACCGTTGGACCACCTCTTCAAGGGCCAAGATAAGAGACCAAAGAAAAGGGCTCTATTACCCAAACTTCTTTGATTAATGAAGTCAGATTGGATCAATTTACCTAGATGCTGGAATTTATATGGAAAGGATATAATCAAGTCCTTTGCCTACCCTGGGCATACTTAACCCGTATGACCCTGAACCACCCACATGGGCTCAGAGACACCGTGCCGCTGCTCACTGCTATGTTCTGTATTCCTTCAGCATCTGGGTGTGCTCGCTACCAGGTTCTTCTGCCCTTGTTAATATGCAGCTTTTTAAGTGGTCACTTGTCACCTTACTTGAATGTTTATTCGACTACGGTCTTGCCTCCTTCACTGTGCTACACATATTATTGGAGAAAAATATTACATGTGATATTGGACTTTGAAAAGCGTATAATCTTCTGGAAAGGCAGAAGCAACTTAATATGAAACAAGGGAATAGGTAGGTATTAAATCAGAAGGGACTATGTGTCGTATAATTGCCAAAGAAGGAATATCAGAAGACCCCAGACTTTGTAAACATTAACCTTAGACAGGTGGCATTTAGTCTTGTCATAAGAAGGAATGAAGACCAAAAGGGGAGGAAATAAAAGAGTGTTGGACAGAGTGTAAAGCGATCACGCCAACCCAGAAGAGTGCAGGATGGCACAGGGAAGTGTCTCCCTGAATCTGAGTGGAGACAGAGTGAAGGGAGGCAGGGAGGGGGAGCCCCTTATAAATTCAGGACTTTAGAAGCCAGGAGAAGACTGGCAACAGAGTAGGTTTGGGCAGGGGACTGGTATTAAAAGAAGAATACAGGGACCATTATTCCGGCATGGGTACACAGGATCGACTTAAGAAGGTAGACACAAGAACGTAAAATGAGTCCAAGTAAAGGCTCACTCCTCAGCCCTCATCGCTCTGGGTTCTCTCGAGTCTGTAGTTTTAAGTGACTTCCCATCGACTCTCTTCAGAAGATCTCCAGACACGTGTCTTTACTTCTGCCTTCATTCGCAGCCTCTGCTGTTTCGCTGTACTCCCTGTCAGGTGTCAGAGACCGCAGCACCGTTATGAACATGTTTCCACCTTCTTTCCATCCATAGAAACAGTTGCATCCCTCCAAATCCAGCTCACCGTGTAGAAGTATGAGAAAGTATGGGCTCTGGAGCTCGGTCTGGATTCACTTCCCACTTGGTCGCTCACGAACTATGTGACTTTTCGAAATGTTAATCAACTTCATCGAGTTTCAGAATTCTAAATTATAAATCGAGGAGGGAAATAAAACTTCTTACCTTGTGTTTAATTAGAAACATGTGAAACAGTGCATTAAAACATTCTATAAAGTGTTAAGGTCGTCTGAGGATCATCGTAACCACAGTCGGCATTGAAAGAATACTAAGTATCATTCCTCCAGTCTTAGGTGTATACAGCAAAATGAATGGCCGTGAAGGACACGGGGTCCTTAGGATCATGACTTAGAAAATGGTGGAGGGCGGTGCTCTTAAGTAGCAGAGGAAATGAAGGTGCAGTAAAAGGCCCAAAGCAATTTTATGCATTTATTTTGGAACTGAGTTAGAAATTGCTGTCTGATGAAGGAGTTCTGTACACCGTTGAATATTCAAGTAGCTGTAGAAAGATGTGGGATGAAGATACGGGTTTTAAAATTATCCACATATAGATGACAGTTAAAGCCATAAACAAGGAGATTGCTGAAATATATCCAGTTAGCATTAAACAAAATCCGGTTTCCTGGGGAAGATCAACCGCACGAGAAGAAAGATACAAACTGTGCCTCTTTGGTCCACAAAGCTTTAAAATAATGAGTTTGTTGTTTCCTAATTAAAAATCCATAGATTGTACATAAAGTTTTGGATTTCTGACTTCTCTGGAAAATTACAAAATCCTTATTACAAGGAATCGGAATTTCCTAATGTCATCAGTTGGCCGGAGTTTGGTAAGTGGCCCCCAGTTAAATAAGGTCTCTTCTCTAGTGGGGTCTTAGAAACCCCGAGACCTACTTCCTATACGTTTATTTTCCGTCCAGGCTCTGTAGACATTTGGCTCCTGAGGAAGAACAGACAGACAAGAAGAGGTTTCTCAGACGTCACGGAAGAATACACATCCGGGGCGCGCCCTCCAGATACGCGTACACATCCGGGGCATGTGCTCCAGACAAGGGCACACATCCGGTGCACGCGCCGCGGGCCCCAGACGAGGGTGCACATCCGGGGCGCACGCCCCAGATAAGGGTGGGAAGTAAGACCTGAGTGTGTTTACAGGGGAGGCTTCGGCTTGAACGTCGTGCGCTCCGGCAGCGTGTCCCGTTCCTCAGCTCCTTGCGGGTAGTTCCCGTGCGGCGTGCTAGCTCGTATTCTCCGTATGATGAGAAATATTGGTTGCCTCGGTGCCCAGGAATGATTTAGTGACCGTAATGAATGTGTGCAATTTAAATAGAGGAACTCTACTCTTCCATTTATATGCATTTCGGTTTGGAAATGACCTTCAAGATTTTGTTTTTGTAAATGACGGTGCATTTTTACAATGACCGGTATTGCCATTTCTTTCGAGTTTTATAGCTTGGTGCTTCGTGTTCTTGAGCGAACAGGGTTTCTGCCGCTGCCTAGACACCGTGACCGTGGGCAGGTTTCTGAACACTTCCGAGTCTCGGGTTCCTGACCTGCCAAGCGGGGACAGGAGTGGCAACGGGAAGGGCTGGCCGGGGGTCTGGAGGGACGTGGTGCCTGCCGAGCGCCCTCGCAGGGCCTGCGCGCGCGTGCGTCCGCCCTTGACCGTGGCCCCTTCGCCCTGCTCGGGGCCCCGCGGCCAGGACGCGGGCTCACCCCCACGGCTTGGAGGCCACAGCCGTGCTGTCTTCCCAGTTCCACCGAAAACCACCTCCGCGTGTTCGAGGATCGCCACCTTTTCAGTCTCTCTGAGTCCCACAGCCTCCACGTGTCTTCGGCTTCCCCGTATCGGCTCTATGACGTCATATGGGAAATTACCTTTCGGAACGGCTGCTTGGTTCTGAAAATAAAACACTGTTAGTTAGAGTGTAGGTGTGGGGGAGTGTCAGAAACGTTTTTGAGAATTCATGAGAAGAAAGTACAATCTGGAGAGCTTGCACTGATATTTTATTAAATGATTTTGGGGGTGTGTAGTTTTGGGGTGGACCTTGACAAGTATAGATCCCTCCGTGTACGTACCTGTGATAATACCTCATGCATGTGAGGTACTTCACAGTATTTCAAAACTGACACATTAAGAACTTAGATGTTATATATTCAGGGCTGATGAGTGTATACTGACAGTTAAAAGTACAACTTGAATCTTTTTTTAACAATATCTACAATCAAATATAGGAGTCGTATATTAAAACATTCTCTAAAACAATGATTTAAGAGACTTCAGAAATCAATGATCTTTAATTTTCTTTGGAACACAAAATAGAACTGGGGGAAGTAACCTCTCTGTAGGAAATTAACTACTTAAAAATAAAATGTCAGTTTTTGAGTTACAACCATTTAAAGGAAGTTTAGTATAAATATACAATTTGTGATTCTGAACAAAAGCCAGTATTTGAAGGGAGAGGCAGTGTACAGATCTGTCATGGTGCTGATAAGCGTTGGTTCCGCAATACGTGTCAAGTGTGAGAATGTGCATTAAACATTTCATTGTTTTGGGGTGCCTGGGTAGCTCAGTTAGTGGAGCTCAAGTCATGAACTCACGGTTCAGGAGTTCAAGCCCGGTGTCCTGCTCTGTGCTGACAGCTTAGAGCCTGGAGCCTGCTTCAGATTCTCTCTCTGAAAAAGAAATAGACATTTTAAAAAATTAAAAATATATGTATGTGTATATATATATATTTGTATACATATACTCACAAATATACATACTTAGAATTTTCATTGGTTTTACTTTAGGAGAGAAGGCTAGGTAAAATTGAATAGGAATTGTGGAAATTATATAAAAACTTTTTAAAAATATTTATTTATTTATTTTGAGAGAGAGAACAAGGGAGGGGCCGAGCGAGAAGGAAAGAGCGAATCCCAAGAATTCTTCTCACTGTCAGCGCAGAGCCCTGAGTGGGGCTCGATCCCATGAAGCGTGAGATCATGACCTGAGGTGAAATTAAGAGTCAGACATCAACCGGCTGAGCCACCCAGCTGCCCCAGAAGTGACCTTTTCGACAAAGGAGAATGCTATGAAGGACACTGTAAGATTTCTGTGGGAACCCAGGGGTAGCCTTGGGCTGGATTCGGGCCATTTCACGGATCGCTAGTATCCTGAGAGGAAGCTGCCTTCTGGCCTGCCTGGCCCCTGGCAGTGCTCCCGTCAGAGCCTCCCCGCCAAGTGGTCCCCTCGAGTGACCCCTACCCTCACTGGGCATGAAACTGTGTTAGGTTAGCGGCTGGGGGGTGGACTTGACCTTGCCTCTGACCAGTCAGGAATGAATGCTCACATTTTTACTTACAATTGGATATCATAGCAAACTAATCCTGTTTACTTAAACTATTCTCCATAAACTCAAATCTTGAAAGCAAAGCAAAGCAAAACAAAAACATAGCCTGCACTCAAGGTGGGTTAGAAAGAAGGTGTAGACGAAGACGTATACAGTGCTGGCGTGCCACTGCACCAGCAGGCCTCAGCGTCCGCGTCCACACCAACCCGCAGGCGGCTCCGCCTCACGCGTGCGTGCGGAAAATCTCTGAGCGCTGGCTCCGAGCTCCAAGCGTGTGTGCAGGCCGCTCACTGGAAAGCAGACAGTTTCAGAATACACACACAGCCGCTTCCAAAGCAAAGAAAATAAAACAAATGCCTCCTCGCTTTTTATCAGTTCCATTGTTATTAGATGACCCCCCTCATGGAATATCTAATGGTGTAAAATTTGCATGTTTATTATCGGCAGGTAATGTACATGAAATGAACATTTTTAGGCAATGAGGGACACAGTTTGTGAAAGTGTGAGGAGTATAATTTTCTGTTTCCCGTGTAATTTCTGGCTCTTTCCATTTTATCCCTCTAGAATACTTTGCCATTTTGTTCAAGATCAGCCTCTTTGAAACCTCCAAGTGGCTTTTTTTTAATTCGGAGTCTCATTTACTTTTGTTTGCCCCGCATGACACTCCTACCAAATCCCAACGTCCTGTACTTTTATCCTTTCTCTTTCTCCTTAGACACAGTGTAGAGGTGGCCTCTACATGGAGGGGGCTAGCATGGGAAGGCGTGCCCCTCCACCTGCCCTAGCGCCCCCGGCTCCCCCAGCCCGTAGTCTATAAAGTCTGGCCTCATTCAGCACGCACCATATGGTGATGCTTCCCCGCTGTTGTGACAATGTCATTGTAAACACATGCCTTGAAAAAGGATGCTTATTTAATCATGAACTCTTCGTAAAGAGAAATCGTCAAACAGTGACATAGGATGACAGTATCTCTCAACAGCGGTTTGTTTCAAGTAAACCACCCGGATGCTCAGTTCTAAGTGCTCTTGGCTGGAACTCAATGATTGCCTTATCTCTAACTGTCCTGACCGTCAGGCCACCCGGTCCCCCTCAGTGTGATGTGTTTGGATTTGACCACACGGTTATTTGGTTTCTTGACTTTTTCAGTTGGTGTGAGGAGAACAGAGATCTCAGCATGTATCAGTAAAAAATGATGTTGTGTTGTTGTTGTTTTTTTAATCTAAAATCTTAAATATAGAGTTAAAGAAGAATTTAGAACATCTAGAAGACTAAAACTCTATAAAATGCTGTTTAATTTTGATATTTGTGCTCCACATTATTGTTGAAAATAATAATCGATCATTTGAAAATATTTACCTTGAAACTAGATAATCTTAATGGCACAAGGCATGAATAGAAAGTTGGCTGCTCAGGGCGCCTGGGTGACTCAGTTGGTTAGGCGGCCGACTTCGGCTCGGGTCATGATCTCACGGTCTGTGAGTTCGAACCCCACATCGGGCTCTGTGCTGATGGCTCAGAGCCTGGAGCCTGCTTCGGATTCCGTGTCTCCCTCTCTCTCTGCCCTTCCCCTGCTCATGCTCTGTCTCTATGTCTCTCAAAAATAAATAAACGTTAAAAAAAATTAAAAAAAAAAGTTGGCTGCTCCTAACACTAGAAATGGAAGTATATAATTAATTTTAGTAATTTTATGACATTAACAATAGAACACTCTTTGTGTCACCCTCAAGCAATCCATCTGCTTACAACAGTATCATATAAAGTTTTATTGAAATATTATTTCTCTTTTTTACAAAACTGCTTTGAGGGCCACCAGGGTGGCTCAGTCCGTTAAGCCTCCGGCTCTGACTCCGGTTCAGGTCATGATCTCACAGTTTATGAGTTTGAGCCCTGCACTGGACTCTGTATTGATGGTACAGAGCCTGCTTGGGATTCTCTCTCTCCATCTCTCTGCCCATCCCCAGCTTACACTCACTCACTCTCTCTCTCAAAAATAAACATTTTTTTAAAATGCTTTTAAACTGGATTGAATTTCTCTGCGGACTAGGAATTCTGGATTTTGTGTTCATTGTGTGATAATGCATCATCTCAGAAAACATTTCCATTTGTTACACAGTTATTCATAAATATTTACTGACTGACTTCCGATGCATCATACCGTACGAGGCTGTACATAGGGTTCAAAGGAAAGCCAGAGAACTGCTCTGTCCTCATGGAGTTTGGAGCCGAGAAGGAGGAGTCCGCGTTAGTAGAGGACCATCCGTGCGACAGTGGTGATGCCAGTGTGCTGGGTGGCTTCTAAGCACAGAAAGACGTCTACTCAGGAATATATGGCGCTGCAGCTTAAACCTCGCAGATATTTTAATACCTCGTATTTGACAATCACTATACCATATTGTAACTCTAGAAGGTAGGTTAAAAAAATACAGTTTGAACATGAGGAGTCTTCAAACCTGACCCATGTGAGGATGATCACGGAGCGTATCAAAGATTCTCAGTGCTTCTAATGTGTATTTTTGCTGCCGATAGGTCACGTCAGTGTGAACTGCCTTCACCGAGTGACCTGATGGATGATCTATGTTGCTTTTTCCTGGAAGCCGTAGAGGAGTTCTTGTGCCGCGTTGCGCAAGGGCGACCCCGTGCGGCGCTGCCCCCAGAGCGGTCCTCAGGCTGTGTATGGGAGCCGCGCGGTACTGGTGACAATGGCCGTGACACCGCGGGCCGCGGGCAGCCCTGCTGATGAGAACAGCCAGGGATGTGCTGGGAGAGACAGATCCGAAACCTCGTGATCCCGGAGGGCTCAGGGCCCGGGCTGTCCACAGACGCACCCAGGAAACAGTGTCTTCAGCTGCCCTGAACCTGTTGCTCTAAATCGTACTAGTTTATTCCGTGAATAATAAATACATAGTCCTTTTTCAACGTATGTGCTAAGTTCAGAGGAGTGATGCTACCACATAGTTTTTCTTGTCAGGAATCTGCACCTTAGAGGGTGTTTTTTTTTCCCTCCATATTGTATTGGTGCATATTATCTGTACCCCTTTTTATATCTTTTTTTATCTTATTTTTTCTTTTTTGAAATTTGAATCCAAGTTAACATATGGTGTAATAATAATTTCAGGAATAGAATTTAGTGATTCATCACTTCTGTGTAAAACACCCCGTGCTCATCCCAACAAGTGCCCTCCTTCATGCCCATCCCCCATCTAGCCCATCCCCCGCCCAGCACCCCATCAGCAGCCCTCGGTTTGTTCTCTGTATTCAAGAATCTCTTAGGGTTTGCCTCCCTCTCTGTTTTTATCTTATTGTTCCTTCCTTTCCCCTATGTTCACCTGTTGTGTTTCTTAAATTCCATATATGAGTGAAATCATATGATATTTGTCTTTTTCTGACTGGCTAATTTCACTTAGCCTAATACATTCTAGCTCCATCCATGTTGTTGCAGACAGCAAGATTTCATTCTTTTTCATTGCCAAGTAATACCCCACTGTGTATGTATTCCACATCTTTATCCATTCATCTGTCAGACATTTGGGCTCTTTCCATGCTTTGGCTACTGTCGATAGTGCTGCTATAAACACTGGGGTGCATGTGCCCCTTCGAAACAGCACACCTGTGTCCCTTGGATAAATTCCTAGTAGTGCAGTTGCTGGATCTTAGGGTAGTTCTGTTTTTCATTTTTTGAGGAGCCTCCATCCTGTTCTCCAGAGCGGCTGCAGCAGTGTGCATTCCCACCAGCAGTGCCGGAGGGCTCCCCTTTCTCCGCATCCTCGCCAGCATCTGTTGTGGCCTGAGTTGTTACTGTTAGCCGTTCTGACAGGTGTCAGGTGGCATCTCGTTGTTTTGATTTGTATTTTCCTGCCGATGAGTGATATTGAGCATTTTTTTCATGTGTCTCTTCGCCATCTGGATGTCTTCTTTGGAGAAGTGTCTTTTCATGTCTTCTGCCCATTTCTTCCCTGGATCATTTGTTTTTGGGGTGTTTAGTTTGTTAATTCTTTATAGATTTGGGATACTAACCTTTTATCTGATATGAGATTTGCAAATATCCTCTCTCGTTCCGTCAGTTGCCTGTTAGTTTTGCTGATCGTTTCCTTCCCTGTGCAGAAGTTTTTATCTTGATGAGGTCCCAGTAGTTCAGTTTGGCTTTTGTTTCCCTTGCCTTCGGAGACATGTCAAGTAAGAAGTTGCTGTGGCTGAGGTCAAAGAGGTTGTTGCCTGTTTTCTCCTCTAGGATTTTGATGACTTCCTGTCTTATATTTAGGTCTATCATCCATTTTGAGTTTATTTTGGCATATGGTCTAAGAAAATTCTGTATCCCTTCTTAAATAACATCTTTGGTTATTTACTCTGTCTTCTTACTAAAATCACTAATTCTTCATTTACCCTATGATTTCAAAGTCTCTTCATCGATCTGACTTCACACTTTCACCTCTGTTAGATACCTTTTTTTAATATTTAAAAAAAATGTTTAAGTTTTTAAAATTTATGTTGGGAGAGAGCAAACAAGAGGAGTAGGGGCAGAGAGAGGCAGGGGAGAGAGAATCCGAAGCCGTGCTGTCAGCACAGAGCCTTTTGCTGGACTTGAACTCGTGAACTGCGAGATCATGGCCTGAGCCGAAATTAAGAATCGAACACTTAACTGACTGAGCCCAGGTGCCCCCCCCCCTTATTTTTTAACACTTAAAAAATATATTTATTGTTTTTTGAGAAGGAGAGAGAGAGAGAGACAGAGTACCTCCGTTAGATACCTTCAGTTCACTGTTCTTTCACTGTGTCTCTGCCCCTGAGGGGATCACTTTCTGTCTTTCTCCGCCTTTCTGTGGATTATTAAAACTCACTGTCTTCTCTTTCTTTCTGTGACGTTCCCAGGCTAACATTCGTTGTTCCTTTCCTTTCTCTGTTACCTCTTACCTTTGTTATTAGTGAGGTGGCCCCGTATCCTTTTCCATAACCTGCTCGCAGTTTTCAAATCGGCGTAGTGCACGTGGTGGTTAATCAGCGAATATTAACATAAATACTCAACGTTTCACCACCAAGTCTGCATTTTCTCTTAAAACAAAAAACCAGCAAGAAATCGAATGAATCGCCGTAAATAAAGCAGGAAACACACCGTCTCCCTCTTCTTGGAAAGCGAATACTTAATAAACCCTTTAACTCTGCGGGAGGAGTGGGTGTCCTCGCCTCGCCAGACCTAACTCAGTGCCCATCCTCTCCTCGCTCCTCACTTGTGCCCTCCAAGGGCACTCATTCGCTTTCTAAGAAGTTAACAGAAACGTTTACTAAGGGGATGAGTAGCTGAACAAGTGCAAACTGTGTTTCAAAATTCTGCTCAAGTGCAGGTTATTAGCTTTGTGGATGAAATATACTCATGGCACTTTGCAAACAGTACTCAGACCAGGGACCCGAGGCTTCTCGCCCCGTGAAGCTTTCAGCCCCGCGTCGTGTGTCTTGTTTAGGGCCAGCCTCAGCCATTTCTGTGCCTTTTAGTAGAGTGTCAATGAAATTGTTTCATATGGAAGAATTCAAAGACTCTTAAAAGTTGAGGCTATCTTAAACATCCAATGTAATATTTTCCTTCAACGTTGCAGTGTATGTTGTTAATATACAGTGATAACACCATCATCGTATTATTTGCATTTAAACTATAAGCATGATAATCATAGGTTGTTAAAGTGAAAAGTACCTATTAAATGAGGTAGTTCCTGTCACCAGGAACGTCAAACGGTGCTCTAAGTTCACACGATGTGCTTTGGACACAGGTAGGGCCATTCACCCTTGTCTCCTCAATTTGAGGCCAGATCGGAGCTGTTCCCTAGCCTTGCTAATGTAAAGAGAGCAAAGGGTTGGGGCGCGTGACGGGCTCAGTCGGTTAAGCGTCTGACTTCGGCTCAGGTTGTGATCTCATGGTTCATGCGTTCAAGCCCCCCGTCGGGCTCTGCCTGCTTCAGATTCTGTGTCTCCCTCTCTCTCTGCCCCTCACTCACTCACTCACACTCTGTCTCTCTCTCTCTCTCTCTGTCTCTCTCTCAAAATAAATAAATAAATATTAAACAAAATTTTTAAAGAAAAGGATCATAGAATTTGAAGAAAGCAATCGAGATTATGTTTTCCACACCTTTCAATTTACAAATTTGTATCTCCCTTTGCGCTTAAATATGATTACACACGTCCTGTGTTCTTGTACCGCCCCCATCTCGTGCCACATCTGTGACCCTTTGCTTCATTCCGTTACCAGTTATGACGGATGTTAAAAACGTGTAGCAATTCATGAATAGTTTTAAAAAATCATTAGAATTCTTACAGTAGGTGATTAACAAAGAATACAGGTAGATAATTATTTTTATTATTTTGGGAGCCTCAGCATTTATAGAATCAATAACTACGTTCTAGCTTTTCAGAACTAATTGGGGTTTTATTTCTGATCAAGAGTCCGATGTAATGTCTTACTAACATTCAGAAAAGGAAACTAGACAGTAAGACATTTTCTAACTGAAGAAGTTGGGTATTTCAGAACGATTGCAAACCCACAAAAATGAACAAAAAAATAATTTTTCCTTGTGCTCTGTAAATGCCTTAGCAACACGCTTACACTTGTTGCTTTATTTTGACAAATCTTTTTAATTACCATAGTAATGTGCCTGAGGCAGGCAATTTGAAAAATACAGTTATAACAAACAAAACAATTAAAATCACAGGAATCCTACTACCAAATAATAGAAATGTACAGAGTAGTTTCACTTATTTTAAAGATATTTATCCTATTTATTGTGCTATTTCAGATTACCTTTTATTGTAGGCATTATCCCAATAAATATTTTTCAAAAACACTATTTTAATGACCACGTAATAATTTAGTTTATGGATGATAATAATTTATTTAACAATTTTGTTTTTAAATGTTCTATTTTTTTCTAGTGTTTAACAATTATAAGTAACAATTTGACCATATTTATACTTGTTTCCACTGGGTATGTTTCCAGAAGAATTACTACTGGATGAGAAAGCAGGTATATTTTATTTTATTTTTAAATTATTTTTGTATCGTGCTACCTGATTGGCTCAGTTGGTTACGCCTCTGACTCTTGATTTCGGTTCAGGTCATGATCTCACAGTTTGTGAGTTCGAGCCCCACGTTGGGCTCCACGCTGATAGTGGAGAGCCTGTTTCAGATTCTCTCTCTCTTCCTCATTTTTTCCTCCTTTCTCTGTCCCTTCCCTGCTCTCTCTCTAAATAAACAAACAAACAAACAAACAAACAAACTTAGAAGATTATTTTTTGTATGGAAGTAGAGCGGATAAAAATGTTACCTTGGTTTCGGGCATACAAATAGTAATTTGGCAACTCTGCACTTAGGCTGTGCTCACAAATGTAGCACCCTCTGTCCCCCGACAACACTGTCACAACGCCGTCGTCTGTATTGCCTGTGCCATGCTTTTTATCCCTGTGACTCGTTCATTCCATAGCGGGAACCCTGTTCGTCCCTCTCCCCTTCCCCCGTTTTGCCCATCCTCCAATCCCCCTTCCCTCTGACAACCATCAGTTTCTTCTCTGTATTTAAAGGGTCTGATTCTGCTTTTTGTTTATTCATTTGCTTTGTTTTTTTAAATTCCACGTATAAGAGAAAAACGTATGGTATTTGTCTGTCTCTGTCTGACTTATTTTACTTGGCATCACACCTGCTAGGTCCATCCATGTTGTTGCTGATGACAAGATCTCATTCTCTTTTTACGGCTGAATGATAATCCATTGATTATATCCATTCATCGGTCGATGGACATTGGGCTGCTAACACATCGGAGCTGCTGTAAATAATGCTGCAGTAAACATAGGGGTGCACTTATCTTTCCAAATTAGTGTTTTTGTTTGCTTTGAGTAAATACCCAGTACAGGAGTTATGGGATTGTTTCTAGTTTTTTGAGAACCCCCCATACCGTTGGAACCTGCACATTGTCAAGGCTCCTGCTGTGTACTGTGAAGTTACTTTCTAGAGAGACGTGCCTGGCCATCAGCAGAGGGGTGTCCCCTTTTCATCCCAATGCATGTTAGTTTTTATTTATTTATTTCAATTAGATGACTAGTGGTAGGTAATTATTTTCATTTTGCTTTGTCTCTTTTCAGTGTATTTCTTAAAATTACATTTCTTTTGCTTAATTTTTACTTTTCATTTAGCGTGTAAAACTAATTTAGGTTAAATTGATGTTTTGAAGCCTCAGACAGAATGTTTTATGGCATTATTCTTATCCTAATTATTATTTTCATGGCAAATCACTACGTTTAGAATCATGGACCATTGCTTCACAAGGTTTTAATAAGCACCTACAAAAGTTTACAAGAGTGTTTATCCAATATCTGTCATGATATTGAGAAAATAAAAGCAAAAGAAAATAGAACTTTGTTTCATCTTTCAAGTCTAGAACTTTATTAGCATTTTATAGTAAGTGATATAAGAATAATTATTCCATATGTTTAATACAGTTCTGAAACTAGCAACTATATTAACTTTTTGCCTGAGAGTTATAGAATTTAGATCTCATAGTGTAATCTAAATCGTTCTATTAGCCGTTTTCTCTCAACTCACCTTAGCCATTATTCTGTCTTCTGATTTCCTGTCCAGCTGAGTCTGGTCACCTGATACTCCCTATAGCAGTTACTTGTGCAGAAAATTGGGAAAAATTTCTAAGACTAGAATAGAGTACATTTAATGGCAACAGACTTGGTCGATAAGGCATCTCTAATTTGGGGTTTTTTTTTAATCTCCAAAGAGTTCTTGAATAATATCTCACAAACATCTGGACTACTGTATAGTATCATTTTCTGTCATTCCCACTTGGTCCTGTGATTCCCAAGAGCCCCATGGTGATGTCATTTGCCAGTTTCAGTTCCAGCCCCTATAAAGTTAGTCACCTGTCCATCCTTCAGTACCTGGTGTCAGGAAAAAAGTTCTTCAGTCCATGTTGTGTTACTAGGCCACATGTTGTGTTACTAAGGCGCAAGGCAGTGTTACCTGTAGTCTCTTTATTTCACGATACAAAACTGCTCTTCTCTGTGCTTCCATAGGGACGCACATTTGAGAGTGGTGTGACCTCAGGCAAACTGAGAAGAACAATTGCATTAAACTAAGTCACCCGTCGTTACCTCCGATGGGAAGCCATCATTCATGAGTCGACCTTGTACACTCCAGTTCTGTTAAATATCCTCGTGAGTTTCCATCCGTGTAGTTGGGTCACATCCAACAGTCTTTGGAAGGTTGAGGGTAACCTTTGTTCCTAAGTAGGAGCCTAATCTTGATGGTCATGTAGAAGCTTCAAAGGTATTTAACAAGTATGTACTATCACCTTCTCAATGTTTATGCAAAATTTGCAAATTTTTATGCCCCAGAAGCCTGTTGTGCTTGCTTACCCACCCACTAAAGTTTCAGGAAAAAAAAAAAAAAAAGATATGTCTAAGTTGATCAAAACCATGTATCTTAGATCTTAAGGTTGGCCTTTCTGTTGGACTTCTATTCATGCTTGCTAAGTTTGTTTGATATCATCGAATAAGACACATCTAGCTTAATATCTTAAGTCTATTTTGAACTCCGAGGCAAAGCTACACATTCTACAACTATTCAGTTAATTTGAATTAAAGTACAGCATTTTCGATTTCTTCTTATGATTTTTGTTTGGATATAGGTCTCGTTCAATACCATACGTTTGATATATTCGCCATTCTGTCTGCTTCTTGCTTTCTAAAAATGTGACAAACATTTGAGGCAGCGATGTCATTGTCGAATAGGACCATGAAGAAGATAAGAGCCTGTAGGATCCTTAAAAAAAAAAAAAAAAAAAATCTTCCCTAAAACATAAGAGACTCTCAAAGACTAAGAAAAAACTGAGGGTAAGGGGGATGAGGGAGGGGGGAGAGGGGGTGATGGGCATTAAAAAGGGCACATGTTGGGATGAACACTGGGTGTTATATGTAAACCAATTTGAAAATAAACTATTATAACAAAAAAAAAATCTTCCCTTTAGGAAAGAAAAGGTGACTTCTACCGCCAGCACCTCTAGGTGCAGCGATGTAACCAGCGATAAAGCTCTTGTCTCTCTGTTCTGGTTCCGTGTTTCTTTATGATTTATTCAGGGATTTTAAAGAAACCCTGCCATGTGCTTCCCTGAGGTGCTTATACGCTAAGTGCTCCTCGTTTGCCTGGTCTCCTCTGGTGGTGGTGGTGGGACTCAACTTCAAGAATGACCAGAGGTAGACAGTGCAAGTTCTAATGGTGGTTGTAGAAGTGGAAGTAGTCGTGCTTCGAACAGTGTGTTACATGCAGCCATTCCTGCCACAGTCCAGCGGAGTCACCAGCATGGTTGTATCAGATTGTATCAGATTGAAAAAGTAAGTATGGGAAAAGTTCTGCACATAAAGATTTTCCAAGGAAACCACTGAGAATCTGGTGTTAAAACGACTCACCTATTTCAAGGGAAGAAAGAGAGGGTAATGAAAGCCAGAGATACTTGAGAGACGTTTTCAGAGAAAGCGAGTGTCACGCTCTGAGCTCTGGTGTCCCTCGTTGCCACCTCAGAGCCCCAGCAAGCTTGGCGGTCTGCGATGCTTGAGTCTAACTCTTCATCCTTTTAGAAAATCAAAATCTTACAGCATAATCGAAAAGGACATTTCCAGGAAATGTGGCAAGAGCACATTGGGATAAAATAAACTTAAGATAAAGAAATTTTATTGACGTTGACTCTTGGATGCCAGGAGCCCCTCCCGCTGAATTGTAATAGTTTCAGGCATCCGTTTACCCAGGCAGAGAATGGGCCCTCGCCCGCAACATGTGTCCTCGCGAATCGATAGCAAGGCCTGGTGTGTGAGAAGCAGGTCACGTACCTCCTGAGGCCCTAAGCGACGCAGCGTCGGCCCACAGGGGACGCAGACTCCCAGCTTCAGACCCACACCCCGCCTCCAGCCGGAGAATTTCAGGTGCAGCAGGGCCGACCGGAGCAGTGCGCCTGCACTGCCCTCGTTTGCAAAGCCTGCCTCCTAACCAGGGAGGGCTGCGGGGAGGCAGAGCCTAGCAGAAGAGACACAGAGAAGAAGACGTGAAGAAGTGAATGCTGTGGCCCGGCAAGGAGACTCTGCATGAGTCCAGTTAAAAAGGCTTTTGTGACATAACTCGCTCAGACGGGTTACTTGCGCCCAAAGTAAAGAATGACCAGAGGCAGAGGTGCCCACTGGCAGGGGCGTCCACCTGTTTGAAAGAGACCGACAGAGGTGCCGGCGGAACCAGCCGTGCATTGCCACGAGCCCCACTTCATGCTCCTCTAAGCACCTGAGTAACTCATGGAAGCTCCCAGCTCACAGAGTAAGAAGTAAGTAAGAAGTTGCAACGGCATCCATATAAATAGGACAGGAAAATGAAAGACAACATTGTTTGGGAACAGTTGACAGGAATGGATGGAAATGCCCAGATTCGGAAATGAAGAGCATGTAAAAACAAAAGCAACACAGAATACTATAGGGATGCTGTGGAATTTCTCTTAAAAATGACCAAGAGGAATATAGCATGGAAAAGACCCAGAAGGAGTATGCATTTAAATGTATGTCCTAAGAAATTGAGAGGGGGAGCAGGTTTTTTGAACTTTTAAGAAAATTAAAGAGGCCATGAGTTCTATGAAATAAATCACAGGTGAAAGAAGTAAGCTCAAGAGATTAGACAGAGCTGGCCAAACCGAGTAAAGCATTTGATGACAAACATGAAATTATTTCAAAATCTAAATATTAGCAACACCAATGAGTAGAATTAGCATTTTTTAAAAGCTGAGTGAAATATTAGGAACATAGGGTGGAGAAAGTAGCACACAACGTAGAGAGACAGAACCAGAACCCAAGTAAGATTAGATACTTTAGCTACTGATCATAGCGTTGGTCAAATATACAAATAATCACTGTTTCCGAAGACAGGAAAATCGGAGCAGGAAAAAAATGCAAAAATGAGTAAAAGAAAGCTTTCTGGAATGACGTTTATGTGAATCTCTGTATAGAAGGAGCTTGTTACATGATAAGAAAATATATTTCAATAAACAAAGTTTTATCAAATACTTAAGCTTGGTGGGAAACACGTTATTAAAAAATCTGGAGGTAAATATAATTGTTTAAATAATGATTATTCATGAAGCTCTAATGGTTACTGTGGAGAAATGGTGGTGATTTGGGGCACCTGGGTGGCTCAGTCGGTTAGCCATCCGACACTTCAGCTCAGGTCATGATCTCACGGTCTGTGAGTTTGAGCCCTGTGTCGGGCTCTGTGCTGACAGCTCAGAGCCTGGAGCCTGCTTCAGATTCTGTGTCTACCTCTCTCTCTCTACCTGCCCCCCACTCATACTCTGTCTCTCTCTGTCTCAAAAATAAATAAATGTTAAAAAAGATTAAAAAAAAAGAAATGAAGGTCATTTCATTCTTGAAATAAAGTAGAAAAATAATATTACATTAAATGTAATTCACTGTTACAAAAAACAATATGTTACTTAAAAACAAAAGGGACCCTAGAGAGTAAGTGCCGAGTGGAGCGAGGTGTCGTAACAGACCCTGGGAGCGGCCGAAATGGATGCATTGAGGAAACTATACTGTTTAGAGGTAGAAGGGGACCACTGCTTCCTTCTCCCTCCTCATCACCGGTGGGGAAAAGGCTTGAGAACAGATAAGCCCTGTCACAAATGATAGAATAGAAAGAACGTATTAAGGAAATTGAAATAAAAAATATGTAAAATAATATGAAAAAATTGGACATTTTTGTTCTAATAATAAATATAATTTGATATCCTCAATTATTAAAAATAATATTTCTTATTAAGTGCCCTAAAGAAGATAAATGGTATTTTTAATGTAAAATTTATTTATTTTAAGAGAGAGAGAGCATGAACAGGGCTGAGGCAGAGAGGGAGAGAGCCGGAGAATCCCAAGCAGGCTTCAGCACTGAGCCCAATGTGGGGCTTGATCCCACCAATCAAGAGATCATGACCCGGGCCGAAACCAAGAGTCCACCAAACAGTCTTCTTACAGAGAGTTTAAATCAAATATTTGCAAAGATATCAGGGATGCAACAAGTGTCCGGGAGAGGAGGGGGAGGGGAGAAGACGACAGACTGGAGAAGGAGAAAGAGAAAGAGGGAGGGTAGGAAGGGAAAAACTCCAATGAGAAAAGCCAGCATCCATGCACTACTTTCCGAAGCTTTCAGCCGAACCTCAGAGCTCATTTGATCTTTTCCACAGCCCCGTGAGGAGGTACTGGTATCATTGTCCTCGTCTAGGGGGCGGCACAGGGAGCTAAGGCTTGCCTTGGTGTCCCGGCTCACGCCGCGGGGCTGGGGCTGCAGGCGGGCAGCCTGACTGCACGGCCCCCCATCTTCCCTGCCGTGCTCACACCCCAGTGCGCACCAAAGGTGACGCTAATGCAGTAAAACGTTAAATAGTTCAAGGATGGTCGAAGGCCCCTTTCACCTGTGTAAACCGTAAGTCCCCAAGAAGTTCTAAATCTTCAGACATCACACTTATTCTTGGCATAGAGAGAGTAAAACCTGTAAGACCGTTCAGAAAGAATTCAGTCGAAGTGCAGTAGTAGTTAACAGACCAGAGTGCATCAGGCAGATAAGAAATAAAGCTACAAAGTATTTAAAAATATAATTAATTCTTCAGTTGATCGCAGCTAAATATCCCTGAGAATGTTCCAGGATTTTGATTTTTAAAGTCTTGGAGTATTTCAGTACAGAACTTAAAGTCCTTTAGAAAATACTTTGTTATTAAAATTATTTCATCCAGTTCTTGGCCTTAGATTATATCTTAATAATGTTTATGATCCTTCCACTGGGCTGACAGTTCTTCTATTTAACAGACAAGGTGAAAGATAGAAATCAAGCACTTTAGTTTCCTTTTTGTTATACATGAGCATTGGCCCGAAAATGTGACCCATTTCCTCGTCTATTCAGTAAAAATAGCCTATGCGAAAGCAATATGCCTATTTATAACAAATCAGCCAAATCCAAAAAAGGGTAAAATTTTAGCCTTGTGAGATTTCATACATCAGTTCTATCAGACATTATAGTGCAAGTTTATTTTTTTTTAATTTTTTTAATGTTTATTTATTTCTGAGAGACATAGAGGCACAGCATGAACAGGGGAAGGGCAGAGAGAGGCAGACACAGAATCGGAAGCAGGCTCCAGGCTCTGAGCCGTCAGCACAGAGCCCGACGTGGGGCTCAAACTCACAGACCGCGAGATCATGACCCAAGCTGAAGTCGGCCGCCCAACCGACTGAGCCACCCAGGCGCCCCTATAGTGCAAGTTTAAATTGGTTAAATCTTTCTGAAATCAATCTTATTATATTTATCAAGAACTTTTAAATATTCATAACCTTTGACCTGTAAGTTAAATTATTCCAGTAACACAGAAGTAGATTTCAGTATTATTCATAAAATTGAAAATTCAAATACATCCTAAATGTAGAAATATAGCAAAACGGTTACTGAAATAATAAATCACTCATACACTTGACTCAAATGAAGACCTTAAAAGAATGATGCTAATTTTGAATTACCTAAGAAAACAGCTAGGAGAGAAGACATTAAGATAAAAATGAGAATGTCAAAAACGTGTATATCAAATGATCTCAGCCACATAAACAATTATATGAAGAGAGAACATTTAGAGAAAAAAATGCCACAATCTTGTATTCACTGAGTCCGAGTTTTGGGAGAATAAATGAATGATGCTTCATTCAATCATTCAGCCTTTACGAGTGTTCCAAAACTGTGATTTGAAAATGGTAGAAATACTTCCTTTTACTTATTTTTCTTAAGTCTCTTCCCTTTGGGGGGATTATCCATTCTTCCTTTTCGTGATGGAGGCCTTGGAAAGGACAGACTTCGAAGAGGGTGTGTTTTCAGAAGAGAAGGACTATCGGATGAAAGAAAGCGGCTTACCTGTCCCCATGCCATGAGAATTCCTAGAGCATACGCTCGGAGCAGCGTCCTGGGTACGGCACACAGGACACTAGGAACGACAACGTCAGAGATTTCAACATTTTATTATGTAGCAACCAAAGAGTATATGAAAAACACGTGTGCATTATTGAAAGGATCTTGACCACAAAATAAATCTCTTGAACATCAAGATGAGAAAATCTGAAAATCTGACCAGGCAGTTTCAGTGTTTCGTACATAATAACCCCTGGAGGGAGCGGAGAGGCACTCTGAAAAATTACGAATTCATGGACTTTGCCTCTGAAAGTTTGATCTGTTGATCCGAAGCAGGGCTCGGGAATTAAAATTCTTATGAGCATTCTGAGGCAGTATCTTCAGACGGCTGTGAGACGCAGTGACTTCAAACTTTCAGATGACGGGTTGGCTTTCCCTGTAGAAATCTCAGAAAAAGAAGATCATTCATGAATATTCTCCCCCAAATTAGACTGTGTGTGAGAAATACGCAGTCTTCAGCAGGCGTCTCCTACCACGAAATCCTATCCGTCCGATAGGGTAGACCTCGTCTATTAAAATAGATGAGTGTTTGACTGAACATTCTGCTGTGTAATCAATTGAAATCAGAAATGTATAAGAAATCCAAATCTTGGGGTGTTTGGGTGGCTCAGTGAGGCGAGTGTCCTGTTCTTGATTTCGGCTCAGGACATGATTCCAGAGTCGTGACATTGAGCCTCGCATTGGGCTCAGTGCTGAGCGTGGAGCCTGATGGGGATACTCTCTCTGCTCCTCCCTTGCTCTCTCTTTCTCTTTCTAACACCAACAACAACAACGACAAAGAAATCCAAATCTTATAACTTTTATATTTAAAAAATGAAATTTCGGGCAGATCAACATATCATAATGGAATTTTCTTATGAATTTTCAAGCAACTGATTAAATACAGGTACAAAAGAGTAATTCCAATTGACTTTGGTAAACACAGAAATTCGCAAAAGATGAATTTTCATGACTAATTAATAGTCAATGAAAATACTGTTCTGAAATGACTATCAGTATGTATACTTCATTGCAAATACTGTTTTCTTCGAATAATGTCACGCCTCGACTTGGAACCATCGTCTTTGCAACGCAGAGCTTACGTTCAGTGCACCCAAGCGTGTGTGCACTTACGTCCTAAATCTGTGATTCCCCAGCCTGCCTCACAGTCGTCTGAAATGTGCATGGACCTCCGGGCGTCTGGGTGGCTCAGTCTGTTAAGCGTCCAACTTTGGTCAGGTCATGATCTCGTGGTTCGTGAGTTCAAGCCCCGCATTGGGCTCTGTGCTGATGGCTCAGAGCCTGGAGCCTGCTTTGGATTCCATATCTCTCTCTCTCTCTGCTGCTCTCCCACTCAAGCTCTGTCTCTCTGAAAAATATTAAAAAAATTGTTTTTCGAAATGTGTATGGAAACAGATATGTAGCCTCATACTCTGGTGAGATATCGGAAAGTTGGAGGGAGGAACACACTCAGGAGTCTCTTTTTTTTTAGAAAAATGTACATAAATTTTGATGATCAGTCATGTTGGAAGACTGCCGTTCTGACTGTAAATGGCTGGAATGTTCTTCCCTAATAAAGACCTACACTGTGGCTTTGTTAGCCACCGAAGAGAGTGTCTCAAATACACCCAGTGGGTTTATGACACTTTGATCACACTCCTCATTGTTTCCATGTCACTGCAGTGTTTTCTTCTGCACACTTCTGTTTGGGGACGCATTAATTCGGCTCAGTAGATAGTAACAACTTTAGGAGCCTCTTGTCATTCATCACTCCCCTATCAGCCTCACTGTAATGAGAATTGCTTCAATGCCAAAAGAATGAATAATGCCAGTCCCTGAGCTAATTAATGGCACTCCTGTCACTTTATGTCCAGGATAGTAATTAAATATTGCTGATGAAATGGGCCCAAATTTCACACACAGTGTGGGGGCCGTCTTACAGGCCTTTAACTTAATTTGGAGCTTTGTAGAGCATCTATGCCAGACTCGTGCATTCCGGAGAGAACGGGGCTCGCCTTCTCAGGTTAATTTTCTTGATAGTTAGAAGTTGTTGTCAGGTATAAAGACTCCTTTTCTGTAAGGGCCACTAAGACAGTTACTGAAAAACCCTATGGCCATAAAGAGGGATTAGACTTGAGTGATATTTCAACAGAAATGGTTGCATTCTCATTGCGTCGAGAAGAGGAATCAATGATTTTTTAACCAACAAGGAGTGAGCATATAAAACACAATCAGTTTGTGAATCATTCACAGTTGAAGGGTAGAAGGACGCCAGAGGGAAGGAAGATAGATTGAGAGCTTACCTGGGACAGAACGACGCCTGGGAACATCTCAGCAGGTCCTCTGTCAGGTTACCTAATCTAACCAGCGGCAGGCGGGCCGCACAAGGACTTAACGCCCGTCTAGAAGTTTCTATTTGATAGAGGCTTCTAGAGTAACTAGGACTACGACACCCACTCTAACTCCGATTTTGTAAATCGATGTTCCTCTCTTTGTGTTGAATTGAGAAGAGGAATACAGCAGACATCTGACACTTGTAGGAAACTCGGTTCTCCAGATGATGGGACGCTCAAAACTAGAGGTTTCTGCCTCCTCATTTTGGAGGAGTTTGGGCCTTTTTCCTCTTGGAAAGTAGCCTTTTTTCCTCATGACAGGACAGGGTCATGTTCATTCATACGTGTATCGAGAGCACCGATCGATCTGGTAGTATGCTGTGTTGACTGACCAAGGAGGTCATACTTGAATGTTTGTGAGGGAATGTTTTCCAGAAAAATCTTCTCCCTGGGTGAACCTGGTAGGGTCCCCACGAGGATAGAACTGCACCGATGGGGCGTCGGGGTGGCTCAGTCAATTGTGCATTCCGACCCTTGGTGTCTGCTCAGGTCATGATCTCGCGGTTCATGAGTTCAAGCCCTGTGTTGGGCGCCGACCGCGTGGCGCCTCCTTGGGATTCTGTCTCCCTCTCTCTCTGCCCCTCCCCTGCTTGCTCCCTATCTCTCTATGTCAAAAATAAATAAATAAACATTAAAAAAAAAAAAAGGAAACGCACCCAGGAAGTGAGAATGTTTGGGTAGAGGAAGAAAAGGACGCCTGCAGTCGAGGAGAGCTTCCCAGAAATAATGCACACGGCAGTCTTCAAGAAGGAGCGAAACCCGGTGGGCTGGAAAGGTGGTGCGGGCTTCGCTTTTCTGCCATTTCCGCTTGTTTGTTTCCACTCTGTGGCGAAGTCATGGCCTGAAAACAACAAAAACAATCATGTTAAATGTAGTTCATAGTGTTCACTTCTCCGCCTCCTTATCCGGGCTTCTGAGCATCGTCCACTGTCAGTCTGGTTAAAGTCGCACTCAGCCGCCACCCCAGGAGGAGGTCGCCATCCGGGGTCAGGCCCGTGCAGCCGCAGGAACGTACCCCCATTTCTTATGGTGACGGAGGAAGTCCTCAGGGGAAGCGACAGGTCTGAGTACCTAGTAGGTCCCTGAACAGCAAGGCTCAGCACACGGACACCTACGCACAAGCTCCGGACCGCTGCTCTCTGTCCTGGTCCTTTGTCCCACTCTCCCAAAGCCCTCCTAAACTCCTCCTCCTCTCCCAGGGAGAACTACCTTGATGATTCAAAGTTTTACCCGTAAGTTCCAATGAGTTAATTGGCATCTGGCTTTTCTCTTGATAATGTCATTAAGAAAAGGGTTTCCTGCTTGAGGGTGGCAGGCGGCAGGGGCTCATGCAGCTAAAACTTTGTAGAGACTTTTTTTTTTTAGTTGCCACCAGGGTAATATTCCAATCAGGTAATTGTAAAAAAATTACAGGTATTCTGTCCCCAGCGTTACAACACTCTTTTTCCTTTCCACATAGTATTTTTTTAATAATTGAATTATAATTTCTCTTTGATGCATGCCATTATTACCGTTATCTTAATACAATAGGTTTCTTCTCTCGATTCTTTGGATATTACCACTTAATGGACATAACTGGGTAAATAACAGGAATTGGTTCTGCGTCACTAAGACTGTCCAGAGTTACATCTACCCTTTTTGTAAAGTGAGAGATCATTTTTCTTAGACTTTCCGATTTTTTACATTATTTCCCTCAAAATCATAGTGTCTCTGATTCAGGCAGGTACTGAGACCCCTCACTGCTATTAGTTTATCAGAAATAGGTGCGTGCCTACTGTTTTACAGTGATGTTTTCCTTTAAAAACAATAGTATGTGTTTTATGCATAATCATCCACTACAATTTACGAAAGAAAAACTGATATTCTGGGCTCCCCTGGCAAGTGGTGATGTGAGATGTGTACTTACTAATCGAGTAACGAACCAGACAGACGGAAGTGTGCTGAGGGTCCCTGATAACTGAATGAAATGGTTTAAGAGTCCTGAGTGTAAACTGTCCCTTGGCCTGTGCACTTAAGAAGGTGGGGTCATCTCTCCAGGAGGCAAAAACGGTGTATATGAATGAAGTGTGGGCTCTAAACCCCAAAAGCTAATAGAGGCCAGAGAAAATGTAGGGAGAGCCAAGGAGACAGCACTGATGGTTCTGGAGTTAGTCCCGAGTAAACCAGTCGGCGCTGAAGAAATAATGAGTGCTAACTGATACAAGCGTGAGCTTCCCTCACCCTGTTTATCAGTAATAATCAAGCTCTGCAAAAGTTACTCATACTATTCAAAAACAGTATTACAAATATTGGGACAATTTTTTCCCTCTTCCTTCGTTCACAAAGAAAATAGCCTGATTCTTAGATGTTATCGGTATTCCTCTGGTTTGAATATTCTTGGCTGAGAACTGCTAGCCTTAGTGTTAGAGGTGATTCCAGAACCTGGCTAGGTGCAGGGGCTCATCTGTGACCCTGTAACAGCGAAAGCATTGCTGAGGCCTCTGTAGTCACCCCGAACCCGTCCTTCCAAATCCCTTGGAGAACCAGCTCCAATGTGCCTCAGAGTGTTCTGGTTGCTGTGACAGTTTTCAGGTTCAAAATCAGCCACCCACTAATAGTAGCCATCAGTATTTCTAATTTTCATCTGATCGTGATAGTGTATTTAACTATCAGGTTGCCGGAGACGTAAGTTCCACGAGTGTATTCTGCTCAGCAGTTTGCCAAGGAGACACAGCAATCTGAAATCAGGTCAAAGGAACAGTACAGGACTTTTTGTTGTTGTTTTTATGTAGAACTTTGAAGGTAAAGGCCACTACAGGTCTTGTTACAAAAACAAACAAACAAAAAACCCACAAAATCCAAGAAACTAGTTTCGTAGAAATAAATAGCACGTGAACAAATAGCAAGAAATAGATTCTAATACTGTAAGGATGAAATCTTAAATATCGATTTTGTTTTCCTAGGAGATCTAGTACATTTTCCTTGTAGCTTTATTGCTGTGGTCAGTCAATTTGACATGTCCTCTTGTGAACTTATGAGTCAGGAGTCTTCACATTTTGACCTTGACCATTTGCATGACTAAAGTGATACTTGAGAGTTAAATAGAATCTTGTTCCATTTATTCCCTTCTGCTTTTCAGGGACCCTTCATTTTTAAAAGCATCTATTTGTTACAACTTGGTATATTCTTGCAACATCCCAGTAAATAGTGATTCTGATTTCAGGAAAATCAGTATATGAGTTTCAGTCAACAACCTTTTTATCTTTCGTTGGATCTGATGGAGTGTTACCACCCAATTCACGCAATGGGGTGAAGAATCACACTGAGAAGAATTAGGGAGTATACCTCGTGCTCAGTACAGAAAGGAAAGCTCTCTTCTTCAGGAAAGAGGAAATTGATGTTTGAATATTTATGTCCTTCTCAACACTCAGCAAGTTTCTCCTGGATTTATTTCTGTATTCGAAGAGCAAAACAGTTCCTTTATCTGTGTACAGTTTATAAATACTGGCATTTTATTGTTTAAGGTCATTTTGTAGTCATTTTGTTCTGTAAAATCAATGTTTAGAAGTGTGGTGAATTTCAAAACAGTATCCTATCCTACCCGATCAAGTCATAGCGAACCCTAACACTTTGGTGTGTTTCGGACAGCCACAGAGTAGAGGCCAGTGACAGGCCAGAAACAGTGGCTTATAGGACAAAGAGAAAAGGTGAATTTTGTTCTTAGAAATATTAGAATCTATGCATTGTCTGCTGTTCCAAAACTCTTCCTCTGTAGGGAACTTTTGCGTTCAAGGGTTATCATTTAAAGCACTAGTTACAGAATAAATGGGTAAATAGGGGCAATTATACGATGTGATGGGGGGAGGGGGACAAGATTTCAGAACATACTAGATTTTCTGACCAAGGTTTGGCATAAATCTTGCATTCTTTTTAGTAACTCTGCAAGCAGCAATTTATTTAAGAGTCTCCATCAAAGCAGCCTATCTGAAAAGGAATTTTAGTCATATATGCAAAATTGGAGGAACCGCAACATGAAAAGGAAATACAAGATTCAGATATTTAAAGAAAATACAGATGAAAGCATTTCTTTGTCATCAAAAATAATTTTAGATTTTATTATATCTTTTAAGTTGGTTAGTTTTTATCATTGAATAAACTCAGTTTTAAATGTTATTTTTAGAGAAAATGCTAATTAGTGTATTTCATAAATACAGTAGAATTAAGCGAAAGAATACTATTGTGAATGTCATATAGTCTTAACTTAAAAAATGTTTGAGTATCTCGTCCTTCTAGTTTCCGATGGATCCGTAATAATACTGGAGTATGTACAGAAATGATATGATATATATATTTCGGCGTTCCATATCATGTCCCAGAAAGATTAAACATTTTAAATAATTTACGTACGTATCGATATAAACTTTCCACATAGCATTAATAGAAATATTTCCAGTGTTACAACGTACAGAATGCATTTTCTATTTTTTTTAAATGTGCTTAATTTATTATTTTTAGTGGTGACTTTGGGGATTAGAAACGTTTTGAAAATTATACTTAACTGCTGTGCATGTATCTAGAAATCTGTAGCCTCTGTGCAGAGGGAAGATGCGGAACGCGGACTTAGCCGTCCTTTGTAAGGGAGCATCGTGAGTTTTCACGGAGGGGTACCGTTCACACAATAAGACACTTTAATAAATTGCAAACATTTGAGCTGAATAAGTATTTGGTACTTTTTTAAGTTTAAGGCACACTTAGAGGGATGAAGTATGTCTCTAGATGGGTATGCTACTTGCCATGAGTTTATAGGATAAAAAAGATGAAAGAACTGAATTTTTATTTTTCGTCCTGAATAGATTTTTTTTCTTTTAAAACTCCTAGTCCACAATGCAAAAAAGTGAGGTTCAGAATAGTAAGCAACAAATCTTTAAACAGAGTATTTTAAATGATCTGGAATTTATAAGATGATCTATTGTCTAAGGACAGAAACACTGGAGCGGTCTAGAAAAAGGAAAGAGAAGTTGACTGTTGTAGTTAAAAAGAGACAGACGTGAGACGAACACGGTGATTTCTGTGGGGCCACCTGGTAGGGGTCCGTGAATCCAGTGTAAGTCATTTCATGCACACAGAAGTGAGGGCGAGAAGGGAAGCTTACTCATTAAGTGAAACAGCAGGTCGAAGACATTATGTGGGCAGTGGCTTTTACCTTTGTCCAAGAAGACATTTATAGAGATACAGGATTCAGGTTGAAAAAGACTTAGATCATTGTTGAGTTTTGGGGAGTAGTTTCTAAAAGATGTTTTCTGTGAAAAGATAGCACAATGTGATGAACTTAGAATTTTCTTCTTAAATGGGGATTGGAAAAGTAGGTAGTTTAGGTCATCCCAGGTGCTGTTGAAATGGAATTCTGCCATGTCAGCATGATGGGGCACTGAATTCATAGGCTAGCCCCTTCGTCCCAGAGCCTTATAAAATTATACTCAGATAATAAAAAGATGTAAGTCCACTTAGATGAAGACAGTGAGAAAAGGCCACCAGTGGATGCTAGAATGTTCACAGAAACAAAGCCTAGAGGGAGCCAACAAATTCGGCCGTCCTCCAAGGACATTCATGAAACAAAAATACGGGAGGCTCCAGAACAGTCATTGGTCCCTTCGGCAACCCGTGTGACAGCTGCTGGGGTCTGTTTACCTGATGTCATCACTGTCACCCTCCAGGTGTTTCCTTGTGGGCACATCCTAAGCCGTCCCCATGGAGGCTGTGTCCAGTACTCACTTTTGAAGATGCCTTCCCATCTCAGCAGTGAGCATTGGACCCAACCCTGAGCAAGCGGATGCGGTGAGGTCTGGAGAGACCTGTGGGAGAGGTTTTTCTCCTGCAAGGAAAAGAGAGCGTTAGGAGAAATGACCCTTCCTGTTCACATGTTCCTCGTTTCTCTTCAGGATACATGGAATTGCCATGGGCATTTGTGACTCAGGGATAGTGCCATGCGCCTCTGCCTCCAAACAGCATCATCAAATTATTGAATAATGTGGGAATAACATATGTCGGAATCTATAGGTGTTGTACACTGTTAAAGCTACTTTATTTAAATATTCTGTTACTTGAGGCCTACAGACGCCTGAGAGACAGATGGCCTCACCTAGCCTGTCAGCTCACAGCTCCTACCGTGTCCACCGGGTGCCAAGCACATTTTTATTGCCCAGTTCTAAAATGCGAACAAGTAGGGCAAAGGTCAGCAGACTTTTGAGAAAAGCCTGTAACCCAGGATTGTAAGGATATCCGAAAAATTACCTCAGAAGCAAAAGATCAAATTCAGTGCCAAGAACGTGCATTTAAGAGCTAAAATCGCTCATTAGACTCCTCAGAAAATTCATCGCCTCTAGGAACTCATCTAAATTAAGAAACTGAAAACACAAACCACTAAATATGATATGTAATACGTGCATCCTATTTGGATTCTGATCCAAATGGTCTTTTGAGGGAAAAAATAATTGTGAGATAAATAAGAACGCATGAATATGTGGTAGATGTTAGGTGAACTTGGGGAACTGACTGATTAGGCGGGGGAAGGGCATCATATCGCATGATGAAAAGTTCCATATTTTAAAGAAACTAATGCTCAACTGCTTCTGTAAACCGATGTATAAGTTGATGACAGAACATTTCGTCTGGACTATGCTTTTCAATATAATCCGGCTGAGACAGGGTGAGAAAGAGAAGGGGAATCGGTAAGTAGGATCGTAAATTCTTGATGACTGTTAAGTTTGGGTGAGGGGATATGGGGGTTCCAATAATATTTTTTTAAACATAGTTGCTCCTAGGGAAAAGGACTGAGGAGGTTGAGAAAAGAGACGAGAGGTTTTCTTGTCATTTTAGGGCTTTCTATACTATTTGATGTTTTTAAAATCCTACATTTCTATGAAAACGAAATCTTAGTGAATTCATTGTTGTAGCACAACCATTAAGGAAATCGGGACTTCAGGTAATGAGATTTCCAACCATGCAAAGTGAGTGTGTATGTGCGTGTGTGCGTGCACACACGCGTGTGCTTGTGTGCCAAATGAGTGTGAAATACACAAACTCAACCGAGTTGACAGGAGTAAAAGAATACGTCGTGTCAAGTGAGGCAAGATGTGACAAAGCAGATGAGATTTTGAGTCCCAAAGAAATAAAGGGTTCTGTACATATTGGCTAGAAATTGATTAGAAATTTGGTAATCAAATCTTTTATCTTCTCTAACCATTATGAAATACCAATTTTATGGATGAGAAGACGGAGTCAGGTTGAGTAACTGGTCCAAGTTCACAAACCTCTATATGTCAGGTCTAGTAGTCAGACCCCCATCTGCCTATCTCTCAACTCCTTGCTTTTCCTACTCTCACAACAATCAAGGAGGGAAATAAAGAAATGGAGACTGGCATTTCACGGGCAAGGAAGGTATGGACACGGATGCAGTGATGGAAATGCACCTGGCGGCTGCTGGGGAGCGGGAGGGGCTGGAGGTGAGAACGCCAGCCCACCAGGGTGGAGGGTTCAGGTGCGGGGGGAAGAGGATGAAGCCATAGTGGAGGCGGCCAGAGTCATGCGTAGGTGGTAGATGGTTAGGGAGCAGAAGAAGTTTTGTCCTTCATTCTGAAGTAGAATCTTAAGAAAAATGGGAAATATTACGTAATAAAGCAAATGCTACCTAACCAAGGGATCCACCGATAAAAGGCGATGTTAGGGGAGGAAAGACAGTCGTTAAGAAGCAGGTCAAACGAGTTCCAAGCTGAGACTCAGATTCTCCCAGAGTCAGTGGGGGAACCGATGGAAGAGCCTGCGGTGTGAAAGTCCGGACGGGGCACCTCTGTAAGGGTGTTCACGGCACCTTCCACACCAGCTGCTGCTGCTTTGCAGCCGATGCACGGGAAGCAAAATATATAATAAAACAGTATCAAAAATTAGTGAACAAAAGTAGTTTTGCCAAAGATGTACATTCCAGATAATTTAAAATATCCCCATACCTTTTTTTAAGTTTAATGATTTGTTTTGAGAGACGGAGAGAGTGCATGAGCAGGGGAGGTGCAGAGAGAGAACGAGAGAGAGAGAGAGAGAGAGAGAGACCCAAGCAGGCTCCACGCTGTCAGTTCAGAGCCCAACGCAGAGCTCGAACTTGCAAACCGTGAGATCACAACCTGAGCCAAAACTAAAAGTTGGATGTTTAACCAACTGAGCCACCCAGGGTCTCCAAAAATTATGCTTCTACCTTGATAATGAAACATGGAGGGCGCCTGACTGGCTCAGTCAGTAGAGCTTGTAACTCTTGATCTCAGGATTGTAAATCCAAGCCCCACATTGCTTGTGGAGCTGACTTAAAAATAAAATCTTACAAAGAGAAAGAAAGAAAGATTGAAGACCAGTAATTATTATAAACTCGTGCCTTTGAGAATGAAAATTTTAAAAAAGAATTAACTATCTATAAAAACATAAACTCTTCTGTCAAATTCATCAGTTGACTCAGCCAATTTTTACTATAGAGACGTTTATATATTCCAGGCACATAGTTTTCCATTTCAAAAGTTACTTGATTAAGAAAATTCATCGTACACCTCTCTACATACAATATATCAATTCAACATTGAGATCTCATGTTGACTACCAGTAACGGTCTTCTTAAGTTCCTCTATTTCTTCAGCAAATATTTATTGAAAATCTATGTTCCAGGCACGAGGGCTATCAACATAAACAAGACACAGTCATTACTCTCAAGGAACCCATAGCTTCTTGTGGAAAATCAGCAGGTAAACATGTTTTAAAGTGACAATTCCTGCAGTAGATGTCTTTGTGGGTGACGTTAAAGCAGGGAGATGACGGCACTCACCGTGCTAAAGTACTCGTTTGTCTGTGCCAGTAGCTTGGTGGAAAACTGACAGTTTTGGAACCAAACACACCAGGTGGTGAATTTGGGCGCTTACTTCTTTTAGAACCATGATAATATTTGCCCTGCAGGGTTATTAGGAAATGCTGTCTGGATTACTAACAGTATAGAGCGTATCAGGGACTCGTGCTCATTCCACAGTCAACAAATGGCATATTGAGTGTCTACTGTGTGTGATGAACTGGTCAAGATGTTGCAGAAACCCTAGAGAATCAGGCGAACAAGATGTTGGTTTCACGGAACCTAGATTCTAGTAACGTGAGGTTAGGAAAGGTCTCTCATCTGAAGTCCGTTTTCAGCCGAGATGTGAATGACTGGGAGTCAGACAGTGAAGATTAGGAAAGGGAAACTCTTCACCAAAGATCCTAGGGTCAAAATGAGCTCATTGATTTTGACGTTGGATGGAACCCATTGTTTTCAGCCAGAGGACAGGGTGCCAAGCACAGGAGAACATGGTACAAGATGAAATCCCAGAGGTAGGAGCATGTAGGAACTTACAAAACCAGAGCGAGGAGTTGTAGTTTGTATCCCAAGTTGGGATATAAGCCGGAAAACGTCATAATTTTATGTATAAATTAAAATGAAAACTTGAGCTATGCTGTATGCATTTTGTAGCTTTGGTACATACACACGGCCGCTAATATTTTCTGGCACTTTCTTCTGTGGCAGAACCACTAGTCTTTTCTATTCGTAAAATAACCTGCCCAAACCAGCAATAAATAACCTTATTTTGTGAAACGAGTGTGATTCAATTAGCCCTCAGTAAAAGGCACCAATGTTCTGGCCAGTCCTCAGAAAAGAAATCATTGCAGAACCAAGCAGTTAAATCAGATAAGGTATCAAAGGATCTCAAATACAATTATTTTGTGAGTTGAGAAATAAGCTTAATTTTAATTTTTTTAAAAATATGCACCCCACAACAAAATCAGTTGGGTGGTTTTCGTTTTGTTTAATAATGCCCCAAGGATGCAAATGTTTGATTCCTCTTCAGAAAAGATAGGCAATTATGAGAAGCACTTTCAATTAATTTATTCAAATTTAAACTGGCACTATTCGAGAGATAATTTGGAAATATTTGGGAGATAATCCAAAAGGAATTAATTTGAGGTAATGACAAAGAACCTGCCAATAATTTAATTTACCAAATAATTTAAACTTTTATCAGCAACTTCCAAAGAAAAATATAGTCTGAGTTTTACCAAGAGAAATTTTTGAAATTTTCTTGTCATCTTTTTCATTAGTTAGAATCAAGGTAAAAAAATTGATTTTATGAGGGGCAACTCATAGTATAACCAATTTATTCACTTCTTAGTCATTTTCTCAGTGTCAAAAAGTACTATCTTGGTATTCTTACAGAATTATGACTCTTTTGGTACTTTAATGTTTATCTCTTCCTTCCTAATGCATCGGTATGGCGGACGGATGCATGGCTGTAATCTTTCGTTTTAGCGTTAAATAAACGATCCCACCAGGAGGGCAACGAGGTGCTAACCTTTGCAGAGTGATCTGTCAGTATTTAGAAAGAGGGCCTCTAGGCCTCCTGTGAGTCATGAACTTTTCTGGGAACGTATTCCTTCAGCTTAAGGAATGAATCATTGAAAACTCTTTTATCTGTTTGGATTGGTAAAATAGTTTAGTTTGAATTATTTATCCGAATACTTTGCAGGTTCCTCAGTGGCACAAAAGGAATAAAAGATCCGACAGTGGAATAATAATCACGACTAAGCATTATGGTGCTTACTGTGTTCCAGACATCACTGTACGTGCTTCACACACATAAACTCAGGACTCACAACTGCCTTCTAAGATCGTTTTTATTATCCTTTGACATAAACTGCGCCCCCCGAGAGTTTCGATGACTTGTCCTAATTATGCACATAGTAGATGGCCAAGCCACGATGTCCACCTAGCCCTGCTGGCCTGATTGTAGGTCTTTAACCATTACTCCATACTGGTGGTGGCTTGGCCACAGAGAGCAGCAGTGGTGACGGCCACAAGCAGCTTGGGCACAGGGACGAGGCCCCGGGAGCTGGAAATGGACGGCGACCAGAGAGAAGGAAGCACAGTGTGAAACGATCTGGCTGAGCATAATATCTCAGCAAAGCGTTCATTAACTCCTGTTCCTCCTAGAGCCAAAATAAAATATATAACAGTCTGCTAATATCTCTATTCTTAGTGGAATTGTAGAACCCCCCTTTGGGAAATGTTGTATGTCAAAATGACCCCATGAGCATTCGGACAAAATCGGGAATCTGTTACTACAGCACTTCTACTTGTGAGATCCTTCCTGCGATGGGCTCAAAGCCGATGAAACATCTTCACAGAGAGAAAGTCCACCAGGCTTGTTCTCTGTGCCATTTCTCGAAGAACCTTGATGCTTGCTGGCACGCAGGTATGTGATGGATGGGTGCTGTTGACCAAAAAGAGTCTTAGTCATAGCCGGCACTCGGGTAAGAAATACCAACTAGCAATCGGTCGAGTGCAATTCAGTTATTCATCACAGCCTACCGCCTTGCCATCTTGCGTTTGAATCTGTGCTATTTTAATGTGATGCACTGTTTTAATGAGGCGAAATGTTAGCTGCGAATGGTCGAGACTGTGGACTAGAATAACTTTAGACCTCGACTTGAGCATTTTTACTAAAGACAATGTAGCATCGACCGCTGTTTCTCTTCCTCAAGGGACAAAGAATGAAAGAAGCCATTTTACTCAAATATACATCTCAGAGAACAATGAATTTCCGTCAATTGTACCTGATTTTTCACTAATCCATTCAAAGAATACTTATTAAATATTTTAATGTACCAACGACTATGTTAATGCTAAAATACAATTCCATAAACTTGTATCATGTCCTTTCCCAAATGGCTATGGGGACAGGGGAGAAAGATGACCAGAAATAAAACTAAATTTTACCAGAGAGTCACTGATTCATATTTTATGCACATATTAACCCTACTGTATTCTTTTGTGATTTCTCAATTGAGTGGTTTCAAGTCAGATCTACTGAAAAACCTAATCTTTTATTTTAAAAAAATGAAATAATGCATCTATGTAGTTGAGGCAGTGTTTGGTATACAGTGAGCTCTCAGTAAACATTTGCCATTATTTCTTGTTGGTATTTTTCCAGCTGCATAATAAAATTACTTAAGAGAATTCCTTAATATCTGATCTGTATTGTTTTAATCACTTTTGTTGAACTAGTTATTCATGAATAGCTACATTGTATATCATAAACGTTGTGGTTATTTACCTAAATTACCTAAAATTAAGTTAATTTTTTAACTTATTAAAAATAATTTTTTAATGTTTATTCATTTTTGAGAGACAGCCACAGAGCACGAGCAGGGGAGGGGCAGAGAGAGTGGGAGACACAGAATCCGAAGCAGGCTCCAGGCTCTCAGCTGTCAGCACAGAGCCTGACACAGGCCTCGAACTCACCAACTGTGAGATCATGACCTGAGCTGAAGTCAGACCCTTAACCTACTGAGTCACTCAGGCACCCCTAATTTTTTTAACTTCTTAACATGATCATCTTTCTGCCTTACATGAAACATTTTTTAATTTCCTCCTTGGTTTGCTTTTGCTTCTGAACATCTTTTTTGACTTGAAAAAATCATGCTTTTTTTGGGCCATGCTTAAACTGTCAAGTTCCTAAGCATCTTCCTGAATTATCTGTCTCTACTACATATTGAAACACATGGTCTCACGATCATTCCCTCTCTGTTTGTTCATGTGAGATTGTAAACGAGAAGCCTCGGAGCATTTCCTGCAGTGAACTTCTCTAGCTAAAGCGCAAGTACTTTGAAAGCCACATAACACAACCACACATAGTCGAGCCACTTTGGATACACAGACCACAGACAAGGTAGTTCAAGTTCATAGTATGTTTTTTCTATCAAGCAAAGCCCAAAAAACTGTGTCCTTTGGGTTGGATTTTATTTGCTCCCATCAAAGAAACAAATTTGACGGTAAAGTACCACTTATGAAAATATCCTATATTTTTCTTCTCTGGGTTTAATGTTTCATAGAAGGTATGATATAAACGACCCTGTTGATAAACACAGACAGAGTCAGTAACTGGTCAAGGCAGTGGTGGAGGAGATGAAGGTGAAGGTGCGAAGGACTGGCCTACTCCATGTCATTCAAGGCGACAGAGGGCTTCTTGTGCTATTTTTGTTTGTTCTTTACTATTATTTTTAAATCTTTATTTATTTTGAGAAAGGGAGTGGGGGGGAGCAGAGAGAGAGAGAGAGAGAGAGAATCCCACACAGGCTCTGCACAGTCAGCACAGAGCCCAACGCAGGGTTTGAACTCAGGAACCATAAGATCATGACCTGAGCTGATACTAAGGGTGGGACACGTAACCGACAGAGCCACCCAGGTGCCCCTTTGTTATTTTTTATTATGCAAATGATCTTTTTAAAATCCGAAAAATATTAAAGGAGAATTAAAAGTCTCTTTTGAGTTCTACCTCATTCTAGTTTTCTGGGCCACTCCGCAGTTTGTTTTATTTTTCAAGTAAAAAGGGGTTTATAAGCAACCTCAGTAAAATTGTAGCTCTCATAAAAATGCACGTTAATCAAAGGTTTATGTCTGTCTCATTTATCAGTTATTCCCCTTTTTTTTTTTACTTTGCTAGCCATTGTGGTTTAAAAGGTGAATAAGACATGAATTCTTAATCCCAACCTCTTTTCTGAGCTTCATTCATTTCTAACCCTTCATTGGACATCACCAACTAGGTGACCCAGACGCCACAGTGTCCAAAAAAAAGTTAGCTCACCTTCGTTTGCTGTTTTTCTTAGAGTGTGTACTTTCCAGTCATGTATGCCAGAAAACATGGAGTCATTTTTATGTTTCCCACACTTGCTACATTTAGTCAGTCACCGAATCGTAATTTTTCCTGCTATGATACCCGACAGTTTCTCTCTTGTTCTCTCTCCTCTTTTCCACTTACACGTTATATCCTAATTTAGACCATTATCTTCTCTCTGGAGTATTAAAATTACCTTTTTATGTGTATCAGCTTTATATTAATTTCTCTGGACTTCAGTCTGTTCTCCACACCAGAGTTAAAATATCTAATTATATATATTATATATATGTGTGTAATTATATAATTCGTATATAATAATTACACAGTAGAACAGATCAAAGAAATCTGGAGCTGGTCTTTGAAAAGATCCACAAAATTGATAAACTTTTACCCAGAATCATCAATAAAGAGAGAGAGAGAGAACTCAAACAAAATCACAAATAAAAGAGGAGACATAATAACCAACACCGCAAAATTCAATTGTAAGAGATTATTATGAAAAACTGTATGCCAACAAATTGGACAACCTAGAACAAATGGATAAATTCCTAGAAATATATAAAACTGAAGCAGAAAGACATAGAAAACTGAACAGACTGATTACCAGCAAGGAGTCTGAATCAGTAATCAGAAAACTCCCAACAAACAAAATATGGACCAACTTCACAGGGAAATTTTACTAAACATTTGAAGAATGAATACTTCTTAAACTATTCCAAAAACTAGAAGAGGAAGGAAAACTTCCAAATTGATTCTATGAGGCCCGCATTACTCTGATACCAAAACCAGATGAAGACTCCACTGAAAACCAGAACTACAGGTGGGTGTCTCTGATGAACACAGATGCAAAAATGCACAGCGAAATATAGTAAACAGAATCCAGCAATACCTTTAAAAAAGCATTCACCACAGTCAAGTGGCATTTATTTCTGGGACGTAAGGGTGGTTCAATAAAGACCCTCTTCACAGTAGGGTTAGAGGGAGCGTATCTCAACATAATAACCCACAGCAAACATCATGCTCAAGGGGGAAAAATTGAGAGCCTTCCTCCTAAAGTCAACAAGACCGCTTCTATTCACCACAGCACTGGAAGTTTTAGCCACAGCAATCAGACAAGAATAAGAAATAAAAGGCATCCATATTGCTAAGGAGGAAGTAAAACTTTTGCTATTTGCAGATGAAATGACACAACATATAGAAAACCCTAAAGACTCCACCACTGAAGAACTATGAGAACTTCTTAATGAATTCAGTCAAGTTGCAGGATAAAAATCAGGGTGCAGAAACCTGTTGCCCCTCTATATACTAATAATGAAACAGCAGTAAGAAAAATTAAGAAGACAATCCCATTTGCAATTCATAAAAAGTATTGACACCTAAGAATAAAACCTAGCCAAAGAGGTGAAAGACCTAGACCCTCAAAACTATAAAACAGTTATAAAAGAAAATGAAGAAAGAAATGGAAAGATACTCCATGCTCATGGATTGGAAGAACAAATACTGTTAAAACGTCTATACCACCCAAAGCAATCTATCGATTCAGTGCAGTCTCTTTTGAAATACCAACAGCGTTTTTCACAGAACTAGGAGAAGTAATTTAAAATTTGTGTGGAACCACTAAAGACCCTGATGAGGCAAAGGAGTCTTGAAAAAGAACAAAGCTGGAGGCATCATAATTCCAGACTTCGAGTTATATTACAAAGCTGTAGTAATCAAACCAGTATAGTATTGGCACAAAATAGGCACAGATTAATAGAACAGAATATAGAACCCATAAATAAACCTGCAATTTTATGGTCAATTAATCTTGACAAAACAGGGAAGAATTTCTAATGGGAAAAAGACTTTTTCTTCAACAAACGGTTTTGGGAAAACTAGATAACAACATGCAAAGGAATAAAACCGGACCACTTTCTTACACCACACACAAAAAGAAATTCAAAAATGGATTAAAGACCTTAATTGAGACCTGAAACCATAAAAATCCTAGAGCAGAACACAGGCGTCAGCCATAACAACATTTTTCTAGAGGTCTCCTGAGGCAAGGGAAACAAAAGCAAATATAAACCTTTGGGACTGTATCAAAACAAAAAGCTTCTG
The DNA here is from genome assembly GCA_030068075.1 of Paguma larvata. NCBI lineage: Eukaryota > Metazoa > Chordata > Mammalia > Carnivora > Viverridae > Paguma > Paguma larvata. The sequence continues at coordinate 30,637,395 of CM057831.1, forward strand.
CACAGCGAAGAACACCATCAACAAAATTTAAAGGCACTGTGTCAGCAACATCACTCGTCCTCAGGGAATCCACATCAAAACTACAGTGAGATATCACCTCATACCTGTCAGGACGGCTAAAATCAAAAACGCAAGAAACAAGTGTTGGCGAGGCTGTGGGGAAAAGGGAACCCACTTATACTCTTGGTGGGAAAGCAAATTGGGCAGCCGACGTATGGAGGGTCCTCGAAAAATTAAAAATAGAAGTACTCTACCATCCAGTATTTGCACTACTGGTATTTACCCAAAAAAAATACAAAAAGAGTAATTCACAGAGATACATGAGTCCCTATGTTTATTGCAACATTATTTACAACAGCCAAGATAAGGAAGCAACTCAGGCGTCCATCGATAGATGAATGGACAAAGAAGATGTGGTATTTGTATACAATAGAACATTATTCAGCCATAAAAAGAATGAAATCTTGCCATTGACAAAGACGTGAATGGATGTAGAGAATATAATGCTAAGCGAGCTAAGTCGGTCAGAGAAAAACAAATGTCCTATGACGTAACTCTTGTGTGGAATTTAAGAAACAAAACAAACAAGCGAAGGAAAAATGAAAAAGTGAGAGAAAGACAAACCAAGAAACAGACTCTTAACTACAGAGAACACACTGATGGTCACCAGAGGGGAGGTGGGGGGGCGGGTGGGTGAAATAGGTGATGGGGGTTAAGGAGGCACTTGTGATGATGAGCGCAGGGTTTGGAAGTGTCGAATCACTGTATTGTACACCTGCATCTAATACAACACTGTATGTTAAACACACCGAAATTAAAAACAATAACAAAACAATTCCATCACACACACACACATATATACATACATATATAATATATCGTCACGTATGTATAATGTGGCTTTTATGTACACCAGCACCAACCACAATGCATTGTACTTCATGGGTTACTCGTTGGTCTCCCCAGCTATATTCCTTTGTCAAACTTGGAGATCAGAGACTTTGCTTATGTGCGTAGACTTCTCTGTATCAGGTGCGCAGCAGGCTGCCTGCTCAAATTAAGTAGATACTAAGTTTGTGAGTAAATGTTATGTGTCAAAATGTTGTGTGTGACACATGAATCTGTATTGTCGGTCGTCACTCGTTCTCGAAGAACTCTCGTGTGGGACCGAAGGTGTACATTTGGTAAAGTTGTTTCTGTAGACCGCTGATCCTCGATGAGTGTATCAGTTTTATGTATTTTACATAGATGTCTGTGTTTCCATACCCAATGGGAGGATTGGGAAAAAAACACCATGTGGACTCCCAAGCCATCTTTCTATTAGATGAGTATAGAAAAAATAAAGCAGAATATAAATTTAAGATAACCGGAAGAACAAAAAAATGAGTAATTAGGATGTACCATTTTTTGGGTACATTTGCTTCTAGATTCCGGGCAAGTGACCAAGAACCTTAAGATGTCTTATGCCTGTGTGTTCAGTTAGAGCAGGCATGTAAAATCCTTCTGTTCCCTTTTGTGTTGATTTATTTTAAGGTAATTTATTTCCTATGGATACTTTACTGTAATCTTTTAAAAATATCTTACATTTTCAGACTATTGTGAAGTTTATCAATTGCCTCTGCATAGGCCACCTCGTTTTGAACACACTGAGACCCTGTGCATTATCCCAGGGGAGGAGCGGTGTGTACAGAAAGGGGAAGTGTTTGTCTAAGACCACCAGGGCGGAGAAGCGTTGGCTCATCTACATCAGCTTTAAGATTAGTTGTGCTTCGGTTAAACCATTTCAGCTTCTCAACAGCTAAAAGGGCATACAACAATGTAATTTTGGTGATAAAACCTTCAGTTCTAAATACCTTTGTGTGTTACGGGCATTCGTGTTATTTATTATAAATCTCTGACAACATCGGCTCTAACTCCGAAAAGCTGAAGCGGTAATAACTAGAACGTCGTTTTCTCGTGGCAGCTCCACCAGTGCCGTCGGTACTTCTATTCTAAATAGACCGGCATAGCTGGGATCCAAGCCAGTGCCTGCTGTATTTGTTTTCTACTTCTGCCATAACAGATTGCCACAAGTTTAGTGGCTTAAAAAGCAAAAACTCATTATCTTACGATTCTGGAGAGCAGAAGTCTGCTAGGCATCCCGCTGGGCTAATGCTCATTTGTCAGTCGGGCTTCACCCCTCCCTGGAAGTGCTCAGGGAGATTCCTTTCCCTGCCGTCCCCAGCTTTGAGAGACCGCCTGCATTGGTTGCCTGGTGGTCCCCATCTTCCAAATTCGAAGATACTAACCGTGTGTCTGTCCCATAGTCTCCTCTCCCTCTCCGGCCACATCTAGTAAAGGGTCTTTGTTAATTGTGGCTCTGTGTGATTAGATTAGGCCCACCTGGAAATAAATACAATCTATCTCAAAGTCTTTAACATTCATCATTTCTGCAAAGTTGCTTTTGTGCTCTAAGATAACATCTCCTCAGTTTCCACTGATCACAACAGGACCATGTTTTTACCTATCATTGCTTCTGATCAAAGTAGGGAACTGGTTTGGGGAAGGATGAGGAGTTACAAACAATGCACAAAGGAGCAGATAATAGATCTGTTCTATCTATTTTAACTTTGATAATAGGTTAAATGAGCTTCAAAAAAGGAATTTAAATAATTTTGGAATAAATCGTATAGTCACTGTCATTTTATGGGAAGAGAAGGTGGACCAGATAAAATCCTGGAGTATCACCTACTTTTAGGGAAATGTCTATTAGTGTTCGAAAGGTTCTGTTCTATTATTCCAATTGATATTTAGGGGCTCAGTTATACCTGTGTACCCCCAGACTCCGCCCACTACAGATGCTGATTCTTGAGGCTTCTGACGGGGCTCAGAATTCTGCTCTTTTTTTTTTTTTTAACATTTTTATTTATTTTTGAGAGACAGAGAGAGACAGAGCATGAACGGGGGAGGGGCAGAGAGAGGGAGACATAGAATCCAAAGCAGGCTCAAGGCTCTGAGCTGTCAGCACAGAGTCCGATGCGGGGCTCGAACCCACGAACTGGGAGATCATAGCCTGAGCCGAAACCGGATGCTCAACCGACTGAGCCACCCAGGTGCCCCCTGAATTCTGCTTTTTAACAGACACATCAGGTGATTCTGATGACTACGTCCATTTACTGCCGCACGTCGGGAAGTGACGCCGTAGGGTTCCTTTCTTCACCACTGGAGCTAGAACAGCTGAATCACTCTACCTGGCATGGGAAGCTGGTACTCTGGAGAACATAGATTCTTCAAAAGTGACATTTAGCATGAGATCGCATAAATTAGAATTTTAAGCTGATGTAAATACAATGAAAAATAGAATTTTTTAATCACTTACTACAATTTTTCTGTCATTTAAGGATCGTGTACAATTAAAATGAGTTGTATACTCATAAATTTTGCCCTTTATCCCGAAGACGGTTATGGACTGTCCACTCCACACATGAGACCGGGCCGGGTGCTGCGGGAGGGTCCCACGAGAATTTTCAGCAGCCACGCATCAGAACGCATATCCAGTCTTACTCATTTTGCTTCGAAGCTGAGAAGAAACGCGGTTCTTTAGAGTAATGGAAAAATGAAGTTAATATGGCTCATAAGTTACTAAACAAAGTATTTGTTTTAATATTGCTGCATTCAGTTTTACTATAATACATATTGAAGAACTCTTCCTAATGCTCAATCCCAACTGTGAAACTTTTCCAAGTAGGCAAGACCAGTGGTCCCAGCAGATATAGTCTGACCTGTTAACATAGAATTCAGAACGATTTTCCAATGCAGGGCTCAATATGGATTGGTAATGGCAGTGATAATGGCATTCTCAAAGTCAAATCGTCGGTTTTATTTTATTTTACTGAATTAGCCCTTGTTATTTTAACCAGAGTTGCAGCCATCCTCACGAGTTGGTTCATGTACAAGGACTATAAGGAACAACATATGCAGGGGCACCTGGGTGGTTTAGTTGGTTAAGCATCTGACTTCAGCTCAGGTCATGATCTCATGGTTCGTGTGTTCGAGCCCCATGTTGGGCTCTGTGCTGACAGCTCAGAGCCTGGATCCTGCTTCCTGCTTCGGATTCTGTGTCTCTCTCTGTCCCTCCTCTGCTCACGCTCTCTGTCTCTCTCTCAAAATAAACATAAATAAAAGAAACAATGTATGTGAAATAATTAAAGAATTGTTAGGAAAATGAAATTTACTTTTTCTAATATTTGATTATTTTCATGGATATAAAATTTCTTTTTTCAAATCCTATGTTTTACTTACCAATTCTTCACACACACACATAGTATAGATATGTTATTTCTTAAATACCAGAATTTATTCAACATTTTATTTTTGGAAAAGGTCACATTATTTCCTTATGGCCAAACCGAGCTTTCCTACTTGGAAATGAATTGGATAGTACACTTAAGGTCCCTGTATTCTGACATACCCCTTAGAATAATTCTCAGCTCGAATGTGGCTGGGGAGATTTGTACCATCTGACTCCTACTCCGCTCTCCAGTCTTGCTGCTGCCACTTACCTGCACCCACCTAAGTTCTCGCTCATGTAATTCAGGTGGTGGAAGCCATGTTCTCCGCACCTTTTCTGGACTGCCGTGCATGCTTTTCTAAGCCAACAACGAGCCCCTCTTTCTCCACATCTTGCCTGGACACCTACCAAGTGTCTTCAGTTCTCCACTCTTTCCTGGCGGAAGTCCTCTCTGACGCACCACATCTAGGTTAGGACCTCGCCTACATGTCCCCATGACGTCAACTTAACTTATCATCTTGTCTGTCTCATTGTATGCACTTGCTTACATGGTCCCTCCACCATGAGCTTGTTGAAGATGGAACCCAAGAATAAATTAACCAAAAGAAGTGCTGTCCTATGTGCTGAAACTATAGAGGTAACTAATAACTAAGACTAGAAGTCTGACTCCCAGGACCTCAGAGTATAATGTAACAAAATGTGTAAATACAGCTTGAAGTGTCATAAGGTAGGTGACATCAAGAGAGAACTGGGCACAGGTAAATTAGTGTGTACAGAGATATGTTCCCTGACCGTTGGCACTGAAGTTGGCAGAATATAAAACCAGAAGGAACCCCTTTTAAAAGGATAGAAAAAAGAGGAGTGTTTTCTTCTACATGAAAAATAGCAGCTGTACTCTTCACTCCTCTGTTCTACAGGATTCGGAAAGGGCTCCTCTCCATTCTCTAGGAGTTTTAGGAATCGTAACAAGATAGCAGCTCAGAATTGACTGCTCTCATTTTTTTCCACCTTTACCTCACAAGAGATGACTCTATTTTGAAGTTCCCCCTTTTATTTAAAAATAAATTATGGGGCACCTGGGCGGCTCAGTTGGTTAAGCATCCGACTCTTGGTTTTAGCTCAGGTCATGATCTCATGGTTCATGAATTCGAGCCTTAAGTCAGACTCTGAGCTGACAGCGTGGAGCCTGCTTGGGATTCTCTGTCTTCCTCTCTGTCTCTCTGTCTCTCTGTCTCTCTCTCTCTCTCTCTCTCTCTCCCTTTTTGTCTCAAAGTAAACAAACTTTAAAAAATAAAAAGTTAAATAAAAACTAATTGGGACACAACTTTTGTTGATTAATTAAAGATAAAAAGATATTCAAAACACATGCATGAAGTATTCAGAATTTTTATCCCTGATGAGAAAATTCCTTAAAATTATCCACACTGGATTCACCAGATCAATTACATATAGTTTTAAAGGCTAACCACTTTGCATCAGAGATTTATATCTAATATTTTAGAATTTAAGTGGATTTAAAATGAATAAGTAAAATAAAATAAATGAAAAAAATAAAAATTTAAGTGGATTTTAATGTATTTCTGTATTTTTTTAATATACTGAGATTGAAAGGAATTTTTAACAATGATCTGCATATGCAATCGATTTTATGTTACATTTTACATATGAAGGGTAATGTATTACTTACCTAAAAAATGTGTGAAGTGTGGAGAATGTGAAAATATATGTGTAAGTGGAGAATTAGCTCTTTAAATCTTTCCTCTAGGAGTGAATTACCCTACCAGCGTATGGCTGTCAGGTTTATGGAATGTGTATATATTTTGATAAATGATAAAGTCCATGGCATGCTAATGTTTTACCATGAAGTACATCAGTTTTATAATTAATTTTAGCAATGTTGATTAGGATGAGTTGAGCAAAGTAGTTGATAGGTGTGTATGAATATACGGAGGGAGAGGGATCGGTTTTCAAATTTATTTAAAGTAGTCGAGCCTGTGTCTCTTTAGCTTTATAGCTACTAGATGATTTAGAAACCCCTCTGCCCACGATGATTTTTGTATGGACTTCATTGGAAGGAAAAGGAAGGAGCAGACCCCTTCTGAGGATATTAGTAACCCTGTGGCCAAATAGAAGCTGTATTAGAATTCGGTCATGGACAAAAATAATGAATTTCTATGCAGTTGGACCACATGGCTTCACTGTGGCTTCACATTTGAAATTGTCTGCATAAACAGTGAACCCAATTATTCTAGCATTTCATTAAGTTGCATATTATACCTGCGATGGCCGCGTACATTATCATTGTTCCTGCTGTTGCACATTTAAGATGCACATCGAAAGGAAAAGCTACTTTCCGAGTTTAGAAAAGAGACATTGCAAGAGGAAAATGGAAGTTGACTTCAGTATCCCTAACTGTCAATGTAAAACAAACCTTTTACTCCATGAAAAATAAAACAAATGCTGGTTCAGGCTGGAAACTCAATTGTAAAAAATCAAAACCTCAGGAGCGCGAGGCCGTCATCTTACAGATGAAAGTGTTAACCTTCTCTTCCTAATCCTCAGAGACTTGTAAAGAATTGAAGATGTAAGTGCCTATGTAAAAAGGAAATCGCTGCGAGGAGACCATTTTTAAAGTACTAAAAGAGCTCCTTGGGGGACATGTTCTTACAGTAGCTGACAGGCAGAGGGTTCACGTGCGTTTCCAGAGTTTCTTTATAGCCGAAACTCAGAAAATCTAGTCAATTAATGGCACAGGCTTTGGGTTGGTTTCTACTTTCAAGTAATTAGGTATGAGTGATGGCGCCGGGGGCAAATTCCCATGAATAATTGCTTCCCCTTTGTGTTGTTGCTGTCTTTGTCAAAAGCTATCTGCCATTTATTTATATGAAAAAAAAATCCAGAAAATTTTCATGTGATTCTCATGACCCAGTTTAATTCTGCACATTTCAAATTCCATAAAAATGTAATTACTTGAGTCATTTGCTTATTGACGTGATCACAGACTAATGGTTCTAATATTTAGGATTCAGAGCACAATCTCTTGACCAGTAAGTAGATTTAACTAATCTCTACAGTTTCTCTGTTGCTTAGTTTTTAATAGAAAACTTTGAGGTAACATAACTTGACACTTAAAAATTCTATCTCAGGGGTCATACTGTTCCCCAATTGGAATTCGATTTTCCTCTTTGAACTGTTTTCTTAAGAACAAGGTTCATCAAACAGTAGAGTCAATACCCAATTAGTTTCCGTGTTTCCTAGAATCCTGACCTCAGAAAACCTGTCTCTGTAATGTTTAATTGCCTATAATAGTTGAATGGCTTACCATGTACTGTCTCCTTTTATCCTTTCTGAATCTAAAGCCCTTCCTTTTCAAATTTGGGATCAAAGTTTTTGGCAAAATATGAGTATTTTCATATTCTGATATTAATGCTATTTCAGTTGTCCAATTTAAAAAATGAGAAATATAGATATATTCCAGATATTTCATTTGTTTCTAGGCTGATGTAGTGAATCTAAGGACATAATTACAGTATCTGTACAAAACCTGATCACTTCACCCCTCACCTCAGTCTCCTCACAGGTATAAATTTTTTAATTTATTCAGCAAGTATTGAATGAATACCAATAAGCCAAGTAAAATATGTTAGGCATTAGGGATGTATTAATAAATTAAATACAGAATATTCTTTTAAAATCATAATGTATCATAAGAATATTAAATCTTGGAAAGAATAAAAGGAAGTGGGTGAGGGCTTATACTACTGGTGGATATGAAAATTGTTACAGCCACTCTATGAGGAAATTTGGTAGTCAACAGCTTAATTAAAAGTATATGCAGTGCTCCCTAGGAACCAGCTCTTGGGGTCCACGCAGAAAAATACCTGCACGAGTACACAGAAGGCAGTTTCAGTATGTCACAGCAGAATCGTTTGTAGAGAAAATGGAGAGACAAACCAAATGTCCTTCTGTCAATAATGGCCAAATAAACCACTTCATACTCATATATCGTAATGCTTTGCAACAATGTGAGAGTAGAATCAAAGTTTCCATTGTTTTATAGAATAAATTAATTAGATAGCTTACATGTTGAAAATATTCATGAAAAACAAATCAAGGTATCTACAGCATGTATGTATACATACGTGCATGGGAAGAAATTAAATAATGTTTCCGTGAACTGATAATCATAGTTCCTTGTAAAGAAAGAATGGGGCAAGTGGGTAATGGTAAAAGTGGACCTTAGCACTATCTCTCACATGGTAATATAACATTTGCAAAATTAAAAATCAATAGTAAGGGGCTCCTGGGTGGCTCAGTCAGTTGAGTGTCCCACTTTGGCTCAGGTCATGATCTCACGGTTTGTGAGTTCAAGCCCTGTATTAGCCTCACTGCTTTCAGTGCAGAGCCTGCTTTGGATCCTCTGTCCCCCCTCTCTCTCTGCCCCTCGCATACGCGCACTCCCTCTCAAAAATAAACATTAAAAAAATTGTAAAAGTAAGTTGAGTATGATGAGTGTAACTATGGAAGCATGCATGTTTAATGTCATTGAAAACCAGAAAGTGACTACTTTTGGATAGCGCGAGAGCAGGGAGATAGTTCCCAGTACTGGGGTCAAGAGATATCTGTGAAGTTCATATACAACCTCGTGAGTGTTACCTTCCAGAGTATGTTATCGATTTATACCTTAATTACAATTTTCGTGGAGTTTTGATAGAGGGTTTTTAGAGTCTTTCTCAGAGCAGAATTTCTCACCTTGCCTTTTACACACCGCTCACCCCAAAGTCTCACAGCGAATGGCCTCTAGACATGTCTTCCTCTCCCCTCCGAGGCCATGCTGCTTCCTCTCTGGCATCCTCCTTTCCCTGTCCCATGAACCTCGCGCAGCCCTCTCTTACTGCAAGCTTCTCGGTGTCACCACGATCTTCCTACCACAGTGTCAGTTGGGAGTTCTAGTAGCCTGTCTGTCAGTCTGCTTTTCTAATGAGGAAAAGCTCTCCCTGGAGTTCCGGCTGCTGAAACTCCTGACCGTTCTGCACTGTATCTACCACACATGGTTCCAGGTGCCTTGGCTATGAAGGGAGTCGTATGGTCCATCTTCAGAGGCTTCGTTTCCAGGAGAGGGGAACAGACAGGTTGACCCCTAGCGCGCCAACACTGTGTGATGTGTTAGGAGTGGGCATTGACCGCACAGGGGTATGGTTAAATGTAAGTGGCAAGGATGGAAAAATCTTCATGGAGAAGGTGACGTTAAATTTTATTTTTTATTTGAGTATCGTTGACACACAAAGTTTTATTAATTTCCGGTGCACAATCTAGCAATTCAACTTCTCTATACTTTTATGCTTTACTCATTGTAAGTCTGTCTGTCATATGTCACCACACAACGCTTTAAAATATCATTGACTGTATTTTCCATGCTGTGCCTTGTATTCTCATGATGTACTCATTCCATAGCGGAAAGCCTGTATCTCCCACTCTCCTTTATCCATTTGGTCCATCCTCACCTCTCTTCCATTCGGTAACCATCAGTCTGTTCTCTGTATTTATAGGTCTGATTCTGCGTTTTCTTTGTTTATTCATTTGTTTTTTTAGACTCCACATATGAGTACAATCATACGGTGTTTGGCTTTCTCACTCTGACTTATTTCACTTAACATAATGCCCTCTAGGTCCATCCATGTTGTCACAAAAGCACGATCTCATTCTTTGCTTAGATTCCGTTGTATATATGCACCGTGTCTTCTCTACCCACTCCTCTATTGGGGGGCCCTTGGGTTGCTTCCATAACTTGGCTATTGTAAATAATGATGCAGTACACATACGGGCGCATCTATATTTTTGACTCGGTGTTTTCATTTCCTTTGGGTTAATATCCAGTAGTACCTATTTTTAATTTTTTTGAGGAATCTTCCTACTGTTTTCCACCGTGGTTGTACCAGTTTGCATTCCACCAGCAATGCACGAAGATTCCTTTTCTTCCACATCCTCACCAACACTTGTTATTTCTTCTCTTTTTGATTTTATCCATTCTGACAGGTGTGGGGTGGCGTCTCACTGTGGTTTGGGTTGCATTTCCCTGATGACGAGTGATGTCGAGCATCTTTTTATGTGCCTGTGGGCCGTTTGGATGTCTTCCTTTGAAAAATGTCTATTCGGGTCCTCTGCCCATTTTTTAATCTACTTGTTTGGTTTTTTGGTGTTGAGTTGTATAAGTTCTTTATATACTTTGGACGTTAACCCTTTATGAAAAGATAAATCATTTGCAAATGTCTTCTCCTATTCAGTAGGTTGTCCCTTTCGTTGAGGGTTTCCTTCACTCTGCAAAAGCTTTTCATTTTGATGTAATCCCGATACTTTATTTTTGCTTTTGTTTTCCTTGCCTCAGGACACATGTCTAGAAAAATGTTGCTAGGGTCGATGTCAGAAATACTACTGCTCATGTTTTCTTCCAGGATTTTTATGATTTCACATCTTACATTTAGGTCTTTTATCTATTTTGAGTTTATTTTTGTGTATGATGTTAGAAAGTGGTTCAGTTTGATTCTTTTGCCTGTTGGTGTCCATCTTTCCCGGCACCATTTGTTGAAGAGATTGTTTTTTCATCCGTTGTATTTTCCTGTTTTGTTTGTCATGCACTAACTGATCGCGTAAGTGCAGGTTTACTTCCGGGTCTGTATTCTGTTCCATCGATTTGCGTGTCTGTTTTCGTGCCAGTCCATACTGTTCTTTTTACTGCATTGTATCTCGAAATTCAGAATTGTGATACCTCCAGTTTTGTTTTTCTTTCTCAAGATTGCTTTGGGTATTTGAGGTCGTTTTTGGTATCATGCAGATTTTAGTATTATTTGTCCTAATTCTATGAAAAGTGTTGTTGGTAGTTTGACAGGGAGACTGCTATAAAGGTGTATGCTGCTTTGGCTAGTGTAGAAATTTTAATATTTGTTCTTCCAGTCCATAAATATGGAATATCTTTCCATTTGTTTGTGTTATCTTCAAATTCTTTCATCAGTGTTTATAAGTTTTCAGAGTGCAGATCTTTTACCTCCTTGGTTAAGTTTATTCCTAAGTATTTTTATTCTCTGGTATAATTCTAAATCGAATAATTTTCCTAATTTCTCTTTCTGCCTTTTCATTATTAGTGTATAGAAACACTACTTATTTCTGGGAATCAAGTTTGTATCCTGTGGATTTACTGAATTCATTTATCAGTTCTAGTCAGTTTTGGGGAGAATATTTAGGATTTTCTACACATAGTATCATGTCATCTGCAAATAGTGACACTTTAACTTCTTTACCAATATGGATACCTTTATTTCTTTTTCTTGTCTGATTGCTGTAGCTCGGACTTCCAGTCCCGTGTTGAATAAACGTGGTGAGAGGTGACATCCTTGTCTCGTTCCTGAGCTTAGAGGGAAAGCTGTTAGTTTTTCCCCATCGAGTATGATGCTAGCAAGGGTTTTATTATATGTCCCTTGTTATGTTGAAGTACGTTCCCTCAACCCACTTTGTTGAGAGTTTGTGTCACGAACAGATGCTGAATTTTGTCAAATGCTTTTTCTGCCTCAATTGAGAAGATCATGATTTTTTTTTATCAGAGAAGATGACATTTTAAGTGCTTATTTTAAAAGAGAAAGTAATGCTTTTTCTGGGCCCTGACGGATGAGGTAAATGATTTAGCTCAAAGAATATATTTTAAAAACAAGAGAAATGTTTAAATATTTTAGTGTTGCTAGAGAAAAGTCTTGGGGAGAAGCAGAGGGAAATGAACTTTCCCTTTTGCATATGTGCTGTTGAATGGTTGGCTATTACATATGAGTATAAATAAATGGCATAGATAACATGTTTTTAATGAGAAAAAACATGCATTCAGCTTTCACAATTCAGGTTTTTTTAGCCATAAAATTTATAAAGCACAAAACTGCTGTATATAATGTTACTGGCAAACAAATATACGTGAAAAAATCATTGAGTTAAGATAAAATTACTGCTTTGTCTATTTGCACACGAGTGGCAACTAACTGATCCAGTCTTTCTAAATTTCATTTATCTTTAGAATAGTTGTTAAGTTAATAATTAAGCTCTAAAACCTTAAGGACAGCCTGCTTTTCAGCACTCCAGGTAACTCTGTGGTGTGCCCTCCGGTGAACTGCAGAGAAGGGCAGAGTGATGGCCGCAGTGGGGCAAAGTACTCTTGATATTTGCGATGTTAGCTGAGCAAGTGGTTAACTGGGCAAAAGGAGATGGAGGTGGCATTCTTCTAATATTCGTGTACCAGGAAACATTCCCAATGAACTTCAGGACCAGTTAATAAAATACCATCGGATGAAGAAGATGCCAAAACCAGGAAGTAATTGACAAAATAGAACTGGCAATTTTTTCAAAAGGAATTTACAAACTCAAACAAAGAAGCAGTTGATCCAAGTAGTCCATCCCTAAACTAAAACAAACAGAACTTCGATTTAGAACCCAGAGAACATGCTAGAACTGTCTTTTCATGTAATCTAGTACACCACACATCAGTGTCCTTGGCTGCCATACCTAGTTTTCCATTTGAACTTAAAAAAATAGCACAGCCATACAGGGATTTTGGTCCGAAAAGAAGATCACGTTTGAATTGAGACCTCCATGAGGGGAAGGAACTAGCACCCAAGGATGTACAGAAAGACATTTGGATTCAGGAATCAGCTGTTGCAAGGTCACGTGGCCATCGCGCATGAACAAGAAGGATATTCCTAATTGGTCAGGCCACAGAGGCAGGTGGACCGTGGTACACCTCGCACGTCGCGGTGAGGACTCTGGATTTGTCGTACTCCGTCACCTGTTCGCAGCTCCCCTAAGCCCGTCTGTATGCTTCTTGAGTGTAGAGACCGTCTCATCTCCTGGTACATCACCGGTGTTTCCTACTGTGCCTAGCGCAAATGAGACACTAAATAAACATTTATTGGATGAAATACCAGTTGAACGACCTGTTTTATTTGATTTGGTACTTCCATATGTAATTCTTATTCAAACATGCACTTTTAAAAATATTGCAGTGTGTGCAGCAAGCTCTCTTTAAGCCAGGATTTGGGTCGCTGACGATAATAAGAAAATCCTCTCTGACTGTATATAAAATTCAGGTGGGGCCCCAATTGTGCCCACTCTTTTAGGCAAACCCGTCTTGGCATTGACGATGATTCTCTCTTGTCAGGGGAACTGTAATGAGCTTTGCCCATTATCTCGATCATTAGTGAGCAAGCATTTCATAAGATTAAGGAGAGTGATAATAGTTGAAAATGGTTCTTGCTTGTTTTATTCACTCTAATTCTATATTTAATTGGGGAAGCTAATGCTTTTCTTTCAGCTTCCTATTTGTAATTGTTGCCTCGTGAATGCAGTATGGTTTTGACATTTTGTGTAAGCAGAACTGAAGTTGTACTCTGCATTTATTTAGGCAACTCTCAGAACCTGTTGCTCCGTGAATAGGTTATGTGTGTCGTCTCCAAAACTCACCTGTGAATTTTAGCTTGTGAAATTAATTTTTGAGTGTTTTTCCACCGAAGCTTCTCACTGAAATTGCCTTTCAGACTGATATCAGTGAGGCATATCGAGAAAGGATGGCTAGATGAGACTCTGAATACTTCATTCCAGGGTAATTTTCTCAAATATCTTCAGGCTAAAAGCATTCTATTTGCAGAAATAAATAAAAGAAGAGCTAATATCTAATCATGAAGGGTAAGATAGAAGGTTTTTGGGGAACGGAGGGGTCACGAGCGAGCAGAAGATTGTAGTTAATTTTCCCACTTGAAGAGATTCCAACCCTGAATCATCACAATGCCTCAGAGATATTTTTTTTTAAACAAGAAGGGGAGAGAGATTTGGAGGTTCCACTAAGGAAATTTTGATTTAGCTGATCTATTAGTCACAGTTCTCCAAAGAAACAGAACCAAATGAATGTGTGTTTATATATAGAGCAAGGGATTTATTTTAAGGAATTGGCTCACATGATGATGGAGGCTAGCAAACCCAAACTCTGCCGGGCGGATCGGCCGCCTGGAGACCCCGGGAAGAGCCTCGTGGGGTTCGTTTCCAACGGGCGTCTTCTGGCCGCAGTCCTGCCCTGAGGGAAGTCAGTCTTCGTTCTGTGATTGGACATTGGATGAGGCCCACTCTATTCAAGGTCTATTGATTTAAAGGTTAACCTTTTTCAAAAAAAGTCACCCTCACAGAAACATCCAAAATAATTTTTGATCCAATAATCTGGCGTCCGTGGCCCAGCCACGCTGACACCTAAAATTAACTCTCACGAACCCACCCCGTGGCAGCTCAAGGCATCCCTAAGTCATAGTTAATCTTTGAATGAAGACAATAACGAGTTCCTACGTCTGCCTAACAGGACACAACTATCCTGCACACGACTGAAAACGACTCACTCTCCCAAGAAATAAGGCAAAGTTCTTGAGCGATATTTTCTCTTTTCCATGACATCCTGGTGTAAAGTTAATAGTACTTAAATGCTGTGATAAAAAGTCTGTGTGTTTCTTGTTATATAATCGGTTACGAGACAACAGAAAACAAAGATAGTATGTGTAAATGTAAACACAGACACAAATATATTCATACCAAAATAAAGAAAAGTACTTAAATGACACTTGCTTGTTTCTGTCGCCAGCCCTGTGGGCATAGCTGGTATTTTACTGCAGCATGCCCTTCAGGCGGTCGTGATTTTTTTACCTGATGGGCTGCCCCAAACCTTCCTTCTTGAGACATGACGTTTGGGTGCTGTGTGACACAGCCATTCAAGTCTTAGAGGAGCTTCTAACCGAAGGCAGATTTCTTCTTGACTTAAATGCTGTTTCCAATATGTTAAAAAGGAAATACCATTAATGCCAAGAACCAGCAAACAGAGTGGATACTTCCATTCCCCATCTCTTTCCAGGTTGGAATCCCTCAGGGGCCAACACGGGACATTGCTTTGAAACCTCTCATTTTAGCAACAGGTACATGTAGACCCTCCATAAAATTTTATTTGCTTTAAGTAATAGTGCTTTGTAATTACTTTTTATTGAGTAAAATGGACGATTCGAGAATCACATGCTGCTCTTTTCACCTCTTGATCTGAGTAGTTCTGGTCTCCCTGGAAACTCCACTATGATCAATGTGTTCGGAAGGCAGCGGATGAGATCCAGCTGCTTCGTAGTGGGATTGAAGCAGATAGCATGCAGCTCGCTTCTCGGATACAGGCGTGGTCAGCCCTGCTCCCACCTCCTCAGAGCCCCAGCTTTGAGCATCCCCTGCTCCTGTGTTCACAAACCAGTCACGATCACATTCTCTTCTGTCGCACACTTTCATGTTAACTCATTACCGTAGTTGGCTCAGATGATTAATTAACCAATGCTTCAACTCAGAGAAGAGTGAAGCTTGGGGTCCTCACACTAATCTCTAGGAAATGAGTGTCACCTTCTCGGTAATGAATGATTTGGACCAGCGGTGTAGTCGTCTTTAGCAAAAATTGTGTGCTCAAACCGATGATACATGCCCCTGCCGTGAGGAATGACAAAACCTTCGCCCCTCGTATGAAAATATCCCAGGAGCTATCCATAATTTTTGATAGGTCAAATACATCCTACTCAGAGGGGGGAAAAATCTATCGTCTAATATTAATTGCACCCCTGAAATCTGTGAGCCATTTATAATATGGTAGGTCTTAGATTTTTCTAGTCTTAGAACTCTAAGGAAATAAACTAACAAGCTAAAATTAAAACATTATAAAACATTTATAAGAAATAAGAAAGTCCCTATTTTTCTCTATGTACCTTAAAATGTGCATTAATTTTTAGGCATATTATTCAATGATATTTAATGACATTTATTCCTTCTTTCCTTCCTTCCCAACTTCCTCCCTTGTTTGGTTTGGTTTGGTTCATTTTCTCTACCAGTGTGGTTGCTCTAAGCCAACATCATCTTCACGTGATTTTATTTTAGCAATTGAAAGGAAAGCAAACTCCTTCATTCAAATAAATGACTGAGACTTAGAACATGAGGACTGTGTACGACTGTAGGTCATCCCTGGTGTAATGATGGACAAATCATGCAACTACTATGCTTCCCATCTGTAAAATACCATCAGTAAAATAAATGGGAGGAAGTTGGGAAGGAAGGAAGGAAGGAAAGAAGGAAGGAAGGAGAAGAAGGGAGGGAGTGAAGAAGTAATGAAGGAAGGGAGGGAGGGAGAGAGAAAAATGAAAAGAAAAAAGAAAAAAAATTAAAGGAGAGTTCCCCTTCTTCACTTGGCCAGAACGTCAAAATATGCCTCAGCCTGTCTATCCTCAGAAATATGATGGCGCTTCATTAAAATGAGGTTTGCAGCCAAAGCTCTGATTTTCAGAATAAAGTACCAACTTGAAATGAATTTGTGATCAAACTTACCGAGCCCCTGGCTTGAAATCACTGCCAAGCTGGCTCTGTGATAGCACCAAAATATTATGATAAGCCATATGGACTTGTCGTTTTGACGGTCACCGCTGTCAAGTGTCGGCACTTTCCTATAACCCAACCAGACAGAGGAGTCGTGGTCAGTACGGAGTACACAGAGGCATACAGGTTAACAGGTTGTCTGCTGATAATTCTTAATTACCTGAGAGAGAGGTCACATAGGAACATTATGACTTCTATATGATCGGAACATTTTCAAGGTGGATTTAAAAAAATTTTTTTTAATTTTAAATAAAAAAAATGCATGAGGCGATGGTATGACTATTAGGCAGAAAGCAGTAAGAAAAAAGACTCTCGAAGCTGAATAATGCAGTCGAAGCTGTAGCAGAAAAGGGCAGGAAGGCAGAGCGAAGCGGTGGTGGAGGAAACGGGAGAACAAGAGACAGAAAGCGGGACCTGAGCAGCCCTGCGAGGGGTCGGTCGACAGGAATCCTTGTTTGTGGCTGTCCTCCATGGACAAGGCACTGGAAAGTGCTGTGACATTAATTTTCAGATAAGATCTAGAGTCGGGGCCCGTGGATCTTAGAATATAGTAGAGAAGGGGACAAATGTAACTCATTGTCCGTTATTTGCAGTATTAATCTGTTTAATTAAAGTGTTCGGCCCTTCTGTGTGCCCCAATACCCTGTGTTTTAATTGTGCTTCCCTTTATAACAGTTTGTGCATAGTGAGTTGATTGCAAATTGAAAGTTTATGGCAACTCTGTGACCAGCAAGCTTATTAGCTCCATTTTTTCAGTATTTCCTCGCTCTTTGTGTCTCTGCGTTACAGTTTGGTAATTCTTGCAATATTTCAAGCGTTGTTGTTGTTGTTGTTGTTATTATTATTATATTTGTTATGGTGATCTGTGATCGGTGATTTTTGATGTTACTATAGTAATTATTTCGGAGTGCCACAAACCACACCCTGATAAGACAGCAGACTCAACACATGAAGGCTGTATGTGTTCTGATGGCTCCACCAACCTGCTCTGCACCCATTTCTCTCCCTCTCCTTGAGTCTCCCTATTCTCTGAGACACAACGGTACGGAAATCGGACCAGTTAATACCCTACAGTAGATTCTAGGTGTTCAAGTGCAAGGAAGAATCACATCTCTTACTCAGTCAGAAGCTAGAGAGGATTTGTCTCTGTGAGGAGCACGTGTGGAGAGCAGAGATGGCCCCGCACCAGCCTTCCTGCCACTCAACGTTAGCCAAGTTGCAAATACAGAGAAAGTTCTTGACGGAACTGAAAACGGTGCTCTGGTGAACTCACACATCGTGGGAAAGTGAAACAGCCTTCTTACTCATACAGAGAAAGTTCTAGTGGTCTGGATAGAAGAACCAGCCACAGGAGTCCCTTCAGCCAAAGCCTAACCCAGAGCAAGCCTCTGACTCTCTTCAGTTCTGTGAAGGCTGAAAGAGAAGAAGGGGCAGAAGAAAAGCATGAGGTAAGCAGAGGCTGGTTCCTGAGGTTTAAGGAAAGAAGCCGTCTTTATAACATAAAAGTGCAGGTGAAGCAGCCAGTGCTGATATAAAGGCTAAAGTGAGTCATTGTTCCAAAGGTCCAGCGAAGAGAATTAATGAAGGCGGCTCCACTGGACCAGAGGTTTTCGCCGTAGCTGGAACAGCCCTCGGTAAGGAGAAGATGCTATCTGGAACTCTCCCAGCTAGAGGGGAGAAGTTTGTGCCTGGCTTCAAAGGACAGGATGACTCGCTCGTTGGGGACTAATGCAGCTGGTGACTTTAAGGTGAAGCCAGTGCTCATTTACCATTCGGAAAGTCCTAGGGCCCCTAAGAATTATGCTCAATCTCTGCCCGTGCTCTATAGATGCAGCTACAAAGCCTGGGTGGCAGCACATCTGTTTCCGACATGAATAATACTGAATATTTTAAGTCCACTGTTGAGACCTGCTGCTCAGAAAAAAAAAAAAAAACCTTTCAAAATGCTGCTGCTCATTGACAATGCCCCTGGTCACCCAAGAGCGCCGATGGAGATGTCTAAAGAAATTAATGTTGTTCTCACGCCCGCTAACACAACAGCCGTTCTGCAGCCCATGGGTCGAGAAGTAATTTCAACTTATCAAGTCTTATGGTTTCAGAAACACATTGTGTAAGGCTGTAAGTGCCACAGACATCGATTCCTCTGATGAGCCTGGGAAAAGTAAATGGAAAACCTTCTGGAAAGGTCCAGACGCCAGTAAAAAACATTCACGATTTGTGGGAAGAGGTCACAATATCACCATTAGCCCAATTTTGGAAGAAGTGATTCCAGCCATCATGGACGGCTTCGAGGGATTCAAGACCTCAGTGCAGGAAGTCACAGCGCAAGTTGTGGGACCAGCAAGAGAAGGAGAAGCAGAAGTGGGGCTTGAAGAAGGAACAGAATTGCTGCAGTCCCCTGGTGAGACTTTTCCGGGATGAGGACCTACTTCCCAAGGAGCTGGAATCTGCTCCTGGCGAAGATGCGGTGAGGATTGTTGAAATGACAACGAAGCGGTGAGGAATAGATTACATATACTTAGTTGACAAAGCAGGGGCAGGGTTTGAGGGGATTGACGCCAGTCCTGAGAGAGATTCCACTGTGGAGAAAATGCTCGCAAACAGCATCGCATGCTGAAGGGAGTTCGTTCATGACAGGAGGAGCGGATCAGTGCAGCACACGTCACTGTCGTCTTATTTTGAGAACTTGCCACGGCCACCCAGCCTTCAGCAGCCATCACTGTAACCAGTCCGCAGCCGTCAGCTCTGAGGCGGGACCACCACCGGCAAGAGGGGTACAACTCACTGAAAGCTCAGATGATGGTTAGAGTAATTTTTAGCCATAAACTCTTTTTAAATTAAGATGTGTACATTGTGCAGTTTTTTAAAAGTTTATTGAAAGAGAGAAAGAGAGAGAGTGGTGGAAGGGCAGAGAAAGAGAGAAGGGGGAGAGAGAGAATCCCAAGTAGGCTCCGTGCTTCCAGTGCAGGACCTGAATCCATGAACCATGAGATCGTGACCTGCGTCAAAATCAAGGGTCGTTCATTTACCAACTGAGCCACCAGGCACGCCTGTTTTTTGTTTTGTTTTGTTTATGTAATACTCGTGCACACTCAATAGAGTGCACATAGGATAAACATAACATACAGCACTGGGAAACCAAAACATTCATTTGACTCTCTCTATTGCCATACTCAGTTTCTCGTGGTGACCTGGAACTGAACCCACACTGTCTCTGAGGTATGACTGTCTTACTGGAGAGACGATGCTAGGGGAGTTTCTCCCGAGGCAGACACAAGAGAGGCAGTGTGCAGAAGGGGAAATATTATCCAGGTTTCTAAATATTTGCAGACCTTGACACATCAGAATGACTTGGCGATTAATTCAGTACGGGACAGTTAGCAAGTGAAGAAGAATCAACGATCACTGCGCTTCCAAACCCGGAGAATGACCATGAACTCTGGAAACAATGATCTCTCGGAGGGTGGAGTAGTTCTCAGGGGAGACGGTGATTTCTGTTACAGCCTCGTGGCAGGCGAGAGACACCATGCCAAAGCAGAGTAGTGGGTATCGAGAAGCCTCAGAGTCGGGCAGAGACACTCAAAGGCATTCTCAAACTCCAGACACTGTCTCTGTGGCTGCCGGACCTAAATTCCCCCTTAAACTGCAGTCGAGTATAGCTGATCCTTAATGTTTCTACCTCTTTGTGGATTTGAGCCCCACACTGGGCTTACTGCTGACAGCATGGAACCTGCTTGAGATTCTCTCTCCCTCTTTCTCTGGGATTCTCTCTATCCCTATCTCTCTGCCCCTTCATGCTCTCTCTCTCTTTCAAAAGTAAATAACCTTAAGAAAAAGATATATGTATATCATCATAACTGGCGTATTTCAGAAATCTTTAGGGTCCAGAGGAATGAGAAAAATAGAATGAAAGTAAGGAAGAATAGGAAACAAATCCATACGATCAGCAGCATGCGTTCGCCATGACTGCGCAGCAGGATCGTGTTCAGTGCTGCGGACACAGTGGTCAGTGTTCTCATGCTGCTTATGTTTCATTCGTTATTCCTTCAGCACAGTTGCGGTCTGCACATCTGCCATGAGAAAGGCATCCTGTTAGCCTCGTAGATATAAACACGTGACACATGGGTAATGTATCATTAGCAAAGATGGCGGCAGTAGGAAGAAGAGGGCTCAGATGCTGTTTCTTGCCGGGGTCCTTGTTCCTGCGAATCTAGGGGTCCACGAAGGACGGACAGTCAGGCAAAAGGGAGTGAGAGAGCCATGAGAGATGGAGTCTAATCACCAAGCAGGCATCTCTGGGAATTCTGGCATCTCTGCCCTGCTAGTCTCCGTGTCTTTATTTAAAAGTAGTGAGTGACATTACAGCAATGAGTGACAGCCCATCACTAAGCATAGTTTGAACAATAATGTATTTTATCAGTAAAGCAGCGATTTCTTCAATCTTGCAAGTTGTTTTCAAGGTAATTAGCATATAAATATAAGGCAGGGGGAGAGAACCAGAAGTTACCTAGGCCTGCCTATGCTAATTATCTACAAACAGGTCAGGAGTCATTCCGCCTATTCTTCCAACTACAATGGGGGAGGTACAACCCGGCTGGCAAGGACAGAATTCCCAATGCTTGTCCTCTGCTTGTAAATGAGTGAATTTACATAATAGGAACCCAGCATTTACATAAATCACACCAATATTCAGCTAGCTCACAACTGCTTCAACCACCTTTTCCACACAGGGAGGGGTCTCAACCTGTGAGCCCAAAATGGCTCCCAACAGTTCTGTCTAGGTGACCATGGAAGCTGTTTCCAGTGAGGGGACCTGCAACCGACGCCTGACAGATGACTTATCCAGTAGATTAACTGTGGCAAGGCTGTTTTAGGCAGATGAGCACCAAGTGACCAAGAGTGACAGAGTGTGTTAGGTGAGGAGATCGAGAACAGATGTTTAGATCCTCTCTTACAAGTTGCATTCCACAAAATACAGCCTGATTTGCTATTTTAAGCTGATAAATGTTTGTTATGATGAAGCTGTTGAGTGTTTTAGCAATTACTCCTGATTCTGGTTATTTGGGGAAGGGTACAAAGGGGGTGGGATTTGGTTAAATTGGAAACATCTTAATTGAGGAAGAGGAGGAACGTATGAAACAACACTTCTACCGTCATTTAAGAAACAAAAAAATGCTTTAATGGCTTTCCCCCTGCCCCTGCCCCCCGCTTGTTCTCCCCTGCAAAAACTCAAGGCTTTGCCCCCTACTAAAAAGTAAACACCCAGGGAGCGTACGTGAGTTGTAGCCTTCCTTCCTGCCCCTACTTACGACGTAGAACTTGGCGTCTCAGGTCTACTGTGAAGCCACAGGATTGTGAATTAAACTGAAATTTTTGTCTAAAGAAGCGCCTAAAATTTTGTATGACAATTATTTTCTGGGTTTTTTTTTTTAAGTTTATTTATTTATCCTGAGAGAGACAGAGACAGCATGAGTAGGGGAGCGGCGGAAAAAGCGGGAGAGAGACACTCGCAAGCAGCCTCCGCACTGCCAGGGCAGAGCCCTGTGTAGGGCTTGAACTCCCCACACCACGAGATCACAATCTGAGCCAGAATCAAGAGTTGGATACTTAACCGACTGAGCCACCCAGGCGCCCCTATATCATAATTATTTTCTTAAACATGTTTAAAGTTGTTTTACCAAAGTATCACCCTATAATTTACAAAAGTAAATCCTAATAGATACCAAAAGAATATCACCTTCAAGAGCAAGAATTTTCAAAAACATTGAGCCAGAACACTTAGTTTTCTAGTCACAAGTACTGGCCCGGGTATACTTTTATTACGATTTTGTTGTCTCTCCTTTCCTGCATGGCCAGCCAGTCCTGTGCCGTAACGCTTTCATGCAGTCAGCCCAGAACTTTGCGCTTCGAAGCCCAGCCTCTCTAGCAAGGGACTTTTGCAGAACTGGACCTCTGCGGGTTGTGATTGTAGACCCCCAGGAAGTACCATTATGTCTTAACTTTGGAGCTTAGCCCGTCGTCACTGAAGAGGCATCATGTTTCTGGGTTCCAAGTCTGTAATTCGTGTTCGTCCTCACACCTAGGCTAACCCCCTTATCTAGAGCAGCCTTCTGCTGGCCCTGGCAGAAAAACCAGTTAACTGGCATTTTCCCCCGGTGTCTATCCTTCGGTCTTTTTTCTTCAAAGTCAGAGAGAGGGAGTGGAAGATTGAGAGAGAGGGAAGAAATACAGCCTCTCTGTGCCCCTCGATCCCATGATTTTTCTGCCCTATCAGAGTATACCCTGATTTCCATGGCAACCCCATTGCCCCCGCCCTTCGAAAGTTTACACTTAGCTTCCCCTTATATGAAATAGTGTCGACATTAGTTTTCTTCACCTGGCTCACGTTCACTTGCTGATAGAAGCTTCTTCTTTTTTTCCTTTTTCTTTTTTTAAGAATCTCACAGTTTTTGGACAACTTTAACATTTGAATGATCTGCAATGCTTATTGTGGGTTAATATAGTAAGTAGCAAGCTGTCACTCCTGTCCTCACGGAAATTAACAATGACAGGGTTACTCTTAATAGAGTTGGGGAGAGAGGGTCTGAGTAGGGCTGCAGACATAAAAAGGGTCATCCTCGAGCAAGGATGCAAAGTAAAGAGACTAGGGTTGAACAAAAAGCTTACTGCACAATAGTGTCACTATTTTTGTGATCAAGATATTTAAATACAAAAATATGTATCTCAGATAAAAAGGTACGTGAACGCTTTATCCCAGAACTTTGAGAATATTCACCCGCCCACTGTGGGTCGTCACTTTCCTGCCGACGCCAAGGAATGATCCAGGCGACCTTTTCAGGAGATGCAAAAAAAATTCGCATCTCAGATCCCAGTCATTTTTAATAAAGGCAGACTTATTAGAGAATCATAATCAACTTCAAGATTAAATATTTAAACTATGTGGGTTAATTAATTTTCCCATCCATCTTCCTCTTTCTCGCTCTGAGCGTGTGTGTTTCATTTTCAGTTTTTATTTCCTCATCTTTGAAATGAGGCTGTTGAGCTTGCCTTTGAATCCTGAGGTGTGTTTGGAGATTAGTCAGAACGGGGCTCTCGAGACGCTGTGTGGATGGGGGTAGGTGTAGTGTGGGAGGAATCATTGCGACCTTTCTCTGCTGCACAAATAACTGATTGTATCAATTTTCTTTGATATTAAGGACTTTTTAAAATCAGGGCGTGAAATGTAAGTAGACGCTTTTCCCGGGAGCAGCGTGACGTCACCATGCGTTAGCCCTGCCCTTGCACAGCCAAGGGCAGGGAATTGGAGGTCAGGAGGCTAGGTGGTGGAACCCTGAGGGGAATAAGCAAAGTCAGATGCTTCCTGGACAGCGTGTTCTGGCTCATGAGTAAACAGTCATGGAGCGGAGACACAGATGACAGGAAAATCGCCTACTCCCTGTTTTTTTGAGAGTTTTTATTTCTCTAGTTAATTAGTCCGTTGGTTCACTGGTTCGTTAGCCCTTCGGCGTAAGCCTCGCCTGCTGAGAAACACAGGCAGGCACAATCGGGGTACGGATTTTTGTAATTTACAACAGCCCAGTTAGAGGGACCGTTGTGTGCCTGCTGAGGGTGACGAAATTGAACGATCAAAAATCAATGGGTACAACAAGCTTCCAGGGAATTATGTTTAAATATAGAAAATGAAAATAATACAGAATAAGACATTTCTTGCAAAGATGTAAGAAATACAGCCTCTGCTCTTCTTATATGTGAGCCAGAAAGAGAAATTAAATGCTCGTCTGAAAACCAAACTTGAATTCTGCAAGGATGTTTGGATAATAAACGTTTTGTTTGATTTAAAGTTCTGAAACACGTTGCCTCCATTTCATCGTCTGTATAATGAAGAAAGTAAGGGAATCGCATCAAAGGACTATGTAGACGGTGAATGAATTGTTATTCTTATTGACACATATTTCAGAATTCTAGCACATAATGTTAAGTAATAGATATATAAATACATGTTGCTGGATTGTAACACCACACGTTAGAGAGAATATCTAAAACCAACACAAACTGAGTTACCGGGTACCTTGGTGGTGATCTCGTCGGAAGGCCCACCATCCCTAGGATGTAACGGAACTTGGAGAATTCAGGGAATGTTTACATTGGACGGGGTTGATGATACCGATGAGCCTGCGATGCCGGTTATCACGTATGGAGTACATCTCTTGTGGGTAGATCCTTGCCCTGAACGTCGTATATGTAATCACTTACTCTGAAAACAAACAAAACGAAACAGAGGAAGCCCTCCACTGCAGGCAGCATTTGTTTGTTGAGTGATTTCTAAGTCTAAAGGACCATTGTAAACATGATTATTGGAAACACTTCTGCCCTCAAGGCATCCAGTGCTATTGGAGAGATAAGGTACCGACTGGGTCAAGTTAAACATTCAGTCAAACATTTCAAGTTGCTCTAAACTTCTTTAGGCCCATCCCTGTGACTGGAGAGTAGTACTGTTTTCAGTCTTAAATAACACATACGATCAACCCAGGAAAAAAAAATCTGTCTTAACGTGTCCCTTTGAAATTGAAATCAAAAGGATAGAGTATCATACCCATTTAACTGCTAAGCTCAAAAGAGCCATTTGTCTGCCTGTGCTTTTGCCTGTCGGTTAACTCATTATTTCAGCTTTAAGTTTTAGCCCCAAAAGATACAGAATTCTGGAACTAAAGGCTTTGCATTCTATAAGTCCGTGCACACATGGCATTCGTCCAGAAATGCAGCGATCTCATCTGTAACACGTCAAGAGTAATTTCGCATTTATGAAATAATGCAAGTAACTTAATATAAATCACTAGCCAATTTATAATATTCTTCCAGCTAAGTAGTCCAGTCTTGAGGATCACCGAAATGTAAATATACCTGAAATATGCAAAAGAAAATTACAGCATTTTTAGAGCATATCGTGCTTCTTGGAAAAAAATAACAAAACCTAGTTTAGATTCTGAATTCACAGTGTTTTGCTATTAAATAGCTCGGTCATTATCTGCCTCAGACTTCACCGAGGGCGTGGATTTCAAAGCCGCAGCGATTTTCATGTCATTTTATGTTATTAATATTAATGGGTTGGGTTTCTTTTAATATTTTCAGCCAGCGATTAAAAGTCATAACTAAATAAAATAAAGGACCAGAATCCAATCAAGTCATCATTTGAAAAAAGAAAAGAACAAAAATATAACCAATTCTAAAGTTTGCTACTTAGTCTCCTGTAAAGTGTATGTATAACGCATTCATACACATTAGTAATAGTATGTTCCTGCAGTAATACACACACACACATCAACTACGGGTGCCTGTGTAACATGAAAACATTGTTTACGACTGCATTCCTGCATCTGATCGATACTGTTTATCAGCAGAACCGCAGACGGCAGCTGGCCAAGGGAAAAGAAGGGCACCGCTTGGGATTTAGAATTTGTAAAAATAGCTACTTAAAAAAGAAAACTAAGTCAGTGCTTTTGATTTTAAAAATAGAGCAAAAAACATTTTTTTAAGGCAGAGGTTTTTTGTTGTTTTTTTTTTTTAATTTTAGAGAGAGAGAACACATGCATCTGTATGCGTGAGCGGGAAAGGGGCAGAGAGGGGGGAGAGAGAGAGACTCAAGCAGGCTCCACTCAGCTTAATGGAGCCCAACACGGGGCTGATCCCACCGCCCTGGGAGCATGACCTGAGCTGAAATCAAGAGTCACGGCGGACGCTCAACCAACTGAGCCACCCAGGCTCCCCTAGAGCAAAATTTTTAAATGTTGGATTGTGGAGAAGTCTATATATTTTTTAAACCCTAGAACTTACAAGAGAGACCATGTAAGTGTTCCTAGAGACAGGATTTCCCGGATGGCCAGAGACTCTGGCGTTTCTTCCTGTGTGTGCCCGCTGCATCTTCTGAGGACGCAGGCTCTAGCTGGCTTACCTGTTTGTTCACTGTAAGCCCTAGCACGGTACAGAGTGTTTCCTTCCTTCCTCCCTTCCCTCCTTCGGACTCCCTCTCTTCCTTCCTCCGTCCATTCCTTCTTCCGTTCCTCCCTCTCCACCTTCTTTCGTTCCTT
Organism: Paguma larvata; assembly: GCA_030068075.1. NCBI lineage: Eukaryota > Metazoa > Chordata > Mammalia > Carnivora > Viverridae > Paguma > Paguma larvata. The sequence goes on from CM057831.1 coordinate 30,664,206, forward strand.
CAGACTCCCTCCCTCCCTTCTTTCCTTCCTTCCCTCCCTCCCTCCAGAAGCATGTTCTCGCACACCTCTAACCCTCTAAAAAGACCTCCAGTGTCTTGTTTCTAACGTTATAAAATACTCCATGTCGTGCATTCACTACCTTGTGCCCATCCCTTCTCCCAGCGGAAGACTAGGCTTGTCCTATGTCCAAACGCAGTGTCCTACCATCTAAGATCTAAAATTTAACTGCCTGTAGAAAACAACTTTGCTCAGAAAATATTTTTTGAAAGCCCACTTTGTACCAAATAGTCTTCAGGATGCTGAAGCATGGACAAGACAGACAGAAACCCTTGTCTCCTGAAGTTGATATTTGATTAGGTTGCTTACAGGAGTCAAACTTTGACCCAAGCCTTATTTGTATTGTCCATGTTGTTTATTTCTGAGTTCAACTTAGGGCACTTTAAAATTGTTTTAAGTTGTAGCACGCACGTACTTTGGAAACTACTTTTATCTTTATGTTCTGTCAAATTAGTAAAACTGAGGAATTATATTAACCATGTCTTAAACTGAATGTCGTATTCTTAGAAGTCAGTAAGATACTGTGTGTGTGTGTGTGTTTATGTTTAATAACTTTATGTAGGCGTTTTTTTTTTACTTCTAAGTGAAACTTTGGGTAAATTGTGTAACTTTTACTAAATTTAGTTTTCTTATCTAAAAATGTGGATGGTCGGTTCCATTTAACAGTGTTATTGTGATGATTAGAAATATCGTGTGAGAAATGGCCATTAACTGTCCACCTACTATGTCTCAAAAATCTAAACCAGTGTGGAATTTAGGGACTAAAGTTAACCAAGTGCTCCGACCCGGGCGCCCGGCGAGGAGGCCGCGGACCCGAACTCAGCACCTCGTTGCGTCACACCTCTTCCCCCACGGGCAGCCGATTTCTCGCGTGTGTTTACGTGCTAACCTGCTGACTGTTCATTTAATTGGGACTGAAACACCTTTTAAAAATCATTACCCATTTCCCAGCTTACAGAACTCTGTATGTGGCACCTTAGGTTTTTTGGTTTTATCTTATTTTGTTTTGTTTTTAATAGACCTGGTGTATCTGCCGTTTTTTTCTAACCGTTCACTTCTCCGCCGTGACCTTGTCTGCCCTCACTGTGCCATCATTCTTGCTCGGCCCACGGAATCGTTCCAAGGCCGACATCGGTCAGGGGGACGGCTCCACGGCCAGCGTCACTGCTGGTCGTCAGCATTGCCAGCTTCCCTCTTCTTGTTGAGGTTCTTCTGTTTTAATCCTCGTGCGAGGGGTGAATGGGGTGTCTTTTCTTGTCTCCATTCCCCCATTTTTCTTACCTTCGTTTGGCAAGAGTGGCCTTCCCTAAACAACGCCCGTTAGCCAGGGTTTCTTTCCTGACCTGGCGCAAAGCAATCTAGGACGCTGTTTGGAGCACAATCTTCGAGTCTGCGAGTCTTTATCGTTACATTTATTTGTTTTTATTTCCTGTCAAAGAACGGCTGTGTCTCTGACAGGAAAGGAGAATTTAGTTTAGATTTGTTAAATGTATTTTTTATCTAGGAGCCGTTCCTTAAATCCGAAAAGTTTGGAAACCAAATTCTCAGAATCTGAAGTATTCAAAGTAATTTTGCTCACCTACTAACGTGTGGACACTGTTGTTTTTTTTTAATTTTAAATTTTATTTAAATCCAAGCTTGTTATTACGTAGTGTAATAATGGTTTTAGGAGTAGAATTTAGTGATTCCCCACTTACATACAGCACCTCGTGCTCATCCCAACAAGTGTCCTTCTCAGTGCCCGTCACCCTTCTAGCCCATCCCCCACTGTCCTTCCTCTACCAGCCCTCAGGTTGTTCTCCGTATTCAAGAGTCTCTTATGGTTTGTCTCCCTCTCTGTTTTTGTCTAATTTTTGCTTCCCTTCCCCTATGCTCATCTGTTTTGTTTCTTAAATTCCACATGTGAGTGAAATTATACGTTATTCCTTTCTCTAATTTTGCTGAGCAGAATACACTCTAGTTCCATCCACGTAGTTGCAAATGGCAGGATTTCATTCTTTTTGAGCATTGAGTAATATTCCACTGTATATGTACACCACATCTTCTTTATCCATTCATCAGCTGATGGACATGTGGACTCTTTCCATACTTTGGCTGTTGTCGATAGCGCTGCTGCAAACATCGGGGTGCCCGTGCCCCTGTGCATCAGCACTCCTGTATCCTTTGGGGAAGTACCTAGTAGTGCGATTGCTGGGTCCTGGGCAGTTCTATTTATACCTGTCTGAGGACCCCCCACGCTGCTCTCCAGGGCGCCTGCTCCAGCTCGTGAACACTGTAAATGCTGCAGAGCCTTGCTTCCCTGTCTCTAGTTTAGCGTCCTCTGATTTAACGTCTTTGATAGATCTATTGCCCTCTGGACGAGGGGCAAGCGAATTCTTTTAAAAGACTGAACCCTTTGGCATTTCGGTTCTCCTGATACGATCTCTAGTTTCCTGAGAAGGCGACCTCCCGACATGCCTGGAAGTTTATAGCGGCTTCCCTGCTGCCGGGAGCATTGATCTTTCACTGTCTCTCCCCATCTCGTCTCTCTTGGGCTACTACTCGGGCAGGAGTTACTTCATCTCTGAAGCTGCCTCCAAGCCCAAAAGACTTGTTAGGCGCTTGACCTCGGTCCATCCAGGGCCTCTGGTGTGCCCTCCGTGTAAGACTTGTCACTTGCCTTTATCACTGCCTTTCTCCGTACGTCCCTGAAGGACGCAGGTGTGTCTTGTTCTCACTGTGCCTCTAGTTTCACATAGACCATTCAACCTGACTCTGAGGCAGGACCTCAGTGAACACATATTGAGTCAAACATTTTGTCTTTAACGTGCAAATACTTGCTGTGTACAGTCATTATACCACCCTTGTGCGCCTCCTAGATGCACTCAGAATGTATCAAAATGAAGTTCATGTACTAAGTTTTCGTGAAATTTGATAATACAAGCACTCTGTAGTTTGCAGGATACTACTTCCTACTAAAACCTCATTTATTGAAATGCGCACATCCAATAAGGACTTTTAAAGTCTATTTTATCCTGCGTGAAAGGCAGTATCCAAGAGATAAAAGAATAGCATTTTCCTGCTAACATTTCATATTCTAAAATAACTATTGTTTATATTTTCTGACATAATTATTACTTTATTATTTTCTGGAAAAAAAATAATAAAAAGAAGCCCTTAGAACGCAGCGAGTGACTTTTCGATGATGTGAGGAGAGGCACTTGAAGGTGGTTACTAACCTGTGCTGGAAGACGGCCTCCCTTTGAAAAGCTGATAAAAGCCGTCAGCGCTCTCTCTTCGGCTCCGGAAAAATGCCCAAACGCACACATGCTCACCAATTTTGCCTACAGTTTAGGCCTCTCGTGGCTCACTCCAGACAAACAGGTTAAGAAACCCTAGGCTGAAATCAGCCTGAAAAGAGTGTGGACTCAGCCAGCAGAGAGGTGGGTGCGGCGGAAGGAAGGCCAGCGTGGCCAGCATGGCTGGGAAGCCTGCGCTGCGGGAAGGAATACATCGAGCTTTATGGACGTCTGTGAAACACTCCTGAAGCCGAACGCTCCCCAACACGGTGGCTTCAGTTGTTCGGTACCCAAACACCTATGCTCATTCCCTGGTCCTCACAGTCAGCCGGCCGCTCTGCTGGAGCGGGGGGCGGGTGTAGATGGGTTATTGTTGTAGACGAGGGCGTTCCCCTGTGTGTCTCGTATTCCAGAAATAAGGAGATACCGTTCTAGAAATGACACATCATTCTAGAAATAAGGAAAGCGAATCCGTCTGTGTATAGAAGTTTCTGCTAACACGGCACTGATTTTATACCCAGCAGCCACTTTTCATTTATCGTAACTCTTGATCTGATGTGCGCGTACACGAAGTTTTTAGTGAATGTTAGAACCGGAAAATATAATTTAATTAGATTACCATTGAGTTACCATGATGAAAACTATTCGTGTGACATATCCTCAGTGCAATAATGGTGTAAGGTAAGGGTGTAAAGCATCCTAACCGTGCCCAAAATAGGATGAATGCTTTATGTAGAAATTGAAACAAACACGTGGCATCTCTTAATTTGCCCGACATCTTCTCTGTGCGCAGGGAAGCCTCCAGTGAGGACGACAGTCTGGGGGCCCGGGGAGAGCTCGGGTAGGGTGGAGGCAATTTTCATCCTCGATGCCATTCATCGAGCCTCAGACTTGAGTCCGTTTCCCTAGTAACGCGGAGCCGCTTCACAATGAAACACCAAGGGGAGACTTTGATCAAATCGGCGTGGAAGGAATTGAGGCCTCTCGTTCGCTGCAGTGACACCGAGGAACAGTCGTGTCTCCGCTGCCAGGAAACCGGAGGGGATGCGCGCCAACGGTCACCTCGGCAAGGAGGGCACAGCACCGTGTGCCTATGGTGCTGTCGTCCGTCGCCCTCGGCGGGGACGCTGGACGCTAATCACGACGCACGTGCCCCTCTGGCCCACGGGCCCTTTCCCCGGGCGCACGCCGTGATGGGTCCGTGGTCTCGTGGCTGCCGCCGCTTCTCCCGGAACCCGCTGCCGGTTATAGGACGTCCGTTCAGAGGGGAGGTCGGTCCCAGCTCTTCGCACAGAAGAGCCACCGGGTCCGGAATATGCTGTCAGGTCGGTGTGTCTCTGGCCGCGTGTCCTGACCTCCTCCCGGCTGCAGCGGACTGTGGGAGGGGGTCTACGGAGCTTTCCCCGGGTCCACTCTTTTCCTTCCTGCTCCTACTGACGCCGAAGCCATCAAGACTTACGTTTTCATGAATATCGTTTCCATTCGGGACACGGATTGTCTCTTCATGTGTCCCTTCCCTCGGAAACCTTTCCCGAAGACCCTTTCCGTGTGCTCCGTGCAAAGGAGGCAATAGGGGAAGACCCCCAGCCTCCTCCGGGTGCTCCAGACTTGCCGTTGACCTTCCAGAGAACCGGTGAGGGAGGTTGGTAGATTGACTCGGGAAGCAAGCTGCCGCGTCCGGGACGAGATCATATCGCACGTCAGGAACGACCCAGGTGCGCGACCGTAACTGCAGGTATCAGCAGCCTCGGGGTTGTTTGGAAGTAGACACCACATCGGTATCTTTTGCTCTTCCAGTTTTTAACCAGCGTCTCGGTTTTTCCAGAGCCATTCTTCCGGAAGTGATCCCATAGCTTTTTCTTCACATTGGCGCCTTCCCCGATCTACCTCCTCCAGCTCCTGTATTGAAGTATACATCCCTTGAGGGCAACGTCTATGCTTCTTTGCATCCGTTTTCCTCGCTAAAGGTTGCACAGGACCTGGCATATGTACGGCAGGGCACACTAAAGTCTCTTGCTGCTCCGCGAGTGTGGGAGTGTGTTCCTGCTTTGATCCTGCGGAGTCCCTGCCTTTGCCGATCCCTCTGTCGGAGACACTTGTCCCCGGGGTGTCCGCGCGCTCACTCCCTCCAGCCTTCGGCCTCTCAGAACACCATCCCATCAGAGAGGCTCCTCCTGACCGCCCTCCTTCCAGCGGAAACTGCTCGCTGTCCGCCGCAGCCCACACCTGCCCTTCGTCCTACCCTGGTTTGTCGTTCTGCAGAGCCCTTTTCACCGTCTGGCGTATTTGCCGTCTGTCTTCCATCCCCAAAAGCTCTGTGAAGGGACAAGCTTTGTTTTACTCACTGCTTTATTCCCAATGCCTGGAACAGCGCCTAGGAGCTAGTGGGACACTCGGTAAATGGTGGATAAACCTTGTACCTCCGTGCGTATCCTCTCCTGCCTAACAAAGCACAGGGACGTGATGGTTTATCACGTGACGCTGGCAGTGCGGGGAGAATGCAGGGAGCTGCTTCTGGAAGCGTCCCCCCGAGATGACGAGACAGCTCGCCGTGGCGGAAGCGGGTTTGACAACCACTGACCTGATGTGACCCGTTAATTATATAACCGCAGACAGAGAGAGGAACGAATCCTCTCCTCTCCGGTGTAACTCCCGAGCCTTAGGTAGCTTCCAGAATTGTCCCACTCGGCCTCCCCCTTCTTTACTTAGTGGGACGGTTGCTTGGCCCTCGCGGGCCGATGCCAGGCACGCCTTCGGGAGCCAGAGCAGATGGCTCCCCTTCCTAGTTTCGCTCCCCTGGGGCCCAGTTACGTGCCTCCCTCCGAAGCCTCGGTGCCAGCAAAGGTGTGCAAATCCCTTGTGACTATTACTTAGATACTGACACTTTTCACTGAATACATTTGCCCACATGTCCAGGTCAGGGCTGGGCTGCCCTCCTCACCTCCTTACCTCTGAAATCCGAGCGTTCAAAGTGACGAGTCACAGCTGTGTCCTGAAACTGTCCTCTTCTTTCAGTGCCCGCTGACATGAAATTCGTTGGGGCCCCCCTCACGTCCTGTGTAGACGAATGCATTAATTACCTCCTGTCTGGCTTCCCTGCCTCTGGTCTGGTTCCTCGGCAGCGCGTTCTCCTAACAACGCGAAATGCAAATCTACCTCAGCGTCTCTTTATCTTCAGAGCAAAGTCGGATTCTTGAGCCTGGCATGAGCCAACGTGCCTGAGGAGACACCTGCTCGTCTTCCGGCCTCCCAGCTACCCCGGTCCCTTTGAGCTCCATTCATGCCAAGGCACCTAGGTAATCCCTGAAGCAGATGTGTTCTTTCTTGACTCTGGACTTGGTACACGCTGCTCCCCATGCTTTGTAGAAGTCCTCTCCCGCTTTTAGTGGGGTTTATTCCCATTTCTGATTTTGCTTTGAAGACTGCCTTATCCAGAGACTTTCTGACCCCTGAGACTGAATTGGGGATCTTTTACTCGTGCAAATTTGTCATACTGTGCACCTCCCTAAGGGCTAAGGGCTTAGAACACACAGTGCTGAAATGCTTTTCTTTAAAAAAATTTTTTTTAACGTTTTATTTATTTTTGAGAAAGACAGAAAGAGAGCAGGGGACAGGCAGAGAGGGAAGGAGACACAGAATCCAAGCAGGCTCCAGGCTCCGAGCTGTCAGCACAGAGCCCGACGCGGGGCTCGAACCCACAAACCGTGAGATCATGACCTGAGCCGAAGTCGGATGCTTAACCGAATGAGCCATCCAGGTGCTCCTGAAATGCTTTTCTCCCTTTCCTCATTACCCACTGGCCTGCAGATATACCTTCTGGGCTCAACACAGCGCTAGGCATACGGTAAATGTGCACTATTATTTGTTCAATGAGTTAGTTCTTAACTGCGGTGACAGTGTGTGTTTGTACCCGTGGAGGTGGTGTGGGACGAGTCTTCACACCTAGAAGGCCCTTCTGCGAGTTCACAGATCCTTCAAGACAAGTAGAGGCTTTAGAATGCGTACCCGTGCGATCTTCAAGTAAAGCCTTTATCTCAGGGCAGTGTGTACCCGTTCCACGTCCATCGAGAATTCCCTTCCATGATTAAAGAGAGTGTGTCTTCTTGTACGAATTTGAGATGAAGTTTATGTAAGGTGCTGGCTGGCACTTCCAGCAGGTGTGAAGCAAACATAATTTTTAACCTCCTCGAATGCAATGAAATAGTGTGGGGAAATCATTGATTAAGATTGCACCTTCACTTAACCTCCCCCCCCCCGAAAAGTGTTAATTGTTGGATGTGTGACAGCACCTCAAAACGAACAAATTAATAAGCGTAATACACATTCAGACCTGCTACTATGGAGTTTTAAGATGACTTCCTCTAAATTTGGAGTCTGACCTAGAACTATAAATTCTTGGGGCACCTGGGTGGCTCAGTCGATTAAGCGTCCGGCTTTGGCTCAGGTCATGATCTCATGGCTCGTGAGATCAAGCCCTGCATCAGGCTCTTTCCTGTTAGCGCAGAGCCTGCTTGAGATTCTCTCTCTCCTGTGTCTACCCCTCCCCCACTAGCGTGTGTGCATGCTCTCTTTCTGTCTCTGAATAGATAGATAGATAAACTTTTTAAAAACTACACATTTTTATTTGTATTTTTGATGAAAAGTAAATATTTGAGCACAGATAAATACTAATTTTTGTATAGCCACTTAACATTCTCATATGAATACTCTTTCTAGTCATTGAAGAAAAGTTAACTTATCACTACACCTTCAAAGATGAAACACAAGTTCCAATTAATTAAATGGAAAATAGAATTGAATATCCAAATATTGAGATGATTCTTGAGAAATCCAAGAAAATACAAAGATAAATGGATAAATATAATTGTAAGATGATATTATTTTACTTAATTTTTTAAACCTGCTTTTAATGTTTATTTATATTTGGAGAGAGAGAGAGACAGTGTGTGAGTGGGGGAGGGACAGAGAGAGGGAGACACAGAATCCTAAGCAGGCTCCAGGCTCTGAGCTGTCAGCACAGAGCCCGACCTGGGGCTCAAACCCACAAAATGTGAGATCATGACCTGAGCCGAAGTCGCTCAACCAACTCAAACTGAGCCACCCAGGAGCCCCAAATAATTTTAAATACACATGCGTATAAAATTACAAAACAAAACAAAAAATAATAGTGATCACAAAGCTAATAGGAAAACCAAAGAATGAGGAACATCTAAAACTAATGGCAGGTGAAAAGGGAAGGGAAAAAAAACTCATATGATAAAATAGTTTTTATGTATTAACAATTCACAGTAATATACATAACACATATAGTGGTTTCCAAAGTGTTAGTGAGAGATAATCGATATGCCACCGTGTAACTGTAAGATGTGGCCCGTGTGGGTTGATACACTCATTTGTTGCAATACCATTACCACTGTAGCACTCCCTACCACCTCTCTTATGTCCCACCATTATCATTTCTTCTTCATGACGGGAACAACTCATTAACGTCTCTTAGCAGGTTGGCAGTGTACAGGGCGGAATTGTTTGTAATCCCTGTTCTGTGTCTTGTGTCTCTAGGAATTACGTATCTACTGGTTGCAAGTTTATATCCTTAAGCAGCATTCCCCAGATTTTTCCACCCTCCACCCCCTGGTAACCACCATTCTGTTCTCTGTTCTTCTTAGTTTGTTTTTTAGATTGTATGTAGGTGATATCACACAGTATTTGTCTTTCTCTGGCTAGTCTCATTTAACATAACCCTTTCCAAGTCCAGCCATGTTGTTGCGATGGTAGGACTGCTTGCTTCTTCCTGACTATTATTTCACTGTAAGTATATACCACGTCTTCTTTATCCATTTATCTATTGAAGGATACTTCAGTTGTTTCCATAGCTTAGATATTATGAATAATGCTGCAAAACTTTTGGAGTGCAGATATTGCTTCCGTGTCCTGTTTGCATTTCCTTTCCCGTATAGGCATACCTCAGAGGTATTGTAGGTTCATTTCCAGACCACCACAATAAAGTGAGTCGGATGAATGTTTTGGTTTCCCAATACATATAAAAGCTATGTTTACCCTATACCGTCCTCTCTTAAATGCACAGTAGCATTATGTGTAAAAAGCAATGTGCATAGCTTAATTTTAAAAGATTTTTATTCCTAAAAACTGCTAACTGTCGTCTGAGCTTTCCGTGAGTCAGAATCTTTTTGCTGGTGGAGGGTCTTGCCTGGTGTCGAAGTCGGCTGACCTGTCAGGGTGGTGGCTGCTGAAGTCTGGGGTGGCTATGGCAAGCTCTCCACGCAAGACAGCAGTGAAGCTTGCCCCGATGATGGACTGTTCCTTTTATGAACGTTTCTCAATAGAATGCAAGTCTGTTTGGTATATTTTATGCACGGCAGAACCTCTTTCAGAATTAGTCTCTCTTCTCAAATTCTGCTGCCGCTTTGTCAACTCAGGTAGTGTCATGTTCTAGATTGTTGGTGGTCATCTCTGCCTCTGCACCACATCCTCCCGGGAGTCGATTCCGTCTCCAGAACCACTTTCCTCGCTTGTCCATAGACGCTGTTCCGCATCCGCCGAAGTTTTATCATGACGTTGCCGCAGCTCTGTCATATTTTACGGCCCCACTTCCGAGTCTCCTTCTCTTGCTGTTCCCACCACATCCGCGGTGACTTCCCTCCACCGAAGTCTTGGATCCCTCCAAGTCACCGCAGGGGGCTGGAATCTACTTCTTCCGAAGTCATGTTAATGTTGATACTTTGACCATGAAACATGGATGTTTTTATTGACATCCAGACAGGTGAATCCTTTCCAGAAGGCTTTCTCTTTACTTTGCCCAGACTCATCAGAGGAATCACTGTCTATAGCAACTACAGCCTTACAAAATGTATTTCTCAAGCCACAGAACTTGGAAGTCGAAGTTACTGCTCGCCCGTGGGCTGCAGAATGGCTGTGGTGTTAGCGGGCGTGAGAACAGCAGAAATCTCAGTGGACAGATCTCCACTGGCGCTCTTGGGGGACCAGGCGCATTGTCGACGAGCAGGAACATTTTGAAAGAGATCTTTTTTCTGAGCAGCGGATGCTAATAACGGACCTAAAATATCCCGTGAACGATGTTGTAAACAAATCTGCTGTCGCCCGTGCTCTGTGGCTGCATTTATAGAAAGGGCCACAGTAGGCCGAGCGTCAGCCTTAGGGGCACCGGGATTTTCAGGGTCGAGCATGACCACAGGCTTCCACCCTGGGTCACCAGCTGCATGAGCCCTTCACAAGCGAGTCAGCCTGTCCTGTCAAGCCTCGCAGCCAGGCGTCGGCTTCTCTCCAGCTCGGAGAGTGCTAGATGGCATTTCTGCCTATAAGAGTCTGTTCCATCTACATCAAAAATCGTTTGTCTGGTGGAGCCGCCTTCATTAATTCTCCTCGCTGGACCTTTTGCATAAGGACTCGCCGTAGCCTCTAATCAGCTCTGGCTGCTTCACCTGCACTTTCATGTTACAAAGACGGCTTCTTTCCTTAAACCTCAGGAACTGGCCTCTGCTCGCGCCACACTTGTCTTCTGCCCCTTCTTCTTCTCTCTCGACCTTCACAGAGCTGAAGAGAGTCAGGGGTTTGCTCTGGGTTGGGCTTTGGCTGAAGGGAATATTGTGGCTGGTTCTTCTGTCCAGACCTCTAGAACTTTCTCCGTATCGGCAAGAAGGCTGATTTTTAAAAAATCATTTCTGTGTTCAGTGGAGTAGCACTTTTCATTTTCTTCCAGAACTTTCCCTTGGCATTCAGAACCTGGCTAACTAACTGTATGGCACTAGACACCTAGCTTTTGGCTTCTGACATGTCCTGCTGACTGAGCTTAATCATCTCTAGCTTCTGATTGAAAGTGAGAGACGTGACTCTTCCCTGAACTTGAACACTTAGAGGCCACTGTAGGGTTAACTGGCCTCGTTTCAATATTGCTGTGTCTCAGGAATAGAGAGGCCTGAGGGGAGAGAGAGAAATGGGGGAACGGCTGGTCAGTAGAGCAGTCAACACAAGTGTCGGGGGGTCAAGACCAATGTCAAAGAGCTTTCCCTAGGAGCTGTTTTTTTTTCCTAGGAGTTTTACATATCAGATCTTATGTTTCTATCTCTAATCCACTTGGAGTAGATTTTTCACTGTGGTGTAACATCAGGGCTCAGTTTCAAGCTTTTTCATCTGGTTATGAGTTTTCCCAACACCATTTCTTAAAGAGATTATCCTTTCCCCACTAAGTGTTCCTCCCTTCTCGAGTATTAATTGACCATAAATGTGGGAGTTTATTTCTGGGCTCTTGGTTCTGTTCCATTGGTCTACGGTATGAATTCAAGGAGTGTGATGCCTCTAGTTTGTTCTTTCTCATGATCGTTTTGGCTATTTGGAGTCTTTTGTGAATTCATACAAATTTTAGGATAGTTTTCTTTCTATTCCTATGGAAAATGCCATTGGAATTTTGATAGAAATTGCATGGAATCTACAGATGTCTTTTTTTTTTAGTGTTTGCTTATTTTTGAGAGAGGGAGAGACAGAGCATGAGCAGGGGAGGGTCAGAGAGCGAGGGAGACTCAGGACCCCAAGCAGGCTCCAGGCTCTCAGCTATCAGCACAGAGCCCGATGGGGGGCTCGAACTCACAGACCGGTGAGATCATGACCTGAGGCCAAGTCGGACGCCTAACCGACTGAGCCACCCAGGTGCCCCCAGATGTCTCTGAGCACTACGTGCCTTTTAACAATGTTATTTTTTCTGATCCACAAAGCAGGATATCTTTCCATCTATTTGTGTCTTCTTCAAGTTTTGTTTTCATTCTACAGCTCTTTCCTTAACTTGGTTAAATTTATTCCTAAATGTTTTATTGTTTTTGAGACTATTATGAATGTCATAGTTTTTTAATTTCTTTTTCAGATGGTTTATCGTTACTGCGTAATTGTTAGTGCTGCTGATTTCTGTATGTTTATTTCACATATGATACTGATAGTTTATATTGATAGTTTAATGGGAATTCTTTTGTAGGTTATAATCTTTTAATATCTGGCTGCTTTTAGGATTCTTTCTTTATCTTTGGTTATTGGAAGTTTCATTATTCTGTGTCTTAGGGAAGGTTTTTTTTTGCATTGAGATAATAGTGTGATCTGTTGGCTTCACAAAGTTGGATGCCCAGTTCTGTCCCAAGGTTTGGGAAGTTTTGAGCAATTATTTATTTCTTTAAATAAATGTTCGGCCTCCGTTACCCTCTCCTGTTCTGGATCCCTGCTTACCCTAATGTTGGTTCTTTTGACGGAATCCATAGATCACATAGATACTCTCTTGTCTGCGTTATTTTGTCTTTGTGCTCCTCTGAATGAGTGACTTACCAATTCCTGCCCTCCGAAGCGCCTACTCTGTGCTCCGCTGGCTCCGCTCACTGCGGATGCATCTCTCATCTCGTTCACTGAGTTCTTCGGCTCCAGAATTTCTGCATTTTTTCCATGATTTTGTTGAATTGCCTTTCTCAGTTTCCTTGTAGCTCATTGAGTTTTTTCAAAAACAGATATTTTAATTCTTTTTTAAAAATTTTTAAATGTTTGTATTTAAGAGAGAGAGAGAGAGAGAGAGCATGAGGAGGAGAGGGGCAGAGAGAGAGGGAGACGCAGAATCTGAAGCAGGCTCCAGGCTCTGAGATGTCAGCACAGAGCCCGACGCGGGGCTCGACCTCACGAACCGTGAGATCATGGCCAGATCTGAAGTCGGATGCTCAACCCACTGAGACACCCAGGTGCCCCGGCTGTTCTGAATTCTTTGTCAGCTAGCTCATAAAATATCGTTACTTTGAGCACATTATTGGAAAATTATTATTATCTTTTGGTGATAACAGGCCTTCTTGGTTTTCGTGTTCCTTGTATTTTTAACACCACTGCCTTTGCGTCTGAAGTAGCAAAAGTCTCTACCTTGCCTCCAGGTAGGGGTATTCTGGTCACCTGGTGCTGCTGTTTCCTGGGGTTTTCGGTCTTTCTGAGGGTAACGCCACTCTTCTTGCTCTCTCTTGTGGCAGAGTTCTTTTTTTTTCCTTAAGTTTATTTATTTATTTTGAGAGAGAGAGAGTGAGTAGGGAAGGGGCAAAGACAGAGAGAGAGAGAGAGAGAATCCCAAACAGGCTTCACACTGTCAGCGTAGAGCCCAACATGGGGCTGAAGCTCATGAACCTCGAGATCATGACCCGAGCCGAAATCACAAGTCAGATGCTTAACTGACTGCTTAACTGACTGACAGGCGCCCCTGGCAGAATTCTTAATTAAGTTTTTATGTCTTCTCCCACCTGGCTTCTAGAAAGCTCTCTCTAATTTTCCAGAAGGTGCCATTATAGCTCGAATTTGTGATTTCTCCCTTGCCCACTGCCCCTGGCCTGGCTTGGGTCTCGCAGCTGCTGTACTCAGGGGCATACCCGAGGAGCCCACTCAGTGTGTGATTAGCACTTGGGCACTGAGGATGCCTGCAGACCATCAGGAGACCCTCAGGCGAGGAGCGTCCAGAGGCTCGTGAAAGAGGTAGGAAGTGCATCCCCTCCATGCCCTTTCATGCCCTTACCTGCCTCTTTGCGGATCTCCTCCTGGCTCCCTGTCACAGAGGTCCTGCCTCAGTTCTCCGGAATTGCTGCAGGAAATGGGCAGTCACTCACCACTCTCCTTGTCCTCAACGGAAGGGGTCGCCATCAGCCGATGGGTCAGCTCTGTGCGTCGTCGCTGTGTGGGGGTCAGCAGTGGTGGGTTCTTCTTGCATCTCCGCTGCGTCCACACCCGTATACACGTGTTCTCCTCCAAACGCATGAGAAGCCTCCCTCTCCCTTGGCCGCCAGGTCTTCACTCTCTAGGTTTCTTCCCTGACCTTGACTGGAGGGGTCAGGGCAGGTGCGCTCCTCTCCCAGCTCTGCAACCCGAGTGGGTGGGCCAGAGGCCCCACAGACAGAAAAGTGGCCAGTGTGGCTAAAGCCCACAAAGCGGCCGTCTGTGAGGGCCGGAAGGCGGAGGACTGGGCAGGCCTGATTAGGAACTCGGTCTTCATCTTAAAGGTGTCGAAGCTTTTCAAACACTTTGAAAGAAAATGAACAAATTTACATTTTTAAAGGTTCACTCTGGATCAAATGTAGAGAGAAGACTGGAGGAGGGCATGGATATTTGCTGAGACTTTCTCCAGTAGCCTAAGCAAGATGCGGACGAATGGGGGAACCTTGTAACAACTCCAACAAAGAAGATGAAGGGTTTAAAAAGAAGGGTGTGATCAAGAGCTTCATGAAGAAAACTCTAACGCATCACGGAAGGACACAGAAGAGGGCTTGAACAAGCAGACAGACATCCCCTTTTCTTCTGTTAGATTCTGCAATGTTATAAAATGTCAGTTCTTCCTAAATTAATTTATAAACCCAGCTCAATCCGTATCAAAACACCAGCAGTGTATGCGTGTGTGTATGTGTGGTGTAAGATAGATTGACAATCAAGTTCATATGGAAAAACGTTTAAGAAGAACCAGAGAAAACATAGAAAAAGAAAAATCTATGAGGAGATAGGAGCTCCTGCCACCCCCCACCCCCACTCCAGATGAAAAGGTAAAAGGTGTACTTCAAAGTATCCATAATTAAATTAGTTTGGCACAAGCACATGAATAGACAGTGAGGCCAGGGGAACAGAATGGAAAACCCAGAAATAGATCTCGTATATAAGGAACATATTCTATGATACAGGTGCTCTCTTTGGGTTATTACTGGGGCACAAATGGACTTTTTTTAAAATTTGTTCTTAATGTTTACTTATTTTTGAGAGAGAGAGAAAGAAAGAGCAGGGGAGGGGCAGAGAGAGAGGGAGACACAGAACTCAAAGCAGGCTCCAGGCTCTGTGCTGTCAGCAGAGAGCCTGATGTGGGGCTCGAACTCACAAACTGTGAGATCATGACCTGAGCGACAGTCAGAGGCTTAACTGACTGAGCCCCCCAGGCACCGTAGGTGGACTTTTTCAGTAATGGTTGTAGAACATCAGGGTAACTATTTGAAAAAAAATTAAATTTGATGCAGTTCCCGTATCAGATACAGAGTAAACTCCAAATAGATCAAGAATTTAAACATAAAAAATGAAAACATATAAGAACTAGAAGAACACAGGGATGAATTTCTGCACAATGTCACAGCCAATTGATGGAGTAGAAGAAAATATTTGTAGCCTGTAACACAAAGGGCTAATTATCTTAATATATAAAGAACTTTTAAAATCAAAGAAAAGGAGACCGAAACCCCCACTGGTAAAATATGAAATAGACATAGCACAAACTCACACATATTAGAAAGGTAAAACTGGCCCTTGAGTATTATATTTTTTAAAGTTCAAACATGATTAGAAAAATACAAATTAAAATTATGTCATTTCTCAGCATCCAGATGGGTAAAAATTAAAAAGTATGACAACTTATCCTCTTGGCGAGGCTGTGGGTAAACAGGGACTGTCCTATATTATTAGCGAGAATGCAAACCGGCACAGTCCTTCTGCTGGAAATTTAACAGTACACAGCCGAACTTTGTGTGTGTTTATCGTTTGATCCAGCACTGCCTCTTTTGGGAATATGTTCTGAAAGATACACCTCCAAGAGTATATTTGCACAAGGTTCTTCCCTGCAGGGTTATTTGATTTATAAAATATGGGAAACAATTAAATTGCCCATACCTGGGAGAGTGTTTGATTAAAGTATGATGCATCTACACAGCAGAGTACCAAGAAACTGAAAAAGAATGAGGAAGACCTGAATGAAGTAATATGGAGAAATGTCCAAGACATATTGTTAACATTGAAAAAAAATATGCATGGTGCCTGTGATTGCCAGGCCTGGGCCACCAGGAAGGGGGTGGAAGCCACTGGGCGATACCAGACGGTGCCACAGTGCGGAGAAGGGACCCGGATTGATTGCTGTGTGTGCTGAGCACTGCCTCCCTTGCCTCTCCGGGTGCACACTCCCAGCCCCCGTGCAGAAATGCTTCGATGACTGCAGTCTTTCACTGGGTGAGGTCACTGTCCAGGGCACTGGTTCCTCACCTCAGTCAGGCTGGTGCCGGAAATGGAACATTTGGTGCAGGTGTCTGAGCCTTAATGCTTCAAAGTGGAGTAGATGTTGGAGCTGATGCTGGAGTGATTATTAACAATTATTCATGAGTAAAGAAGTCCCAGATTACCAGTCTCAGTTGACGTAAAGGATAAATATAACAATGTGTGGACTCTATTTGTTCCAGATATTGCCAGTAACACACAGGAAAAGGCCAGAAATCCCCCACCACTGCTACCACATCAGTATCCCCTCTTGCCAAGGAAGGCTTGGAGAAGGTTGGCCAAGGTGCCAACCCAGTGGAAACTAGAAACGGTGCAGTGTTAGCTGCAGATGCTGTAGTTGGTGAATTTCAGACGCAGTCCAGACCTGTGTTGAGCCCCAGAGAAATCGCTTGGGTTGCTGTGATGTCTGCAAACAAAGGAATTAGCAATATCATTTCTGATACAGTGAAAAAGACTGAAAGGTAGGATGTAAACACACCGAAAGGTGGGAAACGCTGAACGATGAATTATAAATTACTAAATTGCAGTTTGTTATGTTTCTCCATACCTTGTATACATCAAAAGCTCAGAAATGTGAATGCCTACATTATATTGGGTGAAAAAAAAAATGGTGTCTAGTCCATTGTATCTGCACTTAAAATCATCAATGCTCGTTGTAAGCCCTAGGTAATAATTGCTGAAGATTTTAATGGAGAAGCTCTAAATACACTCACTGTGAATAATGTAAAAGTTGGTCTACAGATTATAGCAGTCAAATACCCACGTTTTGGTGGCAATGGAAAAACCTACTTTACACATGGCTATCGGTCCTGGTGGTTCGGTGTTCAGAGAAGTGCGGTTGACCCTAAATCTTGATGACGCTCAGCCTCACGACTTAGGGAGAGTTGGATAGAGATGTCATCGTGACCAAAGATTAAGCCATGTGCTCCAAAGGAAAAGATAACAGGCTCAAATTGAAAACCCTGTTCCAGAAATCTTTGAGCAGTTACGTATCATTACTAGTTATTATGAAAAGAAAAACCTGAGTGAATATCCTGACAGACTTGCAGGTGGTTGTTGGTGGGACAAGTGGTGTGGAAGTCAATGAAAAGAAAGAGCCGCAGAGGCCGCAGTGCTCCGTGCAAGTGGTTGAAAAAGGCGTTGTTGTGGAAGGGAGTTGTGCTCTTCATCAGTGTGTTCCGGCCTGAGACCCGCAAATTCCAGCTAATGAAGATATTTTTAACGATAGAGAAATTACTAAAAGAATACTCAAAATTCTTCAAAGAGGGTGCGTGGGTGGCCAACTCTCGATTTCAGCTCAGTTCGTGATGTCATAGTTTGTGGGATAGAGCCCCGCATAGGGCTCTGCTTTGACAGTCGGAGCCTGCTTGGGATTCTCTCTCTCCTTCTCTCTCTCTCTCTCTCTCTCTCTCTCTCTCTCTCTCTCTCAAAATAAATAAAAAATTGTTTAAAAATATTCTTGCAAAGGCCATTGCTAAGAAAGTAGACGTTGTAGGATTATTGATAGTTGAGATAATTATGCTCAGTTTCTCCAAACTTGGTTCCGATGCCCTGCTTGGCGATTCTGTGAATCTGTGAATGTGCTGGGGGAAGGAATTATTGATCCAGCTAAGTTCATAAGAACTGTTTTATTGGGTGCTGAAGAGAAGGAGCATGGAATAGGTGGAATGTTCAGGGAGGGGTAGCTTCTACCTTCTAGAATACTGCTTCACCATTACTAATAAACTATGACAGGATGCTTGAGGCAATGTTTCTCACCAGTAATTTTAGAGAAGTCAGTTGAAAAGCTGGCTGATGGTAAGAAATTCAATACAACCATAGTTCTGAGTTTCATTTAATAATACAGAATGATTTATCACTGCCGTTGTCCATGCCTACAGATAATTTATTTTTTTAACGTTTATTTATTTTTGAGACAGAGACAGAGCACGAGCAGGGGAGGGGCAGAGAGAGAGGCAGACACAGAATCTGAAGCAGGCTCAGGCTCCGAGCTGTCAGCACAGAGCCCGACATGGGGCTCAAACTCACAGACCATGAGATCATGACTTGAGGTGAAGTCAGCCGCTTAACCAACTGAGCCTCCCAGGCGCCCCTCAGATAATTTATTTTGTATTGTTAAATACAAGACCGTTTGTACATTGGCCAACAAACAAACCAACCGAAAACACACTGTGAAGATGTCCATAGTGTGCTCTTCTTTATGTAATAAAAAGGGGGAATGAGGGGTAAATACGGTTGCGTTTAGTTGCATTTATCCACCAATCTATTCAAAAGAAATATAGAAAAATAAACCAGAAACTAATGAGATTGGTTGCCAACGTAAGTTGGGTGGGAGTGGCAATTCAAGAACGTGAACAGAACGAAACTTCTCTGTTTTCTGTAGAACACTATCTTTTAGGACATACCCCAGCACATAAATAAATAAAACCAACCAGGATGTAGGGGAACCCAAAATAGAATACAAAAAAATAACAAATTTACATAACTGCATTGTGAGCGAGTGACATGGCCATATCGAAGTGGCTAGAGAAGAAAATAATGAAGAGATGTAAGGGACAATATTTTCATTGCATACCATGTGGAAATATATGCCCCACACCAGTATTATACTGTAGTTCGTAAATTTTTTTTTAATAAATGTATTGACTAGAGATTCTGAAATACTGTGTGCCTACTAAGATTTTGCAGATAGGTAAATATATTGTAGGTAATAAGAGCCAGGTTACAAATAAGAAAAGGGGAAAAGTTAGAAAGAGCCCTAAGATGCTGGCGTGAAATTGGAGGCGTGAGTATGAACCCATGGCTTCAATATATGTACATAATCTTTGGTGTAGAAATAATTATAAATACGTACGTGTGTGTTGAGGATCCGGAAGCAAGAACATTCCAGGGGCAATGAAGACACCTAGCATCCAGGTGCTAATTTCTAAATAGAATTCTACAATTAAAGGACAATGACTTTTAGGAAAATGGGTGTTACAGGGTGCATACAGAGAAAATAGAGGATGAGACAAGATCGTCTTGTATCAGAAAGCAAGGAAATGTTATAAAATGCTTGGGTGAGGCGTGCGAGCCAACTGGAAGAAGCTACCAATGGCCAAAATCTGGGACCATGTGAACAAAACAACAAAGAGCAAGGTATGGTCCTAGTGAAAGACGACCGTGGAATAGACAAATATCCATGCGTCCCAACTGATGTCAGTAAAGAATGGAATAAATGAGAAAATAGGGGAGAAGAGACAGCTCTTGTCTACAATACAATTGCAATGAATGATGTAGAAGAAAGGTGCAAACAGAAAATCACAGGCAAGCAAACGACACAGTAAGAATTGTTGCAGGAAAGAATTATTGATGGGTGCTAAAATTGATAGGTGAAATTATGGTGAGAAATGGGATATCGGAATTGTCTCTAACTATTTCTCCACAAAATACTTCATAGCAATTGAGAGAAGACATCTAATTTGCCCCTGGAGAAACCTGACAGACACCATCCTAACCCAGTGACGGAAGTTGACATACACAGTTATGAAGACCTGCCAGCATCATGTACTTCTTCTCCGAGGAAGGCACAAGGACACAGCATGCCTTCTGCGGTATTTCTGCCACATAAGAAAACATCACACCCTGAAACATTGTGAAAGAGGGAGGGAGGGAAAAGGACAGCTGTTGAGGGTGCCTTGGGTTATGATGTCAACAGCGGAGGCAGAGGTGAAAGAAGTTAACTCTGAGAAAAGTAGTGAATCAACAAAACTTCATAATCAACACAGGATTTAAGGTGGCGTGCTCTAGAGAGAGCGGAAGGAGGTTTAAAGAAAGACACTCATGTCATGATCTATAATCCTATTAAGGCAAGTGGTTTATAACTTTCTGAGGTTTTTAACAAACTTCCCTGAGATTTGAATTGTAAATGACATCTTTTTGACTAATTAGACCTTTTTATTTACATTCAGTTACTTGGGAAACACTGAAGCAAATAATGATAAGTTTTAGTTTGTGTTGTTTGGGTGGATGGTGTAACTGTTCTAGAAATCATATGCAACTCCTAAAGTTTTAGTATGTTCTGGTATAAGGTCATCACCTGACATTCTAATTATTAAAGTGTTACGTGTCACGGAAAAAAAGAAAAACGAAAGACACCCAGATTCGTGGGCTGCACTACAGGTGCAAAATCTTGCCATTTATTAACCAGAGCAGGAGACCAAGCTGTCGTGAGAATCATCCTCTGACTTGGAGAGACGGTCACCTTATTAATCCTGCCATTCCCAACATGTCGCCTGTCTTTCCTGATGATGTATGTTATTTTATTTTATTTATTTATTTTGTTTTATTTTCATTTTATTATTTTATTTTATTTTTATTTTATTATTTTCTTTCATTTTATTTCCTTTGGGTTTTATTATTTCATTTTATTATTTTCTTTCATTTTCTTTGGGTTTTTTTTATTTTATTTTATTTTATTATTTATCAGATCCAGCCACAGGGAAGCTAGTTTTCGACTGACAAATTTCACACTGGCAGGCCAGCTCACTTTGGAATATTTACCTTCATGAAGTGTGGGACCAACAGAGGAGGAGTTCTGTTCTCCCTGGTTTACTCTTGGTAGTAAAAAAAGGCGCTTTTTCGGCCCCATGGGCTTGTTCTTTGTAGCTTTAGCTTTTAGCAGGAGGCAGTGCTGGCCTCGGTTACGTCATGGATAAGACCCCTAAGATGAGTTGTGGCTCAGAGTATTAACATCAGAAAAATGTCTCACCCATGAGCCCACGACCTCAGAAAGTTTTCCACTGGAAACTGGCAAAAGGAACGTGGAACAATATAAAAATACTCCCAAGGAAACATTTTGAAATTTTGAAAAAAGTCATGAATGTTGAAACTGTATAAATCAGAAAACGTTTTACGGGTTTAGGAAAGCTTTTCTAATCACAGTTTTTACTGCTTTTATTTTCTATGATAAAAAAGGCGTCATCACGGTAAAGATAGACCATTGCAGAAGATAAAGGAGAAATAGAGTTTATTCCAGTTAGAACGCTTTTGCTAAAGTCTGATTCTTTTTTTTTTTTTAATTTTAACATTTATTTATTCTTGAGAGATATAGAGACAGAGCATGAGCAGGGGAAGGGCAGAGAGAGAAGGAGACACAGAATCTAAAGCAGGCTCCAGGCTCTGAGCTGTCAGCACAGAGCCCAATGCGGGGCTCGAACTCACAGTAAAGTCTTATTCTTGAATATTTGGGTCCATGAAATAATGGGTGAAATTACGAAGAGGTCCATGTACATCTCACTCAGCAAAGTTTACACTTAATATAATGTCATTTGGGGGGATAATTAGAACCAAATCATGATGTCAACTAATCAAAAGTGGGCTTACTTTTTTATTCTGTGCCCAGAGGAGATATGTACAGGTTCCTCCATGCAATACTACGCTCAAGTATCTGGAGAGAGAGAATAGGTCATGGACCCCTTAGACATGGGTTCAAGTTCCAGGGTGACTAGGTAGTGTGTAACGAGTGTGCAGACCTTGGAAATGGGCACAAATACACACCTCATTTTTCCAGGAAAGAATGGAGTCAAGGGCTTACCTCATAGGCTTCGCGGAGAATTATCTGAAATTGTCCCAGTGCTGACTACTGCAAACTGTATACTGTGTGTGTGGATTTTTTTTTACAGCAAATGAATGATTAAGTTTGGCTGATAGTGAACACATAAGTAGGTTATATTTTCATTTTTCTTTACCCTCATTTTTAGGAGAGCAAAGACTAAGTAGAGTAATCGGTACTGAGATCCGAGAATTATTTGTAAGAAAACATCTTTTTTCTTGGCCACATTATTAAACAAACATCACTTAGTCTATTTATACGAAGATCCTAAATCCCCCTCTGCAGAACCATTGCCGAAGCCCACAGCATCACCCCAGGGCATACGCAGTATGTCTCATCTGTGTACCTCAAATGTATTCACTTTGTTCGGCTCTTAGCTGTGTTCCAAAGAAAAAATTTTGAAGAGACGAAAACACTGTTCCTTCATGTGATCCAACACGGGCATGTTCCAGTTTGCCCAGACTTTTGCTCATGTGATGGGACTTAATTCATATGCAGTTTATCTCTATACTCCCATTGGGAAATGATCTGAAAATGAAC
The DNA here is from genome assembly GCA_030068075.1 of Paguma larvata. NCBI lineage: Eukaryota > Metazoa > Chordata > Mammalia > Carnivora > Viverridae > Paguma > Paguma larvata. The sequence continues at coordinate 30,686,724 of CM057831.1, forward strand.
AGAATAACAGGCACTCTTTGGAAACAAAATACTCTTTTTTCACTCAGAGCACTATTACATGGAGGGTGATACAGGGAAGCAAAGAGAGGTTATGTCAAAGAAGTAAACACTGGGGCGCCTGGGTGGCTCAGTCGGTTAAGCAGTCGACTTCAGCTCAGGTCATGATCTCACAGTCTGTGAGTTCGAGCCCCGCATCGGGCTCTGTACTGATGGCTCAGAGTCTGGAGCCTGCTTCGGATTTTGTGTCTCCCCCCCTCTCTGCCCTTCCTCTGCTCATGCTCTGTCTCTATGTCTTTTGAAAATAAATAAATGTTAAAAAAAAAAAAAAAGAAGTAAACATTGGGGTAGCATGTTCCATGGCTTTTGCTACTTTTTATGATGGGGCACCTGTCCTCAGGATTTGGAACCAGGTAGGTCTTGAGTACTCCCCGCCCTCCTGGTGAGGCAGTTTACCAAAGCTTGGGATATTGGGCGAGTAATGCAAACCTCTGGAAGTGGCCGTTTCGCCCTCTGAAAATGGGGATACAACAATACTTACTTTGCAAAGTTGTGAAAATTAAATGTGAAATATTATGAAAATGACCGGCAGGAAGTAAATGTCATGGCTTCTTTCCCTTTATCACAGCATTTTAAAATTCATTATATTTTATTTTATTACTTTTTAATTTTTATTGAAGTATAGTTGACTCACAATGTTAAATTAGTCCCAGGTGTACAACAGAGTGATTCAACTTCTGCATGCTTTATGCCGTGCTCACAAGTGTAGCTACCACCTGTCACAGCATTTTTTTTTAGAAGATTCCGTTGTTTTTTACTGTTTATTTTTGAGAGAAAGAGAGAGAGAAAAAGATAGAGAGCACAACCAGGGGAGGGACAGAGAGAGAGGGAGACACACAATCTGAAGCAGCTCCAGGTTCCGAGTCGTCAGCACAGAGCCCGAGGTGGGGTTGAACTCATGAACTGTGAGGTCATGACCCAAACCAAAGGCAGACGCTTACCCGACTAAGCCACCCAGGAGCCCCAAGCGAATCTTTTTAATAGAGATTTTTTCTTTCCTTTTTTTTTTTAGGGGGTTATGATTTTTTCTTTTTGTTTCGAAGTATATCTGATGTACATGTTATATCAGTGTCAGATTCTAACGTAGTGATTCAGCATTTTATACATTACCAAGTGCTCGCCACGGTGTCTCCTTACCATCTGTCACCATGCAAAGTTATGACAGCGCTACCGAGTGTATTCTGTTTGCTGTACTTTACTTCCCTAGGTCTTATTTATTTTATACCGGAAAGTTTGTATCTCTCTCAGTCCTCTTCACCTATTTCACCCATCCCCCACTCACTTCCCCCTCGGCAACCACCAGTTCTTTCTCTGTATTTGTGAGTCTTTTTCTATGTTGTTTCGTTTGTGTCTTGTGTTTTTTAGATTCCGCATATAAGTGAAATCATACGGTATTTATCTTTCTTTATCTGACTTATTTCACTTAGCGTATTACCTTCTCCGTCCATCTGGACTTTCACAAATGACAAGATCTCATTCTTTTCTATAGCTGAGGAATACTCCATTGTGTATAAATACCACATCTTCCTATTCCGTTCGTCTGTTGATGGACGCTTGGGCTGTTTCCGTATCTTGACTGTTGTAAATAAGCTTCAGTGAACATACGGGTGCATATGTCTCCTGGAATTAATGTTTTTGAGTTTTTTGGGATAAATATCCAGTAGTGGAATTGCTGATTGTATGGTAGTTGTTTTTAATTTTGGGGGACCCTCCATAGTGTTCTCCACAGTGGCTGCCGCAGTTGACTTTCCCACCAGCAGTGCCCAAGGATTCCCTTTTAACCACGTCCTACCCGACACTTGCTCTTCCTCGTCGTCTTGGTCCTCGCCCTCCTGACAGGTGCGCGGCGATCTGTCTCACTGCGGTTTAGATGTGCATTTCCCTCAAGATTAGTGATGTCGAGTGTCTTTCGTTGTGTCTGTGGCCATCTGTAGGTCTTCTTTGGAAAAATCTCTATTCAGATCCTGTGTGTACTTTTTAATCTGGCTGTTTTGATGATTTGAGTTGTATGAGTTTTTAGCGTATTTTAGATATTAACCCTTTACCAGATATATCATTCGCAAATACCTTTTCCCGTGTGGTGGTGTGCCTCTCCATTTTATTGATGGTTTCCTTCACTGTGAAATGCATTTTAGCCTGATATTGTCACAATTGTTTATTTTTATTGTTACCGTTGCCTGAGGAGATCGACCTAAGAAAATATTGTTAAGACCAATATGGAAGAGTTTACTGCCTATATTTTCCTTTAGGTGAGTTTTCCCTCTCTCTCTCTCTCTCACTTTCTCTTTTTTAACATAGCAAAAGCTTGAGTGAGTTATCTATAAATAAATCACCAGAGTCCAGATTTAAGTCTTTTTCTCAGGCCTTTCCTCCTAACTAGTGAGTGCTCATAGGGTGTGAACATAACATATAAAAAAAGAAATAAAAATAATTTTTTAAAAAAGAGCAATGGTAAAATGACTTCATAAAGAGAAACCATACGTTAAATTTAGAAATACTTTAGAAAGGTAAATATTACCGGTTTTTAAATATACGATGAGCTGTTGAACTGCATGATGGAGATGGAGAAATAAGTATTTATCTTCAGAAATCTCCGTAAATCTCTTCTCCGAAGTAACAGGTTGCTACTACAATGTAATATAGAAAAAATATTCTGAATACATCTAATCGTGTGCGTATGGACACCCAAAGGAACTTTACAAAACGAAATCATTTGTTGAAATGATAGGATGATGAGATCTTTTTCAGATTTTTCTCTGTAATGCTTTTATAAATAAGAGCCAGGCTTTATTTACAACAGGATTATGCATCCTAATTTTACCTGCAAGTGTTCATTTTTTCCTGCACAATCAGTGGGGAATAATGTCTTTCAATAAATTTTCAACTACCTGCCTCTCTACCTTGAACAAGAAGCTTTTTAGTTTAGTGTTGTTGTGAAATTACTCAGGTGACATCGTTCAGGAATTATTAATTAATTTATGCTAATTAAGAGCATAAAATATTTTAAAGATGCACAGACAGAAGCAGAATGGAAATTAAAAGTCGCTGAGGCCATTGAAATAACAAAAGGACAACTTAAAAATTATTAGCAAGGGACCCAGAGGAGGGGAAATGAATACAGCTGCAGGGGAAGAATTACAGGTGCCCCAGGCGGGCTTGGATCTGCGTAATACTTCCCTGAACACAGCTGTGCTCAGCTAATTTTGTCTGTTACCATTACAGTATAGAAACCACTAACTTTAGAAAGGCCTGGAGACAAAGTCTACAAGATTTAGGATTTACACACAATTTTTTGACCTTCTGGTATGTGAGGATGGTAGAAATTCTGTCTCAACTTCCCAAGTTAAATTTATAGAAACATTATTACTTAGAGGCTATATTTGATAAAAATTAAAATTAATTTTTAATTGTTATTTTTGGTGGTGGAGAAGTCTCTTCGTGTTTTTTATTGTATTTTTATTTTTCATTAGTCGTCAACATACAATGTTACATTATTTCAGTACACAACACAGTGACTCAGCATCTCTGTATGTTAAGTTTTGCAAACCACGAGGAAGCATAGAGACACCTGTCAGCATACATGCTGTCTCCGTATCCTGTGTGTGTTCCTTCTGCTGTGCCTTTACCCCCTGACTTACTCCTGCCACCCCTGCAAGCCTGTACCTCCCTCCCTCTCCCCTTCAGCCCGTTTAGTCCACCCCACGCCCCTTCCCTCTGGCAACCATCAGTTTGTTCTGTGTGTTTATAGGTCTGATTCGGTGTTTGGTTTTTTTTGCTTTTTAGTAATGAATTATCTCAAGCTTATTTGAATAATTTTTAAATGAAGAATTACAACTATTAACCGGCAAATGCTTTAAACCTGAAGAGCAAATAGGAACAAAATTAACATATAATTGAATTTGTATGTAAAAGAAATTGTCCTAAGGGCGCCTGGCTGCTTCATTCAGTGAATAGTGCAAGTCTTGATCTTGGATTGTGAGTTCGAGCCCCATGTTGGGTTTACAGATTATGTAAAATTAAAATCCTAAAAAAAAAAAGAAATTATAGTACAAAATCTGGTCATAAAATTAGATTGAATTCAGTATCTCAGTATCATAACAATCTGATAACAAATCTGACTTTTATACAACTGAGGTGACTACTTTTCTCACGATAAGTAGGTGGACAAGCCCCCCAAGTGGAATAATGATATGATCTTTCTGACACCAATAGTGGTGTCTCATCAGCAGCTGATCTGCACACCTAAATACTGTCGGACATAAGATCGGTATAGTCAATTATAAACTAACATTAATTATCAAAATGGAGTTGGTTCACATACAATAAAACCATCTTAAGAGATGGGCTTCCAAGTGATTATTTTATTTAAGGGCATCGAGAATCCAGACATGCCAATGCAGATATTCGTTGAAATGAACTAGCATTTGCCTTAGAAATATAATGCAATTAAATGGCACTGAAGAACTCTGTGGTCCTAAGGAAATTTTAAGATGTGAGGGTGGGGGAGGGAGGCAGTTTCAACAGGTGTCATTTTTAAAAATATATATTTTTTTGGTGTTTTATTTATTTATTTTGCGGGTAGGAAGGGCAGAGAGAGAGAGAGAGGGAGGCAGAGGATCCGAAGCAGGCTTTGTGCTGACAGCAGTGAGCCTAATATGGGGCTCAAAAATCATGAATCAGGAGATCATGACCTGAGCTGAAGTCGGATGCCCAACCCACTGAGCCACCCCGGACGCCCCTCAACAGGTGGCATTGAGAGCCTCCTATGAGCGAAGAGTCTAGATTGGCTTCCCTAATGTCCGCAAAAGGTTAACAGTCAAATCATCTGCTTATCTGCTTTCTAATGTAATGGATTCACCTTCAGCCAACAACTCGGAACTTGCTGCAGTCAAGGGCGGACTTGACGGCTGTGCCCAACGATGGCTGTACCATTCTTCTGAAGCTCTGACCCTGTGTTTCATGGAGAATTTCTCAAGAGCGCCATCAGACGAGTCTGATCTTTGGACTGAGACCCAATGAAAGAGGTTCCATATTTAATATGTATTCTCTTGGCACCCTTCAGAGCTACCAGCCACAACTGTGGGTACGATTAAAAGATGCTATAACCTGCCGTTCTATTAGATCTGTTATAGCTGCTTTGGGCATGTTGTCGAGGATATTTTCTGTTCCATCGCTGCCTTCCCTATATGAACCGCCATGTGTATAGCATCTTTTTTTAGAACTTAACATTAGAGAAACGTTTTCCTCCACCCATCCTGCCTTGCACTGTGTCCCCAGTGGGTGTAAGAATCTGTAACTGTCTGTGTTTCCCTCTTTGTTTGGACGGCCAACAAGCCTACAGATAGATGTTTTACTTCCACTAATAGTCAACTGATTAGTACAAGAAATCCAGTCAGGAAGAGGTCAAGCACAACAGGATAAAAGAATCGAGGAAAGCTGCACAGAAGATTCTGGATTTGAGCCAGGCCTTAGAATATGGAATATATTTGGATGTTAGGTATAAAGGATTCAGTATAATTCTGCTCTAGTTAGAATGGAGTAACGATATCAACAAAAAGACCCAAACTTTTAAGGATCAGTAGAAGAGAAGTCCTAACTCTACAGCGGGGTTTCAAGTCGGTGGGGAAGGGGGGCTTTCCTCTCCTTGGTCTTTGGGGACCCAGGATCTTTTCATCTTGTTACGGTCGCATCCTGTCACGCATCCACCATCAGCCTATAGCTGGCAGGGAAAAGGTGCGCCCGAGAGGTGAAGCGGGTCAAGACTGCAGGTGACTGCCATCATCCCACTGGGGACTCACGCCCTTGGTCACCAGTGACCATGTGAGGCCCAGAGATGTAGCACACCTGGCTTCCAGGAAGAAGAGGATAGGAGGTGGTAGTGGACTCTGCCACAAACACTAAAAATAACGAACTAACCCTAAAACACAAGTGGTCTCGGACCTCGAAAAACGCATTATTTTTCTGTTACACAGTGACTAAAATTTCTTGTCAGTTTCTCATCCATTACAACTTTCTCTTTTCCCGTGTATGCAAGAAGCTCAGCTGTATTCTCAAAGGTTTCAAAATCTTTTGAAGATCCTGTATTGGTGGCACACCATTCTAGACGAGGAACATATTCTGGCTGTGATTGTATCTATATTCCAGTGAGGGCGTAGAAGAAAGACAATGAAAAAACTCTTATTTACAGAATAGAATAAAATAATCGACTTATTTCTCCAGCCCCTTTGGTAATGTGTGCGCTTCAAATGACTTTGATAGGTTGTAGTTATAAGTGGATTCTCCACTTTCTTTAATAATTTTAAATGATCATCCAGCAGTTAAAGAAGAATGGAAAGTTTAGCTTCCGAAATTAAAACATATGACAGTCACCGGAAACCTGAAACATGTATGCTGTAGTAGAATGTGATATACAGGTACTCTGGGTGGGAAAGAGTGGGTGGGCACTTTCCAGTGACTTCCAGGATGTGTGTTTTGGCTGCGCGGTATGACCGGAATATCAGCGTGGTCCCCTAGAGAAGAATCCTTGTATTAACATCAACACCGCTTTCTCTCTACCTGTCATATTATGAGGTTTCATAACTCCCTGGAAATATCTGTAGGGCGCAGAGAGCAAAAATCATGTAAAAATGGCGAGTGATTGAAAAATTCACACTCAGACGGACCTTAATTCAGTACCAAACTAGAGAAGATACTACATTATAATGTAAATTACCTTTTTCGTTACTTTCAAAAAGGCAAATTGTTTTCACTTTCTACCACTTGATAGGCAGTTGCTATAATCCAGAGAATAAGAAACTGAATCTTTGCCTTCCCCTACTCTCTGTAATCCTTATTATTCAGTTTCCTATAGGTATTTATCTTAGCAAAAGTCTTCATGATAATTTATTCGTTAATCTCTGGAATATCCCAGACGAGGGAATATTTTCCCCCTTACTTTGACAGTGAGGCTGACATTCTCTTTAGCCCCATAGCGGGATCGTCTGCAGGCCCCTCAACCGCAGTTTAAAAATTCATTTTTCCATGCCAGATCTTGGCAAGCTTTATGGCCATCAGTAGAGCCTATTTACTTAATAAAAGGTAAAAAATAAAAAAATTTAAAAAATGTCTGTGGGAATCCTGCTTTTACCTGAGATACTTCAGCAGTTACATTCTTTTTTAAAAAATTTTTTAACGTTTATTCATTTTTGAGAGACAGAGGCAGAATGTGAGCAGGGGAGGGGTAGAGAGAGACACACACACACAGAATCCGAAGCAGGCTCCAGGCTCAGAGCTGTCAGGACAGAGCCCGATGCGGGGGTCGAACCCATGAACCACCAGATCATGACCTGAGCTGAAGTCGGATGCTCAACTGTCCGATCCACCCAGGCGCCCCCTAGCAATTACCTTCTTAAAGAAGTCTTCGGTGCCTATCCTTAAAGAACATGAACTACAACTAACCTTCACTCTCTCCTAAAGCAACATTCTGCCCAAGAGAGACTCTCTTTAATTATCCAATGACATATGTTTCTGAATTCCTAAAAAAGACATCATCGTGAATAGGTTTCTTTTCATGGAAAGGAGGAATCGTTATCCTGGGGAGAGAAACACAAATGCCAATGGTAGTGTATTTTTCCTACTTACAGTTCGTTTCAGTAAGACTGACAATAAAAAGTGGATATAAAATTGAGTCAGACTAAAATATTCAAATGCAGGCATTGTTCTCCTGAAACAAAGAGATGGATTATTGCTTAAGTGTGTACTAAAGTCAAAACAAAAGTTATGTCCTATGGTTCACCTCGGATATATACCCCGTATGGGAACCAAATGAATGTAGCCTTAAAACATTCTAAGGGTGGTAGCACCTGTGAGGCCAGTGTACCTAATTCACTGTCATCACACAAGTCTATAGAATATGCATGTAGTGCTGACCAGGGGACAAATCAGTTGAGCTTTGTCAAGATTTCAGGAGTGTCATTATTTAAATGGGTATGATTGAGCCAGTGGTGTTATTCACACATGACCAAAACAGGATGAGACTCCGTGCGGTAGTTCCAACCACAAAGAGCCAGACACACAAGCTCTCTGCCACCTCGTTACGATGCTTTGCATAAAGCATTCGGTTGGTTCGATGGACGGATGGATGGATGGATGGATGGATAGATGGATAGATGGACGAATGGACAGACAGATGGATGGCAAATGGATGTTGATGGCAGGTTAAGAAGATTTGAAAGATTTTGAAGCCAATATAAATAACAACAACAAATAACTACTCCTGAACCATGATAACACAGGAAGAAAAAAAATGCGGAAACAACTCAGTCTGCTGCAGATCAGCGATCAGCTGACACACGAAACCATGGTTTTCAAGACACGTGATGCAATGCAAATAGTAACCATCAGTATCATTGTTCTTTTAGAAAAGTGTGGAAGATGTCACACATTGTGACATGACAGAATGTCATTATTCATAAAGATGTTGGATAGAATCTTCAGGGATAACGTATTTGTCTCTTTGAGAGATTATCAATTTTAATATGTGTAGGCAAGTCTCTCTCTCCCTTTCTCTGTCTCTCTCTCTCTATGCATGTATATATAAAATCTTTCGCACTCTTCACTGCAGCGAGAGACCAATTCATTGAAAAAAACTTGAATAGCAGAGAGTTAAAAAGACCATACACCTAAAATAGAATTGATTATTTTCTTACCAAATTTTATGCATCTCCGGGATCCTAGTTAAGTCCCTTTTTCAGTTTTGGTGGTAGTGGCTGTATTTTGAACTCACACCTCTTAGAAGGAGCTAATCGGAAGAAGGCCAGAGTTTACCGTTAACGCGGCTTCTCATGGCAGGAGAGGGAACGTGTACGTGCCTTTCCGTCCCATTGCTCCTTTGGCAGCTCATTCCTTTGAGCTACCAGGTTATTGAAATGGAAAAGATTTGTGTTTGCTGGAGCTCCGAGAGCAGAATTCTTGCCAATTTCAATCAGCCGCCTACTCAGGAGTTCCGAACCAGCAAGGGGACACAAGGGGAGAAGTTACACACGAGTGAGCGTGCATCATAGGTAATGTCATCGGGCTCCATATTTGAGCCATTAACAGTGTGCAGCCCGTGTTCTTAAACAGGTGATCTCTCCTCTCTCTTTCTCTCCCGCTTTCCTCTCTCCTTCCCTCCTTCCCTTTGCGTCTCTTTCTGTCTTTCTAATTTTTATTTAAATTCCAATTAGTTAGCATACAGTGTAATGTTAGTTTCAGGTGTGGAATCTAGTGATTCATCCCTTCCATACACCTGCCGGGGCTCGTCGCAGGGTCTGAGGAATTCTGAGTCATTTTTAGGAAGTTAGCAAATGATAGTTCAACGGTATTGATTTCTGGAACAGGCAACTGAACCTCTTCAGGCATCAGTACGGGATCTTGGAACTCAATTATTAAATTGTAAGTTCAGAAAGTGCTACAAAGAGTTCAGCTTTAACCCAAAGGGTAGCAAGGACTGAACGGAATTCTTCACCTTCCCTGTCACTCATCGTGATTGCTGGAGAGAACTGTGAGCGGCATTAGGAATTATCAGAACGATCAGGTGATGATAACGTTCTCCCATGAGCCACAACGTTTTGGGAGTTTAGGATTCCCGATCTGCGATGCACATACCTGTCAGCAAACCAGCCATTCTCTCTTGTGCGTATGTGTGCTCCTAAGTTTTGTGAATATTAGCCAAGCTCATTGCAGAATTCCGAGCAGGCAGAAATGCTTGTGTAATTATGAACTATTTAGAGCCAGGACTGCGTTTATGTAGTTCTCAAGACATGCCGCGGTGGGCAGCAGGCACAGAACAGGCGTTCAGGACAGAGTTTATGTTTCCAATAAGCTTATTCTGAAAGCTGATCCGGGAGCTGTCGTCACTTATAGGACTTTTTTCTTGAGAGTCTTGAGCACAGGGATGTGGATGCATACCATCAAGTTGTTTCTTCTTCCTTACAAGCGATTCCGATGAGATTTGGCTAAGTGCGAGGGAGAAAGTTATCGATGGGGAAGAAAAGAGCCTGACTGGCCTGGGTGCCATTCCAGACGCTGACTACGGAGACGACAAATGTGGCGGGTTTCTCGTTCTGAACTGTCTTTCTCACAGCAGCTAGCATCCTTTAAAATTGCATTTGCTCACGTCAGTCTCAAACTCTGCCAACTCGTCTTTTGCTCACCTTGTTTCATTTTCAGATTGCTCATGAGCAGGACTACTGTCCTTTATTCTCTCGTGTGTTGCAAAATATAGTCTCTTCCATCTGTGAAAAGACTCTCTTCTTTTTTTTTAATTATTTTTAATCTTTATTTTTGAGAGAGAGACAAGAGTGTGAGCATGGGAGGAACAGAGAGAGGGGGAGACACAGAATCCAAAGCAGACTCCAGGCTCCGAGCTGTCAGCGCAGAGCCTGATGCGGGGCTCGAACTCATGAACCACAAGATCATGACCCGAGCCGAAGTCAGAAGCTTAACCAACTGAGCCACTCAGGCGCCCCAGAAAAGACCCTCTTCTGACGTTCTACACCAAAGGTGCAAAATCGTGTCAACGTCCCACATTTTACCTTTACACTAGTTTTAATTATGGGGGTGTATTATGGGCGTATATAATCATATGTATAATATTGTATTAAATATATGTATTTATATTTTAATATATATTAAATTATATATATATACATATGTATATAATTTTATAGAGAGGAAGAGTATGGGAGAGGCAGAGGGAGAGAATCCCATGCAGACTCCATGCTCAGCACAAAGCCCGACGTGGAACTTGATCTCATGAACCCTGAGATCATGACTTTGAGCTAAAATCAAGCGTAGGGTGCTCAACTGACCGAGCCCCAGGGGCCGCAAGGCATTCAGATTTTGAACTAGCATAGTGCCTGTCTTGGTTCCTATCCTGTCAAGTAGCTATTCACATCTCTGAGACAAGCGGAAAAGGTGGGTCGAGGAGTCTCCAGTCTGATACTGCAGGAACGTGTAACATTACAGGCTCGGGCTGTAGAACTATCAGCAGCTCCTGGGGAATCTTGCCCTGTATCTATGTTTCCCCGTAGGGATATCAGGAATGAAGTATATTTGGGGATTACCTGGATAGGAGTTATCCCATGCTCACTAGCCAAAGTTTCAAACAGAAAGAGATGCTGGTTCCAAGAGGTCCAGTGGGAATGGGTCAGGCTGACTTGGAGAACACACTTCCCCAGGCGGTACTGCCTATTTTGGTCCTTCCTGTTGAGAACAGAGCCTTGTTCCTGGAATGGGGGCCCACTCCCTCATTTTCCTCTAGCCAGTTACACTGTGATTTGGGCTCTATGTTTATGGGCTTTTTGCATCTGGGTAATGCCTTCACTAATGGAAGTTCACTGCAAGAATAACCTTTTAAGGGACAGATCACTACAAAAGGGAGAATGGTTTTAAAGAGGGAGAAAATTCCATTTCTTCTGTGAACCATTTAGACTTATTTCTGAGCAGCACTAACGACCAGGAATGCCCCCTTCCTCCTCCTGTTTTCTGCCTGAATTTTCATTTCCCTTTCCTTTCTCTCTTCCATTCTCACAAGTGAGCAGGGGATAGCCACAGATTCAAGTACTCTTGTAGTTTAATTTCTATTCTCAGCATAACATCCAGGAACATGTGTTCCGTTGTTTACAAAAATAATCTCTGAACCTTGACTCAAACAGGCACATCAAGGAATATTCTATAATTGGATTTCTCTCATTGATTCTACAAATATTTGTCGATGGTGCCAAGTGCTGCAGACAGATCCCTGCAGAAAGCCCCGCCCCAGCAGGGTTTACAACCAAACAGAAAATAAAAACTTCATTAAACAAGTAATTGCACCAACTCCTTGTGCAATTATCGATCCTGACCTTTTCATTTTTCTCTCCTCTGCCTGGAATATTCTGCCTCAGCAATTTCCACCGGGGACTAAATCCCGCCTCCCAGTCACCAGTGCTGGGTGTGAAGAACTTACCATGGCTCAGGACACGCTGTGGCTAACACGTCAGGGAGCAGCACGTGGTCGTGAGTTCAGAGACCGCTTCCTGTCTATGGAAGCACCAGCTGTCATCTGGCCACGTTCAAAATAAAGCTTACTCTTCCCTAATTTTAAAAGTAAAAATGTTGATTCTAGTGAACGTGGTATAATCTTCAAATTACAAAAGAATACCTAAAAAATTTCCTCTACTTATTTCTCAAAGATGACTTGTCTTCATGTCTGGGCATATATATAATCTTCTGCTGTCTTTCCTGATTTGAAATCGCACTGTATATTCAGTCGTGAAATCTTCCAACACTGGGGCGTTTCCTAGAACGTTCCCAGTTTCCCTCTTCTGCTGCGTTATTGAGATGAGGCACCTGTCTGTGCTAGTCTTTTCGGATACTTCCCAGAAGGCACCTGGTGTAAAAGTGTTTAAGACTGTTCATAGATATTTATATCTTGCGTTCCTTGTAGGTTATGTGAATTTGTGTTTGCATCAGCAGAAACATGGGTTCCTGTCTCTTCATGCCTTTACTAGTATTGACTCTTATTTCTTTAAAATCTCCTCTAATTTCAAAAGTGAAAATGGTATCAATTTGTATTTCCTTGCGGTTGTATTTCAATTTAGCTGTAGCTGTGTACAGTGTGTGTGTTTTATTAAGGTGTCCTAACTACATGTCCATTAAATTACACACATGGAAAAGTAAGAATTTAAGTAAGTCTTTAAAAATTTAAACTTTTCAACCAAATTTACATGTTTAAAGTGTTTCTGTAATTAAATCAGATTACCACCAGATGTATTGTAACCGCACAGATTTGTCACTTCTGTAAATGAGCGTAACTAAATGGCTATTTATAATGATTTTTCACTTGATCATTAAAACTTTTAGAGCTATAGCAACTCCGTTTTAGTGACCCCACCATTCAGTTCCAGGAAAAAAGCAACTGGACGCTGGAATCTGTCAATGAATAGGTTTGAAGACATAGACTGATTAAAAAAGAAAGAGAAGGAGAAAATCGTCCTAATTACCCGCAAACGTCTCAGCAGTGAGCAATCATGAGAAAGGAAATGCTGGAAAAGTACTTGACATTTAAATGTCAATTTAATCAAATTATGCAATTTTTAAAATGTGGCTGAGTGTAATGGGCGCTTTAAATTGTTTAAACCATGCCTTTTTCTGAGCGGTCCAGACACTGCCTTTTGAACTAATATCCTTAAAGAATGACATACTGAATTACATCATTTCATTTTTAAAATAAAAATATAAATTTTACTATTCTTTGAGAATAAAAGATATCACGATATCTGATGAAAACTAGTAATTGGTCAGCATTGATAGTAAGTTAATAACACGACGTTCTGAAAGACAAATGACAGAGTCAGGATGTGTAAATTCTAAGAAGGGAAATTACCCTGACCGTGATAAAGGCAGGATATAGGATTCTTACTCCCTACTAACTTTATTTCTCTCAATTTTAGTAGAAGCTGACCTCAACGCCCCCTCTCTGCTCCTCCCTCATTTAGACTATTCACCGGACAAAAAACTAATAATTATCTCATGCAGACTTCCCAAGAATATCACTTCCTTATAGAACTATGAGAAATAGGTAGAAAGTGATGAGAAAAGATACCCAGGGAAATAGTTGACCCAACTTAGCCCCAAAGCTCAATAAAATTGAACCTAATGATACAGAAGTAGATTTTTCCATCTCGCTTGACAGTCCAATATAATTACTATGTTGTTGGAGAAACATAAAACTCCATTTTTGATCACATCGTTGTCACAAAAATAATAAAGGGGATTCCGCGGGTGCAGTTAAGAGCACCAGATTTGGAAATCAGTGTCTGAATGTGACTGCCGTCTCTACTACTCGTTTCTGCAAACTTGGACAGGTCTTTTCTTTCTAAGCTGTGGTTCCCTCATTTATGAAATATGAATAATTGATACTTTATGAGATTTGTATGGGGATTAAATGTGATAATATACAGCGAGTGATTAGAACAGCGCCTGAAAAATTTAGGCACTCAAATATTAGCTGTTTTTAACAGTTGTCTTAGTAACAAGCAACAGAAGCAGAAATTCCAGCTCATTTAAGTCAAAACGTAATTCCTTAAAAAGTTAATAAGTACTTTCCAGGAACGCTAGGAGGCCTGATTAACTAGATCCAGGACCACGAGGCATGAACGTTGCCCGCAGTGACCACAGAAAGGTCCAGTGAGGACATGTGAGCCGTTGCCTGGTTTCATCCCTGCACACAGCATACAGCCTCTTATGCCAGAAACTTACCTGAGCTAAGAACTGACTGTCACCAAGGACAGCGTCCTGTGCTTGCTCCATTAACCCCTACTTAGATTGGCAGAGTCCTTTAATCATGAGTCAACAACCACACAGTGTTTGTTTGTCTGTTTGTTTGTTGCAAGGGAGAATTAATATAATGAATTGTTAGTAGGGACACTTGGGTGGCTCAGTCGATTGAGCTTCCATCTTTGCCTCAGGTCATGTCTCACAATTTGTCGGTTCGAGCCCCATGTCAGGCTCTGTGCTAACAGATTCAGTGACTCTCTCTCTCTCTCTGCCCCTCCCTCACTTGTGGTCAGTCTCTCTGTTTCTCTCAAAAATAAGTAAATATTAAAAAAAAATAAGTATAATTTATTGTCAAATTTGTTTCCATGCAACACCCAATGCTCTTCCCAATGAGTGCCCTCATCATTGCCCATCACCCACTCTCCCCTCTCTCCCACACCCCTTCAACCCTCAGTTCTCAGTATTTAAGAGTCTCTTGTGGTTTGCCCCTCCCTTTCTCTTTAACGTATTTTTCCCCTTCCCCAACCCCATGGTCTTCTGTTAAGTTTCGCAAGATCCACATATGAGTGAAAATATATGGCATCTGTCTTTCTCTGACTGACTTATTTCACTTAGTGTAATACTCTCCAGTTCCATCCACATTGATGCAAATAGCAAGATTTCGTTCTCATTGCCAAGTAGTATTCCATTGTATATATAAACCACATCTTCTTTAGCTGTTTGTCAGTTGATGGACATTTAGACTCTTTCCATGATTTGGCTATTGTTGAAAGTGCTGCTGTAAACACTGGGGTACACGTGCCCCTATGCATCAGCACTCCTGTGTCCCTTGGGTAAATTCCTAGCAGTGCTATTGCTGGGTCATAGGGTAGTTCTATTTCTAATTTTTTGAGGAATCTCCACACCGTTTTCCAGAGCAGCTGCACCAGTTTGCATTCCCACCAGCAGTGTAAGAGGGTTCCATTTCTCCTCAGCCTCGCCAGCATCTATAGTCTCCTGATTCGCTCATTTTATTCACTCTGACCAGCATGAGGTGGTATCTCAGTGTGGTTTGGATTTGAATTTCCCTAATGATGAGTGATGTTGAGCATCGTTTCATGCGTCTGCTGGCCATCTGGCTATCTTCTTTAGAAAAGTGTCTATTCATGTCTTCACTGGATTATTTGTATTTCAGCTGTGGAATTTGCTGAGTTCCTTACAGATGTTGGATACTAGCCCTTTATCCGATACATCATTTGCAACTATCTTTTCCCATTCCATCAGTTGCCTTTTAGTTTTGTTGATGGTTTCCTTTGCAGTGCAAAAGCTTTTTATCTTGGTGAGGTCCCAATAGTTCATTTTTGCTTTTGATTCCCTTGCCTTTGGAGATGTGTTGAGTAAGAAATTGCTGCAGCTGAGGTCAAAGAGGTGTTTCCTGCTTTCTCCTCTAGGGTTTTGATGGTTTCCTGTCTCACATTCAGGTCCTTCATCCCTTTTGAGTTTATTTTTGTGTATGGTGTAAGAAAGTGGTCCAGTTTCATTCTTCTGCATGTTGCTGTCCAGTTCTCCCAGCACCATTTGTTAAAGAGGCTGTGTTTTTTTCCATTGGATACTCTTTCCTGCTTTGTCTAGGATTCGTCGGCCATACATTCGTGGGTCCAATTCTGGGTTCTATATTCTATTCCATTGATCTCTGTATCTGTTTTTGTGCCAATAGCATACTGACTTGATGATTACAGCTTTGTAGTAGAGGTTAAAGTCTGGAATTGTGATGCCTCCCATTTTGGTTTTCTTCTTCAATATTACTTTGGCTATTTAGGGTTTTATTCGGTTCCATACAAATTTTAGGATTGTTTGCTCTAGC
Source organism: Paguma larvata (assembly GCA_030068075.1). Lineage (NCBI taxonomy): Eukaryota > Metazoa > Chordata > Mammalia > Carnivora > Viverridae > Paguma > Paguma larvata. The sequence continues at coordinate 30,702,904 of CM057831.1, forward strand.
TTTGAGAAGAATGCTGGTGCAATTTTGATTGGGATTGCATTGAATGTATACATTGCTTTGGGTAGTATTGACATTCTAACAATATTCTCCCAATCCATGAGCATGGAATGATAAACATTAAAAAAAAAAAAAAAAAGACTTGTTAGTAGAAGGAAGTTAAGTCTTAAAAGGCATGCGAGAGGACTGTAAGGTGTCCAGAATTAGCAAGCACAAAAGAATAGCTACAACCCTAAGCTAAGGAAGAGTGAGCAGTAAGAATTAAAGACTAGGACACGGTTGCCTGCTAAGGTTGAAATTGACGTCTTCCAAAAGACTATAGGTACTTTCACAAATCGTAGCCTGCAGGTAACAAAGAATCTTTCCAGCAGTGATGGGCCAGTGCTGGTTTCTAGAAGTGGTCAGAAATCGTCTGTGGAGTGGAGGGTGTAAACCAGCAGAAGCAGATCTCCGGAAGCAGTCAGAGCTACTGCCTTGTGGAGGGTGTGCAGGCTTCGAGAAGTAGCCGTGTGTTGCTGAAGGGTTCTGGTGGTCTGGGGATGCTTGGAAGCCTCTGGTGGGGAGAGTCTGGCCAGGGTTGCTGCTGGAGCCTCTCAGAAGGAGCTGCTGGACCGCAGCCTGGAAAAATGATAATGGAGGGACAAACGCCAAAGCGATGTCTGCTTGCAATCACTGGGTAGGTTAATTCTAGTGCCCTCTGTTGATGAAGCTTGCATCCCACCATCTGGCAAAGGAGAATGTTAACAGGATCTAGCATCATAAAGCAGGATACAGAACCAGTATTTAAAAAAAAGAAAGAAAAGAAAGAAAGGAAAAGAAAAAAAAAGTAGGATTGGCGCTGAGGGAAGTACGTCAATGACTGGCACATGGGTCCCAGCTTAGTTGCCAGGGATGCCGGGAAGACAATATCTGGCATTTCCAGGCTCCAAGACTCATGGGGTGGTGAATTCCCCAAACACGGGCAAGCGTTTCAGAGATCAGGCAGCTGCAGAGAAGGACTAAGGTGTGTGGACACGGCATTCTTCCTATTAGTTACTAGTACCTCCTAGCTGATGCATCGCGTTCACTCTTGCTGTCTCTGTTGGTGCGGCTGTGTGTCCAAACTGTGTAGCCTACACTCAGCATCTTTATGTCTTACGTTTCATGTCGTCTTTTTTATGCCTCAATCAACGTCTAAGAGTAAATTCAGAACATGGGCAAACTACCCTCACGATAGCACCACTGTTAGGTTTGAAAGAGTTCAGACGGCTTCATACATTTCTACCTCCTTGTTTCAGAGTTATCACAGTCTCAGAAAATAATCGCAACCGATGATATCTTCACTTTCATATTATTGGATGAGATGCTATTTAAAAATTTTTTTATGTTTATTTTTGACAGAGAGACAGAGCACGAGCAGGGGAGGTACAGAAAGGGAGACCCAGGATCTGAGCAGGTTCCAGACTCCGAGCTGTTAGCACAGAGCCCAATGTAGGGCTCAGACCCACCAACTATGAGATCCCGAACTGAAGTGAAGTCAGACACTTAGCTGGCTGTGCCATCCAGGTGCCCTGAGATGCTAATTTAGATAAGATACTGGGTTAGGATAGTAAACAGTAGACCAAAGTGAGAAGACCATCCCTGTACGTGATGCTTATAAGAAACTGAAGTTTATTTGCAAATAGGTATTAATAGGCACCTATATAATATGGAATTGATGTATTATTTGTGTCTTTAAGAATTTCCTCTTCCCATTACGTGGTTTTTCTTTGGTTTCCAATGACGTGTGTTTTTCCGTTTTTCTCCATTTTTCTCCCCGCCCCCAGCAGCATGTGATACTTAGCGAGCCCTCTCTGTTTGGAAGTGCTTGTTTTCTTTTGGGTCCCGTGATGGCGTTGTGCTGGTTTTGTCCTTATTGTCATGCCTTTCTTGCTAAGGCTCCTTTGCTAGCCTCGCTCTAGGTGTTTCTCCTAAGCCTTTGTGTCTCTTCCTCTAAATCCAGAAGCCACTTATTTTTCATAAATCCAAAGTTTCTATCTCCAACTCTGAACGCACATATGAAAGCACTTAATTGACATTTCTCAGAACTTTCTGTTCCCTGGCCCTTCCACGGCTGCCCTGCACCTCTGTGAGGGGTGCACGTGCCAGTCGGCAGCCCGCCAGTCTGATGGCCTCAAACTCGTGTGTAAATAAGCTCCAAAGCCTACTAATTCAACTTGCTACGTATGCCTTGAGTCCATGTATTTCCCTCCACTCTCACAACCCCAGAATGCCAAACTAGCCACAGTTTTTGCCCTGCTACAATTCTGGCTCTCAGTTTCGCGTGGACGCGTTACCAGCTCAGCGTAACTAATTTTCCACGCAGCAGCTAGCGTTCTCAAATCACGAATTAGATTATTTCCCTTTTCGTGCTTCAGAACAGGAAGGTGGCTTCCAGTCGGTGTTCGAGTGTCGTCTAAGACCTGCCTCTTCACCCTCGTCACTCGTATCCCCTCCCTCTCTAGGCCCCAGACAAAATGGCCGTCAGTTTCTTTATGACCCTTTTCAGTTTCCATTTGCTGTGTTGAAAATGTGATTCCCCACTTGGCATACTCCTCGTTAGCACTCAGATTAAACACGTGTCATTCCAGCATCTGGCGCCTCCGCCCCCTCTATAAGGACTTAGTCCACTTGTCATCACTTATTCAGTGTCAGAGCAGGGTTCACACGTGAGCTCCTTCCTGGGGTGCCCCCAGCATTTAGCACACAGCCTGACTCAGGGGATGCTCCATATTGTTGAAATAAATCTTCTAACCTGGATGGGAATACCAGGCTACCACATAAAGTTCTAGTTTTGCATATTCCCTAAATTATGAAATATATTCTACTTACTTTTGTTGTCTAGGCTTTTAATATATTACCTGAGACACACTATGCAAATCAGTAATTATATGCTGACTTAATGCGTAGCTACCTCCAACACAAAATTGTATTCAGAACAATTCGCTTTTAGATTAAGTCCTTGGAGAGTTTACCCTGTAATGTTTGTGAGCATTACATCAAGAAAGAAAAGAAAAAAGGAAATGAAAGGAGAGGAAAGGAACGGAAAAAAAGAAAAGAAAGAGAACAGAGGGAGGGAGGGAGGAAGGAAGAAAGAGAAACAAACAAACAAACAAGGAAGGAAAGAAAGAAAAAAAAAGTCAATCTGCAACACAAAAATATGCCTAAAGAGTTTATAATACAGTGGACTGTGGCTTATATGTTTATCTGCCTGTAAGTAAATGGAAAAAACAAGCAACTCATTTGTCTTAATCGGCAGAGGAAAAAGGAGAACAGTTTATACGGCGTGAAGGCACTACTGATTAAATATTTGGGTAATTAAAATGTGCTCAGACCCATAATGAAAATCTACAGAAGTGTTTGTCATACTCGCTGAGCACGAGTTCATGAAGTATGCTTTCAGGACTCCCAGGACCCAGGATCATGTGTACTTTCCTTGCTCGCCGATCTCATCCTTGCCCTGTGAATTTTAAATACCTATTAATTTATAGGTATGGTCTTGCTGTTGAGTTGTGCCCTCATTACAATACACATTATATCTTTACTTTTTCTCTAAGCTAAGGAGATCTGCTTTACTTAGTGTCTCAAGGCCTCGGGTAGTGACGATGTATCTCAAGGATTCACTCTCCTTGTCTGTAAAATGAGATATTCCACCTACATAGCCAGTCATGAAATTCCATAATCCAGGACAGATATTTTTCCCCAGCGCTATATATATATATAAAGGTGCACACTTAAATACTTAGGCATACTTTTGTATACCAGCAAAATTCAGGTGTACCAGGTTAAGAGGAACACGGCGGAGGTCAGACCTTTAGTTTGGCATCGAATGGTCGTATCTAAACGAACAGGGGGCAGCGGTAATTCCAGAAAATGTCAGTTCTAAGAAATACGCTGCCCACAGATAAAATCTGTCGTGAGCTACTCGAAAATAAATCGTGTTTTCATCGGTGGCCAACATTTCTTTCTTTTTTTTTTTTAAATTTTTTTTGATGTTTATTTAATTTTTGAGAGACAGAGCATAAGTGGGGGAGGAGCAGAGAAAGGGAGACAGAATCCGAAGCAGGGTCCAGGCTCTGAGCTGTCAGCACAGAGCCCGATGCGGGGCTCGAACCCACGAACCGTGAGATCATGACCTGAGCCGAAGTCGGCCGCTTAACCAACTGAGCCACCCAGGTGCCCCCCAACATTTCTCAATGAGTAGGCTACTCACATGTATTAATATTTAAAGATTCTGTTGAAAATGCAGAATTCCCAGGCACGTTGGGGCATTAATCTGTCCCGGCAACAGTCACCTGCGGGAGGGTGAGTATTCTCAAGTTCACTGCTGACATCCCCCGCCTTCTCTTGGTCTGTTTCACCCATCCAGCTCCCTGCCTTGCCCCTGTGGGGGCCGGATTTTGCAGTCTTTATTTAGAGAAGTTCATGTTAGTGAACGACCAGGTGGCCGAACAGACATTGAGAGAATAGTCATTAATTCTATTCCTCTCTTACCAAAAAAAGAAAAAAGGTTGGTTATGTTAGAAAACTGAAATATATGAATTGCCATGATTATTCAGAAAACTGTGGCTCTCAGTGTTATTATATAATTTCTGAAATATATTTTTCCTTTTATAGCATGTCAAGTAATCACATTATTTAAGGAAAATTTTGGAATCTTCCTGTGTGGTAGATGGCATAGTATCTATGTCACTTGGCCTCTGCAGGTCTGCAGCCTCCTTGGGAGCTGCCTGGGTGCCCTCTGCAGCCAGCCCTGTATGTGAACAGCAGGGAGAGACAGAAGGAAGGGGCACACTTCAATAATAGAGTTGTTTTTTTAAGAAAATAAAAAATAATAATAAAAGGAAAAAAGAAAGAAAGAAAACAAAGGGGCTGACCATTCCAGATTGGTAGGCGACAGGGTTAACTGGCAAGAGGACTTACCTGTGAGGCTTGTCTCGGGTGGCCACAAGAGGAGTGGATAGTCCCTCTTGCCCGCCAGAATCTTAAAGGTTTATACAGAGGGTTCAGTCACATGTAACATTCAGACGCTCTCAACACCGTATCGCTGTCTCAAGGCCATGTCCAGGAGCAGGGAAGGCAAGTGAAACACATATTCCAAGGACAAGGAGAAGGAGAGGAGGCTCTGATTCCCCAGGGCCAACTACGCGTCAACCATTGGTCACACCCTTTTGATGACTTCCTCCAAGTTCTTCAACACTTGGCATTCGTGACTTCATATACATGACGAAACTTTGTATTGCGTCATTGCTTTTCCTTTGAGTGGGGTGAACACACGTCACTTTATTTGCTAAGAAACAGATGTACATCAATTCAATTTGTTTTCAAAAGTCTATGTTCTCACATAAAACCTGGGGTGTTTTCTTTGTTTTGTTTTTTTTTTGTTGTTTGTTTTTTTTTTTTGGTTATAAATGATTTTAACTATTCTGAGAAAAGTTACTAGGAAGAAGTGCTATTTTAGTGTAAAAGCAAGGAAATACATAGTTCAGGTTTTAGTACTTTTAAAAGGATTGTGATTATAGTGATTATTGCACCAAGCCATATTCTATTATTGCTCAAAATCCAAAGGCATTTTCTGTTTTCATCACACACACACACACACACACACACACACACACACAAACACACAGAGTCAGAACAAATTAATAGTGTTCTTTGAATAGTGAATCATGGTTTAACATCATAGGGAATGAAATAGTATTTTTATTAGACATCATTCTGTTCTATAATATCCTAATAATTTAGAAGGAAGAAGTAAAGTGCTTTATAAACTCTGGACATCTTTCTGGACAAAGTAAGTGGAGTGGCTCATCACTTCCATTTTGCGTTTGCCTTCCTAGTGTACAGCCCAGATGTCTGATAATTGTTTTTGAAATTTGAATGTAGGCAAAATAACAGTTCACATCACAGAATTAAACCAGCTGTTTTATGATCTTCACTAATGTCTGACGACTGGTCCTAATATTATATCCTAGAATGGGAAAACCTTTTAGTATCTGTCTTCATATATGCAGAAACTAAACCATGCAGGTATTTAGTATTTTCATCTAGTCATGGATACCTGGGAATTCTCTTCCAAGATTTTGTGCAGTGTGTTTTAGAAACACACAATTACCCCCGCCCCCCAAAAATAAAAGGAAACATTGTGTATTGTTATCTCATTTGCCCGAGTTATATATGTATTTGTCCTTTTTATTTATTTATTTTAATTTTTTTTGAGAGAGAGAAAGTGTGCAAATGAGCAAGAAGCAGAAAGAGAGAAAGAGGGAGGGAAGGAGGGAGGGAGGGAGAGAAACGGAGCTCACCCAAAGCGGGTCTCGAGCTCACCCAAAGCGGGACTCAAACCCATGAACTGTGAGATCATGACCTGAGCTGAAGTCAGATTCTTAACCACCTGAGCCACGCAGGCGCCCTGTGTTTGTCCTTTTTAAATTGACAGCTGAAACTTGGCTTGTTTTAAGAAGTGGCTTTTTTAAGAGAAACCAATTTTCCATAATCCCTTAAGACCTACTTCTTTTTCCATGAAGTGTAAGTGTTCTTATATTGCCTCTTCCAGTAGCAGTCAAGGTGTAATGGCCCAGATGCCTTCCGTAGAGCAAGATGGAAGAAATACTTAACTATTTTCCTTTCAAGTGGTTGAGTAGAATGAGTGTCAACTTTGGAATCAGACTTGGGTTAAAAATTGTTCTGTCCCCGCTTAGATGTGTACATTAATACACATCTTAGATGTGTACATTGATACAGCTGCATAACTTTAGCAATGGAAAAGAAAAATGAGGAGACTCACACTTAACTTGTAAGGCTGCCATGAAGTTTGAATGCGATAATGAATACAGAATGACTCCGGCAGAATCTGGCACACAGTAGGTGCTTCATAGTTGCTAGGGTTTCTTCGCATCCCCTTCCCCAGCTGGCTGCCCGGATGACTCCCTGGTGCTCAGGACACGACTCTAGAGCGCCTGGGTGTGGATCCTTAGCCTAACGCACAGAGCAGGTAGCCCCGTTACAAGGGTGCGCGCTGTGAATTCCAGGTAAGTTAATGTGAATTCACTCTGTTAAATTGTGTCCTCTTAAGTACAACGAGGCATTGTGATCTTTTGTCAGAACAGAGTTTGACTTGTTAGATTTGCTTCAGATGGCTGTGTGCTCCCCTTGAAAGATGAGATCAAATATCTTCACAACTCTCACAAACCTTTTATACACGAGTCTCTGCGTCTATTAAATTGCCTCTTGATTCAGCAGATATGTATTGAACACCAACTATGTGCCAAGCATGATGCTGGATGCTGGAGAGGGAAGAAAACAACGGCAGGAGCCGTCAGTCCTTGCCATTACGTCTGGTCGTACAGACAGACATTAAACAGATGTCACAGATTCTGTACCCAAAATAAGGGATGACCCTCCTGTTATCCAGGGGGCACAATTTTCATGAAAATAGTTGCTCGTAAAACCCACTCCAATATCTGTCAAATATTATTCCATTCCCTTTTTAATTGATGTTATCCACTTCTGGGATACGTTTAAATGCTTTTCAGTAGGACAGCTGCATCTCCTCTGATGAAGGAAAGCTTTTGACATATTATTTAGACCCTTGAAAAAGGTTCTGGAGCGTTACAAAGAACTCTGCAGCAACTATGCCACTCAGTTATATAGTATGAAATATAGATGATGAATCGAATGTTTCCATTAAGGAGCCACTTAAAGGTGAAAATATGTTCCAAATCCTTGAATGTGGAACAGTATATCACTGGGTGCCTTTCCCCCTGTAATTTTCTTTGTGGCTGGAAGTTGACAAAGTGAAGAACCAAACACACCTGTTAGGATTTACGTTCTCTTCAGAATTGGTTTCTTCCTCTCCTCTCACCTTCCTTCCTGCTAAAGATTTACTTGTCCAAGTCCTTATGGTTATATATTAGGAGTATAAAAGAATCCTATGATCTTTGCGGCCCTCAAGTTACCGCCAGGGCAGCCATTTTTACACAGGATGGAGTCTTTGCTTCTCGTGCTGCGCGTTGCAGATAGCCTTCTGCTTCTTCCTTTATGGGCCTTGGAAGCAAAATGAGCCATGTGTTTCCATTACGATGGCCTGACTCTGGAAGGAAATGTGCAAACAAGCTTGTGTATTTTTACTGAGCTCTCGATTAGTGTAATTGAGAATTGAACTGTGCTTTCTACTGAGACGTCCTAAAACCGAAGGAGGGCAAATGTGGGGCCGCGCGCGTGATTACAGCTCATTGTGATCCTTGACGGCATCGTCCAGAAGCATCTTCAGACAGGACATGGAGAAAGCATTAGTACTTAACTGTGATGTAATTAAAGTGAAATATTTTCACGTAATTTGCATTTCAGCTTGTCATTTATAGTGATTAGCTTCAGTAACTGTATGTACTCTAGCTAACCGCTGCTTACAAGTCTAAGAAAATTAGCTTTTACATATTAATAACCTATGATAATGCCTTCAGGGCATAAATTAGTGAACTCTGGGCCCAGCATGCTCCATCCATCGTCTGGTTGAGCCTTTTCGCATCTGAACGTGAGGAGCTCAGCATCCTAACATCAGATCATCAGAGGAACAGGGAAGATACTTAAGTAATACTTCCTGGCTTTGTAAAGTTTTCCAATAGACTGTTGGTATTTTAAGAGACACTATTTTAAAAATCCAGGTGGTGGGGGGCCTGGGGGGCTCAGTTGGTTAAGCATCTGACTTCGGCTCAGGTCATGATCTCACCGCTCATGAGTTGGAGCCCCACATCGGGCTCTGTGCTGACAGCTCAGAGCCTCGAGCCTGCCTCGGATTCTGTGTCTCCGTCTCTCGCTCTGTCCCTCCCTCGCTCATTCTCTCTCTCTCTCTCTCTCTCTCAAGAATAAATAAAACTTTTAAAAAAATTTTTAATCCAGGTGGGCGATAAGGGTTCTTTTAGAAGAAAGATAAATGGCAGGGTTCTAAAAAATAATAAGTAGAAAGTAGGTAGATAGAGGGTGAGAAGCAGTACTTAGGACAGTCTGGGACCGCGTTGCTGTGCAGTGGGAGGTAGGGGAGAGGTTGCAGACCGGGAATGTATAGCGTTTCAGACACAGATCAGACTCTACAGTGCTGTCGGAACGTCTCACCACACCGTATTCCAGCGAGTCAAAATTAAATGTATAAAAATGGCAATATAACGTCACTCTGACAAAAACATAAAATATAGATGGTTTAGTCAATCATGAAAGAAAATTTTTTAACATTAAATTGTTAAAAAAATTTAATACATAGTTAAGATTATAATTGTTTTCCTCACAAAGATTCGTGAAAGTTTTAGGCTATAATACATGGCAGTTTTCACTAACTAAGCCTTAGTTACAAACAGATGGTGAGGGGCTCCTGGGGGACTCGGTTGGTTGAGCGTCTGACTCTTGATTTCAGATCGGGTCTTGATCTCAGCGTTTGTGGGATCGAGCCCCAAGTTGGGCTCCATACTGTCAGCGCAAAGCCTGCTTGGGATTCTGTCTCCTTCTCTCTCTCAAAATAAGTAAACATTTAAGAAAAATGGTGAGTGGATGCACAGTTGAAAGGAGAGGTAAGATGCATATTGTCACCGACAGTAAGTTGCCTAGACCCCCGGCGGGGAAAGGGAAACTTAACTGCCAGAATGAACTCAGCAACAGGCAAGTCGATTTTTGTGGCTTTTGGCCAGTCATTCCACACTCTCCTAGTCTCTCTTCTCTCCTTATTTCCTTTATGAGAAACCATCATTTTATTCATCAACAAACACTAACAGAGGGCTTTGCCTATGCCAGTTCTGGAGCCTGAGCTTGCGTCAGGGAAAAGGCAGTCAAAGTGCCTCCCCTTGCAGAACTCCTACTGTCCTGGAGAAAAGAGATAAATAAGCAATCACGTAAGTAAGGTGATTTCAAACAGTGGTAACAGCTCCGTACAGAATAAAACAAGGTCACGTGGGAGAGCACTAGAGCTCTGGGAACCTCATTTTCTAGAGGAGTCAGGGAGAGGCTCTGGGAAGAATCGACATTCTCAGGGAGACAGAAACAGTGAGGAGTGCAGTCAAGGGATGGCCGGTTCGTGCCAAGGCCCCAAAGTGGATGAGAAGGTGGATTTAAGGAACACAGAAAGGGGGAGTCCGGCTTACGCTAGTCTGCGAGGGGGAAGTGGTCCCTGACTTTAGTAAAGACGAAATCATCAGAGCATGTTAGGCCGCGTGGATATTAGTTTAAATATGCGGAGACGCCAGTGGAACTCTAAGTGGGGGTGAGAGGCCATCTTGTCACACTCTGCTGAGTGGAGAATGGCTGAGAACGAAGAAACTGGAAATGAGACGTACGGTTTGGAGACGTTAGTAGTAGCCTGGGCAGGACAACGACAGCCTAGTGGAGATACGGAGGGGTCGGTGGTTTTGATATATTTTAGATATTTTGGAGATAAAACCATCGAGATTTTTCTTGTGATTTCAATGTGGGAATAGAAGGAAGGTAAGAATCAAGGATGTTTTCACAGATGGGCTTGCTTTTTATTGGGATGGGGGAAAGCAGAGATGAGGTTCTGAAGGAAAAATGAAGGGTCCTGCTTTGGCCCGGGTGGGTCTTAGGTGCTGACAGGACAACAAAGGAAAACGTCAGTATTGATGTTTGAGTCTAGCCTCACAGGAAAGGATAAAACTGAAGGTCTTAATCAGGGAGCTGCTGGCACACAGATGATATTTAACGTCATAGAAAGAGATGACATTATCTGAAGAAAGAGTGTAGAAGAAGACAAAAAGTTTGGTCAGGCGGGGAGTTGCAAGGCAGGAAACTGAGAACAAGCATTCTGATAAGACGAGAGCAGGAAAGCCTGCTGTCGGGTGAGCAAGAGAAGAATTCGTTTCCGGGGAGGAACGTCGTGAACTCCTCATTATTTTTCTCTTCGGTTACCATCTGCATGCTGCGCCTGAAGAAAATCCTGAATTTCTAAACTGTTGCCACTTCTGATTTATATTTTCATACCTTGTCTTCTGTCCACGTTCACTTAATCCTTCGTTTTGTTTTGTCACTCGTTCCATAAGGTACTGTGGTTGCACGTGTCGAGTTGGATACAGTGGATAAAATGGGAAGGGTTCCCTATCATCATGCAGTTTATAAGATATTTTATGTGTTCTTAGTTTCCTCTCCTACCCTCTGCAGTTGTTTGTAAATTTTTTTAATGTTTTTATTTATTTTTGAGAGAGAGAGAGAGAGTGGGAGAGGGGCAGAGAGAGATGGAGACACAGAGTCCGAAGCAGACTTCAGACTTTGAGCTGTCAGCACAGAGCCCAATGTGGGGATTTGAACTCACGAACTGGGAGATCATGACCTGAGCCGAAGTTGGACACTGAACTGACCGAGTCATCCAGGCGCCCCCTCTCTGCAATTCTTTATAACTTGTGCCATTTTCAGAAAGCTTTATCGAATGAAATCTCACTGCTACAGCCCTGCCTCTTTGGTAAGTGCAAGTAGGAAACTATCAGCCTACACACATCTTACCTTTTGATCTTTGAACTCTGTGGAATGAAGTACCCTCCACATACCTGCACATCTCATTCAAGGCCAACTTTATATGTGCCCTTGACCCTATACATTCTATCTGAGGCCTTCCTAATTAGTACACCTTTTCTCTTCTGTATGTATTTCCCTCTCTGCTGGCTCCATTCCCTCAACGAATAAACATGCCCAAATTTCTCCAATCCTCTTTCTTTTTCTCTCTCTCTCTCTGTCTCAGTCGATAGATAGATAGATAGATAGATAGAAGAAAGAAAGAGAGAGGGAGAGAGAGAGAGAGGAAGGAAGGAAAGAAGGAAGAAATCTCACTTTTGTTTGAAGACAACTTTGGCACTACATCATTAACGAAGACCACATCTTACTAGTATATAATCCAGTTTTTGCTGGAATCGTGAACCTGAAAATGTATTACTGGGAATTTACCGTTAATCATATTGCTATGTATCTCTTAGAAGTTGGTATGTCCAATGACAGGATCTCACCATGTTTGCATGATGCATAGAGTTTTGATGTTTTGGTGACAGGTTTTTTGTTTGCTTGTTTGTTTTTAATACCTAATAACTGAATGCCATAGAATGATTCCATCTCCCCACCATTATGTTTATATTCAAGCAATTGGCATACATTTGTTTCCCTAACTTTTCTAGATACTGTTTATCCCTGAGGTAGTTTAGGTACGAACTTTAATCGGAAATAGAAATATGGTCCACCTGCTTGTTGGTTTCTGTGTCTTTAATTGTGATTCTTCAAAGCTAGCCTCTGTAGACAAGTATCATTTCCTCCACTGAGCCAACCCTGTGCCTGTGGGCAAAGCGAAGGACTCCCCTGTGCTCCCTAATAACCTCTACCTGTCACTTATTACACTCACCCTCTGAGTGAGTCACCATCTTGCTACACTCAGTTTGTATCTGTCTGGCCACTCAGTGTGAACCTCATCTCAGTGGAAAATACTATATTAATTGTATTTTGTTAGATATGCTTAACACAATGACTGGAGCAAACTAGGCAGTATATAAGCATTTGTTGAATGAAACAATGAATGGTAATGTTGAATCTACTTTTTTGTGTGTGTAGCACATTCTTTCTACTGCAGATGGATTAAGCAAACACCAACAAACACTTTTTACACTGCTTTATACAATTTGTCGAAACAAAGAAACAGTTATGTTTATGTTGGAAAAATGGATAGCTCAATCAAGCGAATTCAAATATCTACAAGGCTGGCCTTTTTTTTTTTTTTTTTTTTTTAAAGTAGGCTCCATGCCCAATGAGGAGCTTGATCTCACAACCCTGAGGTTGAGAGTCTCACACTTTCCTGACTGGGCAGGCCAGGTGCCCCTACAAGGCTGGATTGTCAACAAAAATGCCTGAAGTGGCTAGTGATGACAGGAAGTGGGGTTGCAGTCCAGCGTGTGCCTCAGATTCTGAACATAGCACAGAATTCCAGTAAGAAGCGGACTGGGATGTTGGGTTTAAGAGTAGCTGGTCTGGGGGTGCCTGGGTGGCTCAGTTGGTTAAGCAGCCGACTTCACCTCAGGTCATGATCTCGCCGCGGTCTGTGATTTCGAGCCCCGCGTTGGGCTGTGTGCTGACAGCTCAGAGCCTGGAGCCTGCTTGGGATTCTGTGTCTCCCTCTCTTTCTGCCCTTCCCCTGCTCACGCTCTGTCTCTATGTCTCAAAAATAAATAAACGTTAAAAAAAAAAAAAAAAGAGTAGCTGGTCTGGTTTTGGTGGCTGGCCAGTAGAGGAGCAGAGTTGGAAAACAGTGTAAATAGAAAACTCCTTCAACAAGTGATTGGGGAAGGAAGGGAGGAGATAGGAAGCGGTAGGTCTGGAAGGTTCTGTGTTTTTTAAAATGAAGGAGAGTTGACCTTGTTTACAGAAGGACTGTGGAGCAGAGTAACACTGCAGAGACAGGAGAAAGGGAAAGACAGGAAACGGAGCACCGGCCAGCACTCATCCTACCCAGATGCCGAGAGAGTGGAAAATCCAGAACGGCACCTAGACGTGTGTCCCACAACTTGCAAAACACTGAGCTACAACCATGTCCTTTGATCTGCATGCAGTGGGAGGCTATAAGTCATCAAATTCTATGACAAAGCGACATGGCTGGGCGTCTAGAATGTGGCATTTGGAATGGAATGGGGGGACTACCTGATGAGAAGGCTGATCTGATTAACCAACACCACCAGGTAAAAGATGAACGGATTATCACGATGTGTTTATAGTAGGTGTTTATTTACATCATACACAATCCAAGTGATCTCCTTAGTGAAGCAGAATACACCATATCTGCTTAAAATTATAACTGGATTATTGCAAAGTCTTATCCCGATTACTGTTTTAGCCAAAGTATGTTTCAACATACATCATCACATCTTGTTGATGAGTAAGCATTACTCGTGTGTTATATTCAGCCGTGTTATACAAGAACATTAAAATTCAGTTTCCCTTCTATGTATACATTTCCGAACACTTTGGTACTCAGCTTGACTCTCATTAATTTGTGTATGCATTTATAGAGTTTAAGAAGATCCATTGTTGGAATAATTATCTGTGTGCTAAGCAACAATAGATGTTGTAAGATATAACCAGGCAAATTTCGATTTGAGTGTTTACAAAGCTAGATGATAGTACTAAATATGGAAATAATTATATTCTAAAATTTGAATGTATTGGGCCAAATAAAATACTATGTGGGGTATCACATCTAGATGATAACATTGAACATTTGACTGACAATCTATCCACATACATAGGAAACCCAATAATCTTCACCTGCCAAGCAAATAATCTAAATTAAACACACCCAAAAGAAAAATTCAAATGAATCCTACTAAAACTGGACCTTTGCAAAGGGAAAGTAAAATATGAGTGACAAAATAAGTGTATTGGAAGCAGAATGACAGATGGCTGTGAAAAAGAGCGAGTGGATATTTATGATGATGCAAATGAATGAAAGCAGTTAGAAGATGATTAAACATCAGAAAATACTAAGTTTGTTGAGGCACCCAGAGAATAAATTAAGCTAAATAGTATAGCAAGCACCAGAGTACTGGAAAGTCATAACAATTACATTGAAAACAATATAGTAGCAATAAAAAAACAATAGGGGAACTGTGTACAGAGTATATTCATTGTTTTGTCCTTTTTTAGTATAAATACTGTTTGCATATAAAATTTTATGTCGGCAGTAGCTCAATATTTGTAATAGATGAAATTAGAAGTGTTATTGGCTTTTTTCCGGGAGAGAGGTACCGTACCACTCTCCCCTGTCTCATCAAAGGTTTCCCTGCAGGGGCGCCTGGATGGCTCAGTCAGTTGAGTATCTTACTCTTGATTTCGGCTCATGATCTCACAGCCCGTGAATTCGAGCCCCACGTCAGGTTCTGTGCTGACAGTGTGGGGCCTAGTTGGGATTCTCTCTCGCCCCTCCCCTGCTCACACTCTCTTTCTCTCTCTCAAAATAAATAAATAAACTTAAAAAAAAAATAAAAAAGGTTCTTCGGCAAAGTTATTCAAGTCCTTCTAGGGAACTTGAGGGGTTCCTAGAAACACAGTTTGGAAACCCAAACTTGACAATGGTACGGTTTTAAAATGCCATAATAGAAAGGATTCGGTGAATGTTTCTCATATACGTGAGTATGTTAAAGTACATGACTTGTTTATTCGGTTTTCTTGAACAAGCGTTAACATCTGTGTGTAGTTTCAACACCAAACTAAAAGCCAGTATCTTAGATTTGAGTTCTGATGCTCTTCAACTTTTCTTTTTTCAAAAAGGTAAAATAAAAATTATTTGAACCAGATTGTTTACTGTGTAAAGGTTGAGAGTGGTCCCTCGATTTGCATGAAAATCGAGAGAATATGACAATCTAAAAACTTTACAAAGGAGCCAAGGGGCTCCTGGTTGTCTGCTAAATGTATAGCATTTACGTAAACCCATCCGCAGCCTTAGTGGAACATTCACAAGGTTGACATCCGGTCCAGCAACCTGATTTATCAGATCAAGTCTCCTAAATGATAGAAATGAATCGAGTTGAAACTCCATGTACCCAAATGTTACATTATGTTCTTTCTTATATCTCGCGAGGAAATTGCAGCCAGTCACACCGTCAGACCAAGCCTTCCAGGTTTACTCAGTCCACTCCGGTGATCAAATTGTAGTTCATGGGTGAGCGAAGAATTAGAATTGGATGTTTTTCCTTGGTGGAATTTCTTTATAAAACCCACCACTTACTAGTTGTCTCCCGTATAGTTTTATATACTGTTTTATATACAGTATGTTATTTAATTTGGGGCATATTATATATTTATAGTTGAGGCAAGTAAGATGAAATAACTTAGCCAAGGTCGCCTGGCTGGGAAGTCAGAGTCCTGGGATTTGAACTGGTTTGCAAAGTTTGCAGCCTTTCCTCTGGATTTTATTTTTTTCTTCAACGTTTAAATTCTAGTTAGTTAACATACCTCTCCTATTTTTCAATGTCAGGTCTATCCGAGTCTTATCCATTTGAATATAGATGCTGGCCCCTTAGTTAGGCTTTAGTTTTTCCAGAACATATACAATATCTCTTAGAGCACCTCATCTAAAGAAGACCAAATACATCCATTTTCTTTTAACTGGCACGTTCTTCTCCTATTATTACATTGCTCAGACCATAGCCCCAATTTCAGACGCATAATAAACAAGAACAGAAGAAACACTGCCAGGTTTTATTAATTTATCTTATTTAATTATGCCTCCTAACTTCCTAAAACCCAGATATTGTAGCATATAGATACAAATGTTATTAGTATAATTAATTTTTTTCCAAGAGCGTATTACTGCTTCGACAAAGCAGAATCTAATTTCTTTGTATCACAATGAACTACTCCTAAGATAAATACCTCTAGATTATCCAATAGTCAAGGCTTCTTAATGAACTTAGCAATTAAAAGTAGTAACCAAAATCAGAAAACTGAAACATTTTATAGAACTAAGGACTTCTTAAACTAGCTGTATAAGCCAAGGAAAAATGGACCTTTAACCATATGTGGTTAACTATAAGAATCTGGAAGTCACACAGACTTGCTTTAGTGCATAAATAGAAAAAGAGTATTTTTTTTTCAGGCCAGTTTGTATCCTTTAAAAGGTAAATTAGAGGGGCGCCTGGGTGGCTCAGTCGGTTAAGCGGCCGACTTTGGCTCAGGTCATGGTCTCATGGTCTGTGAGTTCAAGCCCCGCATCGGGCTCTATGCTGACAGCTCAGAGCCTGGAGCCTGCTTCACATTCTGTGTCTCCCTCTCTCTCTGCCCTTACGTTACTCAGTCTGTCTCTATGTCTCTCAAAAATAAAAATAAAAACGTTAAAAACAAACAAACAAAAAAAAATTTAAAAGGTAAATTAGAAAAAGTCACCCAAGTTTGGACTAGAATTCGGTCATGTCAAAAGAGGAATCAAAATGTAGTTGGGTCAGAATTTTGAGAAGAGTTTTGTTTTGTTTTGTTTTGTTTTTCTGTTTATGTATTTGCCTCATTGCCTCATGGTGCTGGCAACAACTGGGAGCACAGAAGGGAAAGACCAGGAGAGCCTGTGCACCTGTCTACTGCAGGGGGTCTTGGTTCTAGTGGGTTATGAAATGGCTCCGTGTTAGCTTTATAGCTAGCTACCTAGAAGCTACCCTAGCTGGTCACAATTCCACTGAGCATCGAGGACACCCCAGCAGTGATTTTCCAGACAGCTTAACTTGTTTTTAAACAGGGTTCAAGAGAACTCTAAGGTTGTGATTAAAAAAAAAAAAAAAAAAGTAACCATCTCAGTAGATTGCTTATCTCTGTTTCATTTAGTTCTTTTTACAGGGGTTTTGTCTTGTTCTTTCATTTGGAGCATATTTCTCTGCATCCACATTTTGCTTGAGCTTGTGTTTGTTTCAGTGAATAAGGCTGAACAGACCCCTTTTTCCAACTGGAAGGCATGACGTGTGGATGGTCCGCCCTTGTGTAGACTGTGTGCCTGGTGGCTGGTCGTCTGGGGGTCCCGGGTCAATTCTGCATTATGGCTGCCTGGTGGACGCGCTGGAGGTTGGGTGGCCCCTGGTCTGTGTGCACTGAGGGTGCCCCGGGGGCGGGCTGGAGGTGGGGGTCCTGGGCTGTGGGCACTGAGGGTGCCCCGGGGGCAGGCTGGAGATGGGTTGGGGGGGCTGTGGGCACTGAGGGTGCCCCGGGGGTGGACTGGAGGTGGGTTGGGGGGGCTGTGTGCACTGAGGGTGCCCCGGAGGGAGGGTTGGAGATGGGGGCCTTGGGCTTTGTGCACTGAGGGTGCACTCAGTGGGCGGGCTGGGGGGGTGGGCCCTGGGCTGTGTGCTCTGAGGGTGCCCTGGTGGACGGGCTGGAGGTGGGTTGGGGGGGCTGTGTGCACTGAGGGTGCCCCGGGGGGCGGGCTGGAGGTGGGGGTCCTGGGGCTGTGTGCCCTGAGAGTGCCCCAGGGCAAGCGGGGCGCAGGCTAGCGCAGGCCGGGGGTCGGAGCCCCAGTGGTTAGGCCTCAAGTGTTCCGGGTGTCACCCGTGTCACCCGTGTCACCACGTCCCGAAGGCTGGAGTAGTGAGCGCTGACTGGGAGTGTGCACTGGGCGGGGGGCCCCACGGTGGGCCTCCGGGGAGTGTGTGGGCTGCAGGCACAGCAACCGGGTCCCCGCTCCGCACCTTGAAGGATGGACGGGGAACAGGAACCGCGAAAGTTGCAGCGGTTCCCCGCCCTTCCGTGGGGCTTTGAGGCCGCATCTTTTATATCCTACCTGCCCTTTCAACCCCGGGTGTTTTCCATGCCCGAGGGCACCGGGCGCCCGGCTCCCGGAGGCGGCGGCCCGTCGGGCGCCCGGAACCGTGTTTGCGGTGCGCTCCAGGCGGCGGAGTGCACACGGCCGCGCTCGCTGACCTCCGACCCGGAAGACTTCGCGCCGCCCGCTCAGCCTCCCGCCTTCCTGCTGTCGGCCTGGTTCCTTGAGGCTCTGGCGCTTCGTTTGTTTATTTGTTAGACGTTTCGTCGTTTATCCTGAGAGACAGCGAGGGGAGGGGCAGAGAGGGAATACACGCAGGGCAGGAACAGAGCCGTCACTGCAGAGGCCGACGGGAGGCCGGATCCCAGGGACCGACGATCTTGACGTGAACCCGGCGGGTCAGTCACAACCGACTGGGCCATCAGGGCACCCTTCATACCTAGTCGCTCCTGTAAACCACAGCTTTTCTCTGCGCCCCAGGGCGGGCCAGTGTGCACCCAGAGCCTCAGTACCCCCCTGCAGGGGCGGCCCCCGTCCTGGGGCTGGGCCCCCTTTGTTACGGGGTCAGCTGTCTCCCGCCCCTCTCTCTTTGCCGCCGCGGCAGCCCTCGGTCCTTCAGGACGGCTGCCCTCCGACAGGTGCAGACGTGGTGGGCCAGGTGAGGCCGGGGTCTTCCTAGCGGCCGTCTTGGGCCACAGCTGCGTCCTGGCTTCTGGAGCAGGGAAACCTACGGGTCCTGGTTACCACACCCAGGGCTCTGAGCGCACGCTCTTCAGTTCCTGGATCAATTACACGATTAATTGCCCTCTCTGCTTTTACTTTCCGTATATTCCTGACATACGAGTGATTCGGACTATTTTTTTTTTAACTCCATAGACTGTAGATGCGGAAGTCCCCGGCTCGAGCGTGCTGATAGTCTGTGTTTCTGTCTTTTTCAGTCTGTTCCCAGTATTCCAGAGGAGTCTTTGCCATTTTCGGGCTCTACGATAAGAGGTCGGTACACACCTTGACCTCGTTCTGCAGCGCCTTACACATCTCGCTCATCACGCCGAGTTTCCCCACGGAGGGGGAGAGCCAGTTCGTACTGCAGCTCAGACCGTCCCTGCGGGGAGCGCTCCTGAGCCTGCTGGACCACTACGAATGGAACTGTTTCGTCTTCCTGTACGACACGGACAGGGGTAAGTCGCAGTACCACTTCGGCCCGAGGAAAACCCTGGCTTTCACCCGGAAGTGGTCTAGTATCTCGTTTGCGATTTAGAGAAATAATTCGAGCTCTGCCTCGGCTAAAATCAGAAACGGGCCGATGTGTCGTATCAGTAATGTTATCTCGAAATTTCTAATGAAACAAGCGTCAGATGCACTCGGTTATTCATGCACCAACCGTGCTCTGTGACTTAGCTGAAATCAAGGTAAATAATTCCATGAAAATTTCTGTGATGTGATGACATTTCAGGTACAATCAGGAAAAAAAATGTCTTTTGCCTCAAGTGCAGACGATTTAATGTCTTGAAATATTTTTAAAAAGGAACACGTTGAGTTTTATGTCTACATCTGTATATACATAATTTTATTTTAAAAAGAAAAAGAAAAAAAGTACCAGGGTGAACCATATCTCTGGGTTTGAAATGTGAGACTTTAGCCAGTAATTGAAGCTTCCTGATACAGTACACGTGTGGGGGTGGGCTTCCGCTGGTTGGCAGCCCTATAGTTTACCTTCACCTCTCGGGCTCTGAAGATCCGAACTGATGCTATAGAACCCGTGCGTTGGAAAAACAAGGTGAATAACGTTAAATTATTGACAATCCATCCATTCTTAGACATGCTTGAGATACTTTGACTTTTCATTATGAGATATAACTTAAGAAGTTCCCATATTCTTTTTTTAATTTTGGGGTTTTTTTTTGTTTATTTGTGGGGTTTTTTTTTGTTTTGTTTTGTTTTGTTTTGTTTTTTTGTATTTAGTGTCCAGAATCACAGCAACAGATTATATTGCAGAATAAACACCAGGGAACCCCCTTTGGGGTTTTTATCTTCAATCTTTTTCTCTTAAAGAGATTCCAAGTTCTTCTCTTAAGAAGTTGGAATAAAAATTGAAACTGGCAACTTTTTAAGACTATCCTTGAATAGAATTCTGTCGCATGAGTAAAACAATAAACATAATAAACACGCAAAATAAATCTTTTGAAGATGTAATTATCTTCAAAAGTCCAAAGCATAATTTCCTGTTCTCAGAGATGGTATGTCATATAAGACGTCACACCAGTGGTGGTCTGAGTACGTTGTTTATATTGGCATTCTTGGTAAATTTTCCTTTTAGTAACAAGCGTAGAAAACTTAATATCATCAGTGTGTTTTTTGTATGGTTGTGGCATGCAGTAATTCTCATTTGGAAATATGGGAGCCTACCCGTGTCTCGTGATGACATTTTCCAATAGCTCAAAATCCAAAACATCCTAGAGCATGTATGATAGATTAGAGAAATCGTTCTGTCCATGTCTAGCTTTTGGAAAAATCCTTCAGCAAGAGGACGCTGAAAATCGAATCATAAGGCAACTGAAAACAACGAGATATTACTCCCTAGAGTAATCTTGACTGATCTTAGAATGGCCAAGATCCAGATCACTGACAACACCACGTGCTGGGGAGCGCGCAGAGCCACAGGGCTCACTCACCGTTGGCGGGAATGCAAAATGGTACGGCCTTTGGAAGTCGAGGTGGCGGTTTCTTACAAAACTAAATACCCTCTGACCTTGTGAGGTAGCAACCGCGCTCTTCCCTATTTACCCATAAGTGGAAAGCTTATGTCCACAGAAAAACCTGCACAGAGATATTTATAGCACCTTTTTTCATAGTTACCAAAACAGGAAGCAACCAGAATGCCCTTCGGTAGGTGGATGGATAAATAAACTGCGGTTCCTCCAGACAATGGAATATTATTTAAAGCTAAAAATAAATGAGCACTCATGACAAAACCTGGAGGAACCTAAAATGCATAGTCCTACTAAATGGAAGAAGCCAATCTGAAAGGGCTACGTGCTGTATGATTTCAACTATATGATGTTCCGGAAAAGGCCAAGCTGGGGGAACAGTAAAGAGATGAGTGGTTGCCAGCGGGGAAGGGGAAGGAGGGATGACCGGGTGAAGCACAGAGGACTTGTCAGGCAGTGAGGGCGCCCAGCACGACGCTGGCATAGGACCATGATATGACACTGCGATTATAGTGGCCATGTCAGTGACCGTCTGCCCAAACGCACGGAACGTCCGAAACCAAGGGTGAACCCAGTGTAAGCCATGGACTGTAGGTGATGATGTCAGTACAGGTGCATCAGCTATAACACAGGAATATCAAACGCAAAAAAAAAAAAAAAAATTGCACTTCAAAAAAACTGACTTCAGATGTTAAAAAATTGAATCATGATGTAAAGAAAGACGTGCTGGGACAGAGAGGAGACTGTCATTGGTGTGGTTCTCTGTGACATACCCAGTTCCTCCCCGTGGGCACTGCGGCCTTGTTTTATGACCTCTTGATCCCACAGAAGTATCGGTGGGACCTCTGTCTCACTTTTCCCTGCTGCGCCGGGGTCCAGCCATCTCTGGCAGGAGGAAGGCTGTAGGCATTCGTGCATTAGCCTCCCCACCAGACAGGGATTCAAAGTGGCGATTTGCTTTCGTCCTAGTGCGTCGCCTCGAGGGTCCTCCCTCCTGCGTAGCACATCAGATGCTCCGACCCTGAGTCACTCCCGTCACATCTGTCCAGGAATGTCCCGAGTATCAGCAGACATATTTCGTTCTGTAAAGAATCGTCTCCTGGCTGAATTTCTGCCTCCCAGGCTTAACCCCTTCATGGTACAAGCTCTGTTTCCTCTAACGTGGCATCTCGTTACCTTTACCTTTCCTACTGGCTTGCTGCACAAAGGCTGCTTTTCCTCGTCGTCCCCTGTCCTGCTTTAACCAGCCGATGCAAGTCACTAGTCGTTGCTATAGGATGAGCAGCCAGGTCTTTGTATTGCCTTCTCTGAGAGTAACCCAGCCCGTCCTCAAAGTAGACACCTTTACACCAAGTGGTAATTGCATGAATGAGAAAATAACCTGTCAGGGAGGGGGCTGTTTAATTGAAGTATGTTTGACGCGCGATGTTATATTAGTTTCACGGGCACATCAGAGTGACTCAGCACTTCTGTGCACTACTCAGCGTTCACCACAATACATGTGGCCACCGTCTGTCACCATACAGTGTTATTACAACATCGACTCTGTTCCTTATGCTGTACTTTTCATCTCTGTGACTTTATAATTTTATAAATGGAAATTTGTGGCCATTTCGTGGTGTTGAGATGGTTCACTCCACCATGACAGGACCCTGCTTCCTAGTGT
Source organism: Paguma larvata (assembly GCA_030068075.1). Lineage (NCBI taxonomy): Eukaryota > Metazoa > Chordata > Mammalia > Carnivora > Viverridae > Paguma > Paguma larvata. The sequence goes on from CM057831.1 coordinate 30,725,552, forward strand.
TTTTGGTTTCAGTTAAGTGCTTGCAAAAGACAGTAATAATTTTTTCTCCCTTTGAAATTATTGTGCTCATTTTATAAGTTGAGGATCACGAGATCAATTTCTTTCCTCTTAGGTACTGCGCTTAAAATTATGTATCATTATCACCAACTGAGGTGAACTTTAGTATGAACTTGATTAATTTCTTATAAACACAGTCGGCTAAGAGTTATCTGTATTTTCACATCTTGCAGAAGAAAGAGCACATATCCACTTTCAAGATAAGAATTTTTTTTACAGTGTACAAAACTACCTGTCAGGAAGTAAGATGGTTTAGTACAGGTTAGTCCTTTTCTCTGATCTTCAGTTATCCTGAGCTGTTTATTTAACCATTTTTCCTGTTACCAATAACTGCCGTAACATGACCCTGAATTTCTGCACAAGCTTGAGCGGCACGTGGCTGTCTGGTGCGTCGTCAGTCATTATTTTGGAATTTGTTATCTCATTGATCCACTCAGTTATTTGTGAAATCTCGACCCCTGTGGTGATACACTGATCTTACAAAATACAAGAGCTTCACTCTGTCATAACTTAAGGTACTGTTTTCATGTCGAGTCGCCGTCAGTTAAAGGAATGATGCTTCCTCTCCTGTGATGGAAGACTTCTGTTCACGTTCTGCTCTGCTGTTGACGAGCTGTGTGAACCTGCCGCTGTTTTTGTCCACATCTGTTAGAGAGGAATAGAGACAGAGACGAGAAGGAGGCAAGCTGAACTGCATTGTCTTTAAGGTCCATTCATGGTGTCTTTCAAGTTTCTTTATATTCCAAATATTATTATATTATATATAAATAAATATTATATTCCAATTTCTTCCCCTGGAAATGGTGGGCAGAAAGAGAAAGATGGTAGGTCGCATAAGCAACCTCTTTATCAGGTGGCTCCGGCTTCTTTCCACTTGACTGCCTCACAGAGAAGAAAGCGTTCATCCATTTATTCATTCAGTGTATGCATTGAACATCCAAAAAATGTATTGTTCACCTTGTCTGTCTGTATCAGACGCTTTGATAGGTATTAAGAATGCAGTGACGGGGCGCCTGGGTGGCTCAGTCAGTTAAACGTCCAACTTCAGCTCAGGTCATGATCTCATGGATCATGGGTTCGAGCCCCCTGTCCAGCTTTTCACTGATGCTGTGGAGCCTGCTTCCATTTCTCTGTCTCCCTCTTTCTCTGCCCTTCTCTTGCTTTCTTCCTTGCTTAAAAAAAAAAAAAAAATTTTTTTTTTTTGGGGGCACCTGGGTGGCTCAGTCAGTTAAGCATCTGACTTCGGCTCAGGTCATGATATTGCAGTTCATGAGTTCGAGCCCCGCGTTGGGCTCTGTGCTAACAGCTCAGAGCCTGGAGCCTGCTTCAGATTCTGAGTCTCTCTCTCTCTGCCCACTCATGCTCTGTCTCTCTCCCAAAAATGAGTAAACATTTAAAAAAATAAATTTTTTAATAACAAAAATTTTATTTAACTTAAAAAATTTAATTTTAAGTTTTAAAAAATTTAAAAAAAAAAGAATGCAGTGATGAGCAAGACAGTACTGGGATTATGTTAAGTCACTTGCTGTGGTTTCATTAGGAAATGGTACACAGGATACTACCTGAGAGCCAAGAGCTTGCCTTTGAGACACAGCTTGACATTTTTACTATTTTAAGTTGGAATAAAACTGTGGTAATGTTTTTGAGTTGATAAATTTAAGGCTATTGAATGTGCTTGAAACGTGGCTTATAAACCGGAAGCTGTGAATTTTAGGTGTTAATTGGTTAACTGAAGTAGCCACATCTGCCGGATGGCTGCCTACCGTGTGAGATGACACAGTGAACCTGAACAGTGAGCTCAGCTGGAGGAACATGTTTCAGTTGGAGGGACGTGTCCACATCCTTTCCCAATTCTTGTACGAAAAGAGCTTAAAGAAGACCCTGGGCAGAACCCTGTTCGTAGTAATTTTCACACTCGTCATGCATACATTTACATATCTTTTCTTCCCCCAGAAATAGGTCTTTCCCAGGAATTATTATATCTTACTGCATTTATGTCTTTCGTGTATAGCATTGTAACCCGAAGCTATGGACATGAAGTGAATAAACAAATTAATCAAAGTCCTTGACAATAGGTGTCAACTAATTTTGGATTTGGGGGTAGGTTCCCATGGTTCATCACTCACATACACCTAGTGCTCATCCCAACAAGCGCCCTCCTCAGTGCCCGTCATCCATTTTCCCCTCTCCCCACACCCCCCATGAACCCGCAGTTTATTCTCTGTATTTAAGAGTCTCTTATGGTTTGCCTCCCTCCCTCTCTGTTTGTAACAATTTTTCCCCTTCCCCTCCCCCATGGTCTTCTGTTCAGTTTCTCAAGATCCACATATGAATGAAAACATACGGTATCTGTCTTTCTCTGACTGACTTATTTCACTCAGCATAATACCTTCCAGTTCCATCCACATTGCTGCAAGTGGCATGATTTCATTCTTTCTCACTGCCAAGTAGTATTCCATTGTGTATATAAACCACATCTTCTTTATCCATTCATCAGTTGGTGGACACTTAGGCTCTTTCCATCATTTGGCTATTGTTGAAAGCGCTGCTATAAACATTGGGGTACACGTGCCCTCATGCATCAGCATTCCTGTATCCCTTAGGTAAATTCCTAGCAGTGCTATTGCTGGGTTATAGGATAGTTTTATTTTTAATTTTTTGAGGAACCTCCACACCGTTCTCCAGAGCAGTTGTGCCAGCTTGCAAAAAACTTGGAATGTCTCACGGATTAGAGTATTATCCTTGCACAGGGCTGTACTGATCTTCTCTGTATCATTCCAATTTTAGTATATGTGCTGCCGAAGCAAGCACTGAAAAAGAACATTCTCAATTTAGATATAATCAAGCTAAGTATTTTAAACACTTTAAAATAATCCATATTTTTGGTATTATAAAACCTTAAAATTTTTTTCAAATGTAGTTAATGAGATGTCATTTTTCCTTGAATGAAAGAGATGTTAATTTAAATAATATAAGAACTCATTGTTTTCCCATTTGAAATAGATGTTTTCAAAGGAAAATATTTTTTACCTGTTTGTATTGCCCAGAATCGTGCATATTTCTGATGTGTCTATGGCTATTCCCAACACCACTGGTCACAGGATGAATTTATGATCAAGGGAGAGATGAAGAGACACAAACGTAACCTTTAAAATTCTTTTGTTTTTAATGTTTATTTATTTATTTTGAGAGAGAGAGAAAGAATGCCAAGTAGGCTCCACGCTCTCTTCCCAGACCTTGACGTGGGGCTCAGTCTCGCAAACGGTGAGATCATGACCTGAGCGGAAATCAAGCTTTGGATGCTTTACCGACTGCGCTGCCCAGGTGCCCTTGACATTTGAAACTTCTAAGGATCACTGTCCTTGTTTTTCGAGCAGTCATTCTGAAGGCCGGCACTTTTGGTCCCACATCCAGAATATGTACTGACAGACCTCGTTCTGTGTCACTTCCTCCTCTTTCTCCTTAATGCTTAATGTTCAGCGTTTTATAACATCGGGGCTTTCCAAGCGAGCAGTGTGATTTCAGGGGTTGCTGAATATCTGAGGTATTATTATTACATTATGTAAATTGTCCCTAGAAGAGATGAATTTGGCAAGACATAGAGTAGAAAACTTTACTTTGGATCGGTTTGGCTTATTTCCTTTGGCCTGTTTTTTTGTTTTTTGGTGCTTTTTTTTTTTTTAACAAAACTATATTCTACACACAGCTTAACATATTTTGAAAAACCTAGGAAACAACGTCATGGGTGGCAGGTGTGTGTGCTGCTCGCCTCTGCTGAAGCCAGCGGACCCCCGGAAGCGGGTGGAGAAGGAGCTTGTGTGGGGAGGGCAGGGATCTTGCTGTTTTATTTCTACTTTTTGGGTTTTGCTGCATACGTGCCTTTTATTTTTCAACTGCCTCAAATCCTTTTGCAAAAAAAGTCAAGATGTAAATCACAGAAATAGGAAGAAATGAAGAGGCATGAGATGCCGTTCACCAGTACCTCTCTTACTTCGCAGTCAGTAAGCCTGGTGAGTGAATCGCTCCGGAGAGCTCTCCTGTCTTCCCTTTGGGTTCTCAGCTCCACTTCTCTTCTCTGTTTCTTCTCATATTGGCCTGTTCTTGTACTCTTCCCCTCCTTCTCTTCCCACATCAGAACCTGGAGAGGTTAGGCAGCATGGTTCCAGGGACCTGGGAACCTCGGTCCTCTGTCGCTCGTTACCATTTACGGGCTCCCACTGAACTTATGTCCGTAGACAATGCAGGGGGATGACAGAGCAGGAAAGTGCAAGCAATATGGTGTGATGACTCCAGTTCACACCAAAATAGTTATCACTGGTTCTGCTCCTAATTTGAAATTCCTTTCCGAGAGGTGTGAATGGGGAGGATTTTCGGGGCTGACGGTGCACCTGTCGCCTGGCCTCGGGGCCGCTCAAAGGAGCACCGAGTGTGTAGTGGTGCTTACGGGCTCCCGCCTCCCGAATTCCAGTTCCCGCGCAGGCTCGTTCGCGCCAGCACACGTCTGCCGTGAACTGTGCCACTCCCAATGCCTCTGGCCCATTTTTCTTATTAAAAACAAAGTTAGAAACACAATAGCAAAACAGAGATCATCAACGTATAAATTCAGGAGAAGTAAGAATCTTTCAGACTCTCCCCTGGTATTATCCAAGAAGGGACGAAAAATTTATCGTTGGTGCTCGATACACTCAGCCCCACTTCGTGTATTTCCTCACCTTGAGGGAAAACACCTTTAACCCAAAAAGCCTCCCCGGGATGAAGAGGCATTCCCTTTTTGGAATCTCCGGTGGGGAACCTCAGGCAATTTTCTGTGTTTATAGTGAACTCATTAGGATTTGAGCTCTTTTTTATGGCTCGCCCAAATATATTTGCTTACTGATTTTCATTACATTTTCGGTCAGGCCGCCGAGGCCAAATATTTACTCGTTACAGCTGCCAAGTGTGAGGGTAGTCCCGTCGGCGGGGAGGAGAGCACACCCGCCCTGGGCCGCACGCGTGCACCGCCGCCTTCCTGCAGGCCGCGGGCCGGCGGGAGAGCACAGAACACACGTGTAGAGAGAACGATGGAGCCCGCCGTGGAGACTCCGGCTTTCACTGGGGGAGAGACTGTAACCGCTTCCCCGCGTCCGCTTCGGTGTCACTGCTGCGGCCGTCTTCTGCCCTCGTTAACCCGATTCGCCAGGCCGGGCCTCCGCGCGGCGGGAGCGGGCAGTGGACGGGAGAAGGAGCTCCGGCCAGGGTCTCCATAGAGAGAGCCGCGTGTCCCACCCTTCTTCCCGGGGAGCGGAGGCGGAAGGAGGCGCCGTCCGGCCGTCCCCTCCTGCCTTCCCGGCCACCGAGTGACGGAGTCGAGGCCGGTGCCGGAAGTGTTGTCGCGTGTCAGAGCCGCAGCGCCGCAGGGGGGCGGTCCCGAAGGGGGCGGGGCCGCGCTGCAGGGGGCGGTCCCGGAAGGGGCGGGGCAGGAGCGGGATCGCGAGCCGACCTCGGCCCTGGAGGTGGCGGGGCCTATGGCTGCTCTGGCGCCCGAGGCCTTCCGCACACCCCTCGACGAGAAGCCAGAGCCTCCTGGCTGCGCCGCCTTCCACCAGCGTTTGTGCCGGCTCCGCCCTGGAGGCGCTGGACAGACGCACTGAGGCCTGACGGACGGCCCACCTGTCCGGAGGGTCCTCCATTCGCACTGCTTCCCACTGTGAGTGCTCCGTGTGAAGAGAAGAGCAGGCCGATCTGGGCAGGGTCCTTGGGAGCCTCTCCCTGGAGAGGTCATCGCGCCAGCCCCATTGAAATACGCCGTTCACACACACGAATTACAGACAGTTGTGTGCGAGGCCACCAGAGCTCCGTTTCCCTCCGTGGTGACCACATTGGTGCTCCTTTTGAACTGTTACACTTGTGTAGAGAGCTGCATCACGATGGACCCCTGAGCGTGTGCTCACCCTGCCCGGCTGAGCGGTTTAGCCGCTCCGAGGACCAGCGCGAGGGAGCCTGTTCCTTGCGGACCCGTAGGTTGATGGGACGTGGGTATGTTCCAGCTGCTGTCCTACCCCGAAAAGACAGACTGCGAGGCTCTCTCACTGGCTCCATCTTTTCAGGGACCCTCAACTTCTAAGGCCGTATGTCCGCAAATGACTCGTAACTTTCTGACAACTTACCCATTTAAAAAAAGAAAGAAAAAGTTGCTTAACTGAAGATCTGGGGGAAGATCTTTCTGTATGACTAAACACATTGCCTCAAGTTAATGGAAGATTCTCTCTCCCTCTCTGTCTGGCCCTTCCCCCACTTGTTCCCTATCTGTCTCAAGTTAAATAAACATTTTTAAAAAGGGGGCACATGGGTGGCTCGGTCGAGCATCTGACTCTTGATTACTGCTCAGGTCATGATCTCTCAGTTCGTGAGACCGAGCTCCATGTCAGGCTCCATGCTGACAGTGCAGACCCTGCTTAGAATTCTCTCTCTTCCTCTCTCTGCACCCCCCCACCCAGGCTCATTCTTTCCCTCTCTCTCAAAACAAATAAACATTTAAAAATATATATATTGTCTATGAATTGTTCCTTATTATAAAACTGGAAGAAATGTGTATGTGATGACAGTGCACAATCGAGGTTGAAATCCTTGCGGTACAAAACCTATGCCAGCGGTACGGTCCGCTCAGGCGATGTGCTTCCTAGGTAGTCACCACGCGGGACGCACTTGACATCAGGGCTGTGGAAAGCAGGAAGTTCCTGCCGCACACAAGGGAAAACAGTTCTGGATGTGAGTTCCGTAGAGTGGAGGCTTCGGAAGCCCCGTCAGCCTTGTGCCTGTCCAAGTAGAGATGGCCCCAGCCTTAGGCAAGTCCTGTAGCCCAGACGCTGTCGGTGGAGGACACTCATGAGAGCGCGGCGCAAAGCACCTGGCTTCAGGTCCCAGCTGAGTACACGACTGACCTTGTGTACACTCCCTAAAATTGCTGCATGCCAGCCATCTACCCGGTCATGAGTTTTATATGAAGTGTTCACCGAATTCCGGGCATGTGGCAGACTATGTATCTTACAGCTATTATCCGGTTGTTGTTATGATCATTATTATTATTATTATTATTTTTGGTGGCACTATTAGTGTACTAATACTGTAACAATTTATGCTGAAACTCCAGTAAATATCATTTTAATATTATGAATAACGAATCAAAGATATATAGTTAATATATTACGAGACATACACTTTCCTAAAAAAGGAAGATGACTGAAAATAAATGCTAAATTGATGAAGAAACAAACTGAAGCATAAATTCGTGATTTCCTGTAGTTATTTCGGTCATGATCTCTGCTTTCTCTACCTTCTCGTCAAACGCTGGCGCTCTGCCTCAGTTCTGTCCTCAGCTGTTTGGCATCTGTAGACCGAATCCCACACCGCACAGGGCTCGTTCCTGATGAGAACCAGCCTTTCTCTAAAGTCCAAATCCCTTGCGTGGTGCCCCACAACCCCTCTCGATTGCTGCTCCCACCTCGTTAGGTCATTCACGTCTACTGGAACACCAGACCCCAGGGAAAGTGGCCTCTTTAAGATTTTGAGCCCACTAGATTCTTCCACTTGCCTTGACAGCTCTGCACGGTCCCACAGCCTGGCCATTTACCGCACGTCTCTTCCTCCTGGTGTGACTCCCCCTCATCCTTCAGGGCTTCCTGAAGTCTTCCAAGAAGTCTCTTCTACACATCTACCCTCAAGTGTGCCCCCCTACCATGTGCCCCCATAGCACTCCCTGTTCCCTGTGTCACACGCAGGGTTCTGTCTGTTTCATTCCATGCCCTTGTCACCACACTCTTTAGGGGCTGTACTAGCAAGGACTCTGTCTTGCTCATTGGGTTTCCCCAGGCAAGGACCATACCTGCCGTGTAGTCACACGCAGTAAATAGGAATGAATGAATCTAAGGTCTCATCTTCTCGTCTATTGACAGTGACTTCAAAATCTATATTTAGATAGAGTTCAGTCCTCACCCTTGAAAGAGACCCATTTTCATAGTAACCATTGTATCTAAAAATCTCAACATTCCAAGAGTTAACCTATCACCTGCCCCCTTAAACTTGCCCCTTTTCATACCTTCCTATCGGAGAAGGTGTACTCTGCCTCACAGGCTAGGAAAGGAAGAGCACGCCTCACTCCTCTTTCCCCTCATGCAGTCACAGCCAACAAGCCACTAGCCTTGCCGGAGACGTGCACATAGAAATATCCCGAATGCACCCCGTCCTGCAGGTGAGCGCACGAAAGACGGGTCTGGGAAGGACAGTATCAGAGTCTGTGCCTAGGCCTCTTCATTCTCCTGCACCAGCCAGCTCCCCCCTGGCTCCCCTGACGGCCTCTCAATTCCGTCCTCCATGTCCTTGCCACAGCGAGCGCTCGGCAACCCGGACCTCACACATGTCACTTCTGTGCCTTAGCATCTTCACAAGGACACAGAAGTTGTACATGTCCCTTTACCAGATACTTGTCAGGAAGACCACCTATGAATTTGGAAAGAATGACTTCAGAAGATACCGTGTGATGTTGTATTTGTAAGGAAAATGCCATGGAAGATGGTGACGAGCTGTTGTCTCTCTTGGGTTGTGCATCCACAGGAAGGCTTTAGGCTTCAAATAATACAAAATACAAAATAACAGTATGTATAGGTATGTATGTCTAGGTATGCATGCATGTACGCCTCTGTAGAACCTACAATGTGGAGCTTGTACATAACCGTTACGGAAGCTTCATCACTTTCTGGCGGTCAGACTTCTGCTATCGTTCCTGCATCGTCCTCAACATCTGGCTTCACTTTAAGGGCTGTGGTGGCAACTTAATCTTCAGTCATATCCATATTACAGTCGCTTGGCAGGGGTTGAGGGAAAATAGAGGCACACCACCTCCCTCACCATATGTGTCATTTTACACAGGTGCCACGTACAGTCTCGCGGCGTGACTATGCCGGCTCTCTGGACTGTGCTGCAGAATATTACATTTCTTTCTGTTTTCTAGCTGAGTTTATAATGGTAAAATTAGCTTTTCCTTAAAAGTGTTGGTAGAACATGCCTTAAAATATTTGGGCATGAAGTCTGAAGAACTTTTGTAAGCCACTCTTCAGTTTCCTTCATGATGCTGACACCTTTTCAGATTTTTCATTTATCCACGTGTCACATTTGTTAAGATATGTAGTGTTCCTTGGTTCAAGGAACTTAGTGGATTCTGGCAGGAAATGTATCCTCTGTGATACCAGATCTTCAGAACTTTTCAGAACTAACTTTTCCAGTGTATGTTCAATTTCAATAATATTTCATATACTCTTAGCAAGAGTATTTTCTTTTCCTTTTGTTTATTTTACTTTTAATTTTATTTTTTTAATTTATTTTTTTAAATTTATATCCAGGTTAGTTAGCATACAGTGCAACAGTGATTTCAAGAGTAGATTCCCTAATGCCCCTTCCCCATTTAGCCCACCCCCCCCCAACCCCTCCAGTAACCTCTGCGTGTTCTCCGTATTTAGGAGTCTCCTATGTTTCCATCCCCCCCTCCCGTTTTTATATTATTTTTGCTTCTTTTCCCTTTTGTTCATCTGTTTTGTGTCTTAAATTCATCCTGTGAGTGAGTTCATATGATATTTGTCTTTCTCTGACTTATTTTACTTAGCATAATACCCTCTGGTTCCTTCCACGTAGTTGCAAATGGCAAGGTTTCATTCTTTTTATTGCTGACTGATACTCCATTGTGTATATATATATATATATATATATATATACACCACATCTTTTTTATCCATTCATCCATCGATGGACATTTGGGCTCTTTCCATACTTTGGCTGTTGTTGATAGCGCTGCTATAGACATTGTGTGCATGTGCCCCTTCAAAACAGCACACCTGTATCGCTTAGATAAATACCTAGTAGTGCAGTTGCTGGGTCGTAGGGTAGTTCTATTTCTAATTTTTTAAGCAACCTCCACACTGTTTTCCAGAGTGGCTGCACCAGTTTGCATTCCCACCAGCAGTGCAAAACAGATCCTTTTTCTCTGCATCCTCACCAACAGCTATAAAGTGATATCTCATTGTAGTTTTGATTTGTATTTCCCTGCTGATGAGTGATGTGGAACATTTTTTCATGTGCGGTTGGCCATCTGGATGTCTTCTTTGGAGAAGTGTCTGTTCATGTCTTTTGCCCATTTCTTCACTGGATTATTTGTTTTTTGGATGTTGAGTTTGATAAGTTCATTATAGATTCTAGATACTAATCCTTTATCTGATATGTCATTTGCAAACATCTTCTCCCATTCCATAGGTTGCGTTTTAGTTTTCTTGATTGTTTCCTTCCCTGTGCAGAAGCTTTTTATTTTGATGAAGCCCTAATAGTTCATTTTTGCTTTTGTTTCCCTTGCCTCCAGAGACGTGTTGAGTAAGAAGTTGCTATGGGCCAAGGTCAAAGAGGTTTTTGCCTGCTTTCTCCTCTAGGATTTTGCTGTCTTTCTGTCTCACACTTAGGTCTTTCATCCATTTGGAGTTTATTTTTGTGCATGGTGTAAGAAAGTGGTCCAGGTTCATTTTTCTGCATGTCGCCGTCCAGTTTTCCCAGCACCATTTGCTGAAGAGACTGTCTTTATTCTATTGGACACTGTTTCCTGCTTTGTCAAAGATGAGTTGGCCATACATTTATAGGTCATTTCTGGGTTCTCTATTCTGTTCCACTGAACTGAGTGTCTGTTTTTGTGCCAGTACCATACTGTCTCGATGATTACAGCTTTGTAATACAGCTTGAAGTTTGGGATTGTGATGCCTCCCTCTTTTCTTTTCTTTCTGTCATTGTTTTTTGGCTGCATCATTCTAAATATTCATCACATGTTGTTGTTTGAATCTTCTGTGTCTTCATAAATTTCTGATTGCTTGACCTAATTGAGACTTATACATGGAAATCTCTCACTTTGGTCATAGATTTATCTATTTCTTATTGTATTTCTATAGATTTTTGCTTTTATGTAATATATTTTCATATAAACTTCTTCAGAATTTTTAGTGTTTTTCTCATAAAGTGAAACTTTTTTAAACTGTGTAATGAAACACACTCTCCTTAACAGTGCTATCTGTCTTGAGGTCTACTTTTTCAACATTAATATAGCTACACAAGCTATCTTGAGACTCGTATTTGTCAGGTGTATCTTTTCCATCTTTTTATTTTCAACTTTCCTGTATCCGTATATTTTAGGCATATCTTTTGGGCAGCATAACTGCCAATATGCATGGGGCAATTTTCTATGTATGTTGCATATTTAATTCTCCCCAAACCCAAATGGTAAGGAGAATTATTATCCTGTTTTATTCCTGAGACAGTTAAAACAGAGAATTTAAGTAATTTACCCAAAGTCACACAGCAACCAGTAACAGAGTGAGGACTCACCTACTCCTGTTAGTCAGCAAACCCTTGCCTTTAGCCACCATGTACTACCTACTTGTACTACCTTATGTTCATTTTGAGGGAGGATGAGCTATACTAAGGGTCAGCAAACTCTCTATAAGGAGCCACAGAATAGATACGTTAGGCTTTGCAGACCATATGGCTTCTGTCACAACTGTTCAACTCCGATGCTGTAGTGAAAGACACCCATTGATAATACACAAGTGAATGAACATGCCTGTGTTCTAATAAAACTCTGTTTATGGACAATGAAATTTGAATTTCACATCATTTTCATGTGTCACGAAATCCTATTTTTATTTCCCTCTTTCCTTCCAAACATGTAAAAGTGTAAGAACCATTCATGCCTTACAAGCCATACAAAGGCAGATGGTAGGCCAGATTTGGCCTGTGGGCTGTAGTTTGCAACATGTATACAGATTTCTATTTTTAAAAAAAAAGAAAGAAAAACTTAAAATTTTTAGACATGGTACTCTTGTTTAATAGGGTTAACCTGGGTTAAGGTAAAAATTCATTAATGCGTTAGAAGCAGTTCTTCCATCATTTGGGTAAATGGGGCGTCACTGCCCAGGTCGGGGCCTGCACCCCCTTCCCGGGATAGGGCTTCTTTGTGTTCCCGTGGGAAGTCTTGTAATTTAAAGTCTGTAGGAAGTGAACCAGATTTGCTTTGATAAATTTTTGTTTAAAGTCAGAGTAGTAATTTTTCTAACAGTTATTTTCTAGGTGGTGTCGTCTCTAATTCATTAATGACTAGAACAACCTTCCGATGTAGCACATTAGCCAACTCTCCATCCCGTGTTGTAGTAGTTTGTTTGGAAATATGTGTGTGTCACAGAGATCTTTGTTTCCTCTGAACACTTTTCACATCATAGCTCTACCTGTATGCAATGTGCAGACAGACTGTAGGATAGCAGACTGAATGGCATAAAGAAGTATTTGAGGTCATGGTCACAGGAGCACTTGCTGAAGCGAATTTAAGGAGCATGTTCTGTCTTGTGGCATATGCGTGGTGCTGTACTGCGCTGAGCAGGGGGTAGAAACACACAATACAAGGAAGACCTGGGTAAATACCAGGTTCAAAGTAGTAGATGCCCGTAGTCACTAGAGAGAAGAAAAAGAGTTTGAAGAAATAGGACTTCTTAGAAGAAACGAGAATAAGAGAAGAGAGCGCTCCTGGTATAGCGGGTAGCCCAGAGCAAGCGTGGAAGTGAAGTCTGCGAATTCGTGTGGAGGCCGTGAAGTCTGCTTTGGTTAAAACCTCTGCTCTCAGGGCTTTACAGCAGGGGGAGGTCGAGGCCAGCAATGTGCTTGTGATGACCATGTTTCACCCGGTTCACTAGAGTCAGTGGCCCCATGCCATTGCGTACTACTAAAGCTCCCTTCCAAAACTCCTCTAAGAGTTTGGAACATAACTAGAATTGTTACTTCTTAATTCACGGCAGAAAGGATAAGGCCTACTGTGTGGATGGCGTACACGGAAGACGTTAGTATCTGACAGGAGTTGTCTTACTAGAAGAGATTACACTCTCATTGTTTTCTAAAGTTGATTAAGGATTTTATTCTGTTTTGATGGACGCCCGACAAAGATCATAACGAACAAGTCTTCCTCAAATACTGGAGGAAAACAGCATACACCCACCTTTGTAACAGCTGGTAGCTTCCGTTTGGGAGGTAGAGAAGATAGTTTTGTGAGGGATATTGCTCTGTGGGCCCTTTACATTTTTGCCCACGTATACTCTGCCAGAAAGGATCCCCACGGCACGGGTATTTTCTGTGAGTGCACATTATTCTGTGTTTCTCACTTCGTTGGGAATTAGCTCGTTTTCGTGATTTTTAGAAAAAAATTTAAGAGTTACATTCTATCAGTTCTAACTTAGGAAAGATTTGAACTTTGGCTCGTTTAAAAAATTCTTCTACATGTAAAGTATCTTAAAAGGCCCCTGAACACAACCTTATAAGGCCAGTTCAGAAATAGATGATTAGTCTATGAAATTGAAAGTAACATTTTATCATTCATCTATTCTAAAGAGATTATTTTTATGTATTTTTCTATTAAACTTGATATTAATTTCCTTGTGCATTCTTTACCTGAAATGTATGTTAGTTGAAGCATTTCAAATACTTCATTTTGTAAATTTTGTATTATCTGTGTTGTGTAATCTGTTCTCACTCGATTGCTTAGGAAATAAATGGTATACAGAACCAGAGTCCACGTGCCGTTAGGTCTAAAGGAATGGCCCATAACCATAGATCGTGTATTCAGGAGTTCACGTGTTTTAAATGGTCAAAATGGCTGTTCAGCGGGGATGGTCACTGTGAGAGTGAGTTGTGGTCTCCCCTATTAAACTGCATTGCCTTCACATTCCTGTAGTCAGGGAAGGGCAGGTGGTTTTTAAAAGATGAACAGGGGGAAAGATATTTAAGGGAATTCTTATTTTCTTAAGAAGCAGTCTTAGTAGCACCAGACCTGCAAATTACTGTTTCTTGTCTAAAAACATGCTCCAAGATACTAGATCCAAGAGACTGTTAGAGACGTGCAGTGGTCACAACGAAGCCAGTACAATCCATTGGGCCAAATGTTACTACAGCCAAGGAGCTGGGCCCCAAGAAGCGTGTAACCAATGGTGCCTTCAGCCCTACGGCTCCAGAGTCTAAGAATGCCCTTAGAGGGAGAGGACCGAAAAATCAGTACTGCCTTGACACGTGGCTCTAAAAGGCCATGATGCAGCTGCCCTCCGTGCAGATTAACACGGGCGGCAGAGTAGAACAGATCCCGGAACCGTCCAAACTTTTCTGATCCAGCGTAGAGCCCGTCTCTGTTCAGCACTGTAATTCTGTTTACGGATGTCTAAATTAAAAAGACAGAGTAATGTTTTTTTAAAAATAGCAATAGTAATAACAATAGCAAGAGTAAAGTTACTGAAAATTAATGTGCATTAGACAAATCAGAGTGAGTTTAAAGAAGTGTCAGGACAAGGTTATTCCTAAAGGAATTAGTGATGGGAATAGGAGCTGCTTAGTGGAAAGGAATGTGGAACAGACAGTGCTGAAGAGCAGACAGGACCAAATCCGAAAACATTGCCATCAGGCCGCATAAAAACCAGAATTTACCAGTAACCGTACATCATCACAGGTCTGAAGTCTTCCACTCCTAACCTGCAGAAGAGTCAGCAAACTACAGCTGGTGGCCCACATCCGGCTGGCAGCCTCTTCTTGTGATGAGCACAGCCCCCTCACGCGTGTGTCCCCTGTGGCCGCTTCCACACTGCAATGGCACAGTTGAATAGTTGCCACGGGACTACGACCCTCAAGGCCTAAAATATTTACTACCTGCTGACCCTTATGAAAGCTTGCCAACACCTGACTTAGAACCATCATTGAAAATTGATTACTTCAGTAGACTTATCTGACATAAAAAAGATATTTCAAGTCTGTGTTTCTGTGTGTTCTTTCATTGCTAAGTAAACCAAATTTGCAGCATACAAAAATATCTTTTTAAAAGTATTCCTAAAAGTAACTCAATAAATATTTTTCAAGTTGATTCCACCATCTGTGCAAGACTGTGAATAGTATATATGCGTGTGTGTGTGTGTATTTAATATTTATTTATTTTGAGAGAGGGAGGACATGGGTGAGTGGGAAAGGGACACAGAGAGAGGGAATCCCGAGAAAGTTCTGTGAGGTCATACAGAGCCCGATGGGAGCCTCGATCTCACAAACTGCTAGATCATGACCTGAGCCGAAATCAAGTGTTGGACGCTAAACTGACTGAGCTACCCAAGTACCCTGGAAATAGTGTTATAAATTCATAATATCGTGGACATAGATGCTTTCACGTGATATATTTCATTCCTGAACTAACAAAGTCTTAGTTTCTTTTATTTTTTAATGTTTAATTTTGAGAGAGAGAGAGACAGAGCTCAGGTAGGGGAGGGGCAGAGACATCGGGGGACACAGAGTCTGGAGCAGGCTCCAGGCTCTGAGCTGTTAGCACAGAGCCTGACGCGGGGCTCAAACCCACCAACCATGAGATCATGTCCTGAGCTGAAGTCAGATGCTTAACCAACTGAGCCACCCAATTGCCCCACCGAGTCTTAGTTTCCATATCTTTCACAATAATGAAGAAATATCCCTTTCAGTTATTGGATAAATAGAACAAAAGCCTTTGTTTTTTTAAAAAAAGTGGTTTTTTTCCCATTCTTGAGGATACCCTAGATTCATAGGCCTGATCAAAGCCTTTAACAAAGACTATTGAACTAGGGATTATGCTAAAGGCCACTTGTTCATTTGCCTTTATGCTTGAGTTGTGTCTATGGAAAAGCAAACCTATTTCCCAAGCTTTTAGAAGTTTTTGCTGTGTGTGTGTGTGTGTGTGCAAAGTAAAACTAAAATGAGTTTTCACCCCTCTCAAATCATATATAGTATTTCTGTTTGTTTTAATGCTGCCGTATATTTTATGTTAACTAAATAATAGATATGGACTCTGGAGATTAATCTGGGAACCAGTGCAGTGTAATAACAGATATTTTAATTTTAGAATGAATTTAGAATTATTTCCAAAATCCTAATTAGGTCTGTGTATATGGCTTAATTTTGTTTGATAACTTGCATACTAACTAACTCAAACGAAAAGTAGATCAAAGGCAGAGGCACCATCATCTCTAAACTGGATTATTAACATAGTCTCTCTTTTCTTTAGTATTAAATATTTAACATGTAAATATTAAACAGACTACCGTACAAGCAATGGGCCAAGTAAGAAATGAAACAGCAAATCAAAATATGTCTCAAAGCAGAAGAAAAAGAAAACAATATTCCAAAACCTAGGAGATTCTGCAAAAGCAGATATTAGAGTGAAATTTGTACCATAAATGCTCGTATTAAGAAAAAGTGTTTGAGTATAAACAACTTTACATTATGCCACAAGGAACTAGAAAAAGAAGAAAGTTAGCTGAAATTTAGTAGAGGGGGAAAATAACAAAAAAAATCAGAAATAAATAAAGGAGAGAACTGAATAAACAGTAACATAACATTGAAAGTAATGACTAGTTATAAAAAAGTTAAATTGGTATTACTTTAACTACATTAACTAAGAAAAAAGAGAGAAGACTAAAAACCAAAATGAGAAATGGAAATGAAAACAGTACAGCAGATAACCACAGAAATACATAGTGTGATAACAGATTACTGTAAACACTTATATTCTAACGAATCAGATAACTTAGAAAAAAAACCAAATAATTCCTAAAATGCACAGGTTACTACAGTTGAATTATGAATCTTGAATCTAAGAAATAGGAAATCTTAGACCAATAACAAGAATGGAGTTGAATTAGGAATCGGAAATCTCGCAGCACAGAAAAGCCCAAGACCATGTGGTTTCATTGGTGAGTTCGACCAAGCTTTCAATAAAATGCTCAGGGGCGCCTGGGGGGCTCAGTCGATTGAGCGTCCGACTTTGGCTCAGGTCCTGATCTCGCAGTTGGTGAGTTCGAGCCCCACATCGGGCTCGGTGGTGTCAGCGCAGAGCCCACTTCAGATCCTCTGTCCCCCTCTCTCTGCCCCTCCCCTGCTCACACTCTCTCAAAAATAAACAAACATTAAAAAAATATACTGACAGTCTTTACCAAATCTTACAAAGAACGGAGGGAACACATTCAGAGTACTACCTTAATACCAAAGCAGGATAAAAACAATACAAGGACAAAAAAGTCTAGTTTGTCTAATGAAATATGGCCAGTCTGACCTTCTTTTGACATCCATTTGTGTGTTAAATTTTTTCCATCTCCTCACTTTCAGTCTGCAGGTGTCTTTATGTCTAAACTGAGTCTATTGTAGCATCCTATAGGTGAGTCTTGTTTTTTTAATCTATTCTAATGTCCTATGTTTTTTTATTAGAGTGTTTAGTCTATTTACATTTGAAGTAATTATTGTAGATATGTATTTATTGCCGTTTTATTGGTTTTTTTTGTTGTTTCTGGAGAATTTCTCTGATCCTTCTTGTCTTTGTCACTTGTGTTCTCTCCTTTATACTTAGAGTCCCCTTTAATATTTCTCGCAGGGCTGATTTAGTGGTTATGAACTCCTTTAGTTTTTATTTGTCTGAGAAACTTCTTATCTCCCCTTGTAATCTGAATGATAGCCTTTCTGGATAGAATATTCTTGGCTGTGAATTTTCCCCATTCAGCACTTCAAATACATCATGCCACTCTCTTCTGGCTTGCCAAGTTTTTGTTGAGAAATCTTCAGCTAGCCTTATGGGTTTTTCCCTGGGTTAGGGACTTCTTTTGTCTTGTTGCTTTTAAGAGTTTTTCTTTATCACTGTGGTTTGCCAATTTAATTGCAATATGTCTTGGTGTTGGTCTGCTTTTGTTGATGTTTATGGAATTCTCTGTGCCTCCCGGATCTGGATGACTGGTTTTTTCCCCCAGATGAGGGAAGTTTTCAAACACTATTTCTCGAAATAAATTTTCTGACCCCTTTTCTCTCTTATTCTTCTGGGATTCATAATACAAATGTTACTACATTTGATGAAGTTGCTGAGTTCCCTGTGTCCATGCTCATGTTCTGTAATTCTCTCTCCTGTTCGGCTTCAGTGCTTTCCATTACTTTTTCTTCTAGGTCATTAATTGATTCCTCTGATTTCTGCAGCCTGCCGTTGACTGCATCAAGCCCGTTTCCAATCTTATTTACTGCACTCTTTATCTCTGATTGATTCTTTTTTAACGCTTTTAGCTCTGTGGTCTGGATCTCCCCGATGTCTTATATTATTTTCTCGATCCCAGTAAGTATCTTTTTGATCCTTGTTTTACGTTCTCCATCAGGCATGTTACTTTATGTCTGTTTCACTTAGATCTCTGGCTGTGGCCTTATCTCATTCTCTCATTGATGAATTCTTCTGTTTTCTCATTTTGTCTCTGCCTCTGCCTTCTTCTTTGTTATTGAAGTGCCAGTTATGTCTCCTGCTCCTGACAATAATGGCCTTATGAAGAAGAGGTCACGTAGCACCCAGGGCGTGGCACTCCAGGGACTGTCTCCAGTGTGTGCTACATGTGCTCTGTCATTGTGTTTTGGCTGCTCTTTCTGGCCAGTAGTCTGCAGAGGTGCTCCTGGCCTCCCGTGGGCAGCGTTTGACCCGTGGCCTGAATGTGGAGAGTTTTAACTCTGTTTGCTCTGGTCTGCTTGTGAAATGAGACCTGTCGCCACCTCCACTGGAATTGAGGCCCTGCAGAACCTTCTGGTCCAGAGATGTATGTGCGTGTGTGCTAGTCGTCTGGGGGAGGGGCCCACCATGCTGGGACTAAGGCAGGAGTGAAGGGCACTTCCGCCAGAGCACAGGGAGTGGGGCTTGCATAAGCAGGTGAGGCGGCCAGTGTGGTCGCTGCACTGCTTCCCACAGGCGGCTCTGTGTTTGGCTGAGGGGCAGGGGAGAGAAATGGCATCGTCTAGCTCCTCTGTTTCCAGGGGAGTGGTGGGGGGGGCGTCTCTGTGAACGCTGCTCCTCAGGCACACGCTCCAAGAAGAATGAATCCTCTCCCCGCTGTGCGCCCTAGGTGCTGTTCGGGTCCCTGCCTCCATGCTGTCCGCCCCCGGCGTGTTTGCCTGCCTTCTCTTTGGGAGCAGTGAAGGGCCCTCAGGCTCTCCCAGCCAGTCCTGATGACCGTTAAAACTCCAGGCAGGCTGGCTGGCAGGCTGGCTGGCTTTCTTAATGTCCATTTATTTTTGAGAGAGAGAGCAAGCAGGGGAAAGACAGGGAGGGAGACACAGAATCCCAAGCAAGCTCCAGGCTCCGAGCTGTCAGCACAGAGCCTGACGTGGGGCTCAAACCCCCCAACCGTGAGATCATGACCTGAGCTGAAGTTATACAGTTAATCGACTGAGCCACCCAGACGCCCCAAAACTCCAGGCTTTAAACCCACTGGTTGCAAGAACTCACGAAATTCAGTCCCTCTTATTTTCCAAGCCACTGGCTTTGGGGAAGCATCCTCCTTGCGTGCTCCCCCGTGTGCCCCCCACCGTCACCTCCTCCACCACCGCGGCCCCTCCCTCCACAGCACCCCGGTCTGTGTCTCCCCTGGGCCACATCTCTGTATCTCCCACCTTCTCCTATGTGGCGCCTGTTCTCCCTGTCGGTGTGGAGGTCGTTCTCGGTCTTCAGGCTGACTTCTGGGTACTTAGGGTTATTTGGTAGTTATCTCGTTGTGTTTGAGGGACGAGAGGAGCCTAGGGCTCTCCTCCTCCGCTGCCATCTTGTTACGTTGCCTGCCACAGCTTCTTAACTGATTTCTCCGCTCCCATCCTCTCTTGAGTCTGTGTCTTTCAGACACACTAACCAGGCTGAACCTTTTAAAACAAGCAGATAACATTCCTCCACCCAAAACTATCCAGTGGCTTCTAAATCACTCATTATCAAATCAAAGTTCTCATGATGGCCTGCCAGGTGCATTCTACCCCTCAGGGCCTTTGAACATGCCTTTTCTTCTACCTGGAATGCTCTCTGTATGGATTTAAGAACATTTCACCCCTCTGCCACCCTAAATCTTTGCTTAATGTCACCTTCTCAGTGAGATCCTCTCTGACCACTTCCATCCTTTGTCCTGATATCCTCACTCTCCTTTTCTGCTTTAATTTTCTCTACAGCACATATCACCACCCTACGTTCTAGACATTTTAGTTAAGGTAGACTCCGTTACAGTAGGACATTTTGTTTATTTATTAACGCTGTACTCCCACAGTCTTCACCTAGAAGATGCGCCATACATATCTGTCGAATGAAATTTGATAAATGAATTTTAAAATTGGCGAGAAGAATAATGAAAACTATAAAGGACGGATGCATACATAATAATCTGATAGTTAGCAAGAAGAGGGTGGTCTGGAATTCCTTAGGCCCAGGAATGAATGACCAGGAGTGCTTGGCATTTAGGATATGTTTGGAATTCGTGGAGTATCTGATATTCCTGTTACCTGTTAAGTCGTTTGTACCTGAACAAGGGCTTTTTAAAAATAATTTTACCACTTAACAAGTGTTGACTGTATAAATAGTGTTATGGTATGCTCTTAAAATTCTAAAAGAAGGGGAAGAAACTCGTAACATATTTTGTTCTGAATTCACCAGGGCTAGGCTTAAGCCCAACATGCTTTTAATGGCACTTGTGTGTTTTTCCAATAAGCAAGAAGCATCTGTCACAAAAAACGAAAATGAAAAAGGAAAACTATGAACAAGGAGAAAAGCTCATAGATCATAGATATTGTGAAAAAGTTGCTTTCAAGTTCTGCCTAAGGGTCTTCAAGAATTTATAAGCTAATAATAGCAGCAAGCATTTATATAGTGCTTACCATGGACAGGCATGGCTCTAAAGCCTTATACATCTATAAACTCACTTCAGCTTCACAGCATTCTGAGGTACATGATATTATTTCCATTTTACAGATGAGAAAACCGAGATCTTATAGATGTTTAATAACCTCCAAGATTTACCACAAGTAAGCGGTAGATCTAGGCTTCAAATCCAGGCTGTTTGATCTCAGAATCTGTGCTCTTAACTACTATTTATGCTACCGGTGAGGACCTCCACCTTTCATTCAAATCAGAGATAGCCAAAGGAGATAGAACACGCAAGTGCTGGGCCCTTGATACATACCGCTGGGTAGCACTGAGCAATCTCCACCGTTCCTGAGAGGCTCAAAAAAAGAACCCGTCAGAGATCCAAACGCTTCAGCTTTAGAAATTTATTTCAGCATGGACATCTGAGTCCTGCAGCTGCTGCGTTTGGTCTTTTGTGCGGCCACAGGTGGTGGCTGTACTGCGGGAGCCCATAATGGAGGATGTCAAGGCGAGCACAGTGGGCACTGCCAGCCCCAGGAGGTAATGCCAAGTTTAACACTGAAAGTCAAACACATGCACGTGCCAGTTTTCTTCTAAGTGCATTTTCATTGAAGAAGAACAAAGTCGTATTCTAAAAAACGTCATCTGTGGGTAGATAAAGGATATGTTGGCATAACAAATAGTAGCATTAGCAGACTTAAAAAATTAAAATTTGATTTACAAACTGGAGTGGAAAGAGTGATGAAATCAGACAGTTATGTCAAGGAATGGCCACTTGAATACTAAGTAAACAACCATCAGAGTCCACATAGTTCAGTCTTAGAAGTCAAAGTGCTTAGGTTTTCGTGTAAAAATTTTTTCATAAAAGAAAAGCAAAGAAAAAACCACACTGAGGCACCCCTCCCATCCAAAGAAGAATACACCTGGCACTTTCTATGAATAGATGCTTCAGGGACCATCACAGGTGATGCTTTGGTGTGGCGTCAGAGCTTTCCTTCCACGTGTTGAGTCATTCACCTGAGTTAAGCAAATGCTTGTGGGCGGTCAGCCGTGTGCACCATGCTGGATGAGTACGTGCACAAACTGTAGATTTTGAGAACAAAGAGAAAACAGAACACACATCAGTATAATGGAAAGTGCACTCACTAAGTAACATAAGAGAATCACGAAGATAGTGTTGGCATTCAAGGGAAGAAGACCCTGTTGGGACTCAGATGGGCCCTAAGCAGACGGTAGGACTCGAATTGGTGCCTAAGTAGTTAATAGAAGCCTTCACTAGACGAGAGGTCTTCCAGGGAGAGGAAACGGAGTGAGGGAAGGTGAAGATATGGGCAGGTAAGTTTCAGCAGGGTTATCTGGAGCACCAGCTCAGTAGCCTGAGAAGGTTCGAGTCTGGTAAGGGAGCCGGGAGCCCCGGACAACAAGCACCAGCTCTTGTTCTGACTTACGTGCAGGTGTTTTGTTAAGGTCAGGTGACAAGAAATGGCATGTAGGTGAGTTGTCAGGGGAAACAAAATGTTTAATGGTATCTGTGCAGTAAACTGTGCTGTAGCGAAACACATGAAAGACTGCAGAGTTACAGAGAAGACCGGTCATTTTGCCCAGAGAGGCAGGGAGGCTTTAGAAAGGATGACGCCTGAGCAGAGTGGATCCTAAAGACTGACTAAGAGGGTCAGGGGGAGATGACTGGCAGAGAGAAAAGGGCCGATGAGGCTGCTTGGGATGGATGAGAACGGGGAATGCCAGCCTGTACACGCCCTACCAGGGATTCTGGGTCCTGGCCCTCGGTGAAGGGGACCCAGTCCTGATCTTAAGGTAGAGTAGTGTCATGATGAACGTTTATACTTCGGAAATGTAACACCAAGGCAGTGTGGAGAATGAACAGGGGTGGTGAGAGAGATGCTCCAGGCGAGAGGAAACCAACCAGGAAAATTACAGCGTGACACACAAACAAATGAAAATGAGGCTAGTACAACCTATATCCATAAATGCCAAGAAGATGTCAAGTGCGTGAATCATCAGAGTAGGCTGGCTTCAGTCAGAGTTCATCGTTTGGGATTTGGAGCCAGATAGTATTCTAAAGATTCTCCATTTTAACTTCAAGTAACAAAAACGAGATACAGATTACTAGTTATTTTAACTGATGGATTCCTATTATGTTTTAGAGTATGTGCAAAAGATACTGGTGATAATATCAACATATAAATTTTCTTTATGCTCTAATACTCATTCACATTGTGGTGTGTTCACATGATTCCTATTTGTCACGTGGATGATGAAGTGTTCTGTTCACTCTAGCCTCGTAATGCATGTAACAGCCTGATGCAAGGAGGGTTTAATCTGCGATGACACCTTGCTTCTGTCCTAATGTCCCCTATCTAAAGACAGACATCAGTTGTGGGTGACTCTTTTGATTTGGTTGTTTAGCTCTGTAAAATTTTGCAATTTTATGAAGAAAAAAATCAATTCCTTCTCCAGACCTTTAATGTATGAAATGTATTTACCAATATCACTTCCCTTTACTGATGGTATATTTTTGTCATATTTTATATATTTTCTCTCTTAGTTTGTCTAGATAAATATATCTGTATAAGTTAAACAAGTTTGAGTACTTGATCAAATTTTCCCAACCCCTGCCTCATCTACCTCAAATTTATTTTAAGTATTTTAATACATGGTTTAAAAATATTCTCCAATTTGAAATTGGCCTTGAAATAATCCCAGTTATCCAACTTTTCCCTATTTCCAGTCTGCCGACCAGTCCTGAAGAAGGACTTAAAGTGGGATTACGTCATTCCATTACAAACTGACCAGGCCCTCCCTCTGCTGAGCAGTGCTTCTCCTCGTCCCTATTAAAACCCTGTCATTCTCCCCAAAGCCCTTATACCAGGGGTTTTTCCAGTTTTCAGAAATACCAAGCTGGACTTTTCTCCTCTCTTAATTCTCTGGAGGTCAATGTACTGCAACTGAGGCCAGTTAATATGAGCTCTTTATCAGTATATCTATCAGTATTCTATCAATATTGAAATAATCTGGGAACTCGTTCATTTGCTTTGTGTTCTTTCTACCTTTAAGAACTTATCCCCGCAAGGCTGACCCTCCACGTGAGCCCATGTTTTCCTTCATATTTCACGATGTTTCTCTTCAGTTGTCTACACACACGGCCCAAATCCCCCCAAGCTGTACACAGACATTCCGCGCCCTTTCTAATCTCAACTTTGCGGAGCCCCTGTGCTAATCAGGCTCTCTTCCTTACGTCCTCAGAACATGGTGCACAAAATTCTCCCTACATCTTCGCTCCTCAGCCCTTTGCGTTGGCTTCTGACTACCCCTGTCCTACTCTACAGAACGGAAACTTTGCGAAAGCTAACCTTCAGCTTTCCAAACCCAGAGATGTTCCCGATAGTTCCAACTCTTAGTTCCAACTCTTAGTTCCAATTCTTATGTGCTTCCTGCTCTGTATCCTCTCCAATCCCTCCTTGGTGGCTGACACTATGTCCCACTGTTTTTTGAAGCACTGTTTCCATGGTCATCTTCAGTACTCTGTGCTATCTGCCGTACGTTCCTGATCCTCCACATAAGTGTCCTCTGCATTTGGTCCTTATCCTCAGCTCTGCTCTTTCAGCAGTCTCTGGAGCCAGTGATGCATCTGCTGCATCGCTCTAACGGTAGTTTTGATCTGAACGATTCCCAGATCCGTATCTCAGTATGAACTTGTGCCAAAGCTTTAGTCCCCATTGTTACACAAGTTCCTCTAAGAAGGTATAATTAACATTTTTAAGTAAACTAGATACTGATTTATACAGCTTGTGTATGTTAGCTAATCCTTAGGAAATAGGCACTGATATAATTAGAGCAAAAGGTCATGATGAATGCATTTGTTTCAGAAAAAAGTGTGTAAGACACATGGAATACACACACACACGCACATAAATTTGTGTAAAAGGTATATGGGTCTTTGTTGTATTATTATTTTTAAAGTTTATTTATTTCAAGAAAGAGAGAGAGGGAGAATGTTTGGGGGAGGGGCAGAAAGAGAGGGAGAGAGAGAATCCCAAGCAGGCTCCACACTGTCAGCACAGAGCCCAAAGCAGGGCTCAGACCCACAAACTGTGAGATCATGACCTGAGCTGAAATCAAGAATCAGATGCTTAACTGACTGAGCCACCTGGGTGCCGCTATTTTTATGTTTAAACTTTCTTATAACTTAAACTTATTTCCAAAAAAAGTATTGTGAAAAATATGTAAGATGTAGCTAAAGTTGTACTAAGAGGAAATTTCATAGCTTTGAACACATTTATCATAAAATAAGAAAAGCAAATACAAATAAGCTCTCAATTTAAGAAACTAAGAAAAAAAGACACATCATAGGCTTAAACATTCAGGAAAAAATTAAATAATGCTAACAAGGGAAAACTGAATATATATGACTAAGAAATCTGCAGGGACTTTCCACTTAGCTATTCATTACTAAATAGGTGCCCATTATCTCCTCCGCCTCGCCTACTCTTCCTCTTTCTCATCCTTTTTTTCCCCCCTTGTATAATTAACATTATACTTTTCTCCAAGTTTGTCTTTGAAATTGCACCTTCTTTAATGTGCATGGTACTAAAAGACACCTAATGAAGAGACATGACCTAGTTTGGAAACTGAAGAAAGTCTTTTCCGAGGCAGTGATGTGGGAGCCATCATTTAAAGGAGAAGTAAAGATTCTCAAGGCAAAAGGCAGGAGAGGTAGATGAGAAGCAGAGATCAAGAATTAACAAGAAAAAAGAAAAATGAACATTTTCAAGAAGGTAAATTAAGTCCAAAGTAGGTAGAGCAGAGGGAGAAAGAAGAGCCAAATCTAAAAGAAAAATAGCAATGGTCCAAAAAAGTAAGCTGTGTAACTGTTTAGGAAAGCAACAAAGAACCAGCAGGTGTGTATTAGTTTCATACAAAGCAAGCAATTATATTTAAAAATTTATAAACCAATTTTATAATAATTGCATTCATAATTAAACTCAGAACCCATGATATTTGAACTATAAAGTTACACACTAAATTAATATATAATCAGAAAGCTATCAAAGTAAAGAAATATGACTCTTGGGGTATTTTTGTTTTTTAATTTTTTTTAATGTTTTATTTGTTTCTGAGAGAGAGAGAGACAGAGCGTGAGTAGGAGAGGGGCAGACATGGAATCCGAAGCTGACTCCAGGCTCTGAGCTGTCAGCACAGAGCCCGACATGGGGCTCGAATTCACAGACTGCGAGATCATGACCCGAGCTGAAGTCGGACACTAACCAACTGAGCCACTCAGGCACCCCTGACTCTTGGTTTTAACAGACAGTAAATTAAAAATATAGGGGATTTGAATAATATATTTAATGTCTTTGTTTAAGAAACAAAATTCCAAAAGAAGATAGATATTCTTTTATTCACTTTTATAAATTTTTCATGGAATATTTGTGAAGGCAGGCTATATTAAGGCTATATTAAGTCCATATATGCAATGAAAACCAGTAGATTCAAAAAATTAAGATTAAGGAAGCCATATTTTCTATTATAGAGGATAAATATGTAGGAGAAGCAAAAACTTAATACAAATCAAATTCATATAAATTTATAAAATAAAAATATGGAAAAAGAACTTGCGCCAAAGAGGAAATAAAAAATTCAATGTGAAGCAATTAAAAATAACGAAAAGAAAACAGAAACCATAAAACCTCAAAGATGAACCAAAGCTATACTGAGATGTAAATTATAGCCTCAAATACTTTAGTAAATAGTAAAAGATTAAAATAACTCTACCACATACACAATCTACTATCTCTACAATAAAAATGGTACTGAAAAAAAGCTGGAAACAACATACCAAAGATAAAAGCAGTAATTGAAGAAGTAGAAAAAAGTAAAACCATTAATTTCAAGACCTAGTTTCTTCGAAAAGATAAATATACTGATCTGAAGATAGTATTAATGTTTAAGGCCAGTGAAAAAATTTGTCTAGCTTTGGCTGATAGGCAGGAAGTTGGCAGAAAGCATATTCCTCCGTACCAGATGTGAAATCTTATAAGGCTAAAATATTCAGAATACACAGATCCCTGAGCCAAAATATATAAACACAGCAATAAATGAGGATAATACATGTCCAGTCAGCAAATAGTGTGGAATGTCTCAACTTCACATTAATCAATTAAATTGAAATATCACACACGTCAAATTGGAAAAGATCTTATGCCGATAGGGATATCTACCTTTAATGAGCGTTTAGGAGATAAGCTTTCAGAAAAAAAAGCTCTCGTAACCAGTATCCCTGGCAGTACTGTCCCTGTTATTTTCTTGAGAAAATTTGGTAAGAGAGTTCAAAGCCTATACTCAGAACTTCCACTTGTCAGATTTTACCTAAGGAAATAATCTGAAATTTGTGTGAAGACTAATACTAAAAATGCAATAGAAATAAGATAAATGTTTATAATTATTTAATAAGAAAATTGGGTATTATTTATTGAATTTTACAGTGCATGTCAAGTTAGCATTTTGTAAATCGTATTTAATAGTTCTATCATAGAATTATTATTTTTCCCATTTTAAAGATGAAGAAACAGATTTATTTATTTTAGAGTGGCCAGGAAAGTTGCCCCAAATTATATGAGTATCAGTGATCCAAGTATTGCATAATCTTACAATAAAATCTGCTCGCCTAATCAGAATGTTAAGATATTCATCATTACTTACAACAGCAAGAGAAACACAAACACCTTAAATATACATCACCAGGATTTCAGGAGTCATACTGAATCCAATACTTTGTAGAAATGAATAATCATATTTTAGGAATTTATCAAATTTGTCCCCACATTAATGAGAAGAAGAGTGAGTTGGAAAACCAGTATGTTCTTTGTGCAATAGATAGATGATAGATGAGAGAGAGAGAGAGAGAGAGAGAGAGAGAGAAATTGGTCTACACACCAGAGAGCCTACATCTGAGTTCCGGGCTTACCAGGAACCTCAGGGGGTGATGGAGGTAATTTGTATAAACTGCTTAGCAGCATGCCAGGCACATAGCAATGTGAAAAACAAACAAACAAAAAATAGATGTCTCAGGGGTCAATTACACTTTCCCTGGTCTCTCAGGACTAGGTACAATCTGCTTGGTTTGGAAAGTCTCCATGATTTTCAAACAAATCCCAGGACGTTAAGAATTTCCTGACCCCTGCGTTCGACACGCCATCCCTTCCCATGAGGCGGGGAGCCAGATGTGCTCACACAAAACATCTGTGCGTAGGCTCTACTGTCATGCTTGGGGGTTTGGGGGACAGATGGCGTCAGGTAATGCCAGTTTAAAACAAGAACTTTGGCTTCCTTCCCCTACTGAGTATCTCTGATCTCAGATCCTAGTTTAGACATATCTAGAGCACAAATTCTACTACCACCACACTGGCGGGAGGTGGGCCTGGCCCTGTGTCCACAGAGCACCTCGTCTCATCCGAGGAGAGCACTGCGGCCCCTTCTCAGAGGCTTTGGCGCGAGCCAACACCTAGTGTGCAGGCACACCCACACACCCACACAACACACACCGCAGAACGTTATGCGTGCAAACCCTGTACCAGACGGCATTAGTGGTGCTTGGTTTAGAACCGAGGTTATAGGTGACTTTAATTTCTTCCTTGTGCTTTATTTTATAGTTGTTCTGCAGTTGAATAAAGTTCAACATCTTTATTCTATAAGATGTTGCTTATAGAATTAAAAAAAATGTTTTAAAATAAAGAGAAGTGGTTCCTTATAAATTTAAGGAAAGAGTTTTTTCAAAGCACATGTTTTGTTTTGTTCTGAATTGCCATCTAGTTACATGCTTCAGTTAGTGAGGCCTTTGTATTGACATGGAATAATTTATGAAGTAACCCGTAATGGCAGGCAGATGCCAATAGGAGAATGTTTTACTTCCCATGGAGATGAAACATTCTATTCAAATTCTTATGTCTTGCTTTTCATTCTCATATTTTCTTTAAATAAAAGCTATATTCATCTGATTAAAATAAGTCCCCATTCATTTTAATACATAAGCATTCAGGAAAATCTGAAGTTGTTTCACCGGTGCCCAAAATAACACATTATTCAAATAATATTTTTAGACTTTGTGAGGTTCCAGATACCCTCAGGATGAAACCTGTGTTCATGGGAGCGTGAGAGAAGACTAGAAAAGTTCTGGTTTAGGGCCTGTCCCCCTCCACACAGTGACACCCCACCGCACAGTGATGGATTCACCTCCATCATTTAATCACGGGATGACGGGTGTCCAACGTACCCAAAGTGTTACTTGTTCTGCCTCTTCACTTGAAAGTAATAGAAAGGGACAAGAGTTAGCAGACAGGCGCGTTTCGTGGGTCCCAAGGTCAGGAATGCAAAAGGCCTCAGGAAAGAAAAGGGACCAAGAGCTGAAACCCCGCAGGCTCAGCAGTGAGCCGCTCTTCTTTTTCGTTCATGTTTTCGGTCACAGCAGCTATATGTCAAGGGTAGGTCAAGGTCAAGGGTAGGTCAGGGACGACCACTCCACAGATGCCGATCGTGAGACCAAGCCCCTCTGAGCTGGGCTAGGTCCTCTTAGTTTTCATTTCCGATTCGCAGAAGAGACCGTTCATTTGGCTCAGATTTGGGAAGGAATTCCCTTTGTCCAAATAGCTAAAGTTAGTAGTATGCTCATGTGTAGTTTTCACTCATGTTTTTAATAGCCTTCTAGTTTTTGGTACTTAACATCGTTTCATTATAAATTCAGGGATTCTGTCTTAGAGCTTGGCAGTTCAGGAAATGGATTGTTGTGTGCTGCGTGTACATCCCTCGGTGTCTTTCGCAAAGTCGTGTGCACGTCTTTGACAAATGCTTTTCTGGTTTTATTAAGCAAATGCAAATAAAATCTTTAAAACACTAAGTAGAAGGGGAGATACTTTAGGACACCAATCAAGCATGAGAAAACATAATTAAAAATCCCATCAATGTTATAGAATATAGACCTTACCTCATGCTCTATATGATAATGGTAAGGTATCTATGTATAAAAGAACACTACTCACATTTATATAGAGTAGCTCACATTACACATTTTGCATTAAAATTCAGTAGTAGCTATTCGAAAGCTATGTAATGTCTTCGTCCAGTGTGGCATCAGCTGACTCGAGAAGTTTCCTGAAACAGTATGAGCATTAGGATAATGGAACTGCACAGTCAGGCTCATTCTCGAGGAAACGAGAGCCTCAGGCCTACCCTAGCTGGCCTGCTGTGGCGGCCTCCTCCTGTGTGCTCCTCCCCCAAGCTCTGAAAGCCTTCTGGGTTTTGTTACCTAAAATTTCATTATTGGAAATATACACTTCACCACCTACCAAGCACGGAGGGGAAGCCAAGTTTATAGAATACCTTTATAATAGAGGTATGACAGTCTGTGCTGTTTGAAGAAGAAGGAAGACCAACAGACTTGAATAACAGAAACATGAAATAGTCCTGGAACCTAGGTTATCTGTTAATCTGATAGATTCGTTAGCCAAAAATAATGATCTGATTTCTAAATCAGTTTCAGAATTGATCCGGTTTCTGACAACTGCTCATCTTTATATGTACTGATTTAATTTTAGGAATCTTCAAGCTGGCAGTTGTCTCCCCTAAATTTCACATCGCGAGGACCCTCACAGGGGTCTCCCCCCGTGGATCCCTAGTTCCGTGGCTGCATTTGTGCATCGATGCATACTCCTGGCCTTTTTCCACACTTGGAGTCTGGAGTTTGTTTTTATGAGAGATGAAGTTTCAGAATAAATAAATCGCATACCTAATTTCTTCTGATTCTGTTTTATAATTTCTGGGGTACATCTCATTTTATGTTGGTGATTGTTTGTTGCTCATGGAAAGTAAAAGTTAATGACTCTGTAAGGAATTAGTGTTAGTTCCTAGAGGAATAAAACCAACTGTTTTCTTATTGATATTCTTTCAGTTTATAGCTCTGTTTAATTCAACCCCACAGTTCTTTTAAAAATCAGTTGTAATCCCCTCAGGAATCAGATAGGCAGTCATACACAATGTAACTTCTCACCTTTGAAGTTCTGGTGAACTCAAGGATAAATTATACCCAGCTGGCCTAGAAAAAATGGTTAGAAAAAGAATCCTCCCCCGCCCCAACCCCCAAAAAGAGAGGCATTTATTTCTTCATCGCAGATTTATTTTACAACTAACAAAAGACTATTAGGCTCTTTAAGAAATTTTTGTTTAAAGCTTCAGAGGAGACAGTACCCTTCTGTTAATGGGAAAATAAACAAATCCGAAGCAGAAGATGATGCCCAGGAAAACTCAGTGTGTTTGCAAAGCACAGATGAGAGCTTGTCAACAGTTCTCCTTGCTGAATTTAAGTCCTGTTAGGATCAGATCACACATGGCATACTTGGCCTGGGTCTCCTTTCTCTTATCCGTGCCCGTGCCAGTAACCTCCAGCCTACACAGTTCAGACTTCTTTCCTGCAGAAAACTTTATATGGCTTGTGCCTCATTTCCTCAGGATAGTTCTAGATATTTACGAAATAATCTCATAAATACATCAGGGCTGACTTTTTAATGAATGATTCAGAGTAAATATACGACCTGCATGATGATGTATTTGATG
Organism: Paguma larvata; assembly: GCA_030068075.1. NCBI lineage: Eukaryota > Metazoa > Chordata > Mammalia > Carnivora > Viverridae > Paguma > Paguma larvata. The sequence continues at coordinate 30,756,966 of CM057831.1, forward strand.
TTGACAGTTTCTTAGAAACAAAATCCATATCCCAAAGAAATTATCAAGGTTTTGAGACTTTTAAAATGTGTGTTTTCATTTCAATAGTAATAACAGAACTAAGGTTTGTTGACTATCCCCTCATAACCAAGTGGTGCAGGATTTCAGTGTCTCTGTCAACATGTGAACTGTCCCTTACACTGGCGTCAGACCGCCAGTCAGAGGTAGAGGGTTTTAAGGTGATACTTCTCACATCAGGACTCATGGACTCTTGGAGATCTGACGATCCTCTTCCAGGTCTTTGATTTCTCAAGTCTGAGAAAGAAGCATGACCTTAACTTGAAGACTGAATTGAGGGGCGGGGGGTGGGTAGGATATGGGTTGGGAAGGCTTGCAGGTCAAACTTGGTGTTCTCAGTCCTAACCCAGGAGTACCGAGGAACAGCACCCTCCTCGTCTACAGAAGAGCAGCCTAACCGTTCACGGACGGGCACAGTTCGCGCAGACCGGACTCACGTTTGGGTCTGGCTTCGGCACTTACTGGCTGCTTGCTCAACTTGAGGACTGAACACAGTAATAAACATAAAGTTATATCAGTACTCAATACCTGGCCCATAGAAGCTGCAGTGAAGGCTATGCACAGTTTACTCCTAAATTACCTTAAAATGGACAGCTTTGGATACTACATTCGATGCTTTTGCAATTATAACGGCGTGCTGCCCTGGGAAGAAAAAAAATCAAGAGTAAAATAATTCAGGGAGAAATGTCTTTTATTATGTCTATCTCTTTTTTCCCCCAAATATTTCACTCTCAGTGAAGAAAAGAAAATATATGTGTTAACTTCACCGCCGCAGTGGATTAAAAGGCATTTCGAACTCAGTCTAACATTTACAGTTAAGGTGAGCAGTTCCCAAACTCTCAGGGACGTGTAAATCCAAATTTAAGGGAACACAAAGTCACACAATCTTCTCGTTTCCCGAGCCGCATTCAGCCTCAGCTCCACACAGCTGGCACACTGGGAATTATCCAACTGCACACAGATAGATCTCTTTCCATTCACTCGGGCAACTCTGAATTGCTTTCAGAGGAAGCACGATGCCGGTGCAGGAGCATAAAGACTCAGTAAGGGTCTTCCAAGGAGGGGTCTACCGACGGCAACAGCTGCTCCTCAGAGGCCCTGCAAAGCTTCCTCATCATCCATATGTTTCTTGCTGACGGTCGAAATTTCACAGTATACTGGATACTTTTTCTTCAGGCAGTGTATTAAAGTCTTCTCTTAATTATGCTATTCAGAATATGTCAGGCCTTGAAATAAGAAGAGAGAAAACAGCTTCTGGTTGTATGTGTGTGTATGAGTGTGTGTGTGTGTGTGTACAGAAGAGTAAAAATCTTACTAGTCTATATGTAATCGAAACAGTAATGTATAAGGTCAATAATTTCTGAAAACGAATTTCAGAAAATGCTGTTTCTAGCCTCACACTATTCAACTACGTAAATCAGCATTTGAAATACATCAGTCATTGCAGTGTTGATTCAGCAACGTTCTCCAGCCGCAGCTGACGTGAATGCTACCCTGCCAGGACCGTCCCGCCGACCCCACCTCCTAGATCTGTGTGGCCTCGCGTTGCTTACCGCTGCACCTCGGCCTCACGCGTCACACGGAGCCGATTCTCCTCCCTTCCCCGTGCAGGGATTTGGGAAGATTAATCGAGTCCATCTGTGAAGAGTGCTTTCAGTGAGTGCCCAAGTCATCGTAAACACTAGGTTGTAGTTATCATGGTTAGTATTATTAACGTTATCCCCGAAATCTGTCTCTATGTTGGTTCAGCGAAGTAACTGCAGTACAGTTTGGCGTCCTTGTAACTGGGATTAATTTCAAAGGCTTTTGAAACATTTCCCATAGACATCTCAACCTTCCTGTAATTTATATCCAGCCTAGGTAAATAGCTATTAAAAATTCACTTTTGTTAATAAAATATTTAATCCAGTATTCAATAATTCTCGAATGTGAGCGTTTCAGTGTTTCAATGGCACGAGCGCTGGAGTCTGGCCCATTTGACTCATCTTTGTAATCTGGGTAATTAACAGAGTGCTAGGCGTGTGCGGGCACTCAGTCAGTATGTGTTGGATGAATGAGCTATTTAGTAAATAGTGAGCACTGGCTTAGACCTTGGAATTTCTCATGCTTTTCTGTTCACATCGTCTTTTCTCCTGCGCCACAATACACTGCCGGTTTTCCACGGCTAAGTTAGGCCAAGTTTTGATCTTGCGAGTATTTCTTGCAGTCAAAGGTCTAACCATAGTCATTTTGCTGGCATTAAAAAAAAATACCTGTAAAAATAAAATGTAACCTCTTTTGCAAGGAAAAAATAGTTTTTAAAAACGGTCACATCACTTACTGGAAGGATTACAGCTGTGATTCTGAAATAGAGGGTCCGATTCAGTGGATATTGAGTAGCTCCCAGGAGTCTGGCTGCTAGCACACCCTCGATGGTTCTGGACGCTGCGCCTGGGGAAACACTGAGGAAATAATAATAAAATCTTTCATGTATTGAGACCATGCCTAATGTGATAGCTATTGTCTAAATGCTTTATATAGTTAACTACTTTAATACCTCGATATACTTACAGTCCAGAGTTCGAAGCAGGCCATCTGCTTCAAAAGCCTGTGTTCTTTCTGTTGCATACGTAGTATAAGGTATTGAGGCTCAGTTAATCAACTAGCCTCTCTGAACTTCTCATTCTCCATTCGAAAATTCAAATATATTCGTTTTGGGTAAGGAATAAATAAAGCAAGGTTTACCGGTACATATTGAAAGTGTTTTGCATATATGTAAAAAGTATGCTTTTATTTGTCTTTCTCTACCTGACAAATATCATATGATTTCATTCATATGTGGAATTTAAGACACACAACAGTTGGACACAGGCGAGGAGAAGGAAAAATAAGGTAAAAGCAGAGAAGGAAGCAAACCAAAAGTAGTGACTCTTTAATACAGAGAACAAACTGAGGGTTGCTGGAGGAGAGGTAGGTAGGGGGATGGGCTACATGGGGGATGGGCAGTAAGAAGGACACTTGTTGGGATGAGTCCTGGCTGTTGTATGTAAATGATGAATCACTGGGTTCTACTGCTGAAACCACTGCTACATTGTAGTTAACCAACTTGAACTTAAATAATTCAAAATCAAAAAGTAAAAAAGTAAAGTATGCCTTTATTAATTATTGCTATTATATTGGTCAATTATATCAGCCTGAAAGGTAATACATTTTGTTTTCAATATCAAATGGGAAATAAGCAAGACATTACAAGGACAGAATGAAAAAATGACAAACAAATAGAATGTTAATTAAGACTTATTTAATTCTTGCTATGGAGTACCAAAGTGACATAAATTGTTTCTGAGGAAGTTGTGACTAATGATCACCATCAGACATGACCTCGTCATGTGCAAGATAGCACTTTTAGTATTTTTTTTCTCATCATAGTCTTTCCCGTAGTAAACTTGCAATATAAATCACATCATGCCCCTATCTTTAAGGTTATATGGCAACAAAATAATTACTTCTTTCACATTTAAGGTAAACTTCTCTTAACTTCTCTTACCTGCTTTTTAGTCTAATACTAAAATCAAGTAACTGAAGCAAAAGGAAATAATGAAGAAGTCTTGTCACGGGTCTCAGTGGACTAGGATACAGGCACTCATGCCTGGAATGACATATTTGCTATTGACCAGCAATTAATGACAGCGTCTTACAAAATAGCAATGCCCTTGTTATGACATTATTGAGTTGAATCTTTTATTACAGTGGTTTATCACAAGTTCTGATGGAAGTGAGGCAGTAAATTGTTTCTTTTTGGGTTCATTCGTTTTAACAAATTTGTGAATCTAACCATTAGAGCATAGTAGATTTTACTTCTTAATATATTATTGATTGGTAAAACACTTATCTTTATAATGCTTTAATTTCTCCCTGTGTGTTTTTTTAGGTGAAATATAGTATACTAAACAGAATGCTAGATGGACTATAATAACTCATGAATTCATTCATTGAACCAAAAACTGGCATGGGTTGATGTTGTTTTATGTAGCGTGCTAGATTCTGGGAATTAAACAATAAGTAAGATATAGTGCATACTCTAGGCTTTCTCTTCGAAATCAGTAGGGGAAAAAAATCTTGCCCAAGGGCAAGGTCTTTTATTAAACGAGGTTCTTTTGCTTTCTTGTAAGGTAAGCTTAAAAGTAATGTTGCTATTACTCTGCAAGAGAAGCTCGGTTAGAATCTTTAATCTACCAAACAGTGGTTTTAATTGAACCGCTAGCAATTCCACTGTGAATTAGACTGCAAATGTGCTGTTAGGGCGCATCTTGGACTTTTGGAAAAGAGAAACGGACTCCTCCACACAAAGAGAAATCTTCAGCAAGGAAACAGACAGAAAGCTGTCACACTCAGCGCTCACCCCCGTGCACACGGATGCACTGTGGTCCGACTCTCCGAGCTTCTCCTCAGAAAATAGCCGAAATGCATTCTTTTTCTTAGTGTGTGTTTTATTCTTTTTTTAGAGTTTTTGTTTTTCTTTTGAATATAACATATTGTCAAATTGGCTAATATACAGTGTGTAATATGTGCTCTTGGTTTCCGGGGTAGATTCTCACGGTTCTTCGCGTACATACAGCACCCAGTGTTGTCAGCGCACCTCTTAAACATCACGGTGATTTCCATCCCTGCCATCCTGGTGAAAACACAGAGAGACTCTAACATGTCAAGCCAAAGACTGCTAATTGAGTACCGACTTCTGCTTAATTCAGCTGTTCGAAATCTATTTTTCTGTGTACTAAGGAGTATAAAGGCGTTTGACTCTATAAGTTCATATGCAAAATAATTAGTAAATGATTATATTGAACTTTGTAATGTAAATTTGAGCAGACATCCTAAATGAGCAATGGTGATTATTTTCCCCTGATAAATTAAAAGTGCATAAAGTCTCATGGTTTGTGTAGGACTGTTTTAGACCCTCTGAAAAATAGGAGACGTTGTTCCTGCAGTCAGAGAGTTGAGAGAAACTTAAAACAAGGAAAACATTTCGTAATTTTGTAAACAACACAAGACAGTCTGTAAGAGGTGAAGAATCCTGTATATCAAGTTGTTCTACAAGTTCAGAAACGGGACAGCCGATAGAGACTGGGGCGATCAGCACACGTATTGATAGCACAGAAGCTTAATACTTTAAACTGTTGCTTAGGTGCTATTTATAGAATGAAAAGATGAATCGTCCGTAGTCTCAAGGGTTTTGTTTGTTTCATTTTTTGTTTCTTTCCTCAGCGTTAGCACTGAAAATATGTCTTTACCATAATCTACTTCTGTTTAATGAATAGGAATAGACTCACTATCCATGTCAAAGAAGAGGTTTCCCCCCCAAATCAAAGAGAGGGAAGCACATGGAATTAGTCCATGTGTGATCAGTAACACTAATACTAAATAGTATTATTGATAATAAAATAATCAATAAAAAAATTAAATGACTACATTCCCAAAATGTACTGTAGAAATTGCAATATCCTGTATTAAAATGGCATTTAAATCTTATAAATAACAATCCCATGTAACTCTATGTGTTGGTTCTAAATTAATAGAATTAAGGTGTTCAGCATCGCTGTTACCTTCATGAGGGCTGTGAATAGCCATGCGATGGGCGGTGGGAAAAGAAAGGCTTTCCAGCAGTGGTCAATATCTCTATGACTGGTCGGATTAAAAACTTAAGATTCAGGTACTGAAATGCCAATCTAATAAAGCCCTAGAAAACTCTTATAGTTCTGATAAAATATACTTATTTAAGGACTAGACGGTGTAAGAAAATTGAGTGATGGATGCTGGAATTCTGAAGCCAGAGGGAATTTGGGTTTAGGACTAAAATGTCTACAGTCAGATATGGGAGTTAGACGCTTCCAGCCACCCAGAAGTAGCTGAAAGTATCTAATGGGCTCTACCCTTATTCTGAAGGTAAAATCAGCCCAAAGGGAAATAAGCATGTTTTTAAACAAAGAACATAAACGTTGTGGCCTTCCAGATAGGACTTTTATCAAGACCAAAAAGACATAGAAGTCATGCAAGACAAATGAAGATACTCATTCCTTGACGTGACGAAATACAGATCTGTGAAAACTCTCATAGGCTTCGAGTCTCTGAACTGAACCTATAAAGGCCACCAAAGGTAGAATCTTACCAGTGGTTCAAGGTTTATGTTAGACCTCAGACTGCTGAGGAAGCTTCCCCTAAGACTCAAGCCCCCATCGATTCTTCGTTTTCTCTAAACTCCCCTAGAACGTGAGGAACGTAATATCAGTTGCAGGACATCTGGATGCCAAGTCAAAGCTCACTTGAAGACATGATCAAAGTATTCAGAGACAGCGTGTGTGCATGTGTGTGTGTGTGTGTGCGTGTGTGTGCGCACGCGTGCGTGTGCGTGCGTGCGTGTGCATGCGTGTGTGTGAGCGCGTGTGTGTCCACCTGCTTCTGGTGTCTTCTTGCAGCCTCATCTCCCCCAGGGCCAGGCCTGTAGGGCCCTAACCGGATTTGCCCTGTGACCCTAAGCAGTTCTACCTGTTAGGGCTTTGGTTTGCAGGCTGGAAAGTTATTAGCGTGAACCTTACCCTTGGCTCATTACAGTCCCAGCAGTTCAGATTCCGTTACCGTATTTCTGTTGACATTACTTAAAAGGAAAACAAAAGATGGTATTCTGACCTGTAGACGTGAAATTTCAGCTTACATAAGCAGATGCTGTAAATGAATGCCTTTAATTCCATTGACGCTCAGGGTGACTTTACTGACCAAAAGAAGCAGGACAAAAAATTCGCTAAGTGAAGTCATTGTGGTGTTCCTAATGGTCCTAAATGTCAATTTGAAGAATAGGCCGCTTCTTCTGAAGCACTCCTGTTTAAAACAGAGTGGACAGCAACATTGATGGATGATCAGGGCAGTCTGAATCACACAAGGGGACTTTATCCTTCTGCAAGTGAGGAGGAAAATGCAGAATCTTTTTCTATCACCCTCACACAGCTACGAAATGCTGTTAGCTGTTCAGAATGCAAAACTGTCTCCTCAAATCTGAGAGAAGATCATCCATTGTTTCCTTCCACCTGCACTGGTAAGAACCACAGGCTGGACGGGAACCTCTCCAAATTTCTTTATTCGGTCTCCTTTTTTGCATCCTTTTGCTATACAAACAGTTTTCTCCAGCTAACCTGTCAGAGAGACATCTGCTACCTTTATAGAAGCCAACGCACACTGGTGTGTGTCGCGCTTTAGTTTTTCATCGCCAACATTCTGAGACCAGTCTTTTCGCTGAGCTTTGTGTGGAAACTCTCCTTAGCTCCGTCAGTCACTAGGGGCACGTGTGTTACCCACCCTCAACTTCAGGCACCGGCAGCACGTGATCTGTGAGCTCAGTTGTCTTCGCCCACACTGCAAAAAATGGCGTGCACCCTCTGTGGCTGCCTTGCCAGCTTTTACACTACCCTGTCAAGCACAGAGAATGAAGAAAAAAATATGAAGCATCTATAATATAACCTTAATGCCCCTGCGCACCGTGCTTCCGTTACTTTTCACCTTTCTGCCTCAAGCCAGAGAACTAACAGGATTAGATGTAATGGCTGTAAATTGAAAAACGTGACAGTCCATGGTGGCCTTAGTCCAGGCTTGCAAGATACAAGAGTATTATCATGTTACTGCTGATACCTTAAATTTAAGGCTTTGTTGTATCAAAAAAGTTCTTTGAGATCAAAAAAAGAAAAAAAAAGTTAGTGAGGACAGCTGAGGCCTGAAGTGGCAAGTTGCAGTTAAAATTACGGTCACGGTCTTTGCCCATGGAATCTTGTACGCTTCCATTTGCCTGTTATGTGGCTGGTTCGTTTGCACGCCTCTCTACCCCCAGAGGACCTTGGCTGTCGGTTGCAAGCCCTCTTCGTACCAACAGCCTTCCATCCCGCATGCCGTCACCCCGAGTGCGTCAGCAGGTCCCGGGGCCCCTGCCGTCCTCCAGCGGGGTAGAGCATGGGCTCCACTGTTCCAGCCCAGATGGCTTTCCTGCTGATTTGGCCCGAGGGTTGCTTTGTTTCGTTTTGTTCTTCCCTTAAGTTGGCTCATTTAATATAGGGTACATCTGAGGCAGTTTGTGTGAGCCAACCAAAAATAATCCTAAAGTTGAATTATTAATTATCAATTCAGATGCCAAAGACAGTTACCAAAGTAAAGGTATTTTCCACAGTGTTAAAGGGGAAAAACTTGTGTTATTTGTATAAATCGATACTAACGGGTCCCTGTATACTCTGTTTTGTTGCTTGGTCTCAAAAAACAATGCTTGTGCATTTAATACACAGTGCCTTTCTACAGAAGACCTTGGAATTGTTTTTCCGATTCACTGTTTAAGGGTCAAAAAGATTATGATGGACTCAGTATGCACATGTTGGTAAGGGAGGGTGCCCTCATCATATTCCGAATTCTTCATGGCATTTTGTCTCCACCACTCACCATATGTGCCGGGGAGTGCCGAGGTCTAAGCCTGTCCTGTCTTCTCAGCTACCCGGAACACCTACCTGCACAGAAACTTGTCCCTAGTAATATTAGCCACGTGCGGTCTTTTGAGATGTTCAAAAAGCCTTGCTCCGTTTTTTTGTGTCATCGTAGAGAGTGAAGGACAGTGACATACCAATGTGTGAAGATGCCGTAGCAGTGTGAGTTTTGCTCTCAGTTGACAAGCCATTTGGAATTAACATGTATAGAGATTTTTTTAAATTTATTTGTTTTGAGAGAGAAAGCCCCTGCACAAGTGGGGAAGGGGCAGAGAGAGAGGGAGAGAGAGAATCCCAAGCAGACTCCACGTTCAGTGCAGAGCGTGACACAGGGCTCGATCTCAGGACCGTGAAATCATGACCTGCGCGAAAATCAGTAGTCAGATGCCTAACTGACTGAACCACCTAGGTGGCCAATATTTTTAGATATTTAATTCCAAAATGAATTACACTCGGACAATGTCACCAATGTTCTAAAGCATTAAAGCTCAGTCAAAGGGCTTATCCCCATATGATCAGTAAGAGACAGAGGAAGCTGAACGAGTCTCAGGGCATGTCGAGTACGAAAGGCTGTCCACAAGGAAGCCGTCAGGTGCTGGCTGAAGTGAAGGCAGGAGCCGGCCGTCACCTCCCCTGGGTGACCCAGAGCTTCGACGGTAGGGTTCATAAACGGCTTATGTTAGCGACGTTAGCAAAAACTGCGGGGACGCCAACGAGTAAAACCATTTTCTGAAAAGCAGAAATGAAGTAGTGCCGAGTTGTGTCGAACTCTCTCGTCTGTCGGATGAAAAGCAGCAGCAAGCTGTGGAATAAGAAAAAGTAGACATAATGCACATCGAGGAATAACCCACCATCAAAATATAGAACTTGAATTATTTAAAGAATATTTTAAGCATGTTACGATATAAAAAGTAATTTGCAAGGGGCATGGCCATGGTCAGATAGGCAGTTTATTTTCCTAAGTTGGTGCGGAAGGCTTCCTATGAGGAGTCAAGGTTTTGGCATTGACGGTGACAACAGAACCTCACACCTTACCCTGAAACGTTTGGATGCTACGTCATGACGCTTTTAGAGACTTCTTGTCAGGAATAAATTAGGTCCTTTTTCCATACGGAAAACTGACACGGCCTCTCGTTGTCGCTTTAATACAGATTCAGTTGCCGCAGTGTAATGTTACACTCACTCTCTGTGTTATGAAGATGTGAGTTTTTAACATTAGGAACGCATCCTTTTGGTGTGCCTGAAGGCATTTTCTTAGTTCTTCTGATAATTATCAGCAAGAGGGAACGTACTTAATGGCTACACATCTTACTTTTCTGGGACCTGGTAGTTTAATTTTTAATTAAAATCTTCATCCAAACTCTTCACTTCAGCAAATATGATTTAATGGGTTAAGACACTGCCTTCACGTGGTTTATAGTCTGGAGGAGGAGACAGACACGAAGTTCTTATTTAGAGTCCTACCCAGGCATGTGGTTTGGTCTATGCCAGTTTACCAACTGGGAGTTTGTCCAACATACGAAGATGGGCTATAAGAGTGGGCTACTGGTCCTGGGGTACCGAGGTTAGAGCACGCGCATGTGAGTGAGGTCCAGCAGGCCTTCGGTGCATACCTGCGGCCAATGCCATTGGCTGTACTTTGAAAGGTTCCACCAGTAACAAGCACACCACGCAGACCCTGCTCTCCCCCTTCCTCAGGCGCAAAGCGAGGGAGTCCGATAGTGTGGGTCAAGCTTCGGGTCACCGTATCCCCACGCGGTCCTGCGGGGCCTGTCTCCTGCAGGGAGCTAGTCCACAGATCCCACAGTAAGGAGCTCCGAGAGGGCACGTAACGTCCCTTCTCAGAGCGTTTTGAGAACTCCAAAATGAAGACGCTCTGATACCTCTCTTAAAATTGGCCTTTACACATTTCTTTTAATTTTTTTTTTATTTATTTTTGAGAGAGAGAGAGAGAGAGAGACAGGACATGAGCTGGGGAGGGGCAGAGAGAGAAGGAGACAGAACCCAGAGCAGGCTCCAGGCTCCGAGCTGTCAGCACAGAGCCTGACATGTGGCTTGAACTCAAGAACCCTGAGATCCAGACCTGAGCCGAAGTCGGCTGCTTAACCAACTGAGCCGCCCCGGCGCCCCCCACATTCTTAATAAAGCAAGATGGATGCTCACAGGGCTGAAAGCCTCCTGCAAGGTTGTCCTTCCCGTGGGGGATGTGGAGCAGTGCCTCCGTGAGGAGAGCACCATGTCAGCTTTGCCGAAGGCCTTGTAGCTCCAGCAGAGACAGAAGGTCAAATTTAAGGGCAAGGAAACGAGGTTATGAATACACAGGCGGATAATTTCACTCCTGTCAGCTGTCCAAAACAGAGAGATGCCCACAGTGCTCTGTGAACACATGAGGTTTCCTGCCCAGGCCGGCGAGGCTGCCTGGACGGGGGTGGAGAGAAATCTTCCCAGGATAGGTGAGCCCAGTCTTCAAATGTTGGTAGTTAACCAGGAGCGGCAGGAAGTCAAGGTTCAAAGAAGGAAGAACTGCATGAGCAAAGACACAGATCTGGGAATTAGAATTCTGTGAATCAGGGAGCCCTAAATGTAGCTGGCAGTCATGAAAATGTGTATTTAAAGGGTAATACCATTCTCTCTCAGTTTTTTCAGCGACCTCTTTATTGTCAGCCAGTGAATTCAGAACTTCAGTACCTGTCTAAACACGGCTACAGCAGGTGTTTGCAGCCACTCGCTGATCTGAGAAGAGGTCAGAGCAAAAGAGGGACATTGAGTTTCACAAACAGTCTGGGTGTCTCTGATGCACTGGGCGCGCCTTTCCTCTCCCCCTAGAGTAAAAGCTCCATGACACAGGGCTTCTGTCTGGTTCACGGCGCCGTCTCCCAACAGCTGGAACAGAAAGTCTGGTGTCTGCAGCTATGGCTGTCTGGTGATGCAGTAAAAAGTAGGGATTCCGTGGTAGCTGGGGCCGAGCTGATGCCCGTCCTCACAGAACTGGCACGCTAGCCCGGGGGTTTGAACCTGGGACCGGGAGAGGTGTTGTAAACTTGTATGGAGGAAACAAAAAGGGCGTCTTTATTTTCCCTAGGCTGGAACTGAAACTGAGCATTCAGTTTAGTTATGAATATAGGCCACAAACCATAGACGTATTAATAGTCCCTGTAACTTTGTTACCATTAAAAATCACAGACAATTTCATATTTCATTTCAGTCTTTTAAATGCCTGAAAATATACTTTTTGCTTGACTTGATTTTTTAAGCTGTTTACGGTGGACATACCACTAGGTTTTATTACTTAATGTATTAATAAGGAAGCAAGTATATTATGATATCATCAATTTATTTTTTTAATTTTTAATGTTTTATTCATTTTTGAGAAAAAGAGAGACAGAGTGTGAGCAGGGGAGGGGCAGAGAGAGAGGGAGACACAGAATCGGAAGCAGGCTCCAGGCTCTGAGCTGTCAGTATAGAGCCCGACGCGGGGCTCGAACTCACAAACCACCAGATCATTACCTGCACTGAAGTCAGAGGCTCAACTGACTAAGCCACCCAGACACCCCTTGATATCATCAATTTAGTTTTTACTTTGAAATTGTATTTCAACAAAACTGTTTTGTTACCCTAAGTAATTTATCTAATGCATTTAGAAACGTTATTCTGAGAATGGAACCGCAGACCTCCCCGGATGTTCCTTACACGCATGACACCAGCATCGTGAATTACTTCCCCCTAGACCTGGAGTTCTTATTCGGTGCTCTGGGAAGGGTCCCGAGTGGGGAAGCGTAAGACGGAGTCACCGCACCCGCGTGGGGCAGACGGGGTAGTCTGGTGGGGACTCCCGGAGAAGTCGTGCCCGGTGGTCGCCCCTGGGTATGGGCATGTTCAAGGAACTGAAGGAGGCTTGTCTGCCCAAGAGCGAGGGTGTGCGTGTGTGGGGAAGACGGTATGGGGGTGTCGGAAGAGCATGTATAACTGATGCCGAGGTAAGTAAGACTCGGAAGAGTTTGCGCGGTATTCCGAGGATGAGCTTTGAAGCTGCTTGTGCGTTTTAGAAACTGAAAGGAAAAGACGCCCCGGAGGCCGTCGATGCCAGGACGGGCTCGCACACGTTCAGCAGGGAGAGCAAGCCGCGTGCTGGAGTCTTCCGGGGAGATCCGCGAGTCCCGCACTGCCGTCGGGAAAGCGCGCACTGCGGAAACAGCGTGGCCCGCGCCCGTCGGTGCTCCCGAGTCTGCATACGGGCTCTGCCGCTGTCGGGAGCGGCGCAGCGCGGCCGGCTGCTGCGTGCGCGCCGCCAGTGACTCCGCGCGTCCCCGTGAGAGCGCGCGGCGGGGGCTTGGGGACGCAGCAGCCAGCCCTCTGCTGCGGGACCGTCTCTAATCGTTATTCTAAGCGTCCAGTTTGGACATCGAGGTTTCTTGATAAGCCATACCATTGTACAAGGGCATTTATGTAAGCTGCTTCCGTTCTAATTTTATCTTTAGCCAAATCCTCTCTTTTCTGTACTGTTTGTTCCTCAGGATGCAATTCAGTGTTTTCATCCATTCCTTCCAACTTTCCCATTAGCCTAAAATCAAATGCGGTACGTTGTTTGCCAAGATTGTCCCAGATTTTGCTCTTTGTAGCAATGTGTTCATTTATTTGGGTACTTTCTGTTGATTAAATGTTAAACTGCTGTGTTCTTTTCAAACCCTACAAAGCATGCTGCAACTTTGGGTTTTTTTTTATATAGGATCATTTTTATATATTATTTTATACAACATTTATAACATTATTATTATTCTATATGTTGGAGACAAGGGCGCTTTAGAAACTGGGAACTGGCCTCTTAAACGCACCTAGTTTCCTGGCCGCCTGGGTGGCCCAGTGGTTAAGTGTCTGACTTTGACTCGGGTCATGATCTCACAGTTTGTGAGTTCGGGCCCTGTGCTGGCCTCTGTGCTGTCAGCGCGGAGGCAGCTCTGGATCTTCTGCCTCCCTCCCTCCCTCTCTCTCTGCCCCTCCCTTGCTCATGCTCTGTCTCTCTTTCTCCCTGTACCTCTCAAAAAAGAATATTAAGAAAAAATAAAGCATCTAGTTTCCACTGTAACTCACCTCAGGAATATCAGTCCTCACTGTAGTCATCGTTTCCTGAAGCCGGTAAACATCGTAATGACTCCGTTTACCCGCTGAGCTTGACCTCACTCAGCGTGTGGCTCCTCCATCCTCCTGTGGGGCGTGAGAAGACCAGTAGGCCGTGGGGAATTACTTAGAGTATCAACCCCGGGGGACTGGGGGGAAAAAAAACGAGAAGGAAAAATTACCTTCTTTACAAAATAAAGTGACTGAAAGTAAATCAAGTTAACTCTGTTTTCCTCCGAGCGTGTTTAAAGTTCTTGTACCAAACTTATGCTGAGCAGCTGACGGACGTTTCCACAGCTGCTGCCGCTTCTGTCTGAGGGAGAGCCGATGGAGGGCTCGTTTTGGGTTCTGACGGTGGCTGACACACCAGGTGGCCTTAGTTGTAGGTGTACAACGTAGTGATTCCCGTCTCTCTACTCTGCGCCGTGCTCGCCGCAAGTGTGGCCGCCGCCTGTCCCCACAGCACTTACAGCACCGTCAGCCGTATTCCCTCCGCGTGCCTTTGCCTCCGTGACTTGGGCCACAACTAGAAGACCGTCCATCCCTCTCCCCTTCCCTCACGTTGCCCGTCTCCCCACAGCCCTCCCTCCAGGTGACCGTCAGTTTGCTCTGTGTGTACATGTCTGATGGTATTCGTCTCTCTCTGACCTACCCCACCTAGCTCAGTACCTCTGGGTCCCTCCGGCTTGTCGCAAATTGCTTCCGTGTCTCGGCTTTTTGTAGACAAGGCTGCGGTGCGCACAGGGCTGCTGGCTTTTTGGATGAGTCGTTTTGTCTCGTTTGGGTAAATGCCTCCTGGCGGGATTGTTGGACCACATGGTATTTCCGCTTCTCGTTTTTGAGGAACCTCCGCACTGCTCTGCGTGGCGGCCGTAACAGTTCACGCTCCCGCCGGCAGCACGCAGGCTCCTTTTGCTGCGCGTCCTCGTCAGCACTTGGTATTTCTTGTCGTCTTTAGCTCAGCCACTCTGACAGGCGTGAGCTGATGTCTCCTTGTGGTTTGGGTTTGCATTTCTCTGACGATTCGTGATGGTGAGCATTTTTCCGTGTGACTGTTGCCTCTCCGTATGCCTTCTTTAGAAAACTATCTGTTTGGGTCTTTTGCCAATAATCACATTGTTTTTCTGTTGTTGAGTTATATAAATTCTTTATATAGTTTGGGCATATTAGCCCCATATTGAACATATCATTTGCAGGTATCTTCTCCCCCTCGGTAGGTTGCCATTTGTTTCATTGATGATTTACGGTTTCTATAATTTGCCTTTCTTTTCCGTTGGTAATGGGAAGAAAGAAGCCTAAAACGGATCAGACACTATGCAGAAGGCAGTGCGTTAGAAGCACTGACATATAAGAACTACTAAAGAATTTGTGTTTAGGTGAGAAGCAGCACACAAACGAAGCCCACTGTCACTGCCGGGTTACAGAGTGAAGACTTCAGGAGTGGTGTGCCCCTTCAGAAGATAATTATGATATATGTGTACTTAACAAAATCAAACTGTTTTGTTTCTATGAAGTGAATAATCCCAAAACTTGATTATACAGTGAGCTTTTGGGTCTATGATTAGCTCTGAGTCTCAATTTACCACTGCATGGAGTCTCAGTTCTTCTGGTTTTTCTTGGAATACCACCACCGCTGTATTAAAACGTATTCCCTAATTTCACCCTTGATTCATTCTAATTAGTCAGGCCTCCAGCATCCTTCCAGCGGAACTCACGTTTGTTCCCATAATCTGGCTCCATATCACCCATCGCTTAAGTCAGCGTAATTAGGCCACCTTTTTAAAACCCTAATGGATTCCTTTATATCACGCTCACTTCCCCGTCTTGAGACTTGTAATCAGCACCACACCACTGGCCATCAATTATAGGCCGAGTCCTGCTCTTTACTGATGGTTTCTTCTGGTCTCCAGAAAGAATGCAAACTTCACGTCCTCGTGCCGTCTCGACTACAGCATAGAGCTCCGGGCGTTTACTGAGGCGCTCGCTGACCAAAATCTGAGCAACAGAAATTACGTGAATTTTTGGAACAAGATAATGCTAAGTTTGAATTCTTTCTCCTCTCTTGATTTATTTAACCAGTATTTATGGAGAACCTACCACGTGCCAAGAAGTATTCTAGATGTGGCAGTAAAAGCAGAGTAAGTGCAAGCTTATGTACACAAAACCACACTCACAACAAAAACAACACCATGCTCTCTACCCGCGGGCCTTGCATTCATGTAGAAGAGGCAGATAATAACAAAGACATGTCAGATAATAGATCAGCAAAGAAAAAATAATAATAACGCAGAGAACAGGGATATGAAGGAGGGTGGGGTCACCTGTGGAGGTAACTTTGGGGAAAATTTGAAGGAAGTGAGTTGAGCTTACCCTGCGAACATCTGTGGGAACTTTTCAGGCAGGAGAAACATCAGGCGCAGACATCTGAGTGAGAAAGCACCTTCTTTCAGCTCTTACGGAACAGCGACAAAGCAAGGTGCCCAGAGAGAGAGAATGAGGAGAAGAATAGGAAGTCAGCTCAAAGAGTTGATGGATGCTTTCTTACATGGGACTCTGCATGGAGTTCATTTCGAATGAAAAAATAAATGACCTAATCTGACTTACATTTTAATGAGCTCTCTCTCATTACTCCATGGGACAGGGCAGAAACAGGACATTTCAGACCAGGCAAGAAATCCACAGACTGACTCTGGGAATAGTCAGAAGTGGTCAAGTTAGTAATAGATTTTGAAGGTGGAGACAATAGAACTTGATACTGCGGGGTGTAAGGGAAAAGCAGGGATCACCAGGGATCACCAGGGACATTAAGCTTCTAGGTTCTAGCAACCAGCAGACAGAATCGTGATTACTGAGATGAAGGCACATGGGAGAACATTTGTGGGGAGTAGAGGAGAGCTCCCATTCTGACATGTTAATTTCGAGGTCCTTATTTGTTAAATCACCAAGTGGAGATGGTTAAGTAGAAAGATATGTCGGTCTAAAATTCAGAAAGGAGGACCAGAATGAAGATAGAAATTTGGGATTTATTTCCATTAAGATGGTATTTAAAGCCACCTGTAGAGAGTGTCAGCCCCTAGACAATAAGGACAGGAAAAAGAGAGAGAAAGAGAGAGAGAAATCAAAGTCATGAACTCTGCCCTGAGTCATTGTGATCCATAGAGATAGAAGAAATGAAAAGGAAACAACAAAGAGACTGAGAAATGAGTGACTAGAAAGATAGAAAGAAAACTGGGTGAGTGCGGTAGTTCTAGGTGCCGAGCCTCAAATGGTTTCAAGGAAGAGTAACCAACTGGGTAAAATGCTATTTGTAAGTCCAGTAAGATTAGGTCTGAGAAATTCCCATTGGATTTAACAACATGGTGGTCATTGGTGAGCTTCACTAGAGCAGTTTTGCTGGAGGGAGTGAAAACCTAACTTGAGTGTGATCACGTAAGCACAGAAAGAGAATTTGAAGACAGCAAAAATAAAGGACTCCTCCAAGGAGTTTTGCTATCAAGGGGAAGATAGAAATGAGACAGTAGCTGGAGGGAAAGTGGGATTAAGATATGGGAGACATAAGAGTGTATCTATAAGCTGACAAATGATCAGTAGAGAGGGTAAAAATGGTGATGCTGGAGACAAAGGAGAGCATTTCTGGAGATATCCTTGAATAGGCAAGTTCCGGATGGATCTAGGGTATCATAGAGGACTCTGTCTCACCCCGGAGTCCAGATCATTCACCCATAGCAAGAGAAGAGAGAAGAGGCTTGTGAAGTTCTTTTCTAAAAACTTCAATTTTTAGATAAAACCAAAGCTATGATCAGCTGCTGAAATTGACAATATGGAAAATTTTTGGTATATTTGAGGAAAGAGAAGAAAAGATTTAAAAATCATCTAAAAGAATAGGAAAGAGAATGGAGTAGGGAGATAGAGTATGATTTTCAGACACCTTTAAAGGGAGATGAGTGGGTACGGTCTGAGTTTTTACCTTGCCACATTTAGCAATATGGATATAGGCTCAGAGTGATGAAGCTGTATTTCATCTGGGCTGCAATTTTGTTAAATGAATATAATAAAAGAGGTAGAATAAGTTGAGGGTGTCTACAAGTATAATTATTGCCACATTATCTACAATAGCCAAAGTATGGAAGCAGCCTGAGTTTCCATTAATAGGTAGATGAATGGATAAGAAAGCTGTGGGGTGTATGTATACACACAAAGATGCACACACAGCAGAATATTATTCAGCCATAAAAAAGAAAGAAATCTTAGGGCACCCGGGTGGCTCAGTTGGTTGAGCGTCTGGCTCTTGATTTCGGCTCAAGTCATGATCTCATGGTCAAGTCCTGCATTGGGTTCTGTGTTGACAGTGAGGAGACTACTTCACATTCTCTGTCTCCATCTCTCTATGCCCCCACTCTTGCTTTCTCAAAATAAATAAATAAACATTTTTTTTAAAAAAGAATGAAATCTTGCCATTTGCAACAATGTGCATGGATTTAGAGAGTATAATGCTAAGGGAAATAAGTCAGAGAAAGATAAATACCATATGATGTCACTCAAGTGGAATTTAAAAAAGAAAAGAGCAAAGAAAAAAAGAGAGAGAAACCAAGAAGCAGACTCTTCACTATAGAGAACAGACCAGTGGTTACCAGTGGGAGGGATGAGGGGTGGGGGAAGTAGGTGGAGATTGAGATTACACTTATCATGATGAGCACAGGGTTATATATGGGAGTGCTGAATCACTATATTGTACACCTGAAACTAATGTAACACTGTGTGTTCACTATTCTGGAATTAAAATTAAAAACTTAATTAAAAACAAAAAGGAATTGTGGCTCAAAAAATATGGTGAATTGGCCAAGGTCATCCAGCAAGTTAAAAGCAGAACCCAGGTCTACCTGACTGAAGAGTCTGTGCTCAGGTGTGTTAACATCACATCTAAATTTCTGGCATATAAAATCTAGTTCAGATCTCAGTTCCTTATTTCTGCCCTTTCCCTGTAACTAGCCCTCCTGAGCTCTGCTGTGTCTGTCTCTCTCTCTCTCGCTCTCCACCTTCTAGAGAAGTATTAGTCCTAGGTTCTGCTACCTTTCCTTCCAGGTCCTGCCCTCATCTCTTCCAGAGATAAGGCAAGAAAACACTTAAGGACAATAAGGGGCAGAGCCAAAGCTGCAGGAACAATGGATTGATGGCTCTATTGGGGTCAAAGGATTGTTGGAGTATGGCGCTAGAGAGAACCGGTTGGAGGGACAGCAGGTAGAGTTTAGAGAGTGACTGACTGAAGTTGATATTATATACGGAATGCAGTTTTTAATGAGTGTCAAGACTAGAACCATTGGAGTGAGTGCCTACAGTGCAATCGGGTAAAACCAAGATCGCCGGAAAAAAGAAGTAACAAAACGGAGACAGCCTATGTTAACACTGGGATCACAGTTGATTAACTATAACCCGGCAAGTTGCTTACTTACACTTTGTGCGCCTCATTTCCTTATTTCCACTACGGTATTCTCCATGGGGGGAAACCTTCAGATGAAAACACCGAGTAATAAATAATAACAACTGCTACTTATTCCAGTGCACGAGTACCATGCTCATTATTAGTGACACCAACCAGGGAATAAACTATCTGGAGGGTGATTTTGACTCAAAGTGAGAAAGAACTTTGTAACAATATGTGTAATGAAAACGGATTGAGTTTCTTGGTAGCCGTTGTGTTTCTGATCACCTGGAGGTGTGCAGGGAGGATCTCATGGCACCTAGCCAAAGCGGTCACAGTACTGAGAGCGTGATACCCGGCTCTGAGTCACAAGGGAGAAGACCTGCCGAATAGCAGCACTGTAAGGCTCGTAAGTTGAAGAGAAGGCCAGCATCTGGGGTGCCAGTTCCAGCACAACCAGGCACGCAGTTAGTGGGGATTCAAGGAAGGGAATGACTTCACAAAGGCCCAGATGGACAGACGGCCTGCCTGGGTCCAGATGGGCAGATGCTTCCCCATCAAGGAGATTCGTCAGTCTGGCCAGTGACCCAAAACAAACTTACAGGGCATCTGAGGTCCAGAGACTGTCAGTGGCGGAAAGGCACATAAGAACAGAAAACAAGCAAACAGAGCGTGATGTTCCAGAGCAAGAACCCATCTGCTGGTAGAAAACCAGATGCAGAGCCACAGTGGCAGTGTGGACGAGATGGTGAAATGGAGCTTCTCTGCACACCTGTGTCAGAGATGAGGCCGCCTCCGTGAGATTTAGAGCCGCCCAAGACAGCTGCGTCCTGGCAGGGCGAGGACGAGTAGACCCACGTTAATGCACTCCGGTAATCTCATCAGTGGCCTGGCCATCAACAGCTAGAAGGTAGTAGCTAATTGAACTCTGGACCTGAAATGAGAAAAGGGAAGAGAAGAGAAGAGAGAAAAGAAGAAAAGAAAAGAGGAAAGAAAAGAAATAAAATATAGGTCTGAGATACAATCAAGCCTATCAATAAAGTTAATTTTTAACTGTAAATATATTTCAGTCTATTTCAAGAGATACGATATTTTCTCTCTTCTACTCAACAATTAGTGAAGCTATTGAAATGTTTCCTAGGTAGCTCAGGTCATGATCTCACGGCTCGTGAGTTCGAGCCCTGCGTCAGGCTCTGTGCGGACAGCTCGGAGCCTGGAGCCTGCTTCGGATTCTGTGTTTCCTTCTCTCTGCATCTCCCCTGCTCATGCTCTGTCTCTCTCTCAAAAGTAAATAAACATTCAAAAAAAAATTTAAAAAAAAGAAATGTTTCCTAGATAATGCTTATTAAATCAAAAATATATTTTTACCATCTGATTTCACTCCTATGTGAAATCTAATAAAGAAAACAAATTAATAAACAAACAAAAAGCAGAGTCACACCTATAAATACAGAGAAAAATTAATGGTTGCCAGAGGGCAGAGGGGAAGGAGGACAATCACAATGGGTGAAGGGCAGTGGGAGATTCAGGCTTTCACCTGCAGAACGAGAAAGTCACAGGCATGAAAAGCACAGCATAAGGAATAGTCAGTGATCTTGTAATGGCCATGTATGGTGACAGGTGGTAGCAATACTTGCTGTGGACATAGCATGACATACAGACAATTGGAATCACTATGTCCAACAGCTGAAAGTGTGTAACGTTGTGTGTCAACTATACTCAAAAATAATTTTTTTAAAGAAATCTTTACAAATGAAAACATTGGGTATTTCTTTAGTGTTCCCCAAGATTGTTTTTCTTTACAAGTATATTGGATACAACTTTCTTACTAAAATGCATCCAACAGGTTCATTAATTTTAAAATTTACATCACTGAAAATTATTTTTAATTTGCTTTTAAAATAGATTTTTGATAGCTATATTTTATTTATTTTTATGACACTTATATTAGGAATATTAATTTGCTTCTTTTAAAATAGATTTTTGATAGCTATATTTTATTAATTTATGTTTATGACACGTATTAGGAATATAAACATTTTTTAAGAGGAATATAAATCTCATTATAATATTTGCTATATAATTTTATTATTTCCATAAAATTTTTTTAGAGTCAGCATAACAAAGAGCATGGGCTTTACAGTTCAGATAGAAAATAAGGGTGAATCTTGGCACTCTCATTTCCTAGCTCTACAAATTTTGGAAAGTTTCTTACATTTGCTAAAACTCTATGTAGTCATCTGTTAAATGGGATTGAGAGCTCCCACTTCAATAGGTTGTTCTTAGAATCCATAGGTAATACATCTTGGTCAGGATTTAAATATATTCTACCTTCCTGGTCTAAGAGTCTTTCTTTTTCACTGAATTTCTCTGTGTTCCTTCAAGTATATGCAAACGTATTCAAAACAACTGTCTTCTAGCTACGGTATTACTGTTTGTGGTTTGTTTGTTTACATTTTGACCACTTTCAGTCATTTCTTTTTTTTTTTAACTTTTTTTAACGTTTATTTATTTATTTATTGTTATTTTTTTTAACGTTTATTTATTTTTGAGACATAGAGATAGAGCGTGAGCAGAAGGAGGGCAGAGAGAGAGGGAGACACACAATCCGAAGCAGGCTCCAGGCTCTGAGCAGTCAGCACAGAGCCCGACGTGGGGCTCGAACTCACAGACCGCGAGATCGTGACCTGAGCCGAAGCCGGCCGCTTAACCTACTGAGCCACCCAGGCGCCCCCAGTCATTTCTTAACTATTCCTCCCACTTCTGGCAACCACCAATCTGTTCTTTTTAATCTAGGAGGTCTGGTTTTTTAGGGGGTTTTTTTTTGGATTTTTTAAATTACACTTGTAAGAGAGATCAACCGTGTCTTTTTCTTTCTGATTGGTTTGACTCAGCCTGATGCTCTCAAGGTCCAACCATGTTGTCACAAATACGTACACATAGATGTTTGCGTACAGTATTTTGTATAAGAATCCTATGGGTGATAAACTTCATAAAGCATAACAAAAGTTATTTATTATGCATGCTAATGTGACAATAAAATTACACTGAAAGTTAATTATTTGTTTTAACTTCATTAAGGCATAATTGAGGTAATTAAATCCATATACTTTTCTGAGCAATATTTTAAATCACTGTTCATGAATAGCTAAGTAAGTTGAAGGGCTATTTCCATCATAATTGTTAATTAGTTAAGCAATACACGTTGTATACCTTCCAGATAAAGAACACTCTATGAGTTCCTAATGAGTTTTGTTTGAGGCTTCAAAAATGTAGATGTGTGCTTGTCTCCCAGTAAGCTTACAGTACAAGTACAGTTCGTAGATTGAATAAATAGTCTAACTGGTGCTGTCCCCCAAAAAAGTAGAGAGCCATGGTGACCAATATCCTGAAGGTTACAACAGAGTATACTTCTGTCCTGACTTGTGTGTTTGACATTTCCTAGATTTAAAAAAGCCTAAAAGTATATTTGAAGATGAAAGAGATATGAAATTTGAGCATAAAAAATAACCTCTCCGTTTGCACTGTTTGGCAACTTTATGCAGAAGGCATGTTCCCTTCCCTGTTATTGACGTGACATTTGTTTATGGTGAAGACTGTTGATCTAGTGGTCTACTCATGCGCTACACACAGCGGAAATGCTACTAGACACCCTGATTGATATATAACCTCTTAAAATAATTTCACTTAGATTCTGAAAAAAATAAACCTGATTATTAGAAGTATATTATGATTTAAAGGTGTCTTCGGTTTTCCTTAATAAGCATAATTTTCTGGACATTAAGTGTTCTTGGTTCCATTTAATTAAAACACACACACACACACACACGCACACTAGATCATTCTCGGGAATGACACATGTTTTCTTAAAGGAAGAAAAGCAGAATCACCTTCCCACCAGCTATTTCAAGCCATGAATTGTATTGACACAGACAGAGATAAGATGTATTTTGGCCGTGCACTCTGGCACAGGTACATGGCACAAGGAGATCTCGGTAAGGATTGTTAGAGATGTCAGGAGGGTGACCGAATCCTAGCCAATTATGACTGGTTGGAAGAAGGAGGAAACTGTTAAAAAAATAATAATTTTACATGGATGATTGCACAATTTTAAAATTCCAGGAGCATGGTAGTAGCTGGTGGTAAGCTAATGGCCTTCATTTTTTTTAACCACTGTCTGTTACTTTGAATGGTTGAAAAGTATGCTTTACTTGAAAACTCTTCCTGTGTGAAAACCACATGGGAAATGTATTCGATGTGAAGATCATGGCAAAGGTATTTTCAATTAAATGACTGGAACACAGCACTTTGCCTTTTTCCAAGGAGAACATAAAAATGACTCTATGGGGAAAAAACTACCCTGTGTGTGTGAGAGTATAATAGACAAATACACTTCCCAGGTTCTCTGTATCCTCCTAAGCTACAGCTACTGATTTCAGAGATTTTTCCTCTTTCAGACAAAGAATTTTTAAATTTCAAACAGTTTTATTTTAGGTTGAGAATTTGGTTGCTAATACTTTAATTCTTTGTTGCATTGATTACTTTAAGCTGGCCTTCCCATGTTGTGTGTGTGTGTGTGTGTGTGTGTGTGTGTGTGCGCGCGCGCACGAGTGTGTGTGTGTGATGTGGTATCTATTCAGGAAGAAGTAGGAATGCTAACAAGGAATCAGAGCAGTGTTTTATTGTAAAGTCTGTGTTACTTATTTAATGTAATTCATCTGCGAAAGATTCATCAGGGAACAAAAAATAGGTCGTTTATGGCCTGGTCAGACTACCCACGTGCCTGCAATTGATGATTAAGAGGGAAAACATGAACAACTAAGTCCAAAATGGCTTTCGAGTCAGTCTAAATGTTCAAAGTGCCCAACCAGTGTGAGCTTAAGCTGATAGGGAGAAATTACAAAAGCACTGGGAAATGGCTACAAGAAGAGGAAACTGTATCAGAAGCCAGAGTTTAAAATTACAAGAGCAAAACTGCTTGTCAAAGTCAAAGCATTGTCATAAGATAAATGGCTCAGTTAAAGGAATACAACATAAAAGTCAAAATCGAAAAATCTAGAATGTTAAAGGTCAGTGTTTGTGACCAGCTGCACTTCCCCCTGGCTCTGGGGTTTCCTGACTGTAGTAATTGCTAATAGCTTGGGAGGTTCTCCCATCTGCAGACATTTACATTTTAATGCGGATTTGTGAAATTTTAAAAGCCTGCTAGACACTAAGTGTATATTCCAGTATTAAAGGACAGAATGTCAAACTATGTTAAGGTTATTCTGTGGCAGAGAGCCTTCCTTCATAACCCATAAATGTGGCATAACTGGAAACCAAGGGCCTGACCTAAGAGTTCCATTTAATCAGGAAATTTAGGGGGGAAAAATGACATTATCTAAGAAGCAAAGATGAGAAGGAAAGATTTGGGCCTTGAGATAGTACAGAACCAAAGCAATGTGTAATTGCAGAAGAAGAATTCAAAGCTATCCTAATTTTTTTAACCCAGTATAAGTAATTCATCTTTCTTTCTTCCTTACCCATCTTAGATCAATAATTGTAGGATTCTGTTTTTTTTAATGTAAAACATTTAAACTTTTAGTTAAGGAAGAAGAACTGAACATCTTTCTCCAATACCCTCCCTCAAGTGACAGGTAGATGGATAAATAAATGGTGAGATGTGGTCATAAAAGTACTCGAACGATGGGAATGAGGAGGCAATGAAATTGGGGGTGGGGGGCTGGAAAGCAGGGAGGTTCCAAGAATTTGACTTAGCAGGACACTGGGAGCTGGTGCCAAGTGGAAACAGGAAGATAGACCAAAGGCGGGACAGTCAGAAGTCCAGACCCCACTAAGAAGGTTCAAGAAGGGAGATCCCAATTTCATTGAAAAGAGAACACCTCTGGGGCTGGAAATGGGTATACTGGTTGAAAGTATACTTTAAATAAATAAATAAATATCCACACTCCTTGTTCCTTTCCTAAGTCATTTGTCCATGTCCTACGCCATGCAAATCTGGATGTATACTTTCTAAAGAGATCGATGCAAAAATATTCTAGACTTTAGGACATGAAGCAGAGTTTAGGGAAGATGTGCCATGGTGAAAACAGGCTGTGAAATGAAATTCTACATATTGAATGGTAATCCCCCTTTTAGTCAGCTTTTTAGTGCCTTATTTATAAATGCCCAACCGGAAAATTATTCATCCAAATAAAACCAAAAAGAAAATAATTTTGAAGTAAAGTAATTTCAGTTCAGGAAGCCAAAGAATACTTCAAAACACATCTGTTCAGAGATAAGAGAGGATGCTGTGTATGTATGAAACAAGAACAGGACACCACTAAACAGGAATGTTCAGAGGACAACAAAAGCAAAGAGCTCTTGAAAAGTAAAAATAAGACGACAAAAGCACAAAAAGAAATATAAAAAAGAAGGATAGCTTGGCAAAATCTCTTAGAAGCTGCAACCAAGAGGCAAAGAAAGGAAAAATAGGAGTGGGAAACTTCAGAAAAGTTCAGAATCAGTATATGACACCCAATGTCCAAATAAGAGGAATTCCAAAAGGAGAACAGAGAAAACTAAAAGTTTCATAGACTCCAAGTATAAGAATTTCCAAACTGAACAGATCCACAGACAGTTTGGCACAATGAATGGAAGGGAAAACGCTAGTCTTCTTCACATCCTCATGTAATTTGAGAATGCGGACAATGATGAGAACATGCTAACAGCTTCCAGAGTGGGTAATAAAGTGGCCTACTACAAATAACCAGTAATAAAATAACACAGTGTATTGATCTTATTCCGAACTATTATAGTTACATTAGAAAGAAGAAAATAGAGGTAAGAGTCAAGATAGCTCAATTTTCACCTTTCATGACAAAAAGTTGGTCGGTAATGTTTAACGTGGAAAAAAAGGCCAAGAAAATAGCAGTATAAGTATGATATTCAGAACTTAAATATTTAGATATTTAGAATTAAGTCAAAAGCTGTCAGGGGTTACCATGGCTTTGAAGGGATTTTTGTCCTAATATTTCACTAATTATCGAGTCTAACTCTGTTCATTCTTATTCAGAGATTTTGGTTAATTTTAAAATAGCTCTCCTTATTCTGTCCCTGCTCTCATCATTTTTCTTCATGTTTTTCTGGATTCTTTGCTTACCTCCTTCATTTTCTGGATATTTCTCACAGTTATCTTCTATATAACTTAAGATAATCTCTATCCGTTA
Organism: Paguma larvata; assembly: GCA_030068075.1. Lineage (NCBI taxonomy): Eukaryota > Metazoa > Chordata > Mammalia > Carnivora > Viverridae > Paguma > Paguma larvata. The sequence continues at coordinate 30,783,254 of CM057831.1, forward strand.
CTTTTTAACTGTTTTCAACATTAATTTCTTTTCATTTTTTTTAAGGTTTATTTATTTTTTGAGAGAGAGAGAGACAACGCAAGTAAGGGAGGGGCAGAGAGAGAGGGAGACACAGAATCTGAAGCAGCTCCAGGCTCTGAGCTGTCAGCACAGAGCCCGATGCGGGGCTCGAACTCACAAACCACGAGATCAGGACCCGAGCCGAAGTCAGATGCTTAACCAGCTGAGCCACCCGGGCGCCTCTCAGCATTAATTTTATTTGGTCTATTTCAGTTTTCATCCTGTGATCATTTCTGTCGACCCTGTCTTGTTCTACTTAAATATTTTTTAATATTTATTTAAATGTTTAAAAAACTATTTGTAGAAATTATTTTTTAAGGTATTAGATTTAATTAAAGAGATATTTTCTCCTCTTTCTACAGTGTATTCTTTTTTGTGTGTGTGCTAGGAATATTTTCCATGGATCTACTATTACTGTTTTCTGTTTCTTCATCCATGAGTTCAATTCTTCGATCTTTGTTTTAGGTTTCCATCAATCTTGGAGGACTATTTTAAAACTCATCCCTTAGTCCTGGTTGAAATAGAAAAGTCTACCCAAGTCTAGGACCAGAGGGGAAAAGATAAACAATAAAGGGCGGGGAGGAATTTTTAATTATGTTGTTTTTTTTTTCTCTATGGCCCAAGAGCTCAGAGTCCTTTTTCTCTGGATCCAAGGTTAGAAGGCAGACTGGGGAAAAAATGCAAGTAGAGATCCATTTTCCCTGGAAAAAGTTATGGTACGAAACTCAGAATTTGTAACAGTCTCTATCCTTCTCCGTTGTCACTTGATCTAAAATATTTTAATGATGATAAAGCAGTTGAGGAATGGCAAGATCTTTACTCATAGCTGTAATTCACTCCTTTCTCCAGAAACGAGAAAAACAGAGGGGCGGCAGGCCAACACACAAATTTAAACTAAGTGGATAGAGATTTTTGATCAAAAGTGTATTTTAATCCATCTTTTCCTCAAATATGAATAAATGCCAGTGTGTAGCCTGTCTTGCAAGTCATAAAATACAGAGTCAATCTCTATCTCCTGAAATTTAAAAATAAGGGCTAGGTTTAAAGTATGTTAACTAAGAAAAAATAAAATATGAATAACAAATGGGAAGCAAAAATAGTCTGCAGCTAATTCATTATATAACCACCAACGTGGAGTTTAATGCATTCTGAGGGAAAGCAAATAGTGTTACAAATTCGTGGTGTAAAGGCTCATACTTAAAATTTTCTTTCAGATGATGACCAAATCAAGGTGATGTTTGATCCATCAGTCACCGTTTGTGAAGAGTTCGCAGGGATTTAAGGATATGCTTTTGCAGGGATTTAAGGATATGCTTTGCTGCCTGTTACAAGAAAGTGCAGCTCATGGATTTCCACTGGTTCTTAGTCTGTTCATGGATTCCTCACCGTTGCCCTGCACTGGTGAAAACAGCTTTCATTTTGCTTTGCTTTTCTGGACTTCATCCATCTAGCCTGGAGCTGAAACTTGAGGCTTTCAGGGTAGAGCATCTTGGCATCTTTGAATTCAAACATGTAACTTCTGAATGCTTTATTTTCCACCAGAAATAAGAACAATAATGGAATAGATTCCTTAAAAAAAAAAATAGTGACTTGGGGCGCCTGGGTGGTTCAGTCGGTTAAGCACCCAACTTCAGCTCAAGTCATGACATCACGGCTCCTGAGTTCAAGCCCCACGTCGGGCTCTGTGCTGACAGCTCAGAGCCTGGAGCTGCTTCGGATTCTGTGTCTCCCTCTCAGAGCTAATGGTCTGTCTCTGTCTCTGTCTCAAAAATAAACATTAAAAATATTTTTTAAAAGCAACCTAATAAATGTTCGGCATTATATAACTGTCACTCATGCATTTCTTTTAAAAATTTAAAAGTAAAGGCTGCTCAAGAGAAACGTTTATGTTCGTTCGTCAAAGGAAGGGTCTCTGCTGGTTGCTCCGCCGTCGGCTGGGGGCTTCACTGACCGCGCCGGCAGCCATGTTGTGGGCGGTACTTGCAGTCACGTAACTTGGCTTGCCTGGAGGACAGCCTGCCAGTCGTTAACGCCTTCTTTTCCCCCGAGAGGAAGGGGAAGAGCAGGAGAGCTAGGTCTCAGCCTGACTGAGAGCCAGGGTCTGCGTGCCTTCCCTTGGCCACCAGCCGCCTGTCGAAGGTGGCCCGAAGGGACCAGTTTAGTCAGCCTGCCGAAGGGAAGCCCCTCTTTAGGAATCTGTTCTGTCAGCTCCGGGAGGCGGCAGGTCTGACTTAGGCAAGCGACGCTTCGTGAGGATGCGGGGTCGGGGCAAGGGGGAAAAGAAATTTCCTGAGGCACCTCGTGCAGAGGCGTCTGTCTCCCCCCTTCCTCCTGAGCCCCAGCTGGATTTCTTAAGAAGCAGCTGTGGAAAAAAAAAAAGGTTAAAGCTTGCCTGGAGACTCAGGTGAACGTTCTCTCCCCAGCACCTTTCCGAACGTTCCCCCCGACGCCGGAAGACAGGAGTAGGCAGGCTCTTGTGCGTAACCGGGGTGAGGAAAAAGGCAAATGCTGACGGGCCGCGCTCCGCAGAAAGACTGTTCTGAGAAAGCGCAATATGGGCGACTGCCTTTCAGCGCGTCTGAGTGCTCGACGACGGCCGCGCCCGCTCGCTCGCTCGCTCGCTGTCGGGGCCGCTGCTGCTGAACCGATCGCGGGGCCCCAGCTTTGGTCCCACCGCACGAGTGTCAGGTGTCGCAGACTCGAGGAGACGCGGCGGAGATGGAGGTACTGGGGAGTGCCGGGCGGCATTTTTACTAGAGAACAGCACCCCCCCCCCCCCCCCCCCGTTTCCCAGCCACAAACACCCTGCGGGAGGTCTTAGGTGGTCGGCGGGAGGGGGCCACGGGCAGAGAGCGCCGGGTGAGGGGTCACGTCGAAAACGAGTTGCCGCTTTCAGATTTCCTTCAAGAGTCTTAGACTCTGCCAGAGACAGACATGGACGGTATCACTGCAGCCTGGCCTGGAGGGAGGCAGAGGCCGGGAGGCAGAGGCCGGGAGACCTTCCGATCCGGCTTCTCGGTTCCTCTCTCTCTTCCCCATCTCGCATGTTCTTTTGCTGTGTCAGGGGTCAAATGTCGCATGCGCGGGGCTGCCTCTGGTGGCAGTGGCTTCCAAGTCCCAGAACGGCAGTGAACCCAGGGCTGACTGGAACCGCACTCTGGGAAGGATTTTCTTTTTTGAATTTTGTTTGTTTGTGTTGAGAGAGAGTACGAGCAGGGGAGGGGCAGAGAGAGAGGGAGAGATAATCCCGAGCAGGCTCTCCCCTGTGAGCGCAGAGCCCGATGCGTTGCTCGAACTCACCAGCTGTGAGACGGTGACCGGAGCCCAAATCAAGACTCCTTGCTTAACCAGCTGAGCCACCCAGGCGCCCCTGGGAGGATTTTCCTCATTCCCACCTGTGGATGAGACAGTGACGTTATCAGGATGCTATTTTTAAAAAATGAGACTCGCATTCAGTTGCCTCGTAAAATACAGGGCACCCAGTTATATTTGAATTTCAGTAAACCATAACTTTTTCTGAAAAGTAGATCCGAAACATTGCACAGGACATACTGAAAAATTATTTGATGTTTATCTGAAGTTCAAATTTGACCGAGCATCTTGTATTCTACTTACTGTGGCTGATGGCCTTCCACTCACCACGTTACACACGTAGGCTGTGACAAGCGGGTAAACGGATCCAGGGTTGGTCCCCACCCTCCTTACGAAGCGCCTCCGATGGGCCACGGTGCCTAAACAGCCGCACCTGGTCCTGCCTTCCGGCCCTGCCTCTTTTTGCTGCTCCTGACCCTCCCCTGCTTTCCAGAAAGGGAACCTGCGGGCTGGGGTTTCAGAGTAAGGTGCTTCGCTGGTGCCCGGCGTGTTGGCAGAGTGTGGAGGAGGGGAAAGGAAAACCCCCAGAGCACACTTGGAATATCTCATCATCTTGCCAGGGATCAGCTCTGTTACGTTAGAATTTTTTTCATTTATTCACAAGTGCTTTTTAGTTTCTGCCATAAGCAAGCATCCCTTTGTTTTCTCCATATTATTGCCCACTGTCTTCCTCTGCCGTTCCCCGTCTAATGTACAGGGTTCTTCAGGCTTATTTGATAAGCTTATGGATAAACCAGACTCCACTGGTATATTGTGAACGACGGGCCATGAAGAATTATGAAAGTTTGTGTGAAGGGAACCTCTAGAAATTCTTTTTCAGCCATCTCATCATCCGGATTGGAACAGTGAGGCCCTGCCAAGTTCCGACTTGTCCTTTCGACTGCCTGCTGCCATCTTCTAGCGTGATGTCAATGGCTGTGCCTTGACCCCTTACTTTGAATCGCATCTCTGTCAACAAATATTACCTTTGTTCTTTTAGGAAATTTATATAATCTTTATGAACCTTTTTCCTCCTCGTTGAGACAGTGATAATAATGCCCTACTTGGGTTTTAGAGTAAATTACATAAGAACCTGGATGTCAGGTGATTGGTACAGGGTGGAGACTCAGTATTCCCTTCTCTCCTCTCCTTCTCCCTTAGAGGACTGAGTTACAACTCCTTCACGTTATAGCCCAAATGACGACTCCAGCCTTCTCGTCCCTACCTTCCCTTGAAACCATTCTCCTCATAAACAGCATTAATGTCATAGATTTGGGATAGGGAGACTAGCAAAGAATGCTTTGGTTCTTATTTAAAGGATGATTACAAGGAAATTAGTAATGCCAAGCCAGTCTCTTCATGTCGGCTAGAAAATCAACACCAGGATTTGCATGAAGATTGAGACCTGCCGTTTTTTTAAAGGAGTATGGGGGAGGGAGGACAGAGGAGGCAGCCTAAAACCACATCTGGCCTGTTCATATTCCGATGATCGATTAGTTGAAGGCCCTCAATAAGGAAGATTTCATCCATTATGTAATTCCTTTTATATTTAGCAATGCTCCGTAGAGCTTGAAATATTTTCAGGAATTGAACAGTTGTAATAAAATTCATGCTGTTGATACTGAGTCACTAAAGTACCAAGAATAGTTCTGCAAAAGGAAGAAAATTTCTAGAAAGAGTCAAAGGTGGAAACATTCCTGCTTTATACTTTACAAATGACTCTAAGTAGATAAGCAGTCAACATTTTTCCCCTGGGGGGAAATGATATAGGGACACTTACTTATTAGTTCTAGCTCTAAGCAGGATCTAGGAAAGCCCCAAACCAATAAAGTCAGTAGGGTCAGGAGTCTGGTTATGAGGCTTTGAATGTGGACTCTGTTGCTCACTAGCTGTTTGATATTTGGGTCCTTTACTAAGCCCGTCTGGCTCCTCACTTTCTTACTGGTGTGAAGTGAGATTCTAATAGTGTGCAGATGCTGTGAATAACCCTCTCTTCGGAAAGTGCTCGGTGCCAGGCGTGTGCCTGGCCCCCTGCTCAGAGTGCTAAGGAAACACGAACAACACAAGGTAGGCGCTTACAGACCAGAAGAACCAGGAAGGAGGCCGCCTGGGGGACTCCGTTGGTTGAGCGTCTCATTCTTGATTTCAGCTCAGGTCATGATCCCAAGGTCACGGGATCAAGCCCCACGTTGGACTCTGCACTGAACATGGAGCCTGCTTAAGATTCTCTCTCTCCATCTACCACTCTCCCCTTCTTGTGTGCTCTCTCTTTAAAATAAATTAAATTAAATTAAATTAAAATTAAATAAATAAAATAAAGAACCATGAAGGAAACTGAAGGGGAGGAAAACTTCTTCCTTTTTCCTTCTAGGTTCTTTGACTGGCCTAATACTAAATTGACATAAAACATTAACAAGAGAAAAACAAATTTAATTTTGTACATACGGAAGCTCAGAGAAATATGAGATTCAGAGAAGGTAGCTTTTATACCTTTTAGACAAAGAAACACTAAATTTCTGAAGAATGGACAAAACAAAGAGGTTTGGGCTTGGGGCAGTAAACTAGTAAAGAAGAAACACAGTTTTTTTACACATCCTTCTCAGCCTTGAATTCCCTATCTTGGGCAACGAGTGTCTCCCTTCCTCCTGGTGCAGGGAAGGTCCCTTTCACCTGGGAGATATGTATTTCCTCCTTTCAGAGGGACAAAGAAGGGTCAGACTCCTTGCACTGGCTGTTTCTTAAATAACTTCAATTCAAAATGACATGTTTTGGGGTGACTTATTCTCTACCCCTTCAAAACAAACACAAGGACATGAAAGAGAGTAAGGGCCCTGTCAGGGGGTCCTGGAAGACATTACAGCCTGCGTGATGAGAGAATCAGCCCTGCTAAACAGGCGGAATCTTTCTAGATGAAACAGCAAGTCCAAGTGCGCTCTCACTAAGAGAGAACCCAGTGTGTTTCCAAATGAGCAAGAAGGCTGAGGGGTGTGAGTTGACGTTACGGAGGGAAGCGAGGCCTTTGAAGCCATAGTAGAAGTTAGGGTTTCATTTTAAGTGCAGAATGTGTCAACGAAGAGGTTTAAATGGAGGATGGCCTGACCTGATTTACAGTTTTCAAAAACTCATGTGACTGCTGTAGAGGAAAGGAGTGTTAGCGGCTGACAGATACACAGTGTTCAGTAAATGTTAGTAATTAATATTATTACTTATTTCATAGTACTTTTGGTAATCATAATTGTTGACATTACTCTCGATGTGTACTCAGAGTATTAATGACAGTGTCATGTGTGTGGTGACCATTTCCAGAGATTAAAATGATGTGATCTGTACCATTTTGCAGCAGTTGTTGCTTTCTGTGTAGTCTCGAGCAAATTAACCGCTCCGAAATTTAGCGACTTGATTTGTAAAATGGTAATGGTAAGGCTTTTATAGGATTCAAACCAGAAAGCGTATATAAAATGCCTAGCAGAGGGGCTGATAGTCGGCAAATAACAAATGTTACCCATTATTATCATTTTAAGCGTATACACAAGGGGGAAAAACAAAATTGGATACATTCGTCAGCCTTAGATTCTTAAGAATGTATGCAATAGAGAGAGAAATAAATGCAGAGCAATTAGCGTGAACATCTATTGTCGTATACTCCTCTAGTCCTTCTTTTACTGCTGCCGTGGACCATCTCTGCGGTTCACGGAGAGTCCCTATCACGGGCGGGGAGGTCTTGTTGACCGTTAACACCACAGATGAACGTGTGACCCCGGACCCAGGCTTCACCAGTCAGGGACTTACCTGCCCCAACAATAAGAAAGAACTTTTTGTTAGAGTGAATAGTTAGACACGTTAAGTCTGGACCGACTAACAATCTGTTTTGGTATTGAGAATTGGAGAGAGTTCTAAAGACAGGGTTTAAGGCTCTAAGGCAAGCAATAGCTAAAGGTAGGTTTGCCGCTGGATAGCTCCACTTACAAGTCATTAAGTCCCCTTTTGGCTTCAACCAGTGTTCTGAATCAAAGATTCGTGTCAAATAAACCAATGCCATTTAAAATCACTTCTCAGCTGGGACTCCTGGGTGGCTCAGTCGGCTGAGCGTCCGACTGCGGCTGAGGTCATGATCTCACAGTCTGAGTTTGAGCCCCGCGTCAGGCTCTGTACTGACAGCACAGAGCCTGGAGCCTCCTTCGGATTCTGTGTCTCCTTCTCTCTCTCTGCCCCTCCCCGCTCACACTCCGGCTCTCTCCGTCTCTCAAAAATGAATAAACATTAAAAAAAAATTAAAATAAATAAATAAAATTATAAAATCAGTTCTCAGGGTGCCTGGGTGGCTCAGTTGGTAGAGCGGCCAACTCTTGATTTCAGCTTAGGTCATGATCCCAGGGTCATGAGATGGAGCCCCACATTGGGCTCTGCACTGAACATTGAGTCTACTTAAGAGTCTCTCTCTCTCTCTTTCTCTTTCTGCACCTCCCTACCCTCTCTCAAAAAAAAAAAAATATATATATATATATATATATGTGTGTGTATATACACATATATATAGGGGCTCCTAGGTGTCTGAGTTTATGTATATTTATTTTTTATATAGGGCTCTGCACTGAACATTGAGTCTACTTAAGAGTCTCTTTCTTTCTCTTTCTGCACCTCCCTACCCTCTCTCAAAAAAAAAAAAAAAATATATATATATGTATAGATACCTAGGAGCATATGTATATGTGTGTATATATATATATATATGTATGTATAGATACCTAGGAGCATACGTATATACATATGTATATGTATAGATACCTAGGAGCCCCTATATATACATATACATATATAGGAGCTCCTAGGTATCTGAGTCGGTTAAGCGTCCAACTCTTAATCTCAGCTCAGGTCGTGATCTCTGCTCAGGTCATGATCTCACAGTTCATGAGATCGAGCCCCGTGTAGGGGTCTGTGCTCACAACACAGAGCTGGGGGTTCCCTACTGGGAGTTCTCTATGTACCTCTCTCTGCACTTGCCCCACTCACGTACTCTCTCACTCTCTCTCTCTTAAAATAAATAAAGGAATGAAGTATATATGCGTTCATTTTGGACACAAAATTGCTGTTCTCCAAAGCAGATCCTTTACTCGGTTCGGAAAAGGGGACTTAAGAGATAGTCCGCGGAGACAGGAAGCACCGCTGTCACGATTTGTCCACCTCGTGGAAAGGCAGACGGGAAAGTCCTCTGTCCCGGAGCCCTCTGCTCTTCCCGTCTGTCTGCTCACCTGACCGCTGGCCTCCTTCATGTACCACATCACTTTGATTTTCAGAGCTCTCTGGGTCCTCTCTGTCATCCAGCCCATCTGCTGCTGCTGCCGCTCCAGCTGCTGCTGCTGGAAGCTGAGTAGGAAGCTTTTAGACTCACTAACAGATCTATTCAAGAGGGGTTATGTGAATGATAAACAACTGGAAAAAAACAACACAAAAAACAGACAACACCCACAAAAACACTTGTGTGGCTGAGTTGTAGGATGATTTCCTCTTTCTTATTTCCAAAGCAGTAGCATAGTTGAGAGTTTGGAAATCATTTCTGGTATCTGATTTTTTAATAAATCTTTTAGGAAGTCACATAGCTTCAAGGACCATATAATTTTAATGGGAAGAGATCATACCCGTCATACAGAGACTTAAGTCTCTGTAGGTTTAAAGTTGATTGAGATTACCAATGTGCCAAGGTATTTACCCATTTGTTACATGTTTCTGGAATGACTTAATTAAGATACAACTCGTCCTTAATGCCCCGTAGCCCACCCCCGTATCATGGGCAGCACTCTAGGTGTGTGTGTGAGGAAGCCTGCTGTAGCAAGAGTCAGCAAAGCATGGTGGAGCAAGCATAGCTTTCAGATGTTCTGTGCCTGGGGACCTTGCCCGCTCATCCTAGGTCTATGACAGTGGGCCAAGTGCTTCACTTCTGTGGCCTTTACTTTCTGATTAGGACAGTAACACATACCTTTAAGGTAGTTTATTTGTAGAAATACTGTGATTTCTAATAGGATCTTTCTTACATATTATCAGTGATCAGTAAATACAATAATATTATGTGCCTTAACTGACTGAGCCACCCAGGCACCCCTTACCAAGTTTTTATTTAAATTCCTCTTAGTTGACATATACTCTCAATTAATTTTGTATTTTGTAACATGCATACATTAACATCCATCATCGTATGTAAACCCCTCAACAATACAATGAAATAAGTAGATATTATATTACTGTCCCTCTTATGGGGTGAATTGTGTTTCCTAAAAAAAAAGATACATTGAAATCTCTCAGAACCTGACCTTATGTGGAAATACAGTCATTATAGCAGAGTTAGCTAAGATGAGGTCATAGGGTGCCCTTAATTAAATAAAACTAGGGTCCTATTAAGACTTCAGTCATTTCAAGACGACCCACAAAAAGAGAATGCCATGTGACATCAAGGGCAGAAACTGAAGGCATGCAGCTACAAGCCAAGGAACACGAAACCATCGGAAGGCAGCAACATCAGAAGGTAGGAAAAGGTAAGGAAAGATTCCGCTCCCAGCTTCAGGGGAAGCACAGCCTTGCGGACGCCTTGATTTTGGACTTCCGGCCCCCAGGACTGTGGAACACTACGTTTCTGATGTTTTAAGCCACGAGCTTGGGGCACTTTATTGTCAAGGCCACAGGAAACTAGTGTCATCCCCGTCTCGCAAATAAGGAATTCCAGGCACAGGGAGACTTGTCCAACATCACACATTCAGCAGGGAGAGGAACCTGTGTGCGTCGTCTCTTTCCACCCTCCCTTCACGCATCTTCCGCCCCAGCCACGCCCTGCGGCTCACCCTCCCTCACACTCGCTTAGCCGTGCCCACGCTGTGTCTGTGATCCGAGGGAAGAAACACTGTTTGTCGCCTGGTTCCTTCCTCCCCAGCCTCTCGGGGGCAGCGTTCATGTGCAGTGTTCTCTCTGCCTAAAGCGAGTTTTCCTCCTTGTTCCCTTCATGAAACCCTCCTCCTTCAGCCACCAGTTGCAGCGCCCTAAATCCATGTTTGTCGTCTCCCTCTTCCCCTGCCGATTTCCCATCCTGTCTTTCCACGATCGCTTTCCATGTAGCTGTCGTTCCATTCAGTCGCGTCTGTAGGTTATTAGTCGTTCAGAACAGCCTGTCAGCCTCACTGACGGCTAAGTTCCTTAGAGTCAGGATCACAAACATAATAGTCCTTTAAGGAACAATGGACTACTGCACTGGAAATTTTATCGAGACCTCACAATTCTGAAGCATAGCTTTCGCAAGATGTGCTCTCGCTGCATGAACTCCCTTTCCTGTTCTCTCTCTTTTATTTTTTAATATTTATTTACTTTTGACAGAGAGACACAAGTGAGCAGGGGAGGGGCAGAGAGAGAGAGGGAGACACAGAATCTAAAGCAGGCTCCAGGCCCTGAGCTGTCAGCACAGAGCCCGACGCGGGGCTCGAACTCACAGACCGTGAGATCATGACCCGAGCCGAAGTCCGTGCTTAACCGACTGAGCCGCCCAGACGCCCCTCTTTCCGGTTCTCTAACCCACAGGTCGATCAGCAGGCGCTTAGGGGTCGAGGGAAGAGTGTCCAAGATATTATATGAGGCCCGGCCTCCAGTGGTTTCTCTTGTTGTTGTTGTTGTCGTCATCGTCGTTGTGCTTTAATTTGCTCTCCGTTTAACCCTCTTCCTCAGTCTTGTGTCTTCTGTTAAATTTGAAATCTCACTGAACTTTTAGAAGGCCCTGAACTGAGACCTCACCTCACCCCAGTACTCAGTACAATGGTAAGATGGAAACTTGGATTCAAAGTTGCATTATAGAAAATGTTTTCAGAAAATAATCTTCTAGAAAAATGAAGGAAGAAGTCACTGATTGGATTAAAATTGGTATTTGTGTGTGTGTTTATTTTGTTTTTAATATTTATTTATTTTCAAGACAGAGAGAGACAGATGAATAGGGGAAGGGCAGAGAGAGAGAGGGAGACACAGACTCCAAAGCAGGTTCCAGGCTCCTAGCTGTCAGCACAGAGCCCCACGCGGGGCTCACAGTCATGAACTCTGAGATCATGACCTGTGACGCAGTCAGATGCTTCACCAACTGAGCCCCCCAGGCACCCCTGGTTTAAAGTTGTTTTGAAACAACTTAATTTCAACAGTATCACTCCTTCTGAAGAAATTTGGGGTGTGTCTTACTATTTTGAATTCTGAAATTTTTACTTCTTATCGATAATTTCTTCATAAAATTCAGGTAAAAGATCCGCACCCACAGGCACACTGCATTAGGCCAGCGGCAGGCACAAGCGGGCCTCAGCACACCGAGCCGAGCCCGGCGGGTGGGCCTGCTGCTCTGAGGTGCCCGTGTCACGCCGCAGAGCCTCGGTGTCCTGCGGGTGAGCTGCCTGGGCTCTCAGGCCTGAGGCTCCCGGAGCTGGGAGCATCCTGTGCTGTGGAACAACCTGCATTAAAAAGGGCTGGTGATACCTCGAGCTCGAGCAGGACTGAAATGCTGAGCTTGAAGCCAAGCCATCCCTCTGTAGACCTAATGCTACTTTAACCCCTGCGGCCGGTTTCATTCTTCCAGGTAGTAAGGCACTTGACAAATAACACAGTTTCATGACTGGGGTGCAGTAATAACTGAGATAAGGTGTAAATGCCGGCCAGAAGACCCGGCCGGGAGCGCGGCTCGGCCTCCCCCAGCGGAAGGCGCGGTGCGTCTTTGAGAAACAGAAGCTGAAGTTGGTTGGCCTTTGTGTTTTCTTTTGGTTTGATCTGAGAGGACTGTTTCTAAGTGTGAGAAAGTTAGATCATTACCGTAAGTGTTTATGTTTATGTCAGTCGGCGTCTGATTTTAAACTCTTGGGAAGGAAATATATTGTAACCCCTTTTCCCGAGGTGTATAACATTTAGTTTAGTGTCGGCAATTAATAGTAGGATGCTCGGGAAATGTGTTGATTTTTTTCTACCGTGATTTTTTTTCTTTATCATATTTCCTCACATTCTTATTCTATGTCGTTGTAAACTTACTTACATTTTGTTGCGTCTTGGTAATGGAGTAATTAACACTGATGAACTGGAATTTTAAATATCTTAATATAATAATAGTATAATGGCAGGGGAAAGAGTGAAACCATCTGAAAAAAGATAGAGTTGTTAGGTAGCAAAAGTCTGTAACTAAAATGGATTTGTTATGGGAGCGTATAATATTTGGGACCTGCTTCCAAGGGCTGCATGCAGGATACATGTTGAAGAAATACATTTCTGTCGGCCGTTCCCTTCTGCCACCTGTAATACAGAGGACGCTCCCGTACATGTGTACTCCCACAGTGGTCAGCACTCCATTCTTTTGAGCGTTTACCTGCTGCTCCCGGGATTTTCTGCCCTTGCAGAATGACAGTGGTGCTAGGCCATCCCTTAACTCTCGTTCAATCCCATTTCCAATCTCCCCATTCACCTCGTTCAGGACTTCTGTCAGCATCATCTCAGAGGCGTTGTGATAAAGCAGGATTCTTATCACTGTTCACGGAGCTTCATTCGGAATCACAGTGTCTGTTGGCAGGTCCACGATGTCCAGGTTTCACCAGCGCTGGTTTTGACTTCCTTTAGCACAGGTCTCAAACTGCAGAAGAAACTAGTTACAGACCATGGAAGGGGATTTCTTTTTTTTTCTTCTCTCATAATCATCCAGTTACTTCTGCAAGAATAGGCAAGAATTCCATCGTTAGGTTTTTTTGTGAAGAAAATAAGGTACTAAGCTAAAAAGAGGAGAGGTCAAAAAAGTGGGGGAGAGAGGACAAAACAAATTAAAAAAAATTTTTTTGTAACATTTATTTAATTTTGAGAGAGACAGAGCATAAGCACAAGCAGGGAAGGAGCAGAGAGAGAAGGAGACAGAATCCGAAGCAGGCTCCAGGCTCTGAGCTGTCAGCACAGGGCCAGACACGGGGCTCTGACTCACAAACAAGATCATGACCCGAGCCGAAGTCGAACGCTTAACCGACTGAGCCTATCCAGGCGCCCCTAAAACAAACAAATTGTAACAACATGGATAAGAATCTTGAGGAACTGTTGGTGGGAACCTGAGAAACAGGGGGTGGGAAGAGCGTTTTGCAAGATGGAGTGGAAGCAGCTGGTGGAAGAAGTGGAGGCTTCATTCTCCCGTACTATTGTGGTTACTTCTCTCTGGCTTGAAACACAATCAATGAATCTAAAATTCAGTGTTCCTCTCCAAGTCCCAGCGTGTTCGCAGAGTGTAAGAGAACCTGTGGAATTGCAGGTGGAGTTGAGATCAGTGTGAAAGCTCTAGACAACTGTTAAGCCCAATGTGGTTTAAGTCTGAAGGATGTTTCCGACATAGGATTTTGAAAATTATTTTAGTTAATACATGAGTTATGGGCTGAATTGTCACCCCAGAATTGGTATGTTGAAGCCCTAACCCGCCAAACCTCAGAATGTAACCGTATTTGGAGATGAGACATTTTAAGATGTGATTAAGTTAAAATGAGGCCGTTAGGGTGAGCCCTAACCCAATCTGACAGGTGTCCTTATAAGAAGAGATTTGGACACGAGAGACAACGGGAATACACAGTGGAGACCACGTGATGACACAGAGAGAACAACCATCTGCTCGCCCAGGAAGGAGGCCTCAGAAGAAACCAAACCTACAGATATCTTGTTTACAAACTTCCAGCCTCCAGAACTGAGAGACATAAATTTGTGTTGTTTACACCATCCAGCCTGTGGTATTTTGTTCGAGCAATCCTAGGAAACTAAGCTTGCACGCTTAGTGCTAATTTTAATATGGTTTTAAAATTCAAGGGGCTCCTGGGTGGCTCATTTGGTTAAGCATCCAACTCTTGATTTCAGCTCAGGTCGTGATCTCACAATTGTGAGATCAAGTCCCACACAGGGCTCCATACTGAGCCGGGAGCCTGCTTGTGATTCTCTCTCCCTCTCTCTGTGCCCCTCCCAACTCACTCTTTCCCTGTCTCCCTGAAAAAAAAAAAAAGTCATACAATTTAGTTAGACTTAAAAACGAACTACTACACAGTCTCCTCCTGCTCCTCCCCTGCTTATCCACCTGCCCACAATCTAAAGGTAATCACTTTCAACTGTTCCTGTAATTGCTTCTGGCATGTATGTCCTTATATTTAAATAGCGTTTCATATTACTTCTTAAATTTTTAATTAGGCAATATCTGATGACTTCCTACTAAGGAAGCTTATTCCAGTATCACAAGACACACCTACATACACATTCCCCTTTCCCCATCTTCCCATGATAGGCTGTGTTCATTTCTATGCTCGTTGGAGTATTATTCATAGTCGAGCCATGTAGAGCACCATGGCTATAATAGTACAATATTGTGTTTTCTCTGGAGTTAATAATTGCCTCACAGATTGTGTACAAATGCCAAGTTAGTTATTTCCCCAGGAGCATCTTCCACTCAACCAAGGATAGCCTCATTTTGGAACACTCTCTACAGTTATCTGAAGGCTCCATAACCTACTACCAGTGTTTCCTTAAACACTTGGATCCCTTTAATTCATTTCCCATCTGTGATGGTGGATGTGATGCTGTGGACACTATGATGATGCATCCAGGTAGCAATGGTGGCAATTTGAGTGGTGCAGGCTTCATCAGCCCTTGATTCCAATCTTATCAGAGAATGTGCCGTTATCCATTGTTGGTCACTGAGGCTGGTGAGTAACTCAGTTCAATCAACATCCACACTTTTCCCCCCACAATTTGTGGTCTCAAAGAGAGGGATGGCTCATCTAGCAAGTTAATAATTTTCCAAATGTCAGACAAAAAATCTAGGCCATTGGCAACCACCCACGAGTCTGTAAAAACCAAGTTCATGAAGCGGAACTTGCCAGAGCTATGAGAATGAACTTGTGTTCTGCCCACTGAGCAAGATGACCACATCTGTTTTTAATTCTGCATGGCTGGCCATGACTCTGTCTACCTGCAGCATTACAGCGGACATGATTGGGTTTTGGCCTAGCTGAACCACCAGTGAATGTAACCCAAGCATTTAGGGAAATGTGGCGAATTGGAAATTTAAAAAAAAAAAATACACCAACACAAATGAAAATAAAAGCAACTGTCCAAAATCTTTGGGACACAGTAAAAGCTGTTATAAGAGGGAAGATTATAGCAATACAGCCCTACTTCAAAAAATAAGAGAAATCTCATATACACAACCTAACCTTATACCTAAAAGAGACTGAAAAAGAACAAACAAAACCGCAAGCCAGTAGAAAGAAGGACATCATAAAGATTAGAGCAGAAATAAATGAAATAGAAACACAATAGAAAAGATCAATGAAACCAGGATCTGGTTCTTTGAAAAGATCAAAAAATCTGATAAGCCTTTAACCAGACTAATCAAGAAAAAAAGAGGACTCAAAATCAGAAATGAGGGAGGAGAAATAACAACCAACGCCACAGAAACACAGAGGATTATAAGAGAATATTATGAAAAAACATGCCAACAAATTGGACAATCTAAAAGAAATAAATTCCTAGAAACATATACCCTTCCAAAACTTAAGAGAAAATAGAAAATGTGACCAGATCAATTACTAAAACTGAAACTAAATCAGTAATCAAAAAGCTCCCAACAAACAAAAGCCCAGCGCCAGATGGCTTCACTGGTGAATTCTGACAAACATTTAAAGAAGAGTTAATATCTATTCTTCTCAAACTGTTCCCAAAAAAATGGGAGAGAAAGGAAGCCTCAGATGCGTCCTACAAAACCGCCATTACCCTGATACTGCCTGATTGACCATACGATTTAATCAGTATCTTGGCTACTCGTTTTTATGGATTTTCTTCAACTCCTGTCAGTCAGCCTGTCAGACCCTCATCCTTCTTCTTCTAGAAAACCATATCTCTCAACGTCCCATCCTCTTTGCCAAAACCATAAGCAACTGTAATAGGTCTGAGATTTTACCCTCTCTGTAAGCCAAGCAGTCATTCTGCCAGAGTTTCATGGCTGCTGGAAGAAGACAAAAGTCTCCTGGATCAAAGATGAAGGACAGTTTGTTATTCATAGCAATCGTAGTAGCTAGAGTATCATCTTTGTGGCGTTTGCCCAAGCAATTTTCAGAATTTCTAATTTAGAACTTCTAATTTCTAGAAGCTAAGACCAAGAGGTCACGTGAGACACGCATACAGAGTAGTTTGTATCTAAGGGGAGGAACCATGATCCTTAATCCCGAGCCTTTTCTCATGGCGGTAAGCATGCCTGCCCTGTGCTCTGGAGGGAGACATTATCTTTATCTTCCAAAACTATAAACAAACTCAGTGTTTGTCCCAGAGGGAAATGCTATCCCTGTTTTTCAAGGTGATTCGCTGTACAAATATCCATGAAAAGATAGTCTGGGACAAAGGCAGTCAGTCTCACAAGACCTGTGTAAGTGTGAGAGACCATGAATTGTCTCCCAATAATTAGTGCGAGATACACATTTGTTCTTAAATTAATTGTTCTGAGTATATTGTTTCAAAATCATGAAATTCATTTCTGGGAAACGTCCTTATCGTTTCTTTGGTCATGTCCTCTTCTCTGGTTCTCTGTCTCCCTTTCTAAACCGCTGTTATTCACCAGGATTCAGGGCTTACCTTCTCATTCTTTTATGTTTCCTCTGGTTTTCTCCTTTTCTGTCTGTTCTACTTTATGAGAGCGTTTTCTCAACTTTCTTTTCCATCTCCATTACTAAATTTTTAATTACTGAATCATTTTTAAATTTTCTAAGTTTAAGTTTCTTCTTTTAAGTTTCTGAATGGTTCTTTTCAAAAGCTTACTCCTTTTTGTTTCATGGGCACAGTGTTTTTTCCTAGTCCTCTGAGTATCCCAGTTGTAATAGCTTTTTGTCTTCTGAGTCTTCTTCTGTC
Organism: Paguma larvata; assembly: GCA_030068075.1. NCBI lineage: Eukaryota > Metazoa > Chordata > Mammalia > Carnivora > Viverridae > Paguma > Paguma larvata. Next base: position 30,800,567 of record CM057831.1, read on the forward strand.
CCTTGTATTGCCATGTTTCTTTTTAGTTCTTGTTGGTTTGTTTTATTCTTGGTCTTAAATCATAGAAGCTTTCTTGAAATTTGTGATTTTCCTCGCCTGTTCAGCCTCCTGTAAGATTGAGAGCACCAGATATCAGACTGGCTCTTATTGGTATAGCCATAGCTTCTCAAGTGGTTGGCCTCGCTCTAGGGTGATGGGACAGAAACCTAGTCGTTCCAGCTCCCTGGGTCTTTCCTCTTGCATTAGTCAATATCCCTGGAGAGAAATCAATCTCACACTTTTTATATATAACCCTGGCTGTCAGAATTCTTGGAGGTGAATGTGGAGAAAGGGACTGATATCCTTTACCTTTTAATGCATAGACTTTCAAATAGCCCCTCTTTCAAATAACCACAGCTGGGCTGCTATCCTCTCCAGGCAGTAAACTACTTGTCTCTTGGCAGGATTAAAGAGAGAATCTGGATGCCTACCCCACTCTATTTCTCTTACTTAGCCCTACCAATTAGTCAGCCTTCAGAAGTATTCGACACTTCTAAATCCTGACGCATCCTGGCGTTTTGCAGCATTATTCATCTTGATTCTTGCTTCTTTCATTATAAACACAAAGCTTTCAGCTTTCTGTGCTAGAACGAAAGTCACCACTTGCCCACCTGCTTTCTGGCTTCCAAAGATTTGTCGATATCTCTAGCATGCTCTCAAATCTTCTCCAACTTTCTTTGCCTTTGTGGGGTTGTTCATTTGGTTTTGGGGGGGTGGGAGGTTTTGGGGGGGTTGCCTTAGTTTGAACCAGTTACAGTGTCATTTTAGTTGGATTTCAAGAGGAGGACAAAATATTCATTTGTATTTAATATGCAAACATGATAGATTTTTAACATGATAGATTTTAAGGAAGGGAAGGGCCTATACACAAACAAAGAAACAGAATAGACAAGGACTCTGACTTCCCATAGGTGAAATGGGGATTCCACGTGTTAATCATGAGTTATTGTGTGTAAAGCTTTGGAGAAGTCAGATATGACATTTTTAAGGCCAGCATTTGTTTTCAAATGACCTCAAAGAGTATCTAGGCTGCCATTTTGAGGCACCCAGACTTCCTCCTTCCAAAGTGTTCTTAAAATCCAAACAGATTCCAAAAACAGTCACTCAAACCAAGAATTCATGAAATACTACCATAGTAAAATAATGACATTTTGTTATATACAAGGGTTAAAAATATTTAGAGAATACAATTTAGTGTTAAACTTTATTTAACACTTAGTGAAGTGGGCAGTCTTTGTTTCCAAGGGTCCAGAGAACTGAAAAATGGGGCAAAAGATAGGAAGCATTTATAAAGTAAAGAATTAAAAGCAAGGAAGAGAAAAATAGAAAATGACTAAGGAACAAGGAAGTAAATATAGAGCCCAGAGCTGGCTTGGCATTTGGGCATTGGCTGATTGGATACCCTGCGTTTGCTGTGGAGCAGGGCCTTTACAGAGACAGGAACGTGATAGAACATTCGGCTTCCAGACGTGGAAACCCAGGCAGGCGTGCTCAGTCTTGGGCCTAGAAATATATTTCCACACAAGATGCCAACGCTGGTGGCATCGTGTAATAGGTATTTGTTAAATTATATTGCTGATTACCAATTAAGCAGAATAGGAAACATTTTGAAGAAAAATTCAACCTGAAGTTGATTTTTATTTCAGAAATCTTTCTCATGTTCGAGCAACTTATCTTAAAATTAATTCTGCTTCATTTTGTAAGTTTACTAAAATATTCTATAATTTCATTTTACAGTCCGAGGATAATAGAGATGAGAATGGTGTAGCTATTCCGGTACTGCTGCCTTTCATAAAAGGGAACTATAATGAGAGCTAAAAAAAAAATGGTCAAATTTTTTTTCCATTCATCAGTGCCACAGAGCTAGAGAAGAGAGAGCTATATGATATTGCTGCTGATTATTTCATGATTTTCATCATCAAAAGGACAGAAGAGAAATTAATGGTGGTACCAAAAGGAAAAATATGCCTTTGTTAAATTTCCTTACATTTTATTCTACTCCATGAGTATTTTTAAATCAACCATTTCTAGTTAAATCAATAGAGTATTAGCTAAATTTGCCCTCGCATGTATGGAGAGATTGAATAATGCCAAGAAACTTTGTTATGTTTCTGGTATAAAGAACAGTAGTGCACATATTCAAAGACTACAAAGCAAATGCTTTTCTGGTTAGAATTCATATTGCAACACTATTTTTAGTCTTTAAAAATAGAACCGCGGGATTTTATTCCATTCGGACAATTGACATCACAAATGTGAATTAAATCAAATCAGTCATTTTTAAATACAAGTGAAGAGGAACAAGCCTGGATATTTCAAACATATTACTGAACCTCCTCCACAAAACTTAATTTGTTTCTTAACTGGAATGAGTGCCCATAGGCATTTGCAGAGGAAAAATAAAGTCTCCCAACCTGTTTCGTTCGCTGTAAGAGCCGCGGCATTCGTGCTGAATCGGAATGATATTTCAAGGCGGACCGGTGACACAGCCAAGCACAGATTTCTTGGGCATGAAGAGCTGCGGTTGGCACAGTAGCCTCCACCGACCCTGTATGTGGTCAGTCCCCGAGCGATTCCATATGTTGGAAATACTCCCTGTGCACCGTCGGTGCTTCCTGCCCCAGACGGCCAGTCCAAGCTACCGAAACGGATCAAAGTCCTATTTAGTAAAACTTGTACTTCCCAGTACTTCCCAGCCACCATTCAGAATAGGGAGAGAGTTAACTGCGACCTTTTGGCAGTCAGCAGACTTTGTAAAAGATGAAGGGCTGGTAAGACAAGGCCTCGTGTTTTCATAAAGAGAGCATAAGGGTTTCACATTTCCAGTTTTTCTCTGCTCCAAGGTCTGATTTTTCATGCGTGGTGCAACGATTTTCAAAGGACCGCAACACAGTTCCCGAGGAACAGTTTTTCTGGACGCGTCAGAGCCTCCTGTCTCTGGAGATCGCCTCTTGTTCCGCGGTGTCATGAGATGTGATTTTTGACACGAGATTGCTTGTATTCAGCGACTTAAAGTCCTCTGTATGTTCAGAGACAATTTTCTGGCTTACCGCAGGGAACGGCCTGCTGATACTGCGGCCTGGAGAGCGGACGGTGGGGAGGAGAGGGAGCGCTCCCGCCTTCCCGGTGTTCTGCAGTAGGCGACAGAGTTGGAGAGTCGCCTACTGTACTAGCTCCACTCGACACGGGCACACACACGCGCGTGCGCGCACAGACCCGCGCACACACGCGCGCTCAGGCACAGACCCGCGCGCACACACGCACGCGCGCTCAGGTACAGACCCGCGCACACACGCACGTGCACGCACAGACCCGCGCACACACGCGCTCAGGCACAGACGTGCAGGTCATCTCGGTTCTCGCCAGATCTCGGCACAACCCTTTCACACGTGAGCGTGATTAAACTCTGTAAGCCTTAGCAGCTTCGGGAAGACCATCCAGTTAGTGAAGTAGAGACATTTACACCGACATCGTGTCTAAAGTGAGGAACTCAAACACCCAAGTCCCCTCCGGGCTGACGTCCCGCCTCCTGGCCACCCGAGAGCAATAACGAGCTGTTTAGCGGGAGCTTCACAGAGTCGAGAAACGTCTCCCGATGTTTCATCTTGTGACTCAGCCAATCTGCCACAACTGGAGAAGACTTGAAGGATCGCTGCGGAATGGTTTTAATTACCGGCCTCATCTGCCAGTGAGTGACAAAAGTAGCCCTGCCTGCTGGCTTCCGGGAACAGCCCCTGCAGTTGTGTGTGTGGAAAGTGAAGGGACTTTGCCAGGCAGCTCAGACTGAAATCTGATCAGCTACCCAAGGAGGATTGGTCCTACTGCCAGAGCGACCCTTACAGCCGCCCAGTTACAAGGTCTCCCGCCCGTGTCCGCAGAGACCGACAGAGGTGCTGGGATCTGTCTGGGCGGATGTTTGAAGGAAAGGGAAACACTGATCTGATCCACGGGGACTGGTTCCGCTTTCTTTCGATAGAAACTGAAGGGAGAGGACCGGAAAGCTACTTTATCCATACGTAAATCTAAGCTTGAAGTTATGGACTCACAGAGAGAAGAAAGGGGAGAGAGGGCTGAGTCGGAGTGTGTGACCGTGGGTGTGAACTGGAGCGTGGACAGCGTGTGCATGAGAACGCAAGAAGTATAACGGAGAGGCCCACAAAAATTAGTTTAGTTGCTACGAACGAAAACTAGCAGCTGAGTAGACCTGGTGAAAACCAGAAGCATTGGATGAATCCGATTGAGAGAGTAGAAAAGACATGTTCAAAAACTGCTTTGCTTATTTCTTTCCTCTTCTCAGCAATCCTTACACAATCCCTACTTCCTACTGTGTAAACTGTAACATCCCTCACATTGGCTAACTTAAGAAGCATTTATTATTCCTCAGCTTGACAGCCAAGCTCTCTCATCTCCAACACTCTTAATGACCACCCCATTCTGTATGTTGAGAAATTCAGTGGCGACTTTTTACCTGGGCAGCGAGGGCACAGATTTGTGTTTTAGAAATACCGCTGACAGCAGGTCGAGCATTCGCGAAGGGAAAGGGGTTTAAGAAACTAGTGTGAAGATGGAGAGGATGTGAGCTGAAATAGTCACAGTGGTAACAGGAATTGTGTTGGGTCTGGTTTTCAGAATACTGACCAGGCTTTATCCAGGTTTCTCAGATGCAGGGTGTCTGGTCTCAAGACTGTCTAGATAAAACCCGGAAACCCCACGTGACATCTGGATTTGGAAAGAGAAAAGCCAGTTCCCCGCTCCTGACTCGCAGTGCCCATGCAGTTGGTAATGAGACTAGTGTCACACGTGACAGGCTCCATCTCGGCAGGTTTCCTGGCCTTACAGACAAGTGAGCAGGTGGTAAGGGCTCTTCCCGTGGAATTCCGGGGTGGAAGAAGAATCTGAAGCTCTTGAGTCTTAGGTGCCGTTTGCTTGAAACAGCAAACAAATCAGTTTGGACATGGGTATGATTATCAAATCAGTTGGTCACGGGTATGAGCTGTAACAGGGGAACCAGAAGCTGAGACTATAAGACCCCTTGTCTGCATTCTCCACTCAGGGTCGGGCTCTGTTTTCCTCATCTCTGGGGCATTCCCGTCTATTCTATTATTTATCCATGATGTTAACAGTTTTACTAAATATTGCAGAGATTTATTTTGGAAACTATTTCAAAAAGTATAAATACCGCTTTTAGCTAGTGGTCTTCTTTGCCTTTATTTTAGGCTCTTTAAAGAGATGAACTAAATGTACATTCATGTGAGCATGCGCACCCCCACACACATACACAGACTCTCTCTCTCTCTTCTCTCTCTGTTCTGCGTATTTATCACAGGGTAACAAATCACCCCCAAATGTAGTGACTTAAAGAAGCATTTATTAATCCCGATGACTTTTTGTGGTGACTTGTTCAGTTGGGCAATTCTCCCTGTGATCATGGATAGGGCTCTAGTCATTTGGAGACTTGACTGGGTCAGAATGTCCCAAGATGGCTCATTCACATGACTGGTGAGTTGATGCTAGCTGTCAGTTGGGAACTCAGTCGGGTCCATTAGCCAACATGCCTCAGTTCTTCTCTTTGTATCTTTCTTAAAACATGGCAGCTGGAGGGCGCCCACAGTTTGTGAGATTGAACCCCGCATTAGGTTCTGCACTAACAGCATGGAGCCTGCTTGGGATTCTCTCTCTCCCTGTCTCTCTGTCCCTCCCCCATGCTCACTCGCTCTCTCTCTCTCTCTCTCTCTCTCTCTCTCAAACATCTTAACATAAAAAAAAAATGGCAGCTGGGTTCTAGGAAGGAGTGTTTCAAAAGGACAAATCCCAGTGTTTGAGCACTGCGCTCAAGACGTAGCAAGTCTTCGATTGTATCTTTCTTGGTAATGTCCCTCCCGTGGGCCAAGGTAGACGCAAGATCAGCACAGATTCAAGGGAAGGGCAAGTAAGTTCAACCTCTTGATGTGAGGAGCAGCGTGAGCGTATGGGGAGAGAGGACTGCTGAGGGCTGTCTTTAGAGATTCTTACACAGGCACACACGCACACACACATGCGTACGTAGTGATTATAAATATAAATACTCTCCTGCATTATAATTTTCATACGTAACAATCCACACTCAAAAATGGTCCCAAACTTACCAGTTGAAGGTACAACCATGATAAAGTGGCTCGAATGTTTAAGTGGGAGCCTCTGATATTTTGAGGATTGTCTACAGACTCCTCTCTCGGAGAAAGTCAAGGAATTAGTGACCCCTGAGACAACGGAACAAGCCGTTGGGAGAGCCGCCATGCTCGGTGACGCGCGTTGTACACTGCACAGCGTTGGCTCTGTTCACAGAGCCTGCCGTGTGAATGGCCTCCGTTCGAGGTGTGCCGTGCGAAACCACCCACCGCACGTGTGGTTCTGTACTTTCCAGATTGAGACACTGGGTAGGTAGATAGCAACATAATTAATGAGGTAGAAAACCCAGAGGAAAGAGTAGTGTAAGGGAGGTGTAGGAGGAGGTCATGAATTCCACGTTAGACACACTGGGCTCCAGGTGCCGGTTCAACCTCCGCGTCGAGGTGTGTGATGGGTAGTAGGAAACGTTCATTTGGAGCAGAGTAAGACAGGGAAATGGATGAGATCATCGAACGACAGGAGGTTTGGACAGAAGAGGAAGAGCCTGAAACAATCAGCTTGTAACGTAGGAGACAGAGCGATGGGAGCCGGTGAAGCACTCTGAGGCAGGGCAGCCCGGAAGCCGCCACAACATGACATGTTATCTGCTAGAAGGAGACAGAGCACTAAAAGCCATTAAAAAAAAAAAAAAGTAAAGATCTCACTTAAAACCGGGGCAATTAACTTTCTATTGCCGTCTTTACACAAGCGCTCGGAGAGTCTCTCAGAGACAAGGCGATAATTCACGTTAAAGCCGCATTTTCTCTCTGACTTGCCTCTCGCTGCAGAGTATCGAGGATGACCTTAAATAATGGAAAGTTTGTCTCGCGTAGCACTCTACAGTTCACAGAGCGTGCCCACTCCCTTCCTCTAATTTGTTCTCTCCCATCGCCCTCCCAGGTACGCAGGGCAGGTATTCGTGTCTTCGTGTTTCAGACGGGCACGCGGAAGCTGAGAGCAGCGATTATCCCCAAGTGGGGCTCTGCCCTCTCACTCTTAATCCAGTTCTGTTTCCACCGAGCTGCTCACTTACATTCAGGATCAAGTCCTTGCTTTGTTGGTTTGTCCACGCAGACATCGGGGTTATCTAAACGGGGAGTTTCCATCTTACAAGGGGTCAGTCCTGGCAGCGAGACGTGCCAGCGTCCGGGACTTCGAGGGGCTGACACCTGTCCCTCCTTCTGTGTTCTCATGGCTGTGCCTTCCTCTCCATCTCCTTCTATGCATGAAATTCAGAGTATATGCTGCTCCTTTCCACAGCGCGAAGAAAATTAATTGGTTATTTCCGCCTTTAGGAATGCATTTGCACAGAGCTTGAAACTAGGAAATCAAACATGCTCTTTATTGATAGAAACATCTTTCATCATTTTTTCATGTCCCAAATTTATGTAATTATAAAACATATTCCTAACGGTCTAATAATACCGTTTCTGTCAAATCCCCACATCTTGCAGCAACACGTATTTTTTTAGCACTCCCCACCATCAAAACTTTATTCTGAAGGTGTCCATCACTTTACCCCCTATTTCTAAGCGGAGCGTTTCTTTCTCAGCACTCATGCAACAAATATTTGGTGACTGCCTGGCAGGTAGTAAACATTCCAGTAATATTCTTGAGTTACAAAAGGGTTATTATCCAAAAATAAATGGTGTCGGTATTTGCTGAGCATTATTTCAGCTATTCGTGGATAAATTTATAGATAGATCTATACATATATCTATAGTTTTATAGACATACTTTCATACCGCTACTCCTTATCAGTCTTTCGATCTCTTTGTAATATGTTTGTTATTCAAGATAATAATTATTAACCTTGTAAGTTAATTTGTGAAAATATAAAATTTATATATATCTATATATTGAGACAGGGAGTAAAATGGAAATAATTTCACAAAATTGAGTTCAAACAATAATGCTCTTTTTCTGTATAAAATTGACAATTATTTGGAGTGCCTGAGGAGCTTAGTCAGTTAAGTCTCTAATTCTTGGCTTCGGCTCAGGTCATGATCTCATTGTTTGTCAGATCGAGCCTCATGTTGGGCTCTGCACTGACAGCACTGAGCCAGCTTGGACTTCTCGGTCTCCCTTCTGTCTGTCTCTCACTGATGCGCGCTCCCTCTCTTTCTCAAAAATAAATAAACTTTTAAAACTTCATAATTATTCTACTTAAATGCTTTAGAAGGTAAGGAAATATGCAATTGATGAATGTCCAATAAATTTTTTTATGCTAACTGGTATTAGTACCCACGAGATTTGTTTAACGTGCAGACAAAGACTGTGCACGATCTTCCGAGGCTGGAGCGATCGCGGTGGTTTTTGGTTTTGTCTTAGCTGTGCGTTTCTGTCTTGGAAGGCATCACGTGGCTCTGCTGTAGGAGATGTGGAACCCCTTCCATGCTCTACAGCCATCTTCCCATTTTGTTTGTTGTGTTGTTATTATTACATGATCATTATTTATTACATTTATTTTGTTTTTTTTAGATACGGTTCCTGTCCCTTAAGTCCCAGCTATTTATTTTAATAGGATCAGTGTTCGTGCCTTTCTGTTTGAAAATGTTTGACTTCCTATGTTGATTAGTTGATTGTGTCAAGATGGCCAATGGCAAGGATAATTATAATAAAAACGTTAATTGTCATGACCTTGGATATGCAGGATATTATGATATGCCAGGAAGAACATCTGAGTGTAAACTCTAGTTAGATAAAATGAGAGGAAGAAAGGAAAAGCCAGCACTGTTCCCGAGGTTGCTGTCTTCATGCTTCCATGCTAACACACGTGCGCGCACACACACACACACACATACACACACACACAATCCATCCTGCATGTCTCAATCTTTCAATCTTTTGTGTAATATCTATGTTATTCAGTAATTATTCAAAATTGTAAATTAATTTGTGGAAGCATAATGGAGGATCATTGGGAAAGTATTTAAGGACAAATGAGGTTTCGAAGCCCGCATTATCCCACGCAGGCCGCAGGTACCGCTGCTCCTCTGTGCTACAGAGCTCTGACCTCTCCGTGCTGAGGTCAGCACAGATGTGTGGCACTGCTGAACAGAGTGACACGGTGGCACGCCGCTACACTTTGGCGCCACTGATGGAGTGTGTTGCGGGGTAGCCATGCGAGTGCTCTCTCTGGGAAGCATGCTAGCATTTTAAGGTTACGAAGACAAAGAAGATCTTCAGTGAATCAAAGAAATTATGGAAAGTGTGGCTTTCACCCAGAAACATAAAGAGTTGTTTAAAGAAACGTTCAGATGTCAGTATTACTGACATAAAGACCTTTCCCAGCTGCCGTGCTGTGTGGCGTGAGCTGAGAAGTTCAGTTCCCCATGGGTTCAAACAGACATCCAGGCCTTGGGCATGCCTGCAGCAAGTTGATGTACTAACAAAGAGAAAGCCTATTCAGGCTGACTGTTTAAATGTCAGCCTGCTACAAACAGTCTCCAATAAATTTTAACATCACCCTAGCAAATAGAGTTTTCATTAGTGTAGTGCATTTGATTCATGAGTTTCTGATCAATATATGTGTTGGATAGAGAGATAATAAAGATTTCCAATTATTTAGGGGTGCTCAGCCGGTTGGCTGTCCAACTCTTGATTTCAGCTCAGGTTACGATCTCACGGTTCATGGGTTCGTGAGATGGAGCCCCGCATCGGGGTCTGTGCTGACAGCCATTCTCTGTTTTCATGTGTGATAATCCATGCTCCAAACAATGTTTGCATAGTATTCTTGAAGCAGCAGCAGGATGAGTCAGGTGGCGTAGCTGAGATTAGTGCTATGCTAGTGAAGATACCCCCCAGACGACTTTTTTAAGACCACATCGGATCTTTGTGTGCTGGACCAAGGCCACAGCTGCAGTCACTGGCGCCAGAGAGGATCAAGTATACCCAGGCCCTAACTGCTGAGGACAGGGTAGAGAGCAGCGTGTTTTCGAGAGAATTTAAAGGATATGCTTGCGGATGTCCTCTCTCTTCTCAGCTAGGACAGCAAGAGGTGAGATTAGTCGGGGACACGGGGACACTAACTCTGGAAACCAAAAAGGAAACGAGAGGCACCCGGTGGAGCTCAATCAGGAATCCGTGTGTGCATTCCACATTACTGAGCAAAGAGGTTCTTCTGGTGCGAAGAAATTTTTTAAATCACGAGTTCCTGAATTTTCTGTTTCCTTATGTTCTAGTAGGATATTTGTCGTCTTTTAATTAAGTCAAAAATCTTGCAGATTTGATGTTAGCACATCACAACTGCCGAGTAAGGACTGTGATGGGGAGCTGCAGCACTAGGTGAGGCAACATGCCAGAGTGATCAATTCTGTTCCTGCTGCAATCACTTATCTTCCCAGCACACTCCTAACGGCACTAGAGAGATAAAGCCCCCTCAGTCCCTCTCATCTGAAGACACTTTATTTAGATTGGTTTCAAAATTATTGACCTATTTCTGGCAATTTAAAAATGCACATTAAGGTTTTGATCATTAAAATAAATTAAACTTTGATAAGAAGCTGATTACAAAGCTCAATAAAAGGTGAAGATAAAAAAAACGAGTACTTAACACTAGCATTATTTTCTAATAAAGATGAAATCACCTAATCAAATAATTATGGTTTTCTTTTTATGAGTTAAAATGTTTTCAGTTTTAAATTAAAACCTGGAAGTTCCATTTCTACAAAGTAAGCAGGAAAGCGAGCCTTTTCCTGCGTGGCGATGTGGCCGATGGGCCTCCATAGGACCATAGGCCCATTTTATTCTGTACCAAGTAGTGGGGTTTCTCTGACCACAGGGTTTACAGGCCCAGCCCTACTACCTTATCGTTCCGGACTTCGTCCTCCCCGGGGCTCTCAGGGAAGCACTTGCCTCTGGAGTTCTGGTTCTGGTCCTACGGAATCATCGAAGGGATCTGGGCTCAGAAGACTCAGAAGACCTTACACACGTGGGACCTCTGACGCGGTGTCAGACCTGCCCGGGCCGGCGCAGGACGGTGACTCCCAACAGGCTCCCGAGACTTGCCCACTGCCTGAAACTGACATCCAGGCTCCTCGCACAGGAGTTGCTTCTTGAGACCCCCTCTGGCTCTTGCCCCCCAGCTGTGTTTCATCTGATTCCTTGGCGCTGTCCAGCGCCCCCACGCCCATTCAGACAGACAGGACCTTCATCCCACCCCACCCACGCCCAGGCCCTCTCTGGCTTGTTCTGTTCCTTTCTGAGTTTAGGAAGACAGACATGCGGCAGGTTCTACTCACTCTGAAAAATGAACGAAGTTATTTGTATTGAACTTTCACAAAAGTGTATCCGGAGCTCCCAAATTCTGTCTACTGCCTTCTGCCTATAAGTCAGACTTACAGGACATTTTAAGAAAAAGAGCATTTTATGTGAATCGAGCTTATTCAGTAGCATGCTGTTGACCAGCAGTTGTGAGCAAACAGAACTTCTTAGAGGCCTTCTATAATATACGATGCAGTTATTTATAATTACATAAGTATTGCCCTAGCGAGAAATGCTTCTGCAGTCTATTTTAACCAGAATATTGTAATTATCATAATCATCTTATTTTTAAAGTTTCTGAAGTATATTTTTGAACATCGTCAGTTTTCCTAAGTTATTTTATTAATATTATTTTCTTACAAAATTCCATTAATAAGCTAAGAGAAATGTAAATCTGGTCCAACCTTATTTAAACTTTTTACAGAAGCTGAAGTCAGGTCTGCAGTCAGTAAGCCTTTCGAGGTGGTTACTATTGCCAAGGCAAAAATTTCATGTTCTAAAACAGCCTAATTAGTATTTGACAAGTTGTTATAGATAGATATTGTATTTCAAACAAATTGTATTTACTTTGAATAGTAGATGAAAATCTCTGAGTACTTTTAGTCATGTTAAAGTCAGTAAATTTTTATTTTATTAAGTCGAACTGAAGTTTTCTGCCCTTAACTCTTGGACACAAGCCTTTTCTTGACCATGCTATTTAAAATCTTAACCAAATTACTGCCCACAACAAAGTAGATCCTATTATAGGCACAAAACCATATATACTCTTTTACTAATAAATGCTCTAAAAGTACATTATTTGTCTTTAAAGTTTCAAAACCTTCCCTCAAAATTGACAGCATAAGTCATGAGGAACTTAATAGGCGTGCTATGATGGGGGAACGTGAAATGATTTGTTTTGACAGAAATCTCCAAATATACCTACAGAATGTGTGCACAGCGCCAGAGAAGGCGCCATTACCACGGCCTAATGCCTTCCGATGCTCCGAATAATACTGGTAGTACCGGGCCGCGTTCCCGGTGTACCGAGAAGGTTTGAACGGCACTTTCTTTGCTACATTAGAATAGTCACCAAAATCATTTCAAGGAGGCTTTCAGTTTCCACATTTCTTCTGTAAGCTTAACTTGTGACATCAAAAAGTACAGACAACTCACAGACTCCAAGTATGGTGAAAATGTGTGTTTGTTATGAAGCCTGTCTTGCGAAGGAATTGTAACCTGATCTGCTCCTCTGTCAGCACGCGTGTGGTTTCATCTGTTATTAACGTATTAACCAGAAGGTTTGACCTTTCCTTACATTTTGGACTTTTTCATAAGCAACCATCCTAAATCCTCAAAAAAATATACTGTTGCTGTCCATGACTTATGGAATATGCTAAAAGCAAGCAAAGGGGTCAAGCCTCCGTAGGCTGCTTATTTATGTAGAAACCCTACCGTCTGGAATTTCATTTTGGGCTTCTTAAAGCTTCCAGTTTACTCTGACAAAATTCAACTGATTAGCGTTCCACCTCTGTGGGGCTTTTTGTTTTTAATTTCTTAATGTCTGTTTAATTTTAAGAGACAAGAAGACAGAGCGTGAGCAGGGGAGGAGCAGAAAGAGAGGGAGACACAGAATCTAAAGCAGGCTCCAGGCTCTGAGCTGTCAGCACAGAGCCCGACGCGGAACTCGAAGTCACAAACCCCGAGATCATGACCTGAACCAAAATCAGACGCTTACCCAACTGAGCCACCCAGGCGCCCAGTCCACTGCTTTGTTTTAATGGCTTCTTTTCAACCTTACTTTCTTAACAGTATGGGTTCTCAGTCGTAAAGTCAAAGAAGTGATCATTCAGATACTTGACCTTGTAAGGAGGTGCAAAATGGGTATTCCCAAGAAAAGTCCTTAAATCTTTAAGAATTTTCACTCTTGTCTCTACGTGCAAAATCTTAACCCAGCACTTCTTCTTAAACCATTTGTTTGGTCTTTTGATGACAAAATGGAGGTGTAAGCAGTGTTCCATCTGCAGCCTCGAGGGTGGGCGGGGGCGGTTTGCTCAGCCTGCAGGTGACTGGGACTCCTTCACAACAGGCCTGCAGGTCTGGAGTCCAAAGTCCAGACTTCTTATGGACTCGCCTTCCAGAATTGGCAGGAGAGAAAATCAGGCAGCGTAGAGAGCTTCTGTGAAGTTAATTTTTTTTAATGTCCTTTATTCTAAAATTATATCTTTCCTGCCATTTTAGAATGAATGTTTTCTTCTATAAAATTAGGTGGATCTATATGGTGGGTATAAGGTTTTTCGTGGGTTTTCTTTTTTAATCATTCTGACTCATTAAAATAAAAATTCGGCAAATACAGATGGGTGCTTCCATTTTTGGTGGTACTCTTATTTCAAACATCATAGAGACCTCGAGCCCAAAGTCGCACAGAGACAACACTCCAGTTCCGCACTGAGAGCCCTCAGGTCTGCACAGGTTGTCTCTTTCTCCCGAGAGAAGGTAGGGACAAGACCAGTGCTGGTAGCTGGGAATGTCGCAGCTAATGGAGGCACGAGCCGTGTTCTTTCACTCATAGAATTCATATTTACTGAGTGCCTACTATGAACTCAGCTCCAGGGACGGAGCTTTTACTTTTTTATTGAATTTTTTAAATTTAGTGTTTTACATGGGACTCTCAGGGGACGTCTCATTGAGAAGGTCTTCTTGGAGCGAAACTTGGAAGGACCGAGGGAGGTGTGTAGTGCTTTTGCAGGAAAGCTTGTAAAATAGAGGGACCAGAACGTGCAAAGCCTTGCAAAGAGATTAGGCCTTGTGCGAAGACGGAAGAGCAGTGAAGTCCGTTTACTAAAACACACTGAACAAACTACTGAGCAGAGGATGTCCACGAAGTACAAGGTTAGGAGGAAAGTGCCGTTGCAGAACTTACTTGGTTTGTTTGCCCTGACTGACACGGAAGGCTGTTGGCAGCGTTTGAGCAGAGATGTGGCATAATGCAACTTTCATTTTACCAGGATCGCTGTGGCCACTGCGATGAGATTAGGCCGGAAGGAGACCAGGGCCCAACAGGACGCGCCGCCAGGCGGCTATTGCAGTAACTCAGGCGAGACGTTCGGACGAGGGCGGTAGTAGTGAAGATACTGAGAAGTTCCCGTGTTTATTCCGAAGGCAGAACCAGGAAGATGTAGATCGGACAAGATCTGACACTTGTAGGTCGTAGGTATGCATAGACGCATGCGTTCCTAGGTCCTTCGACCGACAAATGCGTTCACCGGGAGTTTGCGTCAGCCGGACATGGGCAGTCACGTGATCGTTTTAGCCCGCATCCCTTGATCGCTACCAAAGACCTGGTAGCCACTCACTTTCAAGGAGAAATGAAAGAGGAAACGCAATGAGATACAATGGAAAGTGGGGTTTCAGATCCACAGAGTCCGGAACTGACCGATCACTGAATGATTCAAGAATTCTTTTTTTTTTTAATTGAAGTGTAATTAACACAGTGTTATACTAGTTTCAGGCGTCCAATATAGCAATTCAACAATTCCATACCTTACTCAGTGCTCATCCCGTGAGTGTACTCTTAATCCCTGTCTCTTATTTCACCCTCCCCCCACCTACCTCTCTTCTGGTGACCACCACTTTGTTCTTTGTATTTCGGGTTTGAGGCTTTTCCTCCCTTGTTTTCATTTGTTCATTTGTTTCATTTCTTAAATTCCACATATGTGTGAAATCATGTGGTGTCTTTCTCCATCTGACTCATTTCACTTATGTAATACACCCTAGGTCTGCTTATGTTGTTGCAAATGACAAGATTTCCCTCCTTTTTTATGGCTGGGTACCCTTATACCACATCTTCTTTATCCATTCATCTGTTGATGGGCACTTGGATTGCTTGAATAGCTTGGCTATTATAAATAATAGTGCTACAAACATAGGGATGCGTGTATCTTTTCAAATTAGTGATTTCATTTTCTTTGGGTAAATATCCAGTAGTAGAATTACTGAACCATTGAATTTTTTGAGGAACCTCCACACAGCTTTGCAGAGTGGCTGCCTCAGTTTTTACTCCCACCAAAGTGCATGAGGGTTCCCCTTACTCAACATCCACACCAACATTTGGCATTTCTTATGGTTTTTATTTTAGCCATTCTGACAGATGTGAAGTGATATCGCATTGCAGTTTTGATTTGCATTTCCCTGATTATTAGTAATGTTTAGCATCTTTTCATGTGTCTGTCAGCGCACTGTATGTGTTCTTTGAAAAAAAAAATGTCTATTCAGGTCCTCTGCCCATTTTTAATTGGATTATTTGTTTTTCTGGTGTTGAGTTGTATTAAGTTCTTTGTATATTTTCGATGTTAACTTTTCATCAGTTATATCATTTGCAAATATGTTCTCCCATTCAGTAGGCTGCCTTTTTGTTTTCTTAATGGTTTCCTTCACTGTGCAACAGCTTTTTATTTCGGTGTACTCCCACTAGCTTATTTTTGCTTTGGATTCCCTTGTCTCAGAAAACAGATCTAGAAAAATGTTCTATGGCCAATGTCAAAGAAGTTACTGCCTATGTTACCTCCCAGGAGTTTTATGGTTTCCGGTCTCACATTAAAGTCTTTAATCAGTGAGTTTATTTTTTGAGTATGGTGTAAGAAAGTGGTCCGGTTTCATTCTTCTGCACGTAGCTGCCCGGTTTTCCCAGCACCGTTTGCTGGAGAGACTCTTTCCCCACTGTGTATTCTTGCCTCTTTGCATAGATTAATTGACCATGTAGTCACAGCTTTGTTTCTAGGTTCTCTTTTCTGTTGCATTGGTCTTTGTATCTTTTTTTGTGCCAGTACCATACCATTTTGATTTCTCTAGGTTTGCAATTTACCTGAATGGTCAAGAATTCTCATTGTGCATCTGTTCCGAGAAGAATGCAATGCTGAGGAAAGAGAGTACCAAACTTTCGGATAATCCTGAAGTGACTTCTTAAAAGATTTATTTTAATGGCAACTCATTAGGCATGTTCTTATTTTGTTCTTTTTCTTCTTTTGCTCTACTCTGCCCAAGGGTAATAGGAGTTCACATCCTCTGGAAGGTTTTAGACTTCCTACTCTGGAAGCTAAAGCTTTGCCCTGCCCAGATTCCCCTGAGGACAACGACGTGTTCTCAGAGACATGAGAAAGGATGTTTTTAGATCCTTCTCTGTCATCAGCCCTGCTCTTCCCATCACTTACCTCGGGCAAGTCTTGTAAGCAATCTGGCTCAGCCTTTGTCCACATCAGAAGTTGCCATGATCCCGCTCAGCTGTAAAATGCTTTGATTTCACACAGATTAGAATCGGAAGGGAAGTTTGTTTCCCTAATATGGTCACTTGATCTTTAATCTCCTAGTTTATATCGCTTTATAAAAAATACTGTGTTTGTTTGTTAACACTTTTAAATTGGCTTGGTAAATATAAAAAATATGCAATAAACATGAAAATTCACTACATAATGTATTAGAGCCCATGATTGAATACTCTCGTATGTCTAAAATTTAATTTGGCTTCTTAGGAATAGAATGCATCGAACCCAGTCCGTTAACCTAAACGCACTGCACTTCTCAGTGTCTTCCTAGACCAGGAAGGTTTGACTTGATTTGCCTTGGAATTCCAACATCCTGCAGACACAGGAGATCCAGAATTCTCTTGTCTCACACACCAGATTCCAGCTCCTGACCCCCAGTTCCAGACGTCCCGCACAGTCTCTAACATTATCCTCACTTCCTAAGATCAGTAAAAATGGAAGTGTTGATAGGCTCACTGTACCTCTGCAGAGACATGCAGTAATTAATGTCTGGCCAGATAAGAAGGAGAGGAACAGTGAAGGAGACTCAGGGACTGCCTGGACAACCTCTCGACTTACCCATGACTTCTCCCGCTGGGGGCTTTTTCTGTCAGTGCTTTTTGTTCGTTCTCAGTTACAATGCAGGAACAGTGGGAAAGTTAGGACCTGCTTATGGGCAGTGCCTTATTCATCTCTGTTTTCCCCCAGGACCCCCCCCCCCCGCCCCCGGTAGCTGGCCCCCACTTCTGGGCTTGCCTGCACGGTTCTGGTTTACGCCCGATGGCCTAGTGCAATGTTCCCGGCGCCCCCTTTTACTCTTGAAAGTGTCTGAGATTGTATGAAAAATTGAACGGTCACTCTGCTTATAATAAGCAATCGAGGT
This sequence comes from Paguma larvata, assembly GCA_030068075.1. Taxonomy (NCBI): domain Eukaryota; kingdom Metazoa; phylum Chordata; class Mammalia; order Carnivora; family Viverridae; genus Paguma; species Paguma larvata. The sequence goes on from CM057831.1 coordinate 30,818,180, forward strand.
AAGTATTGTTGGGCTAGAAAATTAATGAGATGTATATAACCTCCCTTTCCAATTCTTATAAAGTAACCAATCCAGTCTGAATGAGTCTGAGATACAGGTCACCTTCAGCCATGCTTAAAAAGATTTCAGATTATGCCTTGGATAAATAGTCTATTAGTAAGCATGCCAAATGGTTTTCTTTTTTATTCTTCTCTTCTGACCTCATCATATTCCAGGAGCCTCTTCAAATGGAATATTAAGACCTAGTAAATTATGAATTCTAGTGAGAGCTGTGTTTTACAACTGTGTATCCCAGACCCTAAACGCCCTTGAAAGGAATAAAATGAAAATTAATGAATTGCAAAGCAATTGTAAAACAAGACCTTTTGCATGAAGAACAAACTCTGCAGTAGCAACTTTTAATAAGGTATCTATCATCCACTGTGTAATGTAGGCTTTGTAGCTTCTAGAACTTACAGTACTGGGAAAATGCATTAAGAATATAAATATTTCTCCAGATATCCTAAGAGTTCAACTGGCCTGTGAAATGTTTTCCGTTATCTAGCATTTAAAAAAAATAATACTCGCTCTAGTGCTATCCGGAGATTACTACTCTGTTACTCGTGCTATCAGGAACCTATTACTGCTGCTGCTGGTGCTGCCGCCACTGCCTTTACCACACACACGCGCGCACACACACACACACACACACACACACACACACACACATTATTCCTTGCATCTATATAAAAAAAGCTGTGTACATTTCTGTAGCTTATAGAAGGCGGCCACTAGGACACAGTATGGCGTAGTGGTTACAAGTGCAGGGAGGGGAAGAAGCAGGCCTGCCTTAGGGAGGCACGCCAGGGCCAGGCCCTGCTTACTCGCCGTAGGACCTTAGTCAGCGTTCTGGTGACCTATTGCTGTGTAATAATTCACCCCCAAATCCAACTGACACCAGCTTAAATTTCCTCCCCTGGTTCTGCAGATGGCTGAACTCAGCTAGGTAGGTGATTCTTGCTCAGGGGTCTCTCATGTCGTTACAGTCAGATGGTCACTGGGGCTCCGGTGACCTCAGACTCAGAGACTCTCACTCACGGGTCGTGTGGAGACGGTGGCTGTCAGCTGGAACTCTTATCTGTGCTTTGGGCTGTCGACCCCAGTCTGTACCCCCTGCGCTGGCCGCTCCAGCTTCCTTGGTTCCCTGGGATCCCGCTTCAGAAGCAAGCGTCCCAAGGGACCAGGAGGAAGCTAGACCCACTTTTATAATCTAACCTTGGAAATCACAGTCACAGTCCTCCGAGACTCAAGGAGAGGGAACTTTGATCCCCACAGTTCGGCATGGGCAGGGGTCAGTTTCATGTTGTGTGAATCAGGCAAAAACGGCTATTTTAGTGCAGCTCTCTTGGGAAATACTCTGCTACTAAGTTTGCTATTTGTTTCTTCATCTGAATAAATGTGACGAAATATCTAATTCATTGAAGTTGTTTAGAATATTATATACAAAAAATCCCTGCGAAGCCCTTAGCACATACATCGGAAGCTCTCAAGTGTCAACTGTGTTCTAGGCAGTTCCGTCTTAGAGGGACTGCTTTCATTTGTCAAAGCAAAGAAGAAAATTAATCGTCATTATCTGTTCGCTGTGTGTGTAGCTGCAAAGTGAATGCTAAGAATAGGTTTCTGACAACAACATCTGACGAATACTTTGGAAATGTACATATACTTTTTCTTTTGTATGTACAATATTTCTTTGTCAATAATTCTAAAAATTCGGAAACTTGTATTTGGAATTTGGAGAACAAAGTCCATTTTAAAGTAACTGATTTTTATAATGTCCATTGTACATAAATTATTTTTGACAACACCTCTAGTTAATTTTGAAGAAGAGGCATTGACTAAAATAACCTCAGAAAGTATTTCTTTTTTTTTTTTAATGTTTGTTTATTTTTGAGAGAGAGAAGCAGAGTGTGAGTAGGGAAGGGGCAGAGAGAGAGGGAGATACAGAGTCCAAAACAGGCTTCAGGCCCTGAGCTGTCAGGCACAGAGCCTGACGTGGAACTCAAACTCATGAGCCGTGAGATCACAACCTGAGCCCAGTCAGATGCTCAACCGACTGAGCCGCCCAGGCGCCCCAGAAAGTATTTCCGTATCTCCGCCCATCTCAACTTTTAACAAAATGGAGCTGAGGTGGTTTTATAATATAGTGATGGCATATATACACAATATAAATGGAATTCACGTATACGGGACTGCACGTGCATATGTATTTACACACATGTATATTCATTACACGTATCTAAATATTACACACCGTATTTATGACTTTAAAAGAAACAGCGGGTGAAAGCACAGAAAGGAGGAAAACAAGTGTGCACACACCGGGCCTGATCCAGTCACAGCGACTGAACACATCTGCCCTGAGCCGCTCCGCAGGAAGTGGGGGTCGGGGTGGGAGACGATCGCTGTGTAGCTCTGGTCACTACACGGACAGAGTTTACGAGTTCTCCGGAAGGTCATCCTCACGACGAATCCTGACGGCTGAACAACTAGATCTTATTCCAAGAACACCGGCCAAAATACGCCTTCTCTAAAGAGGCTGGCAACGGCTGACGGAACCGTCTTCAGTCACTTACTGTGCAGACTCTCCGCAAAACGGGATGCCCGGCGTGGTCGGGTACCTCCTGGGCCCAGTTCCGTGGATGGGCCGCGCCGGTGCCGCCCATGACCCAGTCTGGCACAGGCTCGACTGTAAAGTGTGTGAGCACCGAAAGGGTGCATTCGATGCCAGGGTCGTCGATGATTCACGCGGATGTTAATCAGGGCCTGACACGCTGGTCTGTTTCTGTTAGTGACCGAGGCGGCGTCCGAGCGTTCTGAGAACCAGACGGTCAGGTGGCAGAGCAAAAGGGTTTATTTTGAATCCTGAGACCCTGACAGAAAAGACATTCCCATCTCCCTGTGGAGAGCTGTTTGTGGGCAGAGCTCCGGTGTTTCCCACGGGACCTCTCCGCATCCGTCGGGTCAGGTATGCCTGTCCCTGGTGGATTGGGACCCCGCGGCTCCATGTAATATGGGACCGACATTTAGAGTTGGTAAACTTTAAAGCAGCAGGTGTTGAGACCAGCCATCTGAGTCACTGAAAATCCGCTACGATGTCCCCGTAGAGGATCTGGTTGTGGACCAGGTAGCCATGGGCCTGCCTGCCAGCGTGCAGGCCGGGAGGGGTCCTCCAGGTACCCTGATGCGTAGGCCCGCAGGATGAAGTGTCATAGGATTCACCAATTTAACTTTGGATACCGTCTCCCCAAAACAGAAGTTTAATTTTGACATTTTTTGGTCAAGTTAGCCAGTCTTCGTGGCAGTGACCGGAAACGCCTTCCTCTTTTCAGATGGTGTCTGGTTCCTGTCACTAACATAATGGAGAACATTTGCTTATTATTTATTAGAAAGCCTTTGTCCAAAATGTAGGAAGAATGCAAGATTATTAAGGTAAAACCCCAAAATAAGCAGGGCCAGAATACGGCTCCTTTTTTTGTATTCTTTGAAATTATGAACTGCGGTATTTGTTCTTAATTTTTGACGCGATATGAAAATGTAGCGCATTTGAAAGTAGTGACACTTGAGACCTAGAGTTAGCGGATAGACTCTTTGTGACAGAAGAGAAAACAGTGAAAGTTATGAACGCCTCAGGCAGTTCTGGAGATTTAATATTAACGTGAGAGCTACAACGGGAAGGGTGGAATAATCACACCTCTAAGTTTCTAGCACCGGCGGTGTGTTTCCGTGGATTCCGAGCTCCTTCCGTCAGTGATTACCCCGGAGGGAAGCCGGCGCGGTCTGGGGCTTCGCTGGGGTCCCCCCCGCCCGTCCCCCCGCCCCCCGCCCTGCGCCGCCCAAATCCTGACTCCGTGTGACGACCGTGAGGGCAGAGCTCGCAGGAGGTGACAGTCACCATGCGGGGCCCTCACGACTGGGGCAGTGCCCTCATAAAGGCAACCCCAGATAACGGCCCATCCCTGTGCCTGCACCTCCGAGGTCACGGCGAGAGGACAGCCACAGCCGTCGGTAGGTGGGTGGGCCCCGCTGCGGGCCGCGACCCGAGCCCCGCCGTGCTGCGGTCTCCCGCCCTCCGGCCTCCAGACCTTGCGAGAAGTCAGTGTTGGCTACTGAACAGCCACCTCGCTTGTGGTATTTGTGTTGCAGCAGCCCAGACGCACTGAGACAGTGACCGGTAACTGCCTCCTGATGGAACCGCTTTCCCGAGTGGGAGCCGGCTAGAGACGCTCCGACGGAAGGGGCGGGACCGCGGGGGGTGGGGAGGGCGCCACGGGGAGAGCCAGCCGTGGGGGGGGGGGGAAACATGACAGACGGCAGGGACGCAGGGGGTGGCGTGACCTGGAGAGCCGGCCGTGGGGGGGGCGTGACGGACGGCGGGGACGCGGGGGGGCGCGATGCGGAGAGCGGGCCGTGGAAGGGGCGTGACGGACGGTGGGGACGCGGGGGGGGCGCGACCTGGAGAGCCGGCCGTGGGGGGGGAGCGTGTCAGGCGGGGGAGGCGCGGGGGTAGCGTGATGGACGGCAGGGACGCGGGGGGGGGCGCGACGGAGGGCGGGGACGTGGGGGGGGAGCGTGATGAGCGGGGTGGGGCACGACGGACGGCGGGGATGCGGGGGGGGGGAGCGTGATGAGCGGGGGGCGCGACGGACATTGGGGACGCGGGGGGGGGGGGGAGCGTAGTGAACGGGGGGGGAGGGGCCGCGACGGACGGCAGGGCCCCGGCCCTCGCCTGGCGAGGAGGTGAGCGGGGAGAGAGTGCCCCGACCCCACTCTTTGCCAGCCCGGTGGCGTGTGCCGCGTGCCTGCCTTCTCGGCCACCAGCACAGAGGACGGTGGGGACAGGCGAGGCGCGGGTCAGGTGTGCAGTCCGGTCCGGTTCGGAGGAAGTGCGGCAGCCCGTGCGCAGAGTACCTGGCCGGATCCCCAGCAGAGTCGGGAACAGATCTGAGCCCGATAGACTCGTCGGCACCTTTCCCGCGGTCCCTGCGGACGCTGCCTTCCTAGCCTTCGCGGTTGGAGAGGGCGGCAGCACGCGTCCCCAGACACAGAGCACACGGAACTGGTTAGCTTCGTTACCGTCTCCCGACCCGTAATGCAGAGCTCGCTCCAGGCTTCCTCCCTCCCAACAGAAACCGCTGCAGTGGAGCGCGAGAAGGAAATACCCATCACGGCATTGTTTACTAGAGCAAAAAGGAACGGTCGAAATAGGGGTATGAGTGAGCTGCAGGGAGGCGTCGTGGCGTAACGGTCAGCAACCCTTAACACGGTGCTCGTTAAGTTTAGAATCGCATAGACAAACAATTATTTTCACGGAAGAAAAGTGTGCATGCAAGATTGGCATTCATATTGGTGAGAACGTAAATGGAAAGAACTGGAGAAAATTCAGTGAATATTAAGAGACAGCTGTGGATGGTAGATACGCAGTTGATTTTTTTATTTTTTTTCTATTTTATGCCTATGCCTTGCATGTATGTGCACTTCTCTTTCTTTCACATATATATTTGAAATGTATATATATTATATATAATATATAATTTTACGTATATAATTGCTTTTATGAATAGTAAGGTGCTAAATAACTACACTTTTAGGGGTGCCTGGGTGGCTCAATCAGGTAAGTGTCCAACTTCGGCTCAGATCATGATCTTGCTGCTTGTGAGTTCGAGCCCCACGTCGGGCTCTGTGCTGACAGCTCAGAGCCTGGAGCCTGCTTCCACTTCTGTGTCTCCCTCTCTCTCTGCCTCTCCCCCGCTCATGCTCTGCCTCTGTCTCTCAAAAAAAAATAAACATTAAAAAAAATTTTTAAATAGCTACACTTTAAAAAATCTATGGAAACCTTTAAAAAGTCACTTAGATATGAGAAAGATGCTTCCAGGTTTTAAAACACTTCTCAACTTCTGGATCTTTACATTACAGGTAGGGCGGGTAGGCAGTAATGCATAAGAAAAAAAACAAGAGGGGCGCCTGGGTGGCTCAGTTTGTTGAGCGTCTGACTTCGGCTCATGTCATGATCTCGCAGTCTGTGAACCCACGTCAGGTTATGTGCTGACACCTCAGAGCCTGGAGCCTGCTTCAGGCTCCCCTCCCCTGCTCATGCTCTGTCTCTGTCTCAAAAATAAACATTAAAAAAAAATTAAAAAAAAAAAAAACACGAAGAGAAACAAGAGCAGAGTCTCTGTGTAATGCTGTGCTGATTTGCCCTCTAAGACCTCGTTGAGTGGTTTGAGGACTGTGTGATTACCTGACCCAGGGGACAGAGACCCAGGACAGTGGCTGTCACCGGGGAGAAGCGGTCTCATCTCACACTTCATCTGCTCTCACTTCCAAGTGTGCTTTAAAACTCGGATCAGAGCGCTTGAGGCACAGAAACACAAATTGGCAACAAGCACATTTATTTTATATGCTTCCGTCTCCCAAATGGTTCATTTGGTTTATCTTAAGATATTCTTCATTTAGAGGCAGCTACTACATTATTTAAGAGCCTTTAAAATTTTTAGGCTGAGGTTTAAATTTAAAGACTTAAGTAAAGGCAAAAGGGGAAAAAAAAGACACTAAGGAAAGGAGAAATCAGTTTCATTTTATATGCAATTTTAAATGTTCATAGAAGGAATTTTGGATGGGACGAGAACATTCCAGTACCACTTGGTTTCTGTTTATAAAAGCCAAATAGGTGCATTGCAATTTAGTGGTGATATGTTTTCCATGAAACACAGAAATGATTTGTTACATTTTCGCTTGTTTTTTATTCCTCATCAAGTTATCAGTGAAGATGGATTTGATCTGAATTACATTTTAGAATGAAAAATTAATGCATTTATACAATAAGCAAAAAATGGAAATTACCTTTTAATAAAGTACGATACCCCATGCAATGGCATGCTTTGATACCATTAGTAACCATGATGTGCTTCTATGCTTGTTGACCTAAAAAATATACATGATCAGTTATTGAACAAAAAGGTAAGACCCTCTTCCCCACAGGACAGTGCTGCACTCGTGGTCATTTTGATTGACGAGTGTCACACAAGTTGTTAAATATTCTGAGTATTGTCTCTACATGTGTAGTAAGTCCCATTTTGTAAAGTAAAATGTAATAAATGTAACAAGTATAGCATGATGAGATGATACAGGAGGATGGAGGGGAGAAAGAGAATGGAAGGAAAGGTGGGTGGGGAGACAGGCTTCCAGGTACTCGTTGTATGGGGGACTTCTTATAGCCTCTAATCTTCAGGTCCTGGTTTCATAGCTGACTTCCTTGGACGTCATTTCTTCTCCTTAAGATTCTCAATTCCCTTATCTGTAAATTGAGAGTTGAATTCTTCTATCTTTAAAATTTTGTGATTGCCAGATATGAGAATAGTGCTCAGCCATATTCAGTAATTTTAAAATATTTTCCTACAGGGCCAGTATATTTACAAACCTTCCCATTTCTCTACTCCGGGCTTCCATCATTAGCGCAGATCGTCAGCTTACATTTGGTAGCATAATAATGGTCACTTTACGTGTAGTACAGTAGTATATGAAAAGTGATGTTTTTTTGGATCCAAAGGAAAACAGGAGACATTATTGGCTAGATTTGTATTCATACTGTTTTACAAAAGAATCTAGATTAGATTAGGATTTAGATTAGGAGAGGCAGCCCCTTTCCTCATTCTGCATTATAAAAGGAATTTATTTTTCCTTCCCTTCCCCTATGTTCATCTATTAAATTTCACAAATTCCATGGATGAGTGAAATCCCATGACATCTGTTTTTCTCTGACTGACTTATTTCGCTTAGCATAATACCCTCCAGTTCCACCTACATTGTTGAAATGGCAAGATTTCATTCTTTTTAATCACTGAGTAGTATTCCATCATATATATGTAAAAACAGAGAGGGAGCAGACCAAAAGAGACTCTTAAATACAGAGAACGAACTGAGGGTTGACGGGGGTGGGTTAAATGGGTGATGGGCATTAAGGAGGGCACTTCTGGGGATGAGCTCTGGGTGTCATACGTAAGAGATGAATCACTGGGTTTTGCTCCTGAGGCCAGGACTACACTATGTTAACTAACTTGAGAATAAAAAAATGAAAGAATTTGTCATGAGGTTCTTTCTTAAACAAGGGACATTAAGAATGTTTTATTATTTTGCAAAATATATGATTCTGTGATCTAAAAATAAATTAATTAATACCGTATAAAACTTTATCTCCAAGAATGACATCTTTGGTGATCGCCTTTCTTTAGATCTCATTCCTCAAATCGCCATGTCGGCTGGTATTTTAACAGGAAGTAGTGATATTCAGGAAAGTACGCTAGCTCAGGAGTCCGGAGGCCTCTGTTCAAGTCTCTACCACACCTAACGCATAACTCGCTAAGTCATTTTTGATGGGTGGAGGGGTATTCACTTTCTCAAGGTCAAGAGTTTGGACTACATTATCTCTAAAGTCTTTGGGCTGCAAATAGTCTGTAAGGTTTTAGATTTGCTAGGGTGGTTGTAATGCATAAACGCTGCGTTTCCAGTTACAGGGAGAGCTTTTATGTTTTATGTCAAACATATGCCAGTGGCAAAGCTGACATCCTGTTACAAAATTCACAACCCCTTTTATATACTCTCCTGCAAACAAGACCACCCCACATATAAAAGAGGCGAGTCCCAGTGAAAAAAGTCTTTTGAACTATTGAATTCTTCAATTTAAACTTTTTTAACATTTATTTATTTTTGAGAGACATAGAGACAGAGTATGAGTGGGGGAAGGGCAGAGAGAGAGGGAGACGCAGAATCCGAAGCAGGCTCCAGGCCCTGAGCCGTTAGCACAGAGCCCGACGCGAGGCTCGAACTCACAGACCGTGAGATCATGACCTGAGCTGAAGTCGGCCGCTTAACCTACTGAGCCACCCAGGTGCCCCAATTTAAACTTTTTTAAACCTTTTCTTTTTTCTGGTTGTACTGAAATAGTGCTTAAAGACAGTTGATCTATAGAAATTGCTAGAATTATCAAACATAGAAGGGGTATCATGAAAAGCAATCCATGTTTAAAGAAGTTAGCAGTTTTGGGGCAAATATCCTATATAGATACTCTTTTAAAAGCTCTTAAGTATCTCTCTGCAAATGGGGACATTTTCAGAAATGAATTATAATATATCTTCACGAACACCCATCACTAAATGCTTCTTGGAACAAAAACAATGGTTTAAGTATTGTAATTATATTAATAACATTTTGAGGCTTGAGGGAGCATTTGGAGATTAAAATAGAAAACATAACTCAAATTTTACGTTTTATATTACGGGGGCACCTGGGTGGCTCAGTCAGTTAATCATCCAGCTCTTGGTTTCAGCTCAGGTCATGATCTCCTGGTTTGTGAGACTGAGCTTCGCGCTGGGCTCTGCGCTGACAGCATGGAGCCTGATTGGGATTCCGTCCCTCTCTGTCTCTCTCTGTGTCTCTCTATTCTCTGTCCTAACCTCACTTGCACTCTCTCTCTCTCCATAAATAAATAAGCACTTAATGAAGGAATTTGCACCGTGAGTTTCAGTCAGGATGTCGGTGGCACACAGCAGAGATTGCTGAGTCAGAAAACAAGCACACTCTGATTTACCGACATCACCATATTCCGAGTATTTGATGAAAAAATGACTAGCTCCATCTGATTTTCCTACCTGATACTACAAACATGGCTCAAATTTGCTGTAATTATAAAATTGTAGACAAATGTTTCTATATCCGTTATCATTTTCAGGCAAATTTATTCTCATTAAAAATGCAAGTGCTTTTTGGTTTTGCTGTCTTAATACCTATCCAGAAAACTCCCCTACGTTAACCCCTGCCTCAGCAAAAGCCATTCCATACTGTTATTCAAATATAATTGGTGAAATGGCCCCATAGGGTTTTGTGACTTTTTGTAGAAGGGAGGAATGTGGGCAAACATATAGCTAGATGTCAGTGGTAATTCAAAAGCCTTTTCTCCAGAGTTGACCTAATTCTGTGACTCAATGTTTGATATCCTTACAGAGAGAAGGCAATTGATGGCATGTCCCGAGGAGAGCCAGGGCGACATCAGTAACCAGCTTAACCGCAGGGCAGCATTCAAAAAGTGCGGGGGAGGAATGCATTTTGTTCATTATTGTAATCTTTTCTGTTATTGTAACATGTGGGCCAGATCTCCTAGAGACCGCTGGAAGCCGGTGCGGGGGCCGGGGGGCACGTCAGTTCCCTGGAACCTAGAGTTAGAGCAGTAAGCACATCCCCAACACGAGTAGCAGAAGCCAAATATAGCGTCCTTGGAGATCCCCCTGGCACCAGGAGTGATTCACCGTCAGGGATATTTCTGGGTCAAAAATGAATCCTTAATAGGGGAATAAAATTATCCCAAACAGAATGGAATTAAGTGTTCATTGTATTAAAGACAGTATCATAGAGGAGAATAGAAGCAGACTTTAATGTCACATGGAATGAGGCTCTACCAATTAATAGCTAAGTAATCTTAGCCAAGAATTTAACTTCTCTATCATCTAGTTTGCTTTATATAAAATGAAGATAATAAAACTAACGCTATGCCCATAAAGCACTTAATGTAGTACCTGCTATGGGTTAGGCAGGCCTTTAATACCTTTCAGGTATTTTTATTATCCTTATTACTATTATACTTGATCAAAGGGGGGAGGGGTGGGATATAAAACAGGTGAGTTTTTATCCTTGCCATTCATTTCAGTCTCCTTAGAGTCCTTCCTCTGTGTTGAAAAGAACAAACTAGGGAAACAGAAGGAGATAAGAACTCATGTCATATTTAAAGAGGAATAGATAAATTAGCAATAACACTCATTAAAGTTCAACATCTTTGAGATCAGCAACTCTGCTTCACTGTGGACGTGGTACTTTCAAAAGTAGCATATAGTGCTTACCTGATAAATAATTTAATTGTTTCAGTGAAATATGAGCTGTAGTTTCTGTACAGACAGCTGGGGAAGTATAAAGAAAAAAGACAACATACTCAAAAACAAAAAAAAATGATATGAAAAGTCAGAGAAGTCTTCTTTTTCCTTTTTTTCTTTTATTTTAATTTCAGTTAGTTAACATACTGTGTTATATTAGATCTCAGTATTCACTTTCATAGAACACCCAGTGCTCATCACAAGTGCCCTCCTGAGTACCCATCCCCAATTTCGCCCATCCCCCCCTACCCACCTCCCCTCTGGAGACCATTGGTGTGTTCTCTGTATTTAAGAGTCTGTTTCTTGGTTTGTCTCTCATCTTTTTCCCTTTTCTTGATTGTTTTGTTTCATAAATCCCACACATGGGTGAAATCATATGGTGTTTGTCTTTCCCGGACTTACTTCACTTAGGATAGTACTTTCTGTCTAGCTCTATCCATATCCTTGCAAATTGCAAGATATCATGGCTCAGTAATTTTCCATTATTGCACTACACACACACACACACCCCCAACTTGGTCTTAATGCATTCACCAGCCGATGGTCACTTGGGCCGCTTCTATAATTTGGCTGTGACAGATAACGCTGCAGGTAAGCATCAGGACGCATGTGTCCTTGGGAATCAGGGTTTTTGTATTTTGGGGTAAATACCCATCAGCACAGTTACTGGATCATTCTATTTTTAATTTTTTGAGGAACCTCCATCTGGTTCTTCAGCAAATGGCTGCATCCATGTGCATTCCCACCAACAGCGCAAGAGGGTTCCCTTTCTCCTCATCCTTGCCAACGTCATGTTGTTGACTTTAGCCACTCTGACAGGTGTGAGGTTGTATCTCACTATGGTTTTGATTCTATTTCCCTGATGATGAGTGACGTTGAGCATCTTTTCATGTGTCTGTCGGCCATCTGGATGTCTTCTTTGGAGAAATGTCTGTTCATGTCTTCTGCCTGTTTTTAAATTGGATTGTTTTTGGGGTATTATTTGAGTTGTCTAAGTTCTTTATATGTTTTGGAAACTAACCCTGTTTATCAGAGATGTCATTTATAAATATCCTCTCCCATTCCGTAGGCTGCCTTTTTGGTTTTGTTGATTATTTCCTTTGCTGTGCTGCAACTTTTTATTTAGTAATCTCAGTGAGAGAAGTCTTCTAAAATGACCTACGACTAAAGCTGAGGCTTAAAGTAAAATCAGAAGGTACAAGTTAGGTTGAAGAATACAGACTTTCTCAGCACAAAGAGTAGCCACGGAGAACACATAAAACAAGCAAGAAAGAAACTGGTTTATTCAGTGAACTGTCAGTCTTCAGTGTGACTAGAGGGAGCTGCAGGTCACAGAGAAGGTGAGAGACCGGCGTGGGAAAAGAAGTGCCACCGTCGCCCCCAGGCATTTCTGTGCCGTCCTTGCTTCATTGTCCTTCATAGCACTTACCACCTCCTGTCATTAGAAATCTGTCTGTGTATTTGCTTGTCATCTGCCTTAGGCCCGGAGCGTCAGCTTCATGAAAGTGGGCACGTTTTACTGTTTTTGTTATTCCTGAATCTGCAGACCCTGGAGCAGTGGTCTGGCATACGGTAGACTCGGGAAATATTCAGTGAATGAAAATGAAAAGAGTAAGTGGGGACCTTTTAACGGAAGATCTTAAATACAATATTTAGGAGGAATACCAGGATTGACCAGAGATGAGGGTGAAGAGAAGCGACAAGGCCGAGAGCATCTCCTGGGTTTCTGACTGGAGTCCGTGGCTGGCGACCAAACACGGGATTCAAGAATAAGAGTTAAGCGCTCGTTTCCGTTTTCCAGAGGGCACGGCATGTGGAGCCCCAGGGCTCCACACGTGGGATCCCCCACAGGGGACGTGTTCGGAGGCTCCCAGAGCTGCAGGGAGGCATTCCCTCACCTACCGAGAATTCACAAAGCACATCCCTCAGTGGACAAGAGCATTCTACGTTCATTGTCCCACGGGGAATGGAGGTGATTTTTGTTCACAGCTACAGAGCAGATACTGTACGGAATAAAATCCTGCATTAATCATCTTCGTTGCATAGAAGTCAAAAGTGGATTAAGGAATTCAAATACCCTGCCTCAGAACCATATAGTTGAAATGAAAAACACAGTTGTTGCAGCTGAAAGTAACTGAGTAGACCGCCGAATCCATCATTTGTCACTTGGCATGCTGTTCAAGAAATCACTCTTTATTTAGATGATCACCTCAGTGTCATTTCCCCACTAAAGAAATTTAATAGTGAGTAATCAAATGTATTCACTCTCAGTCACTGACATGAGTTTACAATTACTTCTTGGAATCGAGCAAGCCTCAGTGGGATATAAAAATTAGGCTAATCATATGGTGAATACTTACTTCATCCTGTGTTTGTTCCTGCTAGGAACAGAAATTGTCTCTGTAATTGTATGCAAATCCTGTCGACAGAATCATCTAAAGAAAATTATGTACTGCTACTCCGTTTCAAAAGAAAAGACAAAAGTAATGTTTTAAAATATCACTTTCAAATCAACCAAAATGAATGGTTTTGGCTTTGTATATAAAAGCCAGATGCAAATTAATATTATTTACAGTACACAGTTTGGCATGTGAGGTAACAAACTGATATTTAATATGATGTGTAACACTGCCATGTGTTTTGTGTTGCTAGCGATTGCTTTCATGTTTAATTAATGAGCTCTATGGGACTCAGGCTTCAACGTAGGGTAGAATAAATTAATTGGTCTTTTAAGAACCAGCATTCTGTATGGAGCATGGGCCATCCTCAACCAGGTAACCAGCTCTTCAGGGTTAGCTGAGGATTTGTTTTTATTAACCAAATGTATTTCTGTTTTTAGCATTTAGAATAGAGTTCTTTCTAAACAGGATTTCAGAGTTCCTTTAAGGCTGAATTTTTTTTTTCCTGAGGCTTGTTTCAGCCTTTGTTAATGACTCAAGATGGCTGCTAGAAAGATTGATAACGGAAACGAGAGAGCAGATTCCAGGGGTTCCCTAAGGAGGGCTGAGGTGTGCCAGCCTCCTGGCTCCTGCCCTCATGACTCCCCTCTGCCCCGGGCTGGGAGTCTTGCATTTACCTGCCTCATTCTCTTAGCATCTAAATGCATCAATTAAGTAGTTTCCGGTCACTCTAATTCCACTGAATACTATCTATCATCGATTCAGAAGCTATCTCTAGATTGAAACCTAAGACGTTGCTGAAATTTACGTATTTTAGACTAGCAGAAGTGGCAGTCTCGTGTGGTTCCAAGCTGACGGGATGAGAAATCTCCCAGCCCTTGGATGGACGAGTACAGAATGAGGGAGAAGGTGTAGAATTTGGAGACAAACAAGCAACTGGCATTCCCCGTTCGCCCCTGTTGCTGTCAGAACGACCGCAGGCTGGAGGAGTCCCTGCATCGTGCCTGGATTCGTCTCCGCAGCCTTCCGGCCGGCCTCCCTCTCCTCCTCCTCCTCCGGAGTCCGCCATCTCCGCCGATAAGACAGCAGCTTTATCATCCGTCTCTGCTCCAAAGCCTCCAGGGTTTCCCTGTTAAAAATAAAGCAAAATATGGGGCACCTGGGTGCCTCAGTCGGTTAAGTGTCCAACTATCGGCTCAGGTCATGATCTCACATTTGTGGGTTCAATCCCCACGTCGGGCTCTGTGCTGACAGCTCAGAGCCTGGATCCTGCTTCGGATTCTGTGTCTCCCTCTCTCTCTGCCACTCCCTGCTCTCTCTCTCTCTCTCTCTCACTCCCTGTCCCTCTCAGAGATAGATAAACATTAAAAAAATGAAGTAAAATTTAACTTCCGGTTTTTAATTATTCAAGCCCATTCATCGAGTTCCCTTTAGTGGCCAGCCTTCTAGCTCGAGAAACAGGACCCACGTGCCTCCGTGCATGAGCCTCCGCTCCGTGGGCGCAGCAGATACACACAGTACCTGAGCAGCGTGCCTGCTATATTAGGTGACGGTGTCCGAGAGCGAGTCTGGCGGAGAAGGAGGTGTGAGGTCTCAGGACAAGAGAGTTGACCTGCTGGAAACGGAGACCGGATGGCCTCCGTGAAGAGAGAGCAGGGGGCAAAGGCTGGACGGAGGTGAAAGGGGTGCCTCATGACCCGCCTTGGGGAGAGCAAGAGGGTACGGCTCTCGGTTTGTCCGGTGGGTCTGGGGCTGAGCGCCACGGATGCAGGCGGAGAGGCTGAGGTCGGAGAGGCTGAGGTCAGGAGGGCAGAGGGCCGAGGCCTGAGGTCAGGGGGGCTGAGGTCAGGGGGACTGAGGTCAGGGGCACTGAGGTTGGAGACGCTGAGGTTAGGGGTGCTGAGGTCAGAGAGGCTGAGGTCAGGGGGACTGAGGTCAGGGGGACTGAGGTTGGAGACGCTGAGGTTGGGGGTGCTGAGGTCAGAGAAGCTGAGGTCGGGGCAGAGGTCAGAGGGCTGAGGTCGGAGGGGCAAAGGTCAGGGGGCTGAGGTCGGGGCAGAGGTCAGGGGGGCTGAGGTCGGAGAGGCTGAGGTCGGAGGGGCTGAGGTCGGGGGTGCTGATGTCAGGGGGACAGAGGTCAGGGGGTCTGAGGTCGGAGGGGCTAAGGTCATGGAGCTGAGGTCAGAGAGGCTGAGGTCGGGGGGCTGAGGTCAGGGGGCTGAGGTCAGGGGGGCAGATGTCAGGGCGTCAGAGGTCAGAGAGGCTCAGGTCGGAGGGGCAGAGGTCAGGGGGCTCAGGTCGGAGGGACTGAGGTCAGAGGGGCTGAGGTCGGAGAGGCTGAGGTCACAGAGGCTGAGGTCGGAGGCAGAGGTCAGGGGGGCTGAGGTCGCAGGCTGAGGTCAGGGGGGCTGAAGTCCAGGGGACTGAGGTCGGGGGGCTGAGGTCAGAGAGGCTGAGGTCAGAGGAGCAGAGGTTAGGGGGCTGAGGTCACGGGAGCAGAAGTCGGGGGCTGAGGTCAGGGCGGCAGAGGTCGGAGGGGCTGAGGTCAGGGGGGCTGAGTTGGAGGGGCAGAGGTCAGAGAGGCTGAGTTCGGGGGGGCTGAGGTCAGAGAGGCTGAAGTCGGAGGAGCTGAGGTCAGGGGGCAGAGGTGAGGGGGGCTGAGGTCAGAGTGGCTGATGTCAGGGGGGCTGAGGTCGGAGAGGCTGAGGTCGGAGGCAGAGGTCAGGGTTGCTGAGGTCAGGGGGCTGAGGTCAGAGAGTCTCTGGTTGGAGAGGCTGAGGTCAGGGGGGCTGAGTTCGGGGGGAGGGGGTGACTGAGGTCAGAGAGGCTAAGGTCGGAGGAGCTGAAGTCAGGGGGCAGAGGTCGGGGGGGCTGAGGTCGGAGAGGCTGAGGTCGGAGGAGCTGAAGTCAGGGGGCAGAGGTCGGGGGGGCTGAGGTCGGAGAGGCTGAGGTCAGGGGGGCAGAGTTCAGGGGGCCTGAGGTCAGGGGGTTGAGGTCAGGGGGGCTGAGGTTGGAGGAGCTGAGGTCAGGGGGGCTGAGGTCGGAGGAGCTGAGGTCAGGGGGGCTGAGGTCAGAGGAGCTGAGGTCAGGGGGTCTGAGGTCGGGAGCAGAGGTCTGGGGGGCTGAGGTCGGAGAGGCTGAGGTCGGGGGGGCTGAGGTCAGGGGGCAAAGGTCAGGGGGTCTGAGGTCGGAGAGGCTGAGGTCATGGGGCTGAGGTTGTAGGGGCTGAGGTCAGAGAGGCTAAGGTCGGGGGGGTTGAGGTCAGGGGCAAAGGTCAGAGGGGCTGAGGTCAGAGAGGCTGAAGTCTGGGGACAGAGGTCAGGCAGCTGAGGTCTGGGGGGCTGAGGTCGAAGGGGCAGAGGTCAGGGGGCTGAGGTCAGTGGGGCTGAGGTCAGAGAGGCTGAGGTTGGAGGGGCTGAGGTCAGGGGGGCAGATGTCAGGGGGGCTGAGGTCAGGGGGCTGAGGTTAGGGGGGCAGAGGTCAGAGAGGCTGAAGTCAGGGGGGCTGAGGTCAGGGCATCAGAGGTCAGAGAGGCTCAGGTCGGAGGGGCAGAGGTCAGGGGGCTGAGGTCGGAGCGGTGGAGGTCGGGGGGGCTGAGGTCAAGGCGTCAGAGGTCAGAGAGACTCAGGTTGGAGGCACTGAGGTCAGGGGGGCTGAGGTCGGAGAGGCTGAGGTCACAGAGGCTGAGGTCGGAGGGGCAGAGGTCAGGGGGGCAGAGGTCAGGGAGCTGAGGTCGCAGGGGCTGAGGTCAGGGGGCAGAGGTCGGGGGGGGCTGAGATCGGAGAGGCTGAGTTCAGGGGGCCTGAGGTCAGGGGGTTGAGGTCACGGGGGCTGAGGTCGGAGAAGCTGAGGTCAGGGGGCGGAGGTCGGGGGGGCTGAGGTCAGGGGGTTGAGGTCACGGGGGCTGAGGTCGGAGGAGCTGAGGTCAGGGGGCTGAGGTCGGAGATCGGCTCTGTGGCCCACAGTGGGGCCGAGCAGGAGGGGCGGGCAGGAGCGACAAGGCCTGGCTCACTCAGCGCCGTGCTGCCGGTCGTCCTGCGGGGCAAGAGCGCAGAGGAGGCCCGAGGTCCTGCCTGTCGCGGACCAGAGGTGGTGCTGCCCTGCACCTGCCGTGAGCGGTCAGGTTCTCGGTGTCTCTGCAGACGCGCCGGGATCTGCGGCGAGGCTCCCAGGAGCTGGTGAGACCTTCCCCGCGCAGCCGCGGCCTCCTCGGGTGTCCCCGCTCCCCCTGCACGCACGTGGGTGCAGGAGCCCCGGGGGGCTGCAGACCGGCCCGAGCTCCCCGTGGCGCTGGGGTCCTCAGGGGTACGGTCACACAGCCGTCTGTGTTTCTGCCGCTCCCCCTGCGGGGTGAGGCGGGCCCCAGCTCCTTCCCGGCCTCTCCCGGCGCCGTCGAGTGAAAATAAAGCATGGTGTTTGTGAACCGCACTCCCGCAGACCGGCTCCAAACTGTTAGGAGTCTGTGAAGTATTCCTCAGGCCTCCACCACACCCCGTCTCTGTTCCACAGACCCTCCCCGTCCCTGTCCCCACCTGTCATTCTCCGCGCTGAGCAGTCCTCTCCCCCGGGGCCCTGTCCCTCCTCTCTGCTCAACTCTTTGCTCTCCCAAAGCGTCTCCACGGTGAGTAAGCTTAACCCGCGAAATTAGGTCTCAAGTACTTTAAATGATTAATATGAGACAAAAGTTATTTGGTTGCCTGTTAATTCACAAATCTATATTTTTAATTTTTTAAAAATTTTTTAAGTTTATTTTTATTTATTTTGAGAGAGAGAGAGAGAGAGAGAGCAAGTGGGAGAGGGGCAGAGAGAGAGGGAGACAGAATCCCAAGCAGGCTCCAGTCTCCGAGCTGTCAGCACAGGGGTTGAACTCACAAATACGAGATCATGACCTGAACTAAAGTCACGAGTCAGAGGCTTAACCAACTGAGCCACCCAGGTGCCCCAATTCCAAATCTGTGCTTCCGATGCAACAATATGCTTCCGTTTGGTGCAGTTTTGAATTCTGAACTTTTTATGGTGTGATACAAGAAAGCTGATACAAACAGAATTGTGAATTTTACTTAGTGTGACATTTGAAACTGATGAAACCTCAGCCCATGAGCAAAACCCTAACCATACAGAAATCATGCCAGACATTTATTCCGATTAAGAAACTAGTCTTTAGTTATTGGAGTTTAAAACTGTGCAAAATTTTCAAGAATGCCTTTCTTGCATGGAAAGACATTGCTGCACGCGACTGGGAGATTGCTAAGTGCTCATAGCGCCGCGGAGACCAAACAATTCTGGAGGCGAACTTGAAAAGATCTCCAGTTTCTTCTTTTCTTAATTTTTTTCATGTGTATTTGTTTATTTTGAGAGAGAAAGAGAGGCAGGGGAGAAAGGGACAGAGAGAGAGGGAGAGAGGGCATCTCCAGCAGGCTCCTTGCTGTCAGCACAGAGCCTGACGCGGGGCTCAAACCCACAGCACTGTGAGATCATGACCTGAGCTGAAATCGAGAGTCAGGTGCTTGACTGACGGAGCTGCCCAGGCGCCCCTGCAGTTTATTCTCAGGGACTATTGAGAACGTACAGAGACGGTCTCTCGAAAATTGGATGCCTGAAGCAAGAGAGAAAATTGGGTGTGTCAGAATCCGGCATACCGGTTCCGGTGATGAAGGAGACAGCTGCCAGGCCTTGTCGCCAGAAGTCGCTTGACTTCTGAAATCCAAATGGAAACATGTGTGCTTCTTCAGGACGTCAGAAGAGCCCGAATCCTTTAGAAAACAGGAGCAGAGCGACCAGCAACAGAACAGATCGTCACTGCCCGCACCCACCTCTTCCTTATCCCTTAGGTTTGGTGGGTCGCCCGTCGTCTCCAGTCCACTCCCCTTCCCTGTCGCCTCACCCGCACCCCTTCCGTATGGCCTGACCTGGTTCTCCCGTTTCCGTTTCCCGTTACCTTCATCCACCGCATCTCCCACATCACGGCCGAGGGATGGCTCTACCCTTGTCATTCTCGTCCCGAAGTCCCTGCAGAGCAAAGACCGACTTCTGTGAACCGATGGAGACAGCCTCTGTGATCTGACCCAGGCCTGCTGGTCTCTCCGGCCCTCCCCACGGTCCTCGCCCATTCCCCAGCACCCTCCTATCCTCACACACGGGATAAACCGGGAGTGTCTGAAGTTTCTGGATGTGACCCGCCACGCTTCTTCTTACCTAAGCCTTTTAAAATTCTGATTCCTCGCTCTAAAATTCCCACTAGTTCACTCTTGAGTGCCGACAATTTGCTGAGCATCAGCCGAGCCCCCACTGGAGTAAGAACTGAGCCCAGAAATGGTCCCTGCGCTCATGGAGCCAACAGTATAGTGGAGGGCAGAAGTATCATCAGATAGTCCTTCAAATACGTAGTCAGAAACTGTGGTAAAAATCTGTGAAAAAAAAAAAAAGAACACTGTAAGAGCTTGAAAAGCAAAGAGGAGAAAGTGGTCAGTCAGGGGTGGGTAATGTTTGTCATAAGCTCTGAAAGATGAAACAAAGCAAAGGCAGAAGGAAACAGTTTTGTAAAGGGAACTATAGCATGTGCAAAGGCCCTGAGATGGAGATACATGGTATCTTCTAGAACTTCTGAGAAGGGCAGTATTGCTGAGGATCTAAAACAGACATGAGTGGCCCAAATGATCCTGGGACGGGAGGGAGGGATGACTGCGATTTTGGTCTGTATCAGAAAAGAGTAAGAACACAGGGCACCGCAAGGAAGTCCTGTGGAGCGTCCGCCTACAAACATCAGTCTGGTTGCTATGTAGACGGTGGTGGTATAGATTAATAGGTTCGAGCATTCTTTGTGCCGAAATAAAATTCCCCGGCAGCCTGGAGAAAAGCCCAAGAGAAATGAGAAAGAAAGCTAGCGTCAGGGCACGCCTGCCCGAAGAGAGGAGCTCTGCGCTCTGAACCCGTGGCAGGTGGTCAAGAGTACTTGCCGTGTGCCCGGGTCAGCGAGGGTCAGGTTCAACTGCAACTAACGGAAACCCGAAAGCTTTAAATTACCAACTTTCCCTGTAAGACGGCGTCTGAATTAAACATGAACACCGGAGTAGAGGCTTCAGGAAACAATAAAAGTTCTTGTCAAAAAACACGACAGGCCACAGGGAAAATCTAAGGCCCAGAAGGACCATCTTTAAGGATGGATTTTCCGCTTTTACTCTTGATTACAGATCAGGAAAACTCGTTATCTTATGTCAGGTGTGCATGCATGGCCTCAGTCCATGGAAGTCAGAAGATCTTTGTTTATTGTCGCCTTATGCTTCTTGACGTGCGGCATAAAATAAGCGCTCTGGTCACCGCCGCCCGTGAGTTTCGCCGAGCCGCGTGTTGGTTCCTCCTTCCGTGTGCTCAGGCCTGAGAGTGCAGACCGTAGCCTTTTACATGTGATTTCCATGCTAAGCTGCTTCGGGAAGAGGGCAGGCTCCGTGGCCACACAACCTGCTCCCCGTTCCCAGCACACGGCATCGGGTGCGTGACGAGCCCAGAAGCTTCCTCCTCTCCAGGACGGAGGCTGATGCGCAGCATGAGGTGTCCTCCCGGCCTGTACACCTTCTCTTCCCAGCCGCCCGCCGGGGGTGCCGGGCTTGTGCGCAGACCGGAGAGCTCTGCAGCCTAGGAGGTACCTGCGGAGACGGTCGCTGAGAGGGGTCGCCGTCGGAGCAAATACACGCGGTTCTCAACAACCCCCGTGGGACAGACTCCGCCCCCTCCTTTCCAGACCGGTCCTCACGACCGCGCTGTTTCTCCGGCCCGTGTTCGGCGCCATGCACACACCGGATCCAATCACTTCGTCCCCCGGACGACCCTCCTTGACACTGTCCGCAGTCTCACTTCTCATTTCCTCCGTGTCTTCGCCTTCCGAAATGGGGCCTCTGCACCCAGCATTCCCTCGCCGCAGCTTGGGGCGCACCGACGGCCTGGTGACGAAAGAGCACCGTGAGCTCTTCCCTGTCCGCATCCGAGGGAAGCCTTCTCACAGCGTATGGGTCACTCCCTTCTTTTCGAAATTATGTCCACCCTGACGTAAACTTCTCCTGCTTCTCCTGCTCCTCTGTGTGCAGGAAGTTGGATCAAATAGCTCTTGAAAGAGAGAACATCAAATAAATAAAACCCAGCCTGCGTTGCTAGCAGCCACGTGTCTGGATGGCACTGCTCATCCAAAACAGGCCGTCCCCGTGGACGAGGTAGAAACTTTTGGTGTGTCTGTGTGTGCGGCGGGTCAGCACTGCTTGTGTCGCCGTGACCAGTTGCCAGCAGGACCGACCGTGTCATGACGTGACGTAATAACATTAAAAAAAAATACCGCTGAGTGTAACTCGGTAGTGTCCTTTAATTATTTACTCTTGACGAGCGATGTGATCTTGTCCGTGGGATGGTTTCACGACCATTCTAATAAAATCATCTTGGTTATTTCTACAAGCCTGTGTAATTTGTGTAATGGTTGCTCAGTAAGTGACTAGATAGTTAATTCCTTGTAGAGACAGGAATCATGTCTTTATCTTGGCAAACTGTAAAGGATCATGAATGTAGTAGGTTTTCAGTAAATTATATTGAATTAAATGTTAGGCGGCTTGTTGACGTGGAAGCAACACTAAAAAGATCCTTCACGATGGGAAAGTCTCCATCCGTCTTCTGATACTCACCCAGCACTGCAGTCTGTGGCCAACAATATTGTATTACAGATTTTTAAGAAGTAGGAGACACAAATCATAGCCACATGTAGAATTAGTATGACATGACTTGTGATTTTCTAGTTTATATAACAGCTAAGTTACATAATCATAGCAGCATTTTCTCCAAGTTACAACTATCTTGGCAAATAAAGAAGACACACACCTCCGAGTAGCATAAATAAGAAAGTGTATTAAAATCAAACACAGCTTATAAAAATTCAAGCTTCCAACCTATAACTGCATGTCCCTTGCACTGCATTGAAAAGACGCCATTTACTTCTGACTATGATTAATGGTTCTTTTTAGGCAGCCAGCTTCCTTGGCCATTTAACAAAGATTATGTCCTACGGTTTTGTCTTATTTCAATTCTAGTGTCATTTGCAAATTGGAAAAATCAGATAATGAAATGTTGAATTTGAATTATAGTTTTGGCATTAGTGCGAATCTTGAAATCTACACCTGTGAACATATGAATTTCATCAGAAGTCTTGTCGCGTTCTGCGAAAGTCGTATAGGGAGGAAACTGACAACCTGGATGCCGAGTTAGCATTTTTGAAAAGAACATGTTCATAGGTGTCAAAAGTGGATAACAGGAACGTGGCCTCTCTTCCCAGCAGAGCGCAGGTCTCAGCAACTGAGTAAATGAGGCACGGACAGGCACATTACGAGAGCATCTGAGTATGCCCTCAGACCATCCTGTTACGTACGTGTCCGACAGAAAACGAGGGAAAGAGCAGTGGACCTGGGGTGGGGGCCGAGGGGAATCAGGTGAGATGTAAAAAGGTAAGGACAAGCATGCATCACAGAAGGGAAGACTGAATGGCGCGATAGTTGTCCCAGAGTAATTATGTAGTAATTAACACGCCCTCTGTCTTCCGCTTTGGGGAATTTTTTTTTCCATTTAGATAAAATGAGTCCTGACTGCCACAGTATTTCATTTGGCAGGATGTCAGGTAATTTATATTTCAAATATGATCTCATCATCACTTCCATCTGTTGATATTAACTGAGCATCCGTAACGTTTGAACTTCTAACTTGTAGAAAATATACCTAAAAATCAACATCCTTGAATCTGAGAGACTCCTACCACTCAGAAACCTGAATGAATGTCCTCTTATCTTGCAAGTGCTGTGTATTCAAGTCTTTGCTTCTAATCCCCCTGGCTCTCCGTGCGCGCTCCAGGGACCAGAGGAGGGAGACACTATAGGCTTCTGTCGTAGACCGCGCTCGAAGAAGTGCCAGACCTTTTTCAAAAGGACTAGCATATTTTTTAATGCTAAGCCACGAAGAGAAAACTAACCGGCTGTCGGGCTCTGGGACTCACCAGTTCATGTGTCAGGGCCGTTCATAGTTTCAGAGGCTCCTGCCTTTTTCTTACCTGCCAATTAAAAAACCAAGAGCCAAAAAAAAGCAAGATTTCAAGACAGCGTTGGCCTGAAGAAACACTCCAGTCGCTCTGTTCCCACGACCGCCCTGTCCTCCTTCACCCAGATACCAGAACGCCCTCTGACTTTGCTTCCGTTCTGTGCCGCTCGGTGCAGAGAGGCAGGGACCCACGACAGGGCGCAGACCACCCCGTTCGCGGGACGGCTGCTACAGCGCATGACCACGCCTCATATTTCAGCGGTCTCCCGTGAGTTCCTCCGCCTTCAGGACCTGGTGCAAGTCGTTTGTCCTCCGCCCCTGGTTCCCACCTGGTTCCCACGTCCCAGCAAGGCAGATTTAACCAAACCTTCCCTTTGGGCCAACACTTTACATTGAGTACTGCTATCATTACACTGTTTTATACTAAATTGCCTTTGTTTATTTGAATGTCTTTCTCATCTCCTAGTTTATGAGTTCGAGTGCCTGCTGCCTCACCTAGTAGCCATTCAACTCAACCTCAGTCCACATCACTCCCCTGCCAAGAGACAAAGAGTTAAATAACGCCTTCATTCCAGACACGGCAGGGAGGGGAAATAATGCCTTCTCCATTCACTATAATGGGTCTTCAATAAATACTTTGGCCTTGTTTTTTCTACATCATCTCTTCCATAACTGAATCCAAAAAAAATGTTTTTACTCCCTTGTTCAAGGGAAGAGCCAAAACAGTTGTTCAGAATTAATTCTTTCCAGTGAGTAGAATTAACAAAAAGAATTTATGAAATTGTTATTGATTGCAGCTAGTACTGAATTTGGGTTTTGGTTTATCTCATCGAAAACATGTCTAAAGCAATGTAGTGTTCTCCAGTAGAGAGATTCTGAGACCTTCTTAAGTATGGTGTTCTTTTTTTCATTCAAGGCAACGGGTGTTGCCTCCAGTAAAGAAAGCAAAAACAAAATATTCAGAAATAACCCCCCAGATTTTAAATTTTTAAAGCATTCATTGTATATTTGCAACATAAAAATGTTGCTGTAGATTCACCGCTTACATGAGTTATTAGAGGGGAATAAAAAGTATGATTTTGGTAACCCTTCTGGATTTTTCTTTCCCCCACTAGGATACTCAATACTTCAAGCTATTATGGAAAAAGCAGGACAAAATGGTTGGCATGTCAGCGCTATATGTGTGGAAAATTTTAATGATGTCAGCTATAGACAACTTCTAGAAGAACTTGATAGACGACAAGAGAAGAAATTTGTAATAGACTGCGAGATAGAGAGGCTTCAAAACATATTAGAACAGGTAAGTCCTGGATTTTATGTTATTATTTCCCTATACCTTCCTCAAAAAGTTGACTTTTGATTTACTTGTTCCCATCAATATTTTCTCCCCACCATTTCATCTAAAGTGCAGAGTTCAGGACTTTTCATTCCATGATTCCTCTCCACGACTAAATCATAATCTTTATCACCAATGGCCATTTTGGTTCTTAGGTCTCGGTGCTGTTAGGAGCACTATTTCTCACAGATATTTAAGACCTGCAAGAGAAAGGGCCTTTTGTGAACCATCAAGAGCCCTTGGCCTCCTACTTTCATAAACACTAATTTTGAAGATTAATGCCTCCTAAAATCTTAGAAAGTTTTAGTATTTGTGACTGTGTGTTTTTTCTAACCTTTAGAAAAATAGCTGTCTGAGAACTAACAACACGAAATAGTAAAGCAGTGAAATAAAAGAAAGTTAAATCGCATACTCTGTACAGCATAGTTTCTTCTAGATGTTTTAAATGCACAGTAAAGCCGGTTTTCAACTCTCTTTGCAAATGAAGACTCCTTTAATAAATCTTTCAATAAATACTTGTTGACTTGATTTGAAGTAGACAGGAGAAGGTGAAAGTGAGCTTTGGTATTATGCTAAATGACAGGAAAGTATCAGCAAATAATGGTTAACATTTGCCTTCCTCCTAACCCTCCACATCATGAGAAGTTTGAGCTCTGTTTGGCCAGAATCGCAGTCAAGGAATGCCATCTAGTGGCGTTGGAAGTGTTCGCTCCCGTTCGTGTCCACCAAGTCAGGGTGGCTGAAGCAGCATCGGAGTGACGTTTTGTTGGTTCCTTTACCACATATAGTTTGCATCACAATAGGATTTGATTTGTAGTAGCAAGTCCCTAACTAGAAAAATCAAAACCAAAATACGTTTCAGAGATTCCTCCTTAATAATAAAGCGCCCTAAGTTAGATGCCAAACGTTTCCCTCCTCACCTGTCTAAGCGTTAGTGACAGTTAAGAGTAAAAAGCATGAGGTAGTTCTTCAAAGGTCTGGTGAAGCCAGTCTACACCTAAGAGGAAAAGACAGAGTATTCACTTCCTGTTAACTTTCATAGAAGAAGAAAAAAAACCTGATTGAACAAATACGTCTACACTATATTGGAAGATATTAATTATAAACCTGTATGTCACTCAGGTTTATTCCGGAGGGGAGTCCAAAAAATCATCAAGGTTGCAACTGTTCGAGGTATATGGAATTTTTAAATGTGTATTTATGGAAAAAAAGAAAAACCTTTTCTGTCTTATTTTCCTAAGTAAGACAGTCACTTCAGCTCAATCTCCGCCCTCACTCCCTCCCACCCCCACCCCTGCGTGGAGAGTTGGAGCTGTTTGCCAAGAACATCTGAAGCTTTGTAGATACCTCCTCATGAATCCCACACAGCAGTCCGTTCTGAGAACTGCCTGGATTGCCACGTTCCTGTCAGAGGGGGAGGAAGGCTCAGGAAGACCCCCACTTAGCCCCTGTGCTTCAGTGACCTTGTCTGGAGAAGGCGGTCGCGTGCCCCGAGCACACTGCCCCGTTTCAGGGCCTTAGCTGGTTTCCGAGAAGGAAGTCAGCACACCTGGGGCCTTTGGATAAACTGTGAACAGGCCTTAAATAAAATCTGGCTAAGGGAACCAAACATCTTTTTTTTTTTTTCTTTTCATCTCAGCAATATCACTTTTTTAAATATACTTTTTTTTTTTTTTTAGAGAGAGAGAGAGCATGGGAGTGACAGGGAAAGGGAGAGAGAGAGAATCCCAAGCAGGCTTTCCACTGTCAGTGCAGAGCCTGATGCGGGGCCAGAACTCACATGACCTGAGCCGAGAGCAAGATGTGGATGCTTAACCAGCTGAACCAGCCAGGCGCTCCTCAAAAATATTGGTTTTCTATTCTTTAGCCTTATTGAGATATGATTAACATATAATACTGTTTACGTTTAAGGCGCGCAGTGTGGTAATTTGATACACGAATATACTGTGGTGTGATGACCTCCGTAGGGCTGGCGAACGAACAATTCTGTCGCTTCGTCTGGTCACCATTTCCTTTTGGGGATGAGAATATTTCAGATCCACTCTTCTAACAAGTTTCAGATAGGTGACATGGTATTGGTTTGTTGTTGTTTTTTTTGTAAGCTTATTTATTTTGGGAGAGAGACAGAACAAGCAGGGAAGGGGCAGAGAGAGGGGTGGGGGGGGGGGGAGAGAGAGAATCCCAAGTAGATTCTTCGCTGTTGGCACAGAGCCTGATGCGGGGTCAGACTCACAAACCACGAGTTCATGACCTGAGCCGAAACCAAGAGTCGCATGGTTCACAGACCGAACCCCCAGGCGCCCCTTTAACACAGTGTGGTCACCATGCTGTACATCAGATCCCCAGAACTTAGAAAACTTGAGCGTCTGCCTTTCCCATGCCTCTTCTCCCTCCCGAATTCTACAAGGTTTCTTTTCTCTCGTGACTGCAGAGGAAGAATGAGACTCTGCCCCTTTAAAATGCCTCTCAAGTATAAACCTCATCGATTGTACAAAATCTGTATTCTGAGAATATAATATACTCTTAATTGTCCTGTAAAATTTTCCCCAAGAAAAAGGCTTTTTCTGATCCTGAATCTGAACATGGGTTTTTCTTACTGTCTGTATTTTAATTCCGCGTACCTCTAAGCCAAGTCATTTTTTACTCTCTTGGTGTTACTCTTGACTCAACTAAACACAAGAGCTAACCCAAACTGTGTCAAGGGTTTCCGTATGTATTTTAATACACCAGTATTTCAACATCCTCTTTCATAAATTGAGATAACAGTAGAAAACAACCTCAGAGAATCAACCAAAGCAGTTTTTAAAAAAGTATAATGCTAAATGATCTTGATCAGAAAAATGCTTTCAAGAAGAAATGTCCCTCTTTCAGAAGATGGCGGAGCGAATACGCCGAGGACAAGGGGGCCTGTGAGCAAACTGAGGGAGGGCCGGGCACACTCCGTACTGGCGTGCTGGCGACAAGTACTCGCTGACATTTTCATTTGTGTCAGTTTCCAAAATCATAGTGGGAATGGCGCTCACAGTTTTCTCTAAAATGTATGAACAGACGGCTGTGGCTAGCGAGGCGCTTCGTCTTCTGACCCGTTTTCCCAATTATTCTTATGCCTAGTTTGTTCTTATAAATGTATTGGTGTTTATTTTTTTAACATCTCTTTTCTATGTTCTCTGCCCAGAAGACTTAGAGGATGTATCAGAATTTTCAAATGAATTATAATTGGTTGTTTTAAGAATTTTGCAACCTCTTTTTAACTTAATTATAAATATCCTAAGGCAGTAGCTCTCCAGCGATAGTAGGCTTCGGAATCACCTGGTGTGAGGTGTCGACTTTGCTAAAAATGCAGAATTTTATCCCTGTCTTTAGATAGTTTGCTTGAAAAAGTCTGACCTGGAGCCCAAAACATTACGTAAAAACAAAAACATAAAAGCAAAACTAGAAATCTGTGATAAGAACAACCAAACTAAGATGTTTATTAAAGCTAAAGTTCTTGACCCTAAGGAAGAGTAAATTATGTTTCATATCTATACTTTTAAATATGTGCTTTATCTTTATTTTTTTTATTTCAATGGGTTTATTTTTTTTAATGTTTCAGATTTTTATTTAAATTCTCCTTAGTTAACACAGAGTCTAACACTGGTTTCAGGAGTAGAATTCAGCGATTCATCACTTACATATAACACCCAGTGCTCATCACAAGTGCCCTCCTGAGTGCCCATCACCCATTTAGCCCACCAACTTCCTCCATCAACCCTCAGTTTGTTCTTTATAGTTAAGAGTCATTTTTATTGTTTGCATCCCTCTCTTTTTTTTCTTTCCACTATGTTCATCTGTTTCTTAAATTCCACATGTGAGTGAAATTATATAGTATTTGTCTCTCTCTGACTGATTTAGCAGAATACATTCTAGCTCCATCCACATTCTTGCCAATTGCAAGATCTCATTCTTTTTTGATGGCTGAGTAATACTTCATTGTACGCACGTTCCGCGTTTTCTTTATCCATTCATCAGTCAGTGGACATTTGGGCTGAATGCCTAGTTCTGTTTTTAATTTTTTGAAGAACCTCCACACTGTTGTCCAGAGTGGCTGCACCAGTGTGCATTCCCGTCAGCAGCGCGAGAGGGCTCCCCTTTCTCCACATCCTTGCCAACATCGCTTGTTTCCTGAGTCGTTAATGTTAGCTGCTCTGACAGGTGTTGAGGTGGTGTTTTATTGTGGTTTTGATTTGTAGTTCCCTGATGATGAGTGATGTTGAGCATCTTTTCATGTGTCTATTAGCCATCTGGATATCTTCTTGTGAAAAGTGTCCATTCATGTCTTCTGCCCATTTCTTTACTGGATTATTTGGTTTTGGGTGTTGAAGCTTGATAAGTTCTTTATAGATTTTGAACACACTCTTTATCAGATATGTCATTTGCAAATATCTTCTCCCATTCCAAAGGGTACCTTTTAGTTTTGATGATTGTTTCCTTCACTGTGGAGAAGCTTTTTATCTTGATGGAGTCCCAGTAGTTCATGTTTGCTTTTCTTTCCTTTGCTTCTGCAGACATGTTGAGTAAAAAGTTGCTATGGTTGAGGTCAAAAAGGTTGCTGCCTGTGTTATCCCTGGGATTTCCATGGTTCTTCTGTTTAGGTTTTTCTTCCATTTTGAATTTATTTTGTGTATGGTGTAAGAAAGTGGTCGAGTTTCATTCTTTGGCATGTTGCTGTCCCGTTTTTCCGAGCACCATTTGCTGAAGAGACTTTTTTCCATTGGACATTCTTTCCTGCTTTGTTGAAGATGAGTTGACTGTATAGTTGCGCGTCCATTTCTGGGTTCCCTCTTCTGTTCCGTTGACCTATGCGTCTGATTTTGTGCCAGCACTCTGCTGTCTTGATTACCTCAGCTTTGTGATATAGCTTGAAGTCCAGAACTGTGATGCATTTAGCTTCACTTTTCTATTTCAAGATTTCTTTGGCTATTGGCAGTCTTTTGTGGTTCCTTACAAATTTTAGGATTTTTTGTTCTAGCTTTGCAAAAAAGGCTGGTGGTATTTCATTAAAGATTGCATTTAATGTGTGTATTGCTTTGGGTAGTATAGACATTTTAACAATATTTGTTTTTCCCATCCATGAGCATGGAATGTTTTTCCATTTCTTTGTGTCTCTTTCAGTTTCTTTCATAAAGATTCTATAGTTTTCAGACTACAGTGTGTGAGTTCGAGCCCAGCATCAGGCTCTATACTGACAGCTCAGAGCCTGGAGCCTGCTTCAGATTCTGTGTTTCCCTCTCTCTGCCCTCCCCTACCCCTTTGCTCACACTCTGTGTCTCTCTCTCTCTCTCTCTCTCAAAAATATATTTTTAAAAATTAAAAAGCATTTGACAAAGTACAGAATCCATTTTTTTTATTTTATCAATATGGTGTATCATGTTGATATGTTGATTGATTTGCAAATATTGAACTAGCCTCGCAGCCCAGGAATGAATTCCACTTGATCGTGGTGGGATCTTTTGACATACCGTTGGATTCAGTTTGCTAGTACCTTGTGGAGGATTTTTGCGTCCATGTTCATCAGGGATACTAGCCTCTAATATTCCTTTTCAGTGGGGTCTTTGCCTGGCTTTGGAATCAGGGTCATGCTGGCCTTAAAGAATGAGTTTGGAAGTTTTCCTTCCATGGATTACTGTTTAAAATAGCAAGTAGCCATGTATTTATTCAAACATTTCAAAACCTCAGTTTCAAAACAACTATTCGAAAATGTTGTTTAAGGTATATTGACTTTTCTACACTAAATTACACCATAGGAAAAAAGCAAGAATGTATATAAATATTACCCACTGAGTTATTAAGGCAATAGAAATATAACAAAACTACAAAGTTAGATTTATTGTCATATTGTTTGTACGAGGCTGCAATAAAACAAGTCGCATTTTTGGCCTTCTAAATCCAGCAGGAAATTTGGTCTACTCACCCGCTGAAAATAACTCTGAAAAAAAAGACAAAAACTAAAACTACACTACGAGTATTTGTTAAATTTGTGATCAACTATTAAAACCGTCAATTTTTATTTTAATATACCATATCGGACATTGAATTATTCACCTGACCTGGTTTTCTTCCTCTAACAATTATTTTATAGAATAGCTAGAATCTAATGAGATGCTTTTATATCAAAATCAGTGCTTTATAGTGGGAACCTTTTTATATATTATTTTCACAAATATACATTAATTTTGAATCCTGAATTCCATTATTTGCCAAGAGTCCTTTGGGCACTCTAAGAGTCCTTTGGGTCCTCTAACCTTATCAACTGAATATTGTAGTACCAGACTGATACATATATTTAGCCGAAAATTTAGTAGCAAAAAAGCAACAACAAACTTGATCTTAACTGTCTTTCTGGCATCAAAAATTATTTCAACAAAATAGCACTTATGGCTAATAGTGGCTCACACGTTTTACTCCACTATGAAAAATAACAGGGGTCAAAAAGCTAGGTTTCTGTGTTCCTACAGTCAGTGAAATCCTTCCCTCATTACACCCAACTCATCCTCTGGATACCGTCATTATGTCAGGCCTCAGGGTGGTTTCTACTCTCTTCTACCTCTTTTTTTGCTCAGTTGACCTATATCCCCAAAATTATGTTTCCAAAATAGATGAATATTTTTACTTTTTAAGAAATAGATCAGAAATATTCAATTATTTGTTTTTAAAAAGTAAATGGAGGGTCACGTGGGTGGCTCAGTCAGTTGAGTGTCCAACTGTTGTTTTCAGCTCAAGTCATGATCCCAGGGTTGTGAGAGTGTCGGACTCTGCACTGGGCATGGAGCCTACTTGGGATCCCCTCTCTCCCTCTCTCTCTCTCTCTCTCTCTCTCTCAAAAGTAAATATATAAATAAACAAAACACAAAAAAGTAAATGAAATAATTTAATGCCTGTGATTCTACTTCGCCTTACTCGGAATAAGGAACATTAGACTGAAATGATCTTAGAAAATTTTGCTCACTTTAAAAGGCACTAATGCTAGTTCCAATAAAGACTTACTGATAATTGCATTCGATCCTGAAGCAATATATAATTTTATACATGGGATACACCTTGAAAAGGAGCGTAAAGTAAAACCTTGGTCAAGTGGTCCTTTGTGTACATTCATTCATTGAACAAATATTTCTTGAGTGCCCACACTGGGTGAGGCGCTAGGCTGTCTGCTGAAGATCAGGTGATGAGGTAAAGAGATTTCTCTTTTCTGTTCTAGTCACCAACTCTTCGCTGGGTAACTAAGGTCTAAACCAAAAGCATTGGCTAAAATCCTATGAAAATGCATTCTTTCCTTTAGAAATCTGGGACGTAGACAGTGATCCAGGATCTCGTAAGGCCTCGGGGACTTGGGGACGAGCACCAGTTCTTGTCCAGTGCGTGAGGATGCCAGAGGCGTCCGGTAGAGAACGAGAGCCTGCTGCGCTTGAGCACACAGTGGGTGTGTTTAAGATGCCTCACCACGTATCTCTCAGGAGAAGAGGACGAGGACTGACCTTACATCATGAAATAGTTGTTTGACAAGGGAATGGAGAAATTGGCTCTCGGGTATCCCAGACTTCCTCTTTATCTCACACCTCTAAGTAATCGGTGCCCCTTTCTGCAGTTCCCCCTTTCACTATAGAAAAGGGGAATTCAGGTTCCCATTAGACACAGTGTGACGCTAAGACAGTTGGCAAAGCCAGTGACCTTCCCATACTGTTGTCAAACTAATCAGAAAAGCCTAAAAGCCATGACTGACCTCCCAGAGGCTTATGGCATCACTGGAGGAAGGCATTAATCCTGCTTCAGGGCACGACCAAACGGAAAGAGGCAAATTTCTCGCAAACAGCCATGTGGCCCTTTGTACCTAAGTGACAGTAAGTGCACAGGGCCTCAGTCAGCATGTCCTAAGTCCAAGGCCGCCTCCTGGTCCAGTATCGCCAAGGGTCAGGGCCCAGACAGGGTTTGTGGCGAACTGCCAAATGTGTCGGACCTGACGGGTCTGCTCATCTACAGTCTGCCTTCATATGTTTTCAGATGTCACTAACATAAAGAACTGCACTAAATCTAGAACTCTGCCCACCTCCACTTCCAAAAACATCTCTGACTCGAATGAAGCATCAAAAAGAGGCAGCGGCTTAAAGAGCCTGCCTCCATATGCCACAACTCATTAAACCATTATGTAGAAGGGAAGGAGCATTCTTTTTACTGGCTGATAACCGTGGGGTCATTTTCTTTTCCACACCAAGACAAAAAAAGTCATCAAAAACAAACGCAAAAGAGACAGAGGAGCCAAAAAAAAAAAAAAACCTATGACTACCAGGAATGCTGACTTCAGTCATGAGAACTAGTCACTGCAGAAGAGGCCTCATCCCTGGGGATAATGGCTTTGATTATCGGACCCATCTATGGGAGGATTAAGCAGCTCGCATTCGGACAGTAGGAGTGAGCCGATGGCAGCAGAGACAGGACAGTGCTGCCCTTGATTCCTAATATGTTCGTTCAACATCTTATTCCCACCGTCCTCCCAAGCTCTGTGGAGCTGAACAAAGGTGAGCAAAACATGGCCGCTAGGCCAGACGGCGTACTCGGAAGCCAGGAACTCAGAAACACAAGGGCATAACGACCCGACGATGTGATGGCTTCGGAACCGGAAATACTGCATACAAGGTGGATCAGGACCCCAGCAGACGTGCTGACCTATACTGGACACAAGACAGTCCGAAGTGCTTCACAGGGGAAACAGACTTTTCAATCCAAAATATATTGTCGTTTTCCAGGAACCGAGGAGGGGTAAGGATATTCCGGACAGAAACAACTGGGAAGGCAAGGAGTTCTGGGAACTCAGGAGGCTGAGAACGAGTGTTCTATGTGATAAAAATTGGGTTGGGGGGCAAATGTATAAAGTGGAGTGGAGCAGGTAACCCAAGACGGCGCTGTGAAGACTCGAGGTAGCAGAATGCGAATTCCCTGCGTTGCGTTGGTTTAGCTGTCCGTCTGTTGTTGAAATCTTGTCTCCACCATAGCAGAGTCCATATTTAGCATTTGCCAATAAACCCCCACTGATAGGAAAAGGGACCAAAATAATTGTCCAATAAACGAAAGTCTGAATGAGCTTCATTTGAAGACATAAGCGGGGGTATCTCTCTCCTGTGTTTGCAGGAAGAGCAGCCACCAGCCCTTGAAGTTTCTGGAGGTCAGCCCTCGATTGCCTGAGAAGCTTTCTCGTCCAGTATATCTCACCCACCGAAGACGAGGGGAAATCTAGGTTTTTCTGGTGTTCGTTGTAGTGGCTGAAAAAGCACAAGTGTTTCATTTCCATAAATTAGAGCAACAATGAGTGAGATGGAATGGGAGCAAGTCAGGCACTCAGAGAAATTGCTACAGCAAAGAAATCCTCCCAGCATTCCGCACTGCGGCCCTGGCGGGGCCTGCCGCCGGGCTCCAGGGTAGAGCCAGTTTGGCATATCCAGCCTTGCTCGGTCAGAAACGCAGCAAAGCGAGGAGCAACTTGGAAGACATGAGGTTATGCTTTGTTTTTTTAAGAAAACGGTGAATTTTCCCTTCTCTAATTCTTACGTTTTAGCTGAATTGATTCGAATGTGCAAATCCCATTCTAATGCACTGGCTCTGTCGTTTTCATAGAAAACAGAAAAAACACCTTTATAGATCTCAGCCAGACTAGTGCAAATGGAATTTGGTGGGAGTTAGAAAGGGGTCTCTCATTGTCTCCTAGCAACTGTTACCATGGTTGCAGGTATTCCTCATTTCCTTATAAAGTCAAAAGAAAAAAAATTAATATAAAAGGAAAAGTGAAGAAAGCAAAGGATGTATGTTTTCTGAGGAGGAAGGAAAATATGATTGTCAGAATGCTAGTACTTTCGTCTTGGAAGAATTGTGAATTCTAGGCATCGGTTGTGTTCAACTAAATTCGTTTTCGTTGATGCTTCAAGAACACCTCTTAGAATAGTTTCCATTATTGTTGTTGACACAAACATTCAAAAACTCAGTTTCCTTTAAAAAAGATAAAGGAAAATCTGGTTGATAATTTTAGAGAGATAAGCTAGTGTTTCCAGCCTTAAATAGAGAGCAGCTGTGTAGACTTGTCTACATGGTTTAGAGAAAGACAAGTAATACTCCTCCCTCATTAAGCAGGAGACCGAAGATAACTGCGTAATTCATTTCGTTAGAATTCTGCATCCACTCTCCAAGTGCTTAACCGGCAATGAGATCGACAAAAAGGAAGCAAAGCACCCGACAGTGCCTTTGAGGACGCTTTTCTGGGTCTCGGAAACGTCAGTACAACCGCACTTTACAAAACCTCGAGTGTTTGTATCCAACAGTGCCACCTGCCAGTGAGTGAAGTGATCTTACACTTGGCACCAGCTGTACATGAGGGCAGAGGAATCCTAGGTGATCAGTAGGGAGACTGTGTGCAACGTCAGGGGAGGATTAGTCATGAAATTGTCCTGTTACTTTTCTAACTAAATCACAGTGATTAAAGATCAGATTGTGGGGGCGCCTGGGTGGCTCAGTCGGTTAAGCGCCTGACTCTTAATTTCAGCTCAGGTCGTGATCTCACAGTTTACAAGTTCAAGTCCCACGCTGGGATTCTCTCTCTCTCTCACTCTCTCTATCCCTCTCCCACTGTCTCTCTTTCAAAATAAGTAAATAAACTTCAAACAATATATTAAGATCTGATTGTGGAAGGAAGTTAAAATGGTGTCATTTTACAAAAGAGAAAAAAGAAAGTCCGCATGATCACTGGTAAATGGTAGGAAGATCAATATTGGACTTCGGGAATTTTCTTTTCTCTTTTATTAAGTTCCCCTTGACACCCCCAGGGTCACGTATACCAAGAGATTGTAATATTCTTCCAAGTCCAGGCCTCAGTTGTGTGAATAATTGCCCTATGTCTTTTCTTTCATAACCACAGAATCTATACTGGAAAAAAACATTTTTTTAATTTATTTTAATGTTTATTTATATTTTTTGAGAGAGAGAGAGAGTGCCAGAGGGGAGGGGCAGAGAGAGAGGGAGACACAGAATCGGAAGCAGGGTCCAGGCTCTGAGCTGTAAGCACAGAGCCCAATGCGGGGCTCGAACCCACGAACCGTGAAATCATGACCTGAGCCCAAGTCAGATGCTTAGCTGATGGAGCCACCCAGGGGCTCTGGAAAAAAAATTTTAATTCTATTCTTATAGTTAATATTGTGGTTATTTTTGCTGATTGTTATCGTGTAAATTTGAAGATCAAATATTTTAATACAATATAATGACATAACAATATAAATATCTTTCAGGTAACACAAAAGAAACTAAATATCTGGTCTCTGCCCACTCTACCCTGTCATTGTCCTATCTTACACATGAACACAACATTCACCCATTCGCCCCTTTATTCAACAAACATTTATTCAATACCTATCAATTTCCAAGCACTGTGTATAAAATTAAATCAGTTGCAGGCTCATCCCTTGCAGGAGTTTCAAATGTAAAGGAAACCAGAGGAACATAAGGAAATAATATAGCACAGTGTGGACAGGTGTAATGAAGACTAAAGAAATGGCTGAAACATGAGTCAGAACTCCCCGGGAAGAAACACAGGGAAAGGGCATCAGCAGATGGCAGAGAGAGAGCAGAGCCCTGGGATGGAGCCATGGTGGGGGGCGGGGGGCTGGAAGCAAGCGCGTGTGGCTGGAACAGCAGGTGCAGGGGAAATGAGAAGATGCTCGGGACAAATCGGAGACGGGCTCCAAAGGGCCTCACAGCCTCTACTAAGTAGTGTCCTATTCCTCCTAGCCTTCCCACGCCTCCGCTGTTTTTAGATGCGGTCTGACCGGTCCGTGTTTCAGAACGACAGTTCTCGTGACAACATGGAGAATGGGCTGAGAGGGGAACAGACTGGTGATGGAGTGAGCAATGGTGCTTAATCTTTACTTTTTGTGTCTCATGTAGACCAGTAGTTAACTGCATTTATTTGACACCTATATAACACATTTATAGTGTGCTTATCAGAGGCCAGGCAATGTCCTAGGCCCCTCCAAAGTCCCTGTCTCATGAGGGAGCCACACAATAAACAAGTAAATATGTAATGCCAAGTAGTGATAATGAGAAATTCTTAAACGTTGATTAATGTCTACTTTGCCAAGCACCATGATATGCCCTTAATTTAGGGATTCATAGGCATCATTACTTCGGTTAAGATTTTGAGAAGTTTCACTGAGATTCGAAAAAAAAGAATGTTTGCTTTGGCAAATTTACAGTATTGTTAGTTACGGATAATAGTTTTCATGGGAATAAACTACCTATACAGTGAGTTTGCCACACAGATACAACATACAGACACCAAATAGAATAGTATCAGTTATTAGGGAGGGACCTGTTTTTCCTGCCCTTTTTTCTCTTAGTTATGACCTTTCATTTACTTGGTTTTTTTTTATTTAATAGTTTCAGAGTTAGTCACTTGAACAAATGTAAAGAGTTTACATAGGAAAGTTCGTATTCGTTTATGAAGTCGGGCCTCTGCCTACATCTTTGTCTGCGCTCCAAATCCACTTCATAGGAACCTGGTTCTCCAGCACCAAACTGTGGGAAGTCCGACAAAACTAACAAGTTCAACTACAAGGAAAGCATTCTCCTGAAATAAAAGTAAAGAGAAGAACTCTGGGGTCATATGTCTTCTCTATTTAACTAATCACAGTTTACCATCTGTTGAGGAGAATTACAAACGTGCGAATTTTAGAACTCACGACTAAAAAGGTCCCAGCTGGCATTATTACATAGTTGAGGTGCTACCACAAAAATTATGGACAGAACATATCTTGAATATGCCTCAAATGGTTCTGTTGACTTTTTATTGTGGGTGAAGATAATCAACACAGAAGAAAAATAAGAAAATGCCGCTAAAGCAACTAAAGTCTGAAATGTATGTGACGGTTAAGGAAAGCGATGAGTAGAGAGTAAAGCTGTAGGAACAGTGTCCTTAAACAACCTTTTAAAACTGCTCTACAGAACCGCGTACTCGCTCTGGCTCTTGGGATCTGGGGGAACATTAGCATATTAAAGTCTCTAAAAATTCCTACAGCAGAGCCATCTCAAACCTCATTTAACCTGGTGTTCCCTGCAAGAGTGGCCAAGAATCTCTCTCTCTCTTCCTTCCTGTGTCCCTCCCTGCAGTCCCTCTTTGCATTTTATTTCCCTAGAAAATACAGGAAAAGAAAATGTTTCCAAGAAATTAAGGGAAGTTTTTAATTAAGAAAAATGAAAGAGGGAAGAATGTTCAGGTGATAGTATTTCAAATCAAAACGATAAGTAAAAGAAATAAAAATCAGGGGGATGGCGCTGGAACATAGTATGGTAACAGGACCCCGGAACCAGTGGCTCATTACACTTCCCCACCCTGGAAAGTCACAGAATCAGAGACTCTCAGGTGGGCTGGATCTTAGAGGTCGTCCGTCCCATAAACAACACTCTCCCAGGGTGCTTATGCAAGCCATGTTCGGACATAGTTGATATAGAATTCAAATATTCCCTCATAATTATCTATCCCTTTGAAACCTATGTGACAATGTGTGACATTTGAAGACATATTTTTTTTCCCGATCACCACCAACACCACCCGCCCCCTCAAGTTTTCTTTATAACCCATGAATAGTTACTTATTCAGTGATGACATGTCCAATTAGGGACATCTCAAGAAATGAAATATTCTTTTATTTATTTTATTTATTTTTTTTTTATTTTTTTAAATGTTTATTTATTTTTGAGAGAAAGAGATGGAGCGTGAGTAGGGGAGGGGCAGAGAGAGGGAGACACAGAATCTGAAGCAGGCTCCAGGCTCCGAGCTGTCAGCACAGAGCCCGACGCGGGGCTCGAACCCACAGACTGTGAGATCATGACCTGAGCCGAAGTTGGGCGTACAACCGACTGAGCCACCCAGATGCCCTTCTTTTATTTATTTTAGAGAGAGAGCGCGTGCACATGAGCAGGGAGAGGGGCAGAAGGAGACAGAGAGAATCTCAAGGAGGCTCCACAGTTAGCGTGGAGCCCAACACGGGGCTCAATCCCATGACCCTGGGATCATGATCTGAGCTGAAATCAAGAGCCAGATACTAAGTCCATTGACTGAGCCACCCAGACGCCCCGAGAAATAAAATATTCTGATTAATATATATATATATTAATATGGGGTTCCTGTTTTCAAAGGGAACACCATAAAATGTATTTAAAACTGCACTGTAGGGGCACCTGGGTGTCTCAGTCAGTTAAGCATCTGACTTCAGCTCAGGTCACGGTCTCACTGCTCATGGGTTCGAGCCCCGCGTTGGGCTCTGTGCTGACAGCTCAGAGCCTGGAGCCTGCTTTGGATTCTGTGTCTCCCTCTCTCTCTGTGTCCCTCTCTCTCTCTATGTCAAAAATAAACATTAAAAAATGTTTAAAAAAAACTGCTCTGTAAAAAAAAACTGTCTGGTACATAATTGAACCTTTAATGATCTCTGTGACCTTGTCACATGAATAGAATTATCTATTGGATTGAGTTGCACTTAAAGTTAGGCTATATACCTGAACTATCATCTTAAATACATCCCTGATAAAATACAAACTAAACAAAACTTTTTTGCTATTAGCTTTATTATGGATAGACGAAGAATTTGCAAACCTAAACTTAGATATGGGAAGTTTCGCCTGACAGCCTTCCGTCTGCGTGGCCCTGTACCAGTCTGCTGCAAAGCGGAATTCGGGAAACCTCGCATGTATGATGCAGTTCAAATAAGCATTATGTGCAGACAGGAGATTATTTGAAGAAAAGGGATTGGTTTTTTTGTTTCCTTTTGAGAAAGCTGGGTTTTCTCATCAACAAGCTTGGCATTTGTCCACTACCTAACGTGCTGAAGAAGGGCACCGTCATAAAAGCCCGTTATTTATTTTCCTCTTAGGAAAGATGTATAAAAATTGGCCCAAAAGTAAGTCATTCTTCTGATTGCTATGGCCTAAGGAAGGCAACAGGGTATAGTAAAAAAGAAAAAAAAGTGTACTTATTTGATGTGTGTGTTTGTGAAAGCAAAGTACTACCCCCCCACCTACATCACACTAGAATTATTTTTTATATTGCTTCTCACAAAATATCTCCTTAATTAAAGAAGAGCATGGTGCCCACTGGTTCTTTCAGGCCATTATGTGCGTTTCACATCCATAATCACAAATTCCATGGAACCTTCTGTGCCTCTTTGCAAATATTTTCAATCACTAAATTAAAATGCTATTAAACAGAATGATCTCTGCTAAGAGATGGCCATTGTTAGCGTGATGAGAATCATAATACTATCCGAGCTCTGTGGGTGTAGAATTTTGCAGCCACCGTAATAGTCAGACAGAAGGATATATTCTGTGCTGTGCTTTTCTGTAGCTCTGAGCAGTTACCATGCTGAGGCGAGGGGCGGAGCAGGAACTAAACTTGGTTTTCACTTGTAGTTCTTCAACACCATTCAGATCCTACCCTCCTAGCGCCCTCCGTGGGGAGAGGCGTATACAAAGTGATCTACAGTCTTCGTTCTGGAAGGATGAAACCGAAGGATTTTTTTTTTTTTAACTTCTGGAACACAAAGAAAACAACCAATAGCAAACCAGTACTAAGAATGGATGTCCTTAAAGTCTATAAGACAGTACGAAGGGGAAAAAATCATATATCAGGAATGAAAAGAGTTTATTAAAGATACCGATTTGTTCCTGTTTCTCTATATAAGAGAATAAACCTTTTTTTTAGCTATCCAAATTTAGACATCTAAATAAAATCATGGTATTTCATGCAATGTGAGTCCTGGGTTATACACAGAGCTTAGGGACTCAGAATATAACAGATGCGTTACACCGCGGAGATGAAAGCTTGGGACAGTTGCCCAACAAAAGTGTTTTTTACCCTCATCAACTTCACTATCACACTGGTAATTTTTTTTTTTTTTTGAGACTGTCTTAGTTTGGTTTCCCCAGAAGCAGATCTGAAGACAAGGATTTATGTGTCCTCAGTCGGTTTGGGAGTTGAAGAACACAGTGGAAAGGCAGTGGAGAAATGCAGTCAATTAAAGGCATATTTATCTAGAAAGTTACCATGTGGATGACCAAGGCTTAATCTCATTTGATATTACTGTAAATTACAGAAGGATTATTGTAAATGTCATTTGAAATTAGTGTAAATAGAACACACATGTCAGCAGCATCTCTCCGGCAAGGCGTTGGAATACCCATGCACTGGCTCCTGTTGGTCACTGTGTGAGGGCTGCTGGGGAGGGGGACCTTAATTCCCTGGCCCCTCTTACCTGGCCTCCGAGCCCTCCCCTCCGTGAGCAAAGTGGACTCCAGGGATCGAGAAGACCCTGAGGTCCGGGAACTCAGGTGCGGCCGTTGCAGCAGAATCCCCTGCAGTGGTGAGAGGAAAAGCACTGGTGAGCTGCCAGCATGACGGTCCCTGGCAATACAGAAACACGACCTCAAGCCTAAGAAGGACTCTCCCCCGACACCTTTCACCGGAGGGCACTGGGCCTCTGCTCGGGCTTCCACTGAAAGGTCACTGTGTTGAGAGGCAGCCATCCCTTCATAGGCAGCTCTCTTTCACTCCTTTTTCCCTAAAAATGAGTGTGTCCTAATTAGACACCCCTTCTAATTTCTAACCCCTTCAAGTGTAGACGGGAAAGTTAGAGTTGTGTGTGTGTGTGTGTGTGTCGTGTGCATGTCCTGATGAGAGCTCTCACTCTCTGCCTCTCCCTAAACCTCTTCTCACGCTCGGTGGCCTCCGTTCCTTTCGTTCCGGGGTTCTTTACGTTCCCTTCGCCGTCCGGGAGCCGCGTCCCCACCAGTAAGGGTCCTGCTGTTCCCTTACGTGGTTGTGATTTAACTGTAGTTTGTTTGTGGAAGGCCTCGCCTTACACTTCTCTTTTGATGAAACTGAGGTAAACTAACTAAATAAACTCAACCGGAGAAAGCTTTTGTTTTTATCCATAGTAAGGTATTTTGAAGCACCCTGAAAGTCAACATTCAAGAGATATCTGGGGGTTGGGATTTCTACAAAGGACTAGCGAGTGACTGCCCTCATTACAGTAGGTCTCCAGCACTTACAAGGCATCGTGTCCCCCACACCACCAGATAGGCTGGAACCCTCCGGAACGTGACGACGGATGGGAGAGGAATTTCTAGCTGACTTACTAAATCAGAGTAGACGGAAAACCAAAATGGTTCATACTCAGGGTGCCGCCGTAGGTCTCTAGCTTGAAGACAGTGTTCAGTACGGCGATCGTGGCTTCATAGTGACTGCTGGAGGTCGTACACAGCAGCTCTTCTCTAGAGAGACGCTTGAATGCTTTATAGTCATCGCTACAGAAAGGAGTCACGTAAAATTGGAT
The DNA here is from genome assembly GCA_030068075.1 of Paguma larvata. Lineage (NCBI taxonomy): Eukaryota > Metazoa > Chordata > Mammalia > Carnivora > Viverridae > Paguma > Paguma larvata. The sequence goes on from CM057831.1 coordinate 30,860,322, forward strand.
TGTGAGTTAAAGGCCAGACTCCCACTTGAAATTTACAAGTTTCAAGTTGATCTTAATATCCTAGCGTTTGCGGCATTTGTAGGCCAACTTCCTTATTCATCCACTCAGTCAATATTTATTTAACATCTATTTTGTCTTTAAAATTACCTTGTTCTCCCAACCAGATGATCCCACTTCTTCAAATCCACGGCACACCCTTTACTCTGTATTTCCATCATTTCTGTTGGAGACGTATTGCCTTAGGGGATTAATTCAACACCCTTCTAACAGCAGCACCGACTTACTTATCTTTATAAGCCTTGAATTTCCTTACTCTAAATTTATACATAGGACACATTTATTGAACTAAATTTATTTAAAAGTGGGGCCAGGGCGCCTGGGTGGCTCAGTCAGTTAAGCGTCCACCTTCAGCTTAGGTCACGATCTCACGGTTCCAGAGTTCGAGCCCCACGTCAGGCTCAGTGCCGACAGCTCAGAACCAGGAGCCTGCTTTGGATTCTGTGTCCCCCCCTCTCTCTCTGCCTCTCCCCAGCTTGCCCCCTCCCTCTCTCTCTCTCTCCCCACAAAAAAAATAAATAAACATTTAAAAGTTTAAAAGAAAATAAAGGTGGGGTCGAGGTGGAAATGTGTCCTGGATTCCTTCTGCCCTAACTTTCATAAGTGAATAGAGACCTACAAGTCACAGTCATAACGATTATGCCACAATTAGTTACTAAAGCAGTGTGGTGTGTGCGTCTGGCATTTACTTTATTAAATATACAGAGGCCTGATTTTAGAACTGAGCCATTTGACCAGCAACAGAGATATTTGTCAGCGACTGTTTATTTCCTAAAAAAACCAACAAGAAAAAGTAACCAAAGGAATCAATTTGTCCCTTTTCTGAAGCATTTGATTCTTGTAAAGGCGGGTTCCCTGGAAACCATACCATCAGTGTAACTCAGACATTCTTCCTAACTCATTCTTTGGACCTCTGAACAGACCCTTGATCATTATTCTTTGTCCATTTATCATCCTCTGTGTCTTTTAAGAAGATGACAGAGATGGAGAGTCTCCTACACTTTTCTGTCTTTCTGAAAGGACAGAACGAATTGCTGCAGCCAAGTCTTCTTCGTAGATGTTGTTTTCCCTTAACAAGTGGGCCACACACGCTGGCCTGCGGGCTGTGCTGTTGGAGAGTCCTATCTTTCACCTCACGCTGCTTGCTTTCCTTCCTTATAAAGAATAATATCAGAAATACAGAGACACAGGTGTGGTCTGCATCCAAAGTCAAGTCACTCAGATCTGTTCTTTTGTTTTGTTTTTACCCAAGATAGTCTTCACTTTGGCGGAGATGATGATAGCCACGTGGAACCATGTCCATGACACCGTTGGCTTCACACAACCATAAAAACCTAAGCCAACAGTACCCTAGGTGCAGGACACTTTACTGTAGAGTAATGGAGTATAAGTTGGGTTTGTTTTCACAGAGAAACTTCCATCGAGTGTGGGATGCTTGGTGGAGGGACCGAGATGTGTCCTTAGCCCCTGGCCACCCTCGGTCAGGTGGCGAGTGTCCAAAGGCAGTGAGGCTCTCACATTCGTTTTTCCCCAGCCTGGATCTGGCTGCAGCGTCCCCGGCCAGGGAACTCAATCCTCAGATCACTGCGCCGGGCCCCTGGCTCCCAGAACGTTGACGCAGATCATGCTCTGCACCGACTCTTCTGCCAGGATTTTTGTCACTTTCACTTGTTCATGGTTTCTAAAAGTCCTCCTGCCTCGAAAATGCATGACATAAGCTTTCATTTATTACGCGCTTTGCTAGGCAGTCTAGAACCGACAGTGATTTCCTCACAGAGACACCTAGTGCGGAATGTCCGCATCTTTTTAACATGTGCGAGCATTAGCTCTTCCGGCGAGCTTAGAGGAAAGCAGAGCTCCCTGCCTGCAGCCCCGGAGAAGCCCCGGGTCCGAGAGCACTGAGAGGAGGCAGGATGAGCACGGGGCTTAAAGAGAGTGCAAAACGGCTCACATGGCCACGCCGCAGAAAGTTACCGTGAGTCAGCAAGAGATTAATAATGAATTGTCTTGTGGCAGCAGTCCCTGCTGAGGTCACACAGCAGGAAGGTCTGGCTGACTCGATAACAGACCGCGCAGTCTCCTACCTGAGCACCAGCTGTCCAGTGCTCCTAGGTAACTGTCCTCTGTACAGCTGTGCCTGAGCCTCCCGGACGAGAGGGCTCCTGCCTCCCCAGGCCCGGCTGATTTACTCGGGGACTAATCAGGCGGTTTCTTTCCTGAACTTTCTTTATTCTCCCATCTCTGTCTTGCTTGTCCTCATCTTTGTGGCGAAATTGTCAAGGGATGTTCAGTTTCAGATAAATTGGGGACTGGATAAGCCGGGCAATATAAAACTACGTGTAAAACCTTGCACGTGCAGAGGTGAGCTTCCTGGAGAGTGAAGAAAGTCTCCGGGAGCCAAGAATGAAAGCCCACTGCACCCAAGGAAGTTGCCAGATTGGGCCGCCTGACTGACAGGGAGTTTCTTTACCCAAGAACAGGGACTTTGGGCTCAGCCGCGGCAACAAGTTAGATCTCAGATCCCACGTAAAGCCATGTTCTTGAAGAGTGACACCCCAGTCAAAGAGAGGAACAGAAAAAAATCTGCTTCCTGTCCAGGGCGGCAGCCGAGTGTTGTCTGCCTTGGCCTGGGCTCAGTGTGGTGAGGGAGCTACCTGGTGCGCGAATGGGTCATCACAACCTTCTTGAGGCGGATTGTCATTTGAATTTGAATTTCTGCCACATGCTGAGATCTGGGAATCAGTGATAGCAACGCTGCAGTGTCTGTTAGAACAAACAGCTGTTTGAAGGGATATTTGTAGAGAATTTCCCAGAATGGTTGAAGGGAAATCCTCATACTTAGAACGCACAACATACCCTGAACAATATAAACAAATACTTAAAAGTAAAATCTCCAAACTGCATCGTAGTGAAACTGCAGAACCATAAAGACACAGAGAAGGTCTTGGCTGTAACCGAAAGGAAAGATGACGTGAGTGGAGACGCCATTTCACCAGCAGCCGTGTGCGCAAAGCTCCGTTTTCAGTTTTAAGAGGGTTTTCCTTTATTTTATACACAAGTCACTAACTTACAAAGAACTACTTTTAGAGGATGCGAAAATACTAAAAGCAGCTTAATTTTTTCTTTTATGATGAAAGTACGTGAAAATCATGTATTGTGTTATCACCTTTGAGGAACCAATGAGGTTCCAAAGCTGCTCATCAGTAATTGTCAATAGATTTTCTCTCGTTGAAGGAATTTTCAGTTTTATAGAAAATAAGAGTTGTAATTTCCAATGCAACCTTATTTCTGCAGTAGAAATTTCTGAGTTTCTTGGGGAAAAAAATGAGTCTAGAAGAGAGTAAAAGTCTCTTGATGTTTTGTCTTTATTCTTTTTATTATAATAAAATAATAGTCTGTCCATAGGCAAGGGGAAGTAACTAAGTATTCTGTAGCCTCACAGGTGTCTACACACAGAGATTGTGCCTTAGATAAACCTCGCTTGCTGCTCAGGACAAAAATCTAGTCTACTCATAGAAAATCATTCTTAACAGTTGAAGACACCAGCACCGTATCATACATTTCTATAAATTATCACCAAATTAAGGCTGCCTGTAGTCTTTGGACCAAAATAAATGTTAAGTTTCTTATGTTACTGCATATTCCTTTATAGAAATATATATGTATATAAACTATGAGTTTGTTTTATAACTACGTCATTCTCTTTGAGGGGATCATGGCATAGTAGTTTTCTGAACAAGAACAAGGCATAGTGAATGAAGGGTCATTTATACAGCGTGATTGAAATTAGAGGGTTGTTTGTGGTTTTTTTCTTTTAATCACTTAATTTTCAAGGTGACTTATGATTTGCTTCTGTTATAAGGAAAACTGTAACATTTTCTCATCATGTTTCTACATGGAATTATGCTACAACAGCTAAAATTCTGTTTTTAAAAATATCCTTCAGTAAAGTTAAACCGGTTTTCTCTTATTTCTTTCTGTCTTCGCAGATTGTGAGTGTTGGGAAGCATGTTAAGGGTTACCATTACATCATTGCAAACTTGGTAAGAACTCTTTATTTTCTGTTTTTCATAAGAATTTCTCAGACATTCCAAATTGTTTTAACTGTGCTTTAAAATGACGCTTCAGTAAATGATTAAACTGCATTACTTACTAATCTGTTTGTAACACCTAGGATAATACTTTCATTACAGTGGTCATTATATTCGTAATGTGCAATTCAATATATTTTGGTGCAGACTAGCTTGACATCTACCGAAGCAACCTTACAAGTCACGATCATGTTTGCTTTCCAATGATGTCACCTGGCAAATCAAATACTGGTCGTTGCTCTGTATAAATGATAAGCGTACGGACGGATCCAGATTGCCGGTACTCGGGCCATCACAGGGATGACCCAATGGATGACCCACGTCCTCTGATTTTAAGAAAAAGCAAGATCAAAATGGCTGTCATATAAGGAAGTCTTTTGACTGGGAGTAATCCGCATTTTTTAAAATTATGCGAGTTTTTCATGCATGTAGACAGGCTACTGCACAAGATGCACACATTAGGATAAAGTCCTGAAAGGCCTAAGACATGTCCTTCTAGATTTCCTGGCAGCTCACCGAGCTTTCTTGTTTACTGTGGGTGGGAAGGAGAGCGGGCCTTGCGGACGGCCATTCTCCTTGCTTTATTAGACTGCCATCTCCCCAAGCGCTCGATCTCAAAAGTGGTTTATTTTAGAGAAGTTTAAGAATGTTTTCTCCTTTTTCTCTTTTCCACCATATATTCCTTTGGTCAGGATCTTTTGCTTAAAAGAGGAGAAGAACCAAAGGCTGCAAAGGAGATTCAGATTTACCCGCTCTCCTTCATGTAGTGAGATGGGCCATCACACTTTGAGACAGGAATTTCCAGCCTTTAGTGAACTGGATTTCACTGTCGAATAGTGATATTAAAAAGCAACAGTAGACTGTAAACTCTTATTTCATTGTGTTTCTTGAATGAAGTATAATTTTGCTCCTTCGTGGATTATCATGAAAACACTGAAAATTTTTGACTTGTCTTTTCCATTGCTTTTAGTAGGCCCATAGTCTGGATGTTTTTATATATTTTATAAAAGATATAAGTCTTAAAGCTAATATATTCTTATATTAGTCACTATAAGAGAAAAAAACTCTTCAGTTTATGGAATATACACATTCACAGTGACATTGTACAAGGTAGTTCTAGCCAATGGAGGGTTTGACATCTCTTCTTTCCAAACAGTGGAATTAAGAAAACACAAGTCAGTGTGTTATCGGCTGTCAGAGCAGAAATGAATTGCTGACATCGACAAACCAGTACAAAATAGGAAGGATGGTGAAACATCCTAATGGCTACCACAGCCGATCTTAAACAGCCCTAGTCGATGCCAGCATATCTAAGTTATGCATGTCATTACTAAGTATCAGCATATGAAGTAGAAAACAACATTTGCTTGAATGAGGGCATTTAGTCATCACTCTCATTAAAAATAACAAAGCCCTTACCATATCTATTTGAAATCATTGTAATACATGGTTAATCCAGTAATTTGTGCAGGCCTGCATTATAATATATTTATCAACTATGGTTTCTATTGACTTATTCATTTATCTCTAAGTAGCTGTGACTTCCAAAACCAGAATGATTTTCGTTTCATTGTACTAATCACTAGCTACTTCCTGCAAACCGGTGCATAGGATTCCCAAATATGAAGTTAATCCTTTATCCAAAGAAAGATCGTATGAATCTACTTCAAGTTGAAAGACTGAATGGTTTCCCACTAAGATCAGGGACAGACAAGAATGGCCCCTCATCATTTCTGCTGAACATGGTACTGAAGTTTCTAGCAAAGGATACTGGGCAAGAAAAAGAATAAATGGCATTCAGATTAAGAAAAAAGGAGATTTTGTGAATGGAAAATCCTAAGGAATCTAATAACTATGAAAATTGACAAGTATGTTTAGCAGAGTTTCAGGATATAAGGTCAATAAAAAAAAAAATCTGTGTATTTCTGTACACTGGCAACACACACTTTGAGAATAAAGTTAAGAGAATACTTCCATTTATAACTCACACTTACAATTTACAGTTAATGAGGAACTGCTATGTAACCAATTCATTAGGACTGTTTAGTTGGGAGGCCCTAGATGGTGAGACAGGAAGGTCCTGAACTCCCTTCCACCCCCAGACACACACAGCGTAGTCACTCTGAGAGAATCCAGGGAGTTAAGAAAATGCACACACTGAAATAGATAGGAAAGGCTGAGACACACTCTTTCCATGAAAACTACCCCAGCACGGTGCCGTACAGTCGGGAGGGAATCCCCGACTCTCAGCTTCTCCGTGAGCAGTGACTGGACCATACATTTAGTGCCACAGCTTTTAAGACTATCAAGAGACAGGCCTCCAAAACCCCTGCCTCTGACAGCCAATGGTTATACGTCCACAAGACCCAGGGGACTATGGAAAACAAAGAAGCCGTTCTTAATGGGCTCATGAGCATTCACTGTAACTATCCCCAGAGACCTTATTAGCACAGAGGGGGCAGGCCCGTCTCCAGTCTTTCCCTGAAAGGCAGTGGAGTCTCTTCTTTACAGTCTGCTGCCCAGTGTCCATATGCAGGGGTCTGGCTGCACACGTCAAAGAGCTGGCTGTGATTCTCCACGGAGCCCATGGGCTCTGGTGGACACTTCCGTCACCTTCTCCTTCTGGCTTACTCCTCCTATAAAACCAGGACACCAACCTGTCTCTAGAATACTAGTACGCGTGCCTGGTGCCCTACCTTTTACTGCTGCCGCCCAAGGGATGACTGGATCTGATAGGCAACAGAGCTTGCATTCACATATCCCACAGGACTGTGGCAAACAGTGAGGCAGTTCTTACTAGTATGCTCGAAAGGACTAACCCAGGCCATCCCCCCAGGGCTCAATGTGGAGGCAGCTAGAAAGTTTACATTTCCTAGTCTTTCCCTAAAATGGGCTTGACCGTGTATTTCACAGCCTGCTACCTGAGAGTCACTCTTTCAATCAGCCTGCATCTAGGTGCTGACTGTGATTCTTTCCTTTGGAACAGTGACAGGCCTGTCAACTACTAAGAGCCACTAAAAAAAAAAAAAAGAAGAAGAAGAGGAAGCTGTTTGAGCAATGACATAGGTTTAAGAGACACCCAACACTTTAGTCCAGGCCAGTTGGACGTGTAGTTGGACCTACACGAGACCGGTGTGCCAAAACTGGCAGATGTGCCTGTCTTATTTAATGTGCAGAAACCATTCAGCACAGGGAATCAAAAAAAAAAAAGAAGAAACAGGGAACTATGTTGCAAACAAAAGAACAAACTAAATCTCCAGAAACAAATCTTAATGAGATGGAAATAAGTGATGTACACAACAGAGTTCAAACTAACAGTCATGAAGATGCTTCTCAAGGCCAGAAGAGCAATGCTTTAACAGAAGTAAGAATTTCAACGAAGAGTTAGAAAATATTTAAAAATGCCAACCAGAAATCACAGAGCTGAAGAATACAATGACTGAACTACCAAATTCAATAGAGGTGTTCGACAGCAGACTAGAATAGTTGGTAAGAAAGATCAGCTAACTTGAAGACATGGCAGTGGAATCTATCCATTCAAAGAAGTAAAAAGAAAAAAAAAATGAAAAGAGTGAAGACAGCTTAAGGGACTTCTGATATACCACCACAGATCAATGTGCATAGGAGAAGGCTCCCAGAAGAAGAAGAGGGAGAGAAAGGAGCGGGAAGCTTGTTCAAACACATAATGGCCGAAAACGTCCCTGGCCCGAGGAAACCAGTAGGAATCCAGACCAAGGATGGCACGGGGGAGCTCAGCCAGTGTAGCATCCGACTCTAGATTTCAACTCAGGGCGCGATCTCACAGTTCATGGGACCAGCCCTCTGTGCCAACAGTGCAGAACCTGCTTGGAATTCTCTCTTTCCCTCTCTCTGCCCCTCCCCAGCTTGTACTCTGTCTCTCTCAAAATAAATAAATTAACATTTTAAAAAAGGGAGGGGGGGATCCAAATCTAGGAAAACCAAGTATATGCCACATAAGCTGCATCTTATAAGATACACACTGGGGCGCCTGGGTGGCTCACTCGGATAAGAGTCTGACTCTTTGTTTTCGCTCCGGTCGTGATCTGATGGTTTGTGAGTTCAAGCCCCACCTCGAGCTCTACGCTGATAGTGCAGAGCCTGCTTGAGTTCTCTCTCTCTCTCTCTCTCTCTCGCCCTCTTTTTCTGCCTTCCCTGCTCATTCACCCCCCCCTTTCAAAACAAACAAATAAATAAACATTAACAAAAAGGAGATACACAACAAGACATATTATAGGTAAGTTGTCAAGAATTAAGGACAAAGGTAGCATCTTAATGGCAGCAAGATGAAAACAACTTGTTATGTACAGTGGAACCACCACAAGACTATCAGCAGAAGCTTTGTGAGCCAGAGGAGAGTGGGATGATACATGGAAAGTGCTGAGGGGCACCTGGGTAGCTCAGTCATTTATTGGTCCAACTTCAGCTCAGGTCACGATCTCACGGCTCATGAACTTGAGCCCCACATCGGGCTCTGTACTGTAGCTCAGAGCCTGGAGCCTGCTTCAGATTCTGTGTCTCCCTCTTCCTCTGTCCCTCCTCTGCTCGCTCGCTCTTTCTCTGTTTCAAAAATAAATATTTAAAAAAAACAAAATGCCGATAGGAAAAAAATGCCATCCAGGAATACTCTACCTGGCAAATTTGTCTCTAAGAACTGAAGGAGAGATAAAGAACTTTCCAATCAAGCAAGCTGAAAGAATTAATTGTGAGTGTTTCTATAAGAAATGTTAATGTTTAAAGCTGAAATAAAAGGACACTAATTAGTAACAAGAAAACACATGAAAGCATAAAACCCACTGGTAAAGGTAAATATATAGAAAAAATCAGAATACACCAATATTGTCATCATGATGGGTAAATCGCTTCTGACTCTACTATAAAAGTTAAAAACATAAAAATATTAATAATATTAATAACTATAATAATTTCTTAATATATCCACAATAGAAAGATTTAAATCGTGACCTCAGAAACATAACATGTGGGATGAAATGTGTAGAATCGTAGAGTTTCTGTGTCCATTCACAGTTCAGTTGTCACCAGCTTACAATAGATCGTTATAGCTATAAGATGTTTTATCTAAGCCTTCAGGTAATCACAAAGCACAAACATCTCATAGAAACACAAAACATGAAGAGAAAGAAGTCAAAACATAGCACTACAGAAAATCATCAAATCACAAAAGAAGAGAAGAAGAAAGGAACAAAGGGACTACAAATCAGTTAGAAAACAATTAATAAAATGTCAGTAGTAAGTCTGTTTCTATCAACATTTATTTAAAAGTAAATGGGCTAAATTCTCCAATCCAAAGATGTAGAGTAGCTGAATGAAAAAAGGTTCTTAAAAAGGAGGAAAGAAAGAAAAGAAAATACCCAACTCTATCCTGCTTACAGAGACTCACTTCAGCTTTAAGGATACACACAGACTACAAGTGAAAGAATAGAAAAAAAGAGATCATGCAAACGGAAACTGAGGAAAGAAGGAGTAGCTATAGTTATATCAGACAAAATTGGCTATAATCCAGAAGAGACAAGGAATATCATTTATAATGATAAAGAAGTCAATTCATCAATAAAATATAAAATTCGTCAGTATTTATGCACCCAACACCAGAGCACCTACATATATAAAGTGAATATTAACAGATCTGAAAAGAGAAATAGCAACACAAAAACGGTAGGGGAATTTAATACCCCATTTTCAGTAATGGCCAGATCCTTGAGGCAGAATATCAGTCAGACTACCTGTTGGACTACATAGACCTGACAGACATATTCAGAATTTTTGATTTAACAGAAGCAGAATGAACATGTTCAAGCACATATGGGACATTATGCAGAATAGACCATGTGTTATGCCACAAAACAAATCTTCATCAATTTAAAAACCCTGAAATAATATCAGGCATCCTTTCTGATCACATAGAAATGAAACTAGAAATCAATTACCAGAAGAAAATTCAAAAATCTACAAATATATGGAAATTAACCAAATGCTCCTGAATAACCAATGGATTAAATAAAAAATTAAAAAAGAATTAAAAAAATACCTTGAGGCAAGTAAAATGGAAACATAACTTACTAGGACATGTGATATGTGCCAAAAGCAGCTCTGAGAAGGAAGTTTGTAGTGACAAATGCTTCCGTTAAGAAAAAGGTATCAAATAAGCAACCCAACTCTATACCTCAAGGAGCTAGAAAAAGAACAAACTAAGCTCAAAGTTAGGAGAAGAAAGGAAATGGCAGAGGTCAGAGTGAAAGTAAATGAAATAGAGACTAAAAAGACAATAGATCAATGAAACTAAGACCTAATTTTATGAAAAGGTAAACAAAATTGAGAAATCTTTAGCTAGACTAGGAAAAAAGAAAGAACACTTAAATAAAATAAGAAACGTTAAGCAGATTCATTACAATTCGTCTGACACAAATACTAAGGATCATAAGACAGTGCTATAAACAATTATACACCGGCATTAAAGGAACACTAGAAGAACCAGGTAAATTCCCAGAAGCATACAACCTACCGTGTAATATGATGAAAAAGAAAATCTAAACAACCAATAACAAGTGAAGAGTTTGACTTAGTAATCAAAATACCCCCACCAAAACAGTCCGGGACCTGATGGCTTCATGGGTGAATTCTACCATCCTTTAAAGAAGAATTAATACCAATCCGTTTGAAATTATTTTAATAACTAGAAGAGGAAGGACCACTTCCAAACTCATTTTAAAAAGCCACTGTTATACTGATATGAGAGTCAGACAAGGACACTACAAAAAAAGTAAATTAAAGTCTTATATTCCTGATGAACACCAATGCGGAAATCTTCAACATAATATGAACAAATAAAATTCAACAGTATATTAAAAGGATCATCCAAGATCATACCAACATCAAGCCTGATTTATCCCAGATGTGCAAAGATGACTGAACACCTACAACTCAGTCACCATGTTAACAAGAGGGTGAGGACCACACGGTCATCTCATTAGATGCAGAAAAAGCATTTTACAAAATTCAACATCATCTCATGATAAAAACGGGGTATAGAAGGAATATACCTCAACATAACAGAAGCTATGTGTGACAAAGCCCACAACTAACTTCATACCCAACTAACGTTGACACGCTGTGAAAGCTTTTCTTCCACGGTCAGGAACAAGACAAGGAAATCCACTCTCACCACTGTTTTTCAATATAGTACTAGAAGTCCCAGCCAGAGCAATTAGGTAAGAAAAGAAATAGAAGACTCCCAATCTGGAAAGGAAGACATAAAACTGCCTCTGCTTGTAGGTCATATAATATATATAGAAAACATTAATGGGGCATCTGGGTGGCTCAATCAGTTAGGCGTCCAACTTCAGCTCAGGTCATGATCTCGCAGTCCGTGGGTTCAAGCCCCGCATCTGTCTCTCTGCTGACAGGCTCAGAGCCTGAAGCCTGTTTCAGATTCTGTGTCTCCTTCATTCTCTCTCTGTCCCTCCCCAACTCACATACACTCTCTCTCAAAAATAAACATTCAGAAAAAGAGAAAACCTTAATGATTCCACCAAAACTATTAAAATAAATGATTTCATTAAAGTTGCAGAATACAAAATCAGTATACAAAAATCAGCTGTGTTTCTATACAGGAACAACAAACTATCAGAAAGAAAAATAGTCTTATTAACAAAAGCATCAAAAATGATATAAATACTTAGGAATAAATTTAACCAATGAAGTGGGTGAAAACTCTAAGACATGGATGAAAGAAGACACAGAAAAATGGAAAAATACTGTGTGTTTATAGAATGAAAGTATTAAATTAAAAGTATGTTTAAATTTCCATACTATCCAAAGCAGTGTCCAGATTGAATGCAACCCCTATCAATATTAAAATAGCATACTGTACAGAAATAGAAAAAAAATCCTAAAATTTATTTGGAACCACAAAATACCCCAAATGGCTAAAGCAACCATAAGAAAAAAGAACTAAACTGGAGGCAGCATGCTTCCTGATTCATACTGTATTACTAAGCTGCAGCAATCAAAACAGGATGATACCAGAATGAAAACAGACACACAGATAGATCAATGTAACAGAATAGAGAGCCCAGGGATAAAGGCTTACATATATGGTCAATTAACTTTCATCAACGCAGCCAAGAATACACTATGCGAAAAGGATAGTCTCTTCAATAAATGATTTTGGGAAAACTAAATACTCACATCCGAAGGAATGGAAATGGGCCCTTGTCTTTTACCACACACAAACATGAATTTAAAAATGGGTTAAATTCTTCACCATAAGACCTGCTACTTTAAAACTCCTAGAAGAAAACCTAGGAGGTCATCCCTTTGAATTGACCTTAGCAATGATTTTTTGGATTTGACACCAAAAGCACAGCAACGAAAAGCAAAAATAAACAAGTGGGACCACAGCAAACTAAAAAGCTTCCAGCTCACAAGAGAAACCATCAACAAAATGAAAAGGCATCTTACCGAATGGGAGAAAATATTTGCAAGCCATATATCTAATAAGGGGTTAATATCCAAAATATACAGGGATTTTTACAACTCAATAGCAAACACACACACACACACACACACACACACACACACACACACACTCAATTTAAAAATGGGCATAGGACCATTTTAACAAAGACACACAGATGGCCAACAGTACATGAGAAGGTGTTCAACATCACTCATCACGAAGGAGAGACAAATCAAAACCCCAGTGAGATAGTCGCTCCCACCTGCCAAGAGAGCTCTTCTCTAAAAGAGAACAAGTGCTGCTGAGGGTGTAGAAAAATGGGGAATCCCTGTCCACTGTTGGTGGAAATGTCAACAGATGAAGTTTCTATCGAAAACAATATGGAGGTTCTTCACAAAATTAAAAATAGAACTACTATATCATCCAGCAATGCAAACTCTAGTTTTACAACCAAAGGGGAAAAAATAATTGTATCAAAAAGATATCTATACCCCCATTTCATTGTAGCACTAAACACAATAGCCAGGGCCTAGAAACACCCTAAGTATCCACCAACAGCTGAATGGATAAGATACAGAGGATATATTCGGCCATAAAAAAAGAAGGAAACCCCACCATTTGTGACAACATGGATGTATCGAAATAGCATAATGCTAAGTGAAATAAGACAGAGTAAGACAAACACTGCATGGTGTCACTTATATTGGGATTTTTTTTAAATCTAACTCATAGGGGCGCCTGGGTGGCTCGGTCAGTCAAGCATCTAACTCTTGGTTTCGGCTCAGGTCATGATCTCATGGTTTTTGGGGTCGACCCCTAAGTCGGGCTCCATGCTGACAGCATGGAGCCTGCTTGGGATTCTCTGTCTCCCTCTTTCTGCCCCTCCTCTGCTTGGTCTCTAGCTGTCTCTCAAAAAATAAATAGATAAACATTTAAAAATAAAATAAAAATCTAACTCGTAGATTAACTCTTAGAGAATAGGATGTTGTTTGCCAGGAGCTGGAGCGTGGGGAATGTAGGAAGAAGTCGGTAAAAGGGTACTAACTTTCAGTTATGAGATGAATATGGTTTTGGAATCCAATATATAACATGGTGGCTATAGTTGATAATACTCTATTATATAATTGAAATTTGCTAAGAGAGTAGAACTTAAGTGTTCTCACCTAACAAGAAAACAAAAAGGTAAACACATGAGGTGATGGATGTGTTAATTAACTTGATAGTGGGAGCACTTTCACAAAGTATAGGTACATCAAATCATCACCTTGTATGCTTTAAATATGTTTCAAATGCACTTGTCAGTTTTCTACCTCAGTAAAGTTGAAAGAGAGGCTGATTTAACAGTAATAGCTAGAACTGATTTTTAAAATAACAATTCTTACTGGTTACTGGTAGCTACCAGTAGTGCAGACACTTTAAAATATTCTGCAGTCGTAACGTGAAAAGGAAAACAGAAAGTAAGAACACCAACTCGAATGTACGAGAGAAGAATGCGGCCAGGCAGCCATCAATATGCGATGCATGAAACCGTGTCCTGAATTTACAGGCATCCTTTTTTGCAAAAGTTAGGGACCTCCCTTATTTAAGCAGGGTTAATGCCAAGGAGAAGTCGACTTGCATTATGGGTATTTCTTGGAATCTTTTAAAATGATAAATCTCTAAACCGAGAAAGAAAAAGTAGAGTCACAGAAATACTGGCTTCTTGATGACCATCAAATTCTGTGGCTGAAATAGCGAAGGCAGACTCCACTATTTAAATAAAATAGTTTTCCACGTCACTATGTGTAAGGAGGCAAGTGGGCTGTGAGCGCTCATCCGCACTCTCTTTCCACTTTCCCTGAGTTAAATTTTCATCTCCGTCAACTGTGATGCAGTCTCAGGCGGCCTCCTCTCTGGATGAATGGAAAGATCTACGGCCTCCGTGCCCCGTGGCTCCCCTTACGGCCGCTGCGGTGTGCTGGGAATCTCCCCTCCAGCCAGGGGCCAGAAGGAATGACGATCCTTTTTCTTGATTGCTCAAATGTTAGCCTGCCGGGGATCCAAGGAGACACACAGAGAGCCGACATGGTCTAAATAGCATGAGCTGTGCCTCACATGTGCCTCTGATAGTATCTCTTCAGGGCTCACAGTCACCCTGTGATTTATATAAAACGTAAAATATAGGATGTGTTAACTTTTTTCATTCACGAAATCATTATTTTACCTCCTCTATACCAGATATTGTCCACTAGCCTGGACATGCCTCTCCCAGGTTTTTGAAAATTTTCCCTGATATCCGGTCACTGTCTTTAACAATGGCATATGAAGGATGAGTAAAATTCGTAAGAAAGGAAAGATTGCTGAAATCTGTCTTTTCTCTGTCCTGTTTTTGGTTTGTACGTGGGAATATTTTACGTAGACATACCATCATCTAGAGGGACTGGTGAAAGCCCATGGTATCTCATTAGATGAAGCTCTGTTCTAGAAATTTCCAAGATACTTAGAAGCAGGAAAACTTTTTCTACTGTTCGGTTCACTATACTTTGGTTTTCAGAGATCTCAGTAAGAAAATTGCTTCCCTACTTTGCCCATAGACTTTCTTATTTCTAGTTCTGTTTTTACTTTGCTCGCGTTGTGTGTGTGTGTGTGTGTGTGTGTGTGTGTGTGTGTGTGTGTGTAAGACAGGTATGATCATATCATTTCCCAGCTTAAGTTATTTCTTGGGCTCCAGGCTCCCAAAGATTCAGTAAAGGATTCCAGGTGCCTTGTGAAAGGGAGAGATTCTGAGATCCCTCCAACCCTACCTATTAGTATTGGTCATCTCACCTCTCCACAAAACTTGCAGGACTCAAAATGACACACCGCCACCATCCCATTTGTTACCCTCTCCTACCGGGGTACAACTACGCGCCAGGCTGTGTAGATTCTTGAGGGTGAAGTGTTACCCTCTTTTCTCTAATGCACAAAGCCCTTCCAGCTCTTTCCCTCTTAATCCCAGGTCCTGTCTCCACCCCACCCCACATGTGCCCTTCCTGAAGTCAGACTAGTTCCCAGACTCGTGATACCTCTCTTCAGCTTTAGCTCTGTCTCTCTGGGAGGCACTTACCGCCCCCCCCCAGTTCTAACAGTCGCGTCTGCTAGAAAGCCATCCTCATATACTTAATCTGATAGTATCTCTTCAGGACTCACCAATCACCCCATGATTTCTATATAATACACATAATATAGAATGCATTCATTATTTTCATTCACAAAATCATTATTTTACCTCCTCTATACCAGATATTTTCCACTATCCTGTGGCCTAGCTGCAAATAAGACATTATTAGCACCCTGCAAGCTCAGTAAGGGCATTGGGACACCTGGTGTCTCAGTGGGTTGAGCATCCGACTCTCGATTTCGGCTCAGGTCATGATCTCACAGGCATGGGATCAAGCCCCGTGTCAGGCTCCACACTCAGCATGCTTAAGATACTCTCACTCTGCCCAACCCCTCTCCCCCTCCTCCGACTCAAGTCCTCTCTCTAAAAACAAAGGGCAGAAGCAATGTCTCTTTGGACCTTATAAAAAATGCCCTATCCTTTCTCTTTGGTGAATGGCTGCTTATCGTCTATTTCCCAGCTTACGTCATTGTGTTTATTTCGTTGCTAGAATTATTCTAATTAACCCTCGACAGAGACTATATGTTATTCTATAGACTGGACAATGGGGTTCACTGTAACTTGGCCTCATCACACAGACCTTAAGTCTCAAAAGCAAGATTAAAACTCTGTCCTGTCTGCTTGCAAAGGATAAATCAATCAAATAAATGAAATCAAGATGGGTAAATACCTGATGTAGCCACAAAGTGAGCCTTCATTTAAATATTTCCTATACCACCCTTGAAGGGCACCTGGCCTGGCAACACTGTCTGTCTGTATTCAGATCTTCCTTCACCCCTCCTCCAGCAGAGCAGTTACCTATAGCCACGCATCGGCACGAGAAACTGGGGGCATTGTCGCACCTGCAAGGCAGGTTCCTGAAATCTTGCTCTCGTTTAGATTTCTGATTTTAAAAATATATTCCATTTACATCTAGGAAAACACCTGGCTCTTTCACGAAGTAGTATAGAACCATAAAATTACGGAATGACCAGGGTATATCACTAAAGAGTCACTGCATCTATTCCTTCCTTATCCCTCGCCTCACGACGCAAAAACACACAGACATGCACACACCATCTGGGCCTCATTTAGAAGGTGAGGAAATTACATAAGATCACTTGTCTACAGGTAGGCATCCAGCTGGTGTCCGAACGGTGACTAGAACTCACTCCCCAAAATATGCGGATTAGCACATTTTTGCTCAAGGTCATTGACCCCATTCATAATTCCATGAAGTCGAAGACATTGTTTTACCTCTTTCTTTGGGCTTAGTGTATTTTTTACCTTCTGCGTTGAGCGCGTCTGATTCCACTATCTATAGATCACCAAAAACGCATACTTTAAGTCGATTTCTTAACAACCAGTTTTTAAAAGACATTGAAGGGAAAGCTCTCCCATTCTCCCTGGCAGCCCTTCCATTAACTGACCAGAGCTGTGTCAATATGATCAGTCATCCTTCGAGCCTGAAATGCAAAACAGCAGAAATGTAATCAGAATTAGACAAATCCTAAAGGGCGAGCGTTTACGAAACACCTGTGATGTGAAGAGCCGCAGGCTTACGTCAGCAGTCAGCAGGGTATCTGAGGGCCTGTAGCTTATGAATTCCCTTTTGCTTCTTTGCCCCCAGAGGATGTATGAACTATAAATATAGGACACTAGAAGGAAAACCAGGTTGGAGGTTAATCTTTCCTTACTTAGGCGGTCAGTGTATGGTATAGAGGGACACTGTTAAGGTAGTCAAGTTAGTTACTTAGCCACGGATGTCACACATACACACACTCGGAAGAGTGACAATTTTATAGCAGTGTCTCCCAGTGCCTTCCTTTCCACCTTCGGTTCTCTGGGTAAAAACTGAAGTCTCAAGAGCCACCAAAGTAACTGTTTCCAAGAAAACTGCTTCACAGTCTAGATCCTATCAGTCTCCTATCTAAAACTCTTCAAAGTCTATGAAAGGAAGAATATCGCCTGTCCTCAGGCAGACATGCCTAAAATTAACTGAGCCACCCGCCATTCACTCAGATCATAACTGAAAAGTTTAAAAGCAGATGCGGTAATATTTTTTCCTTCACCTTCAGCGTAGCAGTAGGATAGAACCAGAGGAATGTGGGCTGTTATTCATCACTTAGACTTTACATCAGATGCTTTTTCTGCAGGCGGCGTCTCTGCCTCCGTGTCTTGCAGCGGTGGGATACTTCGACGAGAGAGAGCCTGGCAGGCCTTCCATTGCAGCCGCTGCCGAAAGAAAATAGTTATATCATCAATTAGCAACTAATGCGATAGTTGAGTCAATGTGGCTCTTAGAAAACTGATATATTTTGTTTTCGGCCTGCCCGTGGATCTGCCCTACCTTCTCATAGAAGCAAACAAATGTTCGGCCGACATTTTACTAGCTTGAGGGGGATGGACCGTGTTCTTCCCATTTCAGAAACCTAGATTTGCTTTCCGGTGTCTAGTTTCTCTCCGAGTGACATGAGAACGTGACCGATGAGCTGTCGACCTAGCTGGCACTCCTTAGGCGTGAGACCAATCTTTGTCGAGGGAATTAGTTAATAGCAGCGATCGCTGGCCGGGCTCACAGCAGACGTGCTGGCCGCTCCGACACGGTCACCGTCATGTGGCACGCAGGAGACCTGAGGCCAGAGAGTTACAGAGGAGGGGTCAGGGCCTGGGGGGTTTCTACAGGGCCTCCCCCTCCTCGAGGCATTCATGACAGGTACCAAAACTGAAAACACATACCTAGGTAAGAACACACAGGAGCGGAGGGCAAAACAGCAAACGCAAGACATCTCGGGTCATACACATACGCGTGTTTTCTGGGTGTTCCCGCGAGAGTCCTGCTGTAATCCTCTGAGGCTTGGCTTCCTTGTTCTAAGAGAAGGCTGATACGCGGGGCTCTCTCCGAGCGGGCTGTGAGGACTCGCCGGACAGCCGGGTGCCGTGCTCAGCACTGGGCCGCCACGGCAGGAGCCCGAGTCAGGGGCAGCCGCGAACGCACGCTCGGGGCTCGCGGCCGCACCTTCGCCCCGTTGCCAGCGCGCCGGCTCTGCCTTCTCGGGTAGCCGCCCGGCAGTGTGCCTGTATAGCCTGCTTCGTTTAACGAGAAATCCGACCTTCCAGAATCAAGGCTGAGACACGTTCCGGATGAGAGGCGACACCAGGTCTTTCTCTTCTCCCCGATCTGCGCTGGTTCCCGCCGTGACCGCAGGATCACTGCCGCACATTTGATTTCTGCCAAAGAATAAATAAACAGATGGATAAACAAAACACTCTTCCTTCGTTTCCTCAGCACAAGTGAATCAAATTCACATTTTTAAGAAGTTACTAATTCTAAGAGAAAACCAAAGAGTAGGCAAATAAGGATACTGCAAACTCAGGTGTGTTGGGGGTTGTCAGGGAGGGGCACACTTTTCTCTGAGCCAATACTTTTGATTTTGATTCTGATCGCTCACCTAATAGGCTTTTTCCCCCCTCTTCTCGTAATTTCCTATTTGTTTTACAATCTGTATTGAGTGTTTTTGTAAGGCACCTAAAATACTTAGCAGAAAAAAGGAGCCGCATATAAAAAAAAAATTAGATGATAGATGGAAGGAAGGAAGGGAGGGAAGGAGGGAGAGAGGGAGAGAAAGAAGGAAAGAGGGGGGCACCTGGGTGGCTCAGTTGGTTGGGCGTCTGCCTTCAGCTCAGGTCATGATCTCACTTCAGATCTTCCGTCCCCCTCTCTCTCTTTCTCTCTCAAAAATAAATGAATAAAAACTTTTTTTAAAACGGAGCACCTGGTTGGCTCAGTCATTTTAGCGTCCAACTTCAGCTCAGGTCATGATCTCACGGTTCACGAGTTCGAGCCCCAGCATCTGGTTCTGTGCTGACAGCTCAGAGCCTGGAGCCTGCTTCCAACTCTGTGGCTCCTTCTCTCTCTGCCCCTCCCCCACTCACAGTCTGTCTCTCTCTCAAAAATAAATAAGCATTTTTATAATGCTTTCTTTTATAGAAAGAAAGAAAGAAAGAAAGAAAGAAAGAAAGAAGGAAGGAAGGAAGGAAGGAAGGAGGAAAGAAAGAAAGAAAGAAAGAAAGAAAGAAAGAAAGAAAGAAAGAAAGAAAGAAAGAAAACAAAAAGAAAAAAAGAAAATAAATGACTTTCCAGAATTTTTGAAACTTAGATAACTACCTGTGGACCCAGAGAGGAACAGTCTTCTCTCGAAGCTCCCCTGGCCCTGCCTGGTGGACGCCATCTTGTTTCCCACCACACAGAAGTCCACAGATGGCCCGTCTAGGTCTCTTCATTTCCATTCCCACATCTCAGGACTTTGAGGGTTGTCGTGACTCATGTAATCAAAGCTTTTACCCTCCCTGGATCAAATTATTGGCTCTGTCTGTGTTTAGACTGCTTTGTAATTGAACTCTCCTAAAAAGGTGCTACCCATCACATATGCAGAGTGTCCTGATATCTTGATATTCCCTTCACAGAGATACATATCTATGTATCTACATCAGAGGGCAGTTATGTCCTCAGTAGGAGACTTTTTGGTACTGTCATTTTCGTCTCCTATAACCCCTCCGTGCTTCATAAAAGGCATTCAGACCCATTCAAGAAATACTAGTTAAATTGAGTTGAACTGAACTAAAAATGTTTATACTTTCCTCATGTATTGGATTTTGAAAGACAGAATTTAACAGTTAAATTGGCATAATTAAACTCTCCATGTGTTTCAAGGCCATTGCTTTATTAGGAATCTAGATAGATGTACATGTTGGTTATTACTTATTTCCATTGAAGAGCTGACACGTATAATAATGAACTCAACCTAACAAACGATCATATTGATTTCTGTAGGGATTCAAGGACATTTCTCTTGAGAGATTTATCCATGGTGGAGCCAATGTTACAGGATTCCAGCTGGTTGATTTTAATACGCCTATGGTCACCAAACTCATGGATCGCTGGAAGAAACTAGACCAGAGAGAGTATCCGGGATCCGAGACTCCTCCAAAGGTATGTGTTTGTTTTTATCGTACGTATTTTTAGTATATTTAAATTTTAAGATAGAAAGTTCATTATCTAGTTGTTTTAGTAAATTTTTGTCAGGCGTAGTCAGAGCAGAAGCGTTTTGTCACTCTCTCTGTACTGAACGAGTCTTTAATAGTTCCTAAATTTTATATGTAAGAGCAGGGTTGTTAGACTTTAGCTCGCATAGTTTACTATTACTATTATTATTACTTCACATATAAATTTCCTTGAAGAAATTGCGTGCTTTAAAACAATTTTTCACTCACGAAATACCTCAAAGGTGGGAAACCCATGGTCACTGGTCCACCCCCCAAACCACCACTAGACAAAACTCTATTTGCCAAGTATTTTATAATGTGTAGTCAAAGTGGGGAATTGGTACAAATGTAAAATGCTTCAGCTGCTGCAAAATTTCTCTTTCACACCAATAGTTAAAGGTCAGGTTGCTTAGTTTTTCTCTGACTGACATTGCAAAAGCATGTTACTGGTGTCCACAAAAGAAGCTGGCAAACCTCTCTTCACAGCCCACTTTCCCCTCGCCTGAAGAGATAGACAGCTGCCTTCGATACCGTGTAAGTAATGGCGTACTGTGTCTTAAGTGCCAGCGTAGTGGTTTTGAGCTCCTACATAATCAGGCAGTTCTCATTCTCAGTGTGCACTGATTCTTCACCGTCAGTGTTTTCTTCTAAAAAGTTTTCAAGTGTAATTTGAAATTTGAAGCCTGGGAAACTGTAGGTAATATAGATCTAGAGGTAGATATCTCGCTTCTTTTGTTCTCTAATTGTAGCACTTTCCCCACCACCATTCAATTCCCCTCAGTAAAACAGGAATTTGGCCGATCGTATCATCTTCACTACTCTATAGAATCATGAAATTTCACAACGGAGCATTTACTGATTATCCGCTGTGCATCAAGCACTGTGTCCAACCCGCTGAGTCTGCAGGATGCCCAGAATTCAGGCATGGGCTTCCTGAGTCTTGGCCAAGTGCATTGTCTACTATATGTTACCACTTTCCATACTTGGATAACACATGTGAAAGCATATCACAAAGCCCAAATATTTTCAAGATGCAAATCACCGTCCATATTAAAAGCACCTTGAGAAGTCCTTCAGCCTTCACACAAGTCCGCAAAGCCCAGTTGTATCAACGTTAATGTACAAAGAGAGGACTGGAAAGCTTACCGTTGGAGTCATTTCTGATCCGGACACTTCGCCGTACGGCAGGTTCCCCCGCATTCTGTTGTCTGTGCGCACAGACTTCCTTGCGCTTCTGCTCCTCGCGCCGATCAGTGTGACTTCCTTCCTCAGCCCACCTGTCGTCAGACCGTCATTCAGCTCGGCATTTCTTCTGTAAGCCGTCTTTCTAAGATCTTGTGACCCTTTGAGCTGTAGTATCTGGAACGGGCTTCAAACTTCTTGGTAGTGTTTTGTAGCTTCTTGCGAGCACTAATACCGCCACATGGTCAGAGTGTCCCCGGTGGTCCTCCTCTCTGGGCACACCGATGTGGTCAGTCCTTCCCTATCTTGCCTTGAGCCCATCCAGTGTCTCCTATTTGATAACCTCCAACTAGACTTGTCTGTGCCGCAGCGTGAGATACTTTGTTTTGTATGTAAATACGTAATTTTCTTATTTTTAACAGCTCTTATTAGCATGAGGCTAGGCACTTACTAGCCATTTCATAAATATACACAATCATTTCTCATTGTACATGGTAGTTATGGTCTGTAAAGTTGCCGTGAACACTAAGTAAGTGAGTTCTGAACGCATGATCCTCGGGGAACCAGAAGGCTCGTCTTTTGCAAGCCTCTGTCACAACATTTTTGTCAGCCATTCAATGCATAACATATCACATGTTGTTTTAACTCTGTCTAAAAACACCCTATTTAATGCATTGTTGATCCATTAACATTGAACTTGTAGCCAACAATGCTATCACTATTCCTCCACAAGGCTTATCCGACACGTGTATTTTCTCCACAAGGCACACCACAGCCTTCTTGCACAGAGGATCGCTACACAGCACGGCAGCACTACACTTTTGGGTCATCTTAAAAGTGAAATCATCGACAAAAAACACATCACTTTGGAAAAACCTAGCACAAAGTAGACCACAAGAGGCCCCTTGTTTACAGGACGGGAGCGGACAGGAGAAGGCAGTGTTGCTAGCTTGACCGCAGCTGGGTATGCGTGTGTTGCGTGACTCTATTTTTCACCAACTCCCCACACGCGTCTGCAAATGACCCCCTGTGGCCATTGATTTGGGGGTCCCAAACAAATTTTAGAAGTGGGCCGATTTGCGAATATCGGATCCATGAATAATGAGGATCAAATGTACTTAACTGAATTGTACTTGAGTTTTTTTGGTGTCTCATCAACGATTTGGAACACGAATCCTGATCTCATCACCCGCTGCCCTAAGAAAAGGAAACCTTCTGGAATAGAGCCCCTCCACAGTGTAGGCCCGGCAGGTCTTTCCAGTCATGGGCGCTTCTGCTCCCGTCCTGAACGGCCGTGGCGTTTCCCCTCCTTCCCAGTCGCTGCGTTCTCGCTCCCACCGTCGCTGTCCTCCACCTTTATCTCCACCTGTCCAAACCCACCCACCTCATCTGAGCCTTCATCTCTATGAGGCCTTGCCTTAGTTTCCCTAAATAGAGCCCTTCCTCCCAGGTGATCTCCATACTAACTGATGGCGCAGTTCTCACCGAGGACTTGCCATGCTGTGCTTCTCGAAAGTCCTTTGGAGCAGTAGCCGTCCAGGACATGTCTCCGTGACCTCACCGTCCCCGGCCCACACCTGGCGCGTTTTTCCAAGCGCTCTCAGGTGTGATCTTTCATCCTCGCGACAACCGCAGGAAATAGTCACCGTTACCATGTTTGGTTTGATTCTGCTCCGTTTGGAGTTCCGTAGCTGGAAGATGTACACATTCCCGTAAAACTAGGAGTAAAAGAGTTAGAATTCATGTAGTTCTTCCTTCTCAAAACCCAGACTCTCGGCACTGCACCATGATTCTGCCAAACCCGGTCTTCTTGTCTACAACCCTGGGTAACCAGAGCTCACGTCACCATTGTGATCACCGTTTCAAGCAGGAATAATTCTAGGCCAAGACCAAGGTTTACCCTGCCCTAAAGTGAAGTGTTTATTCAGCAAGAACTTTCTAGATGCCATCTAGAAGTATGCACCCGTAAATCTGATTTCTTGACATTAACACAGTAAGACACGTGGAAGGGAATTATCCTTCGAAAAGGTAAAACCCGTTGAAACCTCTGCACCTTTCCAAGTCCCAGCTCCACGACCTGTCAGAGGCCCTTGCCACTCCCGCCGACTGTCTGCTTAGCCCTGCTCCGCTCTGTATGATATCTGTTCTCTTTTCGAGTTCACTTGTTCCCTGAAAATGGATGGACTTTTTAAAACACAGCAAGTGGGGCGCCTGGGGGGCTCAGTCAGTTAAGCACCTGACTTTGGCTCAGGTCATGATCTCGCAGCTTGTGAATTCGAGCCCCGCATCACACTCCGTGCTGACAGCTCGGAGCCTGGAGCCTGCTTCAGATTCTGTCTCCCTCTCTCCCTGCCCCTCCCCTGCTCACACTCTGTCTCTCTCTCCCTCTCTCAAAAATAAATAAACATTAAAAAAAAAAAACACAGCAAGTGCATTTGCTTTTTGGTGCCATCTTTTCTCAGCTTTTTTCTCCCTATTAAAGAAGCAACAGTGTGTTGTTGTTTTTTCCTTTTTTGTCCTAAAATACCAGCATTGCATTTTTCTCAGGCCTTTTATGTCTTTAGTAAGTTCTACTTTCTTTCTTGTTTTTATTTTCTTACTTTACAAAACAATGACAACAACCACATGGTCCGATGGCTTTCTCTACTCCTAGATGTCTGATATCCGGGCAGGGGAGGTGGGCCGTCATCCCAGCTGTGAGGGTGCCTGCCTGTCCCTACGCCTCTCTCGTCGTGTGTTTGAAGACTGTGTTACAAGGCTGGTAGTCTACAGGTCTCCCCTGTGTTTTCCTGCCGAAACTTTTTAACTTGGGCTCTCTGCGTGGAAAGATTCTTTGCTAGGATTGATATTTGTGACCGTCTTCATTCTCTCTTCCCTGGCCGGTGTGCCTACTAGTGACATTGCCCAAGTTTACTTGCTGCGATTTGAATTTCACATGATTTTTTCCCCTTTCTGGGCAGCAAAGCAAGGGGACCTCCTCCAGCTTCCGCAGCACAGAACCGCCTCCCGTACGGGCTTGCCGTGTAGTCCTCATAGAGAACCGAGCACACGGAATTCCCGAAAGAGACCATGCAGGCTTTCGTCATGCTTGGTGCTTGGCTCTCGGCCACGTTTCGGGAGGACTGTGTCCTGCCTTCCCCGTGTTTGGGATTGCCGAGTCAAACCCACCGCATATTCCCTGTTCTTTTTATTTTCAGCTTCAACAAATCACACGATCTTGGTTTTCACTTCCTCTCCTCTCCTTAATAACTTTCTCCCGAGGGCTTTATCTTTCCTCACAGAGAAGCGAGGGGCCTCGTCAGAAAGCACAGGGCCCTCGCTTCACCTCTCCACTTCGGCCCTGTGTTACAGCGGACGCTTTGGGGAGTGACCTAACGCTCCCCCTCACACGCACACCAGGCAACAGGCGTGGACATAACTGCGCTCATTCCTGTGCACCACAGTGATCGGCGCGCACACTTCTGTTCAATAAGTAGATGTCGTTGCTGGCATCTTGTGTCTAGGTGGCGGTCACCATTCCCACAGTCTTCTGAGAAACCAAATCAACGTATACACCTCAAGTCAGTAGATGCACAATAAATCTTGAGGAGCCCTGCTGGGCATTTCAGAGGCGGAAGAGAGTGAGGCACCCCGGCCCTTCTGGACTCGGCCACAGCACACGGCCACAAGGCAGGCGGTGGCGATGATGCACTTCTCTCCTTGCGCCTGACCTCCTTCTCCCCAGACACGGTGAACAGACCTGCCCACGAGGTGTTGTTTCTCTCACCCAGTGGAAAACTATGCATTAGAATTTCTATTTTTCAGGGTGCATTTTCCTCTTTCAAAACCAGAGTGGTTAGATTTGGTATGCACTCTTTGTAATAAAGTGACAATAGAAATTTCTGGAAACTAGAGTCAATTATCAGTAATTTAACTGTCCTTCAGACAGGAGGGCCCCAAGACTGCTCCCGGGGACTGATAAGATTTGTCCGTTCGCCATTATAATGACTTTCATTTTGTTAGTACACGTCTGCTCTGACTTACGACGGAGTCCTTGTGATGGCCGAAACCTTCCGGAATCTTAGGAGGCAGAAAATTGATATTTCAAGGAGAGGAAATGCTGGGGATTGTCTGGCAAACCCTGCTGCTCCGTGGGGCCAGGGAATCGACATGGAGAGGACACTCAAACAGGTAGCTCACGGTTTTATTTAATTACGTTCAGTTTATTTCACAGTCTAAGTGTGGCATATTCAAGAAAATGGAGTGATTTATCTGAGAGTAAACCTGTATTACAATTGCCATTTTAATATATTAAGCCATTAGCACTTTTTGAGAGGTTTTAAATAAAATACTGTTCATATCTTATACAGATGCCCGGCCAAGATAAATTAGGTTATGCCTCAGTAGCAACCAGCCCCGCTGCCGACGGCTTCGGCCGGCAGGGGTGTTTCTCACTCACACACACGTTAGATTCGGAGAGGACCTCTGCCTGTTTTCATCACTCAGGCCCCCGCAGCAGCCGCCATCTCAAATGCTACAGCCAGAAAGAGGGTCGTGGAAGGTTTCGAATTGGCAATTAAATGCTCCGGCCCAGTGGTGACACTCACCACCTCTGTTTACAACGCACTTATTTTAGTCACATTGACCCACCACAGTATGAGGGCTCCAGGAAGTACTTGCTGTCTCGGGACCAGAAAGTCCAAGAACCAGAAATGTTTTTTAAGCACTGCTAGTTACTACCTCAGTAGATCTTTAAATTGCCTTGTAACCTAGAATTAAGTAATTTGCTTATTTTACTCTGTTTGGGTTATACTAACACTATTTTTCAAATGATTAACGTAATATGTGTATATTTTTAATCTTACATTTTAAATGCTCTGAGTTCAGATCACAAGTAAAAATGAATTAAGAGGAAATTTGGAATAAAGTACCCTTGAATGTTTTTTTTAATATATTTGTATTTTAAACTCCTCAAGGCTTAATATTAATATTATCAAGGAGAATATGATACACTATGGTTAGCAGGACTATTTAATGTATTATGTGAATACATGGATAAAACTGAAAAGCAACTATAGACAGACCATATTTCCTTTCCCATAGGCAATACTGCAATATTGAGGGAAGTATTCTTTATCACATAAAAAAACAAATAAAACACATTCATCTTTCAAGTGTATATATATATATCAGAATTGTTTATATCCCTTTGATTTACTTCTTTCAGATTACATCCCAGCAGCTCAAATACCCTATGATTTTTTTAGTGAGATATTTATAGCTTATAGTTATAGTTACAGTCATAAGCCTAGCAGATGAGGTCAAGTTTCTGTAAGCAAAGTGGCAAATGAATATATGCGTGGGGTTTGTTTTTCATTCATAGGTTCGAATTCAAGGACTGACAGGAAATGTTCAGTTTGACCACTATGGACGTAGGGTCAATTACACAATGGATGTGTTTGAGCTGAAGAGCACAGGGCCTAGAAAGGTGAGCCGCTTTCAACTTGTCTTCTTAGTTTGCCCTTGACATTTTTAAAGGCTTATAGGTAATAGGTAGCTTAATGTTCTACGTTGGTTTTTGAATGTGAGTACTTACACATAGTTCTTTTTTTAATGATCTGTGCTGAAATAAATTCTTGTGTCATATAATTGATATTTAATGGTGTGCCAAAGCTTAAACAAACTAATTTATATACCATTTATATCCTTTATCCATACTGGAAGCAATATATTTTTTTTTAAAGACTTAGCAAAAAGAGTCTCAATACTCAAAATTTACTGTGCAGGAAAGCATACCTTGCAGGTAGGGCGCGTCCTCCCTCCATGCTGTCATTTATGAAATTATCAGAGAGAACAAAGAAAACATATTTAGAACAGACTAAATGTTCTTGAAATAAGCAAGTAAACACATTCCGATGAACAAAAGCAAGAGCAGACAGAAGATGAGCTTAGATTATTGCTTGGCCAGTGGGGTAGAGAAACATCGAGAAACTCTGAGGGGATGAGGAAGTTGGATAGGAAGCTGCTGGTGCCAGCTTCCTGGGTTTCGGAAGGTAACTCTGCTGGTCCCGTCAAGTGGCTGAACATATCAGTGGTCGTCTAAACATCCAGCGAGTACTCGATGTCAGGGAACCAGACACTCCAACCGCAGTACTTGGCTATAGACACTTTATACCTAAACACATAATTTTTAACATTCCTTTCACTACGATTAGCTAGGATGCTCAAGGAAAGATGGGTTCAATTACCTCATCTAATAAGAATTGTCTCCTCCCTTGGCTGTTTTAAAACACTTTCTCATGTATAATTTCCTCAGTGCAGTAATCGTAGCTATAACTTATGAAATGTCTGCCGTGTCCCAAACCCTGGACGTGGTATGATTTAACCCTGGCGACAAACCTGTCGTGCGAGTACTCCCTTTTTCCCATGAGACAAATACAGCCGACGGGTTATAGATTCTTGTCTCAGGCCCAGCAATGGGAAAACCAAGATTTTCATTCAGATGTGTCTGACTCCAGAACCTTCTGCATCATCACCCCACCGGAGCAGACCTGCTCTGAAGGAGTTTACTTTCTCGTGGGATAGAATCTAGTAAGTTCCATGACGGTTAAAGAGAAGGCATGTGGATATCCTAAAGCGGAGGAGACGCCGTCCCGCTGGAGGCAGGCAAAGCAAGGCAGGCCGGCCGAGGAGGCAGCCTCGAAGCCAGGCAGGAAATCAGCGTGCAGACCGGTGGGAACGGAGACCGGCCGTGGCGAGCGCCTGCCGCGGGCCAGGGCGCGGGGCGGTCCCGGGCGCGCGGGGAGGACGGCCGAGGCTGTCCTGGCCGTGCTTCGGTGCGGCCCGTCCGGGGCCAGTGCCGGAAGGAGAGACTCGGGGCGGCGTGAGGACCCCCGCCGGCGCCGCGGCCTCTCCGCGGGCGTCCCGGAGCCGCCCCGCACCAGCGCGGGGAGCGCAGGAGACCCGGGCCCGGGGCGCAGGGCCGCCCGCGCGAGGGACTGAGGGGGGCTCCCGGGAAGACACGTCGGGGGTCCCGTGTACACACGGCCGTCCCCTCTGCGTCCACACGCGGCCAGCGACAAGCCGAGAGGAGGCCCTTCGGGGCGGAATCCTGCCGGCCCCGAGCAGCCGGAGTCCCCACCGGCCCCAAACACAGTGACCTCCGCCCCGCCACCCCCCTGCCACACGGCCGGCTGTGCCAAAGCAGCCGCGTCAACGGAAGCTTTCCCGGACGCCGAAGACCGCCCCCACCGCGCAGACAGTGAGTCCACGGAGCGGACCCGGCTCTCCGCTAAGGAAGGGTGACCTAGAGAAGGAGAGGGTAGCCAGTGCGCTCTCCGCGGCCGCCTCCTCCCGGCCGGCGACCCGCGAGGCTCGCCGCCACGTGGGTGTTCTGAGGGGAGGCCGAGGAGCAAGTCTGCCCATTCGTCCGACGTCCACCTGACGCTCTCAACAGAAACGCAGAGTGTAAAATCGTGCCGACTCTTCCGTCTTGGCTTTTCCGCAGCGGCAGGCAACTCTGTCAGGAAGTTCTGTCAGGAAGGTTAGGCTGACAAAGGAGCTCCCCGAGAACCGCTCTGCTGGCGAAGCGCCGCGCTGGGTCTGCAGAGTGGGCAGTGGTTCTCGCCATGGAGCAGCTGCCAGCCAGGGAGCGCTCTCTGGAAACAGCTCAGGAGGCGCGCCTCGGTGTGTCTGACTCCTGTCACAGCGGGACTGACGCGACACGCCTCAGCGGGACTGACGCGAGACCCCGCCGGTTCCCCGGAGCCAGACCTGCGTGGGGTGGGGGTCCTTAGTGGGAAAATTGCATTTATTGAGAGCAGGTCACATGCCAGACACAGGAACGGAAAACCGATGTGCGCTTTTATATTTAATCTGCATAACCACCTGAAAGTGAGATATATTTTTTCTCATTTTATTTGTTTGTTTATTTTTAAGAAAAAGAGAGGGGGAGGGAGGGAGAATCCCAGGCAGGCTCCGTTCTGTCGGCGCAGATCCCTGTGAGGGACTCAGTCCCCGAACCATGACATCATGACCTGAGCCGAAATCAAAAGTTGGGCGCTTAACCAGCGGAGCCCCCCAGGCCCCCTGTTTGTTCTCGTCTTGAAGAAGAGAGAAGTGAGGCTCACAGAAACTCAGTAACCTGCCCGGATGGTCAGCCGGAAGGAGGTGCAGACGGGGTCAGGGCTCCCGGCTCCAGCGCTCGCTCTCTGGGTTGCTGTGAAAACCTGCCAGTCCCGGGGCCTCTGAGAGTTTTCTTCAGGGCTGGCGTGGAGTTTTGCGGGGCCAGGTCTGTTCCTCCCAGCCCTCCCAGGAACAGGCTTCAAGTAGAACAGGGTTCCTCACAGCCCCTCAGTCCAACCTGACCCCTAGCTTGCAGGCAAGGTCCACTGTGAAAACAGAGCTGTTTACGCGTAGCGTGGCAGTGTTTATGCACGAGTCACCTTCAGGAGTCCGGAGAAGACAACTATTTTTCTGACGTCCCTGCCATTTTAGTGATGTAAATGCGTCCCTGTGTTTCCTCTAGCATTACAAATGTCTCCTTCACCCAATTTCTGTCTCTAGGACAAACGCCCAGCTCCCCGTCTGATTAAATGAGGTCAGGCTGGGGACAAGTTGTTAGGACATGGTAAAATGTTGCGAAGAACTAGAGCGAGAAACTCCATCTCACGTGAGGTTCTAGGTCCAAACTTAAGATTCCTTTCCTCAGGAGGTGACCCCTGTATCGCTGTCCGCTCTAATGGACTCACTTCCCAGTGAGTCCGTGGTCCAGTGAGGGCTGCCATGAACGTCCCCTACCCCAAGCCGTGGCTCTCTTGTCGCACAGAATTGCGAGTAAATAGGAGCCACCGGATCCACTGAGGTGAGATTGTGCTTATCATCTGAACTCGTCAGCACTTCTACATCATTTCTCTTTTAAGGGTAGAGAGGCATGAAGCCGCGGGCCATTTTTAAGTCCCAAATGGCAAGGTCTTGCCGACATCTGAGGACTCTCCAGAATGTGTCCCAAATCCGTGGTTTTTCGGTTGGGGAAACTCATCCTTAAAGAAGCCATTCCCAGAGAGCGAGCTGCTGAGACCTGGACGGGGCTGCCTCTTAGCGGAGTGCTCCATCATAAAGCCTGCTTTCACGTCTATAACTGTCGTGTGCTGAGGAGAAGTAACAGGAAACATGTTAGCTGACATGTTGCTTTTTTAGTTTTTAAGTACATGTAGGAATTAAGGGTGTGTGAGGATGTGTGTGTGTCTCTCAGAGGCGTACTTGTTTTTAAATTAACTTTTTCACGGAGTTCCTAAATAAACGTCAGCTACAAATAGATTCATGTGGACACTTGAAAACAATTGCTGAATTGATATACACTCACAATTTCCGATCAAACTAAGAACTTTACCAAGCCATATTAATGAAAGTCAGCTTCCTCCATCTGTCCTGTGATTATACATGCAACATTTGTGACTGATATAGTACCTCCTTCTGACATGTTAATGCTCACTTCCTCTTAATATGTTCACAAATACTAACATGATAGTTAGGAAACAAGGAGGAAGCAGGAGAGACTTCCAAAACATACAAGAACAAGCAAGACCAGTAGGCAATTACATACATTTTATTGGAGACCGCAGTGTCCTCACCTGCATCCAGAAATTCAAGAAGGAAGTTGAGCAGGCATTAAGTGAACACCTACTTGGGGCGGTTGTGGAGCCTAACAGCAAAGTGTGTGGACTCGGTGTCCTACAGACCGGGGTTTTGAATTCTGGCCCCACTGGAGTATTCCTGAGTGCAGTGTATTTAACCTCCTTTCATAGGTCCTCATCTCCAAAATACGGGCCATAATGGCACCAACCTCTGCATTCACTGTGTATATAAACTTGTCGATGCATCTAAAGTAAAAGCTTTGGACACAGTGTGTGTCCCAGAGCAAGCAGCCCAGGTGGTGGCCGTTCCTAGCACTTCGTGGTCCGCATGATACAAAGGACCTTGAATTTCCTTTAGGACCCGATGCAGTTCATTCCTTTGTGATGTACTAAACTAAGTAGTTAATCTACTTCATGGAACGGACGTTGTTTCATGTCTAAATGAGAAAGTAATACAAGTACAAGGATTTAAAAATGCAGGAATATCAATTTAAGTGTTATCTTTGAAAGTGAAAATACTGTCCGTTAGTATTAATCTGTGATGTACGTAGCATTTTAGAAACGGTCAGGCTTTTACCCAGTGGCCAGGTTATGTCAAACCCAAAACTGTTTCCATATTGCCTCAAAAATGTGCAAGTCTTTTTTGCTTGAAGATATCCTGTGACTATTCCCTTTATGATAAAACCATGTAAATTAATTTTAGAAGGTGCCCGTCGATCCCGCTAGAAGGGAGGATCGACAGAAGACGGCATTCCTGTGTCCGTGCTCTTTTCTGAATCCCTCCTCCCCAGCGTCGTGGCTGCTCCTCGGTTGTTGTGGCAAAGCTGCCAGATGTTCGACCAGGCAGTACCATTAACCTCAGAGAAATCGGCTCATCGGCAGCTAAGAAAACTCCCCAAACCTTCTTTTTGTCTCCTTCTAAAATGCGCTTATTAATACCCTGCATTGTTCCAAAAAGAGCTAGAGAAAACCATTCTAAAACATGTCTTCAACAGTTTTCTCTGTTCGGCAGGTTGGTTACTGGAACGATATGGATAAATTGGTCTTGATTCAGGATGTACCCACTCTTGGCAACGACACAGCAGCTATTGAGAACAGAACAGTGGTTGTAACCACAATTATGGTAAGTTTTGGCCTCTGCTTTATCCTGTTCCGTCTTGTCCGCAGGCAGTTTTAATTCCCCAGCCGTGGGAAACAGGGTGAGCACTGCGTCATAGCTGTGGTGTCAGGGGTCATGGGTCGCGCGTTCCACGGGAGTCTGTCGAGGCCATGAATAGGTTTGTCCCGGGCTTTGAGTACGTTCAGCACTTTTATTTGTATGATCTTTTGTTGCATTGTTGTTCTTGGAAAAATGCGCAGATGTTAAAAATTGAAACTGTCACACTCTAGTTAGAAATGTATGGAATGCTAACATTCCAAAGGACACAAGAACGAACATGAAAAAAGTCAGCAACCAGTCCCAGAAAAAGATCTGGTGGTGAACACTGTATTGTTGTGGTTACTATGTTTTTTAACACATCGATGTAATAATAGTTAATAGTGTTAAAATGGATGTTTCAAATAGTCTCATCACTGGATAGTGATTTGCATTGTCTGTTTATAATAGTGGAGATATGAATGTAAAGATTTTAATGAGCATGTTTTATACAACTAAATGCTTTCGGAATAAGTTTCGTTTTATATTCATTTTTAATATGAAAATGGTGGTTCGCACCGATTATTTTTCTCATTGACCAACGGCAAATACGCAATATGATTTATTGGACTTCTCCTAAGAATTAAGAAAAATACGATTGCTCCATTCTGCTACATCGTAGCCTGAAAAATACTCCAAGTTTTAAGGATATTTTCTCAAAGAGATCCTAATGAAAATAACTTTTAAAAAATAGAGACTCTCTGGTCCGTTTTTCTCCCCTAAAGCCAAGCCTGCCCTTAGAGTCGATGCTGGTCAAAGGAGACCAACAGTCGGTGGTGACCTGTATCCCCAGCTCGCTGTCTCCTTAGGCGGAGCACATGTTAATAATTCATGAAGCCCTTACTCTAAGTGAGAGTGTTTTCTGTTATTCGGCTTTTAGCTTATGTGACTTAAGTTTTTAGTAACCTCACGTTATTTCCAAAACTCTTGGCCCTGAGGTCAAAGCATGAAAATGCCAGAGAGAAAGAAGCTTCCTTGCGTTGCAATTAGTTTTCTCTGTTGCGTCACCAGCTAGCAGCTTCCTGTTGCCCCGCCAAGCCTTGACTGGAAGTTGGGATTTTAGAATGCAAACCAACCGCCAGCAGTTTTTGTGTGAGAGTGCAGAATATACACCTTGTAACTGAATTGTGAAATAGTTGCATGGGACTTGAAAAGCAGTATATATACGTATATATTTCTTTTCCTGAAAAAGACACAGTAATGGAAAGTCATCCTTCAGTACGGCCCTCCTCTTTTCAGCCTCTGTTGAAGAATCCTATTTTAAGAAATTGATCAAGAAGGAAGTGAGTTCCACGCTGTTCGGCCATTCCTAACTAAGGCTCGCGTCTTGCTCTCCTGGGCAGTAAATTTAAGCTAATTTTTCATGTGGGATTCTTCTTGGATGACCAACTCTGGACTACCAGAAAAAAAAAATTTTTTTTAAGTTCTGTGACTTTTCCGAGACACTAGAACGAAAGAAGAATTAATCCTCATCTTTCTCAAGAAAATTTATAGATGTTGAAAAAGAGTCACTTAGTAATTCTGACCTATCAGTTCTGCTCTCTTGAAATGAGGTCGCTGTACAGAAAGGTGGGATTCTACCACTCCCACTTCCACGCGAAGGTTTTCTAAAAGTAAATATCTCTGAGTTTGTGTGCTTGTTTTCTGAATATGCACCGCTGTTTTCTTTAAAGGTTCTCTGAAATCTTGCCTGTTCTGTGTGAAATAAAGTGTTTTCGTGTACATTAGAGGTATAACGTAGACAGTCTCGTTTTCATCCGTGTTATTAGGCACTGGAGAGCTAATTCTTAAAACCAAAATATTGAATCACCTTTCAAGCATGGCTCGTTTTTCAGGAAGCATGCTACCAAAAAATAAGTTAAAATGATTGAGATTCAGTGGTGTCCTATATACATAAGGAATATTCTGTAAAGTTAACTGTTGTTTGACAGTGATATCATCAATATTTTGGCTATTAAAACACTGCAATACTCATATTTGTCTTTTATATAAAAATGTAATGTTCATACAGTAATACCTCTGGGCTTTGCAATTGCATAAGGATTCGGTATTTTTAAAAAATACCAGAATCTTTTCCCTGAAAGCGGTCCTTGTATTTGCTCTTGTGGAAAATGGCCGCCGGGGACCTGTGACCCCTCCAGCGCCTCATTCATTTTGAAAGAAGTATGATTCCTTGTAGATTAATGAGATATTGGCACCCACATGTAAAAACCTCCCAGATTCAGCTGAGAACTCCCCACACAGACGGAGCTGCTTAGACACTGTGACATGTGCGAGACAGACACCCAGACACGGGAGGGCGAGCGTGCTCGTGGTACTGGTGTTCTGATCCAAACTGGTATGGCGTTGCTGTTCTTCCATTTGTCTTTCCTTTGTGTATGTTGTTATTTATATGTCGATACATTGTAACGATATATGCTGCTGTTAAATAAAATTGATTGAGAAATCCATTTATTCAGCCATAAATGTTTATTAAGCTGGGCACGGGATACGCTAGGGAACAAAACAGACAAGAGTCCTGCACTCAAGTGAGTTTATATTCTAGTGAAAGAAAGCAGACAACAGACAATAGATGAGTACTTTAGACCTCATTCTTAAATAAAATGTGGCTCCAGCTTTTTGTACTGTAGAAATTTTTTTTTTCTTAGAACAGGGTTATGTATCTCGAACGTGATCTTCATGTTAATGACTTAGTCCCCCTGAGTGTAGTCGCGTGAGTAGCCCTGAGCTGCACCTAAACGTAGAATTGGCAGCGCCCTCCCCCGAGGGTCAGGACTGCAGAGTTGGAGGTGTTGAGTTCAGTGCTCACTGTGTTCTCTGTAAGCCTTGGTGACGAAATGTATAGAAATCATATAAAGTCTGTGATTGGATAGGAGACTGTGAGTCATCCTGACTTTCTCAAGTCAGAATTTCTCTCAACAACCTAAGAAAGTCAGGTCTGCACCGTGTGGTTTGCGTCCACGCAGCTGAGGAAGAGGCGCTGGCCGGAGACAAAAGCAAGGGGGGTGGTTCCCTCCGTGGTCTCACTACACGGGGTGCGGAACTCTCTGGAAAAGGAGAGATGAAGCAAAGTTTCAGCCCAGCCCATTTTCCCCCACGCGTTCACTTCTGAAGCTAAACCGTGCCTGAGATGCATGACGCAGCTTAGAAGGTGTTTCTTACTGTCCTGGGAACATACAAACCTGGAGGAAGGTTTTCCGCACATACATCCACATTTATTCACTACGGCGTCAGACTTCGGCCACAAACCTGAAAGCAGTTCTGCCTGTCACGGGATCTTTCCGGAGGCTATTCTTTTGTGCCTATTATTAGCTGTTTCGTATTTTACCTTCTCTATGTAGGATTTTACAGATGCACTCTCTCTACATACATGTGCATATATAACAGTACACACATATACTTTATATGATATATGCATATGTACATATATCTATACACAAAAACCTAGATATGTTAATTTTCTCCCTTGTACTAAATACTAATTTCCCCATACAGATGCCTGCCTCTGAAGGGCTTAGCACTCCATCAGTTTCGAAATACCTTATTTTGAATAAATTTAACATTGTGAAGTTGGCTAATTTATTCATTTTCCTCTGAACTGAATAATGACCTTTTAATTCCCACTTTTAAGAATTTTACGCATGGGATAAATTATCTACATCCATTAAGATGCTCCAGAGAAAAAGAAATACCACTTAGCGAATAACTTTGGTTGATACTATGGATTTTATTATTGTACCCGTTTTCACTAGTACTTGTAATGTCCATATTTGTGATATGTTTAGAAAATCGTAAAGCCTTTCCAATAAGTATCTCTTTCAACAGTTTTACTTTTGCTAAATACAAATAACCCAAAAAATGTTTCTCGGTAGGAAAATGCTTTATCGATTGGAAATAATCTTAATTCATTTACACAAACATTTTGATAAGCGAGCCCCGAGGTAGCAGCTCTAGATGGAGGCCGATCTCTTGCCTGAAAGAGCAAAGCCGGTGCAGACCACCGCCCATCGTGGAGAGCGTAGTAATAAACTCACCATTGCTAAGAAGTGATGCGTTTAAGAGAACTTCTGAGGAATCACTGTCCCACGGAGCACAGCGGTTGATAATAAAGGTGGCAGATTAGACTCTTCAGGCAGAGAAGTAAGTGGTTATATTCCACTTGTCTGCTCTCGCCATCCGTATTCACGATTGAATACCTGGGGCTCCGTAAGGCTGCAGGTTACCGACGCCCCACAAATTCCCCTAACTGACTGGCCAGCCGGGACTCTGTTTTCTCTTCTACTGAGAAGATCTGGTGTTTTCTTCACCCCGCGGTAGCCCCCAGTCCTCCGCAAGTACGGGGGTTAGAAGGGCTGCGTGCGGGCCAGGGGCCGGGCCGGGCCGGGCCGAGGCCGAGGCCGAGGCCGAGGCCGGGAGAGCGGGGAGCCCTGCTGCCCGTGGGGGTTTCGTAGGAAAGAAAAGCAACCTGAGACACTGGCGAAGAGGCCGGGTTGAGCTGAGCATCGGGAGACGTTTGGTTCAAGAGAAGCCTGGTCTTTCTCCCACCCGTTCCCCCGCCCTCCGGCGTGCGGTCGCCGGTTGCCCTCTGGCCGCGGCCCCCACGCCCGCATCGCGGCGCCCGGCCCGCCCCTGCCGGTGCCACAGGTGTCGCCGAATCCCTCGCCGGCATCTCGGGGTCGCCGACGGTTTTCCAGTCTCTCTGTTTGTTTGGCAGGAGCTCAGAGACCCCACCAGGCCCGTTCTGTCTGCAAAGGAAGGAAAACTAGATAATTTTTTACTTAGATTCACATATGTGTGTTTCCGAAGAGATAGCCTAGCCCTTAATAATCGCTTTCCTTTTGAAGACCTGAGCCAGAAGTGCGAGTGTAGTTACTTTGCCCCGATACTCCTATTGAGGGAGCAGTAACGCACCAGGAAGTCTCGAGATGTGTGCCGGACAACATGAGGAGACGGGGAGGGGTTTTATCTACACGGCGTACTCACAATTTGAGAGAAAGTACTTCATTCACCCACAGCACAGAAATCCACATCCTTACGTACACGTGTCCCCCTCCCGTCAGATCACATGAAATCCCAAGTAGTGGCACACGTCTTGACAGATGCAGTAAGAGCTTCAACAACTTCCAGATATTGCAAAATAGAGACTCAGATCCCGCCTCTGCTAGTTCTGTGCGATGGAATGGTTGGCTCGCCCTCGCCGAGCCTGAAATTGTCTCCCTGCAAAACGGGAAGCTCCCGCCTCAAAATGTCAATGTGAAAAGTAGACGAAAGGCACAGATGAAGAACTTAGCGTTATTTCTTCGCGCGCACTAAGTCAGTCAGAGCTGTTCTCGTTTTTCTCCGCTGTGTTTTGTAATTGTCCCCCACCGCTCATGCTCCTCCACCCTTCTTTACAAAGAGTTACAATTTTAATCAATCATAAGAGGACAAGAGGTATATTTTATTTATTTTTGCCCCCCTTGTTCCCAGCAAGCAGCCTGGCACACAGTGGGTGCTTGATAAATGTTTGAGAACCTAATGGAAGCCCTGCTTTTACTAAAGCAACTTGCTCACTATGTAATGTACAGGGAATTTAGCAAAACAGATGGGATTACTAGCTAGAGAAACGTGCACACGAATTGATACGGTCATATGAGTAGATCAGGGCTCACATACTTAAGTGTTCAACTATTGCAGACACTTTAGAATTGACCTTCAACCTTAGTACCACGTGTGAGCCGTAGCTGTACAACTTTTGAAAACTTTTAACTGTGTTACACTAAAAGTTTTAAGTGATAACTATAAAGCCATTCCGGGTGCATTTTACAAGCGTGTAATTCTTGCTTTTCTCTACATGTGCCTCCACATTTTAATTACCTGTCACAAGAAAAAAAGAATGGAAGTCTTAGCTCGTTTTAGCTACTGATGTTTTACAAACTCCGTTGGAAATTAATACTGCTTTGCAACAACTCGCCAATTTCTTAACCATATTTAGAATTTAATAATTAAATTATATTTGGAGAATGTTTTCTGTAAGCTGCCAAATCATTTTCATCTGTCTAAAGAAGAGACAATTAGTTGCCTTAATTATATAGGCAGAAAAACTTTCTTCACCCAAGTCTAGTGTTAAAACATTCATCACTTTCAAGGAAGTGAGAGATTTCTGGGTCCCGTGACTGTGTCAGCCTAAGGCAGGAGTATTCAGGGACCAAGCCTAGATGGTTGCCCACAGTGGAGTTAATTAGGGCATATGTTCGCGAAAATTATAGATCATGTCACTTATTTTTAAAAGTAGTTTTAAAAGTAAACATAAAAATTTTACGTTTTTAAAAGTAGTTTCCAAGTTTACAAAGTTCTTAAAGAAGTAGTAGAGACTGCCGTGTTCTGCAGAGTAAAATACCGTCTCACACAGAGCTGCAGGAGCAATTTCAGCTTCCCTAGTTAACACACTGGCTGGGGGGGAGAAAAGAGTCCTGGGACAACTACTCCATGAATGGTTCAGTGCGATATTATAAAGTACAAATCTATGATCTCAGTGACTCGTGGCCAAAAGCAGTCACTCCTTGTCTGTGTGACTAAAAAGCCTGAGGTGTGACCAGCGGTTTTCTGCATATCGCATGTTCACCAGACTTATGTTTTGGTGGCTCTAGGCTCCATTTATAAAATCAGGTGTGTGTTTGCTAACTTATCTCTCTAGTTGATGGCTTTTAAATCGTTTTGTTTAGGGGTGTGCGTGTGTGTTAACTGAACACTGTCTACTTACTATTAGCCACCAGTAAATGTTTTCATATTATAAGGATTTTCACAGTCATTCCTCATCCTATTTTCTTAATTGCTTCAAAAACTAAATGGGAATATCACCTGAGAGGCGTGATTGTCGTAATTGGGGGAGGGAATTATTAGTTTTCATCGGAGACATATTTTAGAATAGAATAAAACTTCATGGACCCCACGACCCTAATTAAACCCTAATGAAAGCAAAATTATTGGACAATTTTAGGAGAGGTGATTTAATTCAAAGAAGTATACAGATTTTTTAAGCTATTACTTCATGTCTTCATTGAAGTCTGAGGGAGGCATCCAGCAAAATGCTAGCGAGCAAAGAAGAATCACCTAGCTCTTCTCCCAAAGAAGGTCACAGTTGAACATGGCCTCAACAAGACGCAGACTGTGGAGTCCTGTGACCTTGAGTAACTACTGAGGGGTCTTTACCTTCAGGAGATGTTTTAGGATACTGATTTCAGTGCCAAAGATGATAGCTTATGCCTCTCTAGATGACGATTAATGCTTATTTTTCCCGTCACAGTCACAGGGCTAGGTATGTGACAGTCACTCGGTAGAAAACTGTTTTAAAGATTTCACTTTCAGAATCCAATATAAAGCCACCGAATATACTTCTTAGCGGATTACTCCATTCATCTTTTATGACTGATTTCTCGCCACACAAAATCAGTGCGTGTACTAACGCTGAATATAATCTTTTTGTCAAATTCTGCGGTTGAAAATCTAAGACTTTGGAATGCTTTACAATTTCCCCCTTTACAGTTCTACTTCTCTCATTATAGGAATCCCCATATGTTATGTACAAGAAAAATCACGAAATGTTTGAAGGAAATGACAAGTACGAAGGATACTGTGTAGATTTGGCATCTGAGATCGCAAAACATATTGGTATCAAGTATAAAATTGCCATCGTCCCTGATGGAAAATACGGAGCGAGGGACGCAGACACAAAAATCTGGAATGGGATGGTAGGAGAGCTTGTTTATGGGGTAAGCAAACCGCCTTCCTGGAGAATTACGCACATAAACCTGGAACTTTCTTTCCACCCACGCACACCTGTTTCTAAAGACCTATGACTGTTTTCAGATTTGCAGGTAACTTCAGAGAGGCCCATACGAGGTTCTGATGTTTCTCTGGTTCGTTATGGTGACTTTCCTGAGTAATGAGAGGAACTAATACCTCATAACTTCAAAATCTACAAAGATAAAA
Source organism: Paguma larvata (assembly GCA_030068075.1). Classification (NCBI taxonomy): domain Eukaryota; kingdom Metazoa; phylum Chordata; class Mammalia; order Carnivora; family Viverridae; genus Paguma; species Paguma larvata. The sequence goes on from CM057831.1 coordinate 30,901,093, forward strand.
ACTTAGAATATTATGTCCTGGTAAAAAAAAAAAAAAAGCTGTAACTTCAGCCCCTGCGATGATTATTCTCTCATGCCCGATGTTGTTCTCTCGTAGCCGTGTTGTTTTAAGAACCTCACGACAAATCTTTTATTAATGTTACTCAGTAACTGAAAGGAAGGATTTCTTCAACAGCATAAAGTAAGGCCTTACTTTAACTAGTTATCCGTATCCTTGTTGCTCGTACTTAATGGTAAATATCTTTTACGTGAGTTGGTGAAGCCATCATTAAATTGCTTTAGCGTGTATAAAATGCTCCCAGTTCTGCTGAACGCAGTGAATCTCAACTTTATGCAGTGGCGTCGGGTTTTTTGTAGCAAAACACGAAACCTAGAATGTATTCCAGGTGGGCTTCGCGTGAAAACAGGCGGGGCCCTTCCCCGTGAGCTCACCAGATACTGAGTCACACGTTTATCACCAAGGGCGAATTCTGCGTAGACACCCCTGCCTTCATCGGAACAAGATCAGTTTCTTCAGCTGTCACTGCAAAGGATTGCAGTGAAACCAGCAGTTAGCAAAGGCTGGTGATGCATGATTCTTCCCAGGTCCAGAAACCAGCCCTAGAGCTCGCAGCAAGCTGTAGCTGCCCGAAATGTTTCCAGAAAGTTCCTATAAGCCAATCCATAATTTCACAGACTTCTTCGGAGCACACTCTGTCCGATTCACCCTCAAAGACCCCTTGGAAATAACTACATGAGAGCCATCCTTCCCTAGACAAGAGTAAAGATAAAACGATTGAGGACGTAACAGAAGCCTGTAGAAGGGCCCCCTTCCCAGGCCAGAACTGCAATCCGATAGTTTCATGATTCTGCAGCCTGCGTGCCAGACTGCGCAGCGCCCAGCTTTCTGCAGCTGAAGAGGAAATCGTTTGGCATTAAAGCGCAATCAGCTCGTTTTATATCCAGTTATAAGAACTACCGACTAGTGAGGTGTCCTAAATGAAGGGGGGAAAAAATTGGCAGTGTTAAAGAAGCAAAAAGTATTTGACCACAGGGCTCATCAGCAGTTCGATAGTGAGCTTAAGTTCAAAGAAGAAGTATTCCTAAACCATGTGTTCCTTGTTAATATTTTAAACATTTGGTAATATTTTTAACTTTTGATACAATAAGTAGATTTTAAATGTAAACATTATTCAAGTTGTTAGAACTGCAGCAATCCATTTCCTTCTGAAAACACTACTGAGTATTTCATCTCAGAAAATCCTACCCGGGTCACCAATTAGTCACGGATGGTCTAACGAGCCTAGGTTACTCTCTAGAGCATTTATTACTTATGTGTTGCTTGTCCCTACCCACTGGGCAGCCCAGGCTCTCCCCTTTGCAAGGGCTCAGCCCATACAGTTCAAGGAACGAAAACAAGTGATTTTTAGAGAAGAGCGCAGTTCACCAACAGTCGTCTCCGCGGTACACACCGCAGTCACGGCAAGTCCCAGAGTCAAGCGGGTGTCACAGAGAACGAGAAGATGACGTAGCGGTTGTCAGTTCTCATCATGTCCGCTCATCAGCTCACCCACCTGGGTTTGCTGTCTTCTCTGCCACCTGAGCTTTTCTCAGAAGGAATCTTCTTCCTTGTGGCTCGTACACCTTCTGCAGGTTCGGTCCTTGGCGTCCCGGTGTCTGCAAAGCCTGCACTCCTTCTCAGGCCTTTTACTTTCTCACCGCGAACACATACAGCAGGCGCGCAGGTTCCGGCCCCGGGGCGAACCTCCACCCATTCCGGCCCATCCACAAAGCCCATTAGACAGCAAAAGGGTTCACTTTGGACCTGTTGTTGCTGTTGTTGTTGTTATCTTTGCACACTTCGTTACTGGAAGCTCAGGGGAAGTGTCCTGTGAAGGGCTCACATGTGGCCTCAGGGCACCACGGGGGGGGGGGGGGGGCGGGGGGGGCCCCCAAGCCCAGAGCTCCCTCCCCACGGCGGGTGAACCTCCCCTGCACACCTGTGTGCCCGGGAGTCCGTTCTGAGGGCTTCCGAGGCCCCCTGCTGGGCCCTGCCGTGCTCGTGTGCGTGGACTTGAATCCACGGAGACTTTCTCCAGGCACTCCCTTGGCCGGCCGGCGCCAGGATCACCTGTGCTGTGTGGCGAAATGGCAGCTCACGAGCCTCGCCCCCCAGGCCCTTCCCCTCCAGAACCCAGGTATCAGGAAGGGCTTCCAGGAAATACTTGGCACACCTCGTTCTGGGAATTGCCAAGAGGGCGTGGAACGTCTCCGGGGTCAGCAGACGAAGCACAGATATAGCTCCTCTGGTCACTGTCCTCTCTCAGAACCCAGCTTTCGGACGTCAGAGTGTCCTCATTGAACCTCGGGTCACCACTCCATACAGTGTCCGCCCTCCCGCGCCTCTGGTTTCACGCGCAGGAGACTCCCTGGTTTCTCTCCATGCCACTTGCTTCTTTTAGAGTTAACTCACTCCTGGTCACTCGTATGAATAAAAACTTTCGTAAGAACACTGCGCAGAACGAGTTCGAGGTGACGGCCGGTGCTTCAGGTCAGTGAGAGGACGCACCGGCCACGTGTTCCTCCAAATACAGCCTAGAGCAGTTGGGGGTGCAAGAGCAAAATATGTACAATACGAGAAGAATTATCCCAAAATGTCTATGTACTTTAATGAGAGAGAGAGAGAACAAGTGAGAGTAGGGGAGGGGCAGAGAGAGAGCGCTAACAAGACTCCCACGCAGGATCCATGCTGTCAGCACAGAGCCCAACACGGGGCTCAAACCCACGAACCGCGAGATCATGGCCTGAGCCTAAATCAAGAGTCAGATACTCACCCGACTGAGCCTCCCAGGATCTCCTGATATGACAAGAATTTTTCTAAGTATGAAACTCAAGGCTGAAAACACGAAAAAAGATAATCTTATATGGCTACAACAGCATTTAACGCGTAGATTGCAGTAAAGTACCATGAACTAAGTTAGATAAACAAAACAAATGCTAACCAGGGAGAATATTTGCAACATATGTGGAAGATAAAAGTTAATATTTTGAATATATGTAAAAGTGCTTACAAATCAGTAAAAAATGAATGCACCGTACAGAAAATAGGGGCAGATTATAACAGGTTATGACATTAAAAAAGGAAACGTAGCGATTTGTTTTATAAAAATAAACTCCAATTCCTACAAAGAGATCTGATTTTCTCTAGAGCAAATTGGCACAGGTAGATGAGAACAGAGACGCACGGGGGCTGTCCACCATCCCTAGCTGCAGATGTCGTGACACAGTGTTGGTGACAGTAGAAATTTGCGTGTGCTTCCTGGAGAAAAGTTGCGCCTAATACATCGTGACCATGACAAAAACTGGTAGCATTTAGACCAGCAACGCCACTTGTAGAAATCCATCTTAGATAATTAAGGTACGTGCTAGGGTCTGTCTTCAAAGATGTTCGTATCATCAAGGTTTTAAGCTGTGTAAATCTGGAAACAGTGTACACGTCTCTTAAAATAATAAGTAGATTGAGTAAATTTTATTCTTCTCACATGATAAAATAGTAATCATTAACTAATTTTTAATGTATATGATAAAAGGAGTTCATTATTTCCTTCTGAGTAAAGGAATTATAAAATAGTGTTTTATGGGGCACCTGGGTGGCTCAGTTGGTTAAGGTCGGACTTCGGTTCAGGTCATGATCGGGCTCTGTGCCGACAACTCGAAGCCTGAAGCTGCTTCGGATTCTGTGTCTCCCTCTCTCTCTCTGCCCCTCCCCCGCTCACGATCTGTCTCTCTCAAAAACAAACAGTAAAAAAATTTTTTTAACAGAAAAAAATGTTTTATACTACCCCATTGTAAAATAAAAACACTGTTCATCAACCATGTCTAGCAGGGCATACAGTGAGAAAAAAATAAGAGTAGGTGACGAGAGTGGAGGTAAGTTTCCCGAATTTGGGGATGCTGTGTTTATGTCCTAATTGTCCTATGACTAGTTTATATATCACTTGTATAATGAAAATAAGATGGCAGAAACAAACACCTCCCATAGTGAGTCTGACTTGTGTTCATGTGGGCGTTTATGGTGTAAGCCAAGTTCGTTCCCCTCGAAGGCCCCTCTGGTGAGCACCCACTCGCCCAGGGTGCGGCGTCATGGCCAGAGAGCACTGCCCACGCCAGCCTTCCCGATGCCCCTGTACCGGGCTGCTGGCCACGGTGTGACCCAGCGACCCGAGGGTACACAGGAGTGAGGCAGACTCTCCGAGAGCGCGAATGCTCGAGCCATGTCCCAGATTCCACTTTAATGCCAAATGCTTTCCTTTCCGAATGAACAATCAGATAACCTTTTTTTTCACCTGTAGATCATGTAACAGTTTACAGTTTTCTCATGACACTTTATTTCACTCAGCTTTAGAGATGGCATGATTTACGGAAGAAACACAAGCCCGATCACAGAACTGCCATGACATGTAAAACTCACCTGAGTGTCAGTTCCATGGTCTAGAAAACAGTGATAAGAAGGATCGCCAAGAGCCTTAAATGAGAGGCCCTTTAAATATTTAGTTCGATGTCAGATACATAATCCCTCAATAAGTGCTCGCTAGTATTTTATTAAATTTTTTAACGGATAATCACAATAATGCAGTGAGGCAAACTGGAAAGTGTCCTCGTTGGAGAGACCTGGAAAAACAAGCTCAGAAAAGTTGCTCAAAGTCACAGAACAAAAACGGAAGCTGGCGTCTTAACAATCATAATATCTGAGAATCGAATCCACAAGTTTTCCAAAAGCTGTGTTAGAAGTTGGAAGTAGAAAAAAATCATAGTTTGTGAATAGGAAGAAATAAATGCCAATTTCCAGATTTTTGTGTGTGTGCTGGATTGGAAAATGTCATCAAACAACGGATTTCTTCCATCCTACAAACACAGACTGTATGACAGGTTTGTCACAACTGGAAGGGATAAAAAAGGACTGTTTGAAATTTGCAATTCATAATATTAAGGCATGGCCAAGTAATGAGTCCGCGGCACTGTTCCAAAGGAAACAGAAAAGGCTGTAACACAGCGATGCTGGCCAAGAAATTGAGAAATTCTGCCGTATAGAAAGGCCACTCAGGGCTCCCCCTCTGCCCCAGCCCACATCCTTCAAGATGAATATGGTTATTTGGAGTCCAAGTTATCGTTACTTATGCCCACTCTTCCTCTGTTTGTCTTTCTCTTCTCTAATTACTAGCACCAATAAGAGTATTTGCGCAGTTGACGTGGTATGCTCCCTTATGACAGCAATCTGCTGTTCGTCTCTGTATCTGTCACTGTCCTCACTCGGTGGTTGGCACCCCCTCAAAGTGTAGAGCGGATGCACTAAGTAGTTAGTTTTGAGTGGATCGATCCGATGCTCGCCGCTTCACAAAATGCATTAACCTATGTGTTCTCATGTGTCTTTTCTCTTATAGAAAGCAGAGATTGCTATCGCCCCTCTGACAATCACTTTGGTCCGAGAGGAGGTCATTGACTTCTCTAAGCCCTTCATGAGTCTGGGCATATCTATCATGATCAAAAAGCCTCAGAAATCCAAACCAGGAGTGTTTTCCTTCTTGGACCCTCTGGCCTATGAGATTTGGATGTGCATAGTCTTTGCCTACATTGGTGTCAGCGTGGTCTTGTTCCTAGTTAGCAGGTTCAGTCCCTACGAGTGGCACACGGAAGAGCCAGAGGATGGAAAGGAAGGCCCCAGCGACCAGCCCCCCAATGAGTTTGGCATCTTTAACAGCCTCTGGTTTTCCCTGGGCGCCTTTATGCAGCAAGGATGTGACATTTCACCCAGGTTAGTCTGAAACCTTCCGTTCTCCGCTGATTCCCCGGTAGCTCTCTGTGGTATGCCGACCGCCTCTCTCTCTCCCTGTTCTCCTCCCGGAGGCAGAGCAGGACTCGAAACACAGAAAAAAGCCTTGCATTTCCCAAATTGATCTAAGTACATTCCTGGCCACTTTCCCCCACTTGGCACCTAACGTGGACACTCACAAAGATGAACTTCCCCAGTGGAAAAGTAACGTGTGCTCTCCGTCAGCACCCTCAGCAAGCTCTGCAGGGCTAATATTTCCTTCAGCGGTTTGACAGATGGAGACGAAAATCTCAACTGTAAGAACAGGAATTCATTTCCATTGCGTCTCCTTTTCAAAATCAAATGTTTTTGTTACTATTGCTGTTGTTTTGTTTTGTTTTAAATTAATTTTGAACTCGATGTACATCCCACGTACCTTACAGGAGATTTCTGCCGTGGGTCATCTAAAACCTGAGTCAGTACAGTGGGTAGCACATATACATTGTTCCATGTAACGATACATCAACTATGCCGTGGGCGAAATTCAGCCGTGTCCTCTGTTAGTTTAATAGAGATGCTTTTCAGGACCTCTGGAGTCATGCCTCACTCCCTTTGGATCCACTAAGACATTTTCAGTGATGTTTGCCAGAAATGCAGCCAATTTCCTGTGACAAGAAAAATACCAAATTTCTCTTGTAGGAAAATAGAAGAAAGCAGGAGAAGCTAAGAATCAAATTTAAGTAGTGACGTATCGTCATCGCAAATGTCTAGATTTTTTTTAAGAAATGTGTGCTTTCTCAAGAAGAGACATTTTAACCACAATGCCGTTTGTATTCCTTAAGACCCAGGAAAACTATAAATATGTTTAAATTTCAATAACGTAGGAATCTGAGTCCCTAACTCTGAATTAGTGAAACGAAAGGAAGCAGAGTAAATCAAGTAATGGTTTTGAAAACCAAGATTATGCAAATGCTAAGTTAAAACCAACAAGTGCTACTAATATAATAATGATTAAGAAGGGAGCATTTTAAAGCTAGAAATGTCATGGAAAAGATGAAAATTTGTTTCTTACATTAAAAATTTGTTTAAAAACCATTTGTCCCAGGAATTTTAAATAATTCGATGGTCCCAGTGAGTGGTATCAATTATGAAAGTAACGTGGATTTTTTTTATTCATTCCATCCTCACTTTTCCTCTGTGTCCACATCACGCACACCCCTCTGATACCATGGAAAGGATGAGGAGAGGGCTTTTTTTTTCTGGAAGGTTAGCTTCAGTTTTTAATGCCATCGTGCTGCCCCTTGACAAGTCACATGCTCTGGTCTCATGTCGGCAGTGGCAGAAGGAACATTTTTATACTGATATGTAAAGATGCATTAGGACACGGCCCATCCTCTCTTCAGATCAGAAGTGAAATATCAAACCAACGAAACAGCCCTCGACTGCAGCCCCTCCGAGACCAGTCTGAGTTGTCATCTGGTCCAGCCGCCCCTGCAGGGCTCTGACTAAAGTTCATCACAGGCGCTCTCCCAGCGGTGAGGCATGATGCTCTTTTAGGTACCACGGACAGAGACAGCATGTTGCCCGTTAAACCACACGACTGTGTTTTATCTCAGGCCTGTTGGCTGCATCCTCGTTCCAGAGATGCTAAAACATAAAGAGAGGAGGGTATCGAATTTCAGTGCATGTTCCTTTCCTATACCTGAAGGAAACGCATTAAGTCCCACGTTTCTGCCAACTAAACAATAAAAAGGAAACGTTTCCATATTGTCAGTGGCACTTACAGATTCAATATACCGTCAAGGGCATCAGATTATACAGAAGGCTAGAATCGTTCTTGAGTAGACAGAAGAAACGATTCGCGGGTATTTTTTTAAACAGACATTGTGAATCGATGGTGTTTCTTTTCTTTCTCTGTGTCATTAGAGATAGGAAAATGTGCATTATCTTCTCCGTGTTCAGATCCCTCTCAGGTCGGATCGTGGGAGGTGTCTGGTGGTTCTTCACACTCATCATTATATCGTCTTACACGGCTAACCTCGCTGCTTTCCTGACGGTGGAGCGAATGGTCTCCCCCATAGAAAGTGCAGAGGACCTGGCCAAGCAAACGGAAATTGCCTACGGAACGTTGGATTCGGGGTCAACAAAAGAATTCTTCAGAGTAAGTTCAGGGAAAAGTCACTGTGAAATGGTCCCATTTGTGAAGCTCGGGCCATCTTTGCCAACGGTCAGTGCATGGGCTCTAGCTACTGTAGGTCTTACACCTACAGTAGTCCCTGCTGTGTTTCACGTGACTTCTACTTGGATTTGATAATCGCTTTAATTTGCAAAAGCTAATTGATTTAGTCACATTGCAAGAAAGACTCAAGGAAGAGTAACGACAAAAAGGTAATGAAAACAACTTTATAATGTAACTTATCCAAAGGATTCCAACGTTGAGAATGCTAGGTTGGTACGGCATCCGGGAAGATTGAATATATGCATGCTTTGGGTGTAACCGCATGAAAATGAAAGTAAGATTTATTTATTTATTTATTTATTTATTTTACGAATGCATTTAATGTGCGGCATTTGAAACCCTTAAATGCAGGTTATACCACCTTCTATGAGGTATTTATAGTCTGTAATCTGTTTTGTAACAATGGATTTCAAAGCAATGTATTTGCTTCCTCGCAAGATAATGGTAAGAGAACCGTTATGTTCTGGACATCTTTGTAGGACTTCGTATGTGCTGATTTCTCTGCTTTGCAGACAAAATTGTTCAAACTGATAGAAATTTACATATGGATATGACCCCTTTTGTTTGGCAGGTATTTGGGAGGTTTTGGTTTCTGTGTTTTTGGTTGTTTGTCCCATTGTGAGGACGAATTTTTGATCGGTGAAATTCTTTTACTCTGTTTCTACTTAAATCCAGAGATATGTACTTGGTAAAGTCTGGTCAGAGACGAGGATTCATTTTGTGACTTCAGACCCGAGTCATTAAAAGGCGGTCAGAGTGACGCTTTCTCAAGTATTTACCTGAGCACTAATGAGGCCATTTGAGGTTTAATTTCAATTTCAAGATGGATTTCCCTATTTTCTAAGGTTTTGTGTAAAAATAACAGTAGCCCTTTAAAGTAAGTTCATGCTTACATACACGGTACTTAGAAGATGGCATTATCATTTTAAATGTATATGCTTATCACTTTCGCACTCAGCCTGGAAATTAAAAACAACAAAATGTCCTCTCCCTTAAACCAGCCTTAACTTTCATGTACTTGGAGTTCAGGAACAGATTTCTCTTTGTTTTAACGATCTGATTGTGCTATCCTTATATACTACAGATGTTTATACAATACTAATTCAAGAACAAACCACACAAAAATTCTGCCAACCGATTCATTGGGCATTGTTTAAAAAAGAAACCAGGCCGTGAACAATGTCTTCGTCAACAATTTGGAGCATTGCTAACAGAGATAATGAACAATTTCTGTTAATGACCAAGTATTTGCAGATTTTTCTAAAACTATAAATAATACTCATAACAATAGATTTTATTAACAGTATTCTATGGATACACTTAACTAAGCAAATTTTTAAAATGTACTGGGTACATCCCAATCTTTAAAACTTACTGATAGAACACGTACTGCTCCAGCACTTTTTATCATAATTTAAGTAGCTTGCCGGAAATCTCTAAGTTTGTAACTTAGAAGTTTGCTTCTACCAAAAGTAAGTAGGTAAAATTCAGTAACTCTACCCAGAAACCACTACATGTATGCATCAAAATAGAACACGGGTTTGTGCTGTCACTTGCATTTTACTGAAAAATGGTGGCTGATTTTCATGGAAATCAGGCAGATACTTGCAGGTCCACCAGCCTGCCCTGAGTGATAAAGGGAGAAAGAAAAGTCATGTCGATTCCCTGAAAAAAAATTTCAGAAATAACTCACCACACAGCTCTCTGGCGTCGCGCGCACTGAAAATATTTACTTCTAATCTTTATGGTATTTTTTAGAGTGTGCCACATTCTAAAAACTGGTGAAGTAGATAAGAGAATATGTTGATAAGAAATAGAGGACTGAGGGAAGCTGTTAGCTGGATTCACAGAGCCTGTCACACGGGCTGGCAATCGCCAAGCCCCGTTTCCTTCTCTCCCCCCCCACTTCAGTTTCAAATTGAAAGATTTTTTGGGAGTGTAGGTATTTATTGTTGCAGAACAGTCCGAACCCTAATGGGACAAGAGAGTAATCCCTCCAACCGCACACTTTCGGGAACGCATCACCTCGGGTTCTCTGATAAGTCAAGTTCATTTCCTACCCTGCGTTCTCCCTCCTCTCCACGGACGATGGCCTGGTTTAAATAAACCGTTTTGTCTGGCGGGTTGAGGAGACAGAATGTGAAGGGTATTTTTGTACTTGTCAAAAATGTTTCCTCGCGGGAACAACAGAAATGTGACATCTGTCAGCTCCCCTGAACTGCCTCCGGCAGTGACCTACTCTCAGGGCTTCAAAAAATGTTGCAGTTATAATCAGCGGGAGAAAGAATTAGACCGTGGGGGAAAATTCCCACTGAATCCACCTGTTGCCGTGGGTGTGCCCCATGGTGAAGCTCGGTATGTTTCGTGTTCCTGCCCCTCCTTCAGCGTAAGCATAGAGGCATTTGAAGAGAGTGTCTCGTTAGGCACTGAGACATTATTATACACCCGGTTCGCACATGCTTCTTGTTTGTTTCAGTGTAGATTTTACACTGTGGCTGTTTCAGTCAGCAGGGAAGCCCTGAATGCGTAAATAGGTTACTATCTCAGGGCTTATAAGATTATCAAATTTTGTGAACATCAGCCTTGCTCCACTGAGCGACTCGAAGCGGGAAGTAATTCACCTGACAACCATGTAAATACTAACTATAATGCATGAGGGTGTACATATTTTCTCTTACAGACAGGAACGGCAGAATACTTAATTTTTGAGAAATTAAAAGGACAGCACACTTTTAAAACCCCCAAGAATTATTTTAAGTAGTAAATGGTGCTTTAAATCAGGAGGGCTCCTATTCATTGAGTTTCACAATAAACAAATAAATCCGAGATAACTTTTCTTATCTCAAACGGCAGAATGACTTTTATCTTATCTCTGCTCCTTCACTCCCGAAACCTCATCTTTAAGAAGAGGTTGCAGTTGAAGGTTTTAGGGACTTAAAATCCCATCATCACCGTGTTTATGAGGTTGCCGGGTCTGCAGAAATTCCCTTTTAGCCTGTCTCATCAAATTTATAAAGGTTTGCTTGCCTTCACTCCTTAGCAGATGCCTCCTGCCGTCTCCGGTAAGGCATGGAGCTATTATTTCCTTCTTTCCCTACTCGAGTGCCAAATGCCGCCCGCACCCCTCCGCCGTGTGGACGTGATCTCATCTATGCCACGCACCTTCAAATCTGAATCAGAATTCCTAAACATTCACGGAGTGAGAAACGGTGTAATTTTTTTCCCCCAAAAGAGTTGCTTTCATTATTCTTCCAATTTTCCACCTGGCTGCTGTATTTTTACAGTTTCTGTTATACACGAGGCCTGCTAAGTTTGCCACAACTACACTATGGATTCCTCTTTCTTCTGGATTTGAAAGGAATTAATTTAACTTCCTTTGCACTTAAGGTGTATGTAATTCAATAGGTTTAAACAAATGCAGCAGTAATTTTCTTCCCATGAATATTATACAAATGGACTTCTAAAAACGTGAGGGGCCTAAAGATACTTTATTCCTTTAAAAAGGAATCCCTTGTTTTACTAACTGTTTCGCGGCACTCTGTAGGTAAGTGACCTTCGTCTTTGACGAGCCCTTGAGGATACCGTCCCCGCTGCGCCGCGTTAGTTTCGGTAGCAGCAGTTCAGATCCGTTTGGGTGACATGCCAGAGGCTACCTGGAAAACTGCCAAGTAACTAGCCAAACCCTCACGTTCTTAAACGATTTCAGAGCTCTTTTCCATGGAAGCGATGATACCCAGGTTTTATTTCTTCTGTCTTCAACGTAGTATACGTGAAGTTTCAATGTATATGGACCTACGTACCTTTTGCAGAGACACTCGCAAGTCGAGTCATGGACGTATTTTACGCCGTGATGATACGCCTAAAGCGTGTTGTCGGCCACCATTTCTCTCGGTCGAAATATCAGAATAAATGTTTAAGGACGTCTATATCCGGGGATCCAGACAGCTGAGGACTTTCAGAGATTGGAACTCGTTAAATGGAAGAGTTAGTTCTCCGGACAAGAGCTCTGTTACTGAAGACAGACTGAAGGGGGCCAGGCCGCACGGTGTCCGCAGCGGATCCCCTGGTCGAGGGTTCTGAGTCCAGGTCCTCCCCTGTCCTGGAGCCACTGAGAATCTTTGAAGTTTCATTTAGTGTTGGCCTGCGGTTTCCTCGTGTGCAGCTTTCTCTAGCCAGAAGTAACCCGTCCTTACCTAAACACGCACAGACACACGCACACACACCCCTACGAGCTCTGGCCACTGAGGTATTAAGTGTTAGTACCAGAAACACATTCCGTGGGATAATACAGGATGTCTAGCATAAAGTGTCTGTTTTTTATAGTGTTCATGTATGCAAATTCTTCCTGGTACACAGAATATTGATGACTAAATTCCCATCTTCTAAAACCAAAATTTGAAATCCAACGTTTATCACCATCTTTCTCTGTCGACCCGAATCATTTGATTTTGCCCCCAAAACATGTCTTCTTAAGTTTGCTGTTCAGGGTATTTGTTGGTCATTGAGGGTCTGTCTGGCTTCTAGATTCTGAGAAAGAAAGGAAGGTCATTATGAAATGAACATACACGGTCCTCAGGATTTGCTCTCGTGCTCAGACTTCAGTCTGAGTGAAGTCTCCGTTCGTTTTTATTTGGATCCAGATACAAAATTTCAGCACCTTGTTGTTGAGCACACACTTGTACCAGAAAACCCTGAGTAGCATCTTATCGAACATCAGACAGGAGGCAGGCTCTTCTGACTCATTCAGTTTATCCCTTGGGAAATTTGAGTTCATTTGGGAATATTTTCACATTTGAAATGTCTCTATGGATACAAGATCGAATATGAATGCAGATACCAGCACAAGGATCTAGGTGAATTAAGTGGTGGGGGTAACATAGATGGAGCCCAAATGGGCAAACAGAAACTTCTTGGCTGAAGTCAGGGTATTAGAAATAGTAACTCTCCAAAATATATAATAGGAAAGCTGGAATCACTTTCTTTCCTATTCAGTTTTTCTAACTTTTCACTTGAAAACAATTTTTTTATTTTTGTTTTTGGAAGCATACTTGACATACAATGTTATTTTCGTTTCTGGTGTACGGTATATTGGCTCAGCAATTCCATACATTGCTCAGTGGCTCGTCATGACAAGTGGACTCTGTCACCGTACAACGCTATTAGGCTGTTACCAACTGTATTCCCTCCATTATACTTTTCATCTCCGAGACATTTCTAACTCGAAGTCTGTACCTACAGAGAGAGAGAGAAGGAATCAATTCCTCTTTTAAGTTTCATGGATGTTCTACCTGGAGATTTTATTAGAAAAAGTCTAAAACCGTTTGGGGGACCCGGGCTGTGCCCCCTGTGCTGTGGGCGTTTGGCGTGTGACCCACCACTGTGCTCTTCCCGTGTCCCTCCGCTCCTGACTTGGTCCGCCCCGCTCTTCCTGGTCCACCGAGAGGGCTCCACATTTAGAAACCGGAAGCGTGAGGAAAGACAAAAACGACACAATATAGTAACGCTCCTTATTTGCTACAGTGCACGCGCAGGCTTGAGAGGAGTTTTACGGAGCTGACCTCACGTCTAACCTGGCCCTTTTCAGGTTTACCATGAATGCGACAGAAAACGTGATTTTAAATGTTCACCTCTCTTCATGGCATTCTGCATTTAAACATAAGAATAATAGGACGTTGCTCTTGAAGCGCTTGAGGAGGGCGATTGTTGATGCGCGGCGGGCCCAGCCTCTTCGGGCATCGCTCCTAAATGTCTGCGCCTTCGGCGACTTCCCGAAATAGTCGCAACAGGCCGTTTCCTCGCCGGGGAGGAAAAGGCCAGGAAGGCGAGGTTGGAGGTGCGGGACGAGGGAAAGAAAGGTACTTAAAAGGCGTTCTCCGTGTCTGGGTTCGGTCGGGATTAACGTGTTGTCCCCTTCTTTGCTGTATTTAATTTTATTTTCATTTCCTCCAGAGATCAAAAATAGCGGTGTACGAGAAGATGTGGGCCTACATGCGCTCGGCGGAGCCGTCCGTGTTCGCCAGGACCACGGCCGAGGGAGTCGCCCGCGTCCGCAAGTCCAAGGGCAAATTCGCCTTCCTCCTCGAGTCCACCATGAACGAGTACATTGAGCAGCGAAAGCCGTGTGACACCATGAAAGTGGGAGGAAATCTCGATTCGAAAGGCTACGGAGTGGCAACGCCCAAGGGTTCCTCATTAAGGTGGGTGGGATAGTATAACAATATGACGCGTGTTGTTATAATATTCCACCCTCCCTGATGTCCCCGGCACACTCGTTTGGTTTTGCGTGTGAACGTGGTATGCCTGCCCGTTTTCTTTTCCTCCATTCCATATGTTTTGAGCAACAGTCAGGTAATTTTTTTTTTTTTTTAATTTCGGAATACCGAATCACAGTTGACATGGTTATCTTTCAAGGCCATATAAAAACCAAACTGGTTGAACACCGGCTGCCTCCAGTGGGCTGAAAACGGGGGTGGCTGCGCTTCTGTGTCTCATCAGCTTTGTCTGGTCTCGAAAATCTGCACCCCCATTTTGTCAGTTAATAATTCTGCATTTTCTCATTATTTTTCCAAATTCCGCCTGCCCGCTAGTTTCTGAGTAAGAAAAAAGCAACCTCTTCTTGACAAACCACTTTTTTTTTTCCATTTCAATGTTTCATTTATTATGGCATCATTCGATTTTAGATTCCCGTGAGGTCATACGGGTGCTCAGTCTGTAACCACGTCTGTGTAGATGCAGTCACGGTCGGTGGGAGAACTGCGTTCTGACTCTGCGGTGCTTACTCTCGTCACACTCTCGCCCGTTGCAAAGGGAGTGTGGCGTAAGTAAGATCCGTCACATCAGACCCGGCGACAACCTAGAACCGTTCACACAGAGACCCCTGCCGTGTGATTCACGAGCAAAGCGTCATGCGTGTGCATGGACACCACGATGTTTGTGGTGTTCATCCACACGCGTTGAAGATGAGACTTTCATTCTGAAGGAAACGTTGGTAAAATCTGCCCTTTTTACCCTTTTGGTCCTGGACGTAGAGAATTCACATGTTGATGCCAGAAGGCAGGATTTCCTCTTTTCCTTAAGCGATAAAGGCTGCTGTTGAATCGTTGGGGCTAGAGCAAAGCGGAGGCAGAAGTGACAACTGACCGATTACTCTGGTCTCAGTGCTGCTTAGGAGGGATTCGTACAAAGCACAGATTCAAGAAGAAGTCAGAATCTTTGCTAAAGGACTTAACCAGCGAACCTGGTCTTGAGAATTGATGTCTCTGGTAAGCCTTTGATCCACGAAATTAATGAGACTTGAGCCCAGTAGGAATGAAAACAATGTAAAAATTACATGATTGTTTTCATTGCTTTGAAAAGGGAACCACAGCGTGCTTTGGATGTGTGTCCTGGGTGGGGCGGGTGGGGGTGACACAGAGGGAGGAAACAGATACTAGTCCTCGGAAGGTTGTGTTCAACCAGTATTTTGTGTTTCTAAGCAACACTGCGATAATTAGCAAGGGCTTTTACCATATGTCCAAAGGGACAGTTCTCAAAGGAGACACAACAGAAATTAGCCATTCGAGACACATTTGGGTGTGGACTCTGGCAATTCCGAAGCCAGGCTCGTGCGAACATCCCTCCCGATGAAACCGGAGAAATGTTTAGGGAGAACGCCAAACGAGCAAATTACCCATGATCACATTCTACCCCAAATCATTTCAACCACTCAGAAACACACTGGCATCAGGGCGTTCGGTCTTGAAGGGTATATTTTGCGTGAGGAAATAGGAGTGTATGATGGCAGGGAAACCAGAGGGCACATTAATCTCTGCTGAAGTGGTAGCTGTGAGAGCACCTTAGTGTAACTAACGTAAAACGAATAGAAGGGGAGACAGCAGTGGAGGCTGATGTGTGCATGAGCGTTCAGACCCCTGATTACATTCCCTGGGTGTCGCTTTTTCTTAATTAGTTCTCTGTGGGTGTAGCTGCCTTGTCCTCTGTCTCCTGATAAAGTCAAGTTCCAGGGACTGCATTTGGCCCTCAGATACGGGTGCGCCTGAGTCCCATTGATGGCAAGAGAGAGTTCCCTCTTAAATGTGCCACTTTGTCAAAGCCACACTACGGGGATTGTCTGGGGACGAGCTCAAGGGCCTCATCTGTCTGGAGCTGTATAATCATCAGCTCTTGGCTTCCCCCGCCTTTCCTGTCCTTCCCTGGATCTTGTTAATGAGTCAATTGTTGGGCCCTGCTTCCTGGATGGAGAGTTTCTTTACGTGCTTTGTTTTATCTGCGCCACAATTTCCTGAGCAAGCTGGCCCCTGCATGCCAAAACCACAGGCGTTCTGTCCTGTCTTGGCAAACCCTGGAAGGGCACGGAGGGCTAACCAGCACGCACCTTACCCCCGCCTCATCACTTCCCCACCCCCAGCCCGACTACATGGTCAGGGGGAAAAAGGGGGGATCAGTAGGCTTAAATTCTCATTCTTATTCCATTAGGATCCTTCTGTTTGTGAACAGAGGCAGACTCATACAGAGACAGACCTCTAGTCACCCCCTGTGTGAATGATTTAGTTTGTAGAAACAAACCCCAGAAAATTTGAATTTATCCCAGCAAGATCTAGAAGGCGCACCTGTATTGAGAGTGTCTCTGAAACCTTTCTGATAGGTTCTGTCTTTTTTTTTTTTTTTTTAACCAAGTCTTTAGGTTACTACTTCTGGATACAGTGAGCCTTGTCTGTTTCATTGTCATTAGTTAGGACTTTCATAAACTCTGCTGTTTTGATTTGTTGGGCCACGTGAGACTTCAAGAAAACTGTAGTCTTCTGTGTCAGCAGAATGTAGACAGACGGCCAGCAGTCTTCTGTTGGGAGCCTCCCATTTCCAGACCTTGCCGTTTGGTCCAAATGCTTCAGAATAAATGTCACAGAAAAGAGGAAGAGTACCGTGTAGAATCAGGATGGCAAGCCGGGACTTGGGTCTTGAAGGCAGACTTAACAACAAAGGCAGGCAGGATCCTTACGGAGACTGAAGTGGAAAATTCTTCAACAGGGATGACCAGCACCCGTCTTTACGCTAGGGAATGCCACGCGGAGCTCCTCTTTGTTCAAAGAGACTTTATTTCAGAGGCTTTCACTGCGTTTACAGATAGCTTTCCGTTACCGAAGGCCAGCAGCTATGTTCAGAGATTGTTGGGATTATTGGACTTTGACACAGACTGGCCGAATTTTAGGTCCCGGGAAGATGCTAGGGCTCCTGATGCCGTTGAACGTGGCCTCTGTAGATCCTACCATCATAAAAGGAAGCAATTACAGCAAGTGTGCCTGTGAAGGGGAAGTACCAACCAGGGGAGGAACTTAAATCTTACTGGCTTAGTTATTCATTCTCCAAAGTCATCTTCTAAACAAGAGTTTCACTTCCCATCGTGAGGGAAGAGCATAAAATCCCCTCTTGTATCTTACCCCCATCCATCCCCAGCCCCCGATATTTCTCTGGAGTCTTCTTTTCACGTGAGCAGTGATACTCACACTACTGTCAACATCCTGGTCTTCCTTCTCATTCCCTCTCCTGTACCCTTGGCAACCAAAAACAATTGTGAAGTCCTTCCTCTGGCTGAGAAATTTTCACAGGTTGTTTTAAAACACACGCTATAGACAGCACTGCAGTCGAATGTGGAGTTTAGATGAAAGGGGCAGTGTGTCGACTTTGACTTTACCATCGATTCGATCAGCTTTGCCGTACAGTAGATACCTGCCCTCCTACAGTATCTATTGCATAGTTAAGCTACAAACTTTATGACCAAAATTCTGTCTTTACGACAATATCTATATTACACTAGTTGCTATCCTCTCGACTTCACTGTGCAATAAATAAAACTGATAAACCAACTTATAACTTAGTAAATACAGATTTGCTGGCTACTAAATGGCTGTTAGTTGAGAATACCCCTTCTAAAGATACTCATGGTGTCTAGTATCTGTGAGGCCCTCTAGAGAGCCAAGCAACAGGTCGTATCTGAAGACTGCCCGGGCCTCTCTAAGAAGTTACATACTTGACCCTAATGTTTGAAGTCAAGTTAACAAAACAAACAAACTAGTCTCCTATCTTTTATTATTCAGCAGTGCTAATTCTCAAATTCTGCCTTCTCTAAAAATGTTAGCAAGACTGTGTCCAAAATAAGACCAATGCTCTGTCACACACCGCGCCCCCCCCCCCAAAAATGATGTTTCAAAAGAAGGCAGTTCCAAAAGAACTTGATCAGTAATTGAAATCCGGAAAACCAGGAGGCTCGGTTGGATTTGCTGACATCCGCTTGCAGGAACCCATGGCAACAGGAGCAAGACCTTGGGAACCAGGCACATGGTGCTTAGTTAACATCAGGCAGCTCGTGGCCCCGGAGCAATAGCGTGGCGGGGGGGGGGGGGGTGTGGGGGGGGGGCTAAGAACGGGATTCAGAACAGCACATCTTCCGTTAGACTTTTTCTTTCCGTATTTAACCCCATCGCCAGCTTCCCAGGACATTCGGCTCAAGTCCAGCTCTGTACCAGGGTCGGTAGAGTTCTCTGTAGGCCAAATTCTTTCTTTCACTTTGGAGGATTCTTTAGGGCAATGTATTAAATTTAAATCTCAAATCCGTGTGTGAAAAAACATATTATCCCTAAGGAAGCACTTTCTGATGCAGGCTTCGTGATACTGTTATTCATCAGCTCTAGTCTACTCAGAAGCTTTAGAAACAAGGGGTTTGCCACATGTCGTGCGTGAAAATAATGTTGATGTCTGGTTTTGGTCTTAGTAACAAGTCAGTCGTTAGCACTCAGTGTGGACGGTAGAAAAACTGAAAAGTACAGAAAGTTAGAGCGGAGAGCTAATGTCCCCAGCAGCAGCACTCGGCCTCAAGTGAATAAACTTCTCACTTGTTTTCCAGAAAGGAGCTGCCACAGATTGACGCAGAGGTGTTTGTTTGTTTGTTTGTTTGTTTTTTAATTTTAACTGTTATAGAAGGAGATGCTTTTGTTTATGAATATCCTTTGTTTTTCGTGGTGCCGTATTAAAAGATGCTATAGGTAGCTTAGTTTGGGGGATCCCACCATGATTTGGTTTGGAACACAGTCTGTTGGAGTAGGAATTAGAACAGGCACACACACGCACACACACACACACACACCCCACAGATCCCCTGCTTGTGATCTGCTGGCTCACTTACCCAGTTTGCTGCCAGAGATACTGGTGTTTACAGTGGGGACCAAGTATTTCGCGTGCACCCACTAAGGTGCGCGTGGTAAACCTGCCAACGCTGTGTCCCTCTGTTCCGGGAAGTATTTCCCTTTAGAATCCACAGACCTCATGGTTCCCTACCCGTTAGGTGGTGAGTCCTGTGGGAAAAAGAAAGGTTTCCACTGCCGTTAGAAATTCTACACTTTTCATTCTTGCCTGCAATTAAAAGATGATTCAAATTATAGCTGCCCATGAAAAAAAGTCTTGCCTTCGTCTGCCTCGCTGGAAGATTTAGCAGGCATTGTATGTGTTTGCCTTCTTCCCACTGTTAAGGGCGGCCAGTGCCCACGATTTGCCTGCGTGTATTTGCCAGTTCATTCAGCAGATGGTTCCTGGGTTCCGACTGAGAATTTGCCAGCCGGTTTTCAAGTTGTTCACTTTGCGGGCGGCGTTGTGGCTGCAGTCGGTAACAGCAGGCTGCAAAGTTTCTCAATTCAACGTTTCGCTGTGCGCTCCCACTCACCCTCACACTTAGGTGCCGAGCTTTGATAACTCGCCTCAGGAACCGGGTAATTTGTGGGCCATTTTAGTTTCTGCCACTTCAAAGGGGATGGAAGTTAACGAGATAAAAATGCCATGAAGGAGGCTCTACGGCTCACAGCCTGATCTGAGGAGAGACTTAAGACTGGACGTCAGTTCCGACAGTTAGTTCCAGGAAAAGCCGGAGTTCCAAACTGTTGTTGGCTACTCCCACACAATTGCCTGATGAGCAGGTAGAGAGTCTGCAGAACGAACACCTGGACCCCATACAATTCCAGCTGTGAGAGCGTGCGATCCCCGTGGCCGCGGAGCCCAGGGCCGGCCAGGTCGGGCGGCCTTGACCCGCAGGTGCCCCGTGTGCCCGGAGACACAGCGGCGGCCGCGCCTCCCCTTGCGCCGGCGCCGTGTCGAGCGTTTCCCTCTTGGTGTGTGTCTCACGGGCAACCGGGTTCCATGTTATGTCGTCTTGGCCCAGAATAGTTCCCAGAAGCCAGGGCAGCTAGGACTCGGGCTCAAAGGGGCGCCCAGAGAACCACAAAGAGGTGCACGAGGGCCTGCGGTTTCGGATGCCCGGTTCCGGGGCCCCGGCTGGAAGCCCACGCAGGGGTTCTCCGGAGCCAAAGCTGAGAACGCCGGGTCTGGGGAAAAGACACCCGCCCGGAGGCACTGGCTCTGCCGAGATCTAGAAAGAGGCCCAACCAAGATGCCTTGATAAGGAGGTAAAGGCCACGCAAACAGTCTCCGACATCAAAGGTTTGAGGTCAGAGGAAGGGAGGGAAGGGAAATTTAGGGCACCGGGGATTCTGGAGCGGGGAAGACAGCGAGAGCCGCTGCCACGAGCCTGTGTGGACTGGCGGCTGCTGCTTTTATACTGCAGCACGCGTGTTGCTGCGGCCCGAGACAGGGACAAAGGCCCTAGAGCAGGGAAATGGCTGTGTGACCCCTGTCTCTGCTGTGCGTACCGCAGCTTCTGCCTGTGGCCGCAGAGCTGCTCTTTGGCCCGGTCTATACTCCGTTATCAAAGAAAATGCGTCCGATCGCTGTTCTTCCCTGTGAGACCTCAGGCTGTAGGGCCACGAGTTCTCTGGACCGTAAACGCTCTTGGCGTGTACAGACGGGAGCAGCCGTTGACTTATTCTCGGTCCAGCAGCAAGATCAAGCGAGAGGATCTTCTTCTCATTATTCTCGTTTTTGCTTTCAGTGCACTGTGTGTGCGGGACCCTCTCCTGCAGACCTGCCTTCCCACCGGAAAGGGCGCAGGCGCGGGCTGCTCGGGGGAGAGGCCGTGGACGCCCTCAGGGAGAGCTTCCTCCCTCTTCCTCCTTCTACTCGGAGAAGAGAAGCGTCCTAGCGATGTAGTACACTCCTACCCTACTGTCCTAAGTCCCTCCTACCTGGGAGCGTGGAGGGGGGCGGAGGGGACTGCAGAAGAGAGGGAAGAGCTTGCAGTAATTAGGCACCTAAAGATTATTTTAGACGCGCACGTGCATGCACAGCCGCAAGACCGTGGAGGGAGAATGGTAATCAGATTTACCTTAAAACTCCAAAATACTTAGAATAAACTAAAAATAGAGCTCACTTTATTGTGGAGATGTAACGTAGTCCTCAATGCAGAGTGCTGTACAATGCGATTTAATGCACTTTTATACTAATGATAAACATCCGCTTAGTGCATCTCAAGTAAATAATGGTTTTCTGTAAAGATGAAAATGCACCGTAACACATGGGGGGGCAGGCGTCCCCGACTTTAGACGTCGTTATCTTCCTTTTGTCTCCAAAGATGGGATCAGCCAAGATGGGGCAGGTGACGATTCATACGTACGAAAGGGGGAATAAAATAGCTTAGCAGCCATTCGGAATGAGCTGGAAAATTATGGTTCAGAAATTATGTTCTGTTCTAATGTAGCTAGGAATAAGAAACTGCAGCTCATTTATTTTAGTGTTTGTCCCCTTCCCCCAATTCAGTCCTAGACTCTTGTTTTCAGAATGAAATGACATCCATATGAGATAACTTTGCTACAAACTTTGCTACAAACATCTGGCAACGCCTGAGTAGAAAGTCACTGTTTGAGTCTGCAGGCCGCCTAGCCCTGGCCCCACGCCTTCTCAGGAACAGCACTGTATTCATTATAAGAATATTTTGTAAATAATAATGGTACTAACAGAAGTTCGAAATACTGTATACATATTGTTTATCCTCCTTAATATCAGAAAAATCTATTTCACGATTGAAAGTTGTTCATTTTAAATAGATTCCATACCCTCTGAAAACCTCAGAAAATCATTGTTTAGACTCATCCACTGAATGAGATATACTTTCTTTTTTTTATTAACTTTATTTACTTTGAGAGAGAGAGACGGAGAGAGTGAGCAGGGGAAGGGAAGAGGGAGAGAGAGACAGAGAAATGCCAAGCAGGCCCCATGCTGTGAGCACTGAGCCCAACGCGGGACTCAAACCTACCAACCGTGAGATCGTGAGCTAAACTGAGAAACGAAAAGTCGGACGCTTAACCGACTGAGCCACCCAGGTGCCCCGATATACTTTCAAAAACCTTATGAAATTATTCCAGTATGCCGTTTTAGTATCACACAACTCGGCAATGAAGAAAAATTAAAGGCATAAAAATAATCCTGAGCGTCACTTCCGCCTTTCAAAGTTTTTACTGCCAGGATGTGGGAGAAGTATGCGTTCTAAATACCACCCGGCGCACAAAGTCCCATCGCGTCACGTTGAAATAAACTAGACTCTATTTAGCTAATTTTTTTCCAGGGTGCTCAGAGAAGAAACTGACACACAGATCACTTTTTACAGAAAAGTTATTCAGTCTGTTTGCTCTACGTGCTCAGTCTTTGGGACTTAGCCAAAATAAGAATTAAATTGGAGTCAGTTAAACAAATGAGACACGCACAGCTCTCTACTTTCAAAGAAGATGGTGTACGGGCCCCTCTCCGTTGTTGCTTCGCTGTACGGAAGACTGCATAGACGGTCAAGACCTAGTAAATGATCTAGCAATGATAATATCATTTAAGGCAAAGAATCAGTTACTGTATCATCTAATTAATGTTCTTTTTAGCCTGTTCACTTTTAAGAGCTGATGTTCAGGTTTGGCTTAACGAGGGAACTCTAAAAGTTACCAAGCAGGGTATTTCAGTGAGACAGTAGTAGTAACGGTGCAGCATGAGAGCCTCCAAGCCGCTCTCGTGTGTTTATTTCACCTGCTCCTTTTCGCCCTCTCCTGATGCCGTTCTGTTCTCTAGGAAGACTCTATAAATTGGGGGACGTTAAGTGACTTGCCCACTGTCCCACAGCTGCAATTAGAACGGAGCTCTTCTGACTCTCTCCAGTGCTCTTACGGGGGAAAAGACAAAAGAGAACTTTTTAACAGAAATACGGTTTATGTTGAAAACTTGCTCCACAATTTCCTTGGCTCTTCTGTGATTCGGTTTCAACAAGATCCATAATTTCAAGGCATATTGAGAATACCCACATGGAGCTC
This sequence comes from Paguma larvata, assembly GCA_030068075.1. Classification (NCBI taxonomy): domain Eukaryota; kingdom Metazoa; phylum Chordata; class Mammalia; order Carnivora; family Viverridae; genus Paguma; species Paguma larvata. Next base: position 30,924,346 of record CM057831.1, read on the forward strand.
AAGGAACCGTTTAACTTATATTAAAAACTAAACCAACTCTGGTTAAGTTGAAGAAATTACACAGAGGTAGATTTCAGGTCAACGAAGATTTCACAATAATTAAAACTCGTCCAAAATGGGAGGAAATTGGCCAAGATCTCCAAGTTGGTCAAGTCAAAGAGCTTCTCATGTCTCTGAGTGACTATGCTGGGACGTCCGAGTCCCCTTGCCACCTTGAGAGTCTGAGAATCTGTGTCACTCCGTGGACTGTCTTTAGCAGGACAACCAAAGAATTCTCTTACCACCACTCTGAAGTTGCAGACTTTTAATAAGACTGGGGAGAAATTCATTCCCGGAACCTCAGTACAAGTTCATATGGTTTGGGGATCAAATAAGTCCCTTCTTCGATAAACAGCTGCTTCTGCGGCATTCCGTCTCCAGTGTCAGATAGGAAGCTATCTCAGGAAAGCACTCCTCCTTAAGAACCCCAGAGCTAGAGATAGACACAGGTCCGTGTGCCTCTATATACAGACATTTAAAATTATATCCTGACGTCAAACTTTTGGCAAGGTACAAATCTGACAAAATTCTCTGGATTATAAAAGGGGGAATAAAACAGCAAAAGTGAGACACGTGTCTGGATAAGGACTTTCCTGGAGTTTTATTTTAGAGCAAAACATGTGCTTCCGTATCTAGATATGCTGAAAACTGACCCACGTGGCATGGTGTCCCACGGTGTTTCTGTACGTAATACTTGAGAGGGTGCTTTTTAAAGGCACCTTAATGTCACCAACAATGTCAATGGGACTTAATTTCTTTTCGGCCTCATCGCAAGTAGCCATCAGTTTATGCTCTGAAGCAATGAAGGCTGCCCAACCAGTGGAACTTTTCCCAATCCATGCCGTGTCCACGGAGTTGTTCTGATTCAGAGATTTTCACACCATTTCAGAATCTAAAGATCTGTCCTTCCAAACACTGTCATTTAGGTGACTTCCACAGATGAAGTATGTGTTTTATAAAAAAAACAATTCACTGGTTTTTTCCAGTTATAACACAGCCTTAGAATTTCCAAATGCATTATTACCGGGGTGGAGGGGGGCGGCGGGGAGGCAATTCCCTATTTCTGTGTATATTCTTTGGACTTTATAGAGTTTAGTGGATAAAAGGCTGGTTTGTCAAAATAGCCATATTCAGAATATTGCTTAAGATAATGAATGAAGTTAAAGTTCCCAAGGAAGGACATGAGGAAAAACACATATGTTTGTAGAGGAAAAGTTTTACTATGCCACGCTTACATCATAGACTTGAAGGTGATCCAAGTTCACGGGGTGAGTCTAACACTAAACAAATGGTAATAGTATTAGACGTATAACACGGACTCTGCCATGCGTGTTTTATTCCCTGCGCATTTTCATGATGGCCATTAGAGTAACAGTTACCCCATGCTTCATTTTGACGCCTCTGGAATATATTGTGACAACGCTAGCTTCCAAAGTGCATCCATTTTCTCACCTGATGTCATTTTACTTGATAAAGAATTTTAATAAGTTACCCAAAGTTAAATAACAATAGCACATGATCTCGTATGGGTTCAGGCTCGTTCTCGGTCTCCACCTTCCTCATGTCTCACGGAATTCAATCAATTGTCTGGTATTTGATCTTTTTTATGGGAGCCAGTCACTGTCTATGAAATTATGCCAAAGGGTAACTAGGAACTGACTCTAAGCTCAATTAACTAGATGGCAGTCTCATAAAAGATAAAGTAGTTCAAATAAGAAAAGATTGTATCAGATGCCGCCACATAAATGAAAAGGAAATAAATCCAGCAACTCCTCCATTCCACGCACGTGTATATGAATATATTTTCCCCAACGAATCCTTGATGCTGGTGTTACTGTCTCCGCCCACACAGGTGATTCTCCTGAAACTCAGGTGAGGTCGGAGACCATCATTCCCTCTTCCCCAAGTCCATGCTTTCATCGTGCTGCCTCGTTTCCCCCCAGAGACCCCAGGAGTCCTAGTTACATGGAGGTACACTGAGGAAGAAAAATCCCATCTTTTCCCTACTGTGATACCCTGTTTTGAAAAATTCAAACAAGTACATAGTTTCTGATAATACCCTAGCTCGCCAACTTTCCTAATCCTCCCTTTTAATGTCCCCTTAGAGGTTTGCTTTGGTTTTTGTTTTTGTTTTTTTCATTTCTGTAATAATTCTTGTTAACCCCAGATTTAGTATGGCCCCAAACGCGGCGTTGGCCTGCAGCCCTGTCCGTTTCCCTGCAAAGACACCAGGACCATCAGGGAAATGGGTTGAGAAGACCACAGCAGGCCTCTGTCTCTCTAAAGAGCTCTAGCTGCGGCCCACGATACATTCTCCATGATTCACTCCAGCTGCTGAAAATCACCCAGGCAACGCCCCTCCACAAATTCCTCTGCCCTAAGCCACAGCCTTCGGCTCTTTGGAGCTGACAAAATAGACTGAGAAGAGCAGGCGATTTTGTCCCCCTTACGCAGCAAATGTTCATCCCCCTTTGGCTTAATCCTTCAACGTTAAGCTGGATTCATTGAACGCCCCAGTATATCAGACAGTTGGTAGTGTTTGGTGAGACCTGAGGAAAGGGTTGGCCAGAACTGAACTTGACTTTAATACAAGACCATGTTCTATTATTGTTTAACTTTGGGTATTTCTCCCCTAGGAGGAGGACAGAGGAGAACTAACCAGCTCCAGGACCAAGGTAAGAGGGGAGTTTTCTTTCAAAAGAATGGGTTCCATCCATTTGAAGGAAACCCCTCCCCCTCCTGTTTTTCAGTCCCTTTTTCTTTATACATTTATATTTTTTACCCCACGCATTAGGAAGCCAGCTTGCCACCTGTGCGTAGCAGTCACTTGAGCATCCCCTTACAAATGTGATAGCAGGGAAAAATAGAAACCTTTATGCAAGTCATACCAGTTATACGCGAATGCATTTATGTTTTTCGTCATCATTAAGTATCAGTGCCAGTCTTCCCTTAAGGATCAATCTCTTGCATAGGCCTTAAGAAGTTGCCGTCAGCTGTTAATTTCTCTATGTGTAGAGTACGGATAGTAACTGATCATCAAACCATCATGAGTAATGGGGTTACAGAAATTTCAAAATTAAAATCCAAAGGATTTCTGTAGAAAACATATTAAGAATTTTGTATTGAAAGAGGCAGCTGATAGAATTTAGATGATATGTAATTTGAAATAGGCTTAGGCTAACTTTGGGTGTGAAGCAATGTAGACTTCTAATGAGATGTCTAAGGTACCATGTAAGAACTGGATAGAAAACTGAGGAAGGCGAGCTAGTATTGTCTTGAGCAGTGTTTCTCCATGCTTCCAGAGACTTCCTGGGCCTTGGGTATTGCTTCTAGGTGGTTTCCATTGTTACCGCTCACGTTTTATGTTGCTATCCTTGGGAATCGTCAGTGTTCCTTGTCCTTGGTACTGTTTCACCTTGGTCCTTCCAGGGGAGAAGAAATCCAAAGCGAGAAACAAATGAGAGAATTTAAAAGCATCCAGAATTTGACATATTCGAAGAAAGGTAGAACTTTTGACTCATGAAGGGATAGTTTCTGTCATCCTTGCTCTCCACAGAGACCGGGTCTTGTGTGACTCCAGTAGATTTTAGGGAAGCTTGAGGATCAGACAACAGAGGTACCTGAGGCTCGAGAAGAAGGGAATCTCAGGAAGGAGAGGAAATGCAGGGAGAATGAGAATCCGGGCAATTTGTTGCCAGTAGATAGTCCTCGTCTTTCAGAAACACAGTTCTGGCCATTTGGTTACAAATTTTTTTAAGAAGTTTGGCATCACCTTCGACTTGGATTGTCAGGGTTTTTTAATGAAAGAAAATCACTTCAGAGATATATTTTTGTTAGAGGCTGTCATCTTATGAGCAGGAACCTCAGTAGCCTTGTGATTGGGAATGTCCATGAGAAGGCACGTGTGAAATAGGAGCTGGATTCTCATATCAACACAAAGTACTTTCATAGATGATTGTATCGCCAAGTACAGAAACCTAAGCTCTAGGCTTTTCACAGATAATTCATTTTGTTGTCAGAAGTCAGGTAGAACCTCATTTTTACTTTCCCACTCACTGACTCCCCTAAGGAAAAGCACAGGAGATATTTGAGTCACATTCTTCATTGCTGAATTTCGAGATGCCAGGATTGCCTAAGCAGTCCCACAAAGAAGGAATATTGCAGTATCGTTGAGTGGACCACCTATGTATTAGAATTTGGTATCCACGCAGACACTAGGTATGTCAGGCAGATCTGTTGTATAATTTGAATTTTATGAAATGTTCCCTGGTGAGCTCATTCAGGGGAAGAATCTTGCTGGTTCTATGGTGATTCTTCTAGGTAATCTGCACTGGAGATAAATCCCGTTGTTTTTTTGTGTCTTGTTGCTTTGTATAGAGAATAGCATTGATCTCATATTAATTACATGCAATTTATTCGGTACGTTAAAAATAGTGAATGCAAGTGCCCAGGCTGGTGGCCTAAGTAGTAGCCAAGTTCTTCTGCCGAGGAGCAAGTAACCAAACAACCATGTGCCGTGTTCTAGTATTAACACCACTAGAAGCACATGTAGGCCAAACTATCTTAAGAATTTAATTTTTTTGGTTTTTTCCCATTTAAATTGTTTAATACAAATAAATGAGAGGCTGTCTTTCTGTTTTGAAAGCTGGTGGTGAGTGCTGTTGCTCTCAGAGATAAGCAGCTTTGTGTTTCACTTAGAATGGCATCAACTTAACATCTTTAAAGACATGGGGGCTTAGAATTCATAGGGTTGGGCTCTTGTTAGAGAATAACAGAAAAGCCACCTGCGCTGAGTCAGGCTTTCAATGGCAGGGTCACACAGTTTCCCTGCCACGGCCCGTTAGCTTAGAGTCCCTTCTTCTCCAAGGCCTGTTTTCATCACTTGGTTTTCTTTTTCTAGTTAGGCTCTTCTCCCACTTAACCAATATCCATGCCCAAAGGTAGGGTCGATGAAACAAGAGTGATCAAAGGACATTTCAAGCTATATATTTGAATTTCTATTCAAATAATAGTCCATCGTGAAGGGATCTGGCACCGTAAATGAAACACAAAAATTGAAACTTTATTTTTTTTCTTTTAAGAACTTGTGGGAAACTTAAAAAATTTCTAAGTAAAGGTTTACTAGACACATTTAGTGAATGCAATACATATTTAAATACACAGTAAAATAAAAGCTTAATCAGGTTAAACCAGACATAGAGTTGGCACTTAAGAATCTGTTGATGACAAATGTAATTCTTAACTTCTATAATGTACTGAATTGTTCTGTTCTCAGTAGTATGTTGAGCAACAGAAGAATTTTATAAAAGTGGCATGTTTTATTTGCTCTACTTAAATAGATTAGAACTCGATTATTAAAATACCATTAGCTGGGATTTTTATCTTCGAGTTTAGTTGGAAGTATCTGATTTCGCCTGGTATTCACAACAAGCTAGTATTTGATTTTATCACTTAGTATTTTTTCCTTGCCCGGCTGTGCAAATGGAACTGGTAATCCCTCATTATAACTATCTTTAATGTCCTGGAAATATCACCTTATATAATTTTGTTTATATGATGGACAAAATGGTTTGCCATTATTCATAAAAATAGCTACTGTCAGTTACCGGTCCCTCTTGCCAGTATTTAGTTTGGGAACCTTTTGCTCTATCTGTTTGGTTTTAAACCCCTCTCCAGACCGGGTCTTTCCCAAACCCATTAGGTATCATGGTCGAAGGAAGTGCCTTTTACGGGTCAGCACAGTCTTCTTTCGTTTGAATGGGCTGCTTGACAAGTGGCCCCTTAAACTAATACCTGAGTGCGGGGATTGCGTGCCCGCTGTGGGTCTTGCCTGCCTCGGGGCTGAGAATGGTGTAGAGTCCCAGAGTCGCCGTCCTCCATGGAAAGATCGGTAGAGATAGCACAGTGAAGTCACGTGTGACTCAGAGCCAGTGTGAGTGCTCCAGGCCATAGGAAACCTGAAGAAGAAGGAGCGCGAGTCCAGAGCGTCTGGGATGGAGCTCATGCAGGTCCAGGCGCACCAGGCGATACATAGTGGTTGAATGAATGATCCAGGAGTGATTACTGGAAAAGCGTAAGGACTTTAGAAAAGTGGGGGGGGGGGATGTCTGATGAAGGTTCTATCATGAGAATGGAATCGACTGTGAATGAGATATTTGGGGGACTCTCAGGAAACTAGCCTGGCTGGAGGCAGAGAAGGTCTCTCTGGGGAATTAGGGTGGTTAAGAGGCCGGGCTTCTGTGTTGGAAGGAACCGGGTTCTAATCTCACTTTTGCCAATTACTAGCCATGTGGATTCAGTAAGGACTCAGTGAGACTGTGGAGAACTTGGGACCGAGCCGGGCTCAGTTAAATAATTAGATTCAAGGTATACATAAGCTGGATTGTGAGGAAGCCTTGAATGTCAGAAAAATAAGAATAGAGTTGTATCTTGGAGGCAGTCGTGCGTCACTGAGGGTTTTCGACAAAGCACAGTGAACAAGCAGAGACGCTTGGCCGTGCTGACTCTGGGTAGCTCAGAACAGACTGAGAGAGCCCATGGGTCTGGCCTCAGGCGATAAAGGCTTTAGCTGAGGTAATACCTGTATAATAAGAGTGAAAATACAAATTGGGGGGACACCTTTTCAGAAAAAAAAATTCTTAATGGATAATTGGCTGTAGGAAAAGAGGGGAAATGAAAATTCAACGATGAGATGGAGTTTCTGTGATGGAGCTTTGCTAGTAGTTGTTTCTACGCTTCTGCTGCTTCTGTGAAACATTTTCTAATCCATTACACTGAAGCTTCCCTATGACGCTGTCCTTGGGAGCCAACATGACCTGTCGTAACAGAGCAGAACTTAAGTCACTAGGAAACTAGTATATGTGGAAATGGACCTGTCTTGTTCCAGCCTTAAGAGAGGACAGGGGTTCCCATCTCATCAAATCAAGTCATCTGACATCAAGGTTATTGGTACGGCTTTTTAAAGAAAGTTGTCTACCCTTCTTCCTTCTTGGCTATTTAGGAAGGATGGATTTCAGTTGATAAGACCTCATCCTTTTGAAGCTTTATCTCAGCTCAAAAAATACTCAGCCAGCGGGTAGAGAAATTGCAGGGAATGTATCAGTCCAGGGATCACCCCCAGGAAGCCTGACAAACAGGAAAAAGAAACTCTCCCCTGGAGAAGCACAGCAGGGACGGATGAACAGTTCAGCGACACAGGAAGGCGTAGCAGCAGAAGGGACGTTATCCTCGTACCCTGGGAAAGAGCACTGGAGCAGGGGCCAGAAGACCTGCATCCCAGCTGGGCCCCGGTGAGCAGGTCACCTAACTTTCATTAGACCCCCGTCCCCGTAACCATAAGATGAGAAGGTTTGAGACCACTTCTAACCCCCATTTTGATTCAAAAACGCAAGAATTTTATATCTCGAAAGCCCTCGGTGAATGTTTTTAAAAATCAGTGAAGTCAGGAGAAGGGAAACACGATGGTTGAGAATTCCGGAGATGGTCTAAAGAGAACAAGGAGGGTGGTCTAAGAGAGGAAGGAATCCGAAGTCAGGGGCGGAGCCGAGGCCGCACCGGAAATCGTGGGCCACGCGAGGCATCCATGCGAAAAGCCAGGCACTGCTGACCGGCCGGCACGTGGCAGGTGGCGACGGCCTGGAGCTCTCCCATTTTGGGAACTTTATTAGAAGAATAATCCCCTAACCAGGTGAAGGATATCCAGACCACCTGGAGCACTTCGCGGCCTGTAGGCGCTGCGGCCTCCTCTTCAAATGGAGCCCTTTTGTGTGATTTGATCCCAGCTGATGATAACAGCAGCGGGGTGGCTCGGGGTGGGGACTTCGCCCCTAGCTTCTCAAACAGCACCCCAAGGCCACCACAAATAGAAGAAAATTATCTTACTTACTATGAATAATTGACATTTTCTCCATATCATGTAAGGGTAACCGAGAGTATCTTTCAATAGTTTTCATTTTTAAGTTCTATTAATATGGCACACAGTCTTTACAGACCGCCACGCGTGTCGTGGTGGCAGAATGACTCCGCGTCCAGGACCCCGAAGCTCCTCCCCCCACGGCACAGTCTAAAACCTCCTCTGTTAACGTTCCGGAGCAACCGGGGGTCATAGAAATGTTTTCATGTCCCTTCCTGCGAGAGACATGCTTGAAAGTTGGCAATTAATTTAAAATGAGTGTGATTAGAATCCGGACCAGATACCTCTTTCCTCTCTTCACGATCGCCTTCCGAGGTTTGCGGATCCCCGGTCTGTGGTCTGGTACGTTTGTGCGCTTGTCCTGAGAAAGTATCCAGAGCCTTCACAGACTTCTACAAGAGGCCCCTGACCCAAAGGAAGAGAGAAAATTCTAGTCTGTGACCTAAAATTGACACAATCATGAAACTAAACTGCATGAAATATTCGTAAGGATTACATGTTTAAAAATTGAACACCAAAAAAAGAATTCAGTTCTTCACTTCTCATCATCTCTAGCTAGTGCTCTCAGTTACAGGCAGACATCCTCACAAAAAATCACGAGTCTCCTTCCTCAGACCTAGTCCCGAAATAGGAATTAGTCATGCAATTCCCAAGAACACACAATTGAGAGACAATTTCTGGAATCTAACCTAGTGTCACTCAGTTTATTTAGTTGTCTTGGACTCACTTGGAGTGTGAAATGCAAAGGCCTCTCTACACTAAGTTAGCCGCACGAGTGTCATCCAAAACCCAACACGGGGACAATAATCCTTCCTTATCAAAGTGGTGTCCCAGCGCTCGTCACCTATCATGTTGGGTCTGAGTTGTCTTTCACTTAAAAAAATGTTCCCTCCCAATTTCGATACTAAATTATGAATTGGTTGGTGCCATTTTAGCAAATCTTACCTGTCATTGTGTAAGCAAACTGGGATGACAACTCACTACCTTTTCTAAACACATTTGCATATATATGCAGAGCAGTTTAGCCCAAGTTCTGCCTTTGGAAATAAGTGCACAAATCCAATGAAGCAAAAAGAGTCTCGTGCTTGTTCGCGGGAAGGAATAGTTTGGAAAGAACAGTAACAGCACAGTGACAAGTTAAATTGAAAACTTAGTGGGGCACCGATGATGCGGAGAGCCGGTCACTCTTCAGGCCTCCGCCAGCTGAGCAGGGTAGAAGTGCGGACAGCAGCGCCTTTCCTCGGAAGCAGACATGCTTAGTTCTTGCTCCTAATCGTCTGACAGCCTGGTGATACCTATTTACTTATTCTATCTTCTTGATTGATAGCGTAGTTCTTTCCATGACTTTCTACAAAGTCCTGGAGCTGTTGTGGTAACTTCTTGGTTTTGTGGCTGATTTCCCCCAAACCCCAGTAATTGGGAGGACATCACTAATAAACCACAAAAGTAAAATCGCATATGATATGTGTTCCTCCCTTCCTATCTCTTCTTATTCTATGGGATAGACTTTGAAGTATGTCACCCTTGTGACAATAGGGACAATACTGGTATTGCCACCATCATTTAAATAACAGAACCAATAGCCCATGCAAAGTTTTTATTTTTTTTAATGCGTATTTATTTTTGAGGGAGACAGAGCATGAGCAGGGGAGGGACCGAGAGAGAGAGGGAGACACAGAATCCGAAGCAGGCTCCAGGCTCCGAGCTGTCAGCACAGAGCCCAATGCGGGGCTCGAACCCACAAACCGTGAGACCATGAGCTGAGTCGAAGGCGGACACTCATCTGACTGAGCCACCCGGGTGTCCCAATACAGAGCTGATTAGTCCTCATTTTTCATGAACTTACTATTTTCTTAGTAGACTGGTCCTGGAAATGTTTCTGCATATATTTATTTATCTGCCGCATAGCAAAGTTTAAATCCAAGGAGTTTTCCAATCTGGAATTTTAGTTTAGTTTCAAAAAAGAAATACAGTAAGTATGTGCTATGTTGAAAGGTTTTTTTTTTACTTAATTAAAAAAAAAAAAAAACCTGCAAAAAATGAAAAGGACTTTATTCTTAGGATCTCTACTACTTGTTTGGCGAAAAACCTAGTTGCCAGCCGTGAAAACCCTTTTGCTAAAAACAGAAGTATAGACATATTTTTTAATGGCCCAGTTAGCAGGACTCCAGTGTCGTCACAATGACGTTCATTTAATGAAGCCTGAGGAGCAAGGCTCACCTCGGTCGGTGTAGATACGGGTGTGAGGTGTGCGAGACCGCGAGTCTTGTCTGCAGACCACAGATGGTCCTGTTGGCCTCCTGCCCATCCCGTGCGAGGGGCGGGCCCGCCAGTCCACGCATCGCTCCCACTTCTCTGCCCAACCCGCTCCCCTTGCAGGAGCCAGGATCTGGGTGGAAGCCAAGTGCACCACAGGCCCTCTGGCCTGTGAGGAGAGGACAGACCCGCGAGGACAGGACGGAGCAAACCACAGCCTCAGGAACAACGAAGGCGTGTTTTTCGGAGTCCTTCACAAGGACCCCTCAAGTCCACCTCTTCCTCGTTTCTGGTTTTTTGGATCCAGAATAGGACCTATATTTTGATTGGCGTAAAACAATTCTTTTAGACATTATATTATAAAATAATACACATTTCTAAAATAATCACGGAGGTTTTTGGGTTTGTTTTTACTGATTACTAAAGTATCACTTATTGTAGAAAGTTTGGGGTGGGTGGGCATGCAGAGAAAGTAAAATGCAATCCCAGTTAACCCTAATCCCTACATCCAGAGAGAGAGCTCTTCGTTGTGTTTTTTCTAATATTTTCTCTTCATTTCTCTCTGTAAATATATATATTTTATTCTTAAAGTCATAGCGAATATACGAATTTCTTTTTTCACTTAACATTATGCTATAATTATTTTTCCTTGTTATTAAGAACTTTTAATGGTTGTAAAGCATTCAGTCACATGCCTTATTGGTGCTTATGAATAAATACCACCATCACCTCGGGAGCTGTGTCAAAATGTAGACGCGCTGCGCCCCCCCCCCCGCCCCAAGTCAGAGGAATCTCATCCTGCAGTGTCAGGCCCGATCGTCTGTATTTGTAATAGTGGTTCTATCCCCAGATCGAGCTTGAGAATCACTGTGATGCCCCCACATCTACTTAATTCTCCCCTCCTCCTGTGCACGTAAAATGCTTTCCTTGTTTTGCTACAGAAATACACTATGAGATTTATTCAGCATCGTTAATTAGCTTATTAGAATCGAGTCCTCAAAGGATCATTATTATTAACCCGTAACATTAATATTGATCCATTAATGTTATTATCAACATTTTCAATAATTTCCAAGAACCGGGATTGTTTTTAAGCTTGTGCTGTATAAGGCCATCTTATTTCCCTCTCAGTTTTTAATTCTGTCATCAGTGGATGAGGACACACCTCTTCCAAAATCCTTGACTGTACTCAGTGTCGTCTTTCCTTGCCTCCTCCCTGACATGAGTGGCAAAGAACTGAATTCGCAAAGAATTGTCTGAATTCCCATCAGCCTAATCCCAAATTAAGTTGGATTATTTTTGTATGATTTGTGTGTCTTTCTGCACAAATCATCTACCAATGTCCTTGGCTGATTTTAAGGGGATTTTCTTACCTGTTTACACAATTTCTTATGGATTTACATAATTTTTCATTTTTTTTGAAGTATGTTAAGATTTATGGCGACTATGAAAACTGTTTCCTAGCTTCATTCAGGAAAATATTCTGGACATTCGAACACCCGATATTTAAATTTATAGAAAGTTTAGGGTCCCCTGGTGGCTCAGTCGATGGAGTGGGTGATTCTGATCTCAGAGTTGGGAGTTCAAGCCCCACACTGGGTGTAGAGATTACTTAAAAATAAAATTTTTAAACAGAGAGTTTAGTACGAAGCAAGCATTCCAGCTAAGGGAGCACAAGCCTAGAGGTGATGAGACTTTCTCATGCGTGCGTCGCTAATAGATCCTTTCCTATAGGGATAAAAAAGCACCAGCAAAAGTCCACAAGAGGTTAGACAAACTGTCCGTCCATCACGGACCTCATCACCAACAAGGATGTGATGGGGAATGGAACCGAGTTTGTTTTAACCAGATTAAATTTAATGTTGCCAATTATTCTGCACACTGTGTGTGCTTAAATGGCCTGTGTACCGATACCGACTACGTCCCGGGCGTACCTGACAGTCCTTTATGATAGTGTTTTTATATCCGGGAAATCAACCTTTCCTGAACTTAAGCTTTCAAAATTTTCTTACTAGGTAAATATTTTGTCAGATGTCAATTTTAAAACCTCACTGAAAGAAAAATTTTAAGAAAATACGGTCCAGAAGTGAATATAATGAGTAAGGCATAAATTAAGCCTGAAAGCATATCCAAACCTGTAGAGTTTAATGATAGTTGGTTTATGGGAGGTGGAGGGCAAGAGATCTATGTCTTAGTCTCAGTTAAGCCTGCGTTTAGCAGGAGAATCTCACTTTGCACTAGGCGAGCTTCCCCGGTAGTCCTGAACGGGAGGAGTTTGGGTCTGTCTGTTCCTGCGGTAAAGCTGTCGTTTGTGGTGTTTCACCGAGAGTCTCCATAACAGAAGTGGGTCCCAGGTGCCGGGATGATGAGCGCTGGGTTTTCCTAAGCTCCAGCCCAACTGAAGGAAATTTCAGGAGTAAAACCCTCGGGAACTTTTCCTGAGGTCCTGGAGTTTGGCTAGGTGAGCCATCGTCCTGCACCACCGCATCGAGTCCCCTATCATCCCACCGTTAGCAAAAAGGCTCTTTGGAGAAGGGTTTTTCTCATGTAGAATTCCCCTAAGGGACAAAAGTCAAGGCCAGAAGCCAGTTACTTGAGTCCTACTCCAGTCTGTAAACAGGTCATGGCAGCACCCCCGGGCTGTCGGTTGTGGTTTACACATCCAGCAAGAGCGCGGTCCTCACTCTTTCCTCTTCCCCTCGCATTTTTAGATGGAAACTGTCCATTCCAGTGACTTTATGTGTAACAGCTGCATTTCACAGAATAAAAGGAAGAATTAGTGTAGGGAATAGATAGCCCACAACACTTTGCGTCTCTCTCTTACCTTCTCGGCAGACGCCTGTCGTAGCTTCTCTGAGGTATAATCAGAACAAGAATATCCTTTATCACTAATATATGTTTCTGACATTGATTTTGAAATCTATGCCCGAAATGTATGCAGGCGGTTGCAAAGCAACCGTGAGTCGCGCTGCAGCGAAGATCTGCCTTCTCGGTGGCTCGTTCGCCCCACCGCTTAGGACTTCCGTAAGCTTGCTTACACTTACTCCTCCGGGGAGTGAAGTCATTTAATGTATTTTTTAAGTCCTTTGATAATTCTCATTATTAATAACACGTAAAGGCAGTGTGTTCCATGAATTAGGTAGGACGGATGTTCAGACTCCGGTCCTGACATACGTGGTTTATGCTGCGGTTTAAATGACAGTCTCAGGAGGCTGCGAGACCTAGCTGCCTAGACGAAGAAATCGCATCTGTAGTCAGACACTTGTAGACAACAGGCAGTTCAAACATGCACAGAAATCTTGAATACCCAAAGACTTCTTTCTGAATATCAATTATAAGTTCCCTTCTCTGCATCATGAAAGAAAAATAAATTTACATATCATAGTAGCAAGCAGACTTCGTCAGGGGACCACGTGTTTCCGGAAGGAAAACGTGGACCAGCGGTGAACCCGGCAGCGACTTACCTACTGGTCGCATGTATTATATTGACCCAGCACGGTGCACACGCGCAGACCGCAGTGTGAAGCTAGACTGGTTTTACATGGCCTGTTCGATGGTATTAGAAGGACAATGTGGTACAATAATTGTGTAGAAAACTTGATTCCAAACGGTTTTCTCAACGTGAAGCTTTTTTTCCTTATCCATTCCTTTATTTTGCTTTTTGTTTTCTCCTGTGCTGTGGAATTGTCTTTGGATATGGCTGATATAACCCTGTTAAATAACCCTCTCATGAAATGACTTCGATTTTATCAAAGGAATGGTCTGAACCAACATAGAAAATTATGGGGATACCACTTCATTAAAACAAATATAATAGGAATGTTTAAGATTAAAATAAAGTGGATGATAAAAATAATTTTCTCCAAGACAAAAAATTTTAGTAGTTCAATTTAAATCATTGGAAGACCAGTTTAATTTGTTGTGGACATAAAATAAATTAGAATGACTGTCTCCCTAAAACATTTTTTTTAATAGGTCTCTCTTCACTGAATACTCCCTCGTTCTTAAACTTCAGTCTGGTCTATTTGGTGATTAAACTGCCGCCTGACAGTGTGCACTTGAGGAAGCGTGTTAATTCTTTCACACGGCCAGTGTGGCCCTTACTGGGGATCGTGGGAACAGCACATTGTGTAACCCGCATTTTGTAAGTGGCAGTCCGTCTCTCAAGAAGAGCTAGTTACCCTCAACGTGTACGGTTGACTCCCGGGAACTGTTTCTTCTCCAAATGGATCAGACTGTCACAACCCTGGAAAATGAACCTTGTTTACGTGACATGTTATAAGCCCTTTTCAGAAAATAAACACTTCAATAGGCTTAGAGTGGCGAAATACAGGATACTTGATGCTAGTCAACCAAACGATATATGTCACTTGCAAATCAGTTTTCCAGTGCTGTTCTTTAAAATGCGGTTGTCTTGTCTTATTTATAATTCATTTGGGATTAAGTAATCACCAAAGTCAGCATTCATCAAAGAGCATAACCCGAATTCTCAGTCTATAAAGCCACTCCTTAGCTTTAACAGAAATTGCATTAAATGCTGGGAAAACCTCTTGAAAAAGATAATGGCGCCTTTAAAAACTGTAACTTGAAAGCGAGTAAGAAAACAAATGCCTGGCGGGCCAAAGCCCGGGACACGTCCCTGATCCTTCTCGAGAACCTTCCAGTCCGCTCCCTCGTTCCCCGATAGAGACCCGCGGAGGAGATCGGGGCTCGCGTGTTGGTTTGCCAAGTCCGCAGCACACGCAGCAGACTTCCTGGGGTTTCATTGCCTGATTTCCACGGCAAATTGGCTGTGCGACCCTGTCTCTAAAGAGCATCCGCAGCCTTTGGGAACCAACACAAAATTCCAGTGTAAGATTTTTTCCCGAAGGGCTCCTGCTCCCTTTGTCTTGGTTGTAGCCCAGGTAACACGCAAACGCCAGAGTCTGGGGCCAGGAAACCCGACGAACGCTCCAGCCAGGCTCACACGGACACGAAAGGGAGAATAATTAAGCCGATTTCTTTGTTGTCAGGATCTCGCCTCCCCAAAATCACTGCTGCCATTTTGGTCTGGTGGCGCCGTGACGTTGTCGTTCTGGGGATAGATTTTCATTTTGGTCTCTTTGATCGTTGACCTTCTTAGAGGCAGAGGAATTTAAGACACATTTCTTTCTCAATTACTAGTAAATTCAAGTTTATTGCTGTTTGGCAAAAGGAAAAACAAAAAACAAAAAACTCCCGTCTCTGATGGGACATTTGATGACAGTCTCAGTTATCTGACAAGAAATGAACTCCGAGATTGAAGAGCACGTGTTTGGTCCCCTCTGAAATTAGTCACCATCGCCCTTGGTTTGGACTCCGGAGGAAGGGTGGGGGGGGGGGGGTGCAGACGGCAACATGAGAGGTTTATTTAGCGTCCGGGAGAAGCTTATGAAAGAGCTTAAGTCCTCATTCCTGCTAACCTCTTCACAGCTGTGCAGTTTCTTACAAAATATGTTTTATCGTTTCAAGAAATGCTGTTAACCTGGCAGTTTTAAAACTGAATGAACAAGGCCTGTTGGACAAATTGAAAAACAAATGGTGGTACGACAAAGGAGAGTGTGGCAGCGGGGGCGGTGACTCCAAGGTCAGCCTCAATGGCACCACAAGCGGGTAAACAGTATGTGCGGTAACAGGTGCATCTGCTGGGAGACCAGACCGGGTGTGGGCCTCCGGACGCCCCCGACATGGCGAGTCTCGTCCTTCGCAACCGAAGTATGCAATTACTGTCAAAGCAAAAATATTTGCCACCGGGACCAGTGTGGGGACACGCGCACCGGCCTGCCCGACGTGGCGGCCGTGCGTCTCTGGCTGGGGGGGGGGGGGCGACGCCCTAGTCCTGCGCCCCTCGTCGTGCAGAGCAGGGAGGGAGCCACGTTTCTGAAAGAGTGACTGAGGGAAGCGAGCAGGGCGAACGCAGAGGGAAAGCCTGGGCTTCCTCGTGGGTGACAGCAGCAGCTCGGCCCGCAGAGTACTTCCCGGGGGTCAGTCTCCACCCAGAACCCACAAGAGACGTAAAAACCCGAGGACAGTCATGTGAGGGAGACGTTTTTGCCTCCCATCCGTAGATCAAATTAGACGATGATCGGGCTACACCAGCAGGCCCCGCTCCGCTGTCTTCACTGCGTCCGTGTCGTAGCTCCAGCCCTCTTTCCTGAGTGGGGTCTGGAGGGAAAGGGAGGCGTGCCAGGAGCAGAAACTCTCAGCTCACGTCCCAGAACCCTTCTTCCTGTGTATCGACGTAAACAGTCCAGAGGTGGGAATATTCTGACCGAAGTTTCTCTTCTTGTGTACTTGGAACCGGCACGTCAGAATCTCGAAAATGTTCAAGTGTGCGCTCTGGCCTGTCTTTTAAAATCTAGAGAATTTCCCAAAACGGGAAATCTTGCTCGTCTTCAGTTTCTCCATTAGGATATAAATTCCCTCGCTTGGCCACCCGACCCGTTGGGTGGCTTGTTGGGGTGGCTGCTGACCTCATTCTTGCCGGTGCCCTAACGTCCCCCCCTTTCCCGGTCCATCTCCTCACCAGCCCTGTAGCAGGAAGGGCAGGATCAACTTTGTCTAGTAAATGTTCGGCCAGAGAGAGGCATGACGAAGGGGCGACGGAGTCCTCTGGGCCCAACCCTGGTCACCCGTTTCCTGGTCCTGGCAGAGTCCTGGAGAGAAAGAGCAGGGGGGAGCGAGAATCCTGGGGGGCCCTCTGACGCAGGGGCCCTGCAGGATCCCTCCCGGCGAGGCACCAGCCGTAAGTTTACGCAAGAAACATCGACTCTCTTTATCTTGGGGCCCAACTCGACAGCTTCCATAAAAACCTAAGTAAATAAATAAATACATGCCGAGAAAAGTGTTTAAATTTGCATTAATCTATTTTTCCAAGCAGATTGGAAATCTAAGAAAATGTGCTCTCATAGCACCTCCCCAAAAATAAGCAAAGATATTCTAGTCCCTCAGAAAAATTTTGCTCCCAAACGTTTATTTTTAACACCGGTAGAAGTATCGCCCTGCTTAATAAATAAAGCTTTCTACAAAAGTGAATAAGAAAGTCATATTTTAGCGTCCATGCAAAAGTCTTTCCAGAGAAAAAGCAGCAGAAACGTGTGCACGGTGGAAAAATCTCTTCGGTGAAAGTTACATTCGTTTATTTAAATGAGAGTTTGGAGAACTCGGCCGGATTTTAATGTGTGCATCCCACGGACTGGTATGTAATGGACACTGAGTAAATGTTGTCAAAAACTATTGTAAATCTAACCTTGCAGTTCTCAAAAATCCAACGGTTGTCCCCACCGGTCCGCAGTACTCCCCTGTCCGCAAGCATGACCTGCAAAATGATGCTCTAAAACGGTACTTCCCGTCTTAACAAAGTGCTATGAAAATTAACATAAAATCTTCCCCAAATCCTGTCACGGGACGTTGTCTTTTCCCTCCGGAATTCTGTTCTCACACTGAAAACCTTCCTGGCCGGCTGGGTTCCAATGTGCCGTTTATGGCCGAGCCAGTGGGTGGTGACGGTCCGAGTGTCATAACGCCCTGCTCTGAGTTCGAGACCTACGGTGGCATTTTAAAGGCCCCGGCCTGACTGAGGCCAAAGCAGATCGCCAGGAGGCAGTCGCTTTTTCGTTTTTGTTTTGTACCTTCTACAGGTGACCGGTTTCCTTGTCATGGTCGCCTGCCCGCCCCTCCCGCGTGGCCCGATCTTCCCAGAGGAGGTGAGATCAGGAGGACGGCCCGGCGGCGGTGGCGCCGGTTCCGAAGCCTGGGCTGCGCGCCGCGCCAGTGCAGAAGAGACGGCTGCACGAGGACCCTTCCAGAAGGAGGAAACGTGGCCTCGAGGGGGCGCCGCACAGTGTCTGAAGCCCAGCGCTCTGATTTTCGCAGACAGACTGGCGGCGGGAGAAAGCCCGGTTTTCCAGCAGAGGCCCCCCTCCCCATGAACAGGTCCCTGGGAGGAGTCAGTGCCCCCCCTGTCATCTGCAGCATTGTCACACGGAGCCTTCCATCCGGGAGCAAGTCACTAACCTCTGCTCTCCCCGGGCCGTGTGCAGGGCTCTGGGGGACAGAGAATCAGCACCGGCTTTTCTCTCGGGGAACTCAGGACTTCAGGGAACCGACACCCAGACCACTGAGAGTCGCGGTGACACCTTGTAGTCCCACCCCACGGCCGCGGAGTCATTAGCAGGCCCGCCCTCCCGACGGCCGTCCCCGGAGCGTGAAGTCCTGACCCCACAGCCTCAACCCAGAGGCTTCACACCGCAAGGTCAAAATAAGAAAGGAAATAAGAAAAAACGTTCTGCATCTCAAAAAAAATATGCAAGTAGGAAGGCACGATACGGAGGGTGCGAGTGTGTCTGAAATTTCCTTCTCACCGCGGTGTGCTCTTTTTCATGATCATGAGAAATTCATCCTTAGTCTTGAGAATAAGATAACGGAAGTTTCCTAATTAACAATGAACCATTTAAAAATACCATCGCAGCGTCTAAAACTCATTTTCCTCTTCGGTTCATCCGATCGGGTTTGTCGGAGCGCAAACCACACAGAGAATTTCACTCCAGGTTTCAGGGAAGTCACTTAACCCTGGCTCTAGGCGAAAATTTTGGCAATGCCTGTCACCCTTCCTGATCTATGAAGTCATTAATTTGTTTTATACTTTATTCTCCTCTGTGTATATAGAAATTGGCACACATGGATGTAGACATTCCTTTAAAAATTGTCTTGTGAACGTGATTACCAAACGATGTCTTCTTTAGGAGTTGGGTTCGATCCCCCAGTACCCATGTTTAATTCGACACGTTGAACACTGGGGCCCATTCCTGACTCTAAAGTGTGTCATAAATGGTGTTCTCCCCCTGACCATAGCTGTAGAGACCGTTGCAACAGCAAAATTACTACTAGAAATATAAATTCATACGCAGGAAAAAAAAGTCGTGGCCAACAGAAACCAGGGATCTCCCAGTCATGCCTGCGGCGGTCAGTGTCTGAGATTCCACCCGCCGACCATTAGGTTTGGCTCATAAGAAATACCTGAAGTTCACGATTCCAGTCCACTCATACTCCGCACGACCAGCTCGTGGAGCGAAGAGCGCAAGGAATAAAACGGCAAGGCGGAACTCGAAGGGGGAACGAGAAAGCAGCACCTCCAGGACGTCCCTTCTAGAAGACCCTGGAAGGACACTCTGCTTTTGCGTTCCTTCCCTTTGCAACATGAAGTCCTTCTCTTCCCAGAGAACCCCGTTCCCGAAGTGTGGCATAGCCTCCTGTGATAGACCTGTGCAGTGTGAAAACAGCCTCGGCGAGCAGCCCAGGACCTCAAAACCCTTAGGGTATCAGCTAGGTGACAAAGCTTGCTCTGGATTCAAAATAATTTAAATATGGCAACTCTACAGCACCCACCCTGAGTCCGATACCCCGGGAAATACTGTCTTACAAAGATGAACGAGATGCGGTTTCTGAAGTTCACGGCTCATCAGCCAGCCGGGGGCGGGGTTTTGTAATCATCACAAATGGGGGAGGGAGGGTATACATAGTGAGACCTAGACTGAGGCCGAATTAACCAAGGACCCCAGCTTACCAAAATCTTCTTCCGCCCCAGCCCCAAACTCAGCCTTTAGAGGAAGGTGTTAAATCACCTCCCCCGGCGAAGGATTTTAATCCTAAACACGATGTAACTTTCTACAGAAGTGGCAAATGCACATTATTTCTTAAATGGAACCAGGAACCTTGTTAAGATGTGACGACATTGATACAAAAATGAAATCGTATTCAAAAAACAGGTAAAAAGAAAAACATATTTTAGAAACTTTTTTCAGAACATTAGCAAAAATAGTTTGAGCTTAACTGTTAATCAGAAAACTCATTTAACCAGAAACTGTTCTGTTGTTCATGTTTTCAGTTGAGCAAGCTATGAAGTCACCCGATTCAGCTGCTTCCTAGTGTGACTAGATGATTTGATCTCTCTGTGCCTTGGTTTCCTCATTTGTAAAATGCAGGCGATCATACTATCGAAACACGTAAAATCCTTCTGACAGTTCCTGGTACCTCGTGAGGGTTCCATCAGGGGCAGCCAGCATCGCCACCACCATGATCGGTGCATGGCCCCGAGCGCATGCAGGTTTAAGGAATTCATCCCCCAGTAACCAAATAAACGCAGGCCATGCCTCTCCAAACGCACTCAGTATGTCCTAGAAGAAGTGAGGCGTTAGAGGAGACAGGAGCCCGACAAAATGATCGTGGCAGCCTTGGCAATGTCCAGAGAAACTCGACGAGTCTCTCTCTCTGAATGTTTGTAAAAGCAAAGAGAAACAGAAACCCACCACGCACGGAAGCAGTGACGACAGAAGGTGTAAGGAGTTCCCTGTCCCCGGAAGTCTCCTCATTACACACACACAGAGGCATTAACGCGGCAGCGAAACCCGGGGCGACTCTTAGATTCCTCGGAGCCTTGATCCTGAGCGAGGCCCGGCCTGTTCCCCCCGAGACTCCTTCGGTGACATTTAGTACGGAAGGACTCAGATAGGGCACAGAAGGAGAGTGGGGTTTGATAGGACCGGAGTTTGTTCTTAAGAGTCTTGGTGACCCCGACCTGCCGCCTGTCGGTTGGTCATGCCCTGTTCGCGGAGTGCAGGCGGAAGTCCACTTCGTATTTACGGCGTATCCATGCGGTGGACTCGGACGGACGAAAGCGCCCCTGGAGGTAGGACTGAGGTTCAGGGCTGCAGCGCGGGAGGAAGGCAGGTGCCAGCCCGGCTCGGCTTCGGCGACGTGCGCACCTGACTTCGCAGGTGCTGACCAGCGCGGTTCAGGTCGGGGACAGGACGGACGGCACAGGCCGACTCTGTAGCGCAGTCAGGTCCCGCCAGCCGGATGGCGGCGTGCTGAGCCACGAGACTGGGCCGCCCAGCTTCTCTTCCCGGCCCCCCCGGGAGCCTGCCGCCACCGCCACGCGTTTCCATCGGGGTTCGGGGAGGGGGCCGGGGCAGAGCCTTGGGAAGAGCGGCGCTGCCGAGCGCGCCGAGCCAGGCCAATAGTTTTGGGTTCACAGTAATCGCATACGCTTTCTTTCCAGATCCTCCCTAGCAGTATGTGCCTGTTACCGAAAGCGATGGAGCGGGGCCCCGGTGCTGCGTCGGGGGCGGACGCCGGCCCCCCGGCAACCCCCCAGCGCCCGCCGCGGCCCCCGCTCCGTCACTTTGCCGTGCGGTTCTGATGTAGTTTGCCTTGAATAACATAAAATAACATGTATGATGTTATTTATGTTATTTTCCACGTGAAGAACTCCTGTAAACCTTGCCGTTTTGAAACTCAGTGAGGCAGGCGTCTTAGACAAGCTGAAAAACAGATGGTGGTACGATAAAGGTGAATGTGGCGCCAAGGACTCCGGAAGCAAGGTCAGTCCTGCCGCTGGGCCTCCCTCGGGTCACACGGCGCTAAACGGGAGCGCTTGGCAACCGTCGCACGGCCCGCCCCGGCCTCGGCCGGCCTCCCCGGAGGCCCGGGCCCCGCTGCCCAGCCTCGTGTCACCGCGCCCAGCACTCAGAGGCCTGCCGGCGGCGCCCGCTTCCCGGGCCCGGATAGAGCAGTGCTTTCTGCCGAGGGCCGGGTTTGCTTCCGGACGCAAACCCCGTGAAGTCCGTGAATGATCTGGGGCACCCCTGTGTTCTCCGAACAGGAGACGGGACACTGCCAGGCAGTCGCCCCGAGAACGATTGGAAACCCTCCACCTCCCTCCCTCTGACGGCCGGCCTTTGACGCTGTGTTGCCAAGCATTCCACTTTAGTTGGAAGAGGCCCTCTTACAGTTTTGTGCTGACAGATGAGCGGTGGTGAACTGTCCGACCGGGAGTCTATCCAAACAATCTTAATAAGTTGCTGTTTGTGAATGACATCCTCCAGTTAAGATCGATTATTCGTGAATTCTTTTTGTGCAGGTGCAGGAAGTCCGTAGGCCCGATTCGGCAGAGTAGGAATGAGGATAGTGTTACGTTCTAAAGAAAACGTTTCGTTCTAAAGGGACAGCGTGACCACTTATCAGGGCATCTAATGACCTGCACAAATTAATAGACTAATAAATGTGGAATAACAGTGCCCGAAAGCCATAATGGGAGATTCTCGAAATCTTTTTCAATTTTTTTATCTTCTTTTACAAAAAAAAAAAAAAAAGGTAGTTATTCTAAGACATGAAGCAAGTAAATCGCTTAAACAGGAGAGCCTTCACTAAGTTCAGAAAGAGACAAAGTCATGTTAATTGATCCCTCTTCCAGGGCTTATCCCTACGTTTTTATCACTTTTTTCTTAACTTTGAACCAGAGTGGAATGAGACAAGCTTCGCCAAATAGTGAAATCGTTCTCCCAACTCCTCACGGAAAGTCAGAGACGCATAAATACTTACCGAGCGATTATTTTAAAAATGAAGTTACCCTAAAGTTTTGGCCCAATCAGCTGATATCACGGCTAACTGGGCCGTGTACCTAGTACACCTTTTGACTTAAATACCCCCCTAATAAAGCTATCGAAGGGGCTGAATCATATCTCGCACAAAACATACCGTTGGGAGATAACAGCCACCGGGCCTTGTGCGTGTAGTCTGCCCAAAATACTTCCTCAAATGAGGTGACATAATAGACGTTTTTACAATTTATGAAAAAGTTCTGAATTCTTATTACGATTTTAGTATCTTCCAATCATATGCTTGACCAGCTCCCAATTTCTTAGGAGATAATATGTGTACGAAGGCTCTGGAGAATAGTACGTCTAAAGGATTAACCGATTACGTATTTTTAAGCAGGAGTGCAGTCTTATTTTTCAGACAGTAAAAATAGTCCTCAATTTGTCCATACAAAAATAATTTATGTCGCAAGTAGCCATGGTAATTCTTGTGTTTTTTAAAGTGATTTTTTAAAAGCTACCTAAGTGTGATGCACATATAATTATTCCTAAGGCGTATGTAATATTTAAAATTTCCCATGCACACGTGACCGCAAGAACAACTAAGGACCTAGTATATCTGGTAGAGTGACGATGAGAAAATGTGAAGCTGCTAGCCTAAAGAACCTTAGTTCCTTAAGTAGGAACCCTGAAGTGAGATTTATTCCAGGGAAATGTCAAACATTCACAGTATGCGTAATGGCAGGGAAACCGGAAGGCATCGCCCTCCCGTGTAATTGGGTTTTAAACATGCCATTTTCAAACCTAATAACAAGCCCACTTCTGCCGCACTATGTAAATACATAAACACTTTTCTCCGGCTAAGTGGGGGTGGTTTTCCCTGCATATTTAGTCATGATAAAATGTCACAAATTTTATTGACTGTAATTACACACAATTTTATCGGCAGTTATTGTCATAATTTCACTCCTCCTGAGAGCCGTAAGCTTCATGCTTAAATCCGTCAACTTGTACACATCAGCGATTTATACACATACATCATTTCAGGTTCGCTTAGGCACTTGCTTTAATGAGCTGTTTGGATTTCATGTGCTGTTTTGCCTTCCGGTGTGACCTTTCCACGGGTAACTGAAACGCCTTTGTCCCCCTCCCCCCAGGACAAGACGAGCGCCTTGAGCCTGAGCAACGTGGCAGGCGTCTTCTACATTCTGGTCGGCGGCTTGGGCCTGGCGATGCTGGTGGCTCTGGTAGAGTTCTGTTACAAGTCCAGGGCAGAAGCGAAGAGAATGAAGGTGGCAAAGAGTGCACAGACTTTTAACCCAACTTCCTCGCAGAATACCCAGAATTTAGCAACCTATAGAGAAGGTTACAACGTATATGGAACCGAAAGTATTAAAATTTAGGGGTAGGACTTAGGGCTGACGACAGCGAGTGCGTGCTGCATCTTGTAACCGCAGTGTTGTGACCTGTCTGTCCGGTGGCGATATTGCATGCTTCCGATTAGAGCTTTAGATTTTTGAAAACTTCAGTGCAAAGTGGTTCGGTTTTCTGTGGCTGCAGACGCACCGTGCAAAGCTGTATGTGCCAATAGATATCTGCATTGAAAGGGTCAGACAGACAAAAACGAACCTCCAGGATTGCTCTGCAAAAAAAACGGTCTCAGCAGTCTCTCCTCCCCCAAATTTGGGAGAAAATGGAAATCAGCTCTGGGTTTTACTGTGGAACAATCCCCATGTTAGGAGCATTGCTAACGAAAGAAGCATAAAAGCGTTTCAGGCGATCAAAGCTCAGACAGCTGCCTGTTTCGATAGGATTATGTAGGTTTTTTAGAAATGACTCCAAACACATAGTCCGTGCTCAAAAAATCTTAGCTCCTGTTCTGATCTGTTTTGCATTAACCATCGTTCTGTATTTTTTAAGAGTGCCACCCTGCTGTTTGCTCACCTGACAGTACCTTGAGCCCGAGCTTTAGGTAGGAGTGATCGTCAGAACACTGACCACGATTCATATTTTTTAGACAAAATTCAACGTTTATGTTCGTAGTGTCACGAAGATGGACATACATTTCAGGCAGGACAGCCATTGCTCCATCGAAGGTGTCAGCAGTGTGTGTGTTCCCGGGGAGGAGGCAGCAAAAGATACAACTTGCCGTGAATTATTATGGCCTCTTTTTCCTCCCATTTCATTTGCTTTTAAGTAAGCCGGATCAACCCGCTTACGCACATCCTCATTGGGCCACAAGAAAACATTGTAAATGTCCGTGAAATGTAGGAGACGGGGATAATTTTTTAAGAATCTAAGTGTCCACTGCATTTTTCCTCTAATGAGAGAAAGTGGTTTTTTAAAAAAAGGATAAAAATAAAGCATTCGTAGCCATGGTTTTTAAAAAGACTTAATGGGGTTCGGGGTAAATGAAACGATTTGCCCCGAGAAGATTGCAGAGCTTTCATTGTACTTTTTTGTCTTTTCAAAAACTCTATTGTCCACAATTATGCAAATTTTTGATAATTTAAATCATGTCCTAGAATCTCAAAAACAAAACCTGAACCCTTCAGCATGTAGAATATTTACTCTAAAAGTGATCATTCCACCCAGGAACACATATGGCTAAGTCAGAGCCTTTAAGCCCAACAATCTAAAATGACCACGTATAAATCCCTAAGAAACTTGGCCAGTTTGAGCAGCCTCAGTAGTTCACAGCAAGCTGAATAGAAATGACATTTTATGGAAGAAGCAAGAGACATAAGTATAAGAAATAATAATGCTAAAAAGTAAGAATGCTAAGGGGCACCCGGGTGGCTCAGTGGGTTGAGTGTCCAACTTCAGCTCAGGTCATGATCTCACGGTTCGTGAGTTCGAGCCCCATGTCGGGCTCTGTGCTGACAGCTGAGAGCCTGGATTCTGTCTCCCTGTCTCTCTGCGCCCCCCCCCCCCCACTTAAAAATAAATAAACATTTAAAAATATTTTTAAAGCAAACGAAGAATGCTAAGACTTAAAGACAAAATAAGCTGTCAAAGACTTATTAACGATTCCACCCAGTCGCACTCATCTATAGAGAAGGAAAGATTACTTGCATCTGCGTACGGATTCTTCCCCGTTTGGACATGTTCCTTTCCTCACAAAGCCAATCAAGAAAAGAAAGAAAACCAAAATAGATTTTACAGCAAAAGCCTTCTGGAAAAAAAAAAAACCCTCCCAAAAATCACAATGTTTTTATTAATTGTATTTCTTCTTCAAAAAAAATGAAAACAAAACTAAACCAGTAGATTTTTTAAAATATTTATTTCTTAATATTAAATGTTAAGAAAGGGAATCTGAGGAATCAAATTCAAACTCTGGTCCTGGTGTACTAGAGTTTAGTGATAAGTAGTTTCTATAGAGATGGCATCCTGCCCTCTGATTTTGAAGATAATCGTGGGGACTATTTGCTAAAGAACTATGATAATGACCCTGGTTTTTATCATTGATAAGCCATTAGTAAATAATAGTTTGACTTGATCGGGGCATCTGATCCCTAAACCTTTACATTACGCTGCTGTCTACTCCCATGATTAATTTCACTATGTCACATACAATTATTCTAACATTTAAGTTCCAGGGAAGAATCAATCTAGGGATGGAATTCCTAAAGAATTAGGTAAACTGAAATTCGCCAGAGGGAATTAAGACATAGAAGTTATGAGACATAAATAATGAGCCATAACAAGCTGAGGGAACATCCCAATTTACCTTGTTTTCCTCTGGACTTAACGTTAAACTTCAGCCACAGCAGAAAACGGAAAGACAAGGAATGAGCCGTCCTTAGGTTTACATAGTGACACTGCCTGTTTGTCCTCTGCGTGATTTCGTTACCTGCTACTCACTCACTGTGACAGGGAGCAGGGATTTCGTGAGGATTTCAGAGACCTCAGGCTGCGAGGTTCCCCGACAAGGACGGTTCTTGAGGAATTAGAACACACCCCCTTTCCGTGCGCCCGCCCCCCTTGAAGCACTCAGCTTCTTAAAATGTGAATTAGCTTCCAGAAGACGCTAATACAGGAGGACCGTTTTGTCACTGATCGCGCTGTTCTGGGTCCTGTGTGCCCCTGGTGCGAGTGAATGAAGGGGTCTGGGTAGGTCTGCGTTCCCGAGCCAGGAAGCCATGGCACCGACAGTCCACAGACAGTTTGCCTAGACGGCTCCTCCCAGCGCTGAGGATAATGGCCGCACCAGAAAGGCAGTTTCCACCCAGGGCAGGAGGTTCGAATACCCACGTCCGGCCTACGGGAGAGACCTGGGCTCTAGAGGGCCACCAGGCGAAAGCTGTGGCCTGCCAGACATGCCAAACCAAACCTGGTTTCACGATTTCAAAATTAGTTCCGAGGCGGGTAGGACCACAAACCGGAGACCGATTTATTGTCGGCGTAGTGAGCTCTCCTTTCCTGGCATGCGTAGTTCTCCTGTGACCCAAGAGAATATTGGAAAAAATGCAGATGTCTAATTATCGGTATCTTGGTGTTTGTTGTGTCTCGCGGTGCCGAAGGGACGGAAGCGTTGTAACAGCGCACGCTCTTTCTGTTTCCTTTCCATGCCCCCAGCTGACCTTTTCTGAAGCCATAAGAAACAAGGCGCGACTGTCCATCACGGGGAGCGTGGGTGAGAACGGCCGCGTTTTGA
Organism: Paguma larvata; assembly: GCA_030068075.1. NCBI lineage: Eukaryota > Metazoa > Chordata > Mammalia > Carnivora > Viverridae > Paguma > Paguma larvata. The sequence goes on from CM057831.1 coordinate 30,951,605, forward strand.
CGCCCGACTGCCCCAAGGCGGTGCACGCGGGAACCACGATTAGACAGAGCTCGGGACTGGCTGTCATTGCATCGGACCTACCGTGAAAACCAAAAACATAATTGAGTGCCTTAATCAAACTGTGCTGGCGACGGACGGGAGCGCGGCGCGCGCGCCGAGCAGGTGCCGCGGACCTGGCCTCGGGCCGGAGCGGGTGGCGCGGCCCGAGGCTCCTGGCGGCCCGGCAGCAACGCGTGCATGAGCTCGGCTCGGAAACCCCAACTCAGATTTTCTATCAGGAAAACTCACAATTTAGGTTTTCTCGGGGAGCGGGGTGGGGGGAGGGGCGCCGGGATGGGCGTATTAACAGCAACAAATCTCACTCGAGTGGACTTACAAACTAATCAGACTTGCGAGGTAGCGCATTCAACTGTGAAGTTCTTGCTCAGAAAGGCCTCCGTCTTCACCGCAAGGGGTCAAGTAGTTAGAGAAGTCCACGAACCTGCTAACCTGTCTCCCGAACACCCGCGTGTTCCGCGGAAGACTCTCCGGCTGAGAAAACGAGTCACTCAACTGTGATGAGATAATAAACACACATGTAAATCCTGTGAAAACAAAAATTTAAAGGAAGTATTTACACTCACTTTGGAGAAAACATACTGAAACATGCTTGCTTTTTAACCGACGTAAGTTCAGTAGAGGACAACACGATTCTTTTTTCTAACCATCTTAGGGAACAATACATTGCAATAATTGATATAAATGCCATCACTGTAATCAAGTCTAGAGACTTTTTTTTACAAATGTCATTGGTCACCTCCTCGTTGCCGTAACACCCTCTTCTCCGCCCCCCCGCCCCCCCCTTCACATGAGTCGGTGTCCTCAGGTCACATTTGTCTCGGTACCGGGAACACGGACAACACAAAAGCAACGTCACGTGAAGTCATCAGTCTGCAACGTAGAAGCGAGAGAGACTACGGGTCCCTCATGTTATCAGTATTATTTATAATCTCATTCTGTGTACAAAATTGTGGTTTTGTACCCAAAAAGAATAAAACAACGGACATTCTTATAATGTCCACAGAGCTTAAGGGTTTTTTTCTTCTCCTTTTAAAAGTTACCTGAGAAATTCTAAGACTACAGAGGAGGGGATTTGTAGAAGTGGAGTGTGGGCCACGCTGGAGCGTCTCCGGAGCCCTTACCATCTCCAGATGATAAGCTGCCCTCTTTGACAGACGATTGCCTTGTAAGCCGTGACATCGTCACAGGCGGAGCGTCTGAATCGGGGAGCGATTGGTTGTCATAAAAGCAACATACCTTGTAATCGTGTGTTGGAACTTGACTTGACTGTACACTCTGCCGCATAAAATAATGTGTCTCTTGGGCTTCTCCTCCCAGCCCCCAGTCCCCTCGTTCCATTTAAAACACTCAAAGGCACTAAGTGGTTTATGGTAGACCGGAAACATGAATTTCTCCTTGTTTTCAACTGGAAATGGTGAAGAAAACTATACCCATGTTTATTTCCAAAACACACCTTCCGTATGGGTGAAATTCACGTGGCTCAAAGGAAGGTTTGGATCATTCGAAGTAATAAGTCGCGTGGTCCAGGTAAACATCCCAGTGCGTGGAGATGTCGGCAGAAAGCACAAGTTAGGACAACTTCGGAAGTGTGGCCTCGAAGGAGGAGTTGAGTTTTCACAGGTGGAGGCGTTAAGAGCTAGGGGTGAGCAGAGGTCTAACACCTTGCGCCTCAGTAAACGGTTGACGGAGTGTACACAGCCAGACGGGCTGGGGGGAGCATAGGGTATGGAATCATGGAAGACCACTTAGGGACAGGTGACGGGTTGAGCACCAGCTTCCACTCCCAAGAGCTCCCTCCCCGTCCAGTCTCCACAAGCAGAGGTCTGAGGACACACTCACACACACCGTTCCCTCAGGAAAACTCCCAGCTCTTACGAGAGCCAGTGAGTCCCTTCATGACCTGGTCTTCCCTTCTCTCTTCCATGACTTCTCTCCCCCTCCCCAACCGCTCCCGCCCACAGACCTCAAAAGCAGCACACCGGACACACAGGACACGGCATTTACTATTTCTTTAAGCTGTCACTTTTCCCCGTCTCTTCACCTGACTAACTTGTCCTCATCCTTCAGTACCAAATCTGCACCTGCCGCAGGAAGCCATCCATGACTGTCCACCCCCCGCTGCCTCTGAGACTGAGTTCGGTGCCCTTTCGGTGTCCTCTCCCCATCACAGCCCTTGCCATATTGCATTGTAACTGCCTGTGTACTTGTCTGTGTAACTTCTAGACTGTAAGCTCCTTGAGGGCAGGGACTGTGTCTATCTTGTCCACAGTTGTATCCCGAGCACCCAGCACAGTGCCTGGCATATTGTAGGTGCTTAATAAATATTTGTTGAATGAATGAATGCATTGAATAGAATTAATTTCACTAAGCGGAAGCAGAAAGACATCTCTCTTCATGGACAGTCCCAAGACTGTGTGTGGAGTAAAGAGCAAGTCAGAAGGAAGGCGGGAGGTTGGCCGATTTCATGACCTTGTCTCTCACTGCAAGGAAGGGATGCAAACAAACAAACAAAAAACAACTAACAACAAGATGATCTGAAGAATTTTCTGATCAGAGAGGGTATTGCATGTACCTAGCCATGAAATAATTTGTTTGCCTAGAGAAATTGTCACAAAGTAATTAAACAACCCAAAACAGGGTTTTGGATTGGTTTTACCCATTCTTCCAAAAATCTTGTGAAGTCTCAGAGTGGACTAATGATGCAAAGTAAAAAGTTGTATTTCTTATAGTTTTGTCTTTGTTTTCTTGCATTTCTATATTAGTAATAGCATTCTATAGTAAAATTTCTATATTTCTTATGGAATAATTTTGCCAAAAACCCAATTTTAAATCTGCCGCCAGTAGAAATCTGGACTCCGGTCTGAGGAAATGCTATAGAGCTAAGTGATGTGATTTTAAAACATCGGTGTTTAAATTAAGTTAAAACCATTTCAGCGAAAGCATTTAGTCCCATAAAGAACTCAATTACGAAGCCAGCCAGCCCACCATCCGCGTGCACGTTGCTGAATACTCAGGCAAAACCAATTTTGCAGCTACATCAGCTGGTTAACTGTACAAAATGACCACCTCTGAAGGCTACGAAGGACCCTCAGGAGAACCACTTGGCTACACTCAATCCGATAGCTACTAATTAAAAACGCCGGCATCCCCTGTTTCAGTGCAGGCTTCAAGCTGCTCCCTGGTCTCCCAACCTGCTGACAGTGAACTCATCCATTTCCCTAAGCCATAGCACGCAGTAGGTGTAAAATATATATTTGTCGATGCATAAGCACATTTATATATTACGTCGGCATCAGTGACAACACGTGCTCTAATAGTTTTCCCAGAAAACAGAATGTTCCAATTTGCAACACCAAGGAATGGGCTCTCACGCACACCCCTAGACGGGGTATCATCCAGACGGTCAGCTGGCTCCGGCGCTTAGCGTTTGTAAGACCAAACGCACGGGGAACCGGGGCTTTGTTTACATATTTTTAATGTTTATTTTTGAGAGAGAGAGAGAGAGAGAGAGAGCACGAATTGTGGAGTGGCAGAGAGAGAGAGAGGGAGACACAGAATCCGAAGCAGGCTCCAGGCTCTGAGCCGTCAGCACAGAGCCGATGCGGGGCTTGAACTCACAGACCGCAATATCATGACTTGAGGGGAAGGCGGACGCTTAACCGACTGAGCCACCCAGGCACCTCTGATTATACATTTTATAAATGGCTAGTCCCAGGAGCCTTGTCGAAATAGAACTGTTCTTTAGGAAGCAATTTTTACAAATCAGGAAGAGCCAAAGGTGAAATTAGGAAATTGTATCTCAAAAAAACAACAGAGAACTTCATTATTTCCCATGAAATAGAATAACTTGTTAATCTTGCTTTGATTTTATTTTCTTTGGAGGAAGAGGCAGGCAGAGGGAAATAAAAGATAAGGCAAAGGAGATGTTAAAAAAGCAGAAAGCTCGGTAAAAGCCAGTAAGATGGCCATGGGTGGTCAAAAGAACTTGGGAGCAAAGGAAACGCTGGACGAATGATTTTCCACTGTCAGGAGGGTTAATGTTCGGTAGATGCCTCTTCCCACGACCTGCATACAAATTTTCCTACGAACCACAGGCTGGCATTTGCGGTCGCATTAAAGGAAGTCGAGGAGAAAATTCTAAGTCCCATGTTTGGGGTCCTGCTAGGTCAGAAATGACCTTAATTAGTGTCTCTTTCCCCCAGAAATGTGCAGAAATCTAGACTGGGACTTGTCCTTCCTCACGGCAGAGACCAAAGTGTCATTCGGTGTTTTCTGGATCTGGAGCAGAGGGTAGGTCTGAGGGGGTCTCTAGGATACGTGCCTAAACATTCTAGGAGACGAGAATACCTAACCCATGGCTTGGGCGAGGGGGTGATGAGGAGGTTTGTATTCCTGTCGTCCTGACCACAACGTGAGCCTGCTCAAGTGGATTGTGAGGATTTCCTCCTCCGAGTCCGTACGTGTGACCAACGCTCATGCAGTTCCTAAGCGCTTAGCACTGGCTGAATCGTGCAGAGTTCATCCTCAGGCTGAATGGGTCCCTGGTGATCAGAGTTCCCACACGGATTGAATGAACCGCCTGGCTACGTAAAGAAAGAAGTTAGGGCCGCCTGGGGGGTCGGCCAGTCGCGCATCCGTGTCTTGATTTGAGCTCAGGTCATGACCCCAGGATGGTGGGACCGAGTCCCGCGTCGGGCTCTGCACTGAATGTGGAACCTGCTTGGGATCCTCTCTCTCTCTCTCTCTCAGTCTGTCTCTCAGTCTGTCTCTGCCCCTCCCCAACACTCTTTCTGTCTCTGTCTCTCGAAAAAGAAAAAAGAAAGAAGGAAAGAAAAAGAAAAGAAAAGAAATGTGTGACGACCCTCGAAAGAAATGGCCTTTGCAGAACCCACCTTCAGCTCCTCGGAGCGAATTCCCCAGTGTGACTGTGAAGGCTCTCAACACGTTGTTTTTTTGTTTTGTTTTTTTGTTTTGTTTTGTTTTGTTAACAAAGAAGCGATCTGGAACAATTGAGGCCATAGCTATCTTCCCTGGAAGGTTTACCTAATCCTCCGGTCACCTGAAACCGGGGCTGGGTCAGACTTGACGAAAGACGAAATCGGCTAGTTCCGCCTGCCGGAGGCTTTCACGGAGCCGTGATTTCCACCAATATTGTTCGTGAATCTAAGCACAGTTAAAATGGTGTCCGGTGTCACCATTCATGTCCCAAGACCACCATCAGGGCCGATGGCTTCTGGACCATGGGGTCCCAGCCTGGCGTGGAAGTCCTTCCTACAGCCTCTCTCTCTCTCGTCCCTCATTCTCTCTCAGTACACTCCCGTGCTCCTCATTCTTCTCCCCGTGCCCATTCCCACTGCCTCCCTCTCTCCCGACCTTGCCATCGCTGTCCCTGGTGCCCTCAGCACACAGTCAGGACACCCCCAGCCTCCCCAGCACCCCCCCCCACCCAGAGCACTGTCCAAGGCCCTGATACCATCACTCCACATACCGAAACCTAGAAGGAAAAGGCATGTCCTTCCTTACGGTGACCCCTCCTCTGTGAGGTCTAGGTCACCTAACCGCGCTGTCCAATGGATCACCCACTTGTCCACTGCGTCTGCTGAATCCTCTGTCGTTGCTTCCCATTCCTCAAGGATTATGGCATTTGGCTCCTTCTGCCACGGAGCCCCTACTGCTGTTATCATCTTGAGTGACTTCACGTCAAGGGGAGATGCTTCATCTGAGCCCTCCCCCTGTGGTCGCTTGACCTCCCATCGGTCTTTGCCTGTGTGATTGAAGTCGCCCGCACCAGCGGACACGTAGGTGACCCTGTGATCGTTCACCTGCTCATCTTACTCCACGTGACGACTCTCTCCTCTCCTTCCTTTCATACCCTGGTCACTGGAGGGAGCGACCTTTCCTCCTCTCTTTTACTCCTCTCTTTGGCCTCATCCCTTTTCAAAATGTCCATCCCAAGGTCACCAATAAACATCTCGTGGCCATTTTAGCTGAGCGTTTTCAATATGGAACTAACCCGACTGATGTCTTTATTCTCTGCTTCCCCCCTCATTATCTGTTTATTCCTTTCCCATTCACTTCATGTTCCCCATTTCCTCCAAGCAACTGACCGGTATTACCCACGGTTGTATCCTCTGTCCCTTTCTTGCCTCCTAGGACACATCCTGCCTGGCCGATCTTCGCGCCGTCGAGATGTCTACAGGCACCCACGCACGGTTCACTCAGAAGTCTCTACTTTTCGGTCCAGTCCCGCCTGCCCAATCTCATGTGGGTTATTCCTCCGCAGCTGGAACACATCCAGGCCCTCACCTTCTCCTCCGCCTTCCTCCCTCCTCTTCGATTCCCTGTCTCGGCGAGCGGTCCTGTATGGACCCAATCTCACAACTCGGAAGCCTGCGTGCCATTCTAGAAACCCCTCCCTTCATCATTCTTGCACCAGCCCACTGGCAGCCTACGTTTCTTGTATCTCCTGAACATCTTCCTAGCACACACCGCGCTCCTCATCCGTTCTAGAGCTGCCATTCCCGAGACACAGGAGTTCTCAGCGTGGTGACTACAGCGTCTCCGGAAAGGTCCCCTTGCTGCCTGTCTCGCTCGTATCTCCCTCAAATCTGTTCTCTACACGGCCGTCGGGGTGATTTTCCTAAACCACTCACACGGCCCTGCCACCCTCCTGATGAAAATAACTCAGTGTGTGTTCTGTCATTACCTTCCGTATCTTCCCTCCCTCCCCTGCCACTCCAGTAACGCCCAGTCACTACTCGCAGCCAGTAACGCCCAGTCGCTACTCGCGGCCAGTAACGCCCAGTCACTACTCGCAGCCAGTAACGCGCCCAGTCGCTACTCGCAGCCAGTAACGCCCAGTCGCTACTCGCGGCCACCGTTTTCAGAGCCCTTCCTGATCTCTCCCTGCTAATCGTCACCTCTGCCTGTACTGCCTTGTTTCAAACCGGGGTCCCGGCCGTCCTTAACAGAGCCTACTCCAGCTCTGCCAAGCCACAGGTGAAATCCTGAACAGACGCTAGGTAGTTCGCAGACTCCGTGGGAAAGGCAGAGCAGCTGGCTGAAGGCAGAGCGGGCAAGAACAAGGCCAAAAATGCGTCCCACATCTGTCCCCAAGCCACGTCCAGCTTCCAGTGGACACACAGGTAAGAGCAACGACACGGAGCAAGTTTATTTATTTATTTTCAGAGAGAGAGAGAGAGCAGGGGAGGGGCCGAGAGAGGGAGAGGGAGAATGGCACGCAGGCTCCACACTGGCGGCACAGAGCCCGACCCAGGGCTCCATCCCACAAACCGTGAGATCGGGACCTGAGCCGAGACCAAGAGGCGGACGCTCAACTGACTGCGCCACCCAGGCGCCCACAGAGGAGAAGCTCCTGTCTGCACGGTCTCTGGGCGCGGGGCGCCTCCCTCACGTGCTCCTTTCCTTCTCAGGAAAAGGGCTCCACGCATCGCCTCTTTCCAGTTCAAACCTCAGGCAGGAATGGCTAACTCGTGGCGCTCAGGCACCTGTGACCTAGCAGCGGGGGAGACATGGGAACCAAGTTCTGGCCTCCACCTTCGGGGAGCACCGTCTGGAAAATAAATGCAGGAAGATAATCCAAAAGCAGCTGAATGGGCACAAAATGTGGTATATGTCACCTGTTTCTTTATAACCAACGCCTACTCACCCATCAAGAAGCGTCCTAGAAATCATCTCTGGTCACACATGCCTGATCCTCTAAGTAGGGAGGTCACTCTTTTCAAGGTCCCTGTGTCCTGTGCTTCCGTCCATGTGGACTCTAGCGCTGTGTCATGATTATTTTTGTAAACGTCTCCACTCAGGATCTCCAGGCTCACTGATTACATACGCGACAGTGAGTCGCGAGAAGAACGAATTCGGAGCTATAGAGTCAGACAAAGTTAGACTCGACTCTACTCTTTGGCCTCTGGGAACAGCCTATTGTTTCATATGAAAAATGGTGACGAAAATACCCAGCATTTGATGTTTCTGTGACATTGAGAAGGAATATTTATGGATTGCTAATCGCGGCACCGGAGCTCAATACGAGCTCAGTAAACAAAACTTCATTTAATTCATCTCTGTAGGCTTGGGCTTCTGCTTCTGCCTAGAAAATAAAACCTGGGGAGGGGGAGGAGTACTTTTTCAAAAAGTCGAATAGGGGCGCCTGGGTGGCTCAGTCGTTTAAGCGGCCGACTTCGGCTCAGGTCACGACCTCAAGGTCTGTGAGTTCGAGCCCTGCGTTGGGCTCTGTGCTGACAGCTCAGAGCCCGAAGCCTGCTTTGGATTCTGTGTCTCCCTCTCTCTCTACCCTTCTCCTGCTCACACTCTGCTTCTCTCTCTCAAAAATAAATAAACGTTAAAAAAATTTTTTTAAAAAGCCAAATAATCTACAAAATCATAACTTTTCTTGTGTGACTGAGGAAGTTGCTCTTGGAAACCACCTAAACCGAACTCCAGAGGACAAGTCCCTTGCAGGACAAATGGGATCCACAAACAGTGTCACGTCTTCAGCACGGAGGAGGTGGTGTTCCAGCGGCAGCGACATTGTGGGCAAGAACAGTTGAGTTGAAATATTGACATATTCTTAAAGGGCGAGCGCGGCTATGGGGCAGTTAGAAATGGCTGAGGACCCTGGACCAAGAGAATTGATTGGAACTCACTCGTAAGCCCTTTTCCATGGCTCTTCACCGAGTGATTTGAAGAAAGAGGGAGGGCTGGGTGAAGCCGGATGGACATCCCCTGGGTGGAGCAGGTGCACGAGGAAACGGCGCTTACGGCTGGGGGGGGTCACTCAACGTCCAGCCCGAGTTCCCAGACCTCTGTCTCCCACAAGCCGCAGGTCTCAGGGTCCTGAGAAGGACCAGCAAATCTTGCCGTCTCCATGGCACGAGCAAATCATCGCTTCTGGGGAAGGGGCCGAAGCCAGACATCCTCTCCGCTGCAGGAATCTCTCCCCCCAAGACCCACTAGTTTCACCTGAGGACGTGGAGGGATGGAGTCTTAAGAAAGTCTGGCCCGCAGGGCTGGGGGCGAAGGGAGACGGCCTGCCCAGGCCCCGGTGCTTCACAAGCACAAAGAAAAATGCCAATTTCCGTCAGAGAAACACAGATATCATATGATTTCACTCCGATGGGGAATTTGAGAAACTCCACAGATGAACCAAGCGGAAAGGGAAGGAGAAGTAAGGTAAAGACGGAGAGGGAGGCAAACCATAACACAGGTAGTAAACTGAGGGTTGCTGGAGGGGAGGGGGTAGGCGTGGGCTAAATGGGAGGCGGCCGTTGAGGGGGGCGCTTGCGGGGAGGATGCCGGGTTCGCATGTAAGTGAAGAATGACCGGGCTCTACTCCCGAAGCCAGGACATCATTGCCTGGTAACTAATTTGAATTTAAATTAAAGAAAAAAAAAAAGACATGCTAGCTTGCTCCTTCCACGCAGGCCTGTGCTGGTGAAGTGGCGGCACCTGCCTGCCCCTGCTGGGGGCGGGGTAGGCGTTAAAAGGGGGCGGGGTAGGCGTTAAAAGCCGGGCGGGGCCCCCACTGCTCTCACGGTGTGCGGAGGGCCTGCAGGTGCTTGTCTTTTTTTGTTTTTTAATTTTTTTAATGTCTATTTATTTTTGAGACAGAGAGAGACAGAGCATGAGCGGGGGAGGGGCAGAGAGAGAGGGAGACATAGAATCCGAAGCAGGCTCCAGGCTCTGAGCCGTCAGCACACAACCCGACGCGGGGCTCGAACTCACGAACCGCGAGATCATGACCTGAGCGGAAGTCGAACGCTCAACCGACTGAGCCCCCCAGGCGCCCTAGGTGCTTGTCTGGATGAAGCCCTCCGGAAGGGCCCGGAGGGCAGGGGTGCAGACGGCTTCCGGGCCAGGGAGCGCCTCCACCCTCTGGGGTGGGGTGGGGGTGACACGCCCCAACTAGACGGAGGACCCCTCGCAACCCCTGCTGCCTGCACCCCTTTCTCTGCCTGTCCACGCGCAAACGGCGTGCCCGCGTCCAGTCCCGTGAGCAGGGGGAGTCCGGGCGGTCCGCGGGGCAGGGCGCGGGCGGGCCGGGAGGGGGCGCCCCCGCTGCTGGCGTCCGAGGTCCGGGTGCGAGCCCTCGAGCCCTCCGCCTGTGACATCCCGCACCACTGGGCGGGACGCAGCTGAACCGCAGGCCGCCCCGCGGGGGTCCCGGGGGAGTCAGGAGGTTGAAGTGGGGGCCGAGGGCTAAGAACGAACTCTCCAGACGTTTTTGGTGCAACAAGGTGGTTTTATTAAAGCTCGGGGACAGGACCCGAGGGCAGGAAGGCTGCACGGGGCTGCGAGGGGCCCCTGACTCAGTCCTTGGAGGGAGGGAGGCCGAGACAATGTCGGTCTCCCAGGAATTTCTGCGCGGCCCTGTGAGCCCTGAAGATTTAGCTGTTATCCGGATAAGGCTGCTTTTAGTTTTTAAGGAAGTGGAAACATTAAGGCTTTCAGTCAGGCACCGGAAGCGTCTTGGGGAGGCTTGCTCGCTGCCCAGCAGCATCGGGCTGCAGGCTGAAAGGGAGTTTAATTTAATTTAAACTACCTTTCTTTTGCCTTTGTTTCCATCATCAGAACAGACCCACAGATTTGGTAACCAGAGCATCAGAAGCGAGGTGTTCAGTGTGAGGAGTAGACACTCGCAGCAGCAAGACTGACTTTTTCTAACACACTGGGTATGTTTCTAGACCAGAGTTTAGAAGGAGTTTAGGGAGGTAAGGGAAGTTTCGGTTAACCATTGCCACTTTAAGCCGTTTCCTCATTCGAAGAGCGTTTCGAGTGGTATGAACATCAAGAACAGGTTTTGTTTTTTTTTTAATGTAAGTTCATTTTTGAGAGACAGAGAGAGGCAGACACAGAATCCAAAGCAGGCTCCCGGCTCTGAGCCATCAGCACAGAGCCCCACGCGGGGCTCGAACCCACAGACAGTGAGATCATGACCTGAGCTGAAGTCGGCCGCTTAACCGACTGAGCCACCCAGGCGCCCCTATTTCTTTAAAGGAATCTAATTTCTCTTCCAGGGCCCATGAGGCCAATGAGACATTTGCTGCAAGAGTGAAATTTGAAAGAGAACCAAAAACCTCAATCATCAAGGTAAACAAATAACATCTTAAATATGTTTTTAAATATCAGAAATTTTGTAAAATATATCAAAATTTTAAACAGAAGATTTAAAGAGTGTTCTGTTAAACCATATGAGAGAACCCAAGGTAAAAGAAAAACGTGTCCCTTTTTACATATTTTTTATATTTTAATGATTAGCTTGAAGGCAGAATATTAAGGTAGTGGGAAAAAGTATTAAACATTTGCAAAATAGATGTACTAAAACCCCACAATATTCTTCTCGGTTTAAATTTTTGTTTATATTAAAACAAAATTTTTGTATTTAATTTTTTAAGTATATTTATTATTAGAGACAGCAAGCGTGAGCAGGGGAGAGGCAGAGAGAGAGAATGCCAATCCACTGACTTTGTGGGGCCCGACACGGGGCTGGATCCCACAAACCCTGAGATCATGACCTGAGCTGAAACCAAAAGTTGGACGCTTAAGCATAACCGACTGACCCACCCAGGCGCCCCTTAAGCTAAATGTATTATCTTTTTCCTTTTCTTGGCTTTCACGGAAGCAGACTCAGTAAGACTTTCAAAATCCACTTCTTTACCTTTTTCATGGAGAGAACTGACCTTTTCGACCATCTGCCTTCACCAAGTTCGCCTCTTCCATAATTTACAATTAGCTCCAGCTTGCCGGGACGTCTTTTGCGCGGCGCCATTCGTGAATTCCAATGTGTTTAAGTTTTTAATTTTCACCTTGATTAACATTCATTTTGATACCTTGCACATCAAGCGTTTTGCATTACTTTTTGTTTTTAAAAGTACATGGAAATAGTACGTATGGACTCCTGAGTTTTTGGGAGCCCGGTTACGTTGTGCACTGAGGTGAGGGCCGCGCCCCGAGCCCGGAAAGGACACGACCACAGCCAGGCCTGACCAAGTTCCTGCATCTGTCCACGCAGGGCCTTCTAAGGGAAAACTCGCCTCTCTGTGTTCCTGACCTTGGTCACAAAATCTATCCAGGACTTGCCTCAGGGGGCGCTCCTCCCCTGCCGACTTTCTGGCACAGCACTCCGGAAAAGCTGGTCCCTCTGTTCCTCAGGCCCCGCTCCGTCCCCCCCGTCCCAGCACTTTCCACCTGTCTCCTCGGCTGCGTCCGCTCTGAGCCTCCCGGGGGCAGGAAATGTCTCCCACAGCCCGGGAGCATCTCTGCCAATATAGACACTCAGGAGCACTTCACAGGTACTGAAGGAAGGTGGGGCGGTGGGGGGGGGGGTGGAAATCAGGGCAAGAAGAATAGAAAACAATAGATAGTTATCTAATAAAAAAGAAAGGGGTAGACATTTATCCGAGAAGAATAACCTTAGGGTGACTTACTTTTTTCCTTATTTGGCTACATAAGTCCGTACTCCTTCAGTTTTAAGCAACAGAAACTCGAACAACTTAACCCCCCCCCCCCAAACAAAGGTGACAGTGTGGGGAGTGTTGTACCGTTAAAGCCCGGATTTAATTTATCGAGGCCTGACTGAGGCCCGAGGCCAATTCCGGTGAAAGAGTTTTATGAGTTACGTTTCCATGCCACACGAGGCAGGGCTACAGGGAAGCCGCGGGTTTTCATTGGAGGGGGGAGGAAGAGGGAGTGAGACGCCAGGCCAGAGCCTTCCTGGGAGCTTCTTTGGGAGAGGTGTGGCGGGGCAGCCAGCAGGCCCGAGGATGTGGGCAGGATCTAAGGCATAAGCGCTGTCTCTAGCTGCCGCTGCCTGGCCCTGGGGTGATTTGCTGGCTTGGGGTGTGCAAGTTTAATAAGGGAGAGTCTGGGGGCAAAGACTTGGCTTTGGTTGGTTTGTATATGGAAGGCATGCTCCCGGCCAAGCCGTTGCAACCTCTAAGAACTGGCTAGTCCTGGGAGAAGCAGTCTCGCCCCAGAGAGGCCGAAAATGCCAGAACATCGAGAATACAGAAAATGAGAAGATAGAGTTAGTTTATCAACATACAGCCAATATAGGCAAGATACACAAAATCACACTGATCGTGTGATGAATGGGTGCCAAACAAGCAATCAGAGAATCTGAGAAAACACAAAACCGGGAGAAATTCAAACGGAAAAGTGAGAATCCCCTCCCATATCCGGTGAGGTTTGATCCAGGAGTCCATATGATGTCATCGAGGACTCAAATTCACCCTCTCCACTCAGCCTCCCCTGACAGGCTCCTACACAGAATTCCCAACGGCACCACTCAGTGTAGCCAAAATGCCCTCAGACCTGTCCAGACATCTCCTCTTCACAGGGCGCTCAGGTGGCAGGGGAAGCGTGAAAGCTCATCTTTCACACAAGTCCCAACAAACGCGTCGGCTCCGGGGGGTTAAGTGCCTGGATCTGAAGCAGCCACTGTAGCAACAGAATGCGATACACGGATGGCTCTGAGCCCATCTATCTTATTCCCCGAGCGTGGAGTCAGGTTAACCCTCCTGGGGTTGTGAAGACGAGAGAGACCATGATTTCTAGAAAAAAACTCAGTAAACCCAGGAAGGGGACATAGATGCTGGGCATCCAAAAAAAAACGTGTATTATTTAAAACTTTTCACATTCCTGCTGACCGTGCTTCGATCCCAGTCTTCCTTTCAGGACAGACCCCCGTGGCTTTGGCAGGCAGTAACTTTCCCCGTGTGGGGATATTTAGAAAAATATACACCATTTTTTTAAAATGTTTATTTATTTAATTTGAGAAACAGAGAGCAGGGGAGGGGCAGAGAAAGAGGGAGGCAGAATACCAAGCAGGCTTCGTTCTGTCAGCACAGAGCCCGACGTGGGGCTCGAACTCACCAGATCATGAGCTCATGACCTGAGCTGAAATCAAGAGTCGAACGCTTAAGCGACTGAGCCACCTAGATGCCCCACAATTTTTAATGTGTACTTTAACAAGTAGAGTGGACGGACCATACCAATTCCATTTTGGTTACACAAAGCCGTACTTTGACTAAAGCAGTCTCTCCCAGCACGGCCCACATCAGAAGTGCTAACATTTTAGCAGCAACCTTGGAATAAAGTGGAAGGTGTTTAAAGGCATCTACGCAGCAAGTGGGGAAGAAGGAAAACCTTTATCACCCCGCTTTTTGCAGAATCATCAAGAGCAACAGTAGCTCTGGGTCAGGACATAGGTCATCTTTAATGGGAAAGAGAATCCTCCAAATGGTCCCATTAGCTCAGAGACCGCAAGGCCAAGCCAGGTGTCCTCCTGACGCAAGTGTGGACGCCACAGCGGAATGAGCAGGGTCTAGAACACACTCGGCCGCCAGTGCCTGCTTTGTGGTTTGGAAACAATTTTCAGACACGTGGGGCATGGGTCATGAGCTGGGCAGACCGATGGTTTATTTTAAGTCAAAAGATCTTCAGGGAGACTTTGAGAGACCTAGAGATACTGGTTTTTTATATGATAAAATATTCTAATTCGGCGAATTTGATTTTAGTGTTTTTAAATGATGGTAGAGAGTGATCAGAATGACCAAGTCTCTACATGTGAAGAGGCTTTGCTCCGCTGACGGTCACTCCGGAATAGAAAATGAGTAGGTCAAGGGTGAAAGCGACGCGATCAAAGGCAAAGGGAAGAAAAGCCCTTGATTTTCTGGGCAGCCTGACACATCACCTCATCAAGTGACGGCGGCAGGAGAGCATCTTAAACAGGGCAGAGACCATGCGAGGGCATCACACTTGGTCTAGAAGGCAATGGGGGACTCGTCGGGGGGAAGACAAATTTCTCTTTGCAGATCTTGAGGCCGATTTCTAGTTTGATGCTCATAGAGGATTCTCACAGGTTAATTTTATTACTCCAGACACGATGGGAGTCAGGCAGGGGACATGTGCTCAGCACGACAGAGAGCAGAAGACTAAGGCTGCTAGTGGTCAGGAAGCAGCGCTGGGGGACATCCAGTCTGGAAGTGTCCTGCAGGGAGGGCGAGGAAGGAGTTCAACGGCAGAAAACATCTGGAATCGAGGCAGCAGAGGCCACTGTGAGGTTGGAGGAGCCAGAAGGGAGGCCCGAGAAGGAAGGACAGGACTCGGTCAACAGTGCCAGCTCACTGAGGAGGGCGGGACTTCCCAAGCGAACAGCCGTACCACGTGCAGCGGGGCCGGGAAGACGGACAGACATAGGACAAGGGGCCGAGGCCTTTGGTTCTCAGGCAGCAGGGACTTGAGAAACTGACATCCAAACGCCACAGGGCGGGCGCCTCAGGGCTGCAGACGTAGGTTCATCCTTCAGTCCAAGCTTGGAACTGGAAACTGAGGTTTGAGAGGAATTGACATTAGAATAGATGGACTTAATATTTCAACTTACTAATTTTTTTATTTTCTGACATTTATTCTTAAGAGACAGAGAGAGATAGAGCAGGAGCAGGGGAGGGGCAGAGAGAGGGGGAGACACAGCATCTGAAGCGGGCTCCAGGCTCTGAGACGTCAGCACAGAACTTGGCGCAGGGCTCGGACCCACGAGCCATGAGATCAGGACCTGAGCCAAAGTCGGACACCTAACTGAGCCACCCAGGCGCCCCTAAATTTTTTTTTAAAGATGAATGGGTCACCTCAGAAACAAATGGTGAAAAATAAAGGGTATTTCCTGATGAAATTCCTTGAGAAAGCTCTCAGAACTTCCTGATCACAATTCATATTTTATCATCCTTCTCATTTCTTGCTGCTCTCTGTTCAGACAGGGTTGTGATGCCTCTGTCTACAGGGGTAAATCAAACAATTGAGGATTTTTTTTTCCGCTCAAGAATAGATGTCTTTGGTTGTCTTAAGCTGTATATGCTAAACCTCCCTTTTTTTTTAATGTTTATTTTTGAGAGAGAGAAACAGAGTGTGAGCAGGGGCAGGGCAGAGAGAGAAGGAGATACAGAATCTGAGGCAGGCTCCTGGCTCTGAGCTGTCAGCACAAAATGGGACGCAGGGCTCAAAGCCAGGGACCACGAGATCATGACCTGAGCAGGTCACACACCTAACTGCCTGAGCCACCCAGGCGCCCCTTTTAATGTTTATTTTTGAGGAAGAGAGGGTGTGAGTGGGGGAGGGGCAGAGAGCGGGGGAGACACAGAATTCGAAGCCGACTCCAGGCTCCGAGCCATCAGCACAGAGCCGGACTTGGGGCTCTGAGGAACCACGAGCTCATGACCTGAGCTGAAGTTGGACACCTCACCGACTGAGCCGCCCGGGCACCCCTGTAACTCAGCGTCTTTACAACACGCCATCCTTAGGAGCGGGAGGACTGTGTCATTTAGTGTCCATATAAAGGTACTTTTGTCTACAGCACGTGCTAAGCCACAGAGGCTACCCAGGGCTTCCCTAGCAAACCCGGATGGAGCGTAGTTGTCTGGTGACAATGGCCACCGTTCCTCAGTCCTCCCTGCGAACGTCGCATCACCTCCTGTCAAGACGTGGGCTCTGTTCCCCTCCTGCCTCTGGTCTGGCTCTGTGTGTTGCTTTGGCAAGCAGGGCGCGTCGGGCATGAGTGCCAGCTCTGGTCTTGGCCTCAAGACACCCTGGACGTCTTTCCTTTCCCGGTGTTAGCTGCTGGCCACCCCAACAGAAACACGCCTGCGCCGTTTTGCTGGAGGATCAAATACCTTGAGGAGAGCTGGGTCGCCTCCCTCCACCCACTCTCGTCACCCCCACCCTGCAGAAGCCACACCTCCTAACCAGCCTGCAGACCGCACACACCAGCCAGGATCACAACCACCCAAGTGAGCTCGGTCTGATTTCCTATAAAAACACGAGCAACATGCCAAGTGTTGGCGTGTCCGTGACTGACAGGACCGCTTCCTCGTGCCCACGCTTCAGTCATGCAGCCGTCAGGTTTCTTACTGGAGAGAACCCACCCAATCCGTCCACAGCTGGGGGAGCGATAAGAAACCCAAAGATCTGAGGGCACCTGGGCGGTTCAGCCGGTTGAGCGTCCGACTTCAGCTCAGGTCACGATCTCGCGGTTTGTGGGTTTGAGCCCCGAGTTGGGCTCTGTGCTGACAGCTCGGAGCCTGCTGGGGATTGCCTTTCCCCCTCTCTCTGCCCCTCCCCCACTCAGGTTCCTGCTGCCAAAAATAAATAAAAACATTAAAACAAACAAAAACCCCCAAAGCTCTTCCACCAACGCCCTGGCAGATAAGGAACTGCTGCTGCCTTTGTTTTTCAAGTTTCTTCCTTCCAGGAACTTAGGACGGTTCCACCCCAAAAATAGTATTGGCTATCTTCATGCTTCTAGGAAGTTAAAATCTTGTGATCTTAAAGCTAAACTCCAATATTCCTTGCATTTTAGTAGCATTTTACACTTTACATATCATTTTATTTAAAAAAACAACAAACTATGACATGCAGACAGGTCTTGGGGGCACTTGACAAACGAGACTGAATCACAGGGCATTCCTCCGGACTTGTCACCGGGCTCAGTGGCAAAGCCCCGCACACGCTCTCCTTAGAGCCACACCTGCAATGTCCACCCTTCCCCTCAGGGCTTGGAGGATGAAGCCTTGGGTTGGCATTGCTACACTGTCATGCGTTTGACTGAATAGATGAGGCACGATTTCCGTTCTTGTACAAGCAGGGATAATGTCACTTAGCTCAAGGGCTGTTTTGGAGAGCAAATAATATGGTGCACCAGCTCGGTGCCTGACAGCTGGTAGGCCCTGGGCGTGCACTCTTCCTTGCCTACAGTCCTCACCGAGCTGATGGCCCCTGGGAATGAGGGACTCTCAGGGAGTTGGCAGAGGCGATTTTATTTCTACGGTAGAAGCATTTATTATGGCTATAGAAAAATAACAGTATTTCGAAGTCAAGGTAACGAAGCAGAAGTATATTTTCCCCTTCTATGTCCACACTCCAACATCACATACGGTGTCAAGACATTCTTAAATTAACAGGGAACAAACGCAGAATCAAGGTAGTGCCTGTCCACAGAAAGACGTATTAAAGCTACATTATCGGCCCTGGAAATCGGAAAATACAAAGTGATCTCGTGCAGTGATTCTCCGCGTAGTGTGCGTTAAAATCACCCGCGTGGTGAGAAAACAACCTTCAGGGGACTGAAGGCAAGTCACCAGGCCACACCAGCCCTTGGTCTCAGAAGAGAAGCAAACTTTGCTCCTGCGGGAGGGGCGTAGACAAAATAGACCACAGGAGGAGGCCAGACTCTTGCTCCCTGCTCCTCCTCGGAGCCGCGCTTCAGGAGCAGTCAGGAACACTCTCAGGAATTGTACGCATCAGGTCAGACAGCGTGTGATACGGGCTTCCCTAGTTCGTTCACACACAGCTACTACTGTCCTCGCACCACCATCCGACACAGACGACACTCTGCCCCCGCCCCCCCCCAGAGCTGCGAATACTTATTTGAAAAATAACCCTTGCTGATTCCTAGCTCATGGACTACTAGTACCATTTTTATATGTCGGTACCATCTGTACAGGCTTCAACCATTCACTTACGTTAAAATTTCAGTACATGGTTGAAAGGACAATTTTTCTATCTAAACGAAGACCACGAATTCAAAGAAAAAAGGGAACTAGGCCATAAGCAGTGTGTTCCTTCTAAAGTGTCAACAGCTGGACGAGTGAACTGCTTTTCAGAGTGACCCATTTGGGCCGAGTTCTGATGTTCCCTGTATTGTGTTGGGGGTCTCAGGTTAGAGATGGAAGCGTGGGAAGAAACGACCTATGAGCCTCACCGCTTCCTGTTTCGGTAGACCACACGGGGAGGTCACGCGGTTAGAGTCTGTGGCCATTTAGGTGACCACCCGCTTATAGGCGGAGGCTCTCCCGTTCCGGAACCGGAACCGAGGCCAGAGAGGGGTCCTTGGCTAGGCGTCTTTCCGGGGCCGCCCTGCGCACTCAGGAGGGAGTGGGCACCCCGGCCCCGCCCGCCGACCCCGCCCCAGGGAGACGCAGGGAGCCGGAGCCCACGGACGAAACTGGGCGCGCCGCGTGCACGCGCCACCCAGGCCGCCGGGGCACAGGGGACGGGCGGGCTGCCGGGGCCTCCGTCCTCCCGAAGGCACCGCCGCCCGACGGGGAGCGGCGCCCTCGGCCTCCCGTCTCTGTGCCCCGAGGCGCCGTCACTGCAGGAGGCCCTCCTTCTGGATGCGCAGTCTCTCCTTCTCCACCTGGAGGCGCTCCCTCTCGATCTGCAGCTTCTCCGACTCGAACTTGAGGAACTGCAGGCGCTCCTTCTCCAGCTGCAGGCGCTCCCGCTCCAGCCGCAGCCGCTCCGTCTCCGGGTCCGGAGGCGGCGGCGGCGGCGGCCTCTCGGCCGCGCCTGGCTCGCCGTCGGCGGGCGGCTTCTCGGCGGCCGCCGCCTGCAGCCGCAGCCGCTCGCGCTCGACGTGCAGCCGCTCGCGCTCCAGCTGCAGCCGCTCGCGCTCCAGGCGCAGGCGCTCGGCCTCCAGGTCCAGGCGCCGCTGCTCCAGCTCCAGCTTCTGCTTCTCCAGGCCGAGCAGCACGTGCGGCTCGTCGTAGGCCGGCCGCGGCGGCGTGGAGCTCAGGGTGAAGAACTCCTCGATGTGGGGGAAGTCGGGCAGCTCGCCCTCCCTCCTGGCGTCCGGGACCACGGACGACAGCATCTCCTCCTCCTCCTCGATCTCGAACTGCAAGGACAAAGCACCTTTCAGGGCGGATTCCGGCGGCCCGGCCGCCAACGGGCCCCAGCGCCTCCCTGAGGCTCTCGGCACCGCGCGAGCCCAGAAACCACCGGGGCTCCGAACGAACGGTCCGGACGAAGACCTGCCTTGGTCACGAACCCCTGCGACCCTTCGGCAACGTGGCTCGCGCTGCGCGGGTGCCCTTACACTACGTTTTCTGGCTCAACACGGCGCATACTGGAAATGGGTCCTCTCGCTTACTATTTTCTACAGCTTACCTGACGCTGAGAATGCAGGATATAATATATGCGAAATACAGACTTCGTGTTAATGGACCGTTGCTGTTACTCATAAGGCTTCCGGTCAACAGCAGGCTATCAGCAGGTAATGTGGGCACGTCCAAGCTTCTACGCAGGTGTTGGACTGGGCGCCGAGCCAGCACCCTTGCCCACCCATGAAGAGAAGAAGGCTACGGGGGTTAAAGGAGAGACCCACGACCTGAAGAGACCTGACTTCGTTAGGTCAGACCAGAAAACCGGCATCCTCACTGCGCCTGGACTGTCCTCACCGCGCACGTCAGAACCGAAGGAGCAGAAGCAGAAAGAGGATTCACAGCCCACTACTTACTTCGGGACTCTGAGGGTCGCGTTCCTCCTCTTCCACTTTGACCTCCGTTAGGGACCCGCCCGCGTCCCGGAAATCGGCCACGTTCTGCCAGTCAAAGCTGGGCTCGTTCCGGAACGCGATCTTCTCGTCCATCTCTTCGGTGAGAGAGTCGTCCAGATCGGACGTGGGGAGGGGGAAGCCCGAGCCGACCAGCTTGAGGTTGGCCTTCATCCTCTTCCTCTTCATGAGCGCCCGCCAGTCCAGGTACCGTCTCTTCACTTCGGTCCCGGTCCTCTGCTCGCCTTCCCCCACGGCGTTCACGCACTGCGCGATCTCCTCCCACGCCATCCGCTTCATCACGTTAATCGTCGTGTTGAGCTGCTTGGAAAAAATGACTTCTTTGCGTTTTGTGATTTCTTTCAAAAGGGTCTGAGTTTCTTGAACGCTGAAATTGCTTTTCCTCTTCCTTTTCAACTGCTTCATTTTCCTAGCCTAAGTGCAGAGTTTTCACAGTGAGAGAAGGTGTGAGAAGTTGAGAAATGTCGCGAATACAAAAATCAAGGGCAATCCCTTCTTGGCACTTGGTTTAAATCAGAGTTTTCCGGCTCATCTGGCAGCACAGGCAGCCTGGACAATTCCTAAAGGGAAAAAAGTAAAAAATCAATCAACTCGCAGCTTTTCAACAGATCTCAACCCAGGAGGCTGGACACACACACCTGGAAACACAGCTCAAAACTACCCACCCCTCTGCCAGCGTCACCCCTGTCCCTGACTGCTCGCCCTCACCTGGGCTGCCGCTAGGGCTTCCACCGCCGGCTTACACGCTGGGCCCGCTCGCTCTACTCCACCCCCAGTTCCTTCTTTCTGCTCCAACCACACTGGCCTCTCTGTCACCCTCCCCTGCTCAGAACCTCTGCAGGTCCCCTCGGCCTAGGAAATGGGATACCTGACAAAAATTATGCATATTTGCATATTCGATCCAAAGTCAGTTTAGTGAACATTCTAGAACGCTTGTGATGTTAAAGGATCACATTTAATTAGCACTCTGGCCTAACACTCCTTCTGTAATTTAAATTATCAAATGGGCTGCCCAAGTACAGCTTTCTTCTGGAGGCGACTTAAGAGGTACTGGATTTATAAACCGGGTGTATTTTTAAATATACTTACACATACCTTTCTACAAGTTATAAAATATTTTTGCTTACATATATAACAGATATTTAAGGGTGTTTTACATATTTTATATACTTACAAAAAATAACTGAAGCAAACTGATTTACACATTAAACCAGCCCAAATATGCTTCTCCTTAGTACCTATATTACAGCACACACTTCCAAGAATTACTCCAGTGAAAACTTGGCTTTTGCCTTCCTGTACCATCGCTCCAGCACTAGGAGGATCTGGGAGAAGGATCTGGAGTCCACTGGTTATCTTCGACACCTAGCACTGTGTCTCACAAATAGGAGGTACAGATACAACTTAAAATAAGGTGATGAGGGGATGGAAAAGGTTCCAAAGTGAAAGAGAAAATAACTCAAGGAAGGTAAGCTACCAAAGCCGAAACACCTCTATGGGCAAAGCAGCTGGTTTAAAAGAAAAAGGCAGCCAAGTCAGTATGGGCAAGAAGCAGTTTGTAAAAATTAAGAGAAGCCTTCAGATAAACTACCCCCCCTTTGACTATGCTGAAAAACATAAGAAGGCAACAAGTTACACGAAACTGTGAAAAAGAAAGTTTAAGTAAAAAAGCTGATCTGCTACCATAGTCTGTATGGACCAGTACTGAGCAGGTTATCAAAGACACATTTTTAACCCGGAATCGTCAGGTTAGAGGTCCTTTAAAATAGAACAGAGAGCTGAAATAATACCAAATTCCCTATCATATTAACTACTTACAACGTACTGATAAGACTTTTTGTTTCCAAAAGATAATGTTTCAGAGCTTTTAAATAGCTTCTTCAACTGTTTAAAAAATGCTATCATATTTTTAAGGGAAAAGCATGGTAAAAATACAAATATCCATCAACAGATTAGGTGAATAAACCACCCCACACCCGCATAACGGGATATATACAATAAAAGCTATATGAAAGTAGGAATACGACTTAGCACAACATCATTCCTGTGCAAGTGTATCTTAGATCTTCAGTTACAGCTTAATTGTGTGAAAACCTCTGACACCTTCTGATTACTGTAAGAAAGTACCCAAATCAGCTGAAATTTGCACCTGAGTTGAAATGTGGTAGCTATGTTTGCACTTGGATTCCCCTGCAACACAGCTGGGATTTCTTTCATCCGTTACCCAATATTGTACTCAGATATTTACTGCGCTCCTACTACGCGCCAGGCACATGTTCTTGGTGCTGGGGACAGAGAGCCACTTCCTAAAACGTGCTAAGATGCCATTTCAGGTGTTCAGCACTCTCCTTTTCACACTGGTTGTGTTCCCTAGCTTTGCAGAAGGGAATTCGCTAGTTGCAACCTCCAAACATTCGCAGCTCTTCGGAGCCCTGACCCGAAGAACGGCCGGCCCTCTTCCTGAAGTCCCAGCTGACCGTCATCCCTCACTGGCTGCAAAGAGGTAGAGCAGTTGCTTACGTAATCCCTGTGAGGATGAAGTACCACCAAACGCACAGTAAAACAGGCATTTTTTTTTTTTTAGGGACCAACCCTTGAGAATGAAGTTCCTAATGCTGCGGAGAAGGTAAAATTAAGAGCTCTGAGGACATACAGACAGTCAATTCTGGGTACAAACTTTCTTTTTTCTTTTTTGGTAAATTCGTTAGGTGGTTCAAGGCGGGGGGAAAAAAGGCATCACGAACTATACAAAGTTCCCCAAGTCCCCCCGCTCCCACATGTTCTGCTAGCAAATTCCCTTCCGTGACGAGCAGGATGCTCCTGTCTCAAAGTCGTGGTAGGTAGACATCTGCGGGTCACTTCAGGGCCACCTGCTCTCCGAGCAGGTAAATGCGTTTCCCCGTCCCCGCCGCGCTCTCGGGGGCCGCGCGCGCACAGCCACAGGCAGGACTCCGGGCGGGCGGGGAACGGCTGCGTTCCCGGGAGGCCACCCGGGGAAGGTGGCCGGGCCCCGCCACCGCACCTGCAGGCAGCCTGAGCTGACGGGACGGAGGTCTGGGCGCGGATGCGGCGGCACAGCCCTTCCACCCGCCCCGCGCGTACTGGTGCTCCTCGCGGGGCCGTGGTCCCGCTACCACGCACCTCCAGGGCCAAAGCCAGCTGCGCAGGGACGGCCACCTGCCTCCGGGACCCTCCCCGCCGCTAGGGCACCCACCGTCCACGGCGCTGCCGCCTCCTCTGGGGCAGAACCGCTCGCCTGCGACCCCGGCGGCACCTCCGCCCGATCGCCTCTTACGGGACTTGGGGGGCGGGGGGAGACGGAGAGGAGATGCCTCCCTGATTCCCCGCCCACCAACTTCGCCCGCCTGCTCCCGCCACCCATTGGATTGCACGGCTGCCACTCCTGCGAGACTTATCTCCCATTGGTCCAGAGGGCATTGCCGTTCTGGCTGAGAGCCCGCCCCAGGTCTGGCCTCACAATGGGAATCGGGTCCCCAACCGGTTCCGGGTTAGTGCCCTGGAATTCCGCCCCCTTGTGATTCGTGGCCTCCCGCTCTGCGCCCGGGCGTTGGCGCGCGGCTCTGTCAGTCAAGTGGGCTGTAGAAGCAGATTGGTCCCTAGCGATCATCCTGCGGCGTTTTTCCTTCTGATTGGGGCCCTAGCCGCCCCGCCCTCAAACGCAAGCCCTGTCCTTGACCCTCACCTGCTAAAAGGGCAGAGAGGAAGTGGGACCTTGGCGTGGCCCTACCGGCGTTCTAGCCCACCCTCACCCTCTGGTCTACCGAGTGCGCCTCAGCTTGGCCTCAGCCGTGCCTCTGAGACTGCCTCTGCCACAAACCGGTGATTTCCTTAATGCTCAGCCTTAGTGTCACTTAGTGGCCTTGTGTCACTTGACGCCTCCAGAAACATTTGACCTGTTGACCATTTCTTCATAGTTTGCCGCACTATGTACTTTCCTCCCTCGTCGTCCGCTCCTCTGTGGCCCTTGGCAGCCGCCTCCTGTGCCGCCAACCCCTAGTCCTGATGTCACTGATGGCTTTGGCCCTGTGATCCCTTCTTACCGCTGTGGCCAGGGCAAGCAGTGGGCAGTTTCTGGGTGCGGCCACAGCCCTCGCAGAGAGTGCAGAGCTTTTCCAGGGGGTGCTTGGTCTGCCTGCTGTCTCCTTCCGCCCCCGAGTTCTGTGTTCCTAGCCGAGATGGTGGCCTTGGGACTTGGCGTTGCGGTGCATCCACCTGGAATTTAGGCTCCCTGCTTGTCCTTGCCCGCCTCGGGGCTCGGTTCACAAGATCTTTCTGAAGGAAGCCTTCCCTTCTCTCCATTCCCCTGCCTGTCCTTCCAAGTTGTCCTTCTGGTGTCGGTTTGCCCGGTTAAAACATGCTCAGATCTGAAGTTCAGATAAGTAACAACTGTCAACCTCAGTGTGGTCCAAGGCACTCCCTGGCGTCCTGTGAGATCCTACTCCAAGCCTTCACCGTGGGAGGGGGTACCTTCTGTCAGCTCTTCTCACCTGTTCCATGTGGGCCGTTGTTCTTTGTTCCCTGTTGTGCTTTCTCTGCCCAGCACAGTGCCTAGAGAATAAGAGGCACTCAGAAGAGAGTTGGTGAATAAATGATGGAATATTCCAGATGAACGGTGCCTGCTTGCTGGATGTTCCTGGAGGAACTCCAGCCCGGAAAATAGGAAGCGCTTATGAAATAGCTTCTTTGAAATGCCATGACGGGTTCAATCTTCCAGGTTGCACTTAAGAGTTTATGTAAGAAGCCTGCCTGTACTTTGGCCTAAATAGAACAAACAGGTGTTGTGGGGTTTTTTTGTTTGTTTTTTTTTTTAATACGAGAACTTGGATTTTATAATTTTGGGTTTTGTTTGTGGGGACCGTTTCTCAGGTGAGTGCATTGGGAAGGTAAGAGAAGGCTCCATTCCAATTATAACCAAACACTTTCTCTCTTTTCCCTTTCACAGCATGTCCACCTGCTGAATCCATTCCAGTCCCTGCAGCAGCAGAGCTGACACCTGGAATGTGCCGGTAAGTACTAAGAACCTCCTGCTTTCAGAGGAACTCTTTCACGTTCCTGCGATTAAACCTCAGTCTCATGCTGATTGCGAGACCTTTCGTAGACACCCTGGCTATTTTTTCTCCGCTCTAACTTGCGAGCGTGCCTGTGGGCCAACAAGGGAGAGATGGAGGGAAATCCCAATTGCCGGATATCAGTACCCCATTCTGAACCTGACACTCTGTTTACTGTTTTGATTTTTGCTTGTATTACCTTCAGGCTAGAGGTTTGACGCCAGGTTGTTACATGCTTATTCTAGAACTGAGCCGTCCAGCTGTGGTAGCCACTAGCCAGATCAGCACCTGATACGTGGCTAGGGCAACTGAATAACTGAATTTTGGTTCTTACATAATTAATTTTACTTTAAAAATGGAATTCAGTCATTCGGTGACTGGATAACTTCTAAGTCGTTTGAAAAACTTGAGTTAGGTGAGTCTACTGTTTCAATTATAAATTTTTTGAAATCTAAATACAGATGGAGTATTTCCAAAAAAAAATTAGCATCTGAATTGAGATGTGCTGTAAGAGTAAAATATAGACAGGATTTCAAAGATTTAATACAAAAATCTACCGTGTCTCATTGACAACTGTCATATTGATTATAAGTTAAATTACAAAATTTTGCATTACTGGGTTAAGGAAACTATATTTTTAAAATTAATTTTACCTGTGATTTGTTTTTTACTTTATAAAATGAGGCTAATAGGAAATTCAATCTTATACATGTGGTTTGCATTCTATTTCTATTAGACAGGATAGTCTTAGACTGTGCTGGGCCACAGCTTACTAAAAGTCTCAGAATGAGAATATACTGGTTGAGATATTTCTATTTCATTGCCTGTTGTGTAATCAGAGGGACAGAAGAAGATCATTTGTGCTGTCTCTCTCCGAATGCGGTTTAGTTAACATAAAAGTAACCCGGTGAGCACGTTCTAACCTACATTTTCTATCAACACTGACTGCGTCGTTGTGTTTTCACTCCTCAGTTTTGCCTTTGCGCATGTCCTTCCTCCTGTCTTGTCCTTGTGATGTGGTTTTGTTCTTCAGCGC
Source organism: Paguma larvata (assembly GCA_030068075.1). Taxonomy (NCBI): domain Eukaryota; kingdom Metazoa; phylum Chordata; class Mammalia; order Carnivora; family Viverridae; genus Paguma; species Paguma larvata. The sequence continues at coordinate 30,978,132 of CM057831.1, forward strand.
CTGCTTTTCCCTGACAACCTCAGATCAACTCGTCCTTTTCCATAGGAGTTTTAGGCTTGTATATAATCTTAGATTTCCACAGAAACGGTATTACTTTCTTCCCTTGTCTCTGTAGCACCTAGCACCCACCTGGCCTTCAGGCTGGCGAACACGCATCTGCCGATTCGAACTGAATGCTAACAAAATGAAACTCACTCTGTTCTGTCCTCTATGGTGTCTCCAGATTGCCGGCAGTTTTCATCCCTTATTAGTTAAATTATTATGGTTTGTAAAATGACACTGAAAGCTTTTCACTGGCAAATTGTGTGTTTGTAAAACGTCACACTGAATGGAAAGTCAGTATGGTTCCTGTAGAAATTGTTGCAGCTCTTTTCCTTTGGATTTTGTTTTTCTTATAACTGGAAAAAAAAGGAAATGTTAGAACTCAAGGTATTTAAAAATGGTAATCGTCATAGCAAGAGGTAGGGAGGGCGGGTTTTGACTTCCAAGATGGTTCTGGTAACAAACCTCCAGAAGTCAGCCGGTTCCCAGCATTCCAGCCAGCATCAGCTGTAGGTTGGTTGCCAGTTTTGTTTCCAGGGGGAGGTTTGGTCTCTCCCGGAGTAGCCAGGGAAATAGTGCGGGCCAGCGCTTAGTAGGGCATCATGCCCGGTACTTCTTCAGAAGATACCCCGGCTTTCATCCCCGGGCTCCTGGACATGAAGTTGCTCAGGGGAGAAATAGATCAATTACGAATCCATTTTTGCAGGTTGGAATGTGTGCCCTGTAGACTTTCTATTTGGAGCCCATTTAAAGAATTCACTCGGTGTGTACACAGTGGTGGTTTATCTCTGCCGTTTGACAGTCCGAGAGGCCCCTTGCTGAAGACCATGTGAACAGTTTTGTGGGGTGACCTTCGGTATCTTTGAGTCCCCTGCAGAAGGAGCTTCTTTCATGCACAATAGCCTATATTTTAAATCACCCCGTCCCAAATATATGCTGAGTGTTTGGGGGAGTTGATCTGGACCTTTTTGCATAACATGTCAACAGAAAAACATGCAAAAATTTCATTTTAATAGTAAAGATTAATCATATTGTTTTCTCACTTTGAGAAATGACTGGCCGTTTTTGTAGCCTCCTGGTTCTTTTTTATGCATGCACGTTCTTTTTTTAATGTAATTTAAAAAATTTATTTATTTTTTAATTTACATCCAACTTAGTTAGAATATAGTGCAATGATGATTTCAAGAGTAGATTCCCGTGATTCATTCTCTATGTCTAACACCCAGCGCTCATGCCTGCAACTGTCTCCCCTCCTGCCTCTGACCGGTTTAGCCCAGCCATCCCCCCACCCACAACCCCTCCAGCAGCCCTCAGTTTGTTCTCTGTATTTAAGAGTCTCTTATGTTTTGTCCCCCTCCTTGTTTTCATATTATTTTTGCTTTCCTTCCTTTATGTTCATCTGTTTTGTATCTTAAATTCCATATTTGAGTGAAGCGGTATGATATTTGTCTTTTTCCGACTGACTGATTTCGCTCAGCATGATACCCTCTGGTTCCATCCACGTAGTTGCAAATGGCAAGGTTTCATTCTTTTCGATTGCCGAGTAACACTCCATTGTGTGTATGTATACGCCACATCTTTATCCATTCACCCGTCGATGGACATTTGGGCTCTTTCCATACTTTGGCTTTTGTCAATAGTGCCGCTATAAACACTGGGGGCATGTGCCCCTTCGAAACCACACACCTCCCTTGGATAGATGTCCCTTGGATAAATCCCTAGTAGTGCAGCTGCCGGGTCGCAGGGTGGTTCTGTTTTTAGTTGTCTGGGGAGCCTCCACACAGCTGTCCGGAGTGGCTGCTCCAGTTCCTGCACCTCAGTTTTGATTTCCTTTTGTAAGAATCACACCGAGTTTCGGAGGCGGGGGCTTTTCATCCACTGGCCAGGTCTCTTTTCTCGCTTCACCTCAAAAATAAGTACCAAATACTCTTCTGTGCCACCCTCAGGTCTAAGGGCTTCATACAGATGAGTCTAGTTAACTATTGTAACAACCCTATGTGACACGTCTGCTAGTCTTCCTTGCACTTTTTCGATGACGAGACTAAGCATAAGTGATGTTAGGTTTCTCTCCAGGGCTGCACGGTGAGTCAGTAGTGGACCCGCAGTGTAAACCCAGGAAGTGTACCCTCAAACCCCATCCTGTGGCCCCCCTCGAAATGGCTGTTCCTGTGGCCTTCCAGAGGATTTGAAGGTGGCCAAAACATTTGGGAAGATTTCAGAGGAGTCGGGATAACAAACACTTCCCCAAAGAGTACCTTCTTTTCCTAACGTTTTTGGGCCGTGTCAGAAGCCCCTCAAAGGTGAGGGTCATGTCACGTGTCTGTTATCCCCAGCGCCTCGCACGGACCTTGGATTTACTGCTTGCTCCCAAACCAATTTCAATGTCAGGTTGTGGCATGGACGGAGGTCACGTAATTCCTCTGAACGGTGGCCTTAGCCAGGGCCTGTCAGGGGTCGGGAGCTGCCCGGAACCTGCCTCGGGCCACGTGGTCCGCCGCTTTGACCTCACTTCCGCACCACTGTCCACGAAATGCCTTCCAGACACCACCGCCGTGCTGTCTCCGGGTGGCCTGACTTCTTCATTTTTCTCCTGTTCACATGATTCGTCTGCGGGGAGTAACAGTGGTCGTGCTCAGGACACAATAACAACGCAAACGTAAATGCGGTGCTGGGCGGGCCTAGGAGACTTGCTCGCGGTGACTCAGCTCCTTTAGTTTCTTGTTTTTAAGTCATCTCTGTGCCCAACACGGGGCTTGGACTCATGACCCTGAGATCAGGAGTCACATGCTCGACAGATTGAGCCAGCCAGCTGCCCCTCATTTAAACGTTTAAAAGACAGGAGCTGTGATTCCTGGCCAGACTTTTTGGGTTCAACCATACAAGCAAGAACAAAGGTCAGGAGGGGCACAGAAAAAAAAAGCACTTCACAAGATCCGGGAACAAAGAGCGCCTCGGGTTTTAGCCTGGCCCCCATTCCCGAAGACACACTGTGTCAATGCACTTCAGTGCCCTGCGCCGCGTCTACAAGGCCGGGAAGTGGAAATACACATTGAAACCGCGGTCAACAGGACGGATGGGAGGGCATCTGGGGGATCGGTCATGTTTCAAAGGAATTTCTGACTTCTTAAAGACGTAAATCCAGAAGACTTCGTTAATTATCATACTTCATTTATAATCTCTGCCCTTGCTTTCTATCCTCAGCATGTTCCCTTTTGTCACCATCTTACAAAATACACAGCTCCTCAGGTCGGCCGAGGTCACGCCCACAGTCAGTGGCGGGGGGGGGGGGGGGGGGGGGGGGTGTGTCTCCAACTCCAGGTTCTCCCCGCCCTCCCAGTGTGCTACTCCAGAGAGCCTGTTCTTCTGTATCAAATTACTTGATTTCTCAAACACTTCATGACTTGGGGAAAAAAAAGACAAAAAAGCTAAGACAGAATACAGCCATGTTGTGTCTTTTGCAAATTCTACCCCCGCCCCTTCCCTTAATTTCTAGCTAGAAAACGCAACAGCTGCTCTTGCTGGGTGCTTACAGGCACGAGACCCCGTGAAGTCCTTGCACATAGTATCTCTTTGAAGGGACTTAGAGTTAGGGAGACTAAGGCATGGAACTGAGGACATATCATTTTGTTTTCTTGTTTTATTTTGCTAGAGAGAGAGAATGAGTGGGGAGAGGGGCAGAGGACGGGAGAACGAGAGACTCTCAAGCATCCTCCATGCTCAGTGCAGAGCCTGACGCGGGACAGTCCTACAAGCTTGAGATCATCACCTGAGCAGAAATCAAAAGTCGGATGCTCAACCGACTGACCCACCCAGGCACTCCACATATCATCATTTTATGAAAAAGGAAACTGAGGCTCAGAATGGTTAGGAGGCTTACCCCAGGTCACACAGCCCGGGAGTGTTGGAACCAGGGCTGCTTCCGGGGGTTCCAGCCCCGTGCTTCACCAAACTGTTATACTTTCTCTCTGAGCAGTGAACAATTTTTTTATGAATTACTACAGAGCTGAAAAAACTTCCAGGATCAGTGGCAACTTCCAGAGCTACTGATCATGTCTCAGTGACCCTCGTAGCGTAAGTGTCAGTCATAGAAGACCTCCCTCTCAGGAACTTCGGCTCTGTCTCCAGGTCCTCTGTCTTCCTTCTCCTGGTGCTGGTTCTTACTCTGCCCTTAGCTCTGTTATGTGATCACTCACTTTCCCTTTTATTACCCCTTCTCCTACACGGCACCCTCCCCCACTACTCCCTCTCCCACGTGTCCTTCTAAATCCCTCTCTGCTTCTTTCTCTTTTATCAAAAACGGGTAGCACGTTTCCAGTCTTGCATGTAATAATTTAGTAATAATCTAGTAATACTCTAGTTCCTAATCCTAAATTTCAGAGTTGATGGATAATAGATCAGATAATGTTTTCTTAAACACAGAAGCCCCTCAAATCTTCAAAATCTTAGAAGTTAAAGCTATTTTTATGTGTTTAAAAGGCTGATTTTTTTGAAGATTTTGTTTTTTTTAAGTAATCTCTCAATTAATAATTCGAATTCACAACCCCAGGATCCAGAATTGCACACTCTATTGACTGAGCCAACCAGGACCCCAAAAATCTGAGTTTTAATAATTTTTTAATGTTTATTTGAGAGAGAGAGACACAAAGTGCGAGTTGGGGAGGGGCAGAGAGAGAGGGAGACACAGAACCCGAAGCAGGCTCCAGGCTCCGAGCCGTCAGCACAGAGCCTGACGCGGGGCTCGAACTCATGAACTGTGAGACCATGACCTGAGCCGAAGTCGGACGCTAACTGACTGTGCCACCCAGGCGCCCCAAAAGCTGATTTTTAATAACAAAAATTTGTTTTACTTTTGTTGTGCTTACTGAGTTTTTGCCTCTATTTTCCCCACCTTTTAAGCGTGTTTCCCTCACTTTGATTAAAGTGCAGTAACGTGTGCCCCACAGCGTCTGTGTCCCCGTGCTGGAGAACTTTCTCCTACGTCTTGTGCACTAATAGTTCTGGCCGTCCCTCCTCCTCTGAGGTGAGAGGGGCTTTATTTTAATAGAATTTGGAAATAGTGTCAGAACAGAAGGTTTCATTACTATAGCAACGGAGAATAATGGAAGACTAAATGTCAGACACATTCACTGTTGCCATAGCGACAATCAGTTGCTTTCCCAGAGATGTTTACCATTCCATTCTGGTCAGTTCAAAATGTGCTTTTCTGTATGAATGCTCGAAAAGGAGAGAGAAAAATTCAAAGTCATTTAAGAAAGAAAGAAGGCCTTCAAGAGATGAAAGCAATTTGCTTTACTGTCCATTATTTAATAAGAAGTCCACAGTGTCTACAGAAAGGCTACAAGGGAAATAGAAATTCTCATTTCTGTTCAAGTAAGTGTTCTTCCTATTTGCAGTCAGGGAAATTGAAGCCTGGGGTTTCAGGCGTGTCCGTATTGCTATTTCATGCTATTTTAAGCCATTTTTTTTCTGAGTTGCAGAAAACAGGGAATTCTGCCACATAGAAATGGAAAACTTTTTATTTTATTATTATTATGTTTAAGCAGTAGCACTCTAGGGCACTGCCTGCCAGGCACAATCGTCAAAGCAGGCCATAATTTATTCCAGCCCCTTCGATTGTCTGCCTTTTCCTTTCAGTGCCCTCCTCCCCTCGCCGACAAAACATTGTCATTCCAGTAACTCATCCAGGCGCTCTCCATCCCACAACTGACTAGTGACCGTGACTTCCCAGAGTTACTCCTGCCGGACTGAAGTCTGGAGAGCGGGGGCTGTGCTCGCTTTCACTTCTGGAAGTGCTGTCGCTTGCGCAGTGCCCGGCTCACAGGATAGAATAAATCACAATGAAACAAGCCTCTGTCGAACAGTACCATCTGCTTTAGAAACAACTGGTATCTGTGGGTTCATTTAGGAGGCGGCCTTGGGAAGTCACGGTGCATTTCTTCTACAGACGCCACGTGCTGGATGGTAGCTCAGTGTCCGGGTTGACCGGAAAAAATGCCTCTAATGCCACCTGTCCCCAAACTGTGAAAATAATAGTACCCCTCACCCATGCTCTCGTCCCTTTCGTAATTTGTTTCACTTATTCAAAATTAACTGCCGTTTCAGGATTCCAGGAGCTCATCTCCACCAGCCGTGATGATAGTTCTGGCAACGGGAAATATTCCTAGGTACCAGTAATGTGCTGGCTAACTGTGTTTCTGTAGTCGGCAGGAGAAATCCTAATTCTCAGAGCATTAACGTGTCCCCCTACTGCGCAGGGGAATGAACTCTCCACGTGCGATTAAGGATCTGGCCTCTTGAGGTGGGGCAATTGTTCTGGATTCCCTGGGGGGGGGCAGTTTAATTACAGTGGTCCTGATAGGTCAAGGAGGGAGGAAGAGACTATCAGAGCGATTGGTGTGAGATGACCACCCACCGTGACTTCGAAGGGGAGAAGGGAGCCATGAGCCCGGAAACCCTCTAGAAGCTGGAAAAGCAAGGAAATGAATTTTAACACAAGAGACTCTGGTTTTGGAATTCCAAACTGCAGAACTGTAAAAGAACAGGTCTCTGTTGTTGTTGTAAGCCGCCACGTTTGTGTCGCTACAGCAGACCCAGGAAACTAAGTCAGCTTCCATATCTACGTGAAAGGAGGGAGCTCTCCAGGAGCAGTGGTTCTGAGGTGCTGTTGATTTTGGAGACACTTAGTTTAAAACCCTTCCCTCACCCCCAGCTGCTCTCCCTGTCTTGCCTAACGAGCAACAGAGTTCCACAGTCACAGTGAAAGTGAACAAATAACAAAAATAGGAACTAGCAATCATTAAACGATTAAAAAACAACAATAAAAGTAAAAATTTTAGAAATAATAAGTTAACAGCAGTCAGAAACTATAGCCAGGTCAAACCAACATACGTTTCAATAACAGTTTGGGGCGTCGGGGTGGCCCAGTTGGTTGAGCGTTTGACCTTGGTTTTGGCTCAGGTCATGATCTTACAGTTGTGTGAGTTCAAGCCCTTCATCTGGCTCGGTGCTGACAGCACAGAGCCTGCTTGAGATTCTCTCTCCCTCTCTCTCTGCCCCTCCCCTGCTTGCACTGTCTCTGTCTCTCTCAAAATAAACTTGAAGAGTAACCATTTTTCCTCCAGTTTTGGGCACTCCAGCCATGTGCATCTGCCCACACACACGGAGGGAGTCTGCAGCGTTACCAGGCACTGTGTGAGGTCAGGGCGCTCAGGGAACTTGTGATGTGCCGATTTGGGCTTATGAACGTCAAGTTGTGTTAATCCTTCGTAACTCACTGGGTAGGTTGCTCAGAATTAGCTCTCGTCCATATGAAAAATTAAAGCCTTCGAGCCCTTAGGAACGGAACACAGCCCTTGGCTTTGGAATGCTCCTGAGGTAAACAGGAGGAGACCCAGGCTTGAGAGCTGGGGGCCACTCCTTCTTCCTGGAAGTCTCATCGAATGGCTCGGAGAGGGGGTGCCCGTCGCGTGTGGGTGAGGGGCTCGGAAGAGGAGCCGAGGGGACGCGGAAGGAGAGAATTTCAGAGTTCCATTCCTGAGAGATGATCCCATCCATCACAGAGGTGGTGACAAGTTGATTGTTTTTCTTGGAACTCTTTGAACTTTATTTTTCTCTTCCTCTCTACCTGCTTCAAAGTGTATTTCTGGAAGACACGGAGCAGGCTCTTACCAGGGCTTACACACGCAGCAGTTGCTACGATCTCATGGAGGTATTGGAGTTACCCCACCAGACAGGAACACTGTGGCCGTGATGCTGTGTCTTCGAAGAGTTCTGGGGAAAGCTCACGCCCACTGTTCGGAATTTTACAACGGGAGCCAGCGACTCACAGGAGTGGAAGGTCTCTCCAGGAGATCCAAGTTCACACACTGGAATGCCTATCCCATCTCCCCGGAAGTTCACTCCGAGTTTCCTGTCTTCCCTGTTGTGTGTGCAGTGTCGTAGATGTGAAATGGCAGCTCCCCGTGGCACGGTGACCACACCGTCCTTTCCCTTACGCTGTGCATGAAGTCTATTACTGTTTATCTATTTTCAGTCCCGTATTTATTCATCAAAAATTTATTGGGGCTCTACCATATAAACCAACAAAAATCCCTGCTCTCGTGGACTTCATGACTTGTGTCACTGACTTTGCTCAGTCAGGGTCCCGCCAGCATCACAAGCCCTGTAAACGGCTGCGGCTGCTTGTGGGCCAGGTGTTCATTGTGTTCTGGTTTGTTTTTAAAAGCTTCATAGCTTACCACGTGGAAGAGTTGCCATTCTTTCATAGTAAACAGATCTTTCAGTGGAAACATTTTTAGCCACTTTTTACTTTGTAACCCTTATTTTGCCAGTTAGGTCACAATTGTTTACTCTTTCCTTTTTTTCCTGAAAACAGTAACATCAAATGAAAATGAGCAGAAGTCTGGTAAGGTACCTTAGAAAACAAAGCAACCACGTAAAACCAAAAGGCATAGCCTGAGCACGTTGAGAAGAACGAAAAGAAGTTCTGCACAAACTCGGGAATGTTAGCGATCGCTTTGTAGTTAACAGGCAAAGTGACAGCAGAGCGCTGCGGGGAGGGCGTGAGGCCTTGAAGGCGCGTGTCCCCGGCGCTCTCTGTGTGGGCCATTGGGTTACACTCGTTTCCATTCATGCGTGTGCACTTTGGACAGTATTTTAAATTACGCCATGAAGAAAGCCGTAGGTGATTTTTGGTTTTTGCGGAGGACAAAGGTTTTGCAGCATCACTGACTAAAGTAGTAACGGTTATTTCAAGGCACTCTTCAAAGCGTGAGGCACAACTTTCACAGGGAGCAAGGACATCCAAGGTCATTTGATTCTGCATAAGCTCCCCGGCAGGGAGCTGCTTACAGCTCACAGCGTGGTCTGCGCCTGACACGGATGGTGGGTTTCTCCTTTACCCCCAAATCTAATCTGCGTTTTCGGTTTTCTTTCCTCAGTGTTTTCTCAAAATTGTTCCATTCTATCTCTGTAGGGTCCTGGTTCTCGACATCTTTTGCCTGTAGAAAGGGCCGGCCTGCTGCCTCCCCTCCCTGCCCCGGCCCCTCCTCGTCGCTGCTGTAGGGTTCCCGTCCGGAGGATGAGCCCGGTCCTGTTCCTCTCTGCCCCGCACACCTCTGCCTCTCGTCCTGCGGCTTCCGTTCTTCTCCATTCCCGATCTCGTTTACAGCTTCTGAGTCTCACAAGGGGACGTTCATTCTGTTCTCTCACCCAGCCGAGTTCTCTGCTCCCACGTGTACCTTTTCCGTGAGATTTTATACACGTGGGGACTTCCTCCGTTTGTACTGTGTGCGTGGCGGAGAAGGGGGAAGGCAGGGGTCCGGGTGTTTTTAGGCCGCCTCACGTCCTGATGAAGGAGTGGGTCCCGTCTCTCTGGCAGGAAGGTGGGTTGGAGTGCCGTGGACCAGCACCGACAGTCGGTGAGGAGAGCGGACAGAACGGTAGAGTCCGCCCGCCCCGTGCGGGGAGCCGGGCCTGCCCGCAGGAGCGCCCAGTACTGAGCGTCGCGAGGGTTTCTAGCAGCGCCCGTGTTAGAGGCGCCTGGGTTCGTAACCTCTCTGCAGATTGCCTGAGACGCACGTCGCGGTTAGTTTAATATTTAGTCAACAATAAATCTTTTTTTCTCTCTAAGAAGAAGTAGGCTGGGCCAGTTTTCTAAGCACAAGTAAATCAGCATGCTCAGGAAAAACAGCGCAAGACACGCTGCACTGCGCGGTCCTGTGAGACACTGCATCGCGTGGATAGAATACAGACCGGAATAGCAGCTTTAAGATCCCGCGCTTAGCGGTTCTTCCTCGTTGCTGTCCCCTGGGACAGTCCGGTGCGGTGGAGGCCTCACCGGATCCAGATAAACTGAGGCCACGGAAGATTGGATTTTCCGAAGACGCCGCGGCAGTGCCTCCGGACCACCGCACTCTTCTGCGTCACCTCGCGGCTGCTGCGTCAGGAGAAGGAGTCTGTTTCTCCTGCTTGAATCTGGGCAGGTCCTGTGACTAGTTGACGAAAACCTGAAACAGAAAGCGGACTACCACCACCGCCACAAGAAACGCAGCCGAACGCTACTCTCCCGGTTTCAGACGCGGCCCTGCCTGCCGGGCAGCAAGGCAGCCGCCGCGTAAGAAGCATGCCCACCCCGACACTGCCAGCCGTGCGAGCGGCCCGTGTGGGGAGACCCGGAGGCTAGACGGCGACCTGGACACGCGAAGGCGAAAAGGGCAGGGACGGAAACGCGCGGGCAGGGAACCGGGCCGGTGGTCGAACCCTCCCGCCGCGCCCAGCGGACACTCCCGGGTCAGGAGAACCCGCGAGCCAGCCCCGCGGCGCCCCGGGTCCACGGCAGGCTGGGGGCAGGCCCTGCGGTGGCGGCAAACACTGAACTCGGGGCGCGCCGTCGCGCAGCGGCAGGGAAGCGAGCCGGCTCCTGGTCCGCGTCTGCCGCTCAGAACTCAGACGCCGCTCACCCCCTAGCGCGCTGGCTGCGACACTCAGCGGACGGGGAGGCGACGGTGTTGCGGAGCGCGCCATAGCTGCTCCGTGAGACACGCCTCCGTGTCCGTAACACTGAGGTGCGCGTGCCCGCGAGTGGCACTTCCGTGACCTCCCGACGGCTCCTCCGGATCGTGGGCACGCCTCTTGGAGACCAGCTCACGTGTTCCCTCTGCAGCCTTTCGTGGCAGCTTTCAACTTAGGCGGAGTATCTTTCATGAAACAGAGAAGTTACCCTATTATGTTATTTTAATAACAGCCTTATAAGCAATTTCTAGCATTTTTCCTTCCAGATATATTTTATATCTTGGCCCCATATGATTAGGAAGCATCCCTACATTTTCTAAATCAGCAAAATGATTTTCCAATCATGTGAACAAATCAAAAACCCTTAAAGGGATGGTATGGCTCATTGTTTCCTGATTAAGGTAATTTGAAAGAGGAAATAAAAATCAATTGCGCTTCTCTGAATAATAGAAAAGCAAAGGAGAAATGAAAATAGCAGTAAACTGATATTGGCTGTTTGTTTTTATCTCTCTGGAGCAAGCATATTTTTGATTTACAGTCAGCTAGGAGACTCCTCGCCTGCAGAATTGATCAGTAATGTAGTTCAATCATTCTCAAGCTTTGAGGCATTCTGGTTAATGAAGGAAGGGTTCCCTTTTCAGTAATAATTCTCACAGATGATAACCTTGTAATGCCGAACCACGGCTAAATTTGTTCCATTAATAAGATAGAAAACATCGACCAAATGTGGTTTCCTGGAATCGGGTGTTGTGGTCAGTTTGACAATCTCCTTAATAAAAGTCTGCAGAGAGAGGCAGCGTGGTGCCCAGGAGATGGCCGTAGGCTCTGTGCGGGGCTCATCTGCCCAGTCGTACGTCTTCTGGCCGTGCGCGCGGCCGTCTCTGCCTCCGGAGCGTGTGGTATCCGCATGGTTATGAGGGCCACCGAGAAGTGGACGTAAGGTGCCTGTCATTGTGCTCCGTGTTTCATGGCTCTCTTTGGATTTGTGGCTTCCCGACGTCTGTCTTGGAACCCCCGGCCGGCCATTTTGCTGCTTTCGTCGCTGACGTCATCCCTGTCTTTCAATAAGTGGCGTCACCAGTCTTACTGCTACTGCTTCTTTCTGCTTCTGGTGGGTCAGAGCCCGACCCTTTCTTCACCGGAGGCTCCTGAAAAGGGCAACCTACATTTTTTTTAAATTAATTTATTTATTTAGAGAGAGAGAGCACAAGCACGAGTGCAAACTGGGAAGGGGCAGAGAGACAGAGAATCCCAAGCAGACTCCTCACTGTCAGCGCAGAGCCTGGTGCAGGGCTTGAACTCACGTTGAACTGTGAGATCATGACCTGAGCCGAAGTCGAGTCTGACACACGCTAATGACTGAGCCATCCGTTAGAGGTGAAGGGCAGCCGCTATTGTGACTTCCTATGGTCCCCTTGATCTAGCTTAGCTTTGACCCGTGGACACCCGAATCCCGCCCCAATCCACCCCCACACCTCCCCACAGTCGGTCAGGTGTCAGAAGAGCTCCCAGAGGCCAGGGCGGCCATTGCTGCTTCCCTGGCCCCACCCAGCAAGCACACCCCACACCTTGTGCTCGCTCTTAATGCCCGCGCGTCTCTTGTGGGATGGCCCCAGAGTCTGTAGCTCTTGTGAACAGGAACCCTAGTGACTTGCCCTTGCTTATGACGGGCTTTCCAGTGGGCACAAGCTGGCTCCCGCAGCCTAGGGAATCTGAAGGTCCCAGCTAACTTGTAGATGACTTTCTTTGTGGCACTTTCTTGTCCAGTTCTTGCCAGTCCCTGTGAAGTCACCTTCTGTTTCAAGTCAGAGGTCACACCTGGGGCAGGGCCTGCCTTGAGAGTGTCGCGTGACTGTGCAGACTCAGCCTAGGGGTCGGTGTTTCTTTGATTTCCTTCCTAACGTGGAAAAAGGAACAAGGACAAAAAAGAAAAAGACGGAAAACAGTGCTCTGAATTTTATTCCATTTAAGAAAAAACATTTCGGCAAGTAGGCCACGCATATTTGCATCCTTAAAAAATTAAATCAATACAGTAATCAAACAAAAATCCATTAAGTATGAAATAGCAGAGCTACAAATCTATGCTGTTTTTGATGAATGCATTTAGTCAAGGGATGAAATGTTCAGAGGGAAGGCTAAAGGAGTCCTTGGCTTTAAATAGATTTCACCTTGCAGATACCAGTTGTATATGCAGCCGCAACTACCGAAAGACACGATGGCCAAAAATGCACTTTCCTTTGCCAAGAGATAGCAGAGCAAAACATTGAATACCCTTGTTGAGAATGCTGAAGTGTTCCCATTAAATGTGTCCCGTGTATCTCTGAGACGGACTGTGCTCTCTTTGTAACTTGGGGTCACTGTATTTTTAATTAGAGCAGTTCTTGTCCTCACAAGGTGTAGAGTGAAGCAAACATTAGGTATAATACAAATATATTGATTTCTTTAATATTAAGTAGATAACTTATTAGCTCACTGAGCTACTATTGAAAATTTGTGTTCCTTCATACCCTTCTCCTTCTCTTTGAATCTATACTCTAAGTTAAAAAGCCATAGAGGTATATTTGAGAATAAATATACAACTTACCTTTCAAAATTAGAGTTTCGGTCGTAAAAGCTACCCCTCGCGTGGTCCCGTGATGGGCTGGCGCTGTGGCAAGGGTTCCGCACGCGCCGACACAAAGCGCCTGCAGCGGTCTGTGGTGAGGACGCGGCCTTCACCCCCGTTTCTCAGAGGCGGACAGTCACTCAGTGCTGATAGTTGCCTGGCAGTCCCGCTTCACACACCACATTCCTCCCGAAGGGAACTGAGGGTGAAAGAGGAAAGACTTGTTCAGTGATTTCACAGTGCAAAACTGAGTGTTCAACCTCTCAAATGTTCACAATACAGGACAAGTGAAAGTACAAGACAAAACTGGTTTAAATGACTGAGTCTCGAAAATAAAATGTTCGTTATAGGCCTTTTCCTGATGAAGTAACTTCTTTGGCCCATTACGGGTGAATGCATAAAGAGGAATTTATGTAGCAGATTTCTTTAGAAATGAGATAGAGACAAGAAAAATAAGGCAGGCCCGCAGAGGGGGAGAGGGTACTTAACCTGTCTTGGCAATTTGACCTGGAACTGGTTGTAGAAAAGATATGATTTATCTCTGTTGTCGTTTTTTATTTCATCACTTGGGGTAGTTAATGTCGGTTATCAAGCCGCTCTATGACGTATTTGAATTTATTCTGGCATTGGTTCTGGTTCTGGTGCCGATAAAAAAATGCACGGTTCAAATATCTCAGTTATTCGACAGTTTTTTGTTTTGTTTTTTATGGGTTTTGTTTTTGTTTCTGATTAAGCTCTACACCCAATGTGGGGCTTGAGCTCATGACCCTGAGCTTAAGAGTCGTGTGCTCCATTGACCTAGCCAGCCAGGCACCCCTCGACAAATATTTGTTAGGCACACATTATGTACCCAGTAGTAGGTACTTAGAGATAAAGCAGTGAAAGAAAGTAGACAAAGATCCCTGCCTTAGTGGGACTGAGGAAGCTCAGGACCTGAAATAGCTCTGTACGTGCGTCCGAAGATGAGCAGTGCCCGGGGGTAAAGGAGGAGCAGAGCGGCAGGGGTGGGGGCCCTGGGGGAAGGAGGGTGCTTGCAGGTTTAAATAGGGTATTAGGGCATGCATCATTCAGAAGGTGACATGTGCGCTGAGCTTTGGAGGGGGATGATTGTGGGGGAGGCTGGGGGAAGAGCCTTCCAGCAAAAGAAATTGCCACGTGGCTGCCGTGAGGAAGAGTCCGCCGTGCTGAGTAATGCCCCCACCCCAGCCCACAGCATCGGGCGGTGAAGTCATGTTAGGCTGTGAAATTGGAGGTAGCCTGTTATGTGGCAGCAGGTAACAGCTGCAGGCACAGTTGCCCCAGCAAGGGGGCCTTTGGAGGTGATCCCTTCATACCCTTAGCCTTTCTGTTCAAATCCTGAAGCTGTTGTGCGGAAGCGCTGAGGGCTCCTGGTTCCCAGCTGAGTGAAAGAAGGTTCTCCAAGGAGAACGGGCAAGAAGAAGACATTTTCGTTGAGTAAGCATCAGAGTCTTCCTGCTCCGAGAAGTCCCCATGGAACCGTGGAGAAGCAAGGTGGGGCCCCCGCCTGGATGTGAGGGTCTCTTCTGTGGACTCAACAGAACCTGTGAGGCTAGCTTCCTCCTGCCCCCACAGGATGCCCCCCTGTCCTGTTCTCTTCCTCACCGCCCCCAAAGACATAGGCGCCATAACCCCTGGCCGTATTTTCCCACGTGGCCCCCTTAGGGCCAGAAGGGGTGGCCAAGGGGGCGGGACTGAGGAAGGGTAGTTTCCAGCGGCTGCTGGTCGGACTCCTCCTAGAGGGTCCCCCTTCCTGCCCACCGAGGGGCCCACTCTGCAGGTGCAGACCTCCGGTGTCCTCGGTCGCATGGAGTTGGTACTCCTCACCTCGGCTTTCCCGTACCGCCCGATGCCACATTAATTACCCTGGTGGGATCCAGGAGCGCTCGTAGATTCCTGATGAAAGGGACCTCGGTACCTGAGTGGGGTTTTTCCTGACCGGCCAGGCTCACGTCCGTAAGCCGACCTGGGCACGCTTCCTTCGTTATTTTGGTGAGGTGGTATACTTGGGAACAGATGAGACATGGTAAGCTCTCTCAGTGTGCCGGGCAAAAAGATAATAGAGCTGCACTGAACTTGGTCGTGACACGCGTGAGGCCCGGGTGCACACGCCGGGGTCGGGGGTCATTGCGGAAAATCCTGAGTTGTGCTCGTCCAAAGATCTACACTTTTTTCCACATTGCATTTTGTGCAAATAAAATAGTAGATTAGAGATTACTTGTGGCCTGCTGAGAGCTGGCCGCCATTTGATGCCCATCCCAGGGTGCGGTGACCTGGGCCGCCTGCCCCTGCCCGCGCGGGTCCGGGGGAGCTGGCGGCATGGTCCCGCCGGCGGCAGCCGCGGCCGGGGTCGAACCTGACCGCTGTGGGTCGGGGAGCGAAAGGGAATTCTCAGCTGCGCAGGGCGATACGGAAGCCAAGGAACTCACTAAGGTTCAAGGCAGAGAGGGAGAGAGCAGGGAGAAGAGGAAAGAGAAAAACAAAAATAGGGCCAAAACTCAAATCTGGAAAAACCGGTAGAAGCCAGAGGACACTCAGTGAGTTCAAGGCGAACAGGGAACACGTGACTTTCTCGCTCTTCATCACACCCCCAAGTCCCATGTGGTGGCGCACAGCGGTCGCACCGTCAGTCAGTCAGTGAGAACTCGTGGTTGGACCCAGAGGGAATATTTAGGGCCAAGTCCGAGGTAAACTCTGTGTCGTCCCATCCTTTCCTTCTGCCGACGTACAAGTGGGACTTGGCAGGTTTAAAATTTTATCTCTAGGCCGCATGTTGCAGAGGTAGGGCAAGGTGGTTCTGCTGAAATCAAGCAAGAAAACGGAGAGGGGGGAGACCAGACATGTTTTGAACATTTCCTCTTCGCAAGCACTGTGTTAAGCATGTCACATGCATTGTTTTATGTAATTATCGCAACAACATTTTGTGGGAGGTACAGCTAGTAAATCCCAGTTTTACTGACGAAGAAACTCGGGGCACAGAATGTTTAAGTAACTTTGTCAAGCGTAAGCAGCTTTTATTTTTTTATTTTTTATTTTAAACAGATTTTTTTTAATGTTTATTTATTATTGGGAAACAGAGAGACAGAGCATGAGCAGGGGAGGAGCAGAGAGAGAGGGAGACACAGAATCTGAATGAGGCTCCAGCCTCCGAGCTGTCAGCCCAGAGCCCGACGTGGGGCTCGAACCCACAAATTGTGAGATCATGTCCTGAGCCAAAGTCGGACGCCCAACCAACTGAGTCACCCAGGCGCCGCTGTATTTTATTTTAGAGACAGCACAAGTAAGGGAGAGGGGCAGAGGGGGAGAGAGAAAGAGCAAGAGAGAGAGAGAGAGAAAGAATCTTTTTTTTTTTTCAGTAATTTATTGTCAAATTGGTTTCCATACAACACCCAGTGCTCATCCCAACAAGTGCCCCCCTCTGTTCCTGTCACCCCAGGGAATGAATCTTAAGCAGGCTCCAGCCTCAGCGCAGAGCCTGACTTGGGGCTCGATGCGGGCTCCATCTCACGACCTTGAGATCCTGACCTGAGCTGAAATCAAGAATCGGACACTTCACAAACTGAGCCACCCGGGTGTCCAAGCTCATGTGGCTTTTGATGCACTCTCCACAGTAGAACCGAGAGCTGGCTTCTCCACCCCTACCCCAGCACGCTCCCTGACTTGCTCACTGAGAAGAATTATCTGCAGTGCTTATTGAAAATATGAGTTCCCAGGACCCAAATCTAGGACTTACTAAACCAACATATCCAAGAGTGAGGTCCTGGATTCTTACTGTCTTTATCCGGCACCCTAGATGACACGCTTTTGGAAGCAAGTTTGAGGAACACTGCCTGATACCGTATATTGCTGGGAGATATCCCTTTACAAAAGTTTTTGGTGAGAGCTCCAATATTTCACTTATCCATGGAAGAAATTTAGACACTTGAAACTATTGAATAATTGTCTTCGTAAAAATTTCTGGAAATAAGAGTGCATATTAGTTTGTGTTTGTAAGAGAGATATGTACTATATTTAAATGGAAGAATATTGTAGTAACATTTTATTCCTTCGGAAATAGATACGAGGTAAATACTATTTGTAAAAGAAACAAAAAATTTCTTGATTTGTTGAAAGGTTGTTTAAAAAGAGTTATAAATAGTTTGAATTCCAGTTAATGTTTCCTAACATAAAAGAGTGGTTAATCTCTGAAAGGAAAACATTAAGGCTAATTGGATTTTTAAATCTGAAAAGCCCACAGGGAAAGCCTTTTCCTGATTAAAAATTTAACTCATCTTACAGCATACATTTTGGTCAGGGTTAGGGAAGGGTAATTAGCTTCCCAGGAAGAGTCCCTAATTAACACTACAACAAAACAAGCTCTCCAAGCCCCGAACTTGGAGGAAATGCAGAAATATTTATGAGGTGCAGTGGAATCGAACACTCTGAATACTAGGATGACCTGTTTGATATTAATGCCTAAATTCTATTTAACATGCTTCCCACAGACTTCGTAAGTTTTTTCATGAGTATTATTAAGTTTGCTACCTTGGCTCCGGGTTCATCAAGTTTTATAGAAGTCTTTTGAAATTATAACATTTTATAATTTCTATAATTTTATAATTATAAAATTACAATGTTTTTCCTGGAAACATGGGTTTCATACAAGCATTTAAAAACATAGCCTGAAGTTTAATTCATTAAGCTTCGTTAAGTAGATTGGTTTAGTGCCACATTGCCTACAAATTCCATATTTTGTAGTTTCAAAAACATCAAAACACTATATAAACATTATTTTGACTCTACAGGCATATTCCTTTTAGGATTACTTTTTGAATTATTTTTTTTTTGAAAATATACGTATAAGTCAGTTAAAATCTCTGCATTGACTAAATTGCTCTGAGTAGTTTTTGGTGGAACATACTCTGTATCCATCATTGTAAATGCATGAGAGCCTGTCGCACAGCATTAAGTGACCCTTAGTGATTGGAAAGGGGACGAACTGCTCGTTTAAATATTCTTTGCAATTTATTTTCTCTAAGTATGGAGATTAAATTTTGTCATCGAGGGATTTTCTCTTTTTTTCTCCTATGTGGCGGAGGGGAAAGGGCATTGAAGCAGGTTCAGGATTTACGGAAAGAACTTCAAATGCCGGTACATCAGACCGAGATGGTTACCCATTCCGTTCCAGGACTTAAGAGCAAAGTGTCCCTGGGGGCCCTCCGAGTATTAAAATGTGGGCGAGAGGGGAGGCCTCTAATTTGAGGGCAGCAAACCCAACGCCCGGGAGTGGGCCGAGTCCCTAGGACACGTTCGTGTTCTTGCTAAAGTCTGTTTAAGTCTCGCGTCTAGGGGGCTAGAGGGGGGGTGCGTCCGGGACTGAGAGCGGAGCGAACGGAGCCCAGGCCGGTGTGGGGTTGGAGGCCGTGAGAGAACGCCTGCGGCGGGAGTCTGGACGCAGGCCTCGGCAGAGGGCGCCCGAGAGCCTCGGCAGTCCGCCGCGCGGCCTGCGGGCGGGTGGGACCTACGGGCCGGTGGGACCTACGGGCCTGTGGGGGTGGGACGGGACGGAGTTGCCCTCGACGTTGGTCCCAAGGCGGGGCCGGCGCCCGCGGAGGGCCCGGGGCCGCGGGCACTGAGCCGTTGGAGCCTCTGCCGCCGCGCGGGAGACGAAGGCCGGGCAGCCGGTGGGAGACGGGCGCGCGCGGAACGAGGAGACTCTACAGGGACGGGAAAGGAGCCGTGCGTCCCCCGAAACACGGGAGACGCGTGGTCTCGGGCTGCGGACCCTGCCCAGCTTCCCCCGCGCCTGCGCCGGTGCGGGCCGGAGGCGGCTTGCCGCGGG
Organism: Paguma larvata; assembly: GCA_030068075.1. Taxonomy (NCBI): domain Eukaryota; kingdom Metazoa; phylum Chordata; class Mammalia; order Carnivora; family Viverridae; genus Paguma; species Paguma larvata. Next base: position 30,997,130 of record CM057831.1, read on the forward strand.
CGAGCCCTCGTGTGCGCGGAGCGGGGCGCCCAGTCCCCGGCCCTGTTCCCCCGGCCTCGGCTGCCGTCGCGTGCGGCCCGGACGTCGGTCCGTTCTTCCCGAGCTCACTCAGGGCCCGGAGGTCTCTCCCCGGCCCGGCGCCCGAGGCCTCGGGTGTTCTGATCTTGCACACTGGGATGTCCGCCTCGGGGGACAGGTGGGGCGCTCTCCCAGCTCAGGACCCTGCACACGCCCCCACCCCCGGACCTCCACCGCACGCCCCCAGGGCCGCCTTCGGGCGGGGGCGGCAAGAGGAGCAGCAGCTTGGCATCCACCTTATCTGGCGCTTTTATTCCCAGTAACCGTAAAGACACACAGAACGCGTTCTCCTCTGAGATACGTTTTAATGAACTAATAGTGATTTTACAGAATCGAAGTGTGTTACTGCGTGTTAATACCGGTTCACATGGACCTGAAGCAAAACTTCTGATGTTACTTCGCACAGCAGATGGCAAAGCCGACGTTCCGCTAGGAGGGAAAGGAAGGAAGTTAGTCATGTGTGCAGGTCTGGTAGCTGGGGGCGCTGCCTCCCAAGGGGCAAAGGTCGCTGAAACTCTTAGCTGTACTGGGGGACACAGCGGGGTTGCATGTCTCCTAAGGAAATTTGCAGTCACTGCCTTATGTATTTTCCCCTCGAAAGGAAACACAGAATTAGAATTAAAATTCACCGAGGACACGTAATCCCCACGCACTAAAAACATTAGGTGGGTAAATGGCTTTGAACCTGTCATTTTACTTCCTAGAACCAGCTCTCCATGCATTCCGCACCTCTGCATGCTCTCCGCAGCTGCGCGAGCGCAGGCGATGCAGTCCGACCTCCCGAGCCTCCTCCGCTCTCATCCGCCAGTGTGCCCGCCACACCTGCGGCTGGGGACACCTGCCCCGGCTTCCTCAGACCTCGAACATGAGGACGATACCAAATGCCACAGAAGGAACCAACATACACATTAATAAGTAACTGAAGTACAATGCGATAACGTAAAATCCTAAAACAGATCAAACTAATTTCCTTCGTACATAAAAATAAGTTGCACAATGGACACTTACAACAGATCCATTCAGTAACAATTTAACTGTAACCGATGTATTTTGCTTCACATATTGGCTCAACAGAATATCCATTTCCTGAATATCTTATTTATATGCAGGTACTGTGCTAATTAAGTCCAGAAATGATGAATATGTGTCCCAATTCCTAAGAGCTTGCAGCTAAATGAGGAAGACAGGCATGGAAAGAAAGACTGACACCACACCGCGCTAGTCCGAGAGCTGTTCTCTGACTTATCCCAGCAGCCTCCTTACCCTTGGGACCGGCAGCAGGATTTAGTGAGCCAGTGGACAGTGTCGGTGGGGACCGCTGTCCCACAGCATCGTTTAACAGTGCCATTGTCTCGTGGAAGTACCATGCTGTCCCGCCGGGTGACAGCCTCCGCGAAGCTCCGGACCTAGGCTCCCATTACCGTGAGGCTAGTCCTTGTTAACTGGAGAGCAGACTGTCCTCCCAGTGCCCACCGAGGATGCGACCGCTCCCGTCTCTCACGTTCCTGTACTTTTGAAGGTCTCCATTAAGAAGTGTTTTAAGAGTCTGAAGACCCTATCTAATGACAAATGATTGAAAGACGTATTAAAATCTGGCGTTAGAATTCCTCTCCCAGACATTCGTGTTTGTGATTGTGTTTATGGGGTAGGGCTGGGGGGAAAGAAGAGAGACCCAGAAAGGCTCTGGCTGCTGTTTAGCTGTAGAAGAGCCGGAGAGCTGGCTAAGGGAGTAAATAACGCCAGAATGACAGCGAGATTCGGCAGCGCTGCTCAGGCTCAACCCACCAGCGAGGCAAGAGAGCTGAAGAGGTGTTTGGAGGCAGCTGTACAAAGAAATGGTTTAGAACCGCAGCCGTTGTGGCAGGTTTTAAGGTGTTGGTAAGCGTTTGAACAAGAAGGAAAATGAGGCCTCGATTTTAGAGGAAGAGGAGACCCACTACTGTTTGAAATACTTGGGGAGACAGCTCCCTGGGACCAAGGGCTGGAAGTTAGTACCAGGAGGCAACAGCACTTTGAATATCCAAGAGAACTTTCTCACAGAAATTTTCAAACATGAAGGCATTGAGCTCTTTCCGTCTAAAGGAACTGAACTAGAAATTGAAAAAAAAAATCGTCAGAGTGCTTTAGAATTGAGAGGGGCTTCTCTATCAGTCCAGAAGCTACATCCCATTCCAAGGTTACTTTCAAGTTTGAAGAGCAGTCCAGGAGTTAGGATAGTTATCTTTTGCTAAGTGTGTAAGGGAATCATTCGGGAGCGCATTCCCTCTTCAGGTACTAAATCTGACGCGGTGTCCTAGTGCCGTCAGATAGAACTGACTTCCAAACACATCTAGATTTTTAAGATATAAAGATGTTTTTTTAAATCACATAATCTTTAACTAGAATCACTGCATTTAGCTCTATCGCAACATTTGCAGCAAAATAACGCACGAATTCAGGAGAAAATTGTAGGTCCTGGTCTTCCAGTTTCTATTCTCTGAAACACATGCGCACCTGCGGTGGACGGAAGGAGAAGCCCCCATTACCAGTGCGCTGTAGAAGTCAGCACCGTTTACAGGCTTTTTTCCTGAGTAACTGAAAACAAAAGAACAAAGAACAAATTCCCTCCAATAAGAATGCTCCTGACACGATGGAGTTGTAAGACTCGAGTCCTGTGGAAACCTTGAGTACGCAGAACCATGAAAACCCAGTTACTTAGCATGCCCGAGTGCTAAATAAATTGGAGGAAGTCACTGGTCCCAGGTCAGAAACCTATCGAGATCAAAATGTGTAAGCAGAGTGTAGAAATCTTTGGTTGCGCACTCCCGGGGAGGAGTTTACTGGGCCGGTCACGTGCCACTAGTCGTGCTCTAAATATGACTCTGTGGAGTGAAGTTGTTTCTTACGTTGGCTGGAAATCTGCTTTCCTATAAATTCGAGTCTTTTTTTTTTCCAGTGCCCTCCAGAGCTGCCCAATGCAAGACAGTCTTAGTTTCAATTCTAAATATAAAAGAGTTTCCCAATACTGGATTCCAATTAAACTGAAAATGAGGACCTAAAAGTAACACTACATGTTCAACAATATATTTCATCGCTGCATTTATCGCTTCCAAATCTCACAATGTGAATAGATGGATGCTTCTCTCCATGCTCGAGTCTGAGTTTTAAACCATACGCTTTGAGTTAGGTACACTGCACGCATCCTCCGTTGCTCTTGGTATCTGGGAAAAACAGAATTGTGTTGCAGGCTGTGGTCACTCTCTAATAACTTTCTAGCTTTCGGGTAGAAAGGGTAGCATGTAGTGAATATGGCTGTGATGAAGTCCTCTTCCCCACCCAGAACCAGAGCGGACTGTTATAGCAATGGAGTTCATTTTGATTATGCAAATATTCTTCATACTGCTCAGCCTCATAGGCCAACAGGTGAACAGAAGGTGGTTCACATTTTAAATCAAGTTTGCAGGTCCCTCCACGAGTGTCCCTTGACTTTGAATTGATCTCGTATAAATGCTGAATTTAATTGTTTTTATATATAATAATGCCATATTCTTACTTTCAATTGTAGAAGATGTTACAATATTAGATTTCTTCTTTGCATGCATAAACCAAGTGTAGTGGAGCAAAACAAATGATAAAGGATTTAGAAATGTTTAACAGAATTTTCCCACAAGAATGAAAGCAATGTGGATAATGAGCACAATTATTTTCTCTCTTTTAATGCAACAGTGGCTGAAGGATGATAATGCAGGGAAAGCGGACTTTAAAGAAAAAAAAAAAAAGACTCAGGGAAGGGATGTTATTTCCTCTCACCTAGGCTTACAGACAGGAAAAGCAGCTCAGGCGAACTTGAGAGGTCACTGAGACTTGCCTGTCAGAGATCTGGAGCGGAGCGGGAGGCCAGAATGATGGACATGGTTCTCGGACAGCGAAGCCAGGGATTAGCAGGCTCAGGAAGGTGTAACCAGTTCGGTCACTGACCGAGTGTGCCATGCCTGTGGTTGGGTTCCTTGAGGCTTTGGAAGACGGAGAACCATTTCTCAGTACAGGAGACAGATCAAATGAAAGCGCTCTCTCTACAGAAGACGCAAAATTAGAGTGAACAAGACCAGTCATTAGCGGAGCCGAGCCCAGCGGAGACTGCGGGAGCACCAAGGATAAAGAACAATAAACAAAGGAAGAGTCGGGGGTTTTATGACCAGACAGGGAACTTTCACCTGCAGTCGGAACTGACAAAGACCACTGAGTTGCAGGTGTAAAGGGAGGGCATTAAGAAAATGATTAACAAGTAAACTGCAGCAATTGTAGAAAACAGGCAGAAGACTTGTGTGTTAGGAAGTATATTAAATCAAATGCAGAGGGAGCTACCTGGGCCTGATAACAAGGATATTTCTAGAAACACTGCCATAAATCGATGGTCAGTGAGAAGATCGGTGGACATGAGGATGATAGAAAAATGAAACAAGATCCGGAAGGGATTCTGTTTCCCTTTAGTTTTTCCTTTCTGGAAAGGATGAACATTTCCTAGAGTCAGTAATTAAAACAATTATTTACTTTAAACATACTTTAAGTATTTATATATGCTTAAATCCACAGTTCAGTCAACCCACGTTTAGGTCATCCACTGTGGTATGGTCCTTCTTAAATAATTTGTTTCCAAAGCCACAAATAGACACACAAAACCTGTCATTGAATTTTCTTTTTTTCTTAAACACACACACACACGAGGGCAGAGCCAACTGAGGTAGGAAGGAACACCACCAATTCAACAGAGTACTTCTGGGGCAATGTCATCTGATTAGGGATAGTCTCTGATTTTGGAATTGCATGGTAATGTAGTCTAATACCCTGTTCTATTTTGAAAAAATATATTTGAAGCTTATACAAAAAATTTATATGATTAATAAAAGGACTTTCATTTACGTGTATTTCCACTTTTAAAACCTAATATGGTTATAGCTTTTAAATTTAGGAAAGAAACAGACTCTGTTGCAACGCAACCTCGTCACACCTGAGAGCAAGGATGATGGATACTCTTTCTTTGCTTGGGTTACAGGTGATCGAACATCTCAACAGATACAGGTTGTGAATACGATCAATACCAAAAGCCTAGTCATTTTTTTTTAATTTAGAAAATAATTCACTATGAATAATTTATGAAAATAATAAACCAACACCGTGCTTTATAGTAGGGATATATCATCAAGGAAAACTGATACGGTACTAATTTAAACACGGAAATTTCTTACTACAACTCAAATTTGGACATTTAAAAATTTAAGAAATGCAACATAATGATACACTTATCTAGGGGTCAGATTTCCTACAGCCTCGGTTATGCTGGAATGTGGCGAGGATACAGGAAAAGTATGTTAGGACTACCATCCCTGAATCTGAAAACTTCACTCCTTGGGTCACAGGTACTGATAGGCTCAGGGTGGGTGTAACTTAGAACCAAGAATTAAATCAAGAGCGTTCGTTTACTGAGCTCGAGCCAGAAAAGAAGATATGCCACCACCGGAAATCGAAGCCAGCGAGCACGAGCGCTGCCGGAACCGGCCATCTTAAAAGCATCCAGTCGCTGCCGACGGCATGATGACGCCGTCGCATGGCACAGCACGCGCCCGACGAAGAGCTGGACCGCAGAGAATCCAGGCCATGTCTGTGCACCGTCGAGAAGCCTGGGAAATACACTGCCTTTGAGAAAAACAACTGACCACAGACAGTGATGATGAAGAAAGGAAGAAGGGCCTAAAAGAAGCTAAGCAGTGATCAGAACGGAGGGGAATTCAGCCACTCTTAGGCCTGTAGTAACAAAGTAGGCCTCTTACCTCTTTCTCATTTAATTTTCACTGCATATAATATAGTGTGCAAGTAATTCACTTTCACCACGCACAGAGATTTCCCCCTCTAAACAGTACGAATCTGTGAACATTGATTTGTTCTTACTAGTCTCTCGCGGATAAATTACTCTGAAAAGCAAGACATCCATACCTACGAGTCTTACTTACATATGAAAATACTAAGTATTCTGGATTCTCCAGGATTAAATTATATTCGATATAATTTTTGCTAAATGTATTTTGTATTTTAAGTTTCCAGCAACTGCTAAGTCGTATATGCTGTACATTCATAGTAATTCTCTAACAGAAGGTACATTTTATTTTACTAAGAGGTAAAGACCTTTTTACCAGCTATTAAGGGTAACAGATACACGGCAAGCCTTTAGAGCTGGGATCGTTTTCGGATGTCTGAGCACATACGTCTCTCAGAAATGGTTAGAGAACCACGGGTCTCTGTATTTATTGAACTGGATCGCCTGGCAGTAAAATTCCGTTAAGGCTCTCGGCATGGGCGAGACCTCCTCCCACTCGGATCTGCTGCTGTGGTAGACTTGCACTTCATCTGTGATTTCATCCGGTGCGTAATCACCACCTAAGATGTAAATTTTGTCTTCAATTCCAACTGCGCCTGCATTAAAGCCTGCACATTCAAAAGAGCCTTCACCCTTCCAGACACAAGTATCTGGACAGAAACTATAAACCTTATAGGTGGAAAGGTCACATATGTACAGCGTGCAGTTTACTGGGACAGCTTTAATTAGCGTTGCATGAAAAAACTGCCCAAACTCTGCTACTAGTTCAGACCACTGATCAGTGGTCACATTGTATTTAAAAAAGCAATCAAGTGACGGGTTAAAGGCGTCTGTAATCTCTACCTCTGACCCAAGAACATAAATGACATTTTGGCATGCGCTCGCTTCAGGGTAGTATATGCCCCTGGGTAACGGGCTGACAGACATCCATTCTTTAGAAAGAGGGTCGTAAGACTCAACATCTAAGAGACTTTTAATGTCCTGAGACCCTTTGGTCTTTCCACCGATGACAAATAATCTGTTGAGAGCCAGAACTGACGTGTGCATGGTTCTAGGTGTCTTCATAGCTGATACCGGGAAGAAATCATTTTTCACTGGACAGTAGCACCAGGTTTGGTCGGTCGCGTCGTGATAGGACTCTGCGATGTGAAGCCGAACGGTTCTGCAGCACGGCCCTTTGCACCCGCCCGTCAGGAAGATCTTCTCCCCGTAACTAGACAGACTAGACCCTGGCAAGTCAATCAGGTGCGACTGGGGCAGCACCTTCCATGAGTCACTGTTTATATTGTAGCAGAAGGTATACTGGTCTCCACCGTTTTCCTCAGTTTTGTGGACGAATATGTATTTTTCGGTCGTGGACGGTCGAGCATCAGGGAAGAGCCCACCGGAGCCCTGCACACACTTAACAGCCTCCATGATGGTGTCAAAGCAGTTGGTGCTCCTGAGTAGACACTCCTCGTCGAGCAGACAGTTTTGAAGGGTCTCCTCGGATAACTGATGTAATCTAACTTTTTTAATCAGATAAGGCAGATGCTCTTGCCTTGATTCTAAGTTATGTTTGGTCCAGCTGAGGACAACTTTCAGTACAGTCTCTTCTTCAGGGACATTTAGTTCATCGGATTCCAGACACTTCTGCAGGACTCCAAAGTTCATCTCTAGGAAATCACTGGATTTAAACAGTAAGGAAAAGTGTTGCTGTACAAAGTACAGCGCGTGGTCAAACAAGCGGGGAGAGCCGTAGCTGTCGGAGAGAGAAAGTAACTGTAAACAATTGACGAGGTTAATACTTTTTATTAAGAAGTCACTGCAAGCTTTGGATAGGAAGGAAACTTGAAGAAATGATGACAGCTGGAAGAACATTTCCACGTTGTCGTCTGTGATCTTGGTTTTCCCAGTGTAGGCGTAATCGAGAAACGCCCTTACTGCTTTGGAGGACAGGTTAGTGATGGTGACGCTCCCACCGTCCCGCTCTTTCATGTTCACCTCGAACATGGCCCTGCAGAAAGACAGACACAGGAGGACAAGGAAACAGGAAGGTTGGATTCCGAGGGAGTTTTCAGCGTTACCTTAAACACGTGCCCTTACCCTCAGGCTGATTCAGAGTATGTTTCACAAATATCAGGCTGATAGTTACAAAATAGATTTCTAAACCATCTTAATAAATTATTTTAATATCTAGAACAGTTATATGCCATATCGTTCTTCTTTAAAACCCACGGACCACGTGACTCCCATACCGTGGAAAAGGTACGTTACAGCTGCGATGCAGCATCTACTCCAGAGAAGGCTGTAAAAAGATTCGCGTTTCGTAAACTAACTTCATGTAACTTCATGCTCTTAAATATCATTCATAAAATTAGGGTAAGGTCTCTCTAATGGCTGAATTTTTTTTTTTTTACGAGATAATTAGTATCAGCTCTGCAGGTGATAAATACAGATATTTAAAATAGATAGTGCCTCTGGGTTTAGAAGTTTAAAGTATCTTTCAAATTAATTTTCAGTCTGGCAGCAATGAAACCTGTGGAAGATGGAATACACTGAGATATGAGATGTCTCTCACAAATCCGCCTGCGTGGAAAATCCACCAAACAAGATAAATTTAAATACACGTCTAAAGAGACACATTTCATACAGCACTTTAGGAAAAAAAGGGAATGTGATTTCATAAAGCTAAATGCCCTGCCAACAGGCTCAAAGTCTGTGAAGAAACAGCCGCTGAGAAATGGAGGGGGCGTCGCCAGATTTGAATAATCAGACCAGCCCACGAGTTCTAGTTCTCGTTTATCCCCACCTGGCAGCGATGACACATTCTGAGCAAGTGCGAACTTCTGTGACTCAGTTTAAGCAAACATACAAACTCTATAGAAATGTTTGGGCAGGAGACTGTGGTGCATGTGTTTTACTACTGGTTTTGGTAAGACCAAGCTTGCCACCCATCCCGCAGTAACTTCACATCCAGAATCACTGCTGTTTACACGGCCTCGCCATGGTGGTTGTTGGTAGAACAGCCACTGGAGGCTGAGACTAAAGAGAAAGAGCCACGACAAAGCAGCAAGGACTTCCAGGAGCTGGACACTCTGCAGGACTGGAGACTGACCAGCTTAGGTTCTGATATAATACTGTTTGCGTCTGCACCAAATTGTCCAGGATATCTTCGTGAGCAGTGCCCCTCGGTGCTCAAGTACTCTTGAGGGAGAACAGTTTCGTTCTTTTTTTTTTTTTAATGTTTGTTTATTTTGAGAGAGAGAGAGAGAGGGAGAGAGGGCACAAGCAGGGAAGGGGCAGAAAGAGAAGGAGAGAGAATCCCAAGCAGGCTCCACCCTGTCAGCACAAAGCCCAACGTGGGGCTTGAACTCATGAGCTGTGCAGTCATGACCTGAGCCAAAACCAAGAGCCAGACACTTAACTGACTGAGCCACCCAGGCGCCCCTAAACTTAGTTCTTAGAGTCTCCTCTAGAGGGTAACGAAAGCTGTTTAAGAAGCACTGGTATCCAACTGAGAAATCCAAGGGGCCTTGCAAATAAGAAACACCCCTTAGGAAAAGGAAGGATGGCAAAACGCCTTCCCCCTGGACTGTTCATTACTTCCTAATACACAGATAAATACGGTTACAAAACTTACATACATGGTCTACACGATGGAAGGTATTTCAGTAACGTAGATCAGGGCAGAAATGTTAAACTGTGATGACAATGACACTGGCTTACGAGGACACGGATGGTCAGGTTAGGGTAATAGTGAGAGCCTGCCTCTAGAATCTGGCTGCCTGGGTGGCTGTCTGGTCTATGTCACTTACTGGCTGTGTGACTTGGGCGGGGGCGGGGAGGAGGCTCTTGAGTGTGCTGCAAATTCTTCATCTGAAAGTGGGAACACTTGTATCTATTTTGCTGAGTCGAGGAGGAATAAATGAGTTAATCAAGGTGAAGTATTAGCTATTAGCATTTTAAGAAAATATTTCCTATCAGATCCTGTGTATTTTTAATTTATCACCAGCTTCTTTGAGAAGACATATGTAAGATCCGTCCGGTTCATCTTTAAAGTATACAGTTAACGTCAATCTCAAATTTGCCATAATCATAAAGCGGTTGTACGGTCCATGTCATTCCTCTCAGTCTTCGCTCCATGACTGTATATCTCACTCAGAAACTCTCATTTTCCATAATCGTCATAAACTGCACTTACCATGCATATGCACTTTCCTGCTATTTCATATTTTTCCTTCCAATACTCCAGTAAATTTGATCATAATACAAATATTATGAATTAGTGGCCTTATATAAAAGTGTAAATTATAGAATTTCAGTCTAAATTTGTAAATAGTTTTATATGAATGGTGTATTCCTTTAGTAAAATACTATAATAAATATAATACTATATATAATGTAGGTCATTATAAAACTGCCATTTGTGTTACTTCAAAGCAGGGAAAATATTTTTTAAATATATTTAGAAGTTTTTTAAAGTTTAAAGTAGATCCATAAAATCTGCAAGTAGCTGAAAATATTGTGGCCAGAAATTAGGTGCAGATATATTTAATTAATAAATAATTTCTCCATGAAGAGTAGAGGACTTCCAATTTAAATGCTAACATGAACTTATTTTGTTAACATGAAAACAATGTAGGGAAATCAACTTGTGTGTTTACCGGATTTTGTCCATGTCTTGCTAGGTTTGGAAACAATAATAATAATAATAATAATAATAATAATAATAGGTTGAATATAGTGGGCACTGTCCTAATCATTACATATACATTGTTTCATTTAAGTCTCATAAGGACTCTGGATTAGATTCTGTTTTTATTACCTGAACTTTTACACGTCAGGAATCTGAGCCTCAAGAGATTAAGTCACTAGCCTAAGGACAGCGGTCGTGGTAGAGCCTAGAGCCGGGATGCAGACTGAGGGCGTGTGTATTAAGAGGCCAAGTCCTGGATCATCGCTTCCTCTCGTGAAGAGGGGGCCGGAAGGTGAGGGAGTGGAACGGAGCTAGCAGGAGGAAGACGTGGAGTACAAGAGAGCTGGGAACACCCCGGTGGCACCAGGGCGTGGCAGAGTGTGGGGACAGTGAGGGCCCCGTAGGACTGGGAGAATAGCTGAGGTAACAGGGTCAGAAGCAGACTCTGGTTAGGCCAGACGCATAGCTCCCATGTCCCCAGTGAGCCGGGTGCAGCCCTGAGCCACTCCTCCCGCCTCTGGCCAGAGACCCCCAGGGGCAGGGGCAGCTCAGTTTGCATTCGCTCCAGAGCAGTAGGGGTGGGGTCTCATCAGCTGCTGGCGGTGACACCGGAGTTAAAGTAAGGACTAAAACCAGTAGGGGTGTATTTACATCTCCAATCTTACTATGTTTTTACCAATTTTATTTACTAGAGATTTAAGTCCTGTTTAGTTTGAATACACAGTGCTTCCAAAACGGAACATAATGCCGTTAGGATGAAGTTGACTGCGGTGTGACTGGAGGGTGGGAGGCCAGGATGTCACCGAGAGAGGTCTGTATGTCTGAGCCAGAGGCCTCGCGGGGCAGTATGACCGTGAAACAGTTACCACCATAGCAAGGTCACGCATCGGACGCTTAACCTTGCAGAATCCAAAACCGTCGTCACCACAGTGGATTCTGCAAAAGGCTCATGACTAGGACATTCTTTTCAGAACAAATTCTATGCAGAAGGTTGTCTAGAATCAGAATAAGTTGGGTATTCTCCAGAAATGCTTCTGGAGGTACTTTTCCCCTTTGTCAAAACAAGAAAGGAGAAACCTCGAAATCATGTGCGCGAGCCCCTCTCCCTGGTATAATCCTTGGATACAAGACATGACTGAAACCCGCTTTCCTCTCAGCCTCTTTGTTTTCTTTGAACTGTACTTCCCTATTTTATCATCTGTCCTTTTCTCTTTTTCTAAGTGACACGGTGCAAGAATTCCCCCAAATAAAACGGACTCTGGATCAAAACAAGTTTTGGGTTTTTTCCCAGAATATTTCAAAGAACCAGTGTTCCATACAACTTTGGGAAATGCTGATCTGGGAAGACCTAAATTTTTAAAAAAGGTAGTCTTAAATTTTTATATTCAAAAATCATTAGTTAATCCATGTTCTAATTAGCTTTGTTTTTAAGAATTAAAAATTACCAACGCATGCTCCTGTAGGGGAGAAAGGCAGCAGTTATGAAAAATAAATGTAGTGACACAAAATCGGAGGCATAGACAGACAAGGTCAGGTACCTGAAGAAGTCACTGCATGCTGCTAAGACACAACGATGACATGGGATTGTTTCGTCTTTCATGATTATTTTGAAATCATAGAAGACATTTTGTTCTCTAAAATTCTGTAGTACACTTAAGATTTTCTGTCCATGATCTTCAGACACAAGGAAGTTGTTTTTCTTCTCAGAAGGAAGTCCGTTACATGAGTTTCGTTGGTTGAGATGATATGAATTATCCATAGCCAATTCCATTTGTTCTTAGAACTGGAATGAAAAACAGTCCGTGATGTAGGAGAATTCTGACAAAATTTCAGATCCAAAATTTGTTTAATGTTAGTTAACAAAATTGCTCACTAAGAACAGTCATAATAAACCTTGTTTTATTTATTAATTTATTTTAAACATTTATTTATTTTTGAGAGACATAGAGAGCATGAGCAGGGGAAGGGCAGAGAGAGAGGGAGACACAGAATCCGAAGCAGGCTCCAGGCTCTGAGCCATCAGCACAGAGCCCGACTCGGGGCTCGAACTCACAGACTGTGAGATCATGACCTGAGCCAAAGTCGGCCGCTTAACCGACTGAGCCACCCAGGCGCCCCTAAACCTTGTTTTAAACATTTGTTTTCATGACATTTACTAATAAATTTCTTTCAATTTTTTATAAATATTGAGCTCACTAGAGTATATTAAATTGAAAGACAAAGTTCAAAGCTGTATAATTGTGTCAAATAGCAGCATTTATAATTTATATATAATGTATAACATATAAGATCTCCCCACATGACTAGTCCTGTTACACGTAAGAGGTATTATTTTATAGTAGTCATCGCATGGGTATATACCCAACACATCCCTCCCCCCCGCCTTCTTCCAGTAGCAAAGCCGATGTTAAAATATTGATCTTGAAGCATTGGTATATTCCTTCTGGGGTTCGACTTTCAAGATAAAAACAACTGAAAAAGATCAGTGTTACACTGCGTTAACTAGTTACAGCCTTTAGAAAGGAAGAAAGAGGCAAGCAGTGATCCAAGTTGGCCTATTTGGATCCCTTTTCTTTTAGTTGTCTGATTGCTAGGGCTAGGACTTCAAAACGCTGACGGGAAGAACCTTGTTGTGTTCCTACCTTAGAGGAAAAGCTCTCAGGTTTTCCCCATGGAGGATGATGTTAGCTGGGAGGTTTTCATAGATGGCTTTTATTATGTTGAGGTATGTTCCTTCAAACCCTATTTTGTTGAGGGGTTTTATCAAGAATGGATGTTAAACTTTATCAAATGCTTTTTCTGCTTCTATTAAAATGATCATAGGGTTCTAATGCTTTCTTTTATTAATGTGGTATGTCACCTTGATTGATTTGTGAATATTGAACCACCCCAGTAGTCCGGGAATAAATCCCACTTGATTGTGGTGAATGATTCTTTTTAATGTATTGTTGGGTTCAATTTGATAGTACTTTACTGAGAATTTTTGCATCCATGTTCATCAAGGATATTGGCCTATAGTTCTCTTTTTTAGTGGAATCTATATCTGGTTTTGGTATGAAGGTAATGGTGGCCTAGTAAAATGAATTGGGAAGTTTTCCTTCCATTGTTTTTTGGAAAACTTTAAGAAGAGGAATATTAACTCCTCTTTAAATGTTCGGTAGAATTCACCTGTGAAGCCATCTGGTCCTGGACTTTTGTTTGTAGATAGATTTTTGATTATGGACTCTATTTCTTTGCGGGTTATTGGTCTCTCAAATTTTCTATTTCCTCCTGTTTCAGTTTTGGTCGTTTCTATGTTTCTAGGTATTTATTCATTTCTTCTACATTGTCCAATTTGTTGGCTTATAGCTTTTTATAATATCTCATATGATTATATTTCCATGGTGTTGCTTATTATTTCTCCTCTCTCATTTGTGATTTTATTATTTGAGTCCTTTCTCTTTTTAATTTTTTTTTAACCAAGTTGGCCTATTTGAAAGCAGGACAGAAAACAGTATAACTTCACTAAAAAAGGCCTTTTAAACATGAGATCAGAAATCCAAGATGGTTGAAGGCCAGGTGACTACGACTTTCCCAAACTGCAGATTCAGTTCTGTGCAAACAGGTTTACCCACCGAAAAGCAAGGAAGCTGGAAACAGGTACTCCACCTGTTCAGAGAGGCTCATCTAGTAGCAAACTAGAAGTGATCCCTGACAGAGTCCTCAGAAAGGAAGAGAAGACTGGGAACTAGGGAGCCAGGGAATAGGCAGCAGTGATTGCCTTGGTGTGTTTTTATTCCAGGTATTTATTGCTTTGCAAATCACCCTAAACTTAGTGGCTTAAGACAAGAGTTGCATCTCATGGTTCCATGGGTTTCAGGAGCCTCTTGCTCAGGGACCGTCATATACTTAGAGTCAGATGGCAGCTCCGGCTGAGGTCATCTGAAGGCCTGACTGGGCTACAGGCTCAGCATGCTTCCTTCCTTCACATTCCGGACGCTTCAAATGGGACTCCTCGAACAGATGGGTGTCTGTTTGTCTGTCCATATGCACTCTCTCCACGTGGCCAGCCTATTCTTCCTCAGCACGGCAGTGTCGGGGTGGCTGCGACTCGTACATGGAGGCTGGGTTCTCCTGGAGGGAGCGTTTCAGGCCCGGTGAGAGCTCTACACCGAACGGCCCTAGAGCACCCATTAAAGCTCTAGGACTGAGCCCATCTACTGCTGTGTTGTCCAGTATAGTAACCATGAGCTGCGTATCGCTATTTAAATATAAAATACCTAAAATGAAATTAAATTAAAAATCTGGTTGCTCTAGCCATATTTTAAGTCATCAGTGGCCATATGTGGTGATGGTTACTTTTATGTGTCAATACAGCTGGGCCCTGGAGTGTCCAGATATGTGGCTCGGTATTGTTTCTGGGTGTGTCTGTGGGGGTGTTTCTGGATGAGATTAACATTTGAATCGGGAGGGTAAGTAAAGCAGACTGTCCTCCCTAATGTGAATGGGACCCGTCCAGTCCATCCCAGAACAGAACAGAAGGCCAGCCAAGAAAGAATTCTGTCTGTCTGCCTGACTGCTTTGGAGTTGGAGCTTCAGGCTCCTGCTGTGGCCTGAGACATGGACGGTAACGGTGCTGTCGGCTCTCCTCCAGCTTGCAGGCGGCAGATCTTGGGATTTCTCAGACTCCATGATCATGGAAGCCAACTTCTTATAGCAAATCTGTCTGTCTATCTCTCCAGCTGGTTGCTCTGGAGAACTCCACTCACACATATGGCTGTTCTGTTGTACAGCAGAAATACACAGTATTCTCCTTATCACGGAAGTTCAGTCGGATGGCCTCCGTAGTATATGAAGGAAGGACAGTGTGTGCACACGCATGAGAGAGTGTGTGCGCGTACAAGTGGGGGACTGATAGGATGGAATTGGCTGTGTTACTGGAAAAATGAGTGACCTGCAGTAATCTTGTGAGCAGTGTTCTAAAGTAGCCATAAGTAGGGAGACACAGTAAGAGTGGGTGTCAGCAAGGGAGAGAGATAATTAGAAGTTTGGGGGCAGTTCTGAAGACAAGGCAGGCAGAAAACAGTTGTATCGGTCAGGGTTCTCTAGAGAAACAGAACCGGTGAACCAGTAGGTTACAAGCCTGTTGGTTCTGTGTGGACACACACACGCGTGCACACACAATGGTACGTGTGTGTGCATGTGTGTGTGCCTATAAAAAATCAGGACTTGGCTCACAGAATTGTGGAGGTCCCAGGACCTGCGGTTGGCAAGCCGGAGACCCAGGACAGCTGGTGGTGTGAGCTCGTCTGCAGGCGGGACAGCTGGGACAGCTGACTTGTTCACCTCGACTTCGAAGGCAGCAGTGGTCATCTCAGCACTCAGGGAAGGTTCGTCTTACTCAGCAGTTTTGTCCTGTTCACGTCTTCCACTGCTGGGATGAGGCCCTACCCTCATTAGGAAGGACAACCTGCTTCTCTCCGTCTGTCTGTCCAAGTGTGAACTTCATCAGGAAGCTCCCTCAACAGAAACACCCACCCCACAATAATGTTTGACCAAATGTCTGGGCACCCTGTGGCCCAGTTAAGTTGATAGAATAAATTCATCATCACAGCACTACAAATCTTTACATCACAGTGTTAATAATATCTGACCTTGGATGCAGAAGAATACATAACCCGAGTTAGAGTGGGGCCACAGATAATTAGGTACGGCTGCCACCGCAGGAGTAATTCTTCACCTCGCGAGGCATGCCTCTTAAGCCACTTGTAAAACTCTGTTTTAAAAGTTATGGAGATTTTTTCCTCCTTTTCTGATAACTCTAAGGCCATCCATTTTCCCAGGGCTGTGATATAGTGTGAGGAGTAGGATGAACAGACTTCACCATCGGAGAGACGGGTTCCCGTGCTGCTTCAGCACTTGACTTGTGAAATCTCTGAGGCCAGGAACTTCTGGTCTTTGATTGTCATTTTTTCCTTCTGTAAAAATAGGGATAAACTGTACCTGTCAGTCGTTGTATTGTCGAGAAGAGTAAAGGTAATACATACTTTAGCATTTAGTATATGCTCAATAAGTGGAATTTACACAAAAATTTACTTTCTACCAAAAATTTAACACAAAAGCCAAGGAAATCACTTAACTGACATTAATCAGGAGGTTAACATTCCTCACGTGGTGGGGAGAACAGCGAGAGAAGCAGCTCTCTGGTAACGGCCAAGGCTGAAGGGTCGAACCCAAGAGCCCGTCACTAAGAGTTTCTCTGGAGAGCCCAGTCAGTGGGCAGAAGACACGCCCTGCATGAGGCGTGAGCCAGCCTCTCTCACTGCCTCCGTGCTGCTGCAGGGAGAGGCCAAGGGGTGTGTCCCCTACACAGAAGAGTACATGGGGCAGAGAAGCAGGCCCGGTCCATATTAGAGAGACAGACATGACCAAATGCTGCGCAGAGAGCCAGAGCATCTTCTCAGCCACACGGGGAGACCGAGGGCTGTCTCCGCGTCTGCTTCTCACGTCCAGCGGTGGGCTGGGGCGTCAGCGATCAGTAGCAGCACCGTGGGGTCTCTGCGCGGCCTGCCTCTGAGAGCCACGGAATTGGCTGGGAGACGCAGTCCGCAGCGCCTAGACGCCCCCGGACCTGCTCTCACTTCTCATCCATTTAAAGACATGTATTTAAATCTCTCTGACAGACGAAGTTAGATGCTGAAGACTGAAAGATACGTTTATCGCCTGTTATCTTAGATTCTTCTAGGGTTGTAAAAGTTGTCTGAAAGGGTAGGATTATAGGTGTTGACAAGGCTGTGTGATCCACATGGGACAGTGTAAAGCAGAGATTCCTCCCCTGACCTTCAAGACGTCTAGTCAGGGGGAGATGCAGGGAAGGACGTGAGGACGTGGGTACGTCGTGAACACTTGTTTCACACTTTGATGCTGCGTGGGATTGTGTACACGTGCATGTGTATCTATACGTACAATTAACGTTACAGAATACTTTCATAGGCATTAAAAATACCTCTGTTTTCTAATTCTTTAACGTGGCCGTGGTTACCACTGGAAACTACCCCAGTGTAAGTAATATGCTGATTCCACCGCCACCCAGCTCCACCGAGATGAACGGCCTCTACGCTCCCCAGCCCAGACACTCAGGAGTCCCACTTCCAAGTCCCCCCGCTGCCGTTCTGCAGGATGCTCTCTCACTGTTCTCACCTGCATTGCTGCAGCCCTGCACGCGGATCTTCCCTGTTCTGTACACTTTATTGAGTATCCTCCGGGCTTCAAACCCAAGCGGGCACTGGGCACATAAAGGTAAATGAGTCGCAGTGTCCCTGCTGTCGCAGCCTCCGGGCCAGGTGGAAAGAAGGAAGCAACAGGAGCGATAAGGGGCAAAAGTGAGATGGGGAGAGTTTCGTGGAGGCAGGACGGACAGACCTCACACCTGCTCTCACAGGGGAGGAGGGCGAAGCAGAGAGGGGAGAGGATGAAGGACGGCGTTCTGACGAATGTGCTACTTAAAGACGATTACCAAAGAAGGTGAGAAAGACATTTCCAAGAGAAAAAAATGCTAAGTGCAGAGACGTGGATGAAAGAGTTGTCATAGTCCCTTGAAGAAACACACCGTTGAAGACCAGCGATGGGCAGATGAAGCCGAGGCGGTAAACGGCCAGCTGAGGCTGGCTCACACGTCTGGCCACCACGGGAGGGGCCTGGGTTTCATTCTAGAGGCGACGAGGAATACTTAGAAGGCCTTTAAACATGAGAAGAATTACACCATTGGATTTAGATCTTAGAAGCCTCATTCTGCCAGGAAGACAGCAGTGGGGAGCCAGCTGGGGCTCCTGTTCTCACGGCACTTCCCACCTAAGGCAGGACTCACTGGCGTGTGATTCCAATTTTAAAACATCCAAGTACTGTTTTTTTTTTTGGATAAGAAATAAATTTTGTTGTTAAGCCACTCGGATGTGTCTATTACAATACATAGGATTATTTTAATTAATGCATGTTAATTTTAATCCCAGCAGCTCAAGTATATTAATCTAAATATTTATCTGTCGATTCTTTTGTGTTTTCCACATAAAAAATTACATCCTTTGTAGCCAATGGGGCTTGCTTGTTTTCTTCCCTATTTTTTTTACAGGCGTTATTTCTTTTTCTTTTACTACAGAAGTAGTTAGGACCTCCTGTATAATGTTTAATTAAGGCAACAATGGTTTGTAATACTTTTTAATAAACATGTGTATATATAATTTATACCTAATTATTTATAGCTAATTATACATATATAAGGAACTTATAGCTTGTATTGGATTAAATCAATTATTGAGGCTTATAGTTCATGGATAAAAAGTGAACCCAATGATATATGTATACAGTAATTTTTATTTCTATGACAAGTAATATAAGTAAAACTACTTACTGGAAACTTTCAAGTATCAAACTAATACACTAGCATTATGCATAGGTGTATTCATTTTGGTAAAGTGGTTCAACGTTAAAGGCTGCCATGGTTAGTTCATATAGAGTGGCTTCATATAGAGGCTGAAATTTTCTATTTTCTTAAGTTGGTTTGAGTACATTTCTATATGTAGACTTTATTTAATCACAATAATTATAAGTGCTGTTGAAGAGAAAGGGTGTTGGAAAGTTTATGAAAGGGATAGGGGAACTCAATCCACAAGATAACTAAAGCCACTGAAATGGTTAAAAATCAATCAAGGAAATGAAGTAGAGTTAGCAGAGTAGAGGGCTGAGAATGGAACTCCAATGACAACTAACCTCAAGGGATAGACCACTCAGTTGAAGAATTATTCGCGTAGCACCTGCTACCTACCAGGTGACAGTCTCGATGAACTGAAAATACAGTGGAAAGTACAATTTGTGGAAGACGCAAGGTGAGGAAGTTCTACGGCTAAGGAAAAACTCACAAAGAGCAGGGACAGAAATGGAGAAAAATTAGGAGAGGTAGTGGAAAGCACAGGAAGAGGACTTCCTGTAGGAAACAGTTACATCATCCAAAGCTGAGGAAGGTTAGGCAAGGTCAGGACTGAAAAGACATCATTGCTTAGCAGAAAATCAGTGGGGAGGGGAAGAGGGGAAAAGAAAAAAGACACAGAGAGGAAGGGAGACAAAACATAAGAGACTCTCAAAGGCTAACAACAAACTGAGGATGCAGGAGGTGTGGGAGGGGGGAGAATGGGTGACGGGCATTGAGGAGGGCACTTGTTGGGATGAGCACTGGGTGTTGTATGGAAACCAATTTGAAAATAAATTATTTAAAAAAAAAAGACATCATTGATGATTCGGGAGTGGGGTGAGGAGAGGCCATATTATAGTAGTTTTAAGAGGGAATACTGGACACAAATTTGTATAAATTTTTTTTTAAGTAGTTCAGTGAGGTAAGGACTAGAGGAGTAGGTGGATTCTAGGAACTTTTGTTTTCTTTTGTTTCAGATGGGAGAAACCCGAGCCTGTTAATACACTGAGGAGAGAGTGGCAACATGGGGGCAATCAAGATGAAAGATGACAACAATGTAAATTCGGCACCTACATCCATCCATTTCACAAAGCAAATCTTTCCGGACCTTGAAACCAGTACATCCAAGAACAATACTATATGGTGAAACTTCCATTTCTGTTGACAGGTAAACATTGATAGGAAAGTAAATGGTTAGAGGCTCTTAACTTTTATAGTTATTTACTTATTTAACAAGCCTGAAGATACTAGAATTTATAATAAGTAATTTATATAGTTATTTCATTCGATGTTCATAATCCTTTAACTTTGGTATTAATAATGACTGTTTTCAAAATGGGAAGTTGGGGCTCAAGATTGACTAATGAGCATAAACATATAAAACCAGTAGAAACCTGCTTAACTTAAAGTTCATACTCTTTTCAATACTCATTGGGACGGAGATATTAATATCAAATGAAAGCATAGAGTCCTTTTCATGTGCATAAGATCCAACCATAAATGTACTGGCCAAAAAAGTTACCATGGAAGTTTAAGGTCATTCTGAATAAGAAAGATATACAGGATAATAAAATAGCTAACATTTATAGAGCCAGTACTTTGTGCCAGTTACTAATCTCTGGGTTTCACACAGTATTTAATTTAATTCTTATCAATATCACTCCTATAAACAACAGGCTTCTCCTTCCAGTAAGGTGTAGCAGACATGCTTTGCACTATTTCTGCTGCTAAGAACAACTGAGAACCCTGGACACAAATAAAAATATATATCATAAATATATGAAGATCCTGAAAGGTGGAGAGAAATAGGCAGACTGGCTAGTGAACATGGGAGCCAAGAATAATACAGTGGTGAGTTCCTTGGGTTTTGTTTTTGCCCAAGATGGCCCAGATACTGAAGAAGTGGACACAACACAAACACCACTGGGCACAGGCATAAAAAGCTCCAGGAGAAACTTGATCTACTTAGCTCCTTGCGGGAGCAACCTAGCAAGACAGAAATGTTTTGACAAACACAATGGAAAAACTGAGTCTCTCCAGGCACCCATGTCAGCAAACGTGGAACGGAGAACCTAGCATCCCTCCCCTCCCAGGCTGTAATGAGATGCGTCAACTCTCCTCTCCCTATCCTCTTGCTGGGGTGGTGTCAGAGAAGGCAGAGTGGGCAGCCGGTCCAGTGGTAACAAGTGCCCACCACTTCCCCTCCACCATCAGTGGAGGTCATGTGACACATGGGATCTTGGATTTCTTCCCCTACCTGGAGGTAACATGGCACTCCTCCCTGTCCTTCCTGGGGTGCAGGCAGAGGCCCAATGAAGACGTAGGACTTTTCACTGCCACTTAGTAGCAACAAGGCCACCCCACATGATGCCCACGGAGACCATGTGGGGAGCAGTAACTGTGTGCCCCTCCCTCTCCCAGCCAAAGTGGTATCAGAGGATGTAAAGAGGGGAGCCTGGGCTCTCAACTCCGTCCAGCAGTAAAAAGAGCCCCTCCTATCCTGGGTGTCCAAGAGGTAAGGTGGAAAATCTGGACTTCTGTCCCAACACAGCAGTAATGAGCTGGTGGCCTTAAGTCAACAGACCATGTCAGAAAAGACTCACCAAAATACAAGATAGAATAGGATCTAGAGTCTTACTACAAAATATCCAATATATCCCCAAACCAGGAATATATCAAGTTGAAAGAGAAAAGAATCAACAGACACCAGCACAGGACACAGATGTCAGAGTTACCTACCAGGAATTTTAACCATCCTTTACAGAGATGCTTCAATGAGCAATTACATAGGCTGTGTTATTTCAATTCTTTTAAGACTTTTGAGGTTTGTCTTGTGGGTTAGGATATAGTTACTCTTGCTGTATGTTCCATGGCACTTGAAAATAACGTGGGTTCTTTTGTTAGGTGGAGTTTTCTATAAATGCTCATTAGATTCTATTCATTGATGGTGTTGAGTTCTTCTGTGTTACTTCTGACTTACTGTCTTCTTGTTCTATTGAGAGAGAGGTATTAATGTCTCCAGCTGTAACAGTAAATTTGTCTATTTCTCTTATCAGTTCTATCAGTTTTTGCCTCAGATATTTTGCAGCTCTTTTGTTTGGTACATAGACAATTAGGTTTCCTATGTCTTCTGGGTGGATTAACACATAATATTCCTCTCTGTCCCTCATAATTTTCCTTGCTGAGGTCTACTTTATCTGGCATTAATATAACCACACCTGTTTTCTTTTAATTACTGCTTTCGTAGTATATATTTTTTTCATCCTTGACTTTCAACCTACTCATATCATTCTACTTGAAGTGAATGATTTATAGGAAGTGTATAAAGTTGGATCATTTTTAAAAAATCTGTTTTCCTAATCTCTGTCTTTTAATTGATGTATATAGACCACTTATATTTAGTGCAATTATTCATATGGTAATACTTAGGGATGCTTTTTGGTTGGTGGTTTTGTGTTTTCTCTATTTTTAATTTATCTTTTTTATTCTTTCTGCCTTCCTTTGGGTTCTTTGAACCTTTTTTAAATTCCATTTTGATTTGGCTATAGTGACTATGAGTGTATCTCTTTGTATGGACTTTTCAGTGGTTGTTCTAGGTATTACATACATATGTGTGTATATACATGTATGTGTTTATGTATATCTACATTATATATATATGGCATGTGTATATAATATGACACTAGTTGGGTAAACATTTTACCAGTGTAAAGTGTATACACTCTTTTTGCTTCCCTTTACTCTCCTCATATATATAATTGTTTTAAATAACCCTTACATAGACGCTGTTATAATTTTTGCTCCAACCTCAAGAAACTTCAAAAGTGAGACCAAAATAAACTCAATGTAGACAAGTTAAAGGAAATGATAAAGAGCAGAAATCTACAAAATTTGAAATACAAAATTGCAAAGGAAATCAATGAAAGAGCTTATTCTTTGAAAGGTTTGATAAAATAGACAAACCTCTAGCAAGACTGACAAAGAATAAAAGAGAGAAGAATAAATTACTAATATCAGGAATGCAATAAGGGAATCCATATCTACCTTGAAGATAATCAGAAGGATAAGGAAAGGAATACTATAAGCAACTCTACATGTAACAGGTTAGTAGAGCAGATGAAATGGACTAATTCCTCTAAAACCCACACATTACCACACTCACTCAAGATGAAATATAAAATTTGAACAACCTTGTAATTTCTTATTAAGGAAATTAAATTCACCAAAAGTTTTTTTCAAGTTAATACCAAATCTATATAATTTCCTCCAGAATACAGAAGAGGAGAGAACATTTCCAAAGTAATTTTATTAAGTCAGTACTACTGTCGTAGCCCTAGACAAAGACAATACAAAAACAAAGAAAGGGAAAAACAAAACCACAGATCAATATCCCTCATAAATATAAATTTTTAAAAATTAGCAAAAATAATTCACAGTATCTAAAAAGAATTATGCACAAGACCAAGTAGTTTTATCCTAGGATGTAAGGGTCGTTCGATATTCAGATATCAATTCATGTAATCCAGTGCTGAAGCAAACTGAAAAAGAAAAATCACATAATTGTATCAACTGACACAGTAGAACCATTGAGAAATCCCACTTTTATTCATGAGAAAACCTTTCAGGAAACAAAGAACAGAGAAGAACTTCCTCACCTTGATAAAGAACATCTATAAAAAAATCTATAGCTAACATTATACTAAATAGTAAGAGACTAAATGTGTTTGCTCTAAGATGATGAAAATGGCAACTATGTCCACTTTTACCAGTGCTATTCATCATAGTAGTGGAAGTCCTCGCTAGCACACTAAAGCAAGAAAATTCTACAAAAGTCTTCTACATCTGAAAGGAAGAAACAAATTGCCTCTATATTTACAGATAATAAGACTGTCTACATAGAAAATCCTAAGTAACCTACAAAATATACATACAACTAATAAGTGAGTTCAGCAACGCCACAGGATATAGGATCAATATACAAAATCAATGATATTTCTATAAACTAGCAATCAACACATGGAAACCAAAGTTTAAATTATTACAAAATTTAAATTTACAATGGCAGGAAAGGAAAAGGAAAAGACAAGACAAGACTTAGGTATAAAATCTATCGAAACAAGTGCAGGACTTACACCGTACTGAAACTACAAAATGCTGACAAAAGAAAACCAAAGAAACCTAAATAAATTGAGATCGTATACTGTGTTCATAAACTGGAAAAATCAACGTAGTAAACATGTCAATTCCCCTATACTGATATACAGGTTTAACACAATTCCTATCAAAATCTCAGTACGATCTTTTTGTAGACATTGATTATTCTGAAACTTAAATGGAGAGACGAGGACATTAAATAAACAGTACTGTTGAAAGAGTCAGCCTACCTGACTGCAGTATTTATTATATAGCTTCGTTAATCAAAACTGTGGTGGTGGAGAAAGACCGACACATAGATCAGTGGAACAGAATATATAACTAATAATCCCAGTCAAGTAAAATCAATCAATTTATGACAAAGCTCAAAAGCAATTATACAAACAGTATTGAAGCAAATGAATATTCACAGGCAAAAAAGTGAACCTTGATCTAAATATCACATTTCATACAAAAATTAACTTAAAATGGATCATAGGCTTAAATGTGAAATGTAAAAACTGTAAAACTTTTAGAATCTAGGAGAAAATCCTATGACAAAGAGTCAGTGAGTTCTTAGATGTATGACATTAAAAGCACAATTCATTAAAGAGAAAAATGTTAATTGAATGTTATCAAAATTGAGTATGTTTCACTTCCTCTGTGAAAGATCCTGTTAAGAGGATGAAAAGACCATCTACAGCCTGGGAGAAAATATTTGCAAATGAAATATGATAAAAGTTTGGTATCTATTAATATATAAAGAATTCTCAAAACACATCAGTAAGAAAACAAACAATTCAATTAAAATAAAAAAGGGGCAAAAGATATGAAGGGGTATTTTACCAAAGAAAATTGAGAGAGGAACACACCAAGATATGTTCAATATCATTAGTCATGGAAGTACAGAATTAAAGCCACACTGAAATATCTCCACCTATCCAATAGAATGGCTGATAAAAAAATACTGGTGGGGCGCCTGGGTGGCTCAGTCGGTTGGGCGGCCGACTTCAGCTCAGGTCATGATCTCGCAGTCTGTGAGTTCGAGCCCCGCGTCGGGCTCTGTGCTGACGGCTCAGAGCCTGGAGCCTGCTTCCGATTCTGTGTCTCCCTCTCTCTCTGCCCTTCCCCTGTTCATGCTGTGCCTCTATGTCTCTCAAAAATAAATAAACATTAAAAAAAAAAAAAAATTTAAAAAAAAAAAAAATACTGGTGGCATCAGATGATTGAGAGGGCACAGAGATACCATGTCATTCACATGTTGCTAATGGAAATTTTTCGGGGGTTTCTTAAGCTAACCACAAGATGGTGACCCCATCTGGCCAGGGAACCCAGTGTGTAGTTCTGCCTGATTCAAGACCCCGACAGCCAGTCCTGCTGGCGGTAGAGCCTGTCCTGCCACCCCCTCCTAGCAGAACTCAGCCTACTACGGAGTGCAGACCCCAGCCCAGCCTCACCGAGAAACCTGACCAGGGCATCTGAGAGACCGAGCAGCTCAGCAGCACTTGAGAGGAGCGCCTAACAGCATCTCTGCCCGTGTGCAGAGCCCAGCTGGTGATTCCGTCAGGCCAGAGAGCTCAGTGCATTTTGCCTGATTCACGTCCCTGACTACCAAGCCTGACTGGATGTGAAGGCTGCTACCCGGCCCTTGCCCAGGCTGGGAAGCAAATGCAAAGCCCTGCCTTGCAATGAACACAGCTTCCAGCCCTACCCAACAACCAGGCCTAACCAGAACACCTGGGAAGCCGTGTAGCCCAACCTATAGCCAAGCTTACAACAGCAGGTGACCAGAGAGCCAAGCCAGCAGCTCTTTCCATCTTCAGAGCAGAGCTGGTAGTACTGTCTGAGCAAGGAGTTTGGTGGGGCAGCTCTCTGTTGGATTCAGGTCCCCGGCCATCAAGCTCAAGGGCCGTGGAGCCCGTTGTACAACTCCATTCAGCAAGGAAGCACCTTTGCAGCCCTGCCTAACTGTTGAGTGTAGCACCCAGTCCTGCCTGAGCAGGAAGTTTAACCAGAGAATCCATGCAACCACAGAGCCCATCCCACAGCTGTGCACGGGCAGGAAACGAACTGTTCCCAGCCATCGGTACCCAGCCTGACCTCAGGGCTCAGGCAGCCTCCTTGCCCAAATAGAACCCCGATAGCAAGCCCCACCTGAACAAGGATGCTGCCAGCTGACCTATCCAGAACCAAGGTGCACTGACTGGTGAAAGACGGTCTCTGGAGAAGAGAACCTGTAAAATGTGGAAGAGGAGATTGCTTACTCAAACGTACAGATCCCAACACAAAGAATCAAGGATTGTGAACAGTCAGGCAAACAATGACATCACTAGGTGAAAGTAAGAAAGCCCCAAAAACTGACCCTAAAGAAATGGGAGATCTGTAAACTGTCTGCAAAGAATTCAGAATATTTCTCTTAAAGAAGTTAAGTGAACTACAAGAAAACACAAATAACCAAATAAAATTAGGGAAACAATGCATGAACAGAATGAGAAGTTCCACAAAGAAACAGAAATTATGAAGGAAAGGAGGGAGGAAGGAAGGAAAAGAAAGAAAAGAATGAGGGGAGGAAGGAAGGAAAAGAATAAGAAGGAAGGAAGGAAGGAAGGAAGGACAGGAGGGAGGGAGGGGGGAGTGAGAGGGAGAGAGGGAAGAAGAAAAGAGGAATCCTAAAGTTGAAGAATCCAGTGGCTGACCTGAAGAATTAATGGAGAGCTTCAACAGCAGACTCCATCAAGCAGAAGAATCAGTGAACTATCAAGTAGGGCATCTGAAATTATCCAGTCAGAATAGCAAAAAGGAAAAAGACTTAAAAAGAGTAAAGAAAGCCTTGTGGGCCTCATAGGACATCACTAAAAGAACAATATACGCATTATAAGAATCCCAGAAGAAGAGAATGAAAAAAGGACAAAGTATTTTTAAAACCATAATGGCTGAAAACTTCCCAAACATGAGGAAGGATATCATGAGGAATGGATATCAGAGTAAGGATGTTCAAAGGACCCAAATTGGTTGAACCCCAAAACAGCTACTCAGGGAGACATTATAATTGTCAAAAGTCAAAGACAAAGAACTTTGAAAGTAGCAAGAGTGACACATCACATACAAGAGACCTCCTCCCTACCATAAGACTATGGACAGAGTTTTCAACAGACACTTTTCAGCCAGGAGAGAATGGGATGATACATTCAAAATATTGAAGAAGAAACAAAAACTGTCAACTAACCATAGTATAGCTGGCGAAGCAGTCTTCCAGAAATGAATGAGACGTAAAGACTTTCCTAAACTAATAGAAGGTGAAGAAGTTCATCATCACCACACCTGACTTACAAGAAATACTAAAGGTAGTTCTTCAAGGAGAAATAAAATGATGCTAATTAACGTCAAAAAAATTACGAATGTGTAGAGAACTAACTGATAATGGTAAATATACAATCAAAATCAGATTCTCTAATATTGTAATTGTATCCTCAAGTATTTAATTTATTTACTACTCTAGCTTAAAAGTTAAAAAATAAACATTAAAAATAACCATAATTATAAAAATGTGTTACTGGATACACAATATAAAATATAAGTAAACTGAGAGGTGCCTGGCTGGCTCAGTCAGTGGAGCTTGTGACTCTTGACCTCAGCGTTGTGAGTCTGAGTCCCACACTGGGTGTAGAGATTACTTAAAAATAAAATTTTTAATACATACATATATGCATATATGTGTATAAACTAAGACATTAATAACCTAAACTCTGAATGAGGGGAGAAATAAAAATTTAAAGTTTATATTATTAAAATTTTTATCAACTTAAAACAGAACGTTATAAATATATTTTATGTAAGCCTCATGGTAACCAAAATGGAAAACCGTGTAGTAGTCACATAAAAGATTATGATTAAAGAGTGACAACATATTGCTCTAACAGTCATCAAACCACAAAGAAGCAACAAAGGATCTAGAAAACAGTCAGAACATGATTAACAAAATGGCAATAGTAAGTCTTTACCTATTAATAATTAAACACAAATGGATTAAATTCTCCAGTCAAAAGACCTAGAATGGCTGAATGGATAAAAATATAAGATCCAATGATTGCGGCTAACAAGAGACTCACTGTAGCTTTAAAGACACATGTAGACTGAAAGTGAAGAAATGGGAAAAGATACTTCATCCAAATGGTAACCAAAAGAAAGGAGGGATGCTATACTTATATCAGATAAAAGAGAGTTTAAGCTAAAAATAGAAGAGATAAAGAAGGTCATTGTATAATGATGATGGAGTCAATCCATTAAGAATGTGTAACTGTAAATGTTTATGCACCCGTATCAGAGTACCTCAGTATATAAAGCAAATACTAACAGAACTGGCAGAAATAAATAGTATTAAAATAATAATTGGTGACTTTAATATTCCACTCAATAATGGATAGATATCCAGACAGAGATTCAGCAGATTTGAACAACATGACAGACCAAAAGCATCTAAAAGACATACACACATTTTCTAGGATGTGGGAAATATTAGGCCACAATACAAATCTTAGCAAATTTAAGAAGACTGAAATCACATTATGTTTTCCAGCAATAATCATATGAAAACAGCTATCAATAATGGGAAGAAAAGGAAAATTCGCAAATATATGAAAATTAAACACCATTCTGAACAACGAAGGCATGAGAGAAAAAATTAAAAGGAAAATAAAAGAATATCATGAAACAAATGAATATACAGCATACCAAAACCTACGGGATGTAGCAAAACTAGTTCTAAGAGGATATTTTATAGCAATAAGTACGACACCATGAAAAAGATCCCAAATAAACAGCCTAATTTTACATCCCAGGAAATGAGGAATAACAAAATAAGCCCAAAATTAATAGAACTAAGGATATAATAAAAATTAGAGCAGAAATAAATGCAGGAGAAATCAGAAAAACAATAGAGCAACAAAAATAAGAGTTGGTTCTTTGAAAAGATGAACAAAATTGGTAAGCCTTTACCTAACTAAAGAGAGATAGAGAACCCAAATAAACAAAATTATAAATGAAGGAGGAGACATTACAAGTGATTCAACAGAAATGCAAAGTATCATAAGAAACTACTATGAACTATTATACACAAACTAAAAACTCAGACGAAATAGATAAACTCTTAGAAACATACAACCTACCAAGTCTGAATCACGAAGAATAGAAAATCTGAACAAACTAATTACCATAAGATTGAATCAGTAATCAAAAGCTTCCCAACAAAGAAAAGTCCAGGACCAAATGGATTCCTGGGTGAATCTTCCAAACATTTAAAAAGGAGTCAATACCAGTCCTTTCTGTCCAAAACACTGCGGAGTAGGGAATACTACTAAACACGTTTTATGAGGCTAGCATTACTATGATATCAAGGCCAGATAAGGCTACTATAAAAACAAGACAAACCAAAAAACAAAACCCTACAGGCTAACATCCCTGATGACTACAGATGCGAAAAGTCTGAACAAAATAACTAGAAAACTGAATCCAATAGCACATTAAAAGGGTAATAGAGGGGTGGCTGGGGGGCTCAGTTGGTTAAATTTCTGACTTCACCTCACGTCAGGATCTCCCCATTCATGGGTTCAAGTGCCACATCAGGCTCTGTGCTGACAGCTCAAAGCCTGGAGCCTGGAGCCTGCTTCAGATTCTGTGTCTCTCTTTCTCTCTGCCCCTCCCCTACTCATGCTGTATCTTTCTCTCTCTCTTAAAAATAAATAGATGTTAAAAAAAATCTTTTTTAAAGGATAATAGATTATGATTAATTAAGATTCATCCCAGGATGCAGGGAAGGTTCAACATATGCAAATCAATAAATGTAATAATATTTCACATTAATGGAAAGATAAAAATCATATGATTATCCCAACAGATGCAGGAAAAAACATTAAAAAAAATCAACATCCATTCATGATAAAAATTCTCAACTAACTGGGGACAGAAGGAAAGTGGGCATTGAATTCTCAATATACTAAAAGCCATGTATGAAAAGTACAGAGCTAACATCAAAGTCAATGGTGAGAGGGTGCAAGCTTTTCCTCTAATATTAGGACCAAGAGAAGGTTGTTCATTGTCACCACTATTCAACAGAGTACTAGAAGTTCTAGCCAGAGCAATCAGGCAAGAGAAACAAATAAATGGAATCAGAATTGGAAAGGAAAAAAGTAAAATTGTCTTTGTTTGCAGATGGCATTTTATATAGAGAAAATCCTCAAGACTCAACATCCTCAAGAAGATCCGCCCCTGAGTAAAGTTGTAGGATATAAAATCAACATATAAAAATCAGTACCATTTCTATACACTAACAACAAATTAAAATTTAAAATAAAGAAAACAGGGGCGCCTGGGTGGCTCCGTTGGTTAAGTGTCTGACTTCAGCTCAGGTCATGATCTCATGGTCCGTGAGTTCAAGCCCCACATCAGGCTCAGTGCTGACAGCTCAGAGCCTGGAGCCTGCTTGGATTCTGTGTCTCCTTCTCTCTCTGCCCCTTTCCCACTTGCACCCTGTCACTCTCTCTCTCTCTTGAAAATAAATAAACATTAAAAAAATTAAAAATAAAATAAAATAAAGCAATCTCATTTACAATATAATTGAAAACAATAAAATACTTAGGGATAAATTTAACCAAGTAGGTCAAAGACTTATACGCTGAAAACCATAAAACACTGATGAAACAAATTGGAGAAGACATAAATAAATGGAAAGAGATTCTGTGGACTGGAAGAATTGTTAATGTGTCCATACAACCTAAACCCCTCTGTAGATTGCATGCCATCCCTCTCAAGATACCTGCGGTATTTTTCGTAGAAACAGAAAAAATAATCCTAAAATTCATATGAAACTACCTACATAGCCAAAGTCATCCTCCGAAAACCAAATTCTGAGGAAGAAAAACAAGGTAGATGCATTGCACTTCCTGATTTTAAACTATATTATAAAGCTATAGTAATGAAATCAGTAGAACACTGGCATAAAAACAAACACAAGGACTAATGGAAAAGAATTGAGAGCCCAGAAGTAAACCCACACGTAAATTATCAACTATGATTTGACAAGGAAGCCGCAAATACTCAGTGGTGACAAAATAGTTTCTTCAATAAACGGTGCTGGGAAGATTCAATATTCACACGCAAAAGAAGGGAACTAGACCCCTAACTCGCACCTAGTAGTCCTAACTAAATCCTAACTGAACCAGTTTAGTCTTAACCAAATCAGTTAAAGACTTAAATGTGAGACCAGAAACTGTAA
Organism: Paguma larvata; assembly: GCA_030068075.1. Taxonomy (NCBI): domain Eukaryota; kingdom Metazoa; phylum Chordata; class Mammalia; order Carnivora; family Viverridae; genus Paguma; species Paguma larvata. Next base: position 31,028,583 of record CM057831.1, read on the forward strand.
AACTCCTGGAAGAAAAATTGGGAATAAGCTCCCTGACATTGGTAATAGCAGTGATTTTTTGCATTGGACACATAAGGCACAAGCAGCAAAATAAAAAGTAAACAAGTGAAACTACACCAAACTGCAAAACTTCTGCACAGTAAAAGAAGCGATCAACCAAATGAAAAGGCAATCTCCAGACTGGGAGGAAATATTCTCAACCTGCACATCTGATAGAGTGTTAATATCCAAAAAATATAAGGAAGTTATAGAATTCAATAGCCAAAAAACCTCCAAATAATCCAAATAAAAATGGGTGAGGAATGTAATAGACCTTTTTCCAAAGATACTCAAATGGCTAACAGGTACGTGAAGTGGTATACAGTGTCACTGATCTTCAGGAAAGTGCTAATCAAAACGCCGAGATATAAACTCACACTTGTCAGTATGGCTTTTGTCAAAAAGAAAAGAAATAGCAAGTAGTATTGAGGATATGGAGAAAAGGAAACCTTGTGTGCTTGTGGTGGGAATGTGAATTGGTGCAACCAATATAGTAGAAAACAGTAAGGAGGCTCCTGCGAATTTTTAAATAGAACTAAAATATGATCTACCAATGCAACTTCTAGGTATATATCAAAAGGAAACTAAATCGCTATTCTGAAGAGGTATCTGCACCCCCATGTTCACAGCAGCATTATTCACAATAGCAAACACATGGAAACAACTTAAATGTCTATGGATTGATTAACGGATAAAGAAAATGCGAAATACACACACACACACACACACACACACACACAGAGGAATATTAGCCCTAAAAAGGAAGGAATCCTGCCATTTGTGGAAGCACAAATGAACCTTGAGGGTGTTATGCTAAGTGAAATAATAAAGACAAACTCTGTATAATGTCACTTATATGTGGAATACTGAAAAAAAAAAACCAAAACTCATGGAAACAGAGAACACGATGTTTGCCGGTAGGGTGGGGAGACTGAGTGAAGGTGGTGAAAATGTACAGATTTCCAGTTATAAAAGAAAGAAGTTCCGGAGATCTAATGAACAGCATGATGACTACAGGTAACAATGCTGTGTTCTATATTTGGAAGTCGTTATGAAAATAAATCTTAAAAGCTTCAGAAGAAGGAAATTCTAATTTTGTGATGTGATGGATGTTAACTGAACTTATTGTGGTATTCATTTCACAAAATATACAAATATCAAACTATCACGTTGTACACCTAAAATCCGCACAATGTATGTATCAATTCTATCTCAATAAAAGTGGGGGGAGGAACTAAACATACACTCTATTACCCAATAACTGTAGAACCGGGCATTTATCCTAGAGAAATAAAAATCTGTATATGGTTCTTCATAGTACCTTTAATTGTATGGTCAAAAACTATAAATACCCAAACTGTTGCTCAGCGTATGGATGAGTATATAAACTGTGGTGCATCCATACCATGGAATATATGAAAAAGGAACAAACCACGGACACACATGACAGCTTAGATGGACTGCAAGAGCATTATGATGAGTGCACAAAGGCAATCTCACAAGGTCACAACCGTATGGTTCCATTTCTACAACATTCTTGGAATGAAAGATTAGAGATACAGAAAACAGATTAGTGGTTTCCAGGGACTGAGGACTGTGGTGTGGGTGGGAGGGTGGCTACACACACAAAGGGAGAGTTCTGTAGTGATCTTTAATAACCTGTAACTTGATCAGTTATAGGAATCTGCCCATGTGAGAAAATGACATCAAACTGCACACAAACAGTGCCCCAATGTCACATTCCTGATTTTGATTTCGGACAATAATCATGTCAGATGTACCATGGGGACAACTGGGTGAAGGGTACATGAGATTGCTTTATACTGTTTTTTAAGTTTATGTGTATGTGATTATTTCAAAACAAAAAAGACAATGAAGTAAAAATTCAATTTAGGAACCATTTTAATATCCCAATTTTGTTCTTGTTCAAAATACTTAAAAAATGCAAAGGAAACATAATTTTATCTTATTTATTTATTTTTAATGTTTGTTTATTTTTGAGAGGAGAACGAGAGAGAGCATGAGCTGGGGAGGAGCAGAGAGAGCGGGAGACATAGAATCCGAAACAGGCTCCAGGCTCTGAGATGTCAGCACAGAGCCCGACATGGGGCTCGAACCCACAGACAGCGAGATCATGACCTGAGGTGAAGTCAGACATTTAACCAGCTAAGCCACCCAGGTGCCCCTGTTTTATTTTTGGTATGAGTAGTCCTCATTTTTTAAAAAAGTGGAATGTAAAACAAAAAGCTAAAAAAAGTACCCAAATTTGAGACTTTCAAAATGATAAAAACTGTATTTCTGCATATTGATGTAAGTCTGGAGAAAATAAATTTAAGAAACTCCAACTATAAACATTTTAAAATTAAGCACGTAAAACATTGGTCTATTTTATAAGACCGCATCTCAGCTTCAACAAAACTCTGTGCTCAAAACACTGAGTCAGATTTAAAATTATTCTCTTATTTCCTTTAATGTCTTCCACTAACATGTGATTCAGATAGTTGAATTAATAAAAGTACAAGAATCAAGTCTGATAAGACTGACATAAAGAGCGACAGAAGTAGCACGTGCCGTCTGATGCGAGCGGAGCATCAAGGGACAGCTGAGCTGACTGACCCGGGCCCTTTCCGTCGGGCCTTCCGGTGCCCGAGTTCGGTCACCGGGGCTCCAGAACAGGTGATTTCTGACCTCTTCTCATAAGCACATGACGGAGCGCTCACTGGACGCCAGGTGCAGAGGTAGAGAAGGCGTGGGGAACAGGCAGACGTGACCCGGCTCTCCCGGCGGCCACTGTGTAGCGAGAAAGACTGACCAACTACCCATCGTTATCGATGCTGTGAAGAAACAGCTGAGAAATGGGAATAAAAGTGAAGGATGGAGAGTTTCAACTTCGGGTGGTGATGGTGGGAGCACTTCCGTGGTCCTCCTCTGTCACTCTGTCCTCCCTGCTGCAGATAGATACTCGTCAATCTGCAAAAGAATGGTGGAGCAGGCCCTGCCCTTGTCCCCACTGCACAGGAGGGGGAGACGAGGCTTCGGGACCTTAACCTGCTCAAGGTCGTACAGCAAGTAAGCAGGGACCTGGACCCAGGTGGTCCGGCTCCACAACCTTCGCTCTCGTCCACTACGACGTCAGGCTGTGCCTTTCTGAGAAGGTGGCATTTAAGGTAAGCGGCGGTGGGAGAAATCCCGTAAAGGCCTGACGTGGGAAGGGGTCCTTCAGGGTTAGGAAACGAGAAAAGGCGAGCGTCACTGGAATTGTGTGACAAGAGCAAGAATGTTGGGGAGGCCGGTGCCACCTCATGCAGGATCCGAAGGGCCACAGGGAGCTGGGATTTCACCTGAGTGCTGTCGGAACCACGGAAGGCTTTGTGCTGGGCAGTGTCATGATCTGATTTATTTTTTTTAAATACCTTTCTGGCTGATGTGTGAAGAATTAATTAAAAGGAAGAGGGAAATAGAATTCAAGTCATTCATTTATTCAACAAATATTAGAAAGTTTACAGAGTAGCTATTATTCTGGCCAGCACTGTTCTAGAAACTGGGCACACGCCCAGAAACGACGGGCGGCGGGTCGTCCACGCTGCAGCACGCTTAGGGTGGTGCGCGCGCACGCATGCGCATGCGCACGAACTACCGCCTCGGCTGCGTCCACACTCCTCCAGTTTTAAGGGGCAGATCCCATAAGCGGACGCATTTTAGTATCTCCCTCTTTAAACCAAACAAACAAAAATCTGTCCTTTGACTTTGTTCCCCCTCTGGTTAACATCCCATTTTTCTACTCCCCGCCCCAGAAACAGTAGTAGCTTTACCTCCAGTTGCTGTGTGAGCCCACCACCATCCCTTCCTCTTTCTCCCTGACACCTGCCTGATGTCACCACGCTGCCGCCGCAGTGCTAACTTCGGCCTCCCCATTTTCGTTAACTTCTCAGGAGTATTCACGTGGCTAATGAGTCCCCCTTCGGGACGTGCCTCTAGTTTCTGTGACACATCACTCTTCAGGTTTCCTATCTTGCTGGTCTCCTTCCTTCGCGTCCAGTCAGGGGCGCAGACAGCACAGTGATTAACTCCGAGCCAAGTGCCTTCCGCCGGGAGGACACAGGAAACAACGTTCCCCTTTCTCCTGCAGACTAGAAAACTAGTCGGTACTGCAGGTGAGACATGATGGCGGTTTGGACCAGTGTCAACAACGGAGATAGAAAAAGATGGATTTTAGCTGTTTTAGAAGGAGAATCGGTAGAACAAAGAATTGATTGAACATGAAAATTGAGGGAAAAGAAGAATCAAGGTTTCTTTTTTGGGAACGGGTGGAATCACAAAGTTATTTAGAAGGTCTTGAAAAGTTAGGCTTTACCATGGAATATAGTTTAAGTGGTGAGTCAATAAAAAGCTAAATGAACAGTATTCACTCATCATTTGATGCCTTTCCACTGAAATCGATACCTGGCAGAGGTTATGTGACTGACCCAAAGTCACACAGAGAACCGGGGGCGGAAGCGGGGAAGGAGCACAGGTTTCCCAGGACCCCACTAAGAAGCAACGGACCAGGATCTGGCAAGATGACTATTACTCACAAACTGGCTGAACCTCCAACGGCTTAGTCTTCCTTTTCCCTTGACCAACACAATAAAGATATCGTAATAAAATGTTTGGGCTTATTGAGCATAGTTAGGCATACTAATATTTCCTTCAGATAAAAATGAGGGAAGTAAAGGTAGACAGAACATAAATACCAGTGTTAGCTTGTAAACAGTAAAATCTATTGTAAGAGTTGATCAAACATTTACTCATGTATACTATTTGTAAGGGGAAAATTAATCTCCCTCTCAAGTAGTTGACATCCTAATTTGTAAGATAACACGTAGATAATTCAGGATGATAGCTGTGATAAGGCAGTGCTAGAAGAGTTGCCAAATGATTTAAACAGTTAAAAAAAAAAAAGAAAAACATACTCTGGGGTAGTCTTTAAGAAACGGCCGGGTTTGCTCTAGGCCTTGAGTAAGTAAGAACTTACCAAGTAGACAGGGAAGGGGATTCCATTAAAGAAAGCGATACAGGGTGTCCACCATAGGACCGGGCTCAGGGATGAGGCCGGGGGTGGGGAGAGTGAGCTGCTGAGATCTGGTGTACAGAGCCATTCTCTGAGGACATCTGAGCCAAGACCCGAATGATACAGGGAAATGAATGTGATGACGGGAGGAGAGAATATTCTAGGCAGAGTAAGTACAAATAACCAGGACATCATCTGTCGGCATAGTAAGCTCTACAGATGAATATACAGAGCTTAGTTCCAGGGTAAGAGAAGCAACTATGAATTCCTAAACCCGAATTTACGAAATTCCAGGTTCTCTGTCAGTAACAATAATCACTACTGCACAGAACATGTGACAATGTACCTAGAAGCGTTTTAGAAACAGAAAACACAGTGAAATTTTGTAAAAATCAATTGAAAAAGACGAACAGAGAAGTTATCCTAGGACGCTCAGATATATAAAGTCAAAAGCGGAGGACGGAGTTATGGTGACAGGAGTGTGAGCAGACACCTTACGCTTTGCATACCTTTACACTGTCACTTACTGCGGATGTTCCGTACATGCCTTATGTGCCTTGCCAGATTGTAAGCTCTCTGCAGGTGGTACGCGGATCTCAAATACGGCACGTGACACAGGCTTTTGGTAAGTAAGTATTACCCAAATCGATATATCAAGTCAGTAATTTATTTTACATCCCTCTGAGGATTTGTGTGTGCTGTGTGTTCAAAATCCGACCTACTTGCAAAGGACTGGAAAGGGCTCAGGTAATCAGGAAAAGTGAACGGAAACAAGTGCAGAAAACAACAGAAGGGAAGGATGGAAAGAATCCTTAGGTAACTGTGCGAACTACGACCACCCGGCCCTCCGTCGGCGGACCAAAGAAGAAGAGACTCGGCCAAACCTCAGAGGACGGCACTTAATCTACCGCAAAGTTGGGCTCTGACATTCATCCGCAGAGGCCAACTTTCCGCTGGGCCAATACCCGCAAGGGGCTCTGATCACGAGGACTCTCGCAGAAGAGTCACCTAGAGTCTCCCTGGGGCAGGTGCGGACGCGGAGGCATCCATCTGGCCCTCGGCAGCCCTGCAAGGAAGGCTGCTGTGGCTCTAAGTCGGTGCCGAAGCTCCTGGAGAGCAGGGCAGCCGGCGCCGCCTCACCGCAGGTGCCCGGTCCCCAGGGCTCTGGGCCAGGCCCGGCCGTCCCCGCCGGCCTCACTGAGGGGCCGGTGCGGCCGCCAGCCCGACGCAGGGTACAGTGAGGGTCGGCGGGGCCGCCCGCCAGGCTCAGGGCACAGTGAGGGTCGGCGGGATCGCCCCGCGCGGGACACAAGGCCGCAGCCCCTTTCCAGCCGCAGGGCCCGGGGCAGCGAGCAAGGCTGCCCGGGGACACCGTGCGACGACCTCCCCGCCGCGGAAAGCCCAGTCGCCCGCGCACACGGAGGGTCGACAGGGGCGGCTGGAACCCCGAAGATGCCCTCCTCCGCGGGGCCCCCAGAACGCGGCGCTGCCATCCCACTCCTCCCTCAGACCCCAGAGCTCACCCACCTGCAACTGCAGTCTCCGAAGTCTCCACCCTAGTCTCGCTGCTGCCACAGGCCTCACTGCGATTGGCCTGAGCCGCTGTCCCGTTAGCGCTTCTCCGAGTGTGAGTGGCGCAACCAGGGGCTCTCGGCCTTGGTCCCTCCCCACGCTCCCTGAGGCCCCGCCCCTCGTGGCGTCACGCGCTGCCGCAGAGCGCAGAGGCGGGCCTGCGTCTCCGCCCCTCGCCGCTCTCTCCTGGAGACAGCTGCGCGGCCGGGGGGGAAAAGCGAGAGCCCCAGGTGGGCGTGGCTGCGCCCGCACGTCAGTCGTCGCCCCGCCTCCTTCGCTCTGACGCCGGGCGAAGGGGGCGGGACCACGCCTGCGTCCGCGCCACCTGGGCAGGGGGCGGCTGTGGGGGTCTTTTCTCCGTGCATGGTCTCGCCTGCGCGGCGGTGCTGCTCGGTGCCTGCGATGGAGGGCGTGCGCTGGGCCTTTTCTTGTGGCACCTGGCTGCCGAGCCGGGCCGAGTGGCTGCTGGCGGTGCGGTCGATCCAGCCTGAGGAGAAGGAGCGCATCGGCCAGTTCGTCTTCGCCCGGGACGCCAAGGCAGCCATGGTACTACGGGTCTGGGGGCGGGGAGGGGAGGAGGGCCCGGGCAGCCTGCGCCCGGGGTCGCGGGCCTCCCGGGCCGGGCTCCTCATGCGGGCCGGGCGGCCGGGCCCCGGCGAGGGCAGTCCTTTCTCCGCGCGGCCGCGAGGGCGGTGATGCCGGGGGCGCCGCCGTTCGCCCCGCGGCGAGGGGTCTGCACAGCGCACGTCCGGGCTTGTCGGATCTTCGTCTTCCCTGCGCGCGAGTAGCGCTCCTGCAGGTGCGGTGCCCCACCCTCCGCACCCTGAGAAGGCCTGCGCGCTGTAGGCCCTCGGAATCCCTGACGGCCACACTTTATTTGGGTGTGCACGCGGCCCAGCGGAGGAGGCCTAGGCCAGCCTCGGGTCCGCCGAGGGTCCGCGGGGAGGGGCGTGGGTCGAGTCCTGGGGAGGGGGCCTGGACCGCGGGAAGGGGGGTGTAGGCCGAGCCGCGTGGAGGGGTGGGCCGAGCCCCAGGAAGGGGACCCGAGCCGCGGGGAGGGGAGGGGACCCGAGCCGCGGGGAGGGGACCCGGGCCGCGGGGAGGGGTTCTGGGCCGTGAGGAGGGGGGCGAGTCGTGGGGAGGGGACCCGGGCCTCAAAGAGGAGGTCCTGAGCTGCAGGCAGGGGGGTGGTCGAGCCCGGGGGAGGGGGCCTGGGCCACGGGGAGCGGCAGTCTTAGGTGTATTATCTCCTTACTGACTGCGTAGCTTGGGGAACGCGTGTTTAAACGGAATTACTTATTTTAGTGATGTATTTTTAAGCAACACATGGAAAGTTCCATTTTGAAATTAACTTCTGTAGAGAGCGGTTCAGAATAGTCTGTAATTATCATCACTTCAAAGAACGCCAGTTCTTGAAAATGCCCCTGTATGGAAGCACCTTTTCATTTAGAATATGGGCTAGTTGATAATGTTTTGAAGGCATATTGGTGAATTTTTTAGAACTTTTTTTATAATTTGTAAGAAACTGTTATTCAGAGCGATGCGGGTTGTAAGTCATTGTTAGAATGGCAGGGAAAAATACTTGAAAGATACTTTACAAAATATTATATATTTTGTTATTTCATACTTTTGGGTGTTTTTGTGTGGTTTTAGTAATTTATTTCCTAATTAAAGAAGTGGGGCACTAAGAAAGGTATATGTGAAGTAAGTCATGCATTGGTAAGTTTTTTTTTGAGAGAGGGAGAGAATGAGAGAGAGAATCCCAAGCAGGCTCCATGCTGTCAGCACAGAGCCCGTTGTGGGGTTTGATCTCATGAACCTTGAGATCATGACGCGAGCTGAAATCCAGAGTCAGACACCTAACAGACTGAGCCACCAAGGCGTCCCTGACTTGCTAAGTATTGAAGCTGACTGGTGGGAATGTAGGGTCTGCACATACTTGGCCATAGGCAGAGAGATGTAGGTACAACAGGGTTGTTCCTTGGGGGGTTGTTTATAATAGCTAAACTAGAGCCAGCCTCAATGTCGAATTGGGATAAGTAGTCCATCAAGAGGAGGACCTTGCTGGTATGAAATATTACGCTACAGTTAAAAGGGTACAGGGGCGCCTGGGTGGCTCAGTCGGTTAAGCGGCCGACTTCCGCTCGGGTCATGATCTCACGGTCTGTGAGTTCGAGCCCCGCATTGGGCTCCGTGCTGACAGCTCGGAGCCTGGAGCCTGCTTCAGATTCTGTGTCTCCCTCTCTCTCTGCCCTCCTCCTGCTCATGCTCTGTCTCTATGTCTCAAAAATAAATAAATGTTAAAAAAAATTGTTAAAAAAAAAAAAAAAGGGTACAGACCAGACCCGTGTGTACAGACATGAAATAATTCCCAGCACTTGCACACTGTAAAGCTGATGGGTGGTACGGTACCTCCGAGAGCAGGAGGTCACATATGAGGTAGATAGCAAAAGCATAGCTAAATGAGCACATAGTTATTTAGACACTTTGTGAAAAATCCAGAAGGGTGCCAGTTGTCAACATTGGTTACTTGTAGAGGGGCGAGACTTTGACCTTTTCTTCTTGCTTCTTAAGCATTGCTGAAATCTTAGCGCAGTGTTTAGTACTTCCCTACTTTTAAACACTTAAAAGTGAATATACCTTAGAAACAAAAATAGGCTTTGTTGCAGGCTGCGTATTTAAATCTTTAGTACACATCAGTACATAACCACGTGTTTTACTTAACAGGCTGGTCGTCTGATGATGAGGAAATTAGTTGCAGAGAAATTGAATATCCCTTGGAATAATATCCGTTTGCAGAGAACTGCAAAGGGAAAACCAGTTCTTGCAAAAGACTCCTTGAACCCTTACCCCAACTTCAACTTTAACATCTCTCATCAAGGGGACTATGCTGTGCTCGCTGCGGAACCTGAGCTACAAGTCGGAATTGATGTCATGAAGACCAGTTTTCCAGGTAATGTCGCATTTTTGCAGTGCAAGACTTACTGCGTGTCTCGTGTTCTCAGTTCTCATCTGTCCGGAGACTCAGGCCAGGAGACACATTACAGAACTCTACATTTAGGAAAAATGTGCTCAGTACTCACAGGTGCTGTAGCTGAAAGAACCTGTATCCGAAGATGGGTAACTTTTGTAAAGAACGGTTTTTCTATAGCTATTTATCTTATTTAAATAATAGATGTTAAACCGAACTGATCTCAGTGAACAGTTATGAATAGCCTTCTATGTAGAAAACATAGTAATTATATTGCAAGAACTTCGTTTCATTCAGGTGTTTTCCAGAATTCATGAGTAAGTTGTTTTGCTTGAAACAAAACAAACAGCAAAACCCCAGTCTCCTTGGTGAAGTACCCCATGGTCCTGGAGTAGACATGACTCGTGTTTGTACTGTATCTAAATACAGCTCTTCGAAGCACATTTACACTAGTGGAAATGAAGAACAAGCAATTATTAAAATATTTAAGTTGCTTATATTTTGCTTGAGAAATTTGTAGTCCGTGGTGTAGGAACTGCCCACACTGACTGTGGCAATTTTACTGGACTCTTTCCTCTGTAATTTTCATCATCTGTGACATTTAGTGAGCACTTACTGTAAGCCAGCATATTGGACTAAGCGCTTTACTTAACAGTGTCCAGTAATGGTTCCACCCACCCCCGCATCAATATGCTACTGATATGAGGGGGGAGGTAAGTAACAGGCTAAGAAGAAAGGTGTTGATAAGAGAACCAACATCTTCCTAACCTCAGGGTGTAGTTTCCACTGTCTCCACCACGGTCTTGCCTTCTGTTCCCCTTACTCTAGATTTGTATAAACCTTATCCCCCGTCCCCGTCTCTGCAGAGATGCCTTCTGTACAGGGTAGCTGTCACCTCAGCCTTAGGAGGGAAGCCTCTGTGAGCCACAGTCAGAGTTCGGTTGTTTTGTCGTAGGCTCTCCTAAAATAGATTTCCTTCATTCCAGTCCATACCTCAGTTTATAATTATTTGTCAGGGTAACTGATTGTCTTTCCCGTGGTCCTTTGAGCCACACGAGAGCAGGAACCGTGAGCTATGCCAGAAGCTGGCTGCTGTCACGTCTCTTAGCACCGGCCTACTTCAGTTCATAACATCGTCCGCCCGCTCCGTGTCGGCTGCGTGAGGAAGTCGTCTGTGCCTGGGCCGGGGGGCTTCAGCGTGGGCTGTGAGTCTCCGCGCTCACGGTTGCTGTCAGGATCTTTCTTTATCTCGCGTTCCCACCGCCCACTCTGTTCTCAACTTCGCAGAGGAGGCTCTACTAGTGAGAACGGGGATTCTTGGCCTAAAAATCGCTGGATAAATATCAAGGCTTTTTTTTTTTAATGTCCTAAAATTGTTCACCACATTTCGTGTGAATACGCACATGTGTGTTTGTCCCAGGACAGGGTCTGGTTTGCAGGAGGGTCACAGAAAGCTTATTCAGAAAAGGCACGGCTAAAAAGGATTTACTGCGAGGTGGGAACGAGCCCATAGGCTTTCATAGCTTCCTTTTGTTCTTATTCCAAAAGTCAGGAAATGCTTGAGAGGCCCCGGGTCCTTCGAATGCAGTGTCCACGGTGACAGGAACGGTGGCCCCTGGGGCTCACAGCTGCCTCACGAGATAGATTTTACTACCTGTTGGCTTCCTGGACAATACTGGCTTATAGTCAGTACTGGATAAACAAGAAATTACTAATCGAAAACTTTTAATAATTAGTAAGGTAAATGAGCAAACACTGAAAGTACAGTGTCCTGTTAACTGTGTTTGATTAGGGCATCTCCCCCACCGCACACCCACACCTTTTTTAATTGATCTCGTTCGGCTGGTCACAGTATCCAGACCTTAACCATTCTTTGCTTCATTGGCAAGAAGCTATCGCGGCATCTCCTCACACAGGGGAAGAGCTACCTTCGGGTGCGGCCAGCAGGGTTACCGTGTCGCTGGTTCTCCTGCGAATGGACAGTTTCTCGCTCAGCGAGAGTAGGGAGTAGGCGCTGTTCTACTCCTCTGGACACCTCACTCGAATGGCTCTGCTTATCAGAGTAAGTGAGGACACCGAGCAAGGGAGGTCCCCGAGGTTGCAAAGTGATGGGGGGCGCAAGCCAGGCCGGCAACGGAAGTACACCTCGTGTTGGACGTTGTTACCAGATTGTCTCACAGGAAGGAGCCAGCCTTCGGGGGACCATTAGTGTGCGGAAAGACTCCGTGTCATTTTGTCTTCTATTCCTATCTACGGGGAAGCGTCCTGGAGGAACTCAGTAGCCGTTTCTGCTGGGTACGGGCCATGTCCCTCCGTCTCCTGGGGCTCCCATCGCTGCCGGGAGGGCAGTAGGGAGTAACTGCTGGATCCAGGCAGCCTCGTGGGGTCTTCCAGCCAGATGCCCACAGCTGGAGGAGGGGGGAATGGGGGGATGGGAATATGGCAGCTGCCTCTGTATTCCCTGCTTCATGGAGAAAGGAGCGTCACACAGAGGCGCCTGGTGCAGGGCTGGCTCAGGAAATCATTGTTTAGCGACTGTCCAGAGAGGAGGGCTTATAAGGTGCTGGGGACCCCAGGATGGGTAACAAGCCAGTGGAGCACATTGCTGACTCCGGGGGGGTAGGTGTACTGTAGTCGTTGTGGTAATTTGCTACCCTGGATTGGGAAATTGGTTTTTCCTTTATTTTCTAATTTTTATCCAGCATTAAAGCCTTTTGTAATTAATCACGATAAAAGCAAATACAGTTTTATGAATTTTTTAGTTTCGTTCCCACATTTACAAAATAAAACAAGATAGACATAGTATAAAAATTATTTTTTAGATGTGAGAAAAGCCCAAAATAAATTTTTCCCACTATTTTACATCTTCAGGTTTCCATTTTTATTATAAACTTTGCTGGCTGGTAATTGGCAGGACAAAATGACTCGATGTTTTGAGCTTGGATACTAATCTAATAGCTTAGAAATGACTCCAAGCAGTGCTTTCTAGACAGCTGCTACCTAAATGAAGGACGGTGTGTATAAAGTGGGCGGTGGGACCATGAGGTGGGAGAGTGATCGGTCTCCCTGTGTCCTTCCACCTTCTGTTCCCTGCGCTGGTGTAATGGCGGCCTGCCTGCTTCCCGCTTCTGTCCCGTGGTACAGTTCTCCGTGTGGAGTGCAGTGGTCTTTAAAATTACCTACCACAGTTTACTCTTGGGTAGGTCCTTCATAAAATCCGGTCCCCGTCTCGTGACCCTGTGTCCTTGTCGTCAGGTCCCTGCCTGCACGTTTCTAGCTGCCGTCCTGGCCCCTCTTGCGTTGCCGGGACTGGTGAGCTTTGCGCTGCTCGGAGCCGTTGCAGAAATGCCGATCTTTCTGCCTGTTCTTCCGGCCTCTCTTTTCCTGAGCACCTGAGACCCGGAGTGCCAGAGGGACTCAGTGCCTCCTGCAGGGTTTTTTTAATGCTTATTTATTTGTGAGTTTTATTTATTTTTGCTTCATTCTTACAACTGCTGCATAGCATTCCACAAGAGCATGTTGTATATACCCCTTCTGTAGTGTTTATCGTGCGGCATTATAGTTAACAATCTTTATTTTTAATGAAAGTATTTGGGTTTTTTTAATGTTTAGTTTTGAGAGAGGGAGGGAGAGAGACAGACAGAGCATGCGTGGGGAAGGGGCAGAGAGAGAGGGAGACCCAGAATCCGAAGCAGGTTCCAGGCTCCGAGCTGTCAGCACAGAGCCGGACGTGGGGCTCGAACTCGCAGACCGTGAGATCATGGTCTGAGCTGAAGTTGCATGCTTAACAAATTGAGCCACCCAGGCGCCCACCAGTTACTCCTTCGAAGAGACTTCTGACAACCGACTGGCCTTCTTTTCCAACGTGGCCCTTCTCATTTGTGCTGACAGCCAAGTTCCTGGACTGTTGTCCATCCTTCCTCCTTAGATGAGGTTGGGGATCGTGGCTTGTTAGGGCTTTGCTCTGGTGCACCCCGGCACCTAGACGAGTGTGCAGCCACCCTGTCGGTGCTCCTAAATATTTATGGCATGTGCAAATGAGAGGAGCCCTAGGCTTCACTGGATGTGTTCGTCGAAAATGAAAAAGTGAGAACACATCCACGGTGGACACTGTTACTCCTCCGAGATTCTAGTTGGAGGAGACACGGCCCTTGTCAGTGAGTTACGGTTACAAGCACTTCCTCCTCGGTGCGTCTCCCTCGCCCGTCCCTCCCCTCCGCGTCCGCTCCTCTCAGATCCAGGTCCTCCTGGCTCCCGAGGTCTGTCTGCGGCCCTTCCCCGTCCGGGCTCCCGCTCTCCTGGAACTGCGTTCTGCAGGGGTGCTTGCTGACAGCGCTTGTCTTTTTTCAGCTTGGACACATGGAAGCAAGTAGCTTAAATAAGTACTCCGACCTCCTCCCTGGAAAACCAGGTCTTGCCAGCAGGGAGTGTCCCCTTCCCAGTGACAGGGTGGGGTTCCCGTGTGGCACTAGTGCTGACCAAACACTCTCTCCGCGCTGATGTGATACGTGTGTTAGAGACTCAGATGCGGCGTCTTCCTGTGTCTGTTCACGCTAGGACCAGAGGCTGCTTTTGTTTTATGGAAAAGAGAAAGACCCTGGCCGAGGTGACAGCTAACAAGTAGATCATGGAGGGGCCCCTCGGCGGTGTTTCAATCTGTTAAGTGACCGACAGGTCATGATCTCACCATTCGTGATTTCAGGCCCAGAGTTGAGCTCCGTGCTGACAGCTCAGAGCCTGCTTCAGATTCTGTGTCTTCCTCTCTCTCTGCCCCTATTATGCTGTGTCTGTCTCTCTCAAAAATAAACAAGTATTTTTAAAAAATTAGAAAAGTAGAACATGGATTTGTACCCACGATGCAAAGCCCACACACGTAGCTCGTAATACGTGCCCTCTGGGTACTAGACTGTACTGATCTCCGCTTAAGGCGACACGGGCACAGAGCAGGTGAAGCGTTCTGCAGAACAGGGTTACAAGACTGTAAGGTTTTCGTGGAGGAATTGACGTCTAAGAGAATGAAAACTACAGCGAGGGGACTGGCCTTACCAGTTCCTACAACTTTGTTCAGCATGGTAAACACGAGAATAGACAACCCACAGAGTAAGTAACGAGAGTCGGTGTCTACATAAAATCGTTTCTTCTCGTCACGAGAGCAAAGCTTGCTTGAAAACTGCTGCAGTTTGTGCTCGGTACAAACTGCTCGTCGGTACTTTCTAGTCATTGCAGAACACGTCTTTATATATCGTGGGTATTCACAGTTTATTGACCAAATCTGTTGTATTTTTCCCATTTTGTTATTTATATACCTTTTAAATTTACTTATATTGTTGGCCCTATGAATTTTATTTTTTAAATTAAATACATCTATCTTTTCATAGATAAATTCTGAACTCTGTCTTGTTTGGAAAAAATAATTGATAAAAGATATACTCTATCTTTTAGATAGGGTGGAGTACACTAGATTTTGTTCTAAAATTGCAATTTTAGGGGCATCTGGGTAGCTAAGTCAGTTGAGCATCAAACTCTTGGTTTTGGCTCAGGTCATGATCTCCGGGTTTGTGGGCTCGAGCCACGTGTTAGGCCCTGTGCTGACAACATGGAGCCTACTTGGTTCTCTCCCTCTCTCCCTCCCTCCCTCCCTCCCTCTCTCCCTCCCTCCCTCCCTTCCTCCCTCTCTCCCTCCCTCTCTCCCTCCCTCCCTTCCTCCCTTCCTCCCTTCCTCCCTCTCTCCCTCCCTTCCTCTCTCTTCTCCCTCCCTCCCTCTCTCTCTCTCTCTCTCCTCCCTCCCTCCCTCTCTCCCTCCCTTTCTCCCTCTCTCTCTCCTCCCTCCCTCCCTCTCTCCCTCTCTCCCTCTCTCTTCTCCCTCCCTCCCTCTCTCTCTCTCTCTCTCCTCCCTCTCTCCCTCTCTCCTTCTCTCTCCTCCCTCTCTCCCTCTCTCCCTCTCTCTCCTCCCTCTCTCCCTCTCTCCCTCCCTCTCCTCCCTCCCTCCCTCCCTCTCTCTCCTCCCTCCCTCCCTCCCTCTCTCCCTCCCTCCCTCCCTCTCTCCCTCCCTCTCTCTCTCTCCCTCCCTCCCTTCCTCTCTCTCTCTCTCCCTCTCTCTCCCTCTCTTTCCCTTTTTCCTTCTCCCTCTCTCTCTATCCCTCTCTCCCCCTCTTTCCTTCTCTCTCTCTCTATCCCTCTCTCCTTCCCTCTCTCTCTCTCTCTCTCTCTCCATCCCTCTCTCCTTCCCTCTCTCCTTCTCTCTCTGTCTCTCCTCCTCCACCACTCAAGCTATCTCTGTCTCTAAATAAGCTTAAAAAAATAAAATTGCAATTTTATTTTTACATTTAAATCTTTAATTGTTTTAGAATTCGTGTGTATGTGATGTTTTATATCCTAATGGCTAAACAGTTCTACTACCACCAGAGCTGGGTAGATGAAGGCAGAGACATGGACAGTGTCTGGAATGATTAAGTACTTGACAAAGGTTAGTTCTGAAGTGGTAGGGTTTTTTTTAATGTTTTATTTACTATTTATTTTTGAGGAGAGAGATACAGAATCTCAAGCAGGCTCCCGGCTCTGAGCTGTCAGCATAGAGCCCATTGCAGGGCTTGAACCCACAAACAGTGAGATCATGACCTGAGACAAAGTCAGATGCTTGACCGACTGAGCCACTCAGGCACCCCATCCTCTTTTTTTTTTTTTAATGTATATTTATTTCTGAGAGACAGAGTGCAAGCTGGGGAGGGGCAGAGAGAGAGGGAGAGAGCATTCCAAGCAAGCTCTAGAATCTGAGCTGTCAGCACAGACCCCAACATGGGGCTTGAACTCATGGACTGAGAGATCATGACCTGGGCTGTAGTCAGATGCTTATGCGACTGAGCCCCCGAGACCCCTGTAAAGTGACGGGTTTTAAATGGCGGTCAGGGGTGCCTGGGTGACTCAGTGGTTGAGCGTCTGACTTGGGCTCAGGTCATGATCTCACAGTTGGTGGGTTCAAGCCCCGCGTTGGGCTCTGTGCTGACAGCTCAGAGCCTGGAGCCTGTTTCAGATTCTGTCTCCCTCTCTCTCTGCCGTTCCCTCGCTCCCACTCTGTCTCTCAAAAATAAAATAAAAAACATTTGAAAATAAATAAAATAAATAAAATAAAATAAAATGGCGGCCAGGATACTAAAATCAACCAGGGTGCTCCTTAAAAGTGCAGATTCCTTGAAACCTCCCCAGACCTGCCGGACCAGAATCCGAGAGTACACCAGTTTCTCAGGTGGCGTCAGACATGTTGACGTTGGTGGTGTTTTCGGATCCAACAGTGAGGAAGGCTAGAACCCGTCCTTTTTTTTAATGATGGAAACCGTGAGTAAGCCATTAGATCCTTGTGTTAACACGACAGAACAAAATTAGAGTTAGGTTTTCGTGACACTCGCTAGAACACACTGGAATCGTGTCCACCGTCAGGCTTTTGGAGGCAGGGCGCCTGCGAAGCTAGAAGGGTAAGAAGCCACCAGGTCCGCAGATGTGATTGGCGTCCTGGTAAATCTTCTCGCGCAACCAGGGAATGTATCTGTGGCCCACGTGACGGACAGCGGTTAACACTGGTAGCATGCAAAATGCTGGAAGTAGCGACAGGAAAACCACTCAGACGTGGTGAGTGCACAGAGGACGTGGTGACACAGCTCACAGAAGAGCAGTAACGGGATCCAGGACACCAGGGCCGCCGCTGATGAAGTGAGTGATTGCAGGCACTTTCCATGTGGGTTCCTTACTCTCCCCAGCTCTGTCCCTGCTCTGAAGCTTTGGAAATACCGAGACTGAAATAAATCTCAGTACAGAGGCCCAGACGTGCCCAGACGTGAGCATCTGACTCCCGGACACAGCACTAAAGCTGTCTGGAGTTTGGGGGCGTCTGTCTGTGTGACTTACGTCGTGTGCATGTGTCCTGGTTTCCTGGGGCTCCAGAGCGGCCACTACATACTCCTGTCTTCGAACAGCAGAAATTTGTGATGTCCTGAAGGCCACCAGTCAGACAGAGTTGACCGGGCCGTGCTCCCTCTGATGCTCCAGGGAGAACCCTCTGTGGCCTTCTCCTGGTTTCCTGCCGCTCCTTGGCTTCTAGCGTGGCCGCCTCGGTGTTACCTTCATCTTCCTAGCTTCTCTGTGTCTGAATGTTTCACAGTCATTGGATACAGGGCCTGCCCTGATCCAGCGTGACCTCATCTTAACGCAGTTCCGTCTGCAGACTGTTTACTCCTGAGGTTCCGGGTGGGCACGGATTTTGGGAGGCGCTGTTCAACCCAGTACAGTCCATCCTCCTCCCTTCCCCATAAATGGATCTCCTTCCCGCGTACAAAATAAATTCGTCCCGTCCCAGCCTCTCCGAGCCTCATTGTATTGTATTCTGGCATTCGCTCTACCTCCAGCGTCTCTTCTGAGTATCGTCAGCCCCAAAGGTTCCGTGTCGCGTCCTGTGGGTGACCTAACTCGGGTACAGGTGACACTGGGTACGTTCCACGGCAGGACAGAATTCCCCTTCTCCAGTGAATCTGTTAAACTAGAAAACGGACCATCTGCTTCTGCCACGCCGTGGTGCACCAGGCACAGGATGGGTGTTCCCGTTTCCAAGGGGACGGCGTCGGGGGGGGGGGGGGATTCAACCCCGGGGGCCTGGGTCCCAACAAGTTTGGAAGCCAGCAGGGCAAATCTGGTTCAGCTCCGAGGCCTGAGAATAGTTCTCGGTGTCTCCCGCTCTGTGTCCTGTCCTGGGGCCCCCGCCCTCTGGCCCCTCTACCTGCCCTCCTCCTGAAGGGCCGCGCATTTCCAGTCCTCGCTGTCCCCACGCGTGTTGACAAGTGGGCATTTCTCTCGGCGCTGCGAGCAGCCGGGGTTCAGGACTGCCTGAGCAAGGGTGTCCGGCCCGAGCGCCCACATCTCAGTCTGTGCTCTCCTGCTCCAGCACGGCTCCTTTCTCAGGAATGTCCCGGAGGCTTCCTGCACGTGGTTTGTGAAAGGCCCACGAGTAACTCATACATTTTTGCTTTTTTCTGGGTTTGTACCTGGGCCAGTTCCCACACGAGCAAGCTGGTACGTGCAGCATCATTGTGCACGTACTGACTCCAGGTCTGGAAGCCTGTCCCCTCCTGTGGGCGTGAGAATATATGTGATTCAGAAAATGGCACGACTAGTTTCTAGTCGGACTTCCTACCAAAGCTAAATTTCGTTATTTCAAAGCACGCAGGTGGACGTTGCTCAGCCCCTCCCTAAAATAACAGATCGCTTTACTTTAAGGATGGTCAACACGTTGGTGACATTGTTTGGGGGACAGATTGACGTAGGTGGGCTTTGAGGTTCTGGTACTAGTAGGATTCTGTAGCAGGTTCGGGTGTTCCTGTGAGCTGTTTTGTTGTAGGTTCTTACTGTGTGTTGACTCAACTTCCCAGTTGCTCTGTGGTCTCCCTTAGTCGATCATGGTGGAGCTTAGTGTCTAAACTGCTTTTCCTAAAGGTGAGGACTAGAGGGGTAATCTGGTTCTCTTAAACGAACTTAGTCACTTCATCTTTCTTACCGTATACGTAATCCCTTCAGCGGGGCGGGGTGAGTAAATCCCACAGCGACGGAAACATGAATACTGTGGTGTCCGCATGGTTTGCCAGATTCTATGTCTGATCATTGTGCTGCCTCCAGTTCGTTCGAGGGACAGTGTACTCTTCTGCTGATTCCTACTGGCTTCCAACTGGAAATTCCAGTTCCAGTTTCCTAGGTAAACTACCCAGCCGAGGACTCCCCCACCATGTAATTCCACCGTAGTGCCACACTGTGGCACTCTCGGCCTCGGCCAGATAATTACAGAATCCTCTTCTTATTGCTGTCAGTTCTCTTATTTTGTGGAATGGATAAGATGCTCTCAAAAGTATATGAAAACACTCATACTGGGTATTTTTTTAGCTGTACGTAAGCAGTTTGTGATTGCTTTCCGTGATTGTGCTAGATTGCTTTTTATGTTCATCAGTTCGTTTTTTATTAGCATCCATATTTAATTTTTTCTTGATTGCCCCATCTTTTTGAAGGTTATGAAGAAATAACAAACAAAATGACATTATAAATGACAACAGGCATATAATTTTAAAAATGGTATTTTGGGAGTGTTCCATTAAAACTACAGTTCTACTCAAAATACACAACGCAGTCTCCAAATCCAAGGTAGCTTTTTCCCCCTTTGTTGGTGTTTGCACTGTGCCAGAATCTGTTCAAGAGCAAGCAGTTGATGGTGTGTGTAGATACACTGCTCCCAGTATTTAAAACCTCTGTTTACTTTTGTCACTTTTGCAAACTTGCTTTCTTTAGTGTTACCTCTCAAGCCAGCATGTGCTAGTGCTGCTTGCTTTTAACGAAACCGTTGTGAGTAAGGACCTTGAGGGAAGTGTTGCTGGGTGAAGCACCAGACCGTCGGAGGGGTCTCTGGCCGACCAAGAATCCCCTCCCCTGGGACTCCAAGATCAGCTAATATTTCAGTGCTATTACACGAAATGACTTGATCGGTCTGCTGGGCTGGTTTTAGAAAGTACCAGTATTTTAACAATATGAACAGGTACAAACAATAAACGTTAATTGAAGTCAAAATGTGTTGAGATGTCTTTTTCTTGAGAACAGAGTGCCAAGAAGAAGACGGATGAGTTAAATGAGTCTGATGAACCTGAAAGTAAATGAGTCTTTGTCTTGATCTGTGAAGGACCGCGTAGCACCACTGGGACCATCGGAAGTACTTCCTGGCTGAGCAGGAGGGTACTCTCGAGACTGCCGAGTGGGAATGGGGTGGTAAACAGTTTTGTGGAGGAACCGACTTTTGATACTTTCTACCCTCAAGGTCCCTGTGGGAACGGTACATGGTGGCCACAGGACAGGCTGCCCGCTCCCTGTGAAGACGAGGACTGGGGAGTGTTCAGGGTGCAGTTAGTGGTGAGTGCCGTAACACGTGCAGCGCGGCGGTTCGACGTCTGTTGTCCAGACAGGCCTCGAACACCCGCAGAGCACATGCCGGCGGCCGTCGCTGGAAGCCAGTGGGAATGTCGGATTTTAGAGCTGGGTGTTCTAGAACTGGGAGTCAGAGTTGACAGTCTGCAGAGGGACAGCCGTGACCATGCTCCGAGGGAACCGTAGTTGTGAACTAAGGACACAGGACAGCAGGGCACGAGGAAGTAAGGGACCAAATAATGGTTCATTACGTTTTTCCACGTGGTGAACTGTGGTGGGCTGTCTCCCTGGGGCCAGCTCCAATGAGCTCTCCAGGCTGGCAGCACGGGAGGCCAGGCGCCGTGACTGAGACCTCTGTAACCGTTCGTTCTGTGCACTTTCGTGTAGTGTTAGTCTACATGTTTGCAGAACAAATCAGTACCAATGGAGATACCCCGCCTAGTGGTAACGATGGACAAACACATGGTTCTGTTTTGGAAAAATATAAGATGCGTATCTTGTATTTTTGTCTCGGCTCTCAATTCTGAGAATCAGATTTTTGAATTGTTATTTATGTTTAGAATTCTGTCTAATATTTTGTTATCTGTGGAACAGAGGAGCTAGGGGTGTATCTCAATATAAAAAAAAATATTTCACATTAGCATCCCTGAAAAGGCAGAAATTAGAATCTGTTTTCATTTGGAAAAGTCAAATAAGAAAACACATTGAGAGACCATTACTGTGAAGGAAAGAAGTATAAATTAGTTTTCCAAAGTGGTAACTTAGAAAAAAAACAAACGAAGAACAGGGTGGCTCAGTCAGTTGAATGTCCGACTCTTGATTTCAGCTCAGGTCATGATCTCACGGTTGTGAGATTGAGCCCCGCGTTGGGCTCTGTGTGACTCCCTGTCCCTGTCCCTGACTGCCTCTCCCTCTGCCCCTCTCCACTCCTGCTTTCTTTCTCCCAAAATAAATAAAACTTAAAAAAAAAAAAACCTCAGCTTTCTTCCACTTCTCAAAAACTTACTGTAAAGAAATTGCTCTTTTTTTCCCCCGTTCTATAGCAAAGTAAAAACTGTAAGCCCCTGAGGAATACAGCTCTTTTTTAAGATCTTGTTTGTCGTAGATCTATGTCAGAGATTTCTCTACCACGTATAGGATGTTTCCTCCTTGTTATTTAGAATTTCTACCACGTTTGACGGCTAAATTGTATCAGATTTTCAGAAGGCATCTTTCGATATAACCATGTGTGGTTTTTTCCTTTATTATTTAATCATGGAATTTCACTTTCTTTAACTACCTTCTGTTTCCGGGCTAACCCGTGCTTGTCACTGTATGTTATTTTAATTGCTAACTTTGATTTGCTGACATTTTGTTTAGGATTATTGTGACTATATTCAAAAGTAAGGTTGGCCTATAGTTTTCTTTTTCTGCTCTTGAATGGTTTAGAACAGCTGTTATTAATTCTGTATTTCCTCAATTGACAGGTCGTGGTTCAATTCCAGAATTCTTTCATATTATGAAAAGAAAGTTTACCAACAAAGAATGGGAAACAATTAGAAGCTTTAATGACGAATGGACTCAACTGGATATGTTTTACAGGAATTGGGTATAATTTCTTTCTAATTTTAAAAGTTAAAAGCCTGTGATGACTAATAATCTTTACTAAAAATAGGCGCCAAAGTCCTGTGGTTACTAGGGGAGTTTCTACAGTGTTCAAAACACATGAGTGGTTATTGGGAACTGTATGAATTTTATGCACCATAATTATATCATGACAGTTAAGAAATTGAGTGTATATTCAGTGCTCCATCAGAGGGTACTTGCTCTTAAAGCTAAAACAGGACATTTTTCACAATGTTTAATGTTTTCTTTTTTAAAGGAACTCATCCACATGAGGCCTTATGTAACAAACCCTACTGGAATATTTACTACATGCCAGAACATACGAGCCCTTGATCAGCTGGTTAGTTTAATGATCATGACAGGGCTGTGAGGGACCCGCCGGAACACCCAGAACGGGGGCCCACGGCATCAGACGATTGACTGTGACAGCCCCCGTCTGGTTTGTCTCTGCTAGTGCAAGGGTAAAATAATGACAGTAGCTTAGAGGCGTCGTGTAGCGTGCAGTCAGCATTCCAGATGTGGGGGGCGCTGTAGAGTTCTTGGAGAATTCTACCTGCTAAAGGTTCTACTAAGAGAAAATTGCTCTGTATTTTTAGGCCCTGAAAGAAAGCTTCATAAAAGCCCTTGGTGTCGGACTAGGATTTGAATTGCAACGGCTTGAATTTGATATATCCCCATTAAATCTGGATATAGGCCAGGTTTATAAAGAAACACGTTTGTTCCTGGATGGGGAGGAAGAAAAAGAATGGGCATTTGAGGTAAGAAATTTATCACTTGCTTTAAGAATTTCCTATGTTGTGCATATCTGTGTGATTAATTTGGGGAAGCTAGTCAGTAAAAGTGGACACGACTGGAACCATTGTTGGTGCCCTGCAGGGGAGCTCAGGGACGTGGTGGGGGCGCGGGGCCCTGCAGGGGAGCTCAGGGACATGGTGTGGGCGCGGGGCCCTGCAGGGGAGCTCAGGGACACAGTGTGAGCACGGGGCCCTGCAGGGGAGCTCAGGGACGTGGTGGGGGCGCGGGGCCCTGCAGGGCCGCTCAGGGATGTGGTGGGGGCGCGGGGCCCTGCAGGGGAGCTCAGGGACACGGTGTGAGCACGGGGCCCTGCAGGGGAGCTCAGGGACGTGGTGTGAGCGCGGGGCCCTGCAGGGGAGCTCAGGGACACAGTGTGAGCACGGGGCCCTGCAGGGGAGCTCAGGGACACGGTGTGAGCACAGGGCCCTGCAGGGGAGCTCAGGGACATGGTGGGGGCGCGGGGCCCTGCAGGGGAGCTCAGGGACGTGGTGTGAGCATGGGGACCTGCAGGGGAGCTCAGGGACACAGTGTGAGCACAGGGCCCTGCAGGGGAGCTCAGGGACATGGTGGGGGCGCGGGGCCCTGCAGGGGAGCTCAGGGACACGGTGTGAGCACGGGGCCCTGCAGGGGAGCTCAGGGACATGGTGGGAGCGCGGGGCCCTGCAGGGGAGCTCAGGGACACAGTGTGAGCCTGTAACACTTAAGCTGATGATTGAAAGTTAAGTCCTAGGCAGTAGTCAAATGGGAAGGGAGAAGCAGAGAAGCCGCTCTGGAGTAAGACGAGCTCATAGTGTGTGAACAGCCAGAGGAAGCCGCTGTGACCGTGGTGAGGACATTTGAGCAAGTGTGCAGCCCTTTCTGTATTTGGTCTCAGGCACTAGCAGGTCTTGCTTGCTTGAGGGAGAAACCAACACAAGCCCATTTAAGCCAGAGATACAGCATCATAGGCTGTGAGAGTGATTCCTGTAACCAGGCCCCAGAATCAGCTCGCACCCGGGACTGGGAAACGCAGGGAAGTCTCATCCTTCACTCTCGCCCTTCTGTGCTCCCGCCCTTACTTCTCATTCTCACAGCAGCTCTCTTCACTCCTCCGTTCCCTGTGGCAGGAGATGGCGTGCACCCCACTTCTGCAGGGAACAGTGTGCAGCTCAGATACTCACAGAGCTTGCTGAACTGCCTTTCCGGGCCCAGCCCTGAAGGACCTGGGGAGGGACTCCCTGGCCTGACCGGGGCCAGGTGCTTACCTCCTGACCGGTACTGGTGTCAGGTGGTCTTCTGGGATCGGTCCCCAGCAGCCGGGTTTTAGTACAGCGTGCTTGTCCCGGCTGTAATCACCAGAACGGTGTGCAGAGAGGTGTGGTACAGAGGAAGGAATTAATGACGAATGGAAAAATAAGAGCTGTTCACTGGTTTCCTCCAGGAAACTTCGCAGGTGTGAAGTTGGGATAAGATCAAATAGGTCATTTAAGACCAAGTTCTGACTGATGGCTGACAGTAAGTGAAGGAGGCGTGAGTGCTTCTTGCGTCCCGAGCACCACACACCAGAGAAGAGGAGGGAAGTTAAGTGCGAGGAGCCATAGAAACAGCCTCACGAAGGCGTCCGGCGAACAGTGTGGGGGCTGGGCCTGCGGGGAAGGCCCTCGTCATGAAGGCGGGGTTTAAAGTGGCTGCTGTGAAATTGCTCAACAGAGAAGAGAGAGACGCAGGACGGAGTCCCGAGGATGCTGCCAGTTGACGGTGGAGTGGAAGAGACCCAGGAAGAACGACCAGATTGGCGAGAAGTCCGGGATCCAGGGGCGGGGGTGTCGTGCGAGAGCACGTTCGTGGCCTCACAGCTGCTGAGATGGGGGCAGGGGGCGGGCCTTCATTTACAGGTCCCTTGTACTTACTGTACTTCGTACTAGACAAGGACGACTGAAGGACCCAGACCATTCTGAGAAGTACCGTTGTTTGGGCTGGGAACCGGACGGGGCGTGTGGGAGGCTTGCACGTTTTACTCATTACCGTGTGCGGCCGTGACCAGGTGTGAGCTACTCACACTCGTGCTTTCTCTTCCTCCGCGTGTGAGGACTGACTGGCTATGCTGGGAAAAGGGCCCCACTTCTGGACACAGCATTAAGAGCACGACTCCGTGGGGGGAGTGTGCCACTCAGTCTCGGGCTTGCAGGTCCGGGCCCCGCAGTGGATATAGAGATTACTTAAAAATAAAATAATTAAAGAATAATAAAAGACCGCCTGCAGGACCCTAGAAGTTGGGTCAGGGATGGATCTACGTGGCAGCCTCAACTCCAGGTGATGGTGTGGAAGGCCCAGGACACTGTCGTCGTTCGGGCACAGCTGGAGGGCAGGGCCACCCAAGATATCGTGAAATCCTGCGCCTCGAGGAACGGGGACCTGGGCTTCCCTGAGGACTCAGAAGGAAGCGGAAGTGCAAAGACGACGGAGCAGGTGTACGGAACACCTGCTCAGTGTCTGAAGACGCGCGAGTGGAGAGCACACCGTGCAGTGGGAAGCTGGGGCCCCAGGGAGGGCCCAGGCGCGGAACCACCTGGAACAGCGGCTGGAAAACAGGACCAGAGACGCTGCGCTCCTGCTCGCTCGCCCTTCAGCCTCGGGCCACCAGCTCCCGACTCCTCCGCCACATCACCACCTCGCTGCCTGCTCTCCGTTCCTCCAGTGTCCCCGATCTTCTCTTCTCCTCCTTCCATGACACGCCCCCCCATTCTTCCTGCTTCTCCGTTGACAAGCGACGCCCACCTCCAGTGCCTTCTCCTGATTTCCTGTAAGACCCTGGTCTTTTTCTTTCTCGTGACATCGCTCATTGTGCCCCATCATCTCTAGGCCACTTGGTTTACCTCCTGAGTGCTCGCTGAGGGCAGGGGCACCGTCGGCTTCCGAGTCTGTTATAGAATGTCATTTACTATAATGACTGCCAAGGGCTTTCCCCTTACCTGAACATTGTACCTCGCACCTGGAAAAGTAATTCTCAAGACAAACTACGAGCTCTTCTGCCAAGAGGAATGTCATCTTCTATGGGCTCCCCGTTTTCATAGCCGGTTGCTGTTACGAAGGTTCCCACATGATGAGATTACATAAAATCATAATTCTTTGCATCGAAGTGCTTAAAAAAGTAGAAATGTTTATATCGAGATACATTTTCAGTGCTTTGCCGTTGGAAAAAATTATAGAATTTGAATATTTTAGGTTATAGCTTAAACTTTTCTTTGTTCCTAAGTTGGGATAAGTACTAAGAAAATAAGGTGCAGTCTTGCTGAAGCAGCTTAAGCTGTGTAATCCAACACTAACTGTCTCCTGAAGGAGAGAATATTCTTGCTCCCTTTTGGTGTGTCAGAGATTATTGGGAAATTCTGGTATTCACAATAATTTTATAGATAAAATTTATAAGGTTAGGAAAATCTTGAAAATTTAGAAAGTCTTGGAAGTTAAACTTAAATCTTCAGTTCAGTAGCATTGAATGAATTCATTTAAGTAGCTAAGATGCTAGTTTCATTTCCTTTTTCAACTGATACTTACTCCGTGCACTGTCGTTGGCAGAAAGGGCAGAGCTCACCCCATAGGGCGTCTGTTCTCACGGTACCTTGAATGTGAACGTTTGGTGGCTGAGTCATTCCTCGTGAATGATGCAGATGGTTTTTCTACATCTGCTGTGTCAGTTGCTGTATTTACCTGTTGCCGCTGAAGTCTGCGCAAAGATGAAGCTGTATTTTGAAATCAGGTCTCACTGAATGGTGGCCGATGATGAGATACGTGCGTAACGAGCAGGGCATCCTGGCGATTTAGCGGACAGCCCGAATAAAAACGGGTGATTGCCCACGGTTACCCCCGATGTTCCCCTCAGAGAGAGACACCACAGAGCCAGGATCTGAGCGGTTTTCCCCACGTAGTTACTGCTGGAACTTGTCTGCACTTACGGTGCTGATGCCGTCAGCATGTTCATTGTGAGCAACGGAAGAGTGGGTACCAGCAGGCGCACTTTTGTTTGTAGTAATGAGTATCGTGGGCTGGTTTTTAGTTAAAGGGAAAATACCTTCGACCTGTTAAATCTTCTGACATTTCACTAGTTATATTTTTTCTTCTTTTAACATATCTGTCCTTACCAGATTTCTGATTTTTTTTTCCCCCCACCAATTTGGGTATCTCAAGGTGTGAAGATACGAAAAAGAGGATACTACTTCTGATTATAGTTTCCATTTCCAATGATAATCTTATGGAGGAATGTCTTAGGTGTCTTTTCATTGAAAATTTTCATAGTTTTTTTAAGTTTATTTATTTGGAGAGAGAGAGAGAGAGAGAGAGAGTCCCAAGCAGGCTCCATGCTGTCGCCCAGAGCTTGACACAGGGTTCCGTCCCATGAACCATGAGATGATGACGTGAGCCATGATCAGTCAGACGCTTTACCGACAAGCTACCCAGATGCCTCTGTAGTTTTTAATAGTTTGGAATTGAGGTAACTGCCCTCAGGGTCTGTTCTAAGCCCCCTTCCCCATTGCTTCAGACAAAGGGAAAACAGAAGAGTGCAGTTCTTTAATGACGTCTTACCTATGAAATTCCCCTGCGTTCCCCTGGGAATGCCCGTGAACCAGGGCCGTGGTCTGGTCTTCTGCATCTGCACTGTCAACGTCAGTGAGGGCCGATGCCCCAGACGTGCCTCTAGATACGATAGTCCATCTTCCATCTGTATAGTTTTCCCGTTGAAAATGTGTAGTCTAAGTCTAATCATTGAGAAATATCAGAGAGACCAAAACTGAACGATGTTCTGTTAATACAAGAGGAAGAGTAGTGGGCTTATATTTTAAAGTATTGTTATCAAGACGTGACAGCTGGAAGTGGTAGTTGACTGGATGAGCTCTGGTTCTAGAAGGGGAAGATGCTGTTGAGGACATTATCGGATTAATACACAAAAATTGGATGACGGGTAGTAGATTTAAGTATTCTTTCAAAGTCAGTTTACTGAGCTCTTAGCTGGTGTGGCTGTAGGAGAGAGTAAGAGACTGTCCCTGCTCGCACATGCATAGTGAAGTATTTACAAGCCAGGGGCCACAGTCCGTGTGACTTCTTAAATGGTTCGGGGCGACGGGAATATCCGTGCGTGCGTGTGTCTAGACAGACAGGGAGCCTGAGATTTACAAATAGAAACAGTTTGTACCTTGAATAATCTGTCACCACTACCTTTTGTTTTTCAGGAAAGCAAAATAGACGAGCACCATTTTGTGGCGGTTGCTCTGAGGAAACCGGACGGATCTAGACGTCAGGGCGTAAGATTTTAATATTTCTCTTACTTCTTTCTAAAAAGCATGAATCCTTGTTGAGTCTGTTCTTATTGATGGAAGCAGTCGTTGGGTGTATATCATGTTAGAGGTGTGTGTTGGTTTTTTAAGATCATAGATTTAGAAGAATTTTTCTTGATCGAATCCTTAAGATCCTGGAAAAATTCGCAGTAATATTTATAAAGCGTGTTATCTGTTTTGTCACCTTCATGATTATTACAAAAAAACGTGTCACTAGTGTTGTCCTAGTACTGGAATGTCGGTCGAAGTGCAAGATGCCCGCTGTCTCCGGCATCTCACCAGCGGCGTCTCCCCGGGGAACTGGGCTGTGGCGGAGGTAAAGGTTGGGCGGAGGGTGTCCATGACGGGGCTCTCTGCCAGACGGAACCACCCACCTTCTGCAGTCATCCCCCATATGGCTCCCGAGTGACAGGGCCCAGCACGTGCGAGGCCCTGGGTCACGCTTAGCGGGA
This sequence comes from Paguma larvata, assembly GCA_030068075.1. Lineage (NCBI taxonomy): Eukaryota > Metazoa > Chordata > Mammalia > Carnivora > Viverridae > Paguma > Paguma larvata. The sequence continues at coordinate 31,057,320 of CM057831.1, forward strand.
CACTGGTCTCGTTCTTCCTGCCACAGTCTGTTCTTTCTTCTGTGCTGAGTTGTTGAGCGAAGAAAGTGAAACAAACCCAAACACCCTTCAGGTCAAGGGCCCGCAGCTTCATGGACACAGTTGTGATTCTGCTGGAATATTTTTGTAAGGGATCCCGGTCGTGTTAGCATAATTGGACTCTCTGGGTGTCCTTCTTTCTAGGGACTCCACGTGAGACACTGTAGCACGCTCAGGATATATGTGTCGTTACTGCTAGAAAATAGTTCGGTGCATAGAGAGTGCTCTTGATAAGTTAGCAAAGGGTAAAAAGTCTTCCTAGATACTTCAATTAAAAGGGGACAGCATGTAAAAATTGACCCCTCTTACCTGAAGATATTCTGGCCCTGGGTACCTGTCCTCGTGTGCAAAGTGTCAGCTTTACACTCTGCAGATCTCTTGTTTGCACAGAGCTGTATACTTGCGTCCCTTGTTTGCACGCGCTGCCGCCTCGTCGCGGCCCTGCAGGGAGGCCGACGGCCCCGACACAGTGGCCGGCTTCCAGGCCCACGCCCACCATTGGAATCTGCGGTGTGGGCCAGCATCTTCTTGCCGTGGCAGAAGGTCCGCGCCGGGCTGCGCTGGGCACAGGGCTGTGTCTGAGGATAGAAGAAAGAGTTTCGGGTCAGTGCCGAGGGAACCCTCTCCTCCACGGGTGCCGCGTCTCTCGTGCCGTCATGGGAGTTTCAGCGCACCCCCTCGCGAGTGCCTCTCGGAAGTTTGCATCGCGGTCCTCTGTCGGCCAAGCCTGCCTGCTCCTGAAAAGTGACGTGTTTCGGGGACACTTTCATCTCTGGGGATCCTTTGAACTCCTGTATCAGGGTTTTCGGATCTGTGGCTTAGAAATCTGCTTATTAAACAAATCCCACAGGTTAGGTACCAAAAAGAGTTCAAGAATTAGGATCTTCCTTTTAATGTGTTGTATTGACCACAGTATCGTAAGGAGGACTTAGTCACGTAGGAAGCCCGCAGCGTTGTGGGTAGTGTCACTGACTGAGCAATTCGGTCTTACTTCCCGTTTCCCTGACCATAATTCATGGTAAGATTGACGTGCGGTATAACAGCGGGGTAATCTGTTTTTTCCCTTTTAGGTTCCAGCTCAAGATGATTCTAACCCAGCTCAGAGGCAGTTTACTGTCCTCACTTTTCACGATTTAATATCGTCTGCTGTTCCCATGACCCCTGAGGATCCTTCCTTCTGGGACTGTTTTTGCTTCACAGAAGAAATTCCAATACGAAATGGTACAAAATCATGAGACGATTCCCCACGTAACAAAGGAAAATGAAAACTGTTTGTAATCTTCTGTATTCACTCAAACAATAAATGCCTGATAGTACCGAATTTTATTTCAAACACCCGTTTTTAAAGAAAACAAATCACTTTTGCCTATTGACAACACCAGGCTGTCACTTCGAGCGAATTCCCTAGAACACAAGTTTGCCTCTTCCCCACGTCGCACCGGACCGACCGAAGAAGTAGAGGAAGGAGCAAACTCTTACGGCGATAGGTGCTCGTTGTAGAAAACAGTAGAAAATCAAATATGTAGAAAGGGAGCATTTAGATTTTTATGTTTCAGAGATCACAATTCCTAAAACCTGAAGTTTCTTTCCAAACCTTTTTCTTGGCAAACAAGTCCATGTTAATCCACTTTCTTTTTTAATGGAAACAGTGTTTTGTAATTTTTTTATTGCCTTAGCTATACATCTCCTGTTGATCAGTCTGCGTCCCGTGCCTTAACTGGCGCTGCAGTCCTGACCGGAGGGAACGATGTCCACATGACCCCGGGGCATTTATCAGCCGACTGGGCACCTGGGCGGGAGGTGCCGGTCACCTCAGCCCCGGGCTCCGCCCCTTCGTCGAGAGAGCTGCTCCTGGGGCGCGGCCTCCCGTCTTCACAGGGCTGGGTCCGAGAGGCAGGAAGGGCCGTTTCCCCTCTCACGCCCCATTTCATCCGTGAAGAGGCCTCCCAACAGACCCCACAGCGTCTCCCCTCAGCCTCCGTTGACTCGGATGGGACCCCTGGCCAGCGGCCTCTGTGGGGAGGAGTTCCGCGGTTGGGAACCTGCGAGGGTGGGGGCGCGGCATGGAGGGCGCCCCGCCACCTGCCGTCACGGGGAAGGTCCGGTCCGCGCCCCGCGCAGCTGTCCCGTGCTGGACGTCGTGACCGTGTGCGGTGTTCCCTGTGAACTCTGGTGCACCGAGTGTCCTCCTGACCACGTGCTGAGGAACGTGCTTCCTCTCGTCCTCAAGGGCGTGTCCAGCAGCGGTTCACAGGGCTTAGACAGTTCTAGAACTTTGAGAAGCAACGTCATGCGGTTTCCACTTCCAGCTAGTGTTAGGTGTGCGGCCTCCCATTCACCCCTTACCTACGTTCTTCCTGGTCAACTGGACATATTCTCCTGTGTTTTTGTTTTTGTTTTTTGTTTTTTCATTTAATCTTTGCCAATATAAGTGAAAAATGGTGTCTTGTTTTTTTACTTGTATTTGTTTTATTACAAATGAGATTGATATATCAGTGTTGTTATTGGCTGTTTTTAGTCCTTCTGAACCACTTGTTCATCGTGAGTCTTTGACCATTTTCATTCAGTAAATTAGCACTTACAGGGGGAGCGTCATATAGAAGATGCCAAGACTGTCACGTCGAGGACAGTACCTGTTACACGGCCGTAGTGTGCATGTCTTGGGGAGTTGGAGTCTTGTTACTGTGAAATATCAAGAAGTGAAAGAATTTTACTGTTTTTGTTACTAAAATTAACAATTGTGTGTAAATTGCATAAAATAAGATACTTGGCTTAGTAAAAAACACAAGTGGAATGTTTTGTAATTTTTTTATTTTATTAAGCATGCCCGAATACTCCAAGCAGAGTAAATACTGTGTTTTTAAAAGGTCAAGTAGCATATAAAGTAGGAAACCTTGTTGCACTAGTGATGCGAAATGTACTCGTGATGTGCAGACCTGTCCTCTGTCTTGTCCTGATAATAAAGCCGTTAACAGCAGTGAATTTTGATGAGCCGGGCACTGTGCTAGATTTCATGTTTCATTTTTCTGTTTCTTAAAGTCACACATGGTTCACAGAGGCTGGAGGATCTGTAGGCTCGTTCTTCTGAATGAGGAATCCCACCCCGGACCTCGTTCCTCACTTCCTCTCCCCGAGGGCAAGCTCTTTGTGTTACCCATCACCCTGTCTTCGAATAACACGCTTCTGTTCTACTTGACTTTCCAATCGGGGCATTCTTTTAATTTCTAGTTTCAAAGGCTTGTTCTCGTCCCAGTCCACGGTGTCTCCCCCTCCTGCCCCCTCTTCTAACAAAATTGCGTTGTGGTTCAGTGCGTACGTTGTTGGCTGATGCAGGACGTTTGCATTGTCACGTCATGGCATGTGTGGCATGTAATATGTGACATGTATGCCACGCTGTGCACGCGAGCGATGCCGCCCTTGCGCCGCCCAGGCAGCAGTTTTCTTTCTGTGGCCGCTGGCTTGCCTAGGTTTGTACGCCCTTCTTGCCAATGCCGCCGGAAGCTCTACGAGATGCACGCTCACGCGCATGCGTACCGTGTGCTCCATCCATTTTCTGGGAGAAACCGTGTCTGGAGCAGTCGGCTTTGTCCGGTCTGGACCTTGTGCCTTCTGTGGCTGGTGCCCAGCTGTCCTGGAATCTCCTCTTACCGTCTCCCCTGGGGGTCCCTTGCCTCTCCCCCTGCTGGACTCCCTGGTTTCCCATTTCCTTGGCCTCTTGTCTGGTGGCGTATGCTGGCGTAGGGGACATGGGAGGTGTACTTTCTGAGGCTTTACGTGAGGAAGGGGCAGTCCCCTGAAGCAGGTGGCGTAAGGGGTCAGCTGCGGCTCACACAGGTTACTCCATTCGCCGCCACCAAGGCTCACTTGATCCCAAATGTCTCAAAGCAGGTCGCGGGTGCCCCGAGGGGTGGACGGAGGCGTGCTGACGCCCACACGCCTTCTGGAGGCATGCATTTCATCTAGCGTTTGGGGAAGCCTCTTAGATAAAAGCAATACAGATCTAGTAAGAAGCGAACAAACTTGCCCACGTTTTAAGACTGAAGGCAGAGGAGGGCTTTGGAAGAATTTTCCTGCCTACGAGTATGCAGTCACTGTTCTAAATTTTTTTTTTTTTAACGTTTATTTATTCTCGAGAGACAGAGCGTGAGCAGGGTAAGGGCAGAGAGAGAGAGAGGCAGACGCAGAATCGGAAGCAGGCTCCAAGCTCCGAGCCATCAGCACAGAGCCTGACGCGGGGCTCGAACTCACAGACCGTGAGATCACGACCTGAGCTGAAGTTGGCCGCCTAACCGACTGAGCCACCCAGGCGCCCCTGCAGTCACTGTTCTTACAGGGTCTTTTTTCTGTGGAAGAGTTGGAAAGGAACCAGCAGTAGAAGGAAGGAAGGAAGGAAACATTTCTGGGACACGGAAGTGGAAGTCAAGCCTAATGCTCAGCGTGTTGCCCCTCGGGAGAGTGTCCACGCGCTGGGAGTGAGGCCAGTCTTGTGGCCTTCACCTGCAGCCCAGGCAAGTAGAGGAGCCCCCACTTTTTTCTGTTGATACTTCACACCTTTCCTGTGCTCTTGCCAGTGCCGGAGCGGCAGGCAGCCTGTCCATTGGCTACTCCTTCCCCCGCTAACTCTGTTCTCCACCCACCCGCTCGGGACACCAGAAGCATATTCACTATAGGCACTCTGTTACCCAGAATCCCTTTTCCTTGTTGGCGTTGGCAGGTGCGAGAGGGCATTAGGGGAAACGGGGGGAAAGGAACAGGTCAGGGTGTTGCTACTTTGCACCCTTCCTGTTACTGTAGACAGTAACGTACATAATGACTGGAGGTTAAAACAAAGAAATAGCCTGACTCTCCAAGCATAAACTGTCGTTTCCCTAGGAACCCGTCCTACGTGAGGTCGGCCATTAAGCTAAATGAAAGCATTAATCTTTTAGTAACTTGGAAGACATAAGCACACGATCTTAGCTGGGTAGTTTGGTTATATATCCTAGAGCCTGCACCCCTGGATCGGCGACGTGGGGATGAGCCACGTGCACCACTACATGGGCCACGTAGGGGTGTGCCGGCTGCACTCCCTCATCTGCATCCTGCACTGTTTAATCATTGTTGTGGGTGTCAACCGCACCCCTTTGAGGCCACTTAGGGGGGAGCCGCCTGCCCCCTGTTCAGTATCCGTTGTTATCTGCTCTGGCTCATGCAGAAGTATTTCTTGTTACTCCTACTAGCATTATTGTTTCCATTGTGAAATGAATCCGGTATGAAGTTAGGAGTGGTTGGTATTTCTGGTATGAAGTTTTTAAGATTGTATCCGAATGCTTGAGGCCCAGTAACTCTCATCGCCACATCCCTACCAGCCGCCACCAGAACGCAGAACATATCCTTCTCCCATCTATGAGAGCCTTGTTTCAATTCCCTGCACCCCCCATGGGCCAAGGAGGGGTGTCAGGCTTGCACCCGACACCCCTCCACCGTCGTGCTTGAACCCCCCCATCGGCAATGAAGGGGTGTCGTGCTTGCACCCCCATCAGCAAATTTTTGATTGAAATATCGTTCACACGTGTGTTGCATTAGTTTTAGGCATACACCCTAGGGATTCCACAGGTCTATAAATTATGTTGTACTTACCCACGAGTGGAGCTATGATGGGAAAGCCTGCAGCACTGTGACAGGACTGACTCTGCTCCACTGGCTGTACCTTTTATCCCTCGGACTTACTCATTCCATAGCCGGAAGCCGGTATCTCTCAAAGGTGTCAATTTTTGGTATAACCTAAATGTTTTGGTGATAAACACAATTACCTGCTGGTCGGCATGTGTAAATTGCTTTTCTCTGAACATTGCTTAAAGCCTTACAAAGGATGTCATTACAGTAATGAATTCGGATTCATTCTTCACACGCAAGAGAGGAGAAGACACAATTTCTTTGCGCCCCAGGCCCTGTCCCTAAGACCTGTCCCAATCCGGAGACCTGGCTGAGTTGCCCAAAGCACCTTCAGCGCCTTGGCTGAGCGGCCCTGGCCTTCAACCCTGCGGGAATTCCCACGGCGGCCGGCAGAGGGCGCGCGGGCACCACAAACCGGAAGGGGCGGGGTCCTCGGCGTGCTCAGCGACGGCCTGCAGGGGGCGCCCGGCGGCTTTTCCGACCCGGGGCGCCTCAGAGCCGGAAGGGCGGGCCTGTGCCGCCTGTGTCGCCTGTGCCGCGGCCTCGGGACAGAGACCAGAGCTGCGTGTCCGGCAGGTTCCGGCCGCCCGCCCCAGGGCAGAGCTCGGCGTCTCCGGAGTCGCCCGAGAGGAGCCGCCTGGTTGGGCCGAGGGCCGAGGAGGGGGCGCCGGTCCGCGGGCAGCACAGCCCTGCGTTTTCCGGGCCGCCGCCGGTTTCATTCCTCACTTTCCCGCCGGGATTTGAACACGACGTGTGTTACCTGAGGATCCGTGGGTCCAGGGGTGTCCCCACATCACGTCATAGATGCAGCGCCGGAACCCGCTTCCCCGTCCTGCTGGAGCCCGAGACCGAGGTGAGGGCACAAGCCGTCCCCCACATCGTACAGGCGCTTTCAGAATTTAACGGTTATTTTCCCAACTTAGTGAAGTAATTGAAACGAGAGAAAACTGGCAGGCAGGAGTCATAAATCCTATGTAATTTGGATCCCAGTCGGTAAAGACCCTGCGATGCTAGTTTCAGGTGCACGATGTGGAGCCGCCCTTCGCTCGTCACCGGCGCCCAGCACACGTGCGATTCCTGATCCCCGGCACCTGTTTCACCCATCCCCCACCCCGCTGGGGACCCTCATCTGTTTCCTAGTTAGGAGTCCGTCTGTCACTGCCTCCTGTTTCCCCCTTTGTTTTGTTCATTTCCACGTGTTGGTGAAATCAGACGGCGTTCGTTTTCTCTGACGGGCTTGTGTCACCCGGCAGAACATTCTCTAGCTCCGGCCACCTCGTTGCAGATGACAAGATTTCATTTTTAATGGCCGCATGATGTTCCATTCCATATACTCCGTCTCCATTTATTCCGCAGTTGGTGGACTCGTGTGCAGTTTCCGTAACTTGGCTGTTGTGGAAAATGCAGCTGTAAACACCAGGGTGCATGTGTCCCTTTGAGGGATCGTTTGTGTAGTCTTGGTGTAAATGGCTCGTAGTGAAATTGCTGGGTACTAAGTGAAACAGGTTGCTGTTGAAAAAAGATCACCAAACGCTGAGTAGAAGCGAGGCAAGCTTTTATTTTACAGCCGGGCCAAACCTGACCTCCTGATCTGAAGGAGACAGTGGAGAGAATGGCCCGGAACAAAGGTAGCAGCGGGCTTATATGGATTTTAGCAAGTTAGGGTACATCATCAGTTAGTTAACCAATTATAATTCACAACATTTCTTCGTAGCCAATTCCATAGATGTTACCTTTGGCGGGGGCCTATTGCTTCAAGGTTCTTTGTCTTAAGTGAGCTCTGAAATGACCAATTGTAGGTAGACACTCCAGATATCTCGGGACAGCAGTTACGTGACTTCTCACACGTGGGCCTTCCTTCTATCAGCTCCAAACAGTAGGGTGAGAGCTCACTGCAAGCTAAGTTAGCTGTGTAGCAAGCAGACGAAGTTGCAGGAGTGAGACGGGCAGTTAACCCCTTCTGGGAACTCTAACAGGGAACTGCATAGGCTTGATCTCAGTGTTTCAGCGGTTACCAGACAGTTAATCAGAACAGTGAATGGGGAGAGGCATTCACAAAGCAATTTACAGAAGCCAAAACAGCCGGTTAATGGTTTCCATTATTGACTCAGGTTTGTTAACCTACAACAGTAAGGTAGTTCTATTTTCAATTTTTTGAGCAGTCTCCCTAATGTTTTCCCGGGTGGCTGCCCCAGTTGGCATTCCTACCGACAGCGCAGGAGGGTTCCTCTGTCCCCACATCCGTGGGAACACCTGTGTCATCACTGATTTTAGTTCTCACCGATGTGAGGTGTCCTCTCGTCGTACTTTCGAGTCGTAGTTGCCTGATGATCGGTGTTGTGGGGCATCTTTTCATGAGCCTCTTGGCTGTCCCTATGTCTTCTTTAGAAAAATGTCTGTTCATGTCTTCTGCCCATTTTTAATTGGTTTCTCATTTTTTGGGTGCTGTATAACTTTGTATATTTTGGAGACGAACCCTTTATCAGATGTCGTTTGCAAATATCTTCCTTTTTGTAGGTTGTATTTTAGTTGATTATTTCCTTGGTGACAGAAACTTTTTATTTTTATGAAGTCCCATGATTTTTGCTGGTGTTTCCCTGATGTCAGGAGACATAACTGCAAAGAAGTTGGTTCAGCTGGTGTCAAATAAGTTACTGCCCTTGTTCTCCTTGGGTTTTTGTGGTTTTCGGTTTCACACATAGGTTTTTATCCATTTGGAATTTAGTTTTGTGTATGTTGTAAGAAAGTGCTCTGTTTGTTTTGTTTTGCAGGTTGCTGTCTAGTTTTTCCAAAACCGTATGTCGAGGAGACTTTTTCAAAGTCCATTTATTTATTTTTGAGTGATAGAGAGAGCATGCAGAAGAGGGGCAGAGAGAAATGGAGAGAGAGAGAATCCCAAGCAGGCTCTGTACTGTCAGTGCAGAGCCTGACAGAGTTCAAACTCATGAACCCTGAAATCATGACCTGAGCTGAATCCACACTCAGACACTTGAGTGACTGAACCACCCATGTGCACCCCGACTATCTTTTTTTTTCATTGGATATTCTTTCCTGCTTTGTTGAGGATCAATTGACCATATAGGTGTGAGTTCATTTCTGCTTTCCATTGTGTTGATCTGTGTGTCTGGTTTTTTTCCCACTGCCATACTCTTCTGACCACTACAGCTTTGTAATATAACCTAAAGTCTGGAATTGTGATGCCTCCAGCTTTAGTTTTCTTCTTCAAGTTTTTTTTTGGCTGTTTGGGGTCTTTTGTCATTCCATTCAGATTTGGGGATTATTTGTTCTAGTTCTGTGACACAGGTTTCGTTAGTGTGATAGGGATTTCACTCTATGTGTGGATTGTTTTGAGGACTGTAGACACTTTAACAGTATTTGTTCTCCCCATCCATGAACATGGAATGTATTTCCATTGGACAAAAAGTGTCCTCTTCCATTTCTTACACAGCCTTTAGAGTCCAGGTCTTTCCATAGAGGAAACAGCTCTTTCCTGTATGGTTAGGTTTAGTCCTAGTATCTTATGGTATTAGATGCACTTGTCTATGGGATCGATTCCTTGATTTCTCTTTCTGTTAATTCATGATTCGTCTTTAGAAATGCAACAGATTTCTGTACTTTGATTTTTGTATATTGTGTCTTGCTGAATTTGTTTATCAATTAAACAATTTTTATGAGAGTCTTTCATGTTTTTTGTATAGAGCATCATGTCATTTACAAATAGTGAAAGTTCTACTTCTTCCTTGCCGACTCGGATGCCTTTTATTTCTTTTTGTTGTCTGAGTGATGTGGCTAGGACTTTCAGTACTATGTGAAATTTTAGTAGTAAAAGGGGTCATTCCTATCTTCTTCCTGACCTTAGAGGAAAAGCTTTCACCTTTTCCCCATTGAGGATGAGATTAGCTGTGGGTTTTTCATAGATGACCTTTATGATGTGCAGATATGTTGTTTCAGTCTACTTTGGTGAGGGTTTTTATCATGAATGGATGACATCTTGTCAAATGCTTTTTCTGCTTCTGTTGAAAGCATCATATTCTTATCCTTCCTTCTTTTATGGTGGTGCATCCTGTCGAGTGATGGTGAATGTGGAACCATCCTTGCAGCCCAGGAATATATCCCACTTGATTATGGTAAATGATGCTATTAATGTATTGTTGAATTTAATTTGAAGATATGTTAATGAGAATTTCTGCATACATGCTCGTCAGGATATTGGCCTGCAGTTTTATCTAACAAATTTTTTAAACATATTTTTAAATGTTTATTTATTCAGAAAGAGAGATCGTCTCTAAGAGTGCGGGAGGGGCAGAGAGACTCCTGAGCAGGCTCCACACTGTCAGTGCAGAGACCAATGGGGACTCGAACCCCTGAACTGCGAGATAATAACCTAATCTGAATTTAAGAATTGGACACTCAACTGACCCAGCCACCCAGACACCCCTACAGGTTTTGTTTTTAGTGGAGTCTTTATCTGGTTTTGGTATCAGAGTATACAGGCCTCATAGCATGAGTTTGAAAATTGTCCTTCCTTTTTATTTTTTGGAATAGTTTGAGAAGAATAGGTATTACCTTTCCTTAAATGTTTGGTAGAATTCATCAGTGAAGCCATCTGGCCCTGAACTCTTGTGTTGGGGGAGATTATTTTTTTTTACTGATTCAGTTTTTTTCTGGTTTCAGATTTTCTATATCTTCTGTTTCACTTTTCATAGTTATGTGTTTCTAGGAATTTATCCATTTCTCCTCTCTTATTTGTGATTATATTTGAGTGCTTTCTCTCTCCTTTGTGTTAAGTTTGGCTATGAGGTTTTCAAGTTTATTAATGTTTTCAAAGAACCAGCCTCTGTTTTCATTGATTTGGTCTAGTGTTTTTTTAGTTTCTATATCACTTATTTCTGCCTAATATTTATTATTTCCTTCCTTCTGCTGCCTTTAGGCTTGGATTGTTCTTTTTCTCATTCCTTAAGTTGTAAGTTTGATTTTTTTAGATTTTTCTTGCTTTTTAAGGTAGGCTTGTATTGCTATATTCCTCCATCTTAGGACTGTTTTTGTCGCATTCCAAACATTTTTACCAGTATATTTTCGTTTTCATTTGTTTCAGTGTGTTTTCTCATTGATATCCTGGTTGACGCATTCATTTAATAGCTTATTGCTTAACCTCCCTTTATTTGTGGTTTTTCCTTTTTTTTTTTTTTTTTTTTTTTTAATTGTGGTTGACTTCAAGTTTCCTAGCTTTGTGGTCAGAAAAGGTGCTTGGTCTGATCTCATTCTTTGTGTACTTGCTGAGGCCTCATTTGTGACCTCGTATGTGATAACTTCTGGAGATTGTCCCATGTGCACTTGAAAAGAATGTGTATTCTGATGTTTCAGTATGGAGTGTTCGGAATACATCTGTTAAGTCCATCTGGTCCAGTGTGTCATTCAGAGCCATTATTTTCTTGTTGATTTCCTGTTTAGAGGATCTGTCCATTGATCTGAGTAGGGTGTTAAGGTCCGTTACTATTGTTATATTATTATAAATGAGTTCATTTATGTCTCTTGTTCATTGTTTTATATATTTAGTGCTCATATATTGGTTGCATAAAGTTTACAATCGTTGGATCTTGTGGTTTGATTGTCCCCTTTATTGTGAGATAATGTCTGTCTTCATCTCTTGTTACTGTTTTATTTTTTTAATTTAAGTTTTAATTGACCTATGGTGCAATATCGGTTTCAGGAGTAGAATTCAGTGATTCATCACTTACATACAACGCCCAGTGCTCCTCACGACCAGTGCCCTCCTTAACACCCATCCCACTTCTAGCTCACCACCCACTCCCCTCCCTCCATCAACCCTCAGTTTGTGCTCTGTCATTAAGAGTCTCATGTGGTTTGTTTCCCACTCCTCTGTTTTCCTGCCCCTTCCCATGTTTTCATCTGTTTTGTTTCTTAAATTCCACATGAGTGAAATTATTTGTCTTTCTCTGATATATTTCGATTAGCATAATATATGCTAGCTCCATCCACATCATTGCAAATGGCAGGATTTCATTTTTGATGACTGAGTAATATTACATTACATGTATGTATTTATATATGTGTATGTGTGTGTATAAATATATACACAGACACACAAAAACTCCTTTATACCTTCATCAGTTGATGGATATTTGGTCTTTCTCCATAGTTGAGGTGTTGTTGATAAGGCTGCTATAAACATTGGGTGCATGCAATTTCCCCATTAGATATTTATCCAAAGGCTATTAAAATACAGTCTTGGTTTTAAAGTCTATTTTGTCTGATACAAGTATGCTACTGGCTTTCTTTTGACATTATTGGCATGATAAATGTTTCTTTATTTCCTCACTTCAAATCTGAAGGTGACTTTAGGTCCAAAATAAGGCTTTGGTTTTTGGAGGGGCAACATGGCGGAGGAGTAGGGGGCTCCAGTATTTCGCTTGCCCTTTAAAGGGGGGCGACTGAAACCATTGTCTCCCTCAACTCCAAAAATCGGGGGGAAAAGGTGCTACAGCTGACAAGAAACGAAGGCGAACACAGACACGGCCCAACTAAACTGTGAGTTTAATCTGGGTCGGATAAAACGAACTCGAACTCGGGAAGTTGAGCTGAGGGGAGGGTGAGCGTCTTCGGAGATAGCTGGGAAAGTGCCCATCGAACAACATCTGAACGAGAGGGCCAGAGCGGGTGAGACCAGCTACCATCCAGGCCCTAAATGCAGGGCCTTTGAAGAGAAGTTCAGTAGCAAACAGCAGCAATCCCCGCGCACTGCTGGGACCGCACCAACCCCGTCCTGAGCCACTGGGACGCGCGCGCCAGGGGGACTGGCAGCGGGGACGCGGGCGGCGCCACCAGCCGAGCACCTCTAACACCGGCACAATTATAACGAAATCGGGGGTGGCAGATGGCCACCTCACCGCGCCACCCTCGCCCAGCGCCTCCGGGGCGCGCATGCCGCAGGGACTGGCAGCAGGGACCCAGGCAGCCCCAGGCGGCGGCTCCTGTGGGACACGGCCGGGTCACCGTCCAGTGAACCACACTAGGCCGGCGTTAGCGGTGGAGAGAGAACAGAAATAAAGGGGCGAATAAAGCCTCCAGGACTGGTGGCGCGGGTCTGGAGAGACGCCATTGTTGTCTCACAAGCCAGGAAGTCACCCCAGAAGCCATCCCTGCAGCAGTGGAGGCCGGACCCGCCTACACCAAACCACGCCCCCCCCAAACTATCAGCAGGAGCGACTGATCCAAGTGGAGATTGCTGCCTGGAGTAACGCCAGTCATTTCTTCCTTTTAAATTTATCCCTCCCTTTCTCATTCCTACCAATCCTCATCCCTGAGCTGGTCATCCAGGGTACTGACTGGCTTAATCTTTTTTTTTTTTTTTTTAACCCACTCTTTGAGGACATGTCCTACAACCTCTTCTTTACTTCCCTAGCCCTTTTTCTGGAATAACCAGGCCGTATAAGTTCATCTAGACGACATCGATCTTTATTCCTTTTCCCTCACACCTGTCCTTATTCTGATTTCTATCAGTCTGGATTAAACCCTTTAGTCGCTCTACCTGGGCAAAGTCCATTTCCTTCTTCTCCCTGCACCAGTCATTATTCTGTCTATATATGCTCTGCCACCAGCACACTACATACCCTGTCCTTAACGTGTAGCTGTTACTTCAGGACATTGCCCTCAGAGAGTCACTTGTTATTTTTTTCTGTTGTGAACTGCTTGGCTGGACCATTTGTCGGTACGTTTGAGTATTTCTGTGTTCTGTGTGTCTGTCAGTTTTCCTTTCCAGGGCAACTTCAAGAAACAACCCATAACACATCCAGCCAAAATGATGAGACGGAAGAATTCTCCTCAAAAGAATCTACAAGAAGCAGTGACAGCTCAAGAATTAATGAAAACAGACATAAGCAACATAACAGAACTTGAATATAGAATGATAATCATAAAACTAATTGCTGGCCTTGAAAAAAGCTTAGATGAATGCAAGGGGTCCCGCGCGGCAGAGTTCAAGGACCTTAAAAAACGGTCAGGAAGAATTAAAGAAGACATTGGAAGAAATACAGCGGAAACTGGAAGCAGCCACAGCACGGATTGAAGAGGGAGAGGAAAGAGTTAGTGCATTAGAAGACAAAATCATTGAAAAAGAGGAAGCAGATAAAAAGAGAGAGAAGCTGATCCAGGAACAGGAAAGGAGAATTCGAGAGCTGAGCGATGCAGTCAAAAGAAACAATATCCGTATCATAGGAGTTCCAGAGGAAGAAGAGAGAGAGAAAGGAGTCGAAGGGGTTCTTGAACAAATCATTGCTGAGAACTTCCTCAACATGAGGAAGGAAACGGGCATGGAAATCCAAGAGGCACAGAGAACTCCCCTCAGACGTAACTTGAATAGACCTTCTGCACGGCACATCATAGTGAAGCTGGCAAAATACAAAGATAGGGAGAGAATCCTGAAAGCAGCTAGGGACAAAAGAACCCTAACATACAAAGGGAGACCTATAAGGGTAGTAGCAGACTTATCTACAGAAACTTGGCAAGCCAGAAAGGAATGGCAGGATATCTTCAATGAGATGAGCAAGAAGGACATGCAACCAAGAATTCTGTATCCGGCTAGCCTGTCATTCAGAATAGAAGGAGAGATCAAGGTTTTTCCCAACAAACAAAAACTGAAAGAATTTATCACAAATAAGCCAGCACTGCAAGAGATCCTGAGGGGCATTCTATGAAGACAAGGTTGCAAAGAACACAAACTGCCAGGGTCAGCCTTACAAACATGAAACTTACAGATAATACAGTGACTGTAAGCCCATATTTTTCAATATTAACACTGAATGTAAATGGACTAAATGCGCCAATCAAAAGACACAGGATAACAGAATGGATTAAAAAACAAGACCCATCTATTTGCTATCTTCAAGAAACTCATCTTAAACCTGAAGATACCTTCAGATTGAAAGTGAGGGGATGGAGAACTATCTACCATGCTACTGGAAGTCAGAAGAAAGCCGGAGTAGCCACACTTATATCAGACAAATTAGACTTTAAAATGAACCATGTAATAAGAGATAAAGAAGGACATTATATAATAGTCTCAGGAACCATCCAGCAGGAAGAGCTAACAATTGTAAATGTCTACGCACCGAATTCGGGGGCACCCAAATTTGTAAAACAACTAATTACAAACATTAGGAACCTCATCGATAAAAATATCCTAATAGTAGGGGATCTCAACACTCCACTCTCAGCATCGGATAGATCCACAAAACAGAAAATCTCCGCAGAAACAATAGCCCTGAATGACACATTAGGACAGATGGGCCTCACAGACATCTTTAGGGTCCTTCATCCGGAAGCAAAGGAATTTACGTTCTTCTCATCTGCACACGGTACATTTTCCAAGATAGACCATATTCTGGGGCACAGGGAAGCTCTGAATAAATATAAAAGAATTGAGATCATACCATGTACACTGTCAGACCACAATGCTTTGAAACTTGAAATCAACCACAGGAGAAAGCCTGGAAAATATCCAAGAACATGGCGGCTAAGAAATAACCTACTAAATGATGACTGGGTCAACCAAGCCATCAGAGAAGAAATTAAAAAATACATGGAAACAAATGAAAATGAAAATACAACAATCCAAACGCTCTGGGACGCAGCAAAGGCAGTCTTGAGAGGGAAATATATTGCAATCCAGGCCCATCTCAAGAAACAAGAAAAATCAATAACACAAATTCTAACAGCACGCCTAAAGGAACCAGAAGCAGATCAACTAAAACGACCCAAGCCCAGCAGAAAGAGAGAAATAACAAAGATCAGAGCACAAATTAACCATATGGAGACAGAAAAGGTAGTGGAACAGATCAATGAAACCAAAAGCTGGTTCTTTGAAAAAAATAAACAAAATAGACAAACCTCTCTAGCCAGGCTTCTCAAAAAGAAAAGAGAGAGAACTCAAATAGATAAAATCGTGAATGAAAAGGGAGAAATTACAACCAATCCCTCAGAGATACAAGCAATCATCAGAGAATACTATGAAAAATTATATGCCACCAAACTTGGCAATCTGGAAGAAATGGACAGCTTCCTAAATAGCCACACGCTACCAAAACTCAAACGGGAAGAAATAGAAAATTTGAACAGACCCATAACTAGTGAAGAAATAGAATCAGTTATTAAAAATCTCCCAGCAAATAAAAGCCCTGGAACAGATAGCTTTCCTGCCGAATTTTACCAGACATTTAAAACAGAGTTAATTCCTATCCTCCTCAAGCTGTTCCAAAAAATTGAAACGGAAGGAAAACTCCCGGACTCATTCTATGAAGCCAGCATCACTTTGATTCCCAAACCAGATAGAGACCCAGCAAAGAAAGAAAATTACAGGCCAATATCCCTGATGAAATGGATGCAAAAATTCTCAACAAGATACTAGCAAATCGAATCCAACAGCATATAAAGAGAATTATCCACCATGATCAAGTAGGATTCATCCCTGGGTTGCAGGGCTGGTTCAATATTCGCAAATCAATCAACGTGATACATCACATCAACAAAAGAAAAGATAAGAACCATATGATCCTGTCAATAGATGCAGAAAAAGCATTTGACAAAATACAGCATCCTTTCTTAATAAAAACTCTCGAGAAAGTCGGGATAGAAGGAACATACTTAAACATCATAAAAGCCATATATGAAAAGCCCACAGCTAATATCATCCTCAATGGGGAAAAATTGAAAGCCTTCCCCCTGAGTTCAGGAACACGACAGGGGTGTCCACTCTAGCCACTGCTATTTAACATAGTGCTGGAAGTCTTAGCATCAGCAATCAGACAACAAAACAAAATAAAAGGCATCAAGATTGGCAAGGAGGAAGTCAAACTTTCACTTTTTGCAGATGACATGATACTTTACATGGAAAACCCGACGGAATCCACCAAAAGCCTACTAGAACTGATTAATGATTTCAGCAAAGTTGCAGGATACAAAATCAATGTACAGAAATCGGTGGCATTTCTATACACCAACAATGAAGCAGCAGAAAGAGAAATAAAGAAGCTAATCCCTTTCACAATTGCACCAAAACCCATAAAATACTTAGGAATAAACCTAACCAAAGAGGTGAAAGACCTCTACACTGAAAACTATAAAAAACTGATGAAGGAAATTGAGGAAGACACAGGAAATGGAAAAACATCCCATGCTCATGGATTGGAAGAATAAATATCGTCAAAATGGCAATACTACCCAAAGCAATCTACACATTCAATGCAATCCCAATCAAAATTGAACCAGCATTCTTCTCAAAGCTAGAGCAAACAATCCTAAAATTTGTATGGAACCACAAAAGACCTCGAATAGCCAAAATAATACTGAAGAATAAAACCAAGGCGGGAGGCATCACAATCCCAGACTTTAACCTCTACTACAAAGCGGTGGTCATCAAGACTGTATGGTATTGGCACAAAAACAGACACATAGACCAATGGAATAGAATAGAAAACTCAGAAATGGACCCGCAAGTATATGGCCAACTAATCTTTGACAAAGTGGGAAAATGTATCCAATGGAAAAAAGACAGCCTCTTTAACAAATGTTGCTGGGAGAATTGGACAGCAACATGCAAAAGAATGAAACTAGACCACTTTCTTACACCACTCACAAAAATAAATTCTAAATGGATAAAAGATCTGAATGTGAGACAGGAAACCGTCAAAATCCTAGAGGAGAAAACAGGAAAAAGCCTCTTTGACCTAAGATGCACAAATTTCTTACTCGACACGTCTCCAAAGGCAAGAGAATTAAAAGCAAAGATGAACTATTGGGACCTCATCAAGATAAAAAGCTTCTGCACAGCAAAAGAAACAACCAACAAAACGAATAGGCAACCAACGGAATGGGAAAAGATCATCGCAAATGACATATCGGATAAAGGACTAATATCTAAAATTTATAAAGAACTTACCAAACTCCACACCCGAAAAACAAACAACCCAGTGAGAAATGGGCGGAAGATATGAATAGACACTTCTCCAAAGAGGACATTCAGATGGCCAACAGACACATGAAACAATGCTCAATGTCACTCATCATCAGGGAAATACAAATCAAAACCACACTGAGATACCACCTCACACCAGTCAGAGTGGCTAAAATGAACAAATCAGGAAACTATAGATGCTGGCGAGGATGTGGAGAAGTAGACACCCTCCTACACTGTTGGTGGGAATGCAAACTGGTGCAGCCACTCTGGAAAACGGTGTGGAGGTTCCTCAAAAAAATGAAAATAGAGCTACCCTATGACCCAGCAATAGCCCTGCTAGGAATCTACCCAAGAGACACAGGAATGCTGATGCATAGGAGCACGTGTACCCCAATGTTCATAGCAGCACTTTCGACAATAGCCAAATCATGGAAAGAGACCAAGTGCCCATCAACTGACGAATGGATAAAGAAGTTATGGTACTTATATACAATGGACTACCAGGTGGCAATGAGAAAAAATGAAATCTGGCCATGTGTAGCCAGATGGATGGAACTGGAGGGTATTATGTTAAGTGAAATAAGTCAGTCAGAAAAAGACAGATACCATATGTTTCCACGAATAGGTGGACTTTGTGAGACTAAGCAAAAACCAGGGGGAGGGGAAGAGGGGAAAGGAAAAAAAGACACAGGGAGGGAGATAAAACATAAGAGACTCTCAAAGACTAAGAAAAATCTGAGGGTAAGGGGGATGAGGGAGGGGGGATAGGGAGTGATGGGCATTAAAAAGGGCACATGTTGGGATGAACACTGGGTGTTATATGTAAACCAATTTGAAAATAAACTATTATAAAATTAAAAAAAAATAAGGCTTTGTAGTCAGCATCTAGACAGGTCTTAGTTTTGTTTGTTTTGTTGTGGTTTTTGTATTTTTATTGTTTTTTTTTTTTTTTTTTGGTCCATCTGACATCCTATCTAATGTCTTTTGTTTGGAGCATTTACTCCATTGACATTCAGAGTAATTATTGATAGAGGTATATTTAGTGCCCTTTTATTAGTTGTTTTGCCATCGTTTCTTGATGTTTTCTCTGATTCTTTCTTGTCTGTATCACTTTTGGTCTTTCCACTCAAAGAGTCCCATTTAAATATTCTTTTCTTTTGAATGTTATTATATTTATTGAATTTAATTTTTTTAAATTTAAGTCCAAGTTGGTTAACATATAATTTAACATGGATTCGAGTAGATTTTAGTGATCCATCAGTTACATAAAACACCCAATGCTTATCCCAAGTGCCCTCCCTAATGTCCGTCACCCATTTAGCTCATTCCCTATTGAGTAACCCTCCAGAAACCCTCAGTTTGTTCTCTGTCTTTAAGAGTCTCTTATCATTCTACTCTATCTCTGTATCTTGTTTTTGCTTCCCTTTCACTGCTTTCATTAGTTTTATTTCTTAAATTCCACAGATGAAAGAAATTATGTGTGTCTTTCTCTGACATATTTCGCTTAGCATAATGCAGTCTAGTTCCATCCACGTTGTTGCAAATAGCAAGATTTCATTCTTTTTGATCACTGAGTAATATTCCGCTGTGTGTGTATGTGTGTGTGTGTGTGTGTGTGTGTGTGTGTGTATCACATCTTCTTTATCTACTCATCAGTCACTGGTCATTTGGGCTCTTTGCATCATTTAGGTATTGTTGATAATGCTGCTATACACATTGGAGTGCATGTGCTCCTTCAATACAGCATTTGTGTATCCTTTAGATAAATACCTAGTAGTACAATTGCTGGGTCATAGGGTAGTTCTGTTTTTAGTTTTTTTGACGAATCTGCATACTGTTTTCCAGAATGGTTACACTGGTGTGCATTCCCACCAGCAGGGCAAAAGTGTTCCCTTTCTACACATCCTCGCCAACATCTGTCTTTTCCTGAGTTGATAATTTTAGCCATTTTAATAGGTGAGAGGGAATATCTCATTGTTGTTTTGATTTGTATTTCACTGATGACAAGTGAGGTTGAACATCTTTTGATGTGTCACCAACCTGGATGTCTTCTTTGTTAAAATGTCTATTCATGTCTTTTGCCCATTTCTTCACTGGATTATTTGGTTTTTGGCTGTTGAGTTTGATAAGTTCTTTATAGATTAGAGATACTAACCCTTTATCTGATGTGTCACGTGCACAAATCTTCTCTCGTTCCATCAGTTGTGCCTTTAATATATATATTGCCATTTTATTACCTGTTTTGTTGTGGTTTCTAATGATTTTCTCTGATCCTTTCTTGTCTGTCTTCCATGTTTTGCTGATTTTCTTTAGTGATAGATTTTGATTTATTTCTCCTTATTCTTTGCATATTTATGAGTGGTTTTTGATATGTGGTTACCATTAGTTTTTTATATAACCTCTTCCACATTTAGCAGTTTGTATTAAGCTGATGGTCATTTACTTTGAACCCATTGTTTTCTCCTCCCTATGTTTGTGGTAAATGTTATTATATCTTATATCCATTTTTGTGAGTTCCCTAAGTGATTTTTTACAGAAATGTTTTTTTTTTTTTTACTTGATTTGTGTCTTCTACCTCTATGCTCTCACTTTCTGTCTCTCCACTCAAAGAATCCCTCTTAATATTTCTTGCAAGACTGGTCTAGTGGTACAAACTCCTCTAGTTTTTGTTTGGGAAACTCTTTGTCTCCTTCTATTCTGAATGATAGCCTTGCTGGATAGAGTATTCTTGCTGCTGATTTTTCCATTCAGCACTTTGAATTTTTTTTTTTTAATGTTCATTTATTTTGAGAGAGAGACAGAGTACGAGTGGGGAAGGGGCAGAGAAAGAGGGAGACACAGCATCTGAAGCAGGATCCAGGCTCCGAGCTGTCAGCACAGAGCCTGACGTGGGGCTTGAACTCATGAACCATGAGATCATGACCTGAGCCGGAGTCAGATGCTGAACCGACTGAGCCACCCAGGCGCCCCTCCTTTCAGCACTTTGAATATGTCATGTCACTCGCTTCTGGCTTGCCAAATTTCTGTTGAGAAATCTCCAGCTAGCCTTATGGGTCTTTCATTGTAAGTTAAGGACTTCTTTTGTCTTGCTGCTTTTAAGAGTTTTTCTTTATTAGCACTGTAATTTGCAAGTTTGCTTACAATACGTCTGGGTGTTGGCCTGATTTTGTTGATTTTGATGGGAGTTCTCTGGTCTCCTGGATCTGGATGTTTGTTTCCCTCCCTAACTAGGGAATTTTTCAGCTATTATTTCCTCACATAAATTTTCTGCCTCCTTTTCTCCTTCTTCTGGAACTCCTATAATATGAATGTTACTATGTTTGATGTAATCACTGTGTTCCCTTAGTCTCATCTCATGTTGCAGAATTCTATTTCTCTTTGGTTCATTGTGATTAATTTCCATTACTCAGTCTTCGAGGTCACTTGTTTGTTCCTTTGCTTCCTCCATCCCTCTGTTCATTCCGGCAAGCATGTTTCTGCTTTACTGTGTCCTTAATCTCTGCCATGTTACTCCTTCTGTGTCTGTCAAGGGTCTCACTCTTCGACTCATTTTGCAACTCCAGCGAGTATCTTTATGATCATCGCTTTAAATTCTCTGTCAGGTACGTTACTTAATCTCTTTTTCTTAGATCTCTGGCTGTGGCCTTGTCTAGTTCTCTCGTTGTGTATAAACATCTCTGTGTCCCCATTTTGTCTGTCTCTCTGGCTCTGTTTCTCTGTGTTAAGAAAGTCAGCTGTGTCTTCTGCTCTTGAAACTAATGACTTTACGAAGAAGAGGTCCTGGAGTCCTCAGCAGTGCGTGTCCCCGTTTCCCAGAACTTGGACCTTCAGGAGCATAGCCTGTGGGTACGTTCACTCCCTGCTGGTGTGTCTGGGTTACTTTTCCTTTCAGTGCAGGTGTCTGCGCCGATTCTGTGCCTGTCGTGGGCTGTGCTTGCCCTCAGTGGTGTTAGTGGGACCCAGGCAGGCCACCTTTGGGGTAGTGTGCCCGCTGGGTAACTTGGGAGCAGGGCAGGGGGGTTACCAAGATCGCACAGGGCTACGAGTCCTCTGCCAGAGTTCCTGATGTCCTTTGGTGGCTGGGGGGTATGGACCGGGGCAGCCAGGGGCTGGAGGCACAGGGTGTGTTGGTGGCTGGCGACATGTAGCTGGGTGAGGCAGACGAGGGCGGCCGGGGGAGCACAGCTGGATGTGGTGCGGATGTGCACGGTGCGCAGTGGCAGCTGTGCGTGCAGCAGCTGGACAGAGCGCCCGTGCGGTTTTCACGAAGTTTGCGCCGAGGCCCGCAGGCTCGGGTGGTTGCGTCCCCCAGAGGACTCCTGGGACTGGCTCACTGCTAAAGGGTTAGGTAGCCAGTGTCGATGCAGCCCCACCCCCTGGTAGGTGCTTCTGTGCTTATTCCGGGAGGGTGGGGGAGAAAAATGGTGCCTGTGACCTCCCTCACTGTTGGAGAAGTCCCCCGGCCACTCAGAAATCAGCACGAACACGTCTTTGTCCTGTCACCTCGGCCTGGCGCAAACGGCCATGTTTGCCTGTCTACACAGGCAGGCACCTGGCTGTCACTCACCCTCCTGGATCACCCAGTGCGGCGTCAGCTGACCTCCAGGGCTCCAGGGTCCAAACTCCAGGAATTCATCCCCTCTGCTCTAAAGCCAAATATTATGGGGATTGTTGTCCCTGGTGTGAGGGCTCACTTTCTCTGCAGGCAGCCGCCCTCCACCTTTCTCACCTTTCTGACCTTCCTCACCTTTCAGATGCAGCTTCTGTTTAGTGGTGGAGTTGGTTCTGCCGGTCTTTGGATCGCGCTCTGGTTTATGGACTGGGATGTGGATGTTACGTAGTTGAAAACACGGGGCAGGGTGAGCTCAGGGGCCTCCTACTCTGCTATTACTAGTTTTTAAATGTCTTAATTTTTTGGATTTTTGAGACATGGTCAGACAGACTCCTATCACCCATGCACTTCAGCATTAGAAAGGAATTTTCCCGCATTATCTTCTACTATTTTATGTTTTGAAACTATCTGTCATGAGGTAAAATTTACATAAAAGAAATAGCCTCAAGTTAAAGGGTATAATTTGATGAGACTTGATCTCATGGGTATAGCACTATGAAGTCATAGGTTTTCTCTCTAAACCTTAAATCATGATCTCTTTGTGTGGAACGTTAATGTTTACTTTGAGGTAACAACTAAATTCTTCTACGCGTTCAGATACTGCCCAGGGGTCTGAATGCCTGCCCTGGGGTACCTCCTTTTCCAGTAGTCTCTAGTCCCATAAGTATTGCGCTCATTCCACCTTTGGACTTTGTCTTCTGTGGTTTCTGTCCACATCATTTTGTTGCACTACGTTAGTGATGAGGACTTGCACACGCGTGGGAGAGGAGAAAGAGGCATCATCCAGCTTCCTGGTTTCTGGCACAGGAACTCTGTTCTCACCCACCCGCACTCAGGCACCCCTCCTTTGTCTCAGGCTTTCCTCCACTCCCTGCTTCTACGCTGTCCGTGCCCAACCTGTCAGCCTGCCAGGCGGCACCTCCCTCTCGAATTTTATCTCGATGGGGCTGTGTTTCCAAACCCCTCACTTCGGAAAACTCTGCAGCTTGGACCCGCTCCAGCCATCTAGGGAAGGGTCTCACCGAGCAATGGCCAGGTGCCAGCTTGTCCCGGAAAATGTTCATGTGATCCTCGCAGCGGCAGAGGCTCCGAGATGATGGCAAATCACGACCCAGAGCTGGCGCCAGGCTTCGCCGCACTCCGGCGTCTTTGGTCTCCTACCGGCAAACAGGGCTGCTCTCCGGGCTCTGCTGGGACCTTCGCCTGTGGGGAGGCTCCATGGCCTCTACCATCGCCTCCAAGCAGGGGAACCGCCTCTCCCCGTGTGGCCCACGCAGCCCTCGGACCTCGCCGTCTGCTCCTGGGATTCCCCATTCCCGCCAGAGCACCACCACGTATGGAGCTCTGGAATTTCCGACTCTGTGCTCCCCTATTTGTAGAGTCCTGATGGTATTGAAACCCTCTCCTTCCTCCCCATCAGTGGTTTTGGGGAAAAGATTTCTTGTTAGTGCCTCGTGGGAATTTCCAGTCTTCATCTCCAGCTGCTTTCGGGGAGTGTTTTCCTGTACTCGCCCCGTGCATCACACTCCACCCTGTTTCTCTGCCCTGTCTCCCCCAAAACAGCTCCCTACCCTCCGTGGCTTCTCTCTCCCCCCTTCACCTCCCTGCACTGCGTACCTTCCAAGTTCTGTGGCTCACAGTATGCACATTGTTGCGTTAGTCCTCAGATCAGTTTCCTAGGTGTGCGTGATGGTTTGGCGCTGATCTAGCTGCATTTCACGGATGAGGGAAGCCGAGAACTTCCATGCTGCTCCGCCATCTTGGCCCACCCCGAGAAGTTTCACTGTTTCTCTAAATCTTGTTCAGTGTGTTCCTGGTGGGTGAGTTTCACGCAATATTTGGCCTAGCTTTCAACGACAAGCATGTGAACCAACTGATAAAAATCTGAGAAACCAGGTCGGTAAGTTGAAATAAATATGTTAAATTCTTCAGCAAACATATAGGGATCCCCAGTCGCTTGAGGAAATGCTTTAACTCTGGCTTGAAATTCAGCTTTCGTCTTAAGCACATAAAATATTTGGGGTCTGTTTATTTTGATGGATTCCCATTAGTTTATTTTTCCTTTTGATTCCTTGCCTTAGGAGACTTATCTAGAAAAATGTTGCTGTAACTGATAATTACTGACTGTGTTTACTTCTAGGATTTGTATGGATTTAGGGCTTTAATAAACTTTGAGTTTATTTTTGTGTATTGTGTTAGAAAGTAGGCCAGTTTAATTATTTTATATGTAACTGTCCAGTTTTCCCAGCAGAATTTACTGAAAAGACTGTCTTTTCCCTATTGTGTATCCTCGTCTCCTTTGCCATAGATTAATCGATCACCTACATGTGGATTTGTTTCTGGGGTCTCTATTCTGTCCCAGCGAGCTATGTGTCTGGTTTTGATCTAGTGCCACGCTGTTTTGATTACTACAGTTTTACAGTATATCTTCAAATCCGGGACTGTGCTATCTCCAGCTTTGTTCTTCTTTCTCATTATTGCTTTGGCTATTTGAGGTCTTTTGTGGTTCCATACATATTTTAGAATTATTCTAGTTTTACAAAACAAATGCTTTTGTTATTAAGATAGGGATTGCATTGAATCTGTAGATTGCTTTGGGTAATATGGATGTCACAACAATGCTAATTATCCCAATCCATGAGCATGGAATATCATTCCATTTGTGTTATCTTCCTTGTCATCAGCGTTTTATAGATTTCAGAATACAGGTCTTTCACCTCTCATAAAGAGCTTTTGCACAGCAAAGGATACCATCAACAAAACAAAACACAACCTACTGAATGGGAGAAGGTATTCGCAAATGAAATATCTGATAGGAGTTAATATCTAAAATATAAAAAGAACTACATCTCAACACCAAAAAACAATCCTGTTAAGAAATGTGGACAGAGGACCTGAGAAGACATTTTTCCAAAGAAGTCCTACAGGTGGCCAACAGACACATGAAAAAAGATAAGATGCTCAACATCACTCATCATCAGGGAAATGCAAATCCAAACTTCAGTGTACTATCACCTCATGCCTGTTAGAATGGCTAAAATCAAGAACACAAAAAAGCAAGTGTTGGTGAGGATGTCGAGAAAGAAGAACCTCGTGCACTGTCGTGGGGATGTAAACTGGTACAGCCACTGGGGAAAACAATGTGGTATTTACATAAAAAGTTAAAAATGTAAATACCATATGACCCAATAGTACCACTATTGATATTTACCCAGGGAAAAGGAAAACACTAACTAGAAAAGATCCACACATCCTTAGGTTTATTGCAGCACTACTTACAATAGCCGAGATATGGAAGCAACCTCACTGCCCATTAGTAGATGAATGGATAAGGAACAAGTGGTATATGTACATGATGGAATATCTTACAGCTTTGAAAAGCGTGAGATCATGCCGTCTGAGACAACACAGAAGGGCCCAGAGGGCATTATACTAAGCGAAGTAAGTACTGCTGAGAAGGACAAATACCATATGATTCCACTCATAAATGGAATCTAAAAAAATGAATAAGAAAACAAACAGAATCAGAACTGTATATACAGAGAATAAATCGATGGTTGCCAGATGGCCGGAGGTACAAAGCAGAAGAAGGGGAGAGGGAGACATATGCCTCCAGTTGTGAATTGAGTAAGTCCTAGAAATAAAAAGTAGAGTGTAAGGTATACAGTCAGTGATACAGTAATAGTGATATATTGGGATAGCTGGTAGTTATGTGGGAGAGCCCCTCCCTAAGGAATGTGGTAGAAACTTTCTCAGAACAAAGGAAAGCATTACGGCCCAATGAACTCCCATACACATATGCGTAGCTCTGACATGACTCTGTAACCTGCACTGGGTCCAATCAGACTATTTGTCTCACCATATATGGGAGACAAAGAATGAGGAATTGCAAAACAGGCTATAACCCGCTGCACTTGGAGCTCAGTTTTTCGGGCATGAACCCACTGAGCCTGTGCAGGCACAATGAAGAAAGTTGCTTCCTGGATAAAGAAACCCTCAGTATCTCATCTCTCTGTGCGAGACTTCTGCTATATTTCTTGGGGGTTTCCTTCCAGGATTCAGGGATGGTTCGTTTCCAACCTTCTTTGTCACTGGGGTATGAACCTCTGAGCACCAGGAGAAGTGACCTCGCCTGGCACCAGCAGACCACTTGATCCATAGGAGACTAGCCCCTCCCGGTGCCCTGAGGCAAGGGCCCCAGATGCACAATGGAACCTGGTAAAGCCCAGGAACCAGCTCAGGGAGCACCAGTGGTCAGACTGGTAAAAACCCAGGTTCCTTTTGGTAGACCTGCCTCTAAGAAGCAGAAGGGGAGCCTGATAACCTCCCAGAGTTCCCTGAATAGTTCCATAAGGAATAAGGAATGAACCCGCAACTCTAAGGTGCTGGGTACTGGGTGGCAGGTGGCAAGAGAAACTTAATTCGGTGTTTAAACTAACTTAAGCTTACTGGCTTAATTAAAAATAGTTATCAGTATTAAATAGAAAACTTTTTATTCTATCTAGGTTTACTAAAGATCACATAAGCTCATGTTATCTCTGTTGCAATTTGTTAGCAAAAAGGTGACTTAAAGTGATGGTTAATTCTTTTTCAGAGTTTTCTTAGGTAATTGTTAAGATAGGTTTCAAAGTCTTGGGTAACCTGAAACTTACAAGTTTTGCTTGGATGGTAAATTGAAATTGAATGCATTGGACATCTAGGTATTTTCCAAATGACATAAAGTGCTAAAGCATTGATTGCTAAACATAGGTTTGTGCTTTTGACTTCTTATTGCACAGAAACAAAGGATATTTGGGTCTTTTGGAAAAAATGCTTTTGCTTAATTGATAAGTTTATCTACAGAATTCCACTGTAACAGTTCACAGTTGGGTACTACTTAGTTTTCACTGGAGACTAAGATTTCTAAGAGTGAAAATTCTGCTTAATGTAATTAAGACTGATAAAAATAAAGAAAGTGACTACGTAGAAAAGTAGGAGATATGTAAGAAAGATATAAGGGATATCTTTTTTGTTGAAGGGATTACATTTTTGGTGAAGGTAAAAGAAAGTAATTTTGTCCCAAATGAGACTGGTTGTTTGGAGAAAAGGGGCTTAGGTCACAATCTGAAAGCAAAGGAAAGTTGTAGAAGGTTTGTGAAGACAAACCTTTGGAAAGAAATTTTCTATGTGGTCGGGATGGACTAAGGTTAAAATAAATGGATTTTTTAAATATAATTTATTGTCAAATTGGTTTCTGTACAACCCAGTGCTCATCCCAACAAGTGCCCTCCTCATTTCTCGTCACCCACTGTCCCCTCTCCCGCACCCCCATCAACCCTCAGTTTGTACTCAGTACCTAAGAGTCTCTTACATTTTGCCTCCCTCCCTCTCTGTGGCTTTTCCCTCTTCCTCTCCCCCATGGTCTTCTGCTAAGTCTCTCAAAACCCACCTATGCATGAAAACATACGGTATCTGTCTTTCTATGCCTGACTTATTTCACTTAGCATGATACCCTTCAGTCCATCCACGTGGCTACAAATGGCCAGATTTCATTCTTTCCCATTGCCATGTAGTAGTCCATTGTGTATTTAAAGCACATCTTGTTTATCCATTTGTCAGTTGATGGAAATTTAGTCTCTTTCCATGATTTGGCTATTGTCGAAAGTGCTGCTATGAACATTGAGGTACATGTGTCCCTATGCATCCGCACTCCTGTATCTCTTGGGTAAATTCCTAGCAGTGCTATTGCTGGGCCATAGGGTAGTTCTATTTCCTTTTTTTTTTTTTTTTTTTTTTTTTGAGGAACCTCCACACAGTTCTCCAGAGTGGCTGCACCACTTTGCATTCCCACCAACAATGTCAGAAGGTGCCTGCTTCTCCACATCCTCGCCAGCATCTATAGTTTCCTGATTTGTTCATTTTAGCCACTCTGACTGGTGTGAGGTGGTATCGCAGTGTGGTTTTGATTTGTATTTCCCTGATGATGAGTGGCGTTGAGCATCGTTTCATGTGTCTGTTGGCCATCTGAATGTCCTCTTTGGAGAAGTGTCTATTCATATCTTCTGCCCATTTCTTCACTGGAGTATTTGTTTTACAGGTGTGGAGTTGCTGAGTTCTTTATAGATTTTGGACACTAGCCATTTATCCGATATGTCGTTTGCAACTATCTTTTCCCCTTACAATGGAACTGGACAGCAACATGCAGTAGAATGAAACTAGACCACTTTCTTACACCATACACAATAAACTCAAAATGGATGAAGGACCTGAATGTGAGACAGGAAACCATCAAAACCCTTGAGAAGAAAGCAGGAAAACACCTCTTTGACCTCGGTCGCAGCAATTTCTTACTTGACACATCTCCAACGGCAAGGGAATTAAAAGCAAAAATGAACTATTGGGACCTCACCAAGATAAAAAGCTTCTGCACTGCAAAGGAAAGAATCAACAAAATAAATGGATTTTAAAAGCACACTGGTATAAGATTAAAATTCTGCCCTAATCTGTTAAAAACGCAAGGTTTCTTGGATTATTCCTATGCTTTTGATTAAAAAAAAAAAGGTAAACAAAGGGTTTTTTTTCACTTGTCTGCCCAAAAAGATGGGAAAAAATATTATTTTAACCCAAAAGGGCAGGACAGCAGGACAGCATGCCCTTTTGAGTTGTTTTACTCAAGCCTTGATAAAAATTGTCCCTCCTTTGCTCCAAAGGTTGAAGAGATGGTGATGATGTCCTCCCTGCCAACCTCCAAAGGCTCCACATTGGTGGTGTCTCTGTTTAGCATAGGAACGGATGCCTGTGCCATTTAAGGAATAGATGACTATAATATATAAAGGGCTTTGACTGGAATACATATAGGAGCCATTTTGCTTCACTTAGGCCTGTGTATGCCAATTTGTAACAACCTAGATACTCTAAAATGGATTTCCACAAGGTTGGAACATACTTCTGTGGACCCTGCTGAACAAGGCAAGGGGAATAGACCTCTACTTTGGCTCTTTAGCCCTCTTGGCAGCCCATTTTATCCTTATAAAAATTGGTTTTCTCAAGCCTTTTAAAAACTGTTTGTAAAGACTACTGCTGTTGGGCCAAAATAAAATTAGTGCATCCTTATACAACCAGGGAAGTCTTGCTTGGTCACAGCTGATACCCCCAAAGTCCTGCAGGTGGAAAACGGAGGGATAGGAGGAATCAGGGAAGACCAGGTCAGCTCTCAGAGACAGGGTCAAGCCTGGATAAGAGTGACTGCTCCCAGCGTCTCACGAGGCTGACAAAGCTCTTGGCTGCCAGTCAAGTAGCCAGCCAAAATGAGGGCCAGGAGAGGAGCTGCTTCTCCTGTCCAACTCTCAGGGGCAGGAAATGAGGCCTCTCCTGGCTGGCTGTGGAAAATTAAGATAAGGGATGCCTCCCGCTCCTGTTCCTATAGATGAGCAGTTCCCCAAACAAGGCCAGGACTCCTTTGGGATGCATTCTGAAAAGTTGGGATGATTTTGATCCATAAATCCTGAAAGAAAAAGATAAAGACAACTCATTAATTATCTTTGGGTTCTAGGTCCTATAGGGAACTTCCAGTTTCCTACTGGGGCCCAGGCAATTCCATCCTAAGATCCTAATGGGGAGTATGACCATCCCATTAAGAAACAGTATTGCCACCACTTCCAAGCTTGTGCTTTAGAGAAATTAAGGAGGTGAAGGTTAAGCCCTTAAATTATGTTAAATTGGCCACCGTTTTACAAACACAAAATGGGAGCCCAGTGGCCTTCCTGGAGAGGTTGAGGGAGGCTCTCTCTACATACATGGCTATCTCCCCTGACATCCCTGAGGCTGAGACGATTTTAAAGGACAAATTTGTCACTCATTTGGCCCCAGATATTCAGAGGAAGCTGCAAAAATTGGCTCTTGGCCTAGAAGGGACCCTGAAGAAGCTATTATGAGCTGCCAGTCAGGGACATTACAACTGAGAGAAAACAAAACAGGAAAGGAGGCTTAAGAAAAATCTCAGGCCTTACACATATATCAGACGGAGGAAGATGGGCACCAGAGGAAGATCCTGAGGTATGGCCTGAGCGCCAGGTGGTGGCCTCCTCTCTGCAGACAGAGAAGGTGAGGGAAGGGAAGAAGAGGACTGGAAAGCCCCTTCTTGTCTCCTTAACATACACTTGCCTCATTTCGTTTGTAAATTGTATTTGGAGAGATGTAATTTTCAATTCTCGATAGCATTTGGAAACTTCAAAATATCAATTGAAATAGACATCCCATTCAGTTTTCTCAATTTTAAAAGCATGGTTTTCCAATTTAGCTTTGAGAAAATTAAGTTTGAGATGACCAAAAGTTCCCCATCATGGCTGTTGGAGTTCTAAATTATTTCTGGTTAAGTCAGTCTACTTGTTTACAAATGTGCATATGGAGAGGGACCATAGTTTTTAAACATAAAACCATCCAGAGTCCCAGTAGGCAGGATGCCCTCACAGCATTTTGACGTCTGGGATCTCATTTCTTAGGAGGTTTTCAGGGACAGACTGTTTGCAGAAGGAACGAGACCGAAGGTCAGCACAGTTCCAGCGAGAACAGTCGAGCCCCAAGCAGATCCTAGACAGAAGGCTAGCAGTTCCCACAGGCAGAGCTCCAATGGCAACAGTTCAGTTGCAAAGGGGAATAGGAACAAAGGCCTTCATGATACCAACTGGCACAGTTCCGACTGGAAAGGTCTGACTTTGAAAAGGACTCAGAGGGCTAGCCCAGTTCCATTAGGAACAGTCTCATTCCAAACAGGAATTAGACCGAAGGCCAAATGAGTACCCTCCGAGATGATTAAAAAAAAATCGTAAATAGATCCCAAATAAATCCTAGAGATCTGAGACATGAGGCGTGGAGCTTGAAATCTAGGAGAAAACTTGTCCTTAACCCCCAGGGTGGGTGTGAACGCAGCTCAGACAGCTCCATGGGCACTGCACCTGTTTGCTAGCCAGCTCGGGAGCAATCGGGGTCTTCTCTGGAGCCCGCTTCTCATCACCAAGAATTGTTAACCTTAAAAATAGAAATTGCCAGTTATTTTAGCAGAAGAAGATGTTTTTATTCAGGATGAAAGTGACTGCCATCTAAGACATACAAGCTGTTGCAAAACCATACGCAAGTACAGGAAACAAAGGAGGGGCATGCTTTTTTCAGGAGTAAGGGGTCAGTAGGAAAGGCTGACTAGAAGGCCACTGGAGTAAACGGGGGGGTTGAAATGTGGTGGCTTCTCACTGTCTGAGCTGTCGCAGAGGTGGGGGTGGCGAGGAAAGGGTTTCCTCCCTTCAGCTGGAGTAGTAGGTTCGTATCCACGTGCAAGGTCGAGTCCTTGTCTTCCTGCTGTGTCTACAGTTAACTTGCCGCGGTAGGGTGGGAGAGCTCCCCCTCCCAAAACATCCCGTGTCCATTTCATAAGGATTCCCATTACCAATTTTCATAAGTTTATACATGCTTTTGATAAAATGTAAAAATGTTTTGAAGGTTTGGATTTGAGAGAGTGAACGGCTAAGAAAGAATTCTTGAGATGTTTTTGGTGCAAAAAGATTTTATTATAGTGTCGGGATGGGACCCATGGGCAGAAACAGCTGCACTGGGATTTTTAACTTTTATTTTAAAGAGAGACAGCACAAGTTGTGGAAAGAGGCAGAGGGAGGGAGAAAGAGGGGGAGAGAACCGCAAGGAGGCTCGGTGCTCAGTGTGGAGCCTGACTGAGCTCTTGCTAGTCTGGAAGGGCAAGCATTAGAGAACCAGTAAGGTTTACACAACAGTCATAAAAATCGTATTTTTTTTCCAGTTCATTTAGTGTCCTGTTACTAATCTTTAGTTCAGTTGAAGGCAGCCTTTTAGTTCTAGAAATTCTTGTCCATTTCATTTTTATTATTTTAAAGATATCAAAAACCTGTATTTTTAAAAAATTCTTTTTATGAATCTCATTGAAGATGAAATTCATTTTGCAAGTGACAAAAGACTGTATGTAATGCAGTTGACAAGAAAACCCAGTTATTTCTGTGACACAGAACACTTCAATAATCAGAATATCAAGTGATGACCTTAATCCAAACATTAAAACTTCAGGAATTTCATATGTATGTTTGAACAGTTCTAGCATTTACTCAGGCAAAACCGCCTAAGGTTTATCTTTGTTTGGCAGTTCTTTCCAAGTAATTTAAATAAAGAAGCCAAATTAGTCAAAGGCTTCATTTACTTCCTCAAATCTTGAGGAAGTTCGTTAAAACCTTCAAAGTTTTAAAGTACATGTCTAAATAGGATTATGGGTCATTATAAAACTTGAAACTAAATTATTTATTTAACCAAGGTGGCAATAAGATTTTAAAGGCAAATATGTAGGGTTATATAACTGTGGGTAAAACTTAGCTCCTTTAATATTGAGATGTTTTAACCTTTTTTAAGTAACCAAAAACCTGATAAAGACAATACATAGAAACTTTGGATTTCTAGGGAGACAAAAGAGAAGAAACAACTTTGTTCACATTTTTTAAAAAATATTTTTTAATGTTTATTGATTTTTGAGACAGAGACAGAGCATGAGCAGGGGAGGGGCAGAGAGAGAGAGGGAGACACAGAATCCGAAGCAGGCTCCAGGTGCTGAACTGTCAGCACAGAGCCCGACTTGGGGCTCGAACTCACGGACCGTGAGATCATGACCTGAACCGAAGCTGGATGTTTAACCGACTGAGCCACCCAGGCGCCTCCACATTTTTTTTTTTTTTTCATCAAAAGCCAACCAACAATCCAAGAAACATTTGTCTTTTTTAACATAGAGAAAAGCAGAATTTCCATCTTATACCAGTGTATGTTTAAAAATCCATTTATTTCAACCTTGTCCTGACAGCACATAAAATTCCTTTCCAAAGATTTCCCTTCATGAAGCTTTTACAATCATTTTTTTAAAATTCAGAGCTGCTGTTGCAGCAGCTCTTTCCCCCCTGGACTCAATGTGAAGACTATGAGAAGGTCATTTTTTCACTATTTTAACGTTCTTTATTTTTGTTTTGTTGTGAACCGTAGCCCTCCATTCCTAAATTCAAGTTCCATGTAGCTTAGTCGTCTGATGTTTTCAGTGCAACTCTGTAGCCTCACTGCTAAATTCTCAGTTTTCCTTCGCTGATTAGTGTAATATTTGTCTAAATACATTTTTTTTCTTTTTTTTTAAACGTTTATTTATTTTTGAGAGACAGAGAGACAGAGTGTGAGCAGGGGAAGGGCAGAGAGAGAGGCAGACACAGAATCCGAAGCAGGCTCCAGGCTCTGAGCCGTCAGCACAGAGCCCGCCCGATGAGGGGCTCGAACTCACAGACCGCGAGATCATGACCTGAGCCGAAGTCGGCCACTCAACCGACTGGTGCCCCTAAATACATTTCTATTCAGAAATAGTTATATAATGACTGTGCCCATGTGGAAGGCAGCTTACAGGTAAGGGGAAAGATTGAACAATCCACCTGGAGAAAAATACTCATCTTCAGGATTCATTGATGACACACACCAAATCAGTATTCTCATTTTTATTCTTTTTAAAGTTTATTTCTTTTGAGCGAGAGTGAATATGTCTGGGGGAGCGGCAGGGAGAATCCCAGGCACACTCCGCACTGTCAGTGAGGAACCCGATGCTGGGCTCGAACTCCCAAGCTGTGAGATCATGACCTAAGTCCCAATCAAGAGTTGGATGCTTAACTGACTGAGCCCCCCGGGCGTCCTCATTTTTATTCTTAACCTGTAAGGAAACGGTGATTTCCCATGATGTAAACTGAAAAACCTCTGTTTTACTGGTGAATTCTAAATTGCTGTCCACACTTATTTGATTACTTAGGAAGAACGTGACCCAGGGCACCATGGGGTATGCATTAGGGTGACAGGATGGTTCTCCCCCTGACCCCTGGGGGTCACTGACCCAAGGCAGGTGGGATACCCTCTGCTTCTGCTCAGGGACTGGAGTGTGGGGAAAAGTTGAAGATACAGGAGAAGTGGGGTGAGGGATTCTTTTAATTCCACACAGTCCACTAAAATCAGAATAAACCTCTATCCCTTCTAGGGCCTTCACCAGATCCAGAAACTGGTGTGACCTCTGTGAGTTACAGCAGCTCCGACGGTACCAAGAATGCAGACAAGGGCCAGGTAAATGCAGTGGCCATTCTCAGCTGGAACTCTCTCAGGAAACCCTCATCTTTCCGTAGAGCACACGCTCCTGGCCTTGTCCCACTTTGTGTGTTGTGTGGTATGTCTGCTTGCTATTTGCTTTCCAAATGCTCACTCCTAACCCAGGAGGCTACAGGCACAATTCTCTTTTCAGCCCATCGCCTTTTTGTGGTAAGTGTAGAAGCCCCAAGCACTGAGAAGCTGAGTACCGTAAGGCCTTCCCATGTGTTTCTGGAAATAACGAGAGGAGGATGACCCCACACTCCACACAGAAGTCTCCTGGCCTGGGTGACCCCTTCCAGACCTCAACTCTCTGGGAACGGTGTGGCTACTTTGTCTTCCTTTCTTGATTCTGGCTGGGAGATTAACCTGTTAGAAACTCAGCTGTATTGTTTAAAATTCAAAAGTGCAAAATGACATCATAACTCCGACTTTATATTTTGTGCCCTGTGCAATTTAGAGTGGTCTTAGACAAAGTCCGTGTCCTCCCTCCTCACCTGCCCGTCTTTGTCGGTAAACGAGTTGTCTGGAACCCTTCCAGCTCCCCCTTAGGTAAAAACAGTCTGAACCCTGTGCGCTTTGATCGTGTCCATATGAGCGGTTTCTGGTTGTGTCCCCAGTCACTGTTAGAGCTGATACAGTCCAGGAACTTGATACCAGAAATCAAAACACATCTGCATTAAATCTGGTGTGTGAATTCCTACCTCTTTTTTCAGTTGGACAGAATTACTGTGTCCTGCAGTATGCTTGAAATCAGAATTCGCTATGAACTAAGGTGAGCACGCCTGAGCCTTGTAGACACCCACAAGTCCCTTGCTCCTCACGGAGACCCCTTCCCCCGCAAGAGTCCAGGCACCCTCCGCACCCCAGAGGCCTCAGAGGCCTTTGGCAGCACGTCAAGACGGAAGCCCCTTTCTCAGAGAGAGGAGCAGAGGGGGGAAAGTGAGGGGCTGGCTGAAGAACTTTCCCTCAGGAGTGGCTGTGACTCTGTGAGCAGAGTGTCAGCCATTTATTCACACTCATTGTTTTGTGTTCTTAATATACCGACAACAGAGCATCCGGAGTGGCCATGGAGGAGGGACGCAGGGGCATGCTGGACGTGCACGTCGGCCTGTGTGGAGAATGCTCCTTCGGTAGTCTGTAATTACTGCTGTCGCTCCTCTAGGACAGGACCCTTGCCCTTTGACAGGGACGGTGAGGGGGGGGACAGGAGTTGAACCCCTTGCATCTATCATCCTAAGCTGTAGGTGGTACCTAGTGGCAGGGACAGAGTTTTCAGGTCCTGATGGCTACTCTCTTGGATCCTAGTGGCAGAGGAGGTGGCAGGTGCCGACACGTGCTTCTCTGGGTTTCTGCTGCTTTGGGTATTGGGTCTCTTGTCTCGCATATGCACAGAGCTGTCACTTCTGTTCTGCAGGGCGGTGTGGATCCACGGGACCTCTTCCATTAACTGGAAGATTCTGCACGCCCTACCCTAGCACCCCCCCCCCGAACCCCTCCGCCTGCAACTCTTGGTAAGACGATCTGAGCAGTAGGAGTTGACTTGTAAGGCACACCCATCTTATTTTTGTTGCTGCTGGGTCTTTGGCCCAAGTGCAGAGGTGGTACCGCAGACCATTGCGATGCACGGGAAGTGCGTCTGCCATTACCACATGCCGCAAGTTTCTCCTGATGGACGTACCGTCTTTGTCATTCCCCCCACCCTGTGTGGGTACAGGTGTCTCTCATGGAGAAGGAATGGGGCTGTATGCAGAGAGGCAGACACAGTTCGGCAGCAATGCCCTGTACGCCGACCGCAGGCTGGGCTCTGTGAGGCAGGAGGCTCGGCCCTAACGAATATCCACGTCGCGCCCCCAGCCGTCCACAGTTGTTCAAGGAGTCAGGAAAACCTCTGAATCAGGGCTTTAAGGAGTCTGTCACGTTCCAAGGTAGGTTCTTCCTGGGGATCCAGAGGCATGTGGGGTACCCTCTGCGTGTGACTAGATCTGACTGGGGCGAAGAGTTTAGGTTGTCCGAGGAATGAGGGGAGGGCTTCTATTTTTTAATCTCCAGTCCACTCAAATCAGCATACACCTCCATTCCTTCTCGGGCCTTTAGCACATCCAGAAGCAGGTGTCACTCCTGACTCTACCCAAACTGCTGAGCCCAAGGTAAGTGCTGCGGTCATTAAGTCCTGGGGACACCCACATCTTTCTGTCCAGCACGCTCTCCTGCCCTGGTGTCTGGTGTGTCACATGGTATGTCTGCAGGTTGGTTTCTTATACTTTTCCAAATGCACAACCTTTACCCACAAGTCCACAGGCTTCCCACCGGGTATCTCTTTCCGGTAAGTTTATAAGCTAACTGTGCTTAGGGGTGAGGACCTTAGAGCTTTTCCAGTGTGTTCTCCAAATAACCCAACGGGGATGTTACTACACTCCCCTTGGAAGTCTCCTGGCCCTCCTTAATGTGGAATCATTGCTTTCGCTGTTTCTTCCTTTCCTGTTTCTGTCAAGGGTTTTATCGTGTTCAGAAAAATCTATGGCTATCCTTACAACTTGAACACACGAACTGCCTTCACTCGAACTTGTATTTTGTATGTGTCATTTAGAGTGGTCTTAGACAAAGTAAATTTCATACCCACCGTCATTCAGTATTTTTTTGGTAAATGTGCTCTCCAGCATCCCTTGAGGTGTGCCCTGGGTATAAATACTCTGAACTGTGAGAGGTGACGTGAAGAGAGAAAATCCGTAATTACCTGTGTGGTAAGTCCCCACCGTGCCCTTCACTTGCATTCATGTGAGTAGGCTCGTCACAGGTACAGCTAAAACATGGAAATTTACACCAGAAATCAAAGTGCATTTGTGTTTTATTATTTAGAATTTCAGCTCATTTTTCCTGAGGACACAATTATCCCAACATTGGACTGTTCTTAGGCAGAGCTGAACCTAACTAACGTGTATGGGTTACCTGCTTTTCCAGGTCCTCTGCTGGACCCCATCCCCCCATGTCTCTGTGCCCACGGACAGCACTGCCAGAGAGGAGAGGACCCGGTGTCGGGAGAGCAGCACATCGGGCCCAGGCGCCGAGCTTTCAGCCACGAGGGCTCTGAGTCCACGTGTGGAGACGGGCGTTGTCGTTCCTCCTCACTCTGCAGTTCCTCCCGTACCAACCAGCAGCCTCTGTGGTGGAGGGATGAGGCGGGAGGGTGATGCCAGACTCGGACGCCTTCCTTTCTGGAATATGCTGTTTGCTAATGTGGTATTGAGTCCATGAACCTTCTAGGAGGAGAACCCTTGCTGTTCTCCACTTCCAGACATGTGGGGACACTGGGTTATCCACTAACATCCCAGAGTGCCGGCAGAGAGCGGGGTGCGGGTGCTGCCCTCTGGAACCCGGGGGTGGGGGAGCTGGCAGGAGCGGAGCGCGGCTTCTCTGGGTTTCCGCTTTTTGCCGGCGTCGGTGCTTCCTTCTGTCCTATGACCACAGCTTTCATTTCTGTGCTGCAGGCCATTCTGGATGCAAGAGGGCCTGGTCCTGTCCCTGGATCGCCTTGCGGGCCCGACCTCAGGGCCGCCCTTCGTCGCCACCTCCACGTGGTAAGGTGACCTGAACTGGACGAGGGATTGTAAAGCAGCTTCGTCGTCTTCAGGATAGACTTGGTGGGAATGATGTAGTGACGGTCGTGAGGGCTTCGCAGTTGAACTGCCAACCTCCCTGAGGACAGCATAACATACCTCCGGTTTCTCAGGACGTGTACAATGGGCGCGGCCATTGCCCTGTAATGAGGAGAGCTAAATTAAAGAGGATTTTTTTTACACAGGAACAGTGGCTCAGCAGTACTGGTATGTATTTTGGAGACACAGTGTTCTGGCCTTGGTAAAGAATCAGGCACACCCCTCACTTCTAGAGCCTCCGGTGTCCGGTGGGAAAGCAGGATACACGCCTGACCTTGGGGAAGCACTCCTGAAGGACCATGTGCAGAAGTGGGGGAAACCTGAATCCGCCAGGAACAGAAGGGAAGTTGTGGACAGTAGGCAGAGTTTGAGGAGGTGCGGAGGGTGTTGGGCTTAGAGAGGAGCGGGAGGTCCACACGGCGCTGCTCTGTGGGGTCACTCCCAGTGCACCCAGGTAACCCTCCAATGGACTGTTGTCTCCCTGGGTTTTCTGAAGGTTCTGGGTATTTGTGAAAAAACAATGCCCTGGAGGCATGGAAAGTTGAACCTGGCCTTACGGAAATGCGTGTCTGCTCAAATTCATATCCCTCAGAATGAAGTGGAGACAGGATCCAGATCAGCTGAGTGCCTGCGATGGCCTGAAGCCGCCCCTGGGCCCTTGCATCACCCGGACTGCAGCTCTCCCTCTCCTCCAGCGTGTCTCCCACCATGTCCCGAGGCTTTGCCTGTGTTCCTGCTGTCTCAGCCCTGCATCAGCTCTCCGTGGGACCTACTCAGAGCCTCAGCTTTGTTCTCTGTGAAATAGGGGCAATATTTGTCTCTAAGGACATTATGAAAAGAAGACATTAAAAGAGAGAGTGCATCTGCAAAACGTCGGGGAAGTGTCTACTCACCATTCTCACAGTTTCAAGATATCTCCAAGCAAACGTTCCCAAAAAAAGATGGTCATGGAAGTTCATCAAACGAAGACCGTTAACCCCTCTCAGCCCAGGGACTGGGAATCTCTGTTTTAAAGAATAAGACAAAGAGCTTCAGTTTTCTATTAGAATTCCAGCCCTACCCGATGAAGAAAGAAAAGATAATTACCATAATGTGTATATTCAGAGACCGACATCTGAGGACAATCATTTTCCATTACATATAGACTCGCAGATGAGGCCACAGATAAACTAGGGAAGGCAGAATGCATGTAGGAAAACAAGATCATAGGGAAATAAACCAAAATCCAGTAAATCTCACTGCCTTATAGGACAACTATTTTGCAATTTGAAGAGAACTGTGTGAGGTGACAGACTGGTGATTATGTATTAAACGGTATCAGATCTGCCGGAATGCTTTCCCTGCCCCCTCCACTTTGGTCCCCTAGTACGCCTTTCACCGTCCTCTGTCGGCCTCTGCTTCTAGGAGGACCCCCTCTCACTCCCCATCGCTGCACACAGCGGGGTTCCTGTCCACACAGGGAACAAACTGGCAGACACGGCGGTGATGGAGGTTAGCAGCAAGATGACCCTTTGTGCAGGGGAGCCCGAGAGAGTTTTCCGGGGTGGGAGGAACTTCCTAGATCTAGATTTACGGGGGTGCTTATGCTCACTTACTGTAGAAATATTCCCTGTCCCCCTGGTGCCTTGGGGTCCGAGAGCCAGGTGTCTGCCCCTAGGAAAGGGCTGGCTTCTAGTGGTGGGGAAGGCTGAGGGCCCAGCAGGGACTGTGGGAGGTGAGGAGGCCACCCATGGAGTCAGACCCGTGCCCAGGAGGCCAGCTCTCCCCGGACAGCACCACGTGGAGGAGGGCCCTGGGGAGCAGAGATGTCTTGATCGGTCCCATGAACTCCCTCCTCCTCCTCCAGATTCCTCACTGAGAGACAGCCAGGGCACCGGCCAGAGGCTGGCGGACACCCTGATCATGGCTGGAGTGGAGCGGTGGGGCTGGGGGACTGAGTCCGAAAAGGACAGGGAGTTTGAGAGACAGAGAAGGGGAGCGAAGAACTTTCTCTACTCATGTCACCTACATTTCTGTGTGAACAAAAGGGGATTCTGGTCTCCAAGGGTGGGAAAGCAGAGTGACATTCTCTGCTCACTGCCTTGCTCTTGAATACGTAACACAGGAAGCCCGTGCTTTCTGTCAAAGTTGGATCTGCAGCCTGTGACGTTTACTGAAAACCCAATTATGAAGCCCTCATCACTAACGTAGTGCAACAAAATGATGTGGACAGAAACCACAGAAGACAAAGTCCAAAGGTGGAATGAGCGCAATACTTATGGGACTAGAGACTACTGGAAAAGGAGGTACCCCAGGGCAGGCATTCAGACCCCTGGGCAGTATCTGAACGCGTAGAAGAATTTAGTTGTTACCTCAAAGTAAACATTAACGTTCCACACAAAGAGATCATGATTTAAGGTTTAGAGAGAAAACCTATGACTTCATAGTGCTATACCCATGAGATCAAGTCTCATCAAATTATACCCTTTAACTTGAGGCTATTTCTTTTATGTAAATTTTACCTCATGACAGATAGTTTCAAAACATAAAATAGTAGAAGATAATGCGGGAAAATTCCTTTCTAATGCTGAAGTGCATGGGTGATAGGAGTCTGTCTGACCATGTCTCAAAAATCCAAAAAATTAAGACATTTCATTAAAAAGGGCACGTGTTGGGATGAACACTGGGTGTTATATGTAAACCAATTTGAAAATAAACTATTATAAAAAAATAATAAACGTTAAAAAAAAATTAAAAAAAAAATAGAGTAGGAGGCCCCTGAGCTCACCCTGCCCCGTGTTTTCAACTACGTAACATCCACATCCCAGTCCATAAACCAGAGCGCGATCCAAAGACCAGCAGAACCAACTCCACAACTAAACAGAAGCTGCATCTGAAAGGTTAGGAAGGTCAGAAAGGTGAGAAAGGTGGAGGGCGGCCGCCCGCAGAGAAAGTGAGCCCTCACACCAGGGACGACAATCCCCATAACATTTGGCTTTAAAGCAGAGGGGATGAATTCCTGGAGTTTGGACCCTGGAGCCCCGGAGGTCAGCTGACGCCGCACTGGGTGATCCCAGCCAGGTAGGTGCCTCCCTGTGCAGAGAGGCAAACATGGCAGTTCACACAATGCCAGAGGCAACAGGAGACAGATACGCTGATTTCTGAGTGGTTAGGGGACTTGTGCAACAATGAAGGAGCACGGAGGCACCTACCAGGGGGTGGGGCTGCACAGACACTTCCTACCTATCCCGCTAGCAGTGCCCCAGCCCCAAGAGTTCTCTGGGGGGACTCCGCCATCCAAGCCTGCTGGCCTCACTGGTCTCAGGGGAAATTCTGATAAAACCACCTAGGCACCCTGTCTGGCCGGATGCATGCATAGCTGTCACCGTGCACATCTGCACCACATCTAGCTGTGCATCCCCAGCCCCCCTCGTATGTCTCAGCGAGCCATCGACGCACTCTGTGCAAAGCCTGGAGCCCCTGGTACCTACTGCCAGCCACCAAAGACCAGCTACAGATTTGTCAACAGAATCTCGGCAAGCCAGAAGCGAGTGACATACGTATTCAAAGTGCTGAATGGGACAATCAGTAGCCAATAATACTCTATCCAGCAAGGCTATCATTCAGAATAGAACGAGACACAGAGTTTCCCAA
Source organism: Paguma larvata (assembly GCA_030068075.1). Classification (NCBI taxonomy): domain Eukaryota; kingdom Metazoa; phylum Chordata; class Mammalia; order Carnivora; family Viverridae; genus Paguma; species Paguma larvata. The sequence continues at coordinate 31,099,048 of CM057831.1, forward strand.
ACAAATACTAAAGGAGTTTGTACCATTAGAGGAGTCTTGCAACAAACATTAAGAGGGCCTCTTGGAGTGGAAAGCACAGACCAAAAGTGACAACAGAGAGGTAGAAAACAGAAATCCGGTAGAAATGAGTATGTCTGTAAAAAATCAGCCAAGGAACTCACAAAAATGGATATAAAATATACTAACATATACCAAAATATAGGGAGGAAAAAATAATGGATTTAAAGGTAAATAACCATCAACCTAATACAAACTGCTAAATGCATTAGAAATTATATAAAAACCTAATGGTAAGCATATATCAAAAACTAGTCATAAATATGCAAAGAATAAGGAGAAATAAAATCTATCACTAATGAAATTCAGCAAAACGAGAGAAAGACGAAAAAAGATCAAGAAAATCATTAGAAACCACAACAAAACAAGTAATAAAATGGCAATATATATATTAAGAATTACTTGGAAGGTAAGTGGAATGAATGTTCCAATCAAGAGACGTAGCGTGTAAGAATGGATGAAAAAAACAAAAGAAATGTATATGCTGCCTACACGGGACCCATTTTGCACATCAAGAATGAAAGAGGATGGAGAAACATCACGCAAATGAATGTCAAAAGAAAGCGGGGGTAGCAATACCTGTATCAGAGAAAATAGACTTTAAAACAAAGAACCTAACAAGAGACAGAGGAGGACACTATAGAACACCAAAGGGTACAACCCAACGAGAAGATTTAACAACTGTAAATATACAGAACCCAAGATAGGAACACCTAAATACATAAAGATTAATAACATAAAGGAACTAGTTGATAAGACTTTCACACCCCACTTACATCAATGGACACATCATCTAAACAGAAAATCAACAAGGAATTGATGTCTCTGAATGACAGAGTGGAACAGATAGATTTGACAGGTAGGTTCAGAACATTCCATCATAACACAGCAGGGTATATATTCTTTCAAATGCACATGTAAAATTCTCCAAAATAGATCACGTATTAGCCTACCAAACCAAACTTAACAAACTGGAGCAGACTGCACTCACACCATAAATATTTTCAGAACACAATGCTATGAAACTAATACTCAACCACATGAAAAAAATCTGGAAAGACCACAAACATAGAGAGGTTAAATAACACACTACTAAACAATGAATGGGTCAACTAGGAAATCAAGGAAGAAATTTTAAAAATACATGGAAACAAATGAAAATGAAAAAACAATGGTCGAAAACATTTGGAATGCAGGAAAGTGGCTCGAGGAGGGAATGTCATAGCAATACAGGCCTATGCCAAGAAGGGAGAAAAATCTCAACTAAAGAACTGAACCTTACATCTACAAGAGCTAGAAAATGAACAAACAAAACCTAAAACCACAGAAAGAAGGAAGTAATAAAGATTAAGGCCAATATAAATGACAGAAACTAAACAAACAATACAAAAGATCAATGAGAGCAGTAGATGGTTTACTGTGGAAAAAAATAAGCAACATTGATACAGCTCTAACTAGACTTATCCGAAAGAAAAGAGAAAGGACTCAAATAATATCACAAATGAGAGAGCAGAAATCACAACCAACAGAAACCACAAGCACAGAAATACAATCATAAAATAATATTATGAAAACTTGTAAGTCAACAATTTGGACAATTTAGAAAAAAACAGATAAATTCCTAGAAACATACAAAGTACATAAACTGGAAGAGAAAGAAAAAGAAAACCGGAACAGACCAATAGCCTGCAAAGAAGTTGAGTCAGTAATGAAGAAACTCCCAACAATCACAAGCCCAGCACCAGATGACTTCACAGGTGAATTCTACCAAACAGTTAAAAAAGAGTTAATACCTCATCTTCTTAAACTATTCCAAATTATAGAAAAGAACGGAAAACTTCCAAATTCATTCTATGAGGCCAGCATTACCCTGATACCAAAACCTTATAAAGAGTCCACTAAAAAAGAGAACTCCAGGCCATTATCCCTGATGAACATGGATGCTGAAATTCTCAAAAAATACTAGTAAACTAAATTCAACAATACCTTAAAAATATCATTTAGCACAATTAAGTGGGATTTATTCCCAAGCTACAAAGGGTGTTCGATATTCACAAATCAATGTGATACATTATATCACCAGGAGAAAGGATAAGAACCATACGATTGGGGCATCCGGGCAGCTCAGTCCTTTAAGAGTCTGCCATCAGCTCAGGTTATGACCTCATGATTCATGAGTTCAAGCCCCGCACTGGGCTCTGTGCTAACAGCTCAAGCCTAGAGCCTGCTTCAAATTCTCTGTCTCCCCGTCTCTCTGCCCCTCCCCTGCTCATGCTCTGTCTCTCAAAAGTGAATAAACTTTTAAAAAAAAAAGAACCATACAATCATTTCAATACATGCATAAAAAAAGCATTTGACAAATTACAACATCCATTCATGATTAAAACCCCCAGAAAAGCAAGTTTAGAGGGAACATACATCAACTTAAGAAAGGTTATCTATGACAACCCCACAGTTAACATCATCCTTAATGGGGAAAATCGGAGAGCTTTTCCTCTAAGGTCACAAACAAGACAAGGATTTCTATTCTCACCACTTTTATTAAACATAGTACTGGCTGTCCAAGCCACAGCAATCAGACAAAACAAATAAATAAAAGAAATCCATATCAGGAAGAAGTGAAACTTTCACACTTTGCAGATTACATGACATTATATATAGAAAACCCTAAAGACTCCACCCAGTAACTGCTAGAACTGATCAATAAATTCAGCAATGTCACAGGATACAAAATCATTGTACACAAATCTGTTGCATTTCTATAAAACTGTAATGAAGCAGTAGAAAGAGAAAATAAGACAGCAGTCCCATTTACAATTGCACACCAAATAAGGTACTTATAAATAAATCCAACCAAAGTGGTGAGCGCCTTATACTCTGAAAACTACAACACTGATGAAAGAAATTCAAGATGACAGAGAAATGGAAGGACATTCCATGCACATGGACTGCAAGTACAAATACTGTGAAAATTCTATACTTCCCAAAGCAATGGACACAATTAATGCAATCTCCCTCAAAATACCAAAAGCATTTTTCACAGACCTAAGCACAATCCTAAAATTTGTAGGGAACCGCAAAAGACCCCAATCTTCAGAGCAAATATCCTTTATATGAAGTGATAATTATGGAATACATTAAGCCTCTGCATCTTCTGCTCCAAAACACACTAACTCTGGCATAGCATTTGAAACAAACATTAGACATATCCCAACCAAGGATCATTCTACAAAATACATTCTACAAAAAGTTCATTTATTTTGAGAGAGAAAGAGAGCACTGCAAGGGAGGAGCAGGGAGAGAGGGAGAGAGAGATCATGACCTGAGCCAATATCAAGAGTCAGACTCTTTATCGAGCCACCACTGCAGCAGCCCAAGAACATGGAGTTTTTAAGGTTAGCAGGCTCGGCTGGGATACGGCCTTGAGGGCACTGCCCTACTGCTGGAGAGAAGGCCCCAAACACTATGGGGGCAGACGGCATGGGAACAGTGATCTGGACAACACCTCGTGCCACACTGGGGAGACTGTACACCCTTCTTGGAGCGCATCCCTGATGGGCAGCGTTCACAAAGATGCCTCTCTAGGGACGAAGGAGCTGGGTGGCGCCATTTCCCTCCTCTGCCCCCCAGCAAAACCACAGAGCCACCTGCTGGAAACAAGGCAGTTCCCACACTGGATGCCTAACCTGCTTACAGCCAGCCCCACCTCCCTGTGCTCTGGTAAGACTTCCCTTCTAGGTCAAGCTGGCCTCGGCCCCAGTGGAGCTGGCCCCTTCCCTAGAAGGCCAGCAGAAACCCCTGACCACACCACCTCTCTTGACCAGACAGTTTTGCAAGGCTTCAGTTCTACGGGCAGTGGTTTCAAGTCTCACTTAACAAGCAGATCGGAGCACACCTAGATAAAACTCGCCACATTTTGCCCAGGGACCATACTTTGCCTCTACCAAGCAAGGACAGCCTCTGCAGACAGCTGGCCTGAAGGGCAGAACACAAAACAGTGCATGCAACACGCAACACACACCAGAGACACTCCCTGAAGGGCCAGGCCCTGGGCACTCTATGACCTCCCCTTCACACAGCCATTAGTCTCAGAGGCAGGTGACTTAACGAGCTTATCTAACACAGAGAAGGCAGATACTCAGACAAAATGCCAAGACAGAGGAACCCATCCCAAATGAAAGAACAAGTTAAGGTCATGACCAGAGATCTAAGAGAAAAGATATAAATAACAAGCCTGACAAAGAATTTATAGCAACAATCATAAGGATACTAGTTGGGCTTGAGAACAGAATGGAAGACTTCAGGGAGACCCTTACCAGAGAAAGAAGACTTATGAAATAATCAGTCAAAAACTAAAAATGCAGTAAGTGAGACTGGAAACAGGCTTGATGCAACGATCACAATGCTGGAAGAAACAGGAATGAATAAAGGATAGAGAAGACAAAATGATGGAAAGTAATGAGGCTGAACAAAGGGGAGAAAGAATAATTATGGAAGAGGAGAACAGACTAAGGAGAATCAGTGACTCCATCAAACGCAGTAGTATTTGTATTACAGGAGTCCCAGAAGAAGAAGAGGGAGAGTAAAGGCAGAATTTATTTGTGGAAATAATATCTGGGAACTTCCCTAATCAAGGAAAGGAAACAGCCATTCAGATAGAGGAGGCACAAAATCAACAAAAGCAGGCCAACGCCAAGAAATATTGTAAGCAACTTTGCAAAGTACAGTGATAAAGAAAAAAATTTCACAAGCAACAAGACAAAGAAAGTCCTTAACTTCCAAGGAAAGACCCAGAAAAGTAGCTGCAGATTTCTCAACAAAAACTAGACAAGGAGTAGGGAGTGGCAAGATATAATGAAAATGCTGAATGGAAAAATCAGCAGCCAAGAGCAACTCTCCCAGCAAGGTTATCATTCAGAATAGGAGAGAGAGTTTCCCGCCAAAAAAACTAAAGGACTTTGTGACCATTAAACCAGCCCTGCAAGAAAATTTAAAGGGGAGCTGCCTCATTGAGGGAGGAGTTAAGATGGCAGGGCAGTGTGGGCCCTGAGCTTGTCTCTTCCCTCAAATGCAGCCAGACCAGTGCCCACCCATTTTGATCACTCAGGAAATCGATCTGAGGATTGACACAATAACTAACTAACTTGAGCCATAGAAGCTGGCAGGTATGTGGTGCAGAGAGGTGAAATATAAGAGCCACAGAGGGCTGGGAGCCATTTTTTCTAGAGAGAGGAGAGAGAGTGAAAACACTTGCAGCAGGGGACCGAGCAAGAAATCTGTTCCCCAAAACCACTGATGGGGAGAAAGGAGAGAGCTTCGTTACTACCAGGCTTCTATGAACAGTGGAGCACAGGGTCTGAGGGTTCAGAGCTCGGTGCCGGGTAGTCCTCTGGTGAGGCAGGGCAAAACCCCACGAGCTGGCAGGGTAGTCGGAGGGGGTTGTGTGTGCCACATCGATAGAAGCAGTTCCCCTGCTTGGAGGGCATTTGTTGGAGGCCATACAGCCTCCCCACAGGCTAAGGTCCCAGCAGACCCCGGAGAGCAGCCATTTTGCTGGTATTGGGACAAAGACATCAGACTGCAGTGAACCCGGCACTGGCTGTGTGTTGTGATTTGCCATAAATTCTGAACCTCTACTGATGTGCAATTTCGCAAACCTTTCTGAGGCAAGGTGGCACCCGGCCATTGCTCAGTGAGACCCTCCCCCGGAGAGCTGGCATGGGTCTAAGCCGCGGAGATCTCTGTAGTGTGGCGTTCTGAAACGCAACCCGACCTGAGATAAAACTCTGGAGGGAGAAGCCACCTGGCAGGCGACAGCTTGGACATGGAAAAGGGTAGAGGCGGGGAGTCGATGGAGGCCTGAGACAACGGAGGGGTGCTTGATTGCGGGCTGGTGAAAGCATTAAGTTCCTAAGCCAGAGACTAGGGAGCTGGGGTGAAGCCGTCTTCACCTCATCCTCACATCGGCATGTGCACACGCACACAGATCCACCCCAGTAATCTAAGCAGTGCCACACAATGGAGAACGAAGCCGTTACACCAAGCCCCGTCCGACTGCCTCCTCCAGTCACACCCCCCAGAAGACCAGCACAAATCCCTCCACCGGCTAAGTGAATGGCCTATAGTGTGCGTCAAAATTTCAGTTCTAGGGGAAACTGGATGTAAACTTCACTTGGGTTAAATTCTGTTTGGTGGTTTATTTGTTCATTCTCACTGCTCCTGATTTTGCTTAAATTGTTTTCTTTTTTCTTTTCTCTCTTTTTTGGATACAGAAAGAACACATTATTTTTTAATTTTTAAGAATTTTTTGTTCTATTTTAGTAATTTTATTTTATTCTGTGATTATTTTAATTTTAAAATTGTAAAATTTTTACTTACCTGTTTCTTTCCCTTTTTCCTCTATTCTATAAATCTTCTTTCAATAACCAGACTGAAACACACCTAGGGTCTATCTTCCTTTATTTGATTATGTTTTGTTTTTAATTTTTTAATTTTTATTATTTTATTCTTTCTTTCTCCAAAATGACAAGGTGAAGGAATTCACCCCAAAAAGAAAGAACAGGAAGGAATGATGGCCAGGAATTTAATCAACACAGATATAAATAAGATGTCTGAATCAGAATTTAAAACCACAATGCTAAGAATACTAGCTGGGGTTGGAAAAAAGCATAGAACACACAAGAGTACTTTCCTATGGAGATAAAAGAAATAAAATCTAGTCAGGTAGACATTAAAAATGCTACAACTGAGATGCAGTCTCAAACTGATGCCATGACAGCAAAGATAGACGAAGCAGAACAGCAAATAGCAGAAAAGAAGAGAAAATTATGGAGAATAAGAAAACAGATAAAAAAGGGGAAACAAAAGCAAACGAACAGTGAAACAAGACTTAGCTCATTGATTTACTGAAGGGGAATAACACCCACCCGATTCATAGGAGTCTCAGAAGATGAATAGGGAGAAAACGAGGCTGAAGGCTTATGTGAACAAATTATAGTGGGAAACTTTACTATGTGGGGAAGGACTCAGACATCAAAATGCAAGAAGTACAGAGAGTGCCCATTAGATTCAACAAACCCGACCATCACTAAGTCATATCTAGGGCTGAATTCACAAAATGCACCAACAAGGAAAGAATTATGAAAGCAGCAAAGGAAAAACGATCCTTAACCTATAAAGGAAGACAGATCAGGTTTGCAGTAAATCTGTCCAGAGGAAATTGGCAGGCCATAAGGGGGTGGCAGGATATATTCAACATGCTTAGTTGAATATTTCTTTATCCAGCAAGGTTGTCATTCAAAATAGTATGAGAGATACAGAGTTTCCCATACAAAAACTAATGCAGTATGTGACCACTAAACTAGCCCTGCAAGAAATACTAAGGGGACTGTTTGAGTGGAGAACAGACAAAATCAAACAAAAACCAAAAGCAACAAAGACTAGAAAGGACCAGTGAACATCACCAGAAACACCAACTCTACAGGCAACACAATGGCACTAAAATCATATCTTTCAGTAATCACTCTACATGTAAATGATACAAATGCTCTAATCAAAAGACAGAGGGTATCAGACTGGATAAGAAAACAAGACTCATCTATATTATGCTTACAAGAGACTCATTTTATTTATTAAAATTTATTATTTTGAGAGAGAGAGAGGCAGAGATAAGGAGCGGTGGAGGAGAGAGAATTCCAAGCAGAGCCCAACGTGGGGCTCGAACACAGAAATGAGATCATGACCTGAGCCAAAATCAAAAGCTGGTTGCTTAATTGAGAGAGCCCGATGGTCACCCACAAGAGACTCATTTTATATCTAAAGACACCTGCAGACTGAGAGTAAGGGGATGCAGAACCATGTATCATGCTAATGGATATCAAAAAAAGAGTAGCCATACTTAGACACACAAGATTTTAAAACAGGGACTGTAACAAGAGATGAAGAAGGACATTATATCATAATTAAGGGATCTATCCACCAAGAAGATCTAACAACTGTAAATATTTATGCTCCCAACTTCAGAGCACCCAGATATATAAATCAATTAATCATAGGGGTACCTGGGTTGCTCATTCAGTCAACGGTCAAAAATTCAGCTCAGGTCATGATTTCCCAGATAGAGAGTTCGAGCCCTGCATCAGATACTGTGTCTCCCTCTCTCTCTGTGCCTCTCCCCCATTCACATGCTTGCTCTCTGTCTTAAATATAAACATTAAAGAATTTTAAATTAATAAGAAACATAAAGAAACTCATCAATAATACTACCATAAAAGTAGCACACCCCACTTGCAGCAATGACAGATCATAGAAGCAGAAAATCAACAAAGAAACCATGGCTTTGAATGACACACAGGGCCTGGTGCACTTAACAGATACATTCAGAACATTTTATCCTAAAGCAGAATACACATTATTCTTGAGTGCACATGAACCTTTCTCAGGATAGATCATACAGTGGGTCGCAAATCAGCCCTCAACACATACAAAAAGATCGATACCATACCATGCACATTTTCAGACCACAATGCTATGAAACTTGAAATCACAAGAATTTGGAAAGACTGAATACTTGGAGATTAAAGCACATCTTACTAAAGAGTGAATGGGTTAACCAAGAAATTAAAGAGGATATTTTAAAAAGTTCATGGAAGCCAATGAAAATAAAAACACATAGCAGAAGGGAAGCAAAAATAAGATACAAACAGAGAGTGAGTCAAGCGATAAGAGACTCTTCAATACAGAGAACAAACTGAGGGTTGCTGAGGTTTCTTTAATAGGGGGATGGGCTAAATGGGGGATGGGCATTAGTGAGGGCACCTGGAATGAGCATTGGCTATTTTATGTAATTGATGGATCACTAAAATCTACTCGTGAAACAGTGTTACATTATAAGTTAACTAACTTGGACTTAAAAATATATACATTAAAAATAAATAAATGTAATAACATATAAAAGGAAAGGATATTTAAATGGGACTATTTGAGTGGAAAGGAAAGACCAAAAGTGATACAGCTAAAACATCAAGAAACAATGGCAAAACAGAGAAAACATCAAGAAACAATGGCAAAACAAATGATAAAATGGTACCAAATAGACACCTATCAATAATTACTCTGAATGTAAATGGACAAATGCTCCAATCGAAAGACATCGGAGAGGGTGTCAGAATGGACCCCCCAAAAAAAATAAATAAAAAGAAAAATAGAAAGAAAGAAAGACAGACAGACCTATCTATAGAATGTCTATAAAGGCTTATTTTGGACCTAAAATCACCTTCAGATTAAAAGTGAGGGCATAAAGAAACATTTATCATGCCAATAATGTCAAAGGAAAGCCAGCAGCAATACTTTGTTCAGATAAAATAGACTTTAAATTCGAGACTGTATTTCTGTACCCTTTGGGGAAATACCTAATAGTGAAATTGCGTGCACCTAATGTTTATAGCAGCCTTATCAAAAAGTGCCAAACTATGGAGACAGCCCAAATATCCACCAACTAATAAAGGCAAAAAGAACACACACACACACACAATGGGATATTACTCAGCCATCAAAAAGAATGAAATCTTGCCATTTGCAATGATGTAGACGGAGCTAGAATGTATTATGCTAAGGGAAGTAAGTCAATCAGAGAAAAACAAATATATGATTTCACTCATGTGGAATTTAAGGAAAAAAAAAGATGAAAACATGGGAAGGGGAAGGGTAAAGAGAAGAGTGGGAAACAAACCACATGAGACTCTTAATGACAGAGCACAAACTGAGGGTTGATGGAGGGAGGGGAGTGGGCGGTGAGCTAGAAGTGGGATGGGTGTTAAGGAGGGCACTTGCCATGAGGAGCACTGGGCGTTGTATGTAAGTAATGAATCACTGAATTCTACTCCTGAAACCGATATTGCACTGTATGTAAACCAAAATTTAAATTAAAAAAATAAAACAGTAAAAAGAGATGAAGACAGATACGATCTCATAATAAAGGGGACAAACAATAAGATCCAACAACTGTAAACTTTATGCACCCAACGTGCAATCACCAAATATATAAAACAATGAACAAGAGACATAAATGAACGCATTTATAATAATATAACAATAGTAACGGACCTTAACACCCTACTCAGATCAATGGACAGATCCTCTAAACAGGAAATCAACAAGGAAACAATGGCTTTAAATGACACACTGGACCAGATGGACTTAACAGATGTATTCCGAACACTCCATACTGAAACATCAGAATACACATTCTTTTCAAGTGCACATGAGACAATCTCCAGAAGTTATCACATCCGAGGTCACAAATGAGGCCTCAGCAAGTACACAAAGACTGACATCAGACCAAGCACCTTTTATTTTTTATTTTTTTTAATGTTTTATTTTTGAGAGACATAGAGACAGAGCATGAGCAGGGGAAGGGCAGACAGAGAGGGAGACACAGAATCTGAAGCTCCAGGCTCTGAGCCGTAAGCACAGAGCCTGACGTGGGGCTCGAACTCACTAGCTGTGAGATCATGACCTGAGCTGAAGTCGGAGGCCCAACTGACTGAGCCACCCAGGCGCCCTCCAAGCATCTTTTCTGACCCAAAGCTAGGAAACTTGAAGTCAACCACAAAAAAAAAAAAATACATAAATAAAAAGGGGGTGCCTGGATGGCTCAGTCAATTAAGTGTCCGACTTTGACTCAGGTCATGATCTCACAGTTCATGAGTTCAAGCCCCAGATACGGCTCCGTGGTGAGAGCACACAGCCTGGAGCCTACTTTGGTTTCTGTGTCTGCCTCTCTCTCTGCCCCTTCCCTGCCGTGCTCTCTTATCTCTCTCAAAAATGAATAATAAAAAAAAATTTTTTTTTAAGACCACAAATAATGGGAGGTTAAACAACATGCTACTAAACAAGAATGGGTCAACCAGGACCGCACTGAGAAAACACACTGAAACAAATGAAAATGCAAATGCAATGGTACAGGACAGGGTCCAACACGGCAGAGAAGGATGAGGATCTGGACTTCCAGCCTCTCTCCAACAAAGAAGGGCTGAAGCCAAAGAACTTTGAACCCCAACAGTCTGGGAGGAAAAGAGACTGAATCAACAAGGGAGACACTGGGACGACCTCACGGGCAATAGGTTTTCTCTCCGCAGTGAACTGAGGGAGAGAAAACAGGCCACAGAGGCTCGAAAGGGAGGAACGCCCTCTGCAAAGAGACAGAGAGAAAGAGCGGCTGGGGACACGGACGACTCTTCTGGACAAGGGGAAACCTTGGACTGGGACAGAGGGGGATCCCATCTCTAACTGCGGGGCTTACTTCCGACGGGGGTGGCGCCCTGTCCGCGCACCTGGGGAGGAGGGGAGCCAGCCCCAGGTCCGGGGGTATGTCAGGGGCACGGTCCACAGTGGGACAAAGCCGTCCCCTCCCTGTAGTGCTGCAGCACAGGACAAAACCAGCCAGGCCCACACATCGGGGCAGCAGAGAGAGGGGCTTCCCCAGTGCCGGGGTGCACAGAGCGGGAGTGTAAACCCCAGCCAAGCACCTGGGCACAGGAGCAAGACAGATTGCCTCGTCTGTGCCCTCAGCACAGTGAGGACAGCTGAGTGATTTGGGACATCAGGTCCATGGAGAAGAGACTGGGGGCTTGCCATTCTCCTCCCCACCACCAAGGTGGCGCCTCAGTGATCAGTCCACAGGGCCCACAGTGGAGGCGGGACCCAGCCACGGCCAGCCACGCCGCTCCGCGCCAGCTATCTGCATACCCACCGGGGCAGGACAGGCGCTGAGGGACCAGATGGTGCCTCCTCCAGGCCAGCGCGCTGCACTGCCTGGATTAATTCTAGGATGATTCCTGGTATTTAGATATATTCTTCCTTCCTTTTCTCCGTCATCTCTCCCCTCCTCTAGGCTGGTTACCCTGGTGTGTTTAAGCTGACATATTTAATCCATTCTCTTGATATACGTTATACACCGCCTTCTTACCCTTCCTTTCTCTCTGGAATAATCAACACAAATAGTATCTCTGTCTCAGTAACTTTATCTTCATTTCTTTTTCCCTGCCTACTTCTTTATTTTTCTCCTTCTATCTTTTTCTCTTTGGATTAAGCCATTTAGTCTCTCTATTTGTTGGGAGCCATCGTGGGCTCGCAGGTTGAGACGTCTCCCCGTGTGGATAAGGCAGATGTTGCAAAGTCTCCTGCTGAGAAAATGGCGCCCCAATGTTATCTCCTTCTAATAGCCTTTCAGGCCTGGACTTCTTCAACTGCTCTGGTTGGCCTCAAGGGATGTAATGCTCTTTGGTCTTATGGCGTATGGAAAAGGGGACCTGGAGTGTGATGCCTTGATGGATAGTATCTGAATGAGAGTAACCTGGCCAGAAGTAGCCTCAAAGCTGCCTCCTGGGGACAGGTTACACAAGTTGATCACAGAGAAAAGCAGTTATGAGTTGGCTAAAAGTTGGTGTAACTTATGTAGACGTTAGGCTCCTATTGTGTAAATTCACTCACTCATAAGCAAAGGCGCTTAGGCAGGCATTAGACACTTATGTCCTTGCCAAATGAGTTACACTTCCCCTGGTGTAGTTTAGGAAGCTAGACGAAGGGACTCCTGACCTGTCTGTACACAATGTGCAGAGGCAACAGTGTATGCGCCACCTGCTCGCTCACGGTTACAATAACAACCTGCTTTCTTCTTGGACGTCCTGTTTTCTCCCTGCCATAAATTTATCTAGCCCTACTTCAAAAACAGTGTATACTCCTTAGCTTAGGAATAGAATCTTAAAATAGCTAAGATAAGACTCTCCTTCAAGGTCTGGGGGATTGACATAATTCACATTGTCTTCTTCCTTTAACTATCTTCTAAGAAAAAAGTAATGTTCACTGATGTAATGTAACTCATTACCTAAAAATAAAAATACTGAGACCAGCGAGGCAGAGTTGTCTGCTGACTCCAGAAACCAAGCAGCTCTCTTGAGTCATTCATCGTGCCGACACCATTCATCCTTATAAAAAACAACCCTCTATCCGAGGTGTCCTACCATAATTGGTATCCGAAGGACAAAGAGCCTCATATTGATTGGATCCTAACTCAAGTAACGCTCATGTGTCAGGACATAATTGGCTACCGTAAAATTGCTGTAAACTGTGATTGGTTAACTACATAATGATGTCCTCTGACTCACTTAAACCCACATAAGCCCGCTGCTGCCTTTGTTCGGGGCCATTCTCTGCACTCTTCCCCTTTAAGATCGAGAGATCAGGTTTGGCCCGGCCATAAATAAATCCGTATTGCCTTGCAACGACTCAGCGTCCGGGGATCTTTTCTCACCTACAACATTTGGAGGTCCCACCGAGATCCTAAGACCCCCAAAATTCGGAGGCTGGAGTGCAACAGCTAGGGGAGAACTCCAGAGAGACGTTCCTTGGCCCGAGCCTGCCGTTCTCAGATCTGGCTTAAGTGAGGTAACGTGAGGTGACGCCTATTCTGTTTTCTGTTACTGGCCCGATCTGCTTCTAGGAGAGAAGGCTGGACGTGGCTGAACTCTCCCTAACTGGTGTCTGGTGGAGACGTGCCCAGCACCATCTCGGTCTTCAGACCATCTGGGTCTCCAGGCGGCCTGGGTCTTTGGACCATCTGGGTTGAGCTGAATCACCCCAACTGTTTGTTCAGTGTTTGGTGTGTCCTGTTAGACATTTCTTGTTAACGTATCATTCCTGGCGTGGTCCACTGTTTAACTTCTGTCATGGGTCAGTCCTTGTCCAAGCCATGCTCCCCCGTGAATGCAGGTTAAATAACTTCTCTGGTTTCAGAAAAGGAGGAAAGAACTATGGCTTTACCTAAAGCCATCCCAGCTGCGGACATACTGCCAACTGGACTGGCAGACGTTCTCTGAGGTTGGCTGGCCCCCGAGGGCTCCTATAATCTTAACCTTGCGCATGCCATCCGCAGCACTTGTCGCGATGTCCCTCCCAACCAGGAGCCGAGTGTGGTAACTTGGGTGGACCTCCTAGAGGACCCACCTTCTTGGCTGAGGGAGTGCCAGCAACAAGGCCAGAAACTGCCGTCTGACACCTGCTCCCCCCCGTCCCCTCCCTGTTCCTCTTCAAACCCCAAACCCCTGCTTCCTGTCACTCAACCCTCGAAGAGGCTCTCCCAGTACTCCCGGAAGTACCTGAAGGGGGGGATTTGTCATTTGGTCCTCAGGAACCGCCTCCCTATCCCCTGATTCCACAAGCTCCTAAGGAACCTCGAGCCTCAGGTGACCCTGTGACTAGTCCCCCACGTACCAGGTCAGGGGCCCTCTATGGAGGAGAACGCCAGTCCTCTGGTGCCCCAGTTCCCATCCTTCCTCTTAGGCAAATGGCTCTGGTTCCTGGTCCAGACGGGCAGCCAACACGCCCGATGCTTGTCTACACTCCTTTCTCCACCGCGGACCTCTACAGCTGGAAAGCTCAGAACCAGCCTTTCTCTGAAAATCCCCAGGGCCTAACTGACTTATTGAGCTCTATTTTCACCACTCACTTGCCTACTTGGGAGGATCGTCACCAGCTCTTGCAGGTCTTAGTGACTTCTGAGCAAAGGGCCCGAGTGCTCCGGGAAGCAACGAGAGCAGCCCTCGGCCCGGATGGAGTGCCTGCCACGGGCCTTCACAGACTGAGCACGTTTTCCCTTCTGCGCTGCCCTAGTGGGACCCCAACACGGACAACTCCAGTATCGCCAGATTCTGTTACGGGGGCTTTGCGCAGCGGCATGAAAGCCCACCGATCTGACAGAAATTCATGACACGGTCCCAGGACCGAATGAGTCGCAGGCTGCCTTCCTAGAAAGGGTTTACCAGGCTTACCATCTATATTCTCCTATTGACCCTGAGACAACAGAAAACCGAAAAACCATTCATCTGGCGTTTGTTTCTCAGTCGGCCCCAGATATCCGGAAAAAGCTCCAAAAATCAGAAGGATTCAAAGGAAAAGTAATTTCAGAGTTGGGAGAAATAGCCCAATGAGACTTCCAGAGGAGAGCTAGCCCTGCTGTCATGCAAGGGAAAGAAATAGGAAAAGTCCTCCTAGCCACCTGGGACACAGGCAATAATAATAAAGGAAAGGGAGGGCCTCCACCCCACCAGAAAGGACCTCGAGGGACACTGGGAAAAAATCAATGTGCCTACTGCAAGGAAGAGGGACACTGGAAGGATAAATGTCCCAACAAAACCCCAAAGCCTCCCACCCTAGTCACCCAGGACCAATGAGGCCACCACAGCTCCCCTCTTTCCCTGAATTCCCAGGAGCCCGTGGTCACCCTCGACGTAGAAGGGAAAGAAACCAGAATCCTCGCTGACACTGGGGCTCTGTATTCCGTTCCTGAAGAACCCTCAGGACCTGTGATGAAAGAAGAGGTATACATTCAGGGGGCCACAGGACGGACGCAAGGCTGCTCTCAGACTCGTGCCGGAATCACTGACCTACCTCGAGGGACTATACTCCTTCCTGTGTGCTCATACCTGACTGCCCGTGTTCCCCTTTGAGAAGAGATCTGTTGCACAAGCTTAAGGCCGAAATGTCCTTTACTGGAAACTCTATAGACTTGAACTCACCACCACCTGCCATTCTAGTCACCTGCCCTACATCAGAGGACTATCTACTCCTAGATAAACCAAAACAAAAAGGCTCTACATTCATAGAAAAATGGAAAGAGACAATTCCTACAGTTTGGGCTGAAACTCACCCCCCTGGGCCAGCCATTCAACAAGCGCCGTTAGTGACCAGCTAGCTGCCACGGCCACCCCAATCCGGGTGAGGCGATATCCCATCAGCCAGCAAGCCAGGGAGGGAGGGAATTGCTAAACACTTCAATCGCCTGCAGGAAGCCGGAATCCTAGCGCCATGCCATTCCCCCTGGAACACTCCCTTGCTTCCTGTCCCAAAACTTGGGACTTCAGAATATAGGCCAGTGCAAGACCTCAGAGAGGTTAACAAAAGGGGTGAGACAATTCATTCCCCAGTTCCCAACCCCTATACTCTCCTGAGTGAACTCTCACCAAATTACCGCCTTTATTCCGTCCTGGACTTAAAGGACTCATTTCTTGCTTTGCCAATTACAAAGGTCGGTCAGCCCATTTTTGCCTTTGAATGGACAGATCCAGATGGAACATACAATGGACAGTTAACCTGGACTCGACTGCCCCAAGAGTTTAAAAACTCCCCTGCCCTTTTCCATGAGGCTCTTCAAAGGGATTTGGTCCCCTACCGGGAGAGCCACCCAGATGTTACACTGTTACAATATGTAGATGACTTACTCCTAGCCGCTGACTCCAAAGAGAACCGCACAAAGGCTACGGAGGACCTGCTAAGGGAATTAGATGTCCTGGGATATAAAGTTTCCGCCAAAAAGGCACAAATTTGCTTGGACTCTAATATATTTAGGCTACCAACTGCATGAAGGCAAGCGATCGCTGGGGCCAGGAAGAATCCAGGCCGTCCCAAACATTCCTAGATCAGGGAGTTCCTAGGAGCCGCTGGGTATTGCCGCCTCTGGATACCTGGTTTCGCAGAAATGGCAAAACCCTTGTACTCTGCTACCAGGGGTGAAGGAACTGAGATGGTCTGGGGAGAACAGGAAGACAGGGCTTTTGAGCAGATCAAGAGCGCCCTCACCCAAGCCCCAGCCCTAGCCTTACCTGGTATCACCAAACCCTTCCAACTATTTGTGCATGAGATCCGGGGAATTACGAAAGGGGTCCTCACTCAAACTTTGGGCCCCTGGAAACGACCTGTAGCCTACTCGTCCAAGCCGCTGGACTCTGTCGCCACCGGGTGGCCCAGGTGCCTCAGAGCTGTTGCCGCCACTGCCATGCTTGTTAAAGAGGCTTCCAAAGTAACGCTTGGGCAAGGCCTTCAGATCATAGGACCTCACACGGTAGCGTCCCTGCTGCGCTCCCCACCTGATCGACGAGTCTCCAACGCAGGAATCATCCAGTATCAGGTACTGCTGCCTGACCCTCCACGCATCACTTTCCTGAAAACTGAGGCCTTAAACCCGGCCACATTGCTGCCTGCTGACGACTCCGAGGCCCCTCTCCACGACTGCTTAGAAGCTGTGAGTCCTCTTACGGGACTGAGGGGGGATTTAAGAGACCAACCTCTGCCAAAGGTGGATATCGAGCCGTTCACCAATGGCGGCAGTTTTATCAAGGACGGAATGAGATATGCAGGTGCAGCCGTAGTGACTCAGGACCAGGTTATCTGGGCCCAAACCCTTGAGCACACCACTTCTGCCCGAAAAGCAGAGCTGACAGCTCTAGCCCAGGCCCTGAGATGGGCAAAGGAAAAAACGGTGAACATTTTCACTGATAGCAGGTATGCCTTCGCCACCGCCCATGTTCATGGAGCTCTCTATAAGGAGAGAGGACTGTTAACATCAGGAGGGAAAGAAATTAAGAATAAAACGGAAGTCCTGGCCCTGTTAGAAGCATTGTGGCTTCCTAAAAAGGTGGCCATCATACATTGCAAAAGCCACCAAAAGGTGGACTCACCCCAAGCAAAAAGGAACGTTTTTGCTGAGGCAACAGCAAAAGCCACAGCTGAAAGGGATGTTCTCCCGATTAAAATTCTGCCTCTGCTACCTCCACGTTTTCTTCCCACGAAACCATATTATGTCAAAGAGGAGCTACACCTGATAAAAAACCTTGAGGGCAAGAAGAGATGACCAACAATGGTACCATCTCAAGGATGGACACATCTTCGTGCCCGAAGCCATAGGGCAGACTTGGCTCCAGCACGCCTGCAGTTTTTCACATCCAGGAGCCACCAAACTGTCTGAACTAGCCCAAAGAGACTGTTTTATTCCAAACCTTAATAAAATCGTAAAAGATCCAGTAGACTGATGTAAAGCTTGTGCCCAAACTAACCCATCTCCTAAGTTTAATTTTTCAGGACAGAGACTACACGGACAGATGCCTGGAGAAATACGGGAACTTGGCTTCGCTGACATAAAACATGGACTCTACGGCTACCGTTACCTCCTCATGCTAGTGGACACTTTCTCTGGATGGGTAGGAGCTTTCCCCACTGGAATAGAGTCGGCTCAAATAATGGCTAAGAAATTACTCAATAAACTGGTTCCCCGATTTGGCATCCCTATCGGTCTGGGGTCAGACAATGGCCCGGCTCTCATAGCCCAGGTATCTAAAATGTTAGCCAAAAGCTTACAAATAAATTGGAAATTACATTGTGCCTACCACCCCCAGAGTTCAGGGCAGATATAAAGACTGAATAGAACTCTAAAACAAACCTTGACTAAATTAATTGCAGAAACTGGCAAAAACTGGGTAGGCCTCCTTCCTTTTGCCCTCCTCAGAGGACAATGTACACCTTACATAAGAGGCATCACCCCCTTTGAAATCCTATTTGGAAGACCGCCTCCCTTACTTCCCAAAGTGGGAGATGAACGATGGGCGGAAATCTCAAACCAACATCTCCTTAAGTCCTTGCAGGCTCTACGAAGCATGCTCCCAGCTATCCATCACCTAGTGAAGGAAAGCCGGAAGGAACCGCCCTCTACAGTCGAACCATCAGACGAAGGACTCGGACCGGGAGATTGGATCCGGGTGCAACGCCTCTCCAAATTTAGAGGCATGCTGGGTTGGGCCATACCCGATCATCCTGACCACACCTGCTGCTGTGAAAGTTGCTGGCCGAGCCGCTGGATCCATCGCTCTCAAATTAACACGCACACCCCAACCACATCCTCTACAACGGACTGTCAAACGAACCGAGAATCCTTTGAAGGTCCGCCTGGTAAAAGAATCTGCTGGGTTATTTTGTTCTTAATAATTTCCTTGGTCGGAGGAGCTTTTTTCTGACCACGCCCCTGTCCAGTACCGTTGGCTAGTTAGCAAGACTACTACGGGACAGGTTTTGGCAAATTCTACTTCTTATGCTTCCCCTGCTTTAACTTTCAATCTCTGTGGTTTATTTCCCGAACGGGCTGGGAAGCCTGGTATCCCAGAGGAGTTAGAAAACTCAGAGGAACCCGATGACTATACAACACTTAAGGGAGTGCAGTTTTATGTCTGTCCCTTAGATGGACCTCCTGGCTGCCAAGGACAAAGCCAATTTCATTGTGCCTCATGGGGCTGTGAAACTATAGCTGACTGGGTTACTGAGAAGAATCAGTGTGTGGGAGCAATGTCTACAACAGATAGCCAACACCTAGTCACTCTCACCATTAAAAACGATTTAGGGGGCTCCTGGGTGGCTCAGTTGGTTGAGCGTCCAACTGCAGTTCCGGTCATGATCTCACAGTTTGTGAGTTCGAGCCCCGTGTCGGGCTCTGTGCTGACCGCCAGAGCTTGGAGGCTGCTTCGGATTCTGTGTCTCCCCCTCTCTCTGACCTTCCCACTCTCTCTCTCTCTGTGTCTCTCAATAATAAATAAAAGAAAAAAAAAGTTAAAAAAATTTTTTTAAAAATGGTTTAGATCCTCAATGGAATACAGGAAGGACATGGGGATTCGGATTATACGCTCCTGGCCTTCATCCCAGTACAGAGTTCACCATCGAGTGGTTCAAAGTTAGAGTCACCCCCAGAGCACCCATGGGGCCCGATCCTGTAATAAACCCACTCCCTGACCCTAGAAGGCTGCCCCCCAGGCCACAGGCCCAGCCTAAGGCCCATTTACCTAACTCTACTATTGCCCTCATATTAACTCCCACTCCTGCTAGAGGCAAACCTGAATTAAGAGACTGACACTTTTAAAGCCTTATACTATACCTTTAAATTTTTGAATGCCACCAATCCTAACATCACTCGGGGTTGCTGGCTATGCTTAGATCCTAGGACCCCCTACTATGTAGGAATAGGTGCTCCAGTCCCTTTGGGAATGAGAGAAGACCAAGTCAGAAATTTGAGCCATGGCCAGATAGAGGGTCATTATGCCTGGGGACAGAACCCAAGTCTCACCTTAGGGGACTTAGAAGGAACAGGGACTTGTTTCTATGCTGGAAATTACCAGATAAAACAGTCCAGATGTTTGACTTTTTGTAACCGCATCATCTACTTGTCAAATAATACTCATGTGGGGGATGCCCTTTATTTCTTTGTACCGCCGTCTGGGACTTGGCTCCCTTGCTCATCGCGTTCACCCTCTTAAACCCACACCTTGTAATCGAGAGATCTGACTTCCGTATTCTAGTCCACCTCCTACCCCAGGTTTTCTACTTTTCAGGAGAAGGAGGAAGACAACACTTAGGTTTTATTCCCCAGTCTCGATTTACGAGGGAACCTATTTCTACTATCTTACTGCCCCTCTTTGTAGGACTGGGGGTTGCCGGTTCCGGTGGCGTAAGTACTGCCGCTTTTATCACAGGGGATAAGAACTTCAACACTTAAGGGAGTGCAACACTTAAGGGAGTTAAGCAAACAAACTGATCAGGATATATCAGAATTAGAAAAGAATATTGATAAACTGTCCCAATCTGTAAACTCTTTAGCAGAGGTAGTACTTCAGGATTGGAGGGGCTTAGACCTGCTGTTTTTACAACAAGGAGGGCTTTGTATGGCCCTTGGGGAACAGTGCTGTTTTTATGTCAATAATTCAGGAATCATCGAGCAGAGCTTGAACCAAATTAGACAACAGCTCAAAGAGAGAGAGAGAGAAACAAAGAAAAGATGAACAAAACTGGTATGAATCTGTATTCTCTTGGTCCCACTGGCTTACAAGTCTCCTGAGAGCCCTTGCGGGGCCTCTCAGCATCCGCCTCATAGGAATAACCACAGGGCCTTGTCTAATGAAACTACTACTCCAGTTCATAAACCATAAATTAGGTTCCATAAACTTATGGCGTTTGCGTGGAAATTATATGCTCTTAACACAGATTCCTGACTAATTCAAGGATTTGAAATCTGAAAAAGAGGAGTAGGGAATGATTTAACTTCGTAACTCGCCATGCTGTTACATCGGACCCCTGTAACTTTCGCTTCTGTAATTTCCTGCTCTGCAATCGTCCCCCTACATTAAAAATCACCACGTATGTCACGTCGTCTGCCTTGTAAAAAACAACCCTCTATCCGAGGTGTCCTACCATAATTGGTATCCGAAGGACAAAGAACCGCATATTGATTGGATCCTAACTCGAATAACGCTCATGTGTCAGGACATAATTGGCTACCGTAAAATTGCTGTAAACTGTGATTGGTTAACTACAAAATGACGTCCTCTGACTCGCTTAAATCCATATAAGTCCGCTGCTGCCTTTGTTCGGGGCCATTCTCTGCACTCTTCCCCTTTAAGATCGGGAGATCAGGTTTGGCCCGGCCGTAAATAAATCCGTATTGCCTTGCAACGACTCAGCGTCCGGGGGGTCTTCTCTCAGCTACACAGGGAAGGAAACAGATATTGAAATCCAAGAGGCACCGAGAACTCCATTAAGATCTAACTTAAATCGATCTTGTGCACGAAATCTCATAGTTAAACTGGCTAAATACAATAAAGAGAGACTTCTGAAAGCCGCTAGGGACAAATGGGGCTGAACATATAAGGGCAGACACATAAGAGTAGGAGCTGACCGACCTACCGAAACATGGCAGGCCAGAATGGACTGGCGGGAGATCTTCAGTGTGCTGAACAGGAAAAATATGCAGCCAAGAATCCTTTATCCAGCAAGCTTGTCATTCAGAGTAGAAGGAGAGAGAAAGGTTTTCCCAAACAAACAAAACTGAAGGTATTCATCACCACTAGACCAGTCCTACAAGAGATCCTAACGGGAATTCTATGAGTGAAATGTTCCAAGGACCACAAAGTACCAGAGACATCACTACACCCATGAAACCTATAGATAACACAATGACTCTAAACCCATATTTTTCAATATTAACACTGAACATAAATGGACTAAATGCTCCAATCGAAAAACATAGGGTATCAGAACAGATAAAAAAACAAGATCCATCTATTTGCTGTCTTTAAGAGACTCATTTTAGACCTGAGGACACCTTCAGATCAAAAATGAGGGGACAGAGAACTGTCTATCATGTAACTGGAAGTCAAAAGAAAGCTGGAGTAGCCATACTTATATCAGACAAACTCAACTTTAAATTAAAGGCTGTAACAAGAGATGAAGAAGGGCATTATATAATAGAGGGACTATCCATCAGGAAGAGTTAACAATCATAAATGTCTATGCACCGAATTCAGGAGCACCCAAATATATAAAAACATTGATCACAAACATTAGCAATCTTATTGGTAAGAATGTGGTAACTGCAGGGGACTTTAATCCTCCACTTCTAGCAATCGACCGATCATCCAGGCAACAAAATCAGTAAAGAAACAGTGGCCCTGAATGAAACACCGGACCAGATCAACTTGACAGATATAATGAGAACTCTAGATCCTAAAGCAGGAGAATACGCATTTTTCTCGAGTGCACATGTCACATTCTCCAAGATAGATCACATCCTGGGTCAAACACAGCCTTTGATAAATATAAAAGAATTGAGATCATACCGTGCTTACTTTCAGATCACATTGCTATGAAACTTGAAATCAACCACATGAAAAAGTCTGGAAAGCCTCCAAAAGCATGGAGGTTAAAGAACATCCTAGTAAAGAATGAATGGGTCAACCGAGCAATTAAAGAAGAAATTAAAAATTATATGGAAGCAAATGAAAACAAAAACCCAACAATCCAATCCCTTTAGGATGCAGCAAAGGCAGTCCTAAGAGGAATTACATTGCAATCCAGGCCCATCTCAAGAAACAACGAAAATCCCAAATACAAAATCTAACACCACACCTAAAGGAACTAGAAGCAGAACAGCAAAGAAACCCCAAACCCAGCAGAAAAGGAGAAATAATAAACATCACAGCAGATATAAACAATATAGAATAAAAAAATAGCAGAAGAGATCAATGAAACTAAGACATGGTTTTTTGAAAAAATAAACAAAACTGATAAACTTCTAGCCAGGCTTCTCAAAAAGAAAAGAGAGGACAAAATAGTAGATAAAATCACGAATGAAAATGGATTACAACCAATCCCTCAGAAATACAACCAATTACCAGAAAATACTGTGAAAAATTATATGACAACGAACTGGACAACCTGTAAGAAATGGACAAGTTCCTAAACAGCCACATACTACCAAAACTCAAACAGAAAGAAATAGAAAACTTGAACAGACCCATAACTAGTGAAGAAATTTTATCAGTTATCAAAAATCTTCTAAAAAATAAGAGTCCTGGACCAGATGGCTTCCCTGGGGAATTCTACCAGACATTTAAAGCAGAGTTAATACCTACCCTCCTCAAGCTGTTCCCAAGAATAAATGTGGAAGGAAAACTTCTGGACTCATTTTATGAAGCCAGCATCACTTTGATTCCCAAACCAGAGACCCAGCAAAAAAAGAGAACTACAGGCCAATATCCCTGATGAACGTGAGCAAAAATTCTAAACAAGATACTAGCAAATTAAATTCAACAGCGTATAAAAAGAATTATTCACCATTATCAAGTGGAGTTCATTCCTGGGTTGCAGGGATGGTTCAATACTCACAAATCAATCAATGTAATAAATCACATTAACAAAAGGAAAGATAAGAACCATATAATGCTGTCAATAGATGCAGAAAAAGCATTTGACATAACACAGCACCCTTTCTTAATAAAACCCCCCGAGAAAGTCAGGATAGAAGGAACATACTTAAACATCACAAAAGCCATTTATGGAAAGCCCACAGCTAATATCATCCTCAATGGGAAAAAACTGAGAGCTTTCACCTGAGATCAAGAACATGACAGGGATGTCCACTCTCACCATTGTTGTTTAACATAGTGTTGGAAGTCCCAGTATCAGCAATCAGAAAACAAAAGGAAATAAAAGGCATCCGAATTGGCAAAGATATCAAACTTTCACTTTTCACAGATGATATAATATTCTACATGGAAAACCCCAAACACTCCGCCAAAAGGCTGATAGAAATGATCCAAGAATTCAGTAGTCACAGGATACAAAATCAATGTACAGAAATCAGTTGCATTTTTATACACCAATAATGAAGAAACAGAGAGAGAAGTAAAAAAAAAAAAAAACTGATCCCATTTACAACTGCACCAAAAACCATAAAATATCTAGGAATAAACCTAACCAAAGATGTAAAAGATCTGTGTGCTGAAAACTATAGGAACTTCATTAAGGAAATTGAATAAGACACAAAGAAATGGAAGAACATTCCATGCTCATGGATTGACAGAATAAATATTGTTAAAATGTCAATACTACCCAAAGCAATCTACACATTCAATGCAATCCCAATCAAAATTGCACCAGCATTCTTCTCAAAGCTAGAGCAAACAATCCTATAATTTGTATGGATCACAAAAGACCCCGAATAGCCAAAATACTACTGAAGAAGAAAACCAAGGCGGAAGGCATCACAATCCCAGACTTTAGCCTCTAGTACAAAGCTGTAATCAAGTCAGTACAGTACTGGCACAGAAAGAGACACATAGACCAAAGGAAAAGAGAACCCAGAATTGGACCCATAAGCATATGGCCAACTAATCTTTGACAAAGCAGGAAAGAGTATCCAATGGAAAAAAGACAGCCTCTTTAACAAATGGTGCTGGGAGAACTGGACAGCAACATGCAGAAGAATGAAACTAGACCACTTCTTACACCACTCACAAAAATAAACTCTAAATGGATGAAAGACCTGAACGTAAGACAGGAAGCCATCAAAACCCTAGAGAAGAAAGCAGGAAACAACCTCTTTGACCTGAGCCGCAGCAATTTCTTACTGGACACAACTACACAGGCAACGGAATTAAAAACAAAAATGAACTACTGGTACCTCATCAAGATAAAAAGCTTCTGTATCGCAAAGGAAACAATCAACAAAACTAAAAGAACACTGATGGAATGGGAAAAGATATTTGCAAATGACATATTGGATAAAGGGCTAGTATCCAAAATCTATAAAGAACTCACCAAACTCCACACCAGAAAAACAATCCAATGAAGAAATGGGCAGAAGACATGAATAGACACTATTCCAAAGAAGACACCCAGATGGCCAACAGACTCATGAAAGCATGCTCTACATCCACGCATTATCAGGGAAGTACGAATCAGAGCCACACTGAGATACCGGTTCGTGCGGGTCGGAGTGGCTAAAACGAACAAATCAGGAGACTATAGACGAGGATGTGGAGAAATGGGAACCCTCTTGCATTGTTGGTAGGAATGCAAACTGGTGCAGCTGCTCTGGAAAACAGGGTGGCGGTTCCTCAAAAAATTAGCAATAGAACTACCCTATGACGCAGCAACAGCACTGCTAGGAATCTACCCAAGGGATACAGGAGTGCGGATGCATAGGAGCACGTGTCCTGATGTTTACAGCAGCACTTTTGCCAAGAGCCAAATTATGGAAAAAGCCTAAATGTCCACCAACTGATGAATGGATGAAGACGTGGTTCATAAACACAACAAAATACTACTTGGCAATGAGAAAGAATGAAATCTGGCCATCTGCAGCCACATGGATGGAACAGGAGGAGGGTATTACGCTAAGTGAAAGGTATATGTGTTCCTTCATAGGTGGATCTTGAGAAATTAACAGAAGACTATATGGGAGGGGAAGGGGGAAAAATTACAAAGAGGGAGGGAGGCAAACCATAAGTGACTCTTAAATACAGAGAACAAGCTGAGGGTTGACAGGGAGCAGGGGAGAGGGGAAAGAGGGTGACTGGCATTGAGGAGGCCACTTGTTGGGATGAGCAATGGGTGTTGTATGGAAGCCAGGTTGACAATAAGTTATATTCATCAAAAATATAAATAAATAAGTAAATGTAAAAAAAGTATCAACATATGATTTGGGGAAAACTAGACTGCAACATGCAAACAAAGAAACACGGAGCACTTTCTTACAACATACATAAAACTAAATTCCAAATGGATAAAGACCTATGTGTGAAACCGGAAACCACAAAAACCCAAGGAGAACAAGGGCAGTAACTTATTTGACATCGGCTGTACCAACTTCTTTGCAGATACGTCTCCTGACATCAGAGAAACACCGGCAAAAATCATGGGACTTCGTAAAAATAAAAAGTTTCTGCCACCAAGAAAATAATCAACTAAAATACAACCTACAAAAAGGAAGATATTTGCAAACGACATCTGATAAAGGGTTCGTCTCCAAAATATACAAAGTTATACAGCACCCAAAAAATGAGAAACCAATTAAAAATGGGCAGAAGACATGAACAGACATTTTTCTAAAGAAGACATAGGGACAGCCAAGAGGCTCATGAAAAGATGCCCCACAACACTGATCATCAGGGAACTACGACTCGAAAGTACGACGAGAGGACACCTCACATCGGTGAGAACTAAAATCAGTGATGACACAGGTGGTCCCACGGATGTGGGGACAGAGGAACCCTCCTGCGCTGTCGGTAGGAATGCCAACTGGGGCAGCCACCCGGGAAAACATTAGGGAGACTGCTCAAAAAATTGAAAATAGAACTACCTTAGTACCCAGCAATTTCACTAGGAGCCATTTACATCAAGACTACACAAACGATCCCTCAAAGGGACACATGCACCCTGGTGTTTACAGCCGCATTTTCCACAGCAGCCAAGTTACGGAAACTGCACACGAGTCCACCAACTGCGGAATAAATGGAGACGGAGTATATGGAATGGAACATCATGCAGCCATTAAAAATGAAATCTTGTCGTCTGCAACGAGGTGGCCGGAGCTAGAGAATGTTCTGCCGGGTGACACAAGCCCGTCAAAGACGAACGCCGTCTGATTTCACCAACACGTGGAAATGAACAAAACAAAGGGGGAAACAGGAGGCAGTGACAGACGGACTCCTAACTAGGAAACAGATGAGGGTCCCCAGCGGGGTGGGGGATGGGTGAAACAGGTGCCGGGGATCAGGAATCGCACGTGTGCTGGGCGCCGGTGACGAGCGAAGGGCGGCTCCACATCGTGCACCTGAAACTAGCATTGCAGGGTCTTTACCGACTGGGATCCAAATTACATAGGATTTATGACTCCCACCTGCCAGTTTTCTCTCGTTTCAATTACTTCACTAAGTTGGGAAAATAACCGTTAAATTCTGAAAGCGCCTGTACGATGTGGGGGACGGCTTGTGCCCTCACCTCGGTCTCGGGCTCCAGCAGGACGGGGAAGCGGGTTCCGGCGCTGCATCTATGACGCGATGTGGGGACACCCCTGGACCCACGGATCCTCAGGTAACACACGTCGGGTTCAAATCCCGGCGGGAAAGTGAGGACTGAAACCGGCGGCGGCCCGGAAAACGCAGGGCTGTGCTGCCCGCGGACCGGCACCCCCTCCTCGGCCCTCGGCCCAACCAGGCGGCTCCTCTCGGGCGACTCAGGAGACGCCGAGCTCTGCCCTGGGGCGGGCGGCGGAACCTGCCGGACACGCAGCTCTGGTCTCTGTCCCGAGGCCGCGGCACAGGCGACACAGGCGGCACAGGCCCGCCCTTCCGGCTCTGAGGCGCCCCGGGTCGGAAAAGCTGCCGGGCGCCCCCTGCAGGCCGTCGCTGAGCACGCCGAGGACCCCGCCCCTTCCGGTTTGTGGTGCCCGCGCGCCCTCTGCCGGCCGCCGTGGGAATTCCCGCAGGGTTGAAGGCCAGGGCCGCTCAGCCGAGGCGCTGAAGGTGCTTTGGGCAACTCAGCCAGGTCTCCGGATTGGGACAGGTCTTAGGGACAGGGCCTGGGGCGCAAGGAAATCATGTCCTTCTCCTCTCTTGCGTGTAAAGAATGAATCCGAATTCATTACTGTAATGACATCCTTTGTCCTTTGTAAGGCTTTAAGCAATGTTCAGAGAAAAGCAATTTACACATGCCGACCAGCAGGTAATTGTGTTTATCACCAAAATACTTAGGTTATACCAAAAATTGAGAGATACCGGCTTCCGGCTATGGAAAGAGTAAGTCCGAGGGATAAAAGGTACAGCCAGTGGAGCAGAGTCAGTCCTGTCACAGTGCTGCAGGCTTTCCCATCATAGCTCCACGCGTGGGTAAGTGCAACATGATTTACAGACCTGTGCAATCCCTAGGGTGTATGCCTAAAACTAATGCAACACACGTGTGAACGATATTTCAATCAAAAATTGACATCCTTTACCCTTTTTAATTTCTCCTTCTTTGTCATTAAAACATCACTCCAGGGCACCTGGGTGGCTTAATTGGTTAATTGGACTTAATTGGACTTTGACTCAGGTCACCATCTTGCAGTCCATGAGTTCGAGCCCCACGTCAAGCTCTGTGCTGACAGCTCAGAGCCTGGAGCCTGCCTCAGATTCTGTGTTTCCCTCTCTCTCTGCCCGCCTGCACTCAAGCTTTGTCTCTCAAAAAAATAAAAAATAAACATTAAAAAATTTTAAAAATCATTCCTAATTTAGAATATGTGAAATCCCATTTATACCAGATTCTCTAACATCACCATCTTGATGTCGAGACCATATCTGAAATGTCACCAACAATGTCTTTGATGACACATATGTGACAAGGTCAGAATGCAACTTACAGGGAGCTGCACATCTGTGATGAATTTACTGTCTGTATTCTTGGCTAATATTTCAATCGCATGTGCTTTAGGGATGCAGATGGATGACATCGTGTCTGTCGGTCAGACAGGGCAATTTCCTATAGGTCCATTATGCCTTTGATTACTAACTCTTCAAAAATCTCTTCAAAATTAAAAGACAGCCGGGAGGAGAAAATGTCTTCTAATCTGATGGAAGAGAAGACTATGGTGTTTTAAAGGTTCATCTACCATCTCACACCCTCGGACTGGCAGTGGACAGGACGACAGCAACCCACTATCTCGATGCTCGCTTCTAGTTCCAGAGGGAGAATATGGGCCTCACTGTCAAATACATCTGATCAGTATCAGCAGTCCACCCTGCCAGGTCCAGGCTGCAGGACCTGGGGGCGGCCCAATGCCTGATGTCTCGGTTCAGAACATGAGGAAGGCCAGCTTGGGGGGCACGGGGGATGCAGCAGGGCCTGGGGCAGTGAGGGAGATGGTTCAAGTCGCCTCCCACCGGGCAAGCTCTGGAGTTTACCTGCCAAAGAGCAGCCAACTCTCCCTCAAGACTTCCCTCTCCATGACAGAGCCTGAGGCTGAGCCCCGCAGTTCCAGGAGAAATGAGGGGCGCCCATCTTTTTAAATGCAATAGCCTCTGCAGAGCTTGGCCCCAGGGAAGTTGGAGTCTTAGAGGCACAGAACCTGATGCCCACGATACCAGCCTTTTCTGCCCCAACACTCAGACCACTTAATATATCCCCTCTTCCCTGGCCCGTATCACCCCATCCACATACCTGGACCAAGTCCCTGCTTTCTGCCTTGTACTTCCTTTGTCTATCATTCCCTCTACCCCTGTCTCTCCCTGTTTCTTCCTTTCACTTTCTAGGACTTCCCCAACCTCCATGACTCATTCAGTGTCTCTCTACCTGCCCGTCTCTGCCTCTGCCCAGGCTTCAGGCTATCTGCTCGGTGCATGCAGCCCTGTCCAGGAGCACAGAGCACTCCTGTCTCTCCCTCTCTCCTGTCTTGTTTTGTCCCAGGCCCTGACAGCCTGGAGGTCAGCAGCTGCTCATGTTGACATTAGCTCCATATAGCAATGCTGGCAGCACGTGGCCCACCCATGACCCAAAAGCTGCTGAAGGGCTGGCTGCTTCCCTAAACTGGGAGGAAAAAGGGGCGTACAGGGTTCAGGGTCCCTGGCGGCTTAAGTAGACAGGATTGGTGGATACAGAAGGAGCCACGTGCTTACACCCAACCCTCTTGGGTGGTGTCAAGGGAACCTATTCCATACCACTGACCTCTGCCCTGCCCATCCCGCAATAAGGCAACGGGGGGTGGGGGGGAGGTTAGGAGACATCATGTGACTCACCACGAAAACTGCTGCCATTTGCCCCCCTGGAGGCCACCTCGATTGATGCTGGGGGGGCAGCTCGTAAGGTGGAAAAGGGCACAAGGCTGCAGGGCCTCCTTCCTGGTCTCCTGAATCCATTCCTGGCCATCAGAAGAGACCCTTGCCTGGAGGCAGGTACCTGTCCTGCTCATCTGCACAAACCCCCTAAACAAGAAGAGCCACGTGCTCATGAGTACCCATCTACAGAATTCACCACAGGAGCCACCACCACCCACACAGGAGCCGCCACCACCCACACAGGATGTACCCAACTCCCCGGATGGAACTGCGGGTCTCTTCCAGGCAACATAACCCCAAAGAATTTTCTGTCCTCTTCCCCCGATACTATACACTCTACCTGTTGGCTAACTGTGTACGGGAGCCCCAAAGTGTGCACTTGATGGGGAATGACGGGTGATTTTCCCGGAAGCAGACAGCAACACAGAGACACCCCTATGACAAGTGTATGAGGGGACACTAGGAAGCACAACGTGGAGGGGACAGGGTGGGCGGGGAAAGCATTCAAACCAAGAGACAGATCAGAAATCATCTCTAAATATACAATCACCACAACTGATTGGTAATGGTTCAGTGTTCTCTTCAAACCTGAAACTGATTGTCCTCTGTCAACGAGATTTCCCGTTATTGCAACGGGATCTTCTGTTCTCCTCGGCCTTTGCCTTCTACGATCTGTCTCCTTAGTTGTGTGGCTGCGTCTGTGTGTCTGTCTGTAATGGAAGAGGCTTGTCTTCAGATCTTAGATACAGATCCCTGAAGGTGTACATTCTCATAGTTATCTTTCTCTTCTTTGTAAAGTAGGACCTGAATTTTAGTAGAAAAACCCAGGGGTCTCTGTCCTCTCTTTTGAAACAGGGACTGCCAACCTCCTAGCCTCAGGCATTGCACCCAGTTTAATGAAACTGAACGAACACCCGTTGCTGAACTTCTGTGCGAAGATACGTTCACGGACACACTGAGAAGGGTGAGCGTCCGCTCATCCCGTACATGTTACACATTCCTAATGTGCCTCATCGCCTCTGCATCACACTGACCTCAGAAACCAACACCATCCTTGGTTCTCAGATTACAAGGCTGAGGCTCTGAGGTGGCCCCGCTGAGAGCTGGTATTAGGGCTGAGACGGCAGGAACACAGGCAAAGCCTCAGGATACTGTGCAGAAAGTTCTGGAGATGCAAACCCGCAGGCAGGGTGGTGACAGCAGATGCAGGGGTGCGGTGACAGGAGTCCAGCACGGGCGGCTCGTGGTCAACCCTGAATCCCCCGCCAGGAGTCTGACTCAGGCTGAAGGCCAAGGAAACTGCCCAGCTGATCTAGAACCTGCCTTCACATTTAGTCCCCCTGAGACACACAAATTTAGGCAGACAAGCATTTCCTAAGACCAAGTTTAATTTCCCAAATTTCCAGGACATTGTTTCATATATGTCCAGACCCTTCAGAAAACCAAGTTTATTTAGATTATGAACGAGGGGCACTGTGCTAACATCGACATTTCGGAGATGCTGCCTGCATTGTCCACTGTGGTGGAGCCCCTGAAACAGTCCTTTGCAGATCTCACGCCGTCCTCATGCTCCCTGCCCAGGCTGCGGGCCCTGCCGGAATGGCCTCCAGCTCCATGCTACTGAGTCCAGCACTCTCCCCTCTGCGCCTCCTCAAAGTCTGCTTACCGCCTACAACTTCCCTTGTATTCCTGTGTGATTCGAGTTTCCCCCATTCCTTCACTGGTGCTTCCGTGATGGCGATCACAAAGTCTGTGTCGTATAGTGCACGTGTCCCATGTCACACAGGACGCCTGAGGCACCTGATGTTAGGGGCGCACCTCATCCTTAACAGAACCCAAAACACTCTGTCTGCAAAATACACACCAGTATTCCCGATACGTCTGCCTTTGTGTAAAAATCCTCTTTCTTTCTGACAAGAGAAACCTAAAGCTCGCCTCATTACGGGGAAATGACACCACCTCATGCACACATGTCCTGAGAAGCCTTAGATTTCCGTTATGCTGTCCTCGGGCAGGGTTGCGGGTCAACTGCGAAGCCCTCACGACCGTCACTACCTCATTCCCACCAAGTCTATCCTGAAGAAGACGAATCTGCTTTACAATCCCTCGTCCAGTTCAGGTCACCTTACCACGTGGAGGAGGGAAAGGTGGCCCATGACTGGCGACGAAGGGCGGCCCTGGGGTCGGGCCCGCAAGGCGATCCAGGGACAGGACTAGGCCCTCTTGCATCCAGAATGGCCTGCAGCACAGAAATGAAAGCTGTGGTCATAGGACAGAAGGAGGCACCGACGCCGGCAAAAAGCGGAAACCCAGAGAAGCCGCGCTCTGCTCCTGCCAGCTCCCCCACCCCTGGGTTCCAGAGGGCAGCACCCGCACCCCGCTCTCTGCCCGCACTCTGGGATGTTAGTGGATAACCCAGTGTCCCCACATGTGTTCTCCTCCTAGAAGGTTCATGGACTTAATACCACATTAGCAAACAGCACATTCCAGAAAGGAAGGCGTCCGAGTTCGGCATCACCCTCCCGCCTCATCCCTCCACCACAGAGGCTGCTGGTTTGTAGGTGAGAAACTGCAGAGTGAGAAGGAATGACAACCCCAGTCTCGTGGCTCAAAGCTCGGCCTCTAGGCGCCCGCCTGGGCCGGATGTGCTGCTCTCCCGACGCCGGGGTCTTCTCCTCTCTGGCAGTGCTATCCGTGGGCACAGAGACATGGGGGGAAAGGGGTCCAGCAGAGGACCTGGAGAAGCATGCTCTTGGAGAGGCAGGTGACCTATACACGTTGGTTAGGTTCAGCTATTTTATTTTAATTCAGAGGTACTTCTCCGCTTAAGTATAGTCCAATTTGCAGGATAATCGGTTCCTCTGGAAAAAGTAGCCGAAATTCTAAATAACAGAATTAACACAAATGCACTTTTTGATTTTTGGTGTAAATTTCCATGTTTCACCGATAACAGTGACACAGGACATAAGAGAATCTGCTCATGTCAACACAAATGAAGGACACGGTGGGGACTTACCATGCAGGTAATTACGGATTTTCTCTCTTCACCACTCATCTTCCAGGGCGTGTTTTCTATGATCAATATGTCACCTCTTCCGTGACATACCAGAGTATTTATACTCTGGGCACACCTGAAGGGATGCTGGAGAGCACATTTACCAAAAAAAGACTGAATGACGGTGGGTATGAAATTTACTTGGTCTAAGACCACTCTAAATGACACATACAAAAATATAAGTTGGAGTGAAGGCAGTTCACATTTTCAAACCATAAGGATAACCACAGATTTTCTGAACACGTTAATCCCCTAGATAGAAGCAGGACAGGAAGAAACAGCAAGAGCAATGATTCCACATTGAGGAGGTCCAAAAACAATGAGGCATGCCGGGAGACTTCCAAGTGGAGTGTGCTGTCATCCTGCTTGGGTTATTTCCAGGAACACGCTGGAAAAGCCCTAAGGTCCTCACACCTAAGAACATCTGATTTCTAAACTTACCACACTAAGATGACAGGTGGGAAACAGAGAAGTGCAGAGACACTTGGGTTAAGGTTGTGCCTTTGAAAAATAAGAAAAGCAAGCAGACATGTCATACAACACACAAAACAGACACAATACCAGGAGAGAGTGCTGAACACAAAAACGAGGGTGGCCCAAAAGGGTTACCACTGAAAATGTCCGCGACATTTTCCTTGTCCTTCATGGCCCTTTTGGTAGAGTCTGTGTTGTTGTCACTGATGGGAGCGACATCTGGATCTGCAAAAGGCCCTAGAAGGGACGGAGTTTTATTCTGATTAGAGTAGATTGCGCAGAGATAAAAACAAAAACAAAAACAAAAAACCCTCTCCACCTTCCTCAAGCAACTTAAATTCTTTGGCCCAGTCAGAGCCCAGATCAACGCAGAGGTATCCCACAAGCTTCAGGGGATCCCAAGGCGAAGCAGAGAACCAGCCCTTAAACTCTGATGAAGACCCGTAATATCCCTGGTTCAAGTGTTTTCATAACTCATCAAACAACTCTGGATGGCTCGGGGCTCAACCGGATGGATACACGTTAGGCTCGGCCTCGTGCCTCCCACAGCCCAGCACGTGGGTGTGTACATCACACACCTGCTGAGGCGCTATCGTGCCTGCTTGCCATTCCATCTCCACCAGAGACACCTGTACCCACACAGGGTGGGGGAAATGACACAAAGATGATACGTCGATCGTGAGGAATGTGGTAATGGCGGCAGGCACACTTCCCTTGCATCGCAACACTCTGTGGTAACCCCTCTGCACCTTGGCCAAGGCTCGACAACAACTGAAATCAGGTGAAGGTGCTTTGCAAGTCAACTCATACCACTCAGATTGTCTTACCAGGTGGTGCAGGTGGAGGGGTTTGGGGTGGTCCCCAGGGCCTCCAAGGTTCAGGAGGTGGATGCGTCCAGGAGCTCATGGGGGGCTGCTAGGGTAGGGCGTGCAGAATCTTCCAGTTAATGGACGAGGTCCCCGTGGATCCACACCACCCTGCAGAACAGAAGTGACAGCTCTGTGCATATTCGAGACAAGAGACCCAATACCCAAAGCAGCAGAAACCCAGAGAAGCACGTGTCGGCACCTGCCACCTCCTCTGCCACTAGGATCCAAGAGAGTAGCCATCACATAAATTTAAAAAGCCCATATGAGAGGCGCTAAGTGCCCCCTTGGGCGCGGGCTCTTGTGACTGGGACTGCATAAGCATATTTCATCTCAATGTACAAAACCAAGCCTGATCAACGCATCACAACTAAACACGCAGGATGAGGCAGGAGTTGCTGACGCGTCTGGTTTCTCCCAAGAGCCCCAAACTTTTAATCAACGCTGGGGCCATGACATTTCCATAGAGACATCTTTCTTGGACAAGGTGTCCTTAACACTGTACCTACTGGACATTTCTACAGTTCACGAGGGAACTCCTGCCACCTGCCTCAAAGACACCAGTTGAGAAGAATGCAAAATACACTGATGAAAAGAAAATGATGTGAATTATCCCATCTTCAGAATATTGTCTCCTGGACAGGGGAGAGGAGGGGACGGGAGGGGACGGGAGGGGACGGGAGGGACGGGAGGGGACAGGAGAGGAGGGGAGGAAAGCTGAGTTCACAGGATTCAGTGATGCTGGCAGGCCTGATCTCCTACCAGACATAAACTCCCACCTCCTCTGCAGCAAGATACCATAATAATACACCTGAATTCTTCTCCAAATCTTTCCTACCCAGTGTGTAGAGTTTAACAAAAAATCATAGACATATGGCAGTCATGTCACTCCGATGGGCCTGGAACGTAAAGGACAATAAAAATGAACCCTGAGGTTTCCACAGGGCGAAGCAACATGCAGATGACAGAAATCAAGGCAGAAGGGAGAAACGCAATTCTTTACTGATTACTACGGTAAAGTATGGTTGGTGTTACACGTGCTCAAAAAGAGTGCACTTATCCCCACTGCCTCACACACTCGTTCTCACAACAGTATTGGTAACATTAACTCCGGAAAGCCTTACTCGCCTGTGAGCTTCTGTCTGCATCCGCACATTCCATCCAGAACATCTGCGTTCTTCCTCAGCCTTTCCCATTCGGCTTCCTCTGCCCCTTTCGCACACCTTCATGCCTCGCAGTCGTCTCCCAGTTCTCTTTGGCTCCTGGCAAACACGAAACAGTTGACTTCACCGTGGGCACCTGTTCCCAAGCGTGGGGCCATGAGCGGGGGGAGGAGAAGGGACAGGATTCCGAAGGCAGGAAGCCTCTTTTTACCTTCCCAGAGCAAACTCCTTCTACCCAAAGCGGGTTTCTTCCCTCCAAGCAACGCCTCTTCCAGGTCACATTTATTAGACATCAAGACTCCCTGCATCAAATCCTTGGTGCGTGCACTGGTATCTCCTGGCTTTAAGACAGATTTAAGAAAGATGTAAGGACTATAGAGGAATGTGGATATTCTTAGCACTACTAAAACGTACACTTAAATGTTTATGATGGGAAACTTTCTAATGCCTTTATTTTACCACAGTTAAAGAAGAGAAACTTAAAAAGGAAGTAATGATCTTCAGTTCTCTGATTTACATAACGTTTGAAGATAAATTTTGTTACGTGATTCCTTTGGATCTTAAGCTAAGGCTTTTCTTTTTACACAGTCTGTTCCTCAGACTTCGATTTCGCTTCACTGGTATGAACTTCATTAAGGGGGAAGTGAACCTGAGCAAAACATTCTCTCTAGTGACTTACGTCCCAAGAAGAAGATCACTCGGTAGATAACATATAAATCTAATGTTCTGAGACATGAAAGATTTGTCTTTCTTCAAAGCAGGAAATAGAGGGAATTTCCTTCTGAAACTTCTGAGGTGTTTATTAAAACAGCACCTTCCAAGTTCTCTGTAGATTTCTCTTTCCCCCGGTTTGCAAGTAAGATAGAAACACAATGTGTACTGAGCTTTCCAAACAAACGCTGGACGGTGTGTCACAAAGAAGCACTGTCAACAGAACACACCCCACAGTCAGTCCCTGTATCATTAAAAACAGTTGATCCAGTTGGGCCAAAGAGAAAAGCCAGACACATAAAGAAATGAAGGATGAAGACAACAGTGGAAGGTACAAATATTTCTTAGCCCCTATCTTGCTTTTGAGACAATGGGGCTGTGACTGGATGACAAAGAAAAAGCGAAGAAAGAGTAAAATCTTTCCCGTCAAACAGCTACCATGAATGACTTTTCTTTATGGAAGATAAATACTGTCACCAGATTCACTTTCAAAATTCTCTGCTCTGCGTTAAGAGGAACGGAAGTGTTCAATACGGCTAGAAACCCCTAGTGCTCTCTCTCGGCAGCACTGAAGGATATAAAAATTAAGCCAGGGTTATGAAAACAAATTCTGGCTAACTCCTAAATCAAAGAGGTACTGTGGTGTTACTGCTTAAAACAGCAGCGAGCAGCACGGAAGGTTGAGGCGCTCAAGGCACCCAAGGACCAAAAGGGCTCAAACACCAAATGATGGTAATTCAGGAAGCCCTGATTCTTGACATCCTGATTTCTCTCGGATTGCAACAAAGCGTGCACACTTTGAATGACGTCATTAAAAAATTCATTAGCACGCTCCAGTGTCTCACCGTTATTCTTCAATGACACATACAGTCATCAGAAATATTTACTCATTACTTTTACTTCCATTTTTAAAGGACAAAGAAGAGATTTTAATACTTTTTTAAAATTATTTTTTGAGAGAGACACAGAGAGAGAATCCCAAGCAAGTTCCCCACCGCCAGCACGGAGCCCGATGCGGGGCTCAAACTCGTGAACCATGAGATCATGACCTGAGCTAACCGACTGAGCCACCCAAGCACCCCAGGACAAAGAAGGGATTTTTACCTTACATCTGTGTGCTTCGTAAGAGGGAAGCTTATTTTGCCACCTGGTTTCTTTAGCACATTTCTTTTGCTGCATCGATTTACACAAACATGTAATAGAGGATTCAGAATTCAAAAATATTAATTATGGTGACATAAACACTTATCTCTGGTGGGTAAGTCATTACGGAAATAAAGAATGTGGTATGTGATGATTGCTTTGAAATTAGCCTGGTACAGAATGGAATGAAATGGGACACCAGGATGAAAGAGGAGATGGCAAAACCAGTGAACCAGAAGTGAACGCAACTCCAGGTGAAATCATGAAAATGAAAAAAAAAGGGGGGGGCAGGATGATTATACCTTCTGTTCACAAATGGAAATTTTTTCTGCAAGTTATGCATTTTCCTGCATGTAGTACTTTATCTTCTCAGAAG
The DNA here is from genome assembly GCA_030068075.1 of Paguma larvata. Classification (NCBI taxonomy): domain Eukaryota; kingdom Metazoa; phylum Chordata; class Mammalia; order Carnivora; family Viverridae; genus Paguma; species Paguma larvata. Next base: position 31,136,850 of record CM057831.1, read on the forward strand.
TTTGATCTAAATTAACCAGAAAGATTTTTTTTAAAAAGCAATCTCTAAAGATTAGTATCAAAACCAGTAAAATCAGACTACCCACCGTGTCAACGGCAAAGGCACGTGATCTACCTCTGTGGTCACATATAATATTTTGGCATTACTGTGGTCAGAAAGCAAGTTGTAGTGAGTGGCATTTTATTTTTCTTTCTCTCTCCCTCTCCTTCTCTCTCTCTCCTCTCTTTCTTTTTCTTTAGAGAGAGAGAACACACGAGTGTGCGAGGGGTAGGGGGAGAGAGAGAGAGAGAGAGAGAGAGAGAGAGAGAGAGAGAGAGGGAGACTCTGAAGCCGACTCCATGCTCAGCATGGAGTTTGATGCAGGGCTGGACCCCATGGCCCTGCGATCATTTCTTGAGCTAAAGTCAGAAGTCAGATGCACAAATGACTGAGCCACCAGGTGCCCCCTAACCTCCCCTCATGAAGCAACATTCTCCTTAGAATATATGAATAGTTCAAATTGCTCCGACATCACCAGAGGAGAAGTGGAGAAAAACCAAGAACCCTACATGCTTATATTCTGTCCTTCTTGATGAAAGGAACAAATCGGTGCAATTACGTTAAAACAAAAGCCGAAAAGATAAAATAACCCACCTGACTTCTTCCAGGTTTCCCCCCACTTTCACCCACCCTTTAAAAATAACGAAAGGGGCATCTGAGTGGCTCAGGGGTTGAGATCCAGCTTTGGCTCAGGACATCAGCTTATAACCCACGAGTTCGAACAGCCTATGAGGCCCGCTGCTGTCAACACAGAGCCCGCTGCAGATCTTCCGTCCACCTCTCCCTCTGCCCCCTCCTCACTTGCAGTGCCTCACTCTCTCTCAAAAATAAAGAAATCTTTTAAATAAATAGATTACTTACTTAATTACTCAATTAAATATCGGCAACAAGAAGGGTGGCACCCGGGCGCCTAGTTGGTTGATTTTGGCTCCGGTCATGATCTCACAGTTGGTGAGATTGAGCCCCATGTGAGGCTCTAGGCTGACAGCGTGGAGCCTGCTTGGGATTCTCTCTCTCCCTCTTTCTGCCCCTCCCCCACTCATGCACTCACACTCTCTCAACGTAAGTAAATAAACATTTAAACAAATACTGACAGAGAAATTATTCTAAACGTCATGTGTCTGGCACTCAGAGGCCTCCAGTGTCTTTCTGCTGATCCACAGGGTCCCCTCCATGAGAACCAGGGCAGGATGCTCAGGTGGATATGGTCTTGGAATCAAACACACTTGGGTAAAATCTCAGCTTTACGACTTAGTGGCTAGGACCCTGGATAACTCGTCATCTCCCCAAATCACAAGACGGTGAAAGCCCAAGATGCAAAGGTTACCATGTGCATCACTGGTAAACGCCATGCAGGAAACATTCATCTTACATGTGGATAAGCACATGGACAGCACCTAGAACAGGGCCCAGGACTCCAGAATCTTCTGACAGGCATTGAATTCTATTGTTCGGTCCCAAACTGCAAACTTACCTTCTGTCTGCACAATGTGAGCGCTCTGCCGCCCTGAGGTCACCCTTCTGTACACCAGCGGTGCGGTATTCCCCGTAAGAACGCCTGCATTTGAGGACCCACTATGTGCAGCGTCGCTTCATCAGCACAGTCCGTGAAGCCCACACACCATCCACTAGCCTCATTTTGCATCTTGTTCCCTTCCACTCGCTCTCCACTGGCATTAGAGGCTCCCTCCACCCAGGACTCATAACACATGTTTTAAACCCCTCTAGTGACACACACTCGGCCTGGCGATATCTGACTTCTTTTCTAAGCCTTGAGCTTCCTGATAGGCTCAGATGGTGCCTTCATCTGTACATTTCCCCCAAAATCCGGGTCATGCGAAAATACTCCTGCCACTTAAACTTCTTAAACATTTCTAGGGGAAGAGGGGAAAGAAAAAAAAGACACAGAGAGGGAGGGAGATAAAACATAAGAGACTCTCAAAGACTAAGAAAAAACTGAGGGTAAGGGGGATGAGGGAGGGGGGAGAGGGGGTGATGGGCATTAAAAAGGGCACATGTTGGGATGAACACTGGGTGTTATATGTAAACCAATTTGAAAATAAACTATTATAACAAAAAAAAAAAAAATAAAAGACCACAAAGTAGTGAACCAATAAAAAAAAAATAAAAATAAAAAAATAAAAAAAAAAACTTCTTAAACATTTCTGACCAGAGTTGAACTCATCTGCTTCTCCCTAATTGTCTGATTTTTTCCCTCTACCTGGTCACTTGTCTCAGTTGGTGGCAACTCAATCTGTGCTGTTGCTTAGGATGCGAACAAGAAAAAGTCGCTGTAAAGAGTTAAGGAGCTAACTAGACCTGATAAGTCAATGTCTTTACTTCTACCTGAATTAGAAACCACACTGAGCAGCTGTATTAAGAAAAGATTACAGGGCACCTGGGTCACTTAGTCGGTTGAGCATCCGACTCTTGATTTTCGCTCAGGTCATGATCTCATGTTTTGCAGATCAAGCCCCACGTCAGGCTTTAGATTCTTAAAAAGAGAAGATTACAAGGAAAATGGAAGCCTGAAATCTTACCTTCATATACTCGAGTCTTTACCTAGAAAAGGGATAAACAAAAATAAAATTGATATAGAAACAATACTTTTTATAAAAGTATAGTTCGTGAGAAAAAAGTCAAAAGCATAATCCAATGTGATATTATAATAAAGGTGTGGTTCAGCAAAATAAATTATTTTTTTAAGGTTGCAATTCTAATAGAGTTAATATACAGTGTTATAGTCCATTCGGGCGCGCATACAGCGATTCAACAAGGCTGTCCACTACCCAGGGCTCATCACGGCAAGGGCACTCTTTAACCCTGTCACCTGTTTCTCCCATCCCCCACCCACCTCCCCTCTGGTAACCATCACTTTGTTGTCTAAAGTTAGGAATCTGTTTTCTGGCTCGTCTCTCTCTTTTTTTCCCCCTTTGCTCATTTGTTTTGTTTCTTAAATTCCACATATGAGTGAAATTATATGGCATTCATCTTTCGCTTAGTATTATAACTTCTATATCAAACCATGTTGTTGCAAATGGCAAGATTTCATTCCTCTTTATGGCTGAATAATATTCGTGTGTGTGTGTGTGTGTGTATCACCTCTTCTTCATCCCTTCATCTATGATGGACACTTGGGCTGCTTCCATAATTTGGTTATTGTAAGTAATGCTGCAGTAAATGCAGGAGTGCATATAACCTTTAAAAGTAGTTTTTCTTTGTTTCTGTTTTCTTGGGGTTTTTTGTTTTGTTTCATTTTGTTTTTGTATTCTTTGGGTAAATAGCCAGTAGGGCAATTACTGCCTCATAGGTTAGTTCTATTTTCAATTATCTGAGGAAATTCCGTACTGTTTTTCAAAATGGCTGCGGCAATTTGCATTCCCACCAAAAGTGCATGAGAATTCCTTCTCCTCCACATCCTCGCCGACACTAGTCTTTTCTTGTCTTGTTGGTTTTAGCCATTCTGACAGGTGTTAAGGTGATATCACATTGGAGTTTTGCATTTCCCTGACCGTGAATCATGTTGAACATCTTTTCTTGTGTCTGTTGGCCATGTGAATGTCTTCCTTGCAGAAATGTCTGTTAATGACTTCAGCCCATTTTTAAATTGTATTACTTGTTTTTGGCTGTTGAGTTGTATAATTTTTTCGTATATTTTGGATACTAGCCCTTTATTAGCTACGTCAATTGCAAATATCTTCCCATTTAGTAAGTTGCCTTTCAGTTTTGTTGATTGCTTCCATCATTGTGTTGTGTGGGAGAATGTCCTTGTTCTTAGGCAATCCATGCTGAAGTATTCAGGGATGAGGTGCCATGTCTGCAAGTTCTTTTCAAATGTTTCAGCCAAGAAGCAAAGGGAAAAGAAAGGGAGGGAGAAAGGGAAAGAGAAAATGAAAATATAGAATGTGTAATAAAGCAAATAGGAAAAAACACTAATAATTGTGTGGCCTAGATTAGTAACTCTCAACCGGGGGTGATTCTACCCCCGGATGACATGTGGCTCTGACATTTTTTTTAACTGTCACAGTTGGGTTGTAAGATGGGTGCTACTGGCATCTAATGGGTGGAGTCGAAGCATGCTGCCAGACACCCTACAATGCACAGAACAGCCCCCCACAGCCGAGAATGAGCTGGCCCCAAATGGCAGGTGTACTGGGAATGACAAACCCTAAAGACATTTTTATCCTTCTTTCAAGTTTTTTTTTGGTATGTGTAAACTCTTTCATGGTAAAAAAAAGAGAGAGACTTAAAATAAAAAATAAGGATACATAAATAGCAATACCTTGCAGACCAAACAAAACATGTCTGCATGGTTGGGTGACCACAGTCGGCCACCGTGTGCAGTCACTTACTTGTTCCGATACATAGTGGGTGGATGGAACGCTGCGGTGGCTGGTGAATGAGGGTCTCTGAAGTTCTTCCAACACCATGGGCGGGACCCCCACAGCTCCTGCAATTGCTGACTTTCTCCTCTTTTCAGGTCCCTGTCAGCCCAGAAGGGAGCAGGTGACATTCCCAGGACTCTGGGTCTGAAAACTGACATCACACAGGCCTCTTCTGGGATGCCACAAATGCATAGGTCACTAGGAGCAGCTGGTGACATGGGGGTGCTTTCCGGTGAAATGAGAATGAATCCTTCATGTCAGTGAACTGCAGAGCCCGAAACAAAATACATTAAGAGGCTGTGGCTGAGACGTTAATTTCACCCGGAAGCTCTCAAGTGGCTGGGTGTAGCCCACCCAGGTACCCCCTGACCTGTGGCTGGGACTTGAAATGATTAACTGCATACACAGTCCAACATGCATCTGGACAGCCCTTGGGGCAGCCCCCAGCACCGCAAATACACAAAGCAGCAGAACGTGCAGAAAACACACAACCAAATGCAAATAAGAGAGTGGCATTGGATTCATGCATCCACCCCCAAACTGTAAAATAGCCCCACACTCAAGAACAGTCTTCCTCGGGGCACCTGGTGGCTCAGTTGGTTAAGCAGCCAACTTCAGCTCAGGTCGTGGGTTCGTGGGTTCGAGCCCCACATCGGGCTCTGGGCTGACGGCTCAGAGCCCAGAGCCTGCTTCAGATTCTGTGTCTCCCTCTCTCTCTCTGCCCCTCCCCCACTCGTGCTCTGTCTCACAAAAGTAAACATTAAATGAAACATAAAAAACATTAAAAAAAAAAAAAAAAGAACCGTCTTCCTCAAGAATGTCAAGGCCACTTTTGAGGAGCCATTCAGGGAGCTGTTACACGCGGATTTCTGGGGCTCATCCCAGACTTTGGTGACCTGGAATCTTTCAGAACAGAACACAAGAATGTGCATTTCAGGAAGCCCCCCACCCCCACCCAAAGCTCACACAAACTGAAAACAGTTGAAATCAGGGGGCTAGGGACTGTAGTGTTAGAACTGTGTGACCTTGGAGAAGCCACCCATCTTGAGCCGTGATTTTCTCATCTATAAGTGGGAATTCATAGCACCCATCTCCTAAGTCGGTCGTGCACACTAAAGGATTTTACACACCCACGCGCTGGAGTACACACACACACACACACACACACACCCTAGAGTGGAGCCTGGTAAATGTTCCTTCCTTTTCCATAATAGGGATTGGCCACACACTGGGAAGCCTAGAGGGCTTTACAAAAGTACAGAGTTGCAGCAACCCTAGAGATTCTGATCTAAATTGTCGCGGGGCGGGGCTCCTAGCAACAAGATTTTTTTTTATATATATATAAAAAGCACTCTAGGTGTCTAAGCAGCAATTAGGGTTGAAAACCACAGGGTAGAAACTGCCAATAGAAATCAACTATCCTTTCTCTTCAAGAGAATGTACTTCCACTGCATTCTGGAATTCCAAAAACGCGTACCAGGAGAGCCTTGTGTCCTGTTATCAGAGGACTGGGTGCCCTGAGACTCCACCCCCAAGCAGCCCTTTCGTGGTCCTTGCAGAAGTGGCTGCAACCGCCTAAGCTGGAGGAATTCTTTTTCTCCACAGAGAAGCAAGGCGGCAGGCCAGGAATGGGAGTCCCTCCTGGGCCCTCAGGTCAGGGGCAGAGCGCTGTCTCAACAGGACACCCAGATCACACAGGGCCTGAAGAGCACACAGCACCTTCTCCCACCTCAGGCCAAAGGGAGCCTCCCACCCTTAGCTCTGCTGGCACCTTCCCACCTCCCCTTCTCCCGCCCTTCCTACCCTCCTCCACCCCCCACCCAAACACCCAGGAGGGCTCCTGTCAGTGCTGGTTTGCAAGGAAGGCTCAGTGGCTACTTCAGCAGAGGAACTAAGCCGAATCTGCAAGGCAACCTACCAACCCTGGTGACTCTCCCTACTAAGGTGACACCCGTGGCCTGTTGCAGTCCTGCCTCCGTACTCTTCCTTCACCTTAACACAGACCCTGGGAAGCTACGTGGACTTGCAGAGACCAGCAGGGACTGCGGGGAAGTGAAACTCAGGCCTGTGGGGCTGGCAACAGGCATCTTCGGGGTGCAGGAGGTGGGCGGGCCCAGCGTGTTCCTCTCTCAGTTGGTCAGGGTTTCCTGAATCCCCTCGAAGCTTACTTTTGTGCCTCAAGACCCCAACATCCACCCACACCTCCCTGCTGACCCAGACCAAGAGGAACTTCTTCACCTCTTGCCCCAAATCCCTCCTCTCTGGGATAAAATATCATGGGATACCCTGCGTATAAATAGAAAATAATTACTACTGAGGTGGTAATGTTCCTTCGCCTACTTTTGGTGGGTCTCTTTGTTCAGATTTTTTTTTAGGCAGGCGCACAGAGCGCATGGGCACACATGGGTGCCCGCTGGGCCCGCCGGGTGCGTGGGGAGGATGTGTGTCTGTGCGTAAGGGGCCGGGTACATGGCGACCCCGTTGCCCACACTCAGCAAGAAGATCAGCTAGCTAGCGCCCAGCCATCCAGAGGTTCCAAGACCCCCAGTCGCTCTTCAACCCCGCGGACCCAGACCTCACGCCAACCCTGGCCTCAGTCCGGTCTGGGGGCTGCGTCCTGGTGGCTGCGTCCTCCGCCTCCAAAGTCACTAGGTTGTGCGAATCAATTTAAACATTTTAAAAATAAAAAGTAAAAGGCAAATAGCTCCATTAATCCCCAAATGCCTTCTCCCCTCTGCTGCGACTTGCTGGCTGTGGGACCTGCGTAATGAATAAGGCAACCGGGAAAGTTGACAAATTAGGGTGGCAGGGGGCGAGGGGCGGGCTCCCGCCCTTGGAGACGGCGCCAACCCTCGCAAGGAGCGCAGCAGGCGCGGCGGAGGCTCTGGCCCCCAGCAGGGAGTGGCGGCCACAGCGGAAAGGGGAGAGGGGTCCGGGTGGCGGGGAGGCGACGGAGGTCCCAATTCCAGGGACCTGGCAGCTCAAGGAGAGGCGGCCGCTCCAGGCAAGGCTTTTGTTCTGGCCCTCCCCTCTCTCTCCACCTCCTTCGCCTCTTTTTCGCGAGCCGAACGAGTTGCAGGCGGCACACACTCGTCCCTCCCTCACACACGCACCGCTGGCTCACACACGCCCCCCTTCCCTTTTCGGGCCCGCCTGCTCTGTTTACCTAGAAGCTAGGATCTGGAATGCGAGGGGTAGACCCCTCCCCAAAACGCGACTCTGGGACCACAGGCTCCCGGGCTGTGTGTGTCTCAGATCCGTTTCAATCCTAGGCAGGAGGGGACGGCAAGAGGGTGAAGAGGGAAGAAACCACTCCCCAAATACACACAAGCGCGCAAATCCTTACCTGTGCGGAGCCCAGCGTCCCCTCCGCACTCCGAGCCAAAGCTGGTTTCCCGGGCGACCTCCCTCAGAGGAGATGCGGGAGGGTGAGGGAAGCCCATTGCCCAGGGAAAGGTGGAAAGGGAAGCGGAGAGAGAGCGGCGCCTGGAGGGGAGGCGGCGGCGCGGGGAGAAGGCAGCCCTCCTGGACGTGTGCTCCCTTTGCGGCCGGTGCGCTTTGTCCAGCCCCAGCTTGGTGAAGATGCCTAAAGGCGCCATGACGGCCACCACCCAGCAGATGATGTAAACGATCAGGTTGGTCTTGTCCTTCGTGAGGTGGTGCGGGGAGTCGTCCTGGCGCGCGGGGGGCTTGCCAATGTTGAGCCACAGCGGAGTGTCGTAGTTGGTGCAGGTGCTCTGGTTCAGTCGCCTGTTCTCAATGTGCAGCAGAACCGGAAGCCACAAGTCCCTCAGCAGAAGATGAAGTCGCCCAAGCTGCAGTTGAATGGCGGGTCCCACTGGCCCATTACAACGGAGTAGCCCCGGCAGAAGTCCGGCGTGGGCGCCCGGGTCGGGGGCGCGTCCGAGACCCCCGCGCCCTCGCCGGCCTCTCAGGAGGCGGCCCCGGAGCTGTAGCCCCCAGCCAGCACTACCACGCCGCCCATCTGCGCCAGCTGCCGATGCCCCGCTCGCTCCTGCGCCAGGCAGGCAGCTCGCTGAGGAAGCAGCCGAGGAGCAGCCGGAGGACTCAGCGCATCGTGTCTCCCCGCCCGCGCTCGGCTGCTCGGCCGCCGCTGGAGCCGCTGCTGCAGCCGCCTCTCCAGGCGCGGCCGAAGCTGCCGAGGCTGCTGTCGGGGACCGCCGGCCGCACTGCAGGGAGCGGCGCGGGGCGCTCGGTGGTCGCGTCCACTGCGCTCGGCTCAGCACGCGTTCGCTTCAGCGCGCCGCGCCGCGAGGGGCTGGCGCAGGAGGAGCGCGCCGGGCCGGGCGCGGGAGGACGAGCGGGAGCAAGCGCTGGGCGCAGGTCCGGCAGCCTACGGGGCGGGGGCGGCGGAGAGCTGGGGAGAGTCGGTCTGTCCGCGCCTCGCCTCGGCCGGCGGCTCCGGAGTCGCTGCCCTGTTCCAGTTAGCAGGATCCCTCTCCCCTCTCCAGCTCGCCAAGTGCGCTGGAGAGAGCGAAGCAACACTTGTGGAAGGAAGGGAGGGCAGGAGGAAACGGGGAGGGGGAGGAGGGCGGGCAGAGGACGCCAGTGGGGGTGGAATGCGCGGGAGCTCGAGAGGGGCGGGGGCGAGTTGGGGGGCGTGCGGAGCTGAGCTAGGCTGGCGGGAGGGGAGCGGGAAGCTTAGGCAGCCACCGGGGCTGAAGGCACCGCTCGGGTTTCCCGGCTGGTGGAGGACTGCTGCTGCGGGACCTCCCGCGCCCTCTCCGGGCTGCAGGCGCAGGTCAGACCTGTTCCCGGCGCAGAGGCGGTTCCGCCCGTGGCTTCTTTAACCGTGCGTGCGCTGGAGCTGCGGCTCGAATCTGCCCTCCAGGAATGGGGGGCTCGGAGGGGTTAGGGACAGACTCAGTGGCTTCCTCCCCAAGGCCGACTGGGGCACAGTCTGACCAGGATCGCCCCTCCTTGGTGCACGGGGCCCGCCTTGCCCTTCCCTCCCCTTCCCCCGACTGCGCCCTCCCGCCAGGCGCGCGTCCGGGATGGTTCTACTCCCTGGGACTTGCGGAGCACCAAGGCTGAGTTGGGAAGGCGGGGTGGCAAGCCACTGGCCCCGGGGTAAGCCTCCTCGGGAGAGGGCCGTGGGATGAACTGAAATCAAAGAAGCGCAGGGGGTAGGGAGAGGCGGCAGACCACGCCGAGGAAGGGGCACGTCCCACGTCCCGGAAGGTCTTTCCTTGGGTCAATCCTAGACCCCAGGACCTGCCATTTTCTGTCCCTCTACGACCTCGCGGCGTTCCCTGCGTTCCACAGGAGGGCACACTGCGGCGCCGCCTCTACTCGCCCAGAGCTGGTGCAGCGCAAGGCCTGGACACCTAGCCTCAGTCACCCTCCCGCGCCCGGAGCCCGCGCGTGGGTCTCCGAAGACGGCTGGTCCCGGTGCTCACGGAGTCCCCCAGACACCCTCACCCGATGTGGGGCAGTCAGACCCTGCTTCCTCGGCTTCCAGCCTCCCTTCGCCCGTCAGCATTTCCAACTCCACTCTCTCCACTCAGCCCAGTCCAGCCATCCGTCAGCCCTGTCTCATTCCTCCCACTGCTTCTTTCCTCTGCTTGAGCTGGACTCCAGTAGCCCCCAAAACAGAATTCGCACCAAAACTGCGACACCGAATTCAGATCTCCACACGCCCCTGCGTTTTGTTTTTTTAGTTACATTAACTAAGTACCCACTTTGCAGTCGGCTGGAGGATTTGCAGAGAAATGATGTCTCCACCACCCTGCCCCCTCCATCGGGCTTCAGTCAGGGGCTTCTGGAGGCATTTTCAAAGCACCAAAAAGATGGGTCACATATCAAATGACATAGTGGGTTCTCTTTACCTGAAAAAGCATGGTGGGGAGCTGGTTATTGGACTCTACTGCAAGTTTTCTCAGAATGACGGGCAGCTTGGCTAGTCGTGCCCTCTCTTGGAAGAATGTCACGTACTGTTATTTGAAAGACTAGCATAGAATGACCCTGTTCCAGCAAAAAATGAACCAGGTGGACAGACGCAGCATATCGAGGAGTATCCCAGCCCTGGGAGACTCATGGGGTTACGGGCTGTATTATGTTCCAAACCCACTGGGACAAGGTGTGAGATTAGTCTAGTCTAAATTCATCAGAGCCGTCGGAATGAGATTCTCAACATAGGGCAGTGTGGCATGTCTGTCGACCCACACCCACCACCACTGCGTGAACCTCTACAAACACAAGCACTAGTGTGTGAGAGCTAATGATAGTTGACATTTACTCGAGGCTTACAACATACCCACTAAGCTTGTCTTTTCTAAAATCACCTCCTCACAGATGCTCAAAGCAGTGCCTAGCATCTGGCAGACAATCTGGGAAGAGTTGCTAAACCACTTGAGTGACAGATCTCATTTAACTCGATCTCTAGGTAATATTAGCAGACCCACACAACAGAGGGAGAGACTGAGGCCCAAAGCAAGGAACAGCAAGGAACAGTACACAATGGGCATTTGACCCAAGAAATGTGACTCCTGGGTCTATGTTCTAACCATTGGAGGTAGTGCCTTCCTAAAATAGGCCTCCAGACTCCCTGTCTATCTGACATTCTATTGTATATTTGGTTTCTGCCAGTCTCCGCACATTGAAATGGTAAACTCCAGAGCAGAAAGGGGCCTTGACTCCTGCAGCATCTCCCAGCACCTATGGCAGCGAGAAGCATGAGAAACACTCAAAAAATATTTACAGGCTGTTTTGGTTAACTTACTAAGCTCTTGCACAAGACCTTTGGTGTTAAACCGAGGGAGGAAAGGAACGCATACAACAGGGACAGACAACGGAGTTTCTGCTGTCGGGACCATGCAGAGGGATTAGGATATTTCTAGGCACTAAATCAGAATGGGAAAGGACTGTTCCAGCAGGCCTGCCAAGGTCCAGGAAGCCGAGTCTTAGAGAGGTAAAGGGCTTTGTTCCAAGGTCACATGGTCAGCAAATGGGAAAGCCAGGGCTGGGTGCAGAATCCCAGACCTCTAACCTCTGCTTTCCTGCCTGCCCACCACCACCGCACCCCACTGAGGCGCCTCCCAGCAAGCACGGGCTGGGGGGTTGGTGGGGGGGGGCTCAGGGCTGGAACCTAGGGCAATGTCCGGGTAGTAGAATAGGTCACAGATACCTTCCTGCAAGAGTTGGGGGTGTTCAGACACTTTTAAATTTGATTTTTAGAAAACAGAAAGAAAAAACACCATCGTGAAAAGAGACAAAATCTAGACAGAGAAGTCCATTTCAGAATCTGTCTCCAATCTCTGTAAAATATTGCCTGTCACCAGCACATTTGAGTCCAGTCCTCAGAGGAGACTCACGCTGGCTGCTGTTCCTGGCTTTAATTAACAGAGACTTCCCCCTGTTTGTCACAAGGAGAGTGCAGGAAGCCTGCCTCGGACGACCTGATAGACGGACCATTCGTGTCTTATTTGCCAGATTACAAACTGGAAACCTGCTACCCCTGTGAGCTTCCCCCAACCCAAGTTCCCCTTGCGTTCTCGCCTGCCCCTCTGGAATATTGCTCACACCTGTTTCCCAAGCCTTTGAACAATATGTACAAGAAGGTAGGGAATCAGGTTCATTTGACTCTTTAAAGGAAGAAAGCCACTTTCCTCTGGGTATGTCAACTCAGGAAATAGAGTCGTCGCCTCCTAATACATGCGTGATTCTTGAGAACATGTCCCCCCATTTGGAACACTTGGTTGAGAAAGCATTCCTTTCAGGGTTCCTGGCAGGGAGGGGTGTGGGGTGTGTGTGGGGGGGTTATTAACTTCCTCATTGAAACACCTGTCAGGTTCATGGAAGATGAAAAATCATCATCAAAGACCACCCCCGACCACTACCCAAATGAATTCATGGAAATGTGTTGAAATTAAAACACAGCTCTTAACGAAAGTGCTTTCTAGGAAAGAGATGATGACATTATTATTTACAACACAGGCACTTTTAATATCTAAAGAAGAGTCTCATTTGCTCTAGGCTTAATTATGTCAGTCTGCAGCACAGTTTGCAAGGAGCCTGCAACCATACTCCCCAACAATTGGGGGAAGGAGTGATGTGACAAAGGAAGTTTGCTCACCAGGACTTGGAGCCCGAGTTGGTCTAAATGCAACTCCACAAATTAGACTATTCGTGCTGTGGCCCTCACTGGAAGGCGTTGATTGTTAATAGTTCTTATCAGGTGGCCTTTAGGGTTTCAAAAAGGTTTCTTAGCAACTGATAGCCTTGAGAAAAAAGAAAGATGACACAGAAGCCTTTGGTTCCTGAGGGCTGGGAGGTGGGGGGATCAACACTGGACCCCCATATACAGACTGCAAGGAGAGACCAAAGGAGGAGGCAGGTGTCTCCAGATGGGTGGGTGGCAGGGGCAATAACAAGGGAACTTACAAGGCCTGCCCCGGGCCCTGCAAGACAAGCGATCTCTGCACCTGCCTGCCAGAACCTTACACATTAATATTACACAGAGCCCGCAATGGGGGTCAGTTGTACATCGTCCAGATGGTCTTACTAGCACTTTGCTCTCTCAAGGCTGCATACTTGAAACAGACTCCAAGTGCCAGAACAGTGGGTGGAATGTACATTGCAAGGACAGGGGAGGGGCGACGAGTTTCCGATTGCCCACGTCTAGCTCGGAGATCAACTCAAGGTCATGTGCCCTTGATGACTTTCTCCAACAGAAGCCAAAATGTGGCTAGTACCTTGCCACACTCTGATTTGGTACATTTTATTCTCCTGTTCTGAAAACATAAAGGACACTACAGGAGAAGTGAAGTGGATCTAAAGCTTGGTTTCCCCAGACTACAAGTAGTAGGTGAGACGAGTTTTGGTGGTACCCAAATATGTTTTTTTAATAATTTTATATTTATTTTCATGTGTGTCAGAAAAAAATAATGACACGTCGAACACTTGGCTTCATGGGCAGAAGCATTTAAGGTGCACGTCAATTTAAAGTCCCTTTAAGGGGCGTCTGGGGGGCTCAGTCGGCTGAGCAGCCTACTGCAGCTCGGGTCAGGATCTCACGATCTGTGGGTTTGAGCCCGTGTTGAGCTCTGTCCTGACGGCTCGGAGCCTGGGGCCTACTTTGGATTCTGTGTCTCCCTCTCTCTCTGACCCTCTCCCGCTCACACTCTGTGTGTGTGTCTCTCTCTCAAAAATAAATAAACATTAAAAAATTTTAAAGTCCATTTAGGAAGAATAATGAACATTATAGTTATTTTTAATAAAATACAATTAAAGAAAATAAGATGAAGTGCCTGGTGTTCAGGAAACATGGGTTTTGGTGTGAGGACGGGGCTTCTTAGCTTCAATGTTATGGACATTCTTTTTATTTATTTATTTTTGGACATTCTTTTTAATGTTTATTTACTTATTTTTGAGAGAGAGAGTGTGAGCAGAGGAGGGGCAGAGAGAATCTGAAGCAGGCTCCAGGATCTGAGCTGTCAGCACAGACCCCGACGAGGGTCTCGAACTCACAGACCATGAGATCATGACCTGAGCGAAAGTCAATCACTTAACCGGCTGAGCCACCCAGTGGCTCAGTGCTATTGACACTTTTGCCCCAGTGCTATTGACCTTTTAGAGTGGATCATCCTGTGACATGGGGGGCTGAGGTGGGGGGCTGTCCTCTGCATCATAGAAGCTCAGCAGCATCCCTGGACTCTCTACACACTAGATGTCAGTACCAACTCCCCGTTGCCTCAACTAAACACTGTTGACAAGCAGATATTGCAAAATCTTTTGAGAACTGCCGATTCTTGCCTATGTTTGAATCCTAGTTCCTTCTCATATGAGGTTTCTGACCTGGGTGGCTCAGTCGGTTAAGCCTCTCTGACTCTTGATTTTGGCTCAGATCACGATCTCATGTCGTGGGTTCAAGCCCTGTGTGACAGTGCAGAGCCTACTTGGAATTCTTTCTCTCTCTGCCTGTTCCCATGATCTCTCTCTCTCTGTCTCTCTCAATCGATCAATCAATAGAATTGTGCTTTCCCCAGGAATATTAGCAACACTCCGTATCTTGCCTAGAGCACTTAGCACAGTGAAATGGAACTTTGGCGGTGCTTAGTAAAGAGTCGCTATTGTGAAAGGAAACCTGAAGGAGCCCAGTAAGTGTCAGGCACTGCCCTGAGCGCTGGGGAGACAGAGGCTGAGACAAGATCCTTGCTCTCCAGGATCTCAGATCTCCAGGGAAAGATAGAAGATAGAGACAGGGGAAACTTCCTGGGCATGCAGACTCTGCAGCCTTACAGCATCCCATGCTCAGAAGGGCCCCTGCTTTGTCTGCTGCTCTGCTGTTGTCTTGAAACTCTTGAATGATTTCTGACCATGGGGCCTCACCAATTCTGCAGCCAGTCCCCTATGTAGGGGATGCAGCTCTGGCAGAACGAGAGGTCAAGGGTATGGGAACTTACAGGAGGATGCTTCACTCCCCTACACAGGCGAAGACTTCTCAAAGGTGTTGACATCCCAGCAGTCCTAGGTTACATGTATGTAAGCATTCTCAGCAATATAGCGAGAATTTTTTTTCTAGGTAGACTTTACACCTAACACGGAGTCCCAAGCTGGTCTCAAACTGACAACCCTGAGATCAAGACCTGAGCTGAGATCAGGTTTAACCAAGGGAGCCACCCAGGCACCCCCATAGCAAGAAGAACATTGGTAGAGTCTCTTTAAAAAATAGTTCTTACGATGCCTCGGTGACTCAGTCGATTAAGTATAAAACTCTTGACCTCGGCTCAGGTTATGATCTCACAGGGCCTGAGATCGAGCCCCGCATGGGGGTCTGCACTGACAGTATGGAGCCTGCTAGGGATTCTGTCTCCCTATCTTTCTATCCCTCCCCCCTTCAAAATAAATGAATAAGCTTAAAAAAAAAACAGGTAGTTTTCAACTGTCAGTCCAAAAAACAATACAGAAGTTTTCCATAGTTAAGTTTCCACTGGTCCATAGAAAATCGAGAAAAATTATGGTTGATGAATAGATGTTCTCTAAGCACCTGTTTAAAGGTTGTATGCTCTATTTGTGTAACAATTCACTTTCTAAATTGTGTTAGTCTTATATTTATCTTATCGTGTGTGTGTGTATGTGTTTTTAAATATTTCTTACCAGGGGCGTCTGGGTGGCTCAGTCGGTTGGGCGGCCGACTTCGGCTCATGTCAGATATCACGGTTTGTGGGTTCGAGCCCCGCGTTGGACTCTGTGCTGACAGCTCAGAGCCTGGAGCCTGCTTCAGATTCTGTATCTCACCTCTCTCTCCACTCACGCTCTGTCTCTGTCTCTCAAAATTAAATAAATGTTAAAAAAAATTAAAAAAAAAATTTCTTACCAGAGAAAAAATGGTAAGCTAATCATCCCTATTTTTTGTTCATTTTGCTCTAGATGAAATCCCAGAGTCTGGGATGACAAATTATAGAACCTCACAGTAGCTTTTGTTCACAAGTAAAGTGGCGGTTGGAAGCAATTCTCTGAATAATTTAAGTCCCTCCAACTGCACTGTGCCACCAGAAGAGGTTTCAGGTCATGCATTTTCCAGCTAGCTACATTGGCTAAAATGACGAGGTGTATCCCCAGGAATCAGCTATGGTTAGATGCAAACCACACAGGTCCCAAGACTCATGTCTCTCTGCTCCAACAAATGCCTATAAATACATATTGTATCAGTTAGTTTTTGCCATGTAACAAATCATCCCAAATTTAGTGGCTTAAAATAACAACCATTTACTTAACTAACAGTTCTGTGGATTGGCAACTAGGTTGGCCTCAATTGGATGTTTCCTCTGGTCTTGGTTGGACTCACTCATGCATTTGGTGCTAACTGCAAGGTCACTAGGGTGCTCGTTGGTCTGGGACAGACTTCATTTGGGAATTTCATTGGGAAATTCCATGAGATTTCTCATAAGCCATCAGGCTAGTCCCAGCTTTTTCACATGATATATGGGGAGGGTTCTTAGTCACTAAAATAAAGCATGTACGACTTATCGAGACCCGGGGTCGAAAGAGGCACATCATCGAAAGTGGCAAAGTTGCATTGAAAAGGGACATACATGTGGTGCCTGGGTGGCTCAGTCAGTTAAGCATCTCACTCTTGATCTCAGCTTGGGTCATGATCTCACAGTTTGTGAGTTTGAACCCGTCGGGCTCTGTCCGGACAGTGTGGGGTCTGCTTGGGATTCTGTCTCTCCCTCTCTCTGTCTCTTACCCACTTGCATTCTCTCTCTCTCTCTCTCTCTGTCTATCTCAAAATAAACTAAAGGAAGGAAGGAAGGAAGGAAGGAAGGAAGGAAGGAAGGAAGGAAGGAAGGAAGGAAGGAAGGAAGGAAGCGGGAAAAGGGTCAAGCCTGCAGGGATGTGTGAATGACTGGCTTTTTTTTTTTTATATCGACACTCTTAGTCCATTTGGGCTGCTGTAACAAAATGCCATACACTGGGTGGTTTGTAAATAGAAGAGATCTATTTCTCACAGTTCTGGAAGCTGGCAAGATCAAGACACAAGCATGGACACATTCTGGTGACAGCCTTCCTCCTGGTTCGTAGCCGGCACCTTTTCTCTGTGTCCTCAAATGGCAGAAGGGACGGTGGAGCTCTGTGGGGTCTCTTTTATAAGAAGAGTGATTCCATTCGTGAAGATACCAACCTCATGACCTAACCACCTCCCACAGGCCCTACCTTCTAATATCATCTTATTGGTCATTAGGATTTCCAGATGGGAATTTTAAGAGGACACAAACATGTAGAGGATAGCACCAACTTACGAAACAGTTCAAATGCCATTACTACCAACCACAGGTAGAAGGAAAATCTCCCTATCACCAAGACTGCCCCACTGACAGTATTCCAGGAGAAACTTATACACACGTATTTTACTGTTAGCAAAAAAGCAACAGTCACATAAAGTCCCTCCCAGCATGTAGCTCCGCCATTACAAAATCATTTACTTTTAACCATGTGGATGCTACATGGGGGCCACACGGAGTGATAGAGGAAAGAGTAGAAGGATGGAGTGAGGTAATTCATGGCCATGCCTGGGAAGTAGTATACATCATTCCCAGCATATTCCGTTGGCTGAACTCAGTCACATGGTCCCGACTTAAGCACAAAGGAGTCCGGGAAATGTAGTGTTCCCACGTGCTCAGAGGAGGAAAGAGAGCTGGGGAGTGTACAAGCAGTCCTTTCCTCAGTGGATGATTGTCATGCATATAACTGGGAAGTAAGGCATCTTATGGGAAGCAGGGGCGGTCTAGTGTGCTTAATATATCCTTGGATTCAGGAAGGCAGGGCGGTGGGCTAAGTAATGGCCCCCAAAGATATCCAAGTCCTAATCCCTGGAACCTCAAACCTAGAACCTGGCAGAAAGGACTTTGTAGATGTGATTAAGTTAAGGATCTCGAGACAGAGAAATTACTCTGGAATATCCAAACGGGCCCTAACTGTAATCATGAGTGTTCCTCTAAGAGGTAGATGGAGCGAGATTTGACCAGGGAAGAGAAAAAGGATTCTGGAAGGCAGGTGCTGAGATCCACTTGCTCGTGGCCACCGCTAATTTCCTTTGCTTATCACCCCTGCCACCCACCCATATGGAGTGGTCTGCCTTTTTCTCCAGCTCTCCATGCCCACAGTGTGCAGAGGCCAGTTTGCAAACCAAGACTTCCCCAGGATTTTGAGATAAGCATTTCTTGCCTTTCTTTGTAGCTTTACCATGTATAGATACATCCTTCAATAGTATGTTTCATTTTGCCCAATTTTGAGCCTTATATAAATGGAATCATATGTACGTATGTATTCTTTGTATCTTGCTTCTTTTGCTCAAGATTATGTTCTTTAGATGCATCTTTAGGGTTTCATTAGCTCTCTTCTGTTTATTTTCACTCCTATATTCATGTAATATTCATGCATAGCACTAGATTCATGTAATAATTTCATGTAACATACTATATACTATATTATTACATGAACATGCAGTGTATTTGTCCAGGCTACTGATGGGGAACACTTAGGCTGTTTCCGCTTTGGGGATTTTCTTTCTTTTCTTTAGAGTTTATTTATTTTTGAGAGAGACCACAAGTGGGGAAGGGGCAGACACACACACACGCACACACACACACAGAAGTTAAGCAGATTCCAGACTCTGTGCCATTAGCACAGAGCCCGAAGCAGGACTCGAACTCACAAACTGTGAGATCATGACCTGAGCAGAACTCGGATGCTCAACCGACTGAGCCCCCCTCACTTTGGGGCTGTCTTAACAAGGCGCTATGAACATCCTCGAACATGAACGTTTGAGTTCACTTGCATAGGTTTCACTAGGATACATTCTCACCAAATTCTAAGTTAAAAATCTCTACAAAATCTAACTCTGTATCTACTCCCGAGGTTGAGTAAAAGCAACTCTTCTGAATCTCTTACTAGAATGTTAAAGAACAAAATTCAGCTGAGTAAATTTGAAGATCTACTTGGCTTTTTGAAGCAATTCACAAATCAGGCAGATCCCATATAGCAAGTAGAGAGGAGCTCCGAGGAGTTGTACTGGTATGCCCAGAATTCGGGGACCCCAAGAACCACCAGGGAGCCGAGTCCGATGCAAGAACAAAGAGCTTTTAATCGAGCCAGCTCGAGCTCAATCTCCTACGCACCGACGCAGCGGCGGGCAGTGGTGGGTCGAGAGAGAGGGCGTGTTCCCAAAACACAATAGTTTTAAAGGGGTCTAGGGGCAGTGGGAGGGGTGATGGTCGTGACCCTAGCCGATTGGCTGAGGAAGCGTCAAAGGTCCTGTCCCACAGGTCAAGCTTCTGCGCAGGCGCTGGGGACTCAAGGTGGAGGACACAGAACACAATGGAGTCAGTCCCAGTTTGCCCTTAAGCAAAATGGACTCAGTCCCGGTTTGCCCTTACATTCCCCCCTTGTCTTGTGGCTTATGGACCCAATCATGGGTCCAGCTGCTTTTCTATCTTGCCCTCTTCTGTTACTAGGGACTTGTATTGATCACGGAGGACCATCAATTGGACGGCCCCCACGTCAAACTGGACCAGCCTGACAAACTGGACCAGCCTGTTGATGATACAGGGCCCGAGGGTTAGCAACAGAAGTAGGATGACGAGGGGTCCGGCAGCCGAACATGGGTGTATGGACCCAAGTCGCTATGCCATCTTTATCCCGAGGTGGGCTAGTCAGAGTTAATTAGCTCCAATCATCATAGTTAAGCTAACAAGAAGTTATCTAGCCTCAATTTCTTACCACAGTCCTGACTCGAAACCCACAGCAATAATCACATTCCTGAGGATCTGGCATCAGTCTAAATAGATCAAATACATTCTAAACTCTTCAGAGATTTTATTTCCATGATTCTCAAGTATGGCAGCATATGCTGGTTTAATAGGGGAATAAACTCTGGAGCCACTCTTATTTTTCTATGGCCCGTCTTCTTCAGAATATTAGGATAAATCTCAAATCAACAGAGGCCCAGTGACCCTATAGCCAGGTGTCCTGGTGACTCTTACCTGACCGTGCCTGTCTTAGGTCGCCCCCCCCCCCCCCCCCCCCCCCCCCCCGCTGCAAGGAGTCTTACCCGTCATTGGCTAACCGGCCCTCCTTCAGAGTCAGACCAGCCGTTATGTTCTTGTCGTATTACAACCTGGCATTTGCTGCAAGGCACCCCCATCCACCGATGAGGGTCCCAGTCTAGGGCACTGCCTTATGGGCCTGAGTCTTTTCCTTAGGTAGTGTTACCAGGGCCAGTATCTTCTGGTCTCCAACATCTCCCCTTTTCCTGTTGAAATAGATTTTATGCTGCCCCTTAAAATTCTAAAGATAACAAAATTAGAATGGAAACTCCGATATTGACCATCATGGAAACAAAAGTGATGAAGAAAGTTAGAAAGATTATTATCCAGACCCCCAGTATGTGCTTCTATACTTTATCCCAGGAATGTTCAGTCCTATTAAAACACAAAGGAGTAACCCCACTTTTAGGTCACATGAAAGCATCACTGATCTCCTGGATGACTTCTAAAACACAATCGGAATAAGAAATGTAAAAATGTAGATCCTCATTAATTTCTACCCTAAATTTCCCAGAAGTAAGACTAAAGTACAAAAGAACATATGAGGCCCGGACAGACTGAAACAACGTAGAGAAAACGTTGCAGGGGTCAAGGGGGTCCCTTGACTTTTAACAACAAGGCCGATTGTTCTGCAAAGAGAGCTTGCTCAGGGCTCTGGAGAGTGTTATCCTCCATCTCCGGTAGGTAGAGGGCAGTGGAGGCGTCGGAGTGATGTTTCAAAGAGCGTCTCTGCATCTCCATTTGGGTCATCCTTTGAAGAACCGGAAGAGATGGTGGTGGCTTGGGGAGGCTGGACATAGGGCTGTACCAATCTATCAGGAATCTACAGAGGGGAGTCCAGGTCCTGTGGAAATACACAAGCATACCCTCGCCCCCAGGTTAACACAACATCCTCTTAGATCTGTTGAAGGCGGCTGGTGTATAAGCAGGGGCATTGTCCGTTTTGATTGCCCTGGGAATTCCCAAGTAGGAAGAGCATAGACAAAGGTGCTGGATCACATCCTTAAAGACCTCTCCTGTACGTGCCAAGGCAATAACATGAGAAAAGATCCACACACACATGCACATAGGAAAGTTTACCAAAAGATAGAACATGAGTAACATCCATCTGCCAAAGATCATCAGGCCTCAGGCCTCTTAGGGTTCCAATTGACCTTTGCTATACATAGGCAATTACTAGGTTTGCCCCCTTTGTTAGTAAAGTAGCCAGCAGTGCCGGATAGGATGTAACTATCTTTCTGGGTGTGGAGGGCAGAGGTAACCATTTAAAGGTGCCTCGTGTTAAGCCTCATTAAAAGCCTGCAAAACCAAACTGGTTTTAAAGCTTCATCCACAAACCTTTTGACATAGGGTGGGGCTATTTTTCATGTCCTGAGGCAAACCTTTCCATTGATACCTCTGAAAAGGCCACCTAAGGTTCTCAGAAGGCAGGCTAAAGGCAAATCTAGGGTGACCTTCCTGATCTAGGGGAATAATGATATTGCCACCATTTTTTCCAGCCTTTGGATCAAAGGAGGAGGAATTTTTACCACTTGATAAAAGTACAATCCTGTGTACTTTTAAAATCCATGTCTTTTAACCTTAGTCTGTCCTGACCACACATAATATTTCTTTTTAAAGGTTTTTTCCTTTATGAACCTTTTACAATTTTTCTTTGCATTTAAATTTTGTCCCAAGCCATTTTTTTCCAAATAATCAGTCTCATCTAGGACAAAATTACTTACTTTTACCTTCACCAAAAGCATATTTCTATTATATCTTTTTTCATATCTCCCACTTTCTTACATACAGAGTTGTTTTTATTTCCATCAGTCTTAAATACACTTCCCAGAACTTTAACTGCTAGAAACCTTAGTCTTCAGTGAAAACTAACTAGTAACCAATTGTGAACTCAATGTTATATCAGAAGTTGCTAGATGGCAAACTTATGAATCCATTAAGCACGAAGCCATGTTTTTCAACAGTTCCAAATATCCTTAGTTTTTGCAACAGGTCCAAAGCACAAACCTACATTTAGTAATTAGTGCTTCAGCTTTTTATCTCGTTAGATAGCCAATGATTTCAATTTTAAGTTCTCATGCAAGCCAAACTTTTAACACTTTAGGTTACCAAGGACTTTGAAAGCTATCTTAACATTTACCCACAAAAACTATGAGGCAGATCAAGTTAACCATCACTTTTAGGCTTCCTTTTTCTCACAAATTGGAACCGAGATAACATAAATTTGTTTGACCTTCAGTAAACCTTAGTAAAATAAACTTTTATGTTTAATGCTGATAACTTTAAGACAGATCCATCAAACCTAAATTCGTTTAAACACCAAATATGTTTCATTTACTATTTCAATTCTGAGGAGTTTGTTAAAACCTTAGGAAGTCATTATAAAGCACATCCTAAATAGGATTACAGATCATTACAAATCTTAAAACTCTATTTGACCAAGGCGGCAATAAAAGATCCTAAAGGCCAATGTATAGCATCATATAGCTGTTAGCAAAACCTAGCTCCTTTAACATTGAGATGTTTTTACTGAGCAATTAAAGACCTGATAAAGATGAAACCTAAAACTTTGGTTTTCCCGTAGAAAAGAGAGAAAAATGCTTTGTTCACATGATCTTATCAAGAGCAGAGTAGTCCCAGAAAACTTTGTGTTTTAAATGGAGAGAAAAGCAGAATTTTAACTTTATACCAGTGTACTTTTGAAATCCCATTCATCTCAACCTTACTTAGTATTTACCTTAACAATATTTTATCTATGTCCCCTTAAAAGTTTACCATTGTTAAGTTTCTCTCGTGGAACGCATGAGGAAATTTAAAATTTAAAGATGCGGTTTTTTTTTTTCCTTTCAACAGTGTGGGGGTGGGGAGCGGAATGCTACCTGAGGCATTGAAGAGCCAGAGACCTAGGCTCCACCCCAGGCCACCCCAGGCGGTGGCAGAAACGGAAGGAGGGGGAAGGGAGGACAGGATGGGCGCAGCGGCCTAGGGGCTTGAAGGCAGATTAAAGCAGCCTGAAGGCAGACTGAAGCACACGAGGCAGAGAAAAGAGCTTTACATGGTCCTAAAGTCCGTCCTCTAGTTTCATAGTTAGGACCTGGATGGAGTGGCCCTTGCCATCGGTGACCTGAGGCCCCGCTTGTCTGAAAGTACCCAGGACTTCTCGCTGGCTAACTTTCCTGCGGAGGACTGAATGTTATGCTCCGGTGTCGACAAGGAAGTCAACAGGAGTCCCCTCCACATTAAGAGCTACCCTGGGCTCGGGGAGAGGGTCCGAACCCCGACTCCCCTAGTCACTCAGTTCACCTAGCTCTAAGACTTTTACTCGATGAGTCTTGTTTCTCTTCCCAGCGGCTTTTTTCGGACATTCTCGGGCCCAATGCCCGATCTCCTCGCAGCATGCACACTATCTTTCTGCAGCCTCTGCTTCCCCCCACCTCTGGTGGTTCCTTTACTTCTGAGTCAGCCAGTCGCCGGAGATGGCACTCTCGTTCCTCGGGGGAGTCGGCAGTGGTAGCCAACAGTATTCTGGCCAGGTCTCCAGTCTGTTTGCTGCTGGCAGCCGCCATGGCGCGAGCCTGCCTGTCCTCAGGAGGCTCTCGGTTGTTGTATACCTTTTCGGGATTACCAGCAAATCCTGCAGACTTTTTTCTCCCAGTCTATCAACATCTTTAAAATGATCAATCATAATACTTAAAGGAGTAGTTTGAGTCTGTCCCATAATGCTCCTCCTGTAAGTCCACAAAATGACACAAAAAAACACAAAAACAAAGAGTGTCCCTAGAAACAATAAAAGAGTAGGTTGAGTCTGTCCCATAATGTCCATAGTTTGAGTCTGTCCCATCCAGTAAGTCCACAAAACGACACACACACACAAAAAAACACAAAAACAGACAGTGTCCCCAGAAACAATCCCAACGGCTTCCCGGCTTCCCTCGCAAGCAGCTGTAAGGGCAAATCGGGACTGATTCCATTTTGCTTAAGGGCAAACTGGGACTGACTCCATTGTGTTCTGTGTCCTCCACCTTGAGTCCCCAGCGCCTGCGCAGAAGCTTGACCTGTGGGACAGGACCTTTGACCCTTCCTCAGCCAATCGGCTAGGGTCGCGACCATCACCCCTCCCACTGCCCCTAGACCCCTTTAAAACTATTGTGTTTTGGGAACACGCCCTCTCTCTCCACCCACCGCTGTGTCGGTGTGGTAGGAGATTGAGCTCGAGCTAGCTCGATTAAAGGCTCTTTGTTCTTGCATCGGACTCGACTCCCTGGTGGTTCTTGGGGTCCCCGAATTCTGGGCATAACAAGGGCAGGCAGGGAGGGAAGGAAGTCTGGGAGAGGGAGAAGTGGAAATGAAGAGAGAAAGGAGGAAGGAAGGATGGAAAGGAAGAAGGAAGAAAAGAAGAAAGGGAGAGAGGGAGGGGAGGAAAAAGAGATGGAGGAAGAAGAGATGGAGGAAGGGTGGGAGGGAGCCTGGGAGGCAGATGACAGATTTGCAGGCTGCGGGGCAGACAGTTCCGGTGGCCTGTGAGACCAGATGCTGGAGTCCCTAAGTGAGCAGCAATCTTGTCTGCCAGCCCACTTAATTGCCTGGGGAAGCCGCAGCGATAGAGGAGGCCCTGCCCTCTGCTAAAGCTTTCAGAGTGGTCCCTGGGGCGTCACTCCCATTTAGGCCAGTGTTAATCGGTCCCCTGCCGAGAAGCTCTCCACTGTACAGTTAAAAATGCCTCATTCAGGGGCGCCTGGGTGGCTCAGTCGGTTGGGCAGCTGACTTCAGCTCAGGTCATGATCTCGTGGTCTGTGAGTTTGAGCCTCGCATTGGGCTCTGTGCTGGCGGCTCAGAGCCTGAAGCCTGCTTCGAATTCTGTGTCTCCCTCTCTCCCTGCCCTTCCCCTGCTCTCTCTCTCTCTCTCTCTCTCTCTCAAAAGTAAGCATTGAAAAAATTAAAAACTAATAAAAAATAAAATAACTTTAGAAAGTGGAGAGAATAAACAGGGTGGCGTGCTAATGCTTGGCCTGGAGTGGGGACCACAGAGGAGGGTGCCATTAGACAAAGTGACCAGGGAAGGCCTCTCTGAGGATGAGACCCTCCAGCGAAACCCTGAATGTTGTTGTAACCGGAACTCCAGAGGTTCAGTGCTTGGCATATGTCAAGTTGAACACGACCCGTGTAAGAGTTGAAAGCAGAGAGCATTTTGTTACTCGTTATGAGTAAGGAGATGAGATTGTGCCACAGTTTAACCGTACACCCACTGAAGGACGTTTAGGTCGTTCCCCGTTTCCGGCTGTTACAAATTCAGCTGCAGTCCACATCTGTGTGCAGACATCTGAACCCAAGTTTTCACTTCTCTGGGATAAATGTCCCAAGATTTCTGTTGCTGGGCCATAACGGTAAATGCACGTTTAGTTTCATAAGAAACTGCCAGACTGTTCCCCAGAGTGGCTGTGTCACTTTACATTCCTACCAGCGCTGAAGGAGATCCAGTGTCTCTGCACCAGAGCTAGCATTTGGTGTTCGTAACATTTTAAATTTTGCGCTTGGTTTTTGCGTTTGTTGTGGTCATTGTGATTTTTCCCCTGCCTCTTTGCTGATTGAAAGCTGCATATTCCATTTTTGTTATTTTGGAAATTATCTGTATTGTTTCTAATGGATTTAAATTTTTGTGTAATATTATATACATTGTGTGAGTGGGGGAAAGGGAGACAGAGAGACAGAGAGAGAGAAAAAATCTTAAACAGGCCCCATGTAGGGCTCGATCCTAAAACTCTGGTATCACCACCCAAACTGAAATCGAGAGTCAGATGTTCAACCGACTGGGCCACACAGGCTCCCCTTAAATAACTTTAAAATTTGAGAACAACTTCAAATCTACATAAAAATTACAAAGAGAATACAGAGACTTCTCATATGCCCTGTCCCTTGATTCCCCCATTATTTCTATCTTATGCCAGTATCCCATTTGCTACGATTAATGAACTGATATTGATAACGCTTTTATTAATGAAGTCCATAATCAGGTTCCCTTACTTTTTACCTAATGCCCTTTTTCTGCTCCAGGACCCCATCCAGCATAGCACACCTCACTTAGGTATCACACCTCCTTAGTCTCCTCTGGGCTGTGACAGTTTCTCAGACTTCCCTTGTTTTTGCTGACCTTGACAGTTTTCTGAAATACTGGTCAGGTATTTATAGAATGTCTCTCGGTTGGGATGGGTCTGATGGTTTTCTCGCGCTGGAGTCCTGGGTTTGGGGGAGGAAGATCACACAGATGTAAAGTGCCGTTTTCATCACCATCGTCAAGGTACATCAAGGGGTGCATGCCATCAACCTGACTTCATCACCCCTGTTGACGTTTGGCCAGTCTCTCCACTGTAAAATTACTCTTGGATGGAAGTCCCTATCCACAGTCCACACCTATGGGTGGGGAGTTGTGTTCCACCTCCTTGAGGGCAGAACATCCAAGTAAATTATTTGTTTCTCTATGGGAGATTCATCTCTTTTTCCCACATTTACATATTTATTTCTATTAATAGGGACTCGTGGATTCATTTCTTATACTTTGGGTTATAATTTCGCACTAGTTGTTGCTCAAATTGTTAAGCTTTGGCCATGGGAAGCTCTTTCAGTTGATTCCTGTGTCCTTCTGACACCCTCCCCCTGCCATTATTGTGAGCTTTGGAGCACTTCCTTACTTTCCGGCCCAACAAGACTGGTCCAGGCTCATTTTGTGTATTTCCTGCCCCAGCCCTACAGTCAGTCATTTCTCCAAGGACTGATATCTCCCTTTACTGGAGAAGGGTATTAGAAGCCAAGATCTGGACACTAGGTGTGCTCATTGCTAGTAGGTGCCCTTGTTTCTAGGCTGGGAAATATATATCTGTATACTAACCTGTGTCTGTACACCTGCCTAAATGTTTCTGTGTGTCCTCATCTGTTTTTAACATCTGATATTAAGGTAAACATGAGTTTATATTGATGTCTCCACCTCCAGTCCACTACCACGTGGTTCATTCTAGCTTCGTCCCCTTCCCACACTTTTTTTTGCACCTTTTATTGAGCTATATAATCCACATATCATAATATTTACCCTTTAAAGTATAAATTCAGTGTTTTCTTTTTTAATGTTTGTTTATTTTTGAGAGGGAGAGACAGCACGAACAGCGGGTGGGTGGGGGTGGGCAGAGAGAGAGGGAGACACAGAATCTGAAGCAGGGTCCAGGCTCTGAGCTGTCAGCACAGAGTCTGACATGGGGCTTGAAATCACGATCTGTGAGATGATGACCTGGGCCAAAGTTGGCTGCTTAACCAGCTGAATCACCCAGGTGCCCTGCTTGTGCCCATTTTTAAGAAGCATGTTTATGATGCATTTTTTCTAACAAAACATACTTATTATTTTCAATTCCTTCCAAACATGACAATAGCTCTTATGGGCTTTAATTATCCATTGAACTTCCCATCTTGACATTCTTGAGTTTTAGTTTCACTTTCATATTAAAAAATAGTTTGTCAAGGGAAATCAGTAGTTAATTAAATTCACCAAAATATTTTTATCCGTGTTTGCTCATCACTATTTTTTAACATTTCATCCCTTCCTGGCTGAAACAGATCTAATAATTCTTTCAGTGAAGGTTTGGAAGTGGTACACTCTTAGTCTTCATATGCCTCAGCATGTATATATTTTGCCCTTCAACTTGAAGGATGGTTTAGCTGGATATAAAATTTGAGGTTCATAGTTGCTTGCCCCCAGCATTGGATGGCATTACTCTTTGATTCTGTTATTGCTAGGGGTGCCTGCTGTCTGTCTGTGATGCCTTCGTAAGTTATTCTTACTATTCTTTCCTCCTGTCTCCTGTTCCAGCTCCTCTTAAGTATCCATTGATAGCTCTTAATGCATTCTTTGGGTTCTTTGAACTGCATGTTCTTATTGCTTGTGTCTGGGTTTCTGTGTTGTCTTTGGTTCATTGCCTCCATTCTGTCTTTTAATTCACTCTTCCGCTCTGAACACTGTCGAGTCTAGCATCGATCTCATTTATTGAGAGTTGTCTTTGTTTTTTTATTTTAATGGCTGTGTCTTTAATGGCCACTATCTCTAAACTTTCGTTACTAATTATTCTCATTTCATTCATACCTGTTTTGTTCCATGGCGTGATGTTCTTTATAGACAGTAGTCATTTAATGTGGACCTTTTGACGCCCTAAACATATTCGTTTTAAGTATTTGTCAGGCAGTTTTATAGGATTCATTTCATCTGGAGTGAATTCGTATTCTTGATGGAGAAGTCTGTAGACTGTCTTTCTCAGCATGACATTTCTTCACAGGCGGGGTGGGATTTGATTTCAGATTCAATTTGAGTAAGACATAAGTTGTTCTTTTTGCTTTGTTTTTTCCTTCACTTTCTCTCTTGAATAGTTTCTCTCTGCTTAGTGGTTTGGGCTCCTCCACCCCAGCCCCCTCTGGGACCAGTTCTTATAGTAGAGCTGGAAGGCCCTCACCCACCATAACACTGAGAAAACATGTCTCATTTCCTAGACTTGAGCCTCTGAGTGTCCCTCCATCCTAGACCCATGGATCGCTCCAAGCCCCAGCCCAGTGGTGTCCTGGAGGCAGCTCCTCCTACCCAGCTCATGAAAATCAATGAATACATTTTAAGGAATTTTGCGAGCTCATTGTCAAACAATGATCATTAAAAATTAAATTCTCTGAACTTGCCAATGAATAAATTATGTTGACAAGCAAAGGTAATAAATACTCAAAACTGACTATTTTCTAATTACCTTGCTACATGTTGCTATTACGATGCCGGGAGGTCGCTCACAGCTTTTGTATCCGTGTGGCGGAGGCGCCATAGAACGATTCACTTGCCACATCTCTTCCCACGTCTGGGTCAGTGACATCACACTGGTATTTTGAAATCAGCTATGACAAGAGTGTTCACCCCACAGAGATGAGTCAACATTACAAATCGGTTCTCTTTTATTTTCTGGAGTACTTGTTAAAGACACCCGCACACCAATTCCCTGGGCCGCAGACAGCCACGGTTTTCTGCAGCCTCCTTATAAACAGAGGCCCTCACGCCACCTCCACTCCAAACAGACCCCGGGCTTTATTTGCTTATCTCACAGAAACTGCTTTCAGTCTCTGTTACCAACCACAGGAGCTTCACTCCAGCAACACTGCAACCCCACTCATCACTCTGCCTTTCTCTCTCGTTTCTCATCTACAGAGCTCTTTGTTTTGATGCTGAGGCGACTTCTGTCCTTTGGTTTTCTTTTTTCCTATTTATCCGCCATGGCCCTTGAGTGTGGGGTGGAGAAAGTACATTACATGTTGAGCATGCTGTGCTATCTTGATTACAACTCCATAAACATTACTTTTTGTAGACATTTAACTTGCGTCCTATGGTTGTTGATACAGGCCTCAGAATATTTCCTTCCACTTCCTGTATCTCTCCCAAAGTCATTCACTTTATCTTCCTTCTTTCCTCTTGTTCCCTGGCACTTTCTTGCAGCGGTTATGACCAACATGTTAATAATATGTTATATCAATGAATCATTCCCTGGAAAGATTCTGGATGTCACCTATGCTGCCTTCTCATTTTTTAGGCACTGAGTAATATTATGCATTTAATTTAATAACACTCTGTGTTGTTCCCAGAAGAAAGCAGGGGAGGCCCCCACTTTCTCTGCATGGAAATCCTTGGGCCCCTAATGTCTGGTTCCCTCCCCCGCAGGTGTGACAGTGGTGTCCTCAGGCCACTACCACAGGAATGTGGGGGGCACCTACCAGAACCTGGCCATGGTGGTGTCGTCTCCCATCGGATGCCGGCTAGGCCAGGACACCCACGGGCTCTGAGTCGTCGTGGTCACCGCTGGGAAAATCGTTCGCCGGTACTACAGCTTGGATGAGCTGAGTGAGAAGGGGATAGGAGACGACCTCACGGGCCTGCTGAAGGAAAGGTGACGGCCGCTGGCGGTCTGCCTGAGTTTCACTTCCCCTGGTTTTTTGCTGTGCCAGATGCGGCAGCTGTGCACCCCTCCCCATGTTGAAATGCAAAAGTACTCCAGGCCAATCTGTGGATTTATGTCCTTTTGCGTAAAGCAGAGGGCTGGCTCCTCTCCTCCTATCCTAAATTATATTCACAGTAGAGCTGCCCTCCCTTTGAAAAGAGAGGAGTTGGGGGAGCTGGAAAATAAAAGAATAAATGATACCAGCATGTCTCTGCATGGGTGCTTGAGTCAATTCTCCGAGTGCTGTGTCCCTCAGCTCTGCTGGTGAATTAGTGTCTCTCGGCGGCATACGATGACTGTCTGCCTGTCGACCTCCATCCCACCTTGATCCCCAAGCGTGGTCTTTGAAAATTCCGTGAACAGACCGCATCCTACCGTGTGGTCACGACTCCCACAGTGCTAGGCAAAACGCAGGTCATCTCCTTTCCTTCCTAACAAAGCGCATGACTGTATTCCATTAGAGCTACGCAGGCGTGGTTTGACAAGGAGCTGGGTAGGCCACATTTGCTACTAAACTTGGAGACTTCCGGCATTGTTAACAACGCAGTCGGTACAAATCAAAGTTGATCTTGCCTTCTGGGTGACGAGAAAATCCTCCTTAGCACATGCACTGGCCATCTATAAAAACCTCGTCGCAGAGACTAGAACTGAAGCCCCATGCTCTGGGTGCGTTCACAGTGCGGTGACTCCGCAGATTGGCGTCCTCGTGGGATGGGAGTGGCCCTCCGCTTAGGAGACTCTTCACTGGGTCTATTCTGACAGAACGAGTGGGAATTCCTGCAGAGTTCTCGAAGGAAGCAAAGCAGAAACTCTGGTGGGGCACGAATGGAGCTTTCGGCCCCGTCATCTAGACTGGCACCGGCTTTGAGGAAATGCACCGGCATCTCTTGACAAAG
The DNA here is from genome assembly GCA_030068075.1 of Paguma larvata. Lineage (NCBI taxonomy): Eukaryota > Metazoa > Chordata > Mammalia > Carnivora > Viverridae > Paguma > Paguma larvata. Next base: position 31,167,740 of record CM057831.1, read on the forward strand.
GAGCACAGTGGTTTGAAATCAGTGTCATTTTTGTGCGATCTCCTTTGCTGCTGCTTCTCTGCAGCCGCTGACCATGGCGTGATCTCGTCCATCGCCCTGGTGGACGGGGAGCCTGGGCACCAGTCGTGCCAGGAATATTTTACAGCGCCGTGCAGTAGCATGCTAGCATACCCATACAGATGAGCTGCAATGTCCATTAAATCACAAGACTATCTTGTTACAAAGTTTTAGTCAATGTGGCAGAACCGTGAGACATTAAATGGGAAGATAATTGGACATGTAAATTCTTAAGGAACAAAAGATGAGAAGTTAATTATACCACATATCGGTGATGCACCATAGCTCATTGCTAAGTGGCCCGAGAAAATTCGAATTTTTCAAAATTCGAATGCTCTTGTTTTAGCATTTTTCTGCAGTCTCGATTGGTGCTACATTTTTCTTCACAGCAGGTATAGATTGAGGAGGTCAGGTACAGAGTTCAGTAAAAGGTGTAACTTTTTATTTATTTTATTTTATTTTATTATTTTATTTTATTGGGGGAGATATGGATTAAATTAAAAGTAATGGGAATGAACCTTCTAAGTCTCCTTCCCCAAAAACCTGATATATAAAAGAATTGATTCAAAATACAGCAAAGACATGCCAAGAATAGGGAATCCTATGAAATTCTAACCAGTTTTTAAGTAACCAGCAATATTCCCTAATGATGGTTTGTTCAGAAGAAGTTAGGAAATGATTTTGTAGCTGAGTGGGTCTCATTCTGATAATAGATAATTACCAACACATTCACTTATAATTACTTTTTCTTTAAAAGGAAAAAAACACATTACAAAATAAGTGCCTTCTACTATGGAAAACAATAAAATACTCCACGATCATAAGAGCTACGGTTTTGAATGCTTTTTAGGTGCTAAGTACAGTTAAGAGCTTTGGCTCAGAGAGTTGGGGTCACTTGACCATGCTCACACGGCTCACCAGAGGGGAAGGAAGGATCGAGATGCAAGCAGTCCGACCTCCCAGCCCGTGCTCCTTAACACTATCCGCTCTTTCTTAGAAAATGTTTTTCACGGGCGAGAGGTTTGCAGCAGCTCAGCCTGTGGCAGTATGACAACATTCAGCACCTTTGACCACCTTTACTGGACAACAACTCAGTGTTCGTTGGAAGCCATAGGGCTTGATCCCAGCTATGCAGAGCCCTTCTCTTGACTGTACTAGGTCCACGGTGGCAAAGCCTGTCCAGATTGTTCCAGGCAGAGAATTTTCCCAAGAGGAGACTGGAAAACTGAAGTGAACCATCTTGGACCGCAGGACACAGCTCTGTCCACAACAGTAAATGCTTCATGGGATGACACTCACTGCTTGCTCCCAGGAGCGGGAACCCGGGGCTCTCTCAAGGCAAGCAGTGCCACCCAACACTCCCCTTTCAATGCACCGTTTTCTATGGGGCTGGAAATAGGGGGCTGCTAAAAGGAGAAGGTTACTTAAGGAGACCTAAAATGGGGTTCTCAAGTCTCCAGTGTGTGTGGACGGGTTGGGGAGAAACCTAACCGCATTCAACTTTTACAATAAATGGATGTATCTCTAGATCTCAGTCCTGTTTCCCCTGAGGTTAGAGAACAGGGGGGAAGGTCTATTGTAAGCTTTATGAAACCGAGCAAACAGAACGATTCATACTCTCTTGTGATTTTTCAGCATCACGTGGTTATCAGGCCCTGATAGAGAATTACAAGACAAACCCTAGTTTTCAGCCTAGATAATAACACTAGGACCATTTCCCTTAGGGACTACAGAAGATACCAAGTTACATATGACTGTGGAAACGGTATATGCATAATACGGTTAAATATTGTAGTCTGTATTCTCATCGAAATCTGTTGAGAAAAGGTAGCAAAACATCATTTGCATTTACTTGAACTCTTAATACTTCTTCCCCAAGTAGTGCCTAAAGCAACTTTGCACAGTCATGAAATTAGGTAGTGATATTGTATTGAGCTGGGGGGGAAAGGAAGATTTAGGAATAAATCGTCAGGGCAAGTTCTATTAAAAGCTTTCACATAAACTTAGTAGTTTGGGTTCCACCTGCAAGAGCTAGTACTTGACAGGTAATATTGATTTTTAAAAATAATTTCATAAAATACCGTCATGTCATTGGAGAGCTCTTAGAGATATATGTGTGTGTATAGATATACATATACATATACATCCATATATAAATACATATATGAGAATATATATATGAGAGGATTCTTTTCTTGGAATAATAATGACTTCTAACATCTTTCTAGAAAAGATTTTACTAACTAAATTCTTTTTCTCTTCCATGGATTTTTATTTCCATTCTTTCTTTACCATTAGTGACTATACACACATATACACGGATTGGATTATCTAAATTTTTTTAAATGTTTATTTTTGAGACAGAGCACAAGTTGGAGAATGTCAGAGAGAGAGGAAGACATAGAATCTGAAGCAGGCCTCAGGCTCGGGGCTGTCGGCACAGGGCCCGATGTGGGACTCAGACCCACAAACTGTGAGATCATGACCTGAGCTGATGTTGATGCTTAACCGACTGAGCCACCCAGGCGCCCTGAGGATGTTTCCTTTAGATGAATCCTAAAGGACCCATGTAGACTCAAAAACAAAAACAAAAACAAAAAACAAACCCTATGTAAATAAAGTTGATTGAACACAAATAATCACAAGTTACCTTTCATTATCGTGTTCTGATACTTGTCTTTAAAAAGCAATTTTTGGGGGGGTGCCTGGGTGGCTCAGTCAGTTGAGTGTCTGACTTCCGCTCAGGTCATGATCTAATGGCTTACGAGTTGGAGACCCGCGTCGGGCTCTGTGCTAACGGCTCGGAGCCTGGAGCCTGCTTTGGATTCTGTGTCTCCCTATGTCTCTCCCCTTCCCCCATTCATGCTCTGTCGGTGTCTACCTCAACAATAAATAAACATTAAAAAATTAAAAAGAATAAAAATATAAAGTAATTTTGGGGGCTCCTGGTGGCTCAGTTGGTTAAGCGTCAGACTCTGGATTTCAGCTCAGGTCATGATCTCCCAGTTGGGGAGCTCAAGCCCCCTCATTGGGCTCCACGCTGACAGTGTGGTGCCTGCTTGAGATCCTCTCTCTCTGCCCCTTTCCTCCCACCACAAAATAAATAAATAAACATTTGAGAAAAATCTGAATAATAATAACAAACTCATACGGTTATAACAAAAATTAAAGACCATAAATGTGGAAGCACTTTGAAAAGTAACTATTAAATATTATGAATTACCCTTTTTCCTGAGTTCTTTAAGAATAAAGTAAGAATACAGATTTTTAAAAACGTTGTTAACTCCCAGCGCTTAGCAAAGGATGCAGCATTTACTAGGGGGGTTGATAAATGTTTGTTACCGGAATAAATCGCTGATAACCGACGAGCTCTTTCTACAGACTATCTCATTTAACACGGCCCCGTGAGATAGATGGATATGACTATGAACCCCATCTTAGATGGATATGTATAGGAACCCCATCTTACAGAGGAGGAAGGAAGGCTCAGAGAAGTTGACTAAGTTTGCCAAGGCCACACAGTAAGCAGTGGAAGCAGGGATTGAACCCCATGCCCTGCCCTCTTAGCTGCCACTCACAACCACCACATTACACTGGACGTGGGCTGGACTTTAGGCCCAGGAGCGACTTCATAAACCCGGGAGGAGGCGGCCACAGAGCAGCAAGGTCCTACGGATCACGAGAGCAGCGGGAAGAAGCCCAGAGGTCCGGGAGCTGACTTGGAAACCTGGGGATTGGACTTGAGCTTCCCAGGCAGCAGCACAGAGGCTCTGCATAGCACGTGCTCAGCACACAGACACCTCCCCCCTGGCTGCAGCGGGGGCATGTGACACATGCATCTCGGACAGGCCGACCCACCACAATCAGGAAGAGGCATCAGGACCCATTAAGATCACCTGGAAATACCATGCCAGGGCAGGTGCCACAGCACCCGCGTTCCAAATCAGTGCCTCCCTGCCTCCAGCTGACATTTCATTAGCATTTATTTACTTGTTTGTTCTAGGTTTTTTTTTTTAACTAAGCAGATCATACATCCACAGGGTGAAATTTTCAAATAGCACAAGAAAATACACAGATCTTCTTTTTGCCCCAGACCTCTGAGGCCTCTGAGGCCACTCCTCCACAACCGCGACTATCTTAAGTCTCTCCTGCGTCCTTCCAGAAATGTTTTAGGCATATACAAACCTGCAAATGGACAGTTATCTCTCACCCTTAAAAATTTTTGTAATAATGTTTATTTCTGAGAGAGCGAGACGGAATGCAAGCCAGGAAGGGGTAGAGAGAGGGAGGGAGGGAGACACCGATTCTGAAGAAGGCTCCAGGCTCTGAGCTGTCATGAGCTGTCAGCACACAGCCCGACGCGGAGCTTGAACTCACGAGCTGTGAGATCATGACCTGAGGTGAAGTCGGGCGCTTAACCCACTGAGCCACCCAGGCTCCCCATCTAAACCTTTAAAACACATCCAGAGAAGGTCTTCGTCCAGCCGATGAGGCATTAGAGCCAACTCCAAGTGTCCCTCCATGCCCAACCGCCACATTCCTATCAAGGCTGCCGCACACTCCGTGGGCGGGGTCTCCATCCCGTACTCGCAGATATTTATGTCACCTCCGGTCATCCGCTCTTACTGGCAATGCTGCAGGGAGCTCCCTAGATCGTCTGCCTTTCTATGTGCAGAATATCTGCAGGAAACCAATTCCTGGTCGTGGAAACGCTGGCCAATGGCTACGTGTAGTTTTAATTTGAGCAGATCCTGCCCAGCAATGGCCTCAGCTCACTCTTACACCCAAGCCTGAGAGCGTCCGGAGCGGGTGCCGCTTCACTCCGTTTCCTGACAATGTGCGTCCATCCGGGGTCATTGGGATTCCACAGACCCTCCCTCAGCCCCTGCTGTGTGTCCACCTCTTGGTAGGTCATCTCTTAGAACACAAGTTACCAACCAGGAAGAGGGGGGTGGCTGGTTTTTAGAAGGTTTTTTAAAAATCACTAATGTCTGCTCATAGAGGTGATTGAAAAGACCGTCTCATGGTGAAGGGAAAAGTTTATGACATAATAAATATGAAATGACAAATCCAGAATGCAAAGATGATTCTCAAATTCTTCACCTTCATCAGCATCCCTACGAATGGTTAAAATGACGTGCCATGCATACCTGAGTGGCTCAGTCAGTTGAGCATCTGCCTTTGGCTCAGGTCATGATCTCAAGGATCATGGGTTCGAGCCCCATGTTGGGCTTTGTGCTGACAGTGCAGTGCCTGCTTCAGATTCTCTGTCTCCCTCTCTCTCTGCCCCTGTCCCCCACCTCAAAATAAAACACAGATGTCCACCACTCAGTGGACTTGGGGTAGAGCAAGGACAAAGATCTATACTTTGAGCAAGCTCACCAAGAGATGCCATGTACCCCTGAAATGTTATCTATTCACTCCAACCTCAACCATGAATCAGAAAGCAAAAAACAAGGGATTCGTCCAAGAGTGAAGAATGCTTATCTGGGAGCAGTGAATCTGAGAGAAGTTTCTTCTGTGTCTTTTCTGTGTTTCCAAGATTTTCCTAGTCAGAAACTTGATGTTGAGAAAACAAAGAGTGCTCTAAAAATCTAGACCAATCCTCCCTTCCCTCCTTCCTCCTTTCTTTCTTCCTTCCTTCCAGATTCAGCCCAGATTGAAGGAGGCAGGAGAGACATAAAACTTGGTTACAACGCATGATCTTGGACTGGATGTTTTCAGCTACAAAGCATCATAGGGCAATTATTAAAAGTTGAATAAGGTTTGGGAGATCTTGGTTGGAATTTGCAACTTTCCTGGAAATTGGAAACTTCAAGGCTTTGTGGAAGCATCTTGCCATCACCTTGGTGAGATAGTAAGAGTTTTCTGACGGTAGAATCCTAAAACATCAGAATATGCCTCTTAGCCCTTAAAAAAAGTCTCATATCAGGTCTCTCCAGAATACCTCATAGTTGGAAATCCACACTGCCTCCTCCATAAAATAAATATTTATCAAACTGAGGAAATTAACATTGATATGGTATTATTATCTAATCTACGGATCAATGTTCCCAATAATGTCTTCTATGTAAATTTTTCCAATTTTTCAAAAAAGTTCTTTAGGAATGGTTCAGGATCCAAGCCAGGATTATATATTGCATTTGGTGGTCATGTCTCTCTAATCTCCTTTCATCTAGAATGTCCCTCAGCTTCGCTTTGTCTTCCATGACCTTGATGTTTTTGCAAAGTACGGCCAATTATGGTGTACAATGTTCTTCGCTTTGGGTTTGCCTAAAGTTTTCTCGTTATTCGATTCAGGTGATGCAACTCCGGCAGGAATGTCAGAGATCTATCTCGTGGTTTTCTTTGCATGCCAGACGAGGAGGTTCAGGTGTTGGCCTGTGCCAATCCAATGTCTTTAACTCTGATCACTCAATTATGATGGTGCCTGCCGGGTTTCTCCACTTAAAGTGGCTACTCTCTCCTCTGTAATCAAGGACTAATATTGGGGAGTTATTCCCCAATGTGAATATCCCATTTCTCCCCAAGCCTTCATACTTTATTTTTTTATCATTAAAAAAATTTTTAATGTTCACTTATTTTTGAGAGAAAGAAAGAGAGAGGAAGAGGAGAGAGAGAGAGAGAAGGAGACACAAAATCCAAAGCAGGCCACAGGCTCTGAGCTGTCAGCACAGAGCCCACTGACAGACTCAAACCCATGGACCACAAGATCATGGCCTGACTCAGGACGCTTAACTGATTGAGACACCCAGGCGCCCCAAGCCTTCACACTTTAATTTTGGCTTCTTCTGGTGATTCTGCTGTGAAACAAGTATTATGACGGTTGCCAAATGCTACTGCCTTCTTGAGAAGACTAGAAGCAAGTATATATTAAAGGCCTTTGACTTAATAGTTGTATTTCAAGGAAAATAATCTTATGAATCAATTATATCTCAATTAACCCAGGGGAGAAGGGAGAGAAAAAAATCCCAAGCAAACAACACAAGATGTGAACAAAGATTTAGGGGCAGAGATTTTCCTGGCAACATCACTTAGAAGAACAAACCTTAGGGATCACCTAAGTCAAGCAATATGAAAAATTGATACCAAGAAATATGAAGTAGTCATTTAAGACAATGTTTTTGAAGGTCTTTTTCTTCTTTTCCTTTTTTTTTTTTGAAGACAGATAACACTAAGTAAGTAAAGATAAGCCATAAAATTACATTTGACAAAACGCAATTCGGTATCCTGAGTTGGATCCTAGAACAGTTAAAAGGGCACCGTGGAAAATTCAGCAGTGAAATCCAAATGAAGTCTGTAGTTGAACTAATAGTAATGTACCAATATCAAAGTCTGGGTTTTAATAAATATACATGGAATGCGAGATATTAATGTTAGGGGAAACTGGGTCTGAGGTATACTGGAACTCTCTCTTTGCAACTTTTCTGGAACTCCAAAACTATTCCAAACTAAAAACTCCACCTAAAATAGTAACTCGGAAGCGATGGATACATTATTTTCTTGACTGTGGTGATGTTTCATAAGTGTGTATGTGTCAAAACATATTAAATGACACACACTAAATATGGGCACCTTATGAGATGTTAACTATTCTTTAATTGAGCTGCTTTTTTTAAAAAAAACCTGTATTTGATATGCTCCCAATTATGTCAAACATATATACAGAAAAAGTCATGGATGGAAATGTATCAAAACATCACTGAGCATTGGTATTGTACCTGGTGGGATTACAGGGCGATTATCAGTTTTATTTTCATAATTTATAATATTTTATAGTGGCTCTAGAATGGCCATGCAAGACTTGAAAAAATGCGGGGGACTGCTATTTTTAAATGGGGTGATTTGGAATCCTGAAGCTTTGCTTCCTTGTCTGTAAATTGCCTGGCTGTCAGGGAGAGCTAAGGGCTGTAACCGTCTTTGCTCATTAAGAGAACGCAAGGAAACAAACCTTGAAGAAAAAAGCAGACCTCTCATAACTGAGGTCCCTCAGATGCCGTGATAATGAACAGCAGTGAAAATACACACCTAGCGATCCGGAGCCGCGACCAGGGGTTCCCAAACTTTCCTCCACGCGTATGTTTGTGTGTACACACTTGCACCTGCTAGAAGTTACTTGTCAAAAGCAGATGTCCATGTGACTCAGGGGTCATAGGTGGGGCTGCCCTGGGTGAGTATAACCAGGTGCTGGAGATCAAGACTCCGCCCTGGGGCCCGAGGGGTATGCAGCGAGTCTGCACGAAGGTCCTCATATCAATCCGCCCAGCTTCAAGCCGAGCTTACCCGATCCTTCCTGGCTGGCCCTTTCCAGCGCTTCTGCAGAGCTAGAAGGACGTCCCTGGAAGCCAAAGAGGTGAGTGGCGTTTTTCTCCACTTTCCTGTGGGCCTCACATGGGTGTCCCTGTCCCTGGAGACCCGGGCTCACACCAGGTCTCTGAGGCGCAACCTGGTTCGGGGAGTTCGCTTGCTGCTGGAGTTTGAGGAGCAGAGGGGTTTAGCTGAGGGAAGCAGGGTGGGGGATGGGCTGTTTGGGGAACTGGGCAAACTGAGCAGGAGCCCTGTTCTCCGGAAGGGCTACAGGGATCCTAAACATGGCTCTGTGAAGAAGGAAGGCCCAGAGACAGCGGTGTTGGATGAAGTCTTCTTAACACTGCCAGCTCCACATTCTGGGGACTGTTCTGGAAGAGACACCATGAGGCTTGCACCGCCCTGCAAATGGCGGATGGAGTCAGGCTTGCGGCCCCCACCCACTGTGGAGGGGTGTCACGCTTGCACCCCCCCACCCACGGTGGAGGGGTGTCACGCTTGCACCCCCCCACCCACGGTGGAGGGGTGTCACGCTTGCACCCCCCCACCCACGGTGGAGGGGTGTCACGCTTGCACCCCCCCACCCACGGTGGAGGGGTGTCACGCTTGCACCCCCCCACCCACGGTGGAGGGATGACGGCCCTATGGAATCTGAGGGTCCGTGGGAACCGGAAATGGGTGTGGTCTTCCCTCTAGGTATCTGAGTTCGAATCCCGCATGGGTCTTTTGGGCTTCCTCGTTCACGCCTCCTTTGGGCCCTCTGGGTTGTGAGTTCGAGTCCCGTCTCGTTTCTCTTGGTTTCTGAGTTCGAGCCCCGCGTCTGGCACTTGTGCTGTGCGAGTTCGAGCCCGGGGTGGGGGCCGTTAGCTTGTGCAAGTTGGAGGCCCGCATTGGGCACTCTGTGTTTGCCAGTTCGAGCCCCGACTCGGGGCCTGTGTGTTTTCGGGTGGAGGCCTGTATTGGGATCCCGTGACGTGTGAGTTGGAGCGCCCCTTGGGGCCCTTGCCGTCTGCCAGTTCCAGCACCACATCGTGCCCACTCGGTTTTGGAAACGTCACCCCGCGTTGTGATGGCATGCTGTGCAAGTTCGAGCCCTGCGTTCGATGTGGGACGTCGACGTCTGCCTGTGCCTCTCAGGTGTGCCAGTTGGAGCCCCGCTTTGCGCTTTGGCGGTGTGTCTGTTGGAGCCCCGCGTCGCGCCCACTCGGTGTTCGAGTTGGACCCGCGCGCGGGGATGCCGTGCTGTGCAAGTCGAGCCCCGCCTCTGGCTCTCTGGTGTGTCACCCATGTACCCCAACATCGTCCATGTGTCCAGGGGTGACACGCGTGCACCACATCATCGACAATGGAGGGGTGTCCCCTTGCACCCCGACATCGACGATGGGGGTGTCCCCCTTGGACCCCAACATGGACGATGGTAGGGTGTCATGCATGCAGCCCAATATCGATGTGGGAGGAGTGTCCCCTTGCACCCCAACTTGGACGACGGTGGGGTGTCCCCTTGCCCCCCAACGGTGCAGGGGTGTCACCCTTGCACCCCGACCTCGACGATGGTGGCGTCCTAGCCTTCTTTTCCAACCTCGACGATGGTGGGGTGTCCCCTTTGCACCCCAACATCGACGATGGTGGGGTGTCATGCATGCAGCCCAACATCGAAGTGGGAGGAGTGTCCCCCTTGCACCCCAACATCGACGATGGGGGGTGTCCCCTTGCACCCCAACATCGAAGTGGGAGGAGTGTCCCCCTTGCACCCCAACATCGACGATGGTGGGGTGTCCCCTTACACCCCAACATCGAGGACGGAGGCGTGTCAGGGTCGCACCCGCACCTCGATCATGGAGGGGTGTCCCATTCGCACCCCAACATTGACGATAGATTGGGTGTCCCCTTGCTCCCCAACATCGACGATGGATGGATGTCACGCCTGCACCCCCTATCGACCCTGGGGACACCCAGAGCGAGACAAAGGAGTGGTGTCACCGCTTGCACCCCACCATCCAGGAAGGGGAAAGCCCCAATCGGTGACGGGGGCACCCTCCATCGATGTTTGGGGGGTGTCACTCGGAAAGCTCCCCATGGACTCATGAGGCAGCCCCCGTCGACGATGGAGTGGTGTCACGCCTGCACCCCCCAATCACCGAAAGGGCACCTGCCCAATGACAGTGGAGGGGTCCACCCTGCCACCCCATCAACGCTGGGGGCAACCACCAGGAGGTTGGAGGATGGAGGGGTATCACCCTTGCACCGCCCATCGACGATGGGGCACCCCCCGGTCCACGAAGGATGCACCCTCCTTGGACGATGGAGGTGTGTGAGAGCCGTAAGCCCCGTCAACGACGGGGGGACCCCTCTGGAGGATGGAAGTCCACCCCGTTCGACGAAGGAGGGGTGTGATTCCTGTACCGGCCCATCGACGAGGGGCGCCCCATATGGATGAAGGGGCGGCCCCCATCGAGGGAGGATGCACCCCCGTTTGTCAATGGAGGGGTGTCCAGAACGCACCCCCACAGAGACGAAGGGGCACCCCACCGTCAACGATGGGGCCCACACCATCGATCGAGGAGGCAGCCCCCAATCGATGATGGACAAGTGTCACGCTCGAACCCCCACATGAGGATACTTGCACTCCCCGAGCGACGCTGGACGGCGGTCCCACCTGCACCCCAGCATCGACGATGGGGCAGCCTCCCAACCACGATGGAGGGGTGTCAGGCCGACAGTCCCCCATTGACCGAAGGACACACCCCGTTGGAAGATGGACGGTGGTCCTGCCTGCAGCACCCATGGACGAGGGACACCCCCATCGAGAATCAGGCATCCCCACATCGACAAGAGAGGGGTGTCACACATGCACACCCCCACGGACATAGGGGCATGCTGCCTCGGAAGACGGTGTCACCACCCCATCGACGATTGAGGCGAACCCACATCAACGACGGAGACGGGTGACGCACGCACCCCGCTGCTGGACGAAGGGGGGGTACCACCCTATGGATTAGAGAGGCACCCCATTGACGATGCAGGGGCGTCACGCCCCCAGCACACGTTCCAGGAACGTTCACCTGTCCAACGGTTATGGAGACCCCCCACATGGACGAAGGACGGGTGTCAGGCCGACATCCACGTATGGCGCAAGGTGTACGACAATTGCCGAAGGTGAGCCCACCCTATCAATGAGAGAGTGTAGGGAAGTTGCACCCCGCGACGACGATGGAGGGGTGTCGGCCTTCACCACAAGTGGATCAAGGGGTACCCTCCAATGGAAAATGAAGTCGCCGTCGCCACCAACGCTTGCACCCCCCCACCCACGGTGGAGGGGTGTCACGCTTGCACCCGCCCACCCACGGTGGAGGGGTGTCACGCTTGCACCCCCCCACCCACGGTGGAGGGATGACGGCCCTATGGAATCTGACGGTCCGTGGGAACCGGAAATGGGTGTGGTCTTCCCTCTAGGTATCTGAGTTCGAATCCCGCATGGGTCTTTTGGGCTTCCTAGTTCACGCCTACTTCGGGCCCTCTGGATTGTGAGTTCGAGTCCCGTCTAGTTTCTCTTGGTTTCTTAGTTCGAGACCCGCGTCTGGCACTTGTGCTTCGAGTTCGAGCCCCGGGTGGGGGCCGTTACCTTGTGCAAGTTCGAGGCCCGCATTGGGGCACTCTGTGTTTGCCGTTCCAGCCCCGACTCGGGGCCTGCGTGTTTTCGGGTGGGGCCTATATTGGGATCCCGTGACGTGTGAGTTGGAGCGCCCCTTGGGGCCCTTGCCGTCTGCCAGTTCCAGCACCGCATTGTGCCCACTCGGTTTTCGAAACGTCTCCCCGCGTTGTGATGGCATGCTGTGCTAGTTTCTTGCCCTGCGTCGGGCTCCACGATGTGGGACGTTGACGTCTGCCTGTGCCTCTCAGGTGTGCCAGTTGGAGCCCCGCTTTGCGCTTTGGCAGGTGTGTCTGTTGGAGCCCCGTGTCGCGCCCACTCAGTGTTCGAGTTGGAGCCCCGCGCGGGGTGCCATACTGTGCAAGTCGAGCCCCGCTTCTGGCTCTGTGGTGTGTCACCCATGTACCCCAACATCGTCAGTGGAGGGGTGACACGTGTGCACCACATCATCGACATGGAGGGGTGTCCCTTGCACCCCAACATCGACGATGGGGGGTGTCCCCCTTGGACCCCAACATGGACGATGGTAGGGTGTCATGCATGCAGCCCAATATCGGTGTTGGAGGTGTCCCCCTTGCTCCCCAACTTGGACGACGGTGGGGGTGTCCCTTGCACCCCAACATCGACGGTGCAGGGGTGTCATCTTCTTTGCACCCGACCTCGACGATGGTGGGCGTCTTAGCCTTTCTATTCCAACCATCGACGATGTTGGGGTGTCCCCCTTGCACCCCAACATCGACGATGGGTGAGGTGTCATGCATGCAGCCCAACATCGATGTGGGAGGAGTGTCCCCTTTGCACCCCAACATCGACGATGGGGTGCCCCCTTGCACCCCAACATCGACGATGGTGGGTGTCCCTTTACACCCCAACATCGAGGACGGAGGCCTGTCAGGATTGCACCCGCACCTCGATCATGGAGGGGTGTCCCGTTC